>CM031236.1:480192181-481502117 GCA_018340775.1 Taxus wallichiana var. yunnanensis | reverse complement strand
GAAAGCCAAAGTTTCCTCTGCAACTTCCCAACCCCATCCCATGTAATACCATCATCAAAATTCCTCAAAACCGCCATCAAATTCATCAAAACCGCCTTTATTCATTGCAATCAAGGTTGAGGAGGATTAAATACACCAAGGAAGAGATTACAAACTCAAAGGAAGGAAGAAAATTGATCTAAGGCACCATACACACTCAAAAATGCCTTCATTCTTGCCAAAACTGCCTGTCATTTTTTCTCTTTGCTGGAATTTTTGCTCAAAACCACCTTTTCCAAACTATGGTTTTCTAAAGAGGTATGGTTTCTGATGCTGGAAGAGTTTAATTACAATTTTGTCTTTATATATACCTTTTAGATTAACCACCCAAGTGGCTAGCATAAATTTTGTAAGACACTTGCCCATGAAGAGAGGAGAAGGGGTCAAATCCCACTCCCTCACTCACTAGCAAATTTGGCGGAAAATTTAGTGAAACTGCTAACTTTAGCGGCAAATTCAAATTTAGTTATAACTAACTAAATTTAGCAAGAAAAACCCTATTTTAGGGAATTTCTTTTCCTCCACTCTGCATATTTTTGCATTTTGAGCATATTTTGCCAAAGGAGAGATACCTAAAAACTTCATTTTGAGCTAGTTGTTTACGGTTTTTTGCTCAGTAAGTCGTATTGGGCTCCACAGGCCACTAGTGCCCGCAAAACATTTTTTTTTCCTGCCATTCAATTTTTTCTAAATTTTTGAATGTAATTGTATGCTTCATCATATTGTACCAATTTTTCAGTTTTCATAGTCAACGAAAATATTGTAAATCGCTTTCAAAAGTAGCAGAAAATTATAATACAAAACAATAAAAATTGGTTACTCAGTAACACTCACGAGATCCTAGATCTCATTCGCAGCGTTCAGTATATACAATGCATCTGGGAAGCACTTATGGGTAAAGCCATCATGACTACTACTACACTTAACACCTAATATAGCTGCAACAACTTGTCAGGCATCGACCCTTTAAATTGACGAGAAGTAATAAGGTCACAAAGGCACACACTATGAGCCATCCCATCCGTCTGTGAATGATTACACGACATAAATCTAGGCGAGCAATTATCCAAGTATATAGTGAAGTTATGTGCGCGTATGAGGATATTTCTTTGAGCTGGTGTTAACAATCACACATACCCCTTTCAAGTACTATCTTGGTACCACATATCGAATTCTTTCATGTACATTAACGCCTCTTTCACGTACCTGGGTATATCAAAAGGGTGAGCTTCTTCCACGTACCAACAGGGTATATCGGAAGGGTGCATATATAGAAAGGTTTGATATATCAGAATGATGGTATATAGATTGTGAGACCTTATACTTGGAGTGATAAGATCCAAACCCTATTAGTGATTTCTACAAAATGGGCACCAATGCCCCTAAAAAATTTTTTTTTGGATTCACAACTACTCAGAGGAAACAACTATGCTACATAGAAGACAAAAATTAAGACACAACTTGAGTTTGAAGAAATCTGGCCTGTTGTGACTGGTACTTTGACTAGATCAACTACGATACTACACAACAGAGGCAGTTTGATAGAGTAGATTAGAAAGCTAAACTCATCATCTTGTTTGGAGTGTTTGACGATGTGCAACCCCACATTCATGATGCCATAACAACCAAAGAAGCGTGGGATAAGTTGAGCATAGTATACAAGGCCAAGAACAAGAATGTTATACTGAATTTATAGAGTCAGTTACACACATTGAAGTTCAAACAGAATGAGAAAATCAAAGCTTTCTTAAGAAGAGTTGCAGAGTTGAGGGCTTCACTTCTAGCCTGAGAAGATCTCAAGATGATTCTCTCGTTCCCATTATTCTAAGAGCACTCCCCTCTTCTTACCACATTTTTGTTACAACACTAAACGTGTCAGATACGACCGTTAGTTTTGAAAAATTGGTAAACTTACTACAATAAGAGGAAGCCATACATAATAAGGATGATGAAGAGGAGTAGGAACTTTCTTCACATCAAAAATGGAAAGGAAAAGGTAAAGGAAAACCTAATTCCTATAAAAATTCCAAAATCAAAATTAGTATCAAGGGGATAGACAACAGAAGAAGCAATGTCCAATCTGCAAAAGAGGACATGACCTAAAATATTGTTGGTATAATACTTACAAGAAAGGTTCATCAAGCAACTCTGGACCTCCAAAAAATCTCACAAGGGACATTATAACTACAATCAAGGGTAGAAAAAGGGGAACTGGAAAAGAAGACCCCATCAACAAGGAAATATTATTGAGCAACAAGAATAATCAAACAATGAAGACTACTTGTTCACTGCTCGATCAAGTGAACCATCCATGTCATCTAGTGATGTTTGGTATGTTGATTCAGGGGCCACTCGACACATGAATGGCCATAGAGACTAGTTTATTTCAATGAGGGAAACACCTTCAAAAAACCATGTTTCATTGGGTGA
Source organism: Taxus wallichiana var. yunnanensis (assembly GCA_018340775.1). NCBI lineage: Eukaryota > Viridiplantae > Streptophyta > Pinopsida > Cupressales > Taxaceae > Taxus > Taxus wallichiana. The sequence continues at coordinate 481,499,648 of CM031236.1, read as the reverse complement.
TGATTCTTCATATTCAGTTTAGGGGATTGAGAACATTTCTCTACCCCTTGGTTCATGCAACTACAGAGACTATTAGATGTCTTATATGTCCCTAGGTTGACAAAGAATCTACTTTCAGTTAGTCAACTCCTTGATCACAATCTAAAAATTGACTTTGATAGTCATTCCGGTAAGAAAATGTGTTTGATTCGAGATAAATCATGAGGCTCAAAAATAGTTGTGAAAGCCTCTAATGTGGGACGCATGTTCTAGCTTGATTTTGTCCACAGAGATGATTAGGCACTTGTGGCTAAGAAATCTACCTCAACATAATTATGGCATCGGAGACTTGGTCATGTAAGTTTCAAGTATCTTAAGACACTTTGCTAACGTAATATGGTACATGGGCTACCATCTCTTCAAAAGGATATAGACAAGTGTCCTCACTATATAAAGCGAGAAAACAACACGAGAGATTCATTCCGGAAGAGTACTTTGTATGCACCCAAAATTACACATGCTATATTGTCAGGAAAACGATTACAAAATTCCCAGTGATGATTCAAAATTCTTTAGAAGGTGTTCGAGCTCCAAAAAAACCCATTCGCGGTATATATTTGTAGCTTAGATAGCCTTACTTATCTTTTCCTTGCATTTTAAGCTTCCCCCTTCTTTCGTGCTTGTTTTGGCTTTCGATCTGCTAGGATTTCTGCCGTGCACAGGCGGCGGTTCGCAAACCGCCACCTGCCTAGGGCGATGGTCTGAAACCACCACCTGTGTAGGGTGATGGTCCCGATCATTTTTTTCAGAATCTTCATGCGAGAAATTACATGCAACGATTCACTTAAGTTTATTTTTAAGCGCATCCGTGAGCCAATTTTGCTAAAAATAGCTTCGTTTGCTTGGTTCTCCATGTTCCTTCTATTTTTAAATAGATTTAATGATTATAACTACCTCTTCATTGCCTTGTGCACAAAGTAACCTTTTATCCTCCATTCCTATATATTCCATGCTTGTATTCAAGCAAAGGCGTGAGATTATTGTGTATATTACATTGTTGTGCTGCCATAATCTCGTCGGAATTGCATAACCAAGCTCATATCTCTTGTGCTATCTCCCTTCTACTTGCATTGTGTCCAGATTGCTTCCAAGATGTCATTGCTCAAGCGCCATCCTCTTGTTGTTGTTCTTTGCATTCCCAATCCTTTGGACTCACATGAACACTTAGAGAAAGAAAGGAAAGAATTGAGGGCACAAATACGATACCACCGGATTTGCTAAAGTTCTTACTCTTCCAGTTGGAGTTGTGTATTTGATTTCTTCATTTATCAAATTGTCAATTATGAATTATTAATTTAAATTCCATATCAAATAGAGTAGAAATCAATGTATTTTCATTTGTAAGTAGTTAGTTAATTTCCAAGAGGGTTTGAATCTTTCATAGTAATCCCGGTGACGGATCCTCTTCTTCCCATCCCTATGGATCTGAAGGAGAGAATATCTATAGGAGGTTGTCTACACATCATAGATCATTTGGAAAAGTGTGTGTTTTAAGTTATTTTAGTTTCAATACACTCAACACAGGTGAATAACCACACCGGGTTATCTCACCTATTTAGTTTTAGTGTAGAAATAGATTTAATTATTTAGAATAGAAGTGAATTGTTGTTTGTGATTGTAATGTTTCAGTTTTGTGATTTGTTTAGATTAGTTTCCTTTCAGCAGTAGCATAGATTGTTAATTTCATTCAATTTACATGGACACTTCAAATTAGTTTAGTGCTTAGATCCAAGTTAGGTAAAAAAACCATAGGGAATTTACGCTACCTGTTCATAGCCTCTAAATCTCCCCTTTGTCAACTAGGCTACCAAGAGATCACACTACTAGGTCTTAGTCATTGATCCTCCTATAGTTAGCCACACACATTCAACATCGGCTGCTCCAGCACGACCTCGGGGGTCGAGTGCGGTTGAATATCACATGTTCATTTTCATCCGTATAAGTACATATCGAGCTCATGGTCATCTTGATCTGGTTCATACTAATCTTTGTGGTACGATGTAACCAAGTCATTACGATTTCATTACTTCATACTATATGTTGACAACTATTCAAGGAAAATGTGGATTTTTGTCTTGGCAAGAAAAGTGAAGCTTTTGAAACTTTCAAGAAGTTTAAAGTAGAAGTTGAGAATGAAACTGGTTGTCACATCGAACTCTCCGCTCGATTGAGGGAGGAATTTACCAAGATAATGATTTCAAATACTACCTAAAAACTCACGAGGATTTTTAACAAATGCCTCCTCCACACACACTTGTGCAAGAATGGTGTTGTTGAGAGAAGAAATCATACTATCATGGAAATGGTGCGATGCATGATTGATGACTCTGAATTGCAAAGACATTCAGGCGGAAAAGCAAATACATAGTGTATTTGTTGAGCAGAGTGCCCACGCTTTCTCTTGATGGAGTAACACCACAAAGCATGGTCAAAGTGGAAACCATCTATTGCACACCTTAGAGTATTCAAGTACAAAGCAAACATGTAAATACTTAAGCGAAACGAAAGAAATTGGACATGAAGTCACAAAAACTTGTCTTCATTGGGTACATTGAAGAGAATCTTGGGTACATATTAATGGATCTTAAGACCAAAAAAGTCTACACTAGCAGAGATGTTGATTTTTTTTCGAGAAGAAGGAAGTAGAGAATCCTCCTCCCAGACTCACCGAGATGTATATTTTCACCGGTTGTAAAACTTGAAGCTGATGTTCCCTCAGAAGATGAAAGTGATGATGGGGATGATGGTGTTGATTAGATAGAACCACGACCCATAGGAACAGTTCAACGTATGCCCAAGTGGTGTACTAACACATTACGAGATGCAAGAATGAATGCTTTCTTTGGATACATCCACCCATGGACCACAAGCTAGCATAAAGCAAGAGAAGAAGTTAACTTTGCTTTGATGAGTAGAGTTATTGAATATGATGAGCCCTCTGCAGATCCAGAAGCCCTACAGGTCAAAATATTGGAAAGATGCCATGGATTTTGAATATCAATCGGTGATGAAGAATAACACTTGATAGCTTGTCGATCTTCCACCAGGAAAGAAAACCATTAGATGCAGATGGATATTTAAAACAAAGTACAAAGCAGATGGGACAGTGGAAAAGTATAAAGAGAGATTAGTAGCAAAGGGGTATGCACAAAAAGAAGGCATAGACTACGAGGAGACATTTTCTCCCATAGCTAAGATCAAACCAATTAGAATGATTGTTGCTCTAACTACACAGTTTGGCTAGAAAGTCCACCAAATGGACATAAAAAGTGCCTTCCTAAATGAAGATTTACAAGAAGAAGTCTACATGACTCAACTTGAGGGATATGTAGTACTTGGTCAAGAAGCAAAGGTATGAAAACTCAGGAAATCTCTGTATGGCCTTAAACAGGCACCATGGGCATGGTACATCAGTTGATGAGCATCTCGTACAACATGGATTTGTTAGAAATCCATACAATCCCAATATTTACCTCAAAAGAAAGGGGGAGATTGTGATTTTTGTTGTCTATGTCGACGATCTAGTCATCATTGGTAGTTTAGTGAAGATGATTGATGCAACGAAGAAATATCTTAATCGATTATTCGACATGAAAAATCTCGGGATGATGCATTATTGTCTTAGATTGGAAGTATGATAGAAAGAGAATCACATCTTTGTTTCTCAGATGAAATATACCAAGACAACGCTCGAGAAATTTAGGATGATGGATTGCACACCAATTGCTACACCTATGGAGAACATGATTGTAGCTATCTTTTTCAGATCCATCTCCTAAGGTAAATGCCACTCTCTATCGGTAGTTGATTGGGAGTCTCATTTACCTAACCTACACTAGACTAGATATCAGCTTTGCAGTAAGCTATCTATCTAGGTTCATGCAGGAACCCAAAGTTTGTCATTGGAAAGAAGCAAGGCACATCTTGAGGTATCTCAAAGGATCAATGGATCTTGGTCTAGAATACAAGAAGAACGAAAAATTATTCTTGTCAGGATATTCGGATTTAGATCATGCAGGAAACATTGATGATAGAAAATCCACTTCAGGATTTGTATTCTTTATGGGATCTGGACCAATATCATGGGGAAGTAAGAAATAACACTTTGTTTCTCATTCTTCCATAGAAGCCAAGTATCATTCTATAGGAGAAGTTTATGCATGAAGCGATTTGGCTACGTCACATACTGAAGGACTTGGAATACCACAAGAAAAAACTGACCACCATGTATGTTGACAATGAAGGTGTTCTCAAACTTGTTCGCAATCTAGTGTTTCATGAAAGAACAAAACATATTGAAGTATAGGTTCATTTCATTGTGAACATGTGTTGAAGCACAATATACAGCTTCAATTTTGTCCAACAGCTGAACAAAAAGTAGATATTTTCATGAAGTCACTTGCACGTGACAAGTTCGAGTTGTTCAGAGAGTTCCTCTCCTCATCCCTTGAGGCAATGAAAAATTAAGGGGGGAATGTTAGGTTAATTTATGCATTATATTACCTTAAATATTTAATTATTTAATAAGGTAATTAGTTTATATATTGTTATAAAACTTTATAACAATATTTGTCATATTATTGTTGTCAAAATTTCACCCCCCCAGGGTAAATTTCGATAACATGCATCAGAGTTTTGTAGTTCCAGGCAAGTAGATTGAAACAGGAAAAATCACGAAAAATGGCTAAGTCCTAGTCCTAGGAGCAGTCGGGACATTTGGGACATCTAGGCGCGGATCGGCCGAAAAGCCTCCAGGCGGCCCATGAAGCAAAGGGACATCTGGGCCACAGGTACGTGCGGGACGCGAAATGCCCGAATCGGCCGAAAGAAGGAAAAATTTTCCCAAGTCTTCATCCGGGACAAACGCGGGACACAAATGCGCTTGAAATCACGCTGAACCAGGCGGATCGGCCCAGAAATGAGAACAAATGCTGGAAGCAAAGGGACATCCGGCGGAAGTACGTGAATCGGCCGGATCGGGCGAGCCGGAAGAATTTGTCCCACAAAGCAACTTTGGGACATTTGGGACAAATGGACACGAGGGACGCGGATAGCCGGGCCGAAGCCAATCAGTTACGCCACATGTCATCGCAGCGAAATGAGGGACGAGAAGCCCATTTGGGGCGGATCGGAGGTTTTTGTCCCAAGCATTTAGGACATCCAAGACATAAAGACGTGAAGGGCGCGAAAAGCTGGCAAACCCACGGACCAATCAAATCACGACATGTGTCACAGGAGATAGTCCAAAAGTCAAGGGCGAGGTTTGAGCAACGACCGAACCAATGAAATAGCGCCACGTGTCCAAGTTTAAGAGGCCCACAAGGAAATTTCAAAGGAAAGCTCGCGAAAGGTAGAGGAGAGAGAATTGCTCGTCAATCAGCACATGCCACATGTCATCCAGTGGCGGCGGAGCGTGGGAAATATTTCAAAACACGTTTTGGCCCGTTTTTACCTAAATCTTGAGATCGCATAACTTTCGATCCAGAGCTCGGATTGCTTACGTTCTTTATATCAATGGAAAGCTGGTAAAATTCTTTACACGATTTTTGGTCAATTTTGTATTTTGGTTCTGTTTGGAGAGAAAAATCAAGAAACACCTCTGGCACAAAATAACAAGCGAAGTAATGCTTGAACAAACAACTTTAATGCGTGCAGACGTTCGCCAACTTACATTGGACAACCCGCCATTTTGCCAAGATCCGCTGTACGCCATAATGAGATGAATGGAATGCAACCTGGAGGTGGTTGGGGTAGATTTGGCTTTCCTCTCTCTCTTCCCTCTCTCATTCTTTCTATATATTGTAAAGAGGAGCTTCTTTAAAAGGTCGAACATTTTTCTATTTTGCCTCTCCCTTCTTCTCCTCAGGTGAATTTGTGGAGTTCGAACCTCTCATTTGAACTGTAATACTATTCTACCTCATGGCATTCTATAGTGTATTGTATCAATCTTTGGAGCAAGTAATGCATGTCTGTGGATGATTCTCAGCCCTCTCTGTGTTCATTTTTGCATCCTCCTGGTCTTTCACTGCAGGTTTTGTCATCTGTGCATGATCTTATATCACATTCAAATGGTCTGTGTTCACTGGCAAAATAGGTGTTCTTCATTCCTCGGTGCATCACCTCTATTAGCTTAGATTTATTTTATGCATCTTCTTACCTTGTCTCCTTGGTAGATTAGATTAGGTTTTGAGAAAACCCTCTGCATATTTCGTGTGCATCTGAACAGAGGAATAGGAACCAACCTTCTCTGGAGAATTATTTCTCATTTTTCAAGTCCCACACTTGGAGAAAGGATTCAATGTTATGCAATCACACTGGATGCCAAAGTGATCAACCTAGAAACCTGATCTGCATCCAGGGGTGCTGTGATTTTGCATCAACAGTTTTGGCATGCCCGGTGGGACCTAGAGGTCTCATTTTTATTGCAGCAAAGTTGATATGCATCTGCTGTAATTTTCTTGCTTGAAAAGAGCTATTATTCGCATATCTGGTGACTCCAAAAGGAAGATCAACTGGTTTTAGCAATGTCAGGCCTGAAAGCTTATGAGAAGAATCACAAGGTCAAGAGTTGGAGAAGAAGAGGTCTTGTTTGAATACCCGCAATTATCTCGAAGAAAAGGCAAAAGAGGAAGAAGGATTCAAAGGTCTCCATCTCCACCAAACAGAACTCTCTCAACTCCTCAACTTGCTCGGCCTTTCATTCAGTATTCAAGAGTCCTTCGACCAATCAGAATGGCGCAACCACTAAATCCCTTTGTCAATTTCACTAAGCAGACCCACTCGCCCTCATGCACATAATCCGGTTCCATTGCAGCATTGAAGAACATTCCATTTTCCTTTGGAGAAAATCATACCACTCTTGGTGATCATGTAAAAGACATTGCTAATGTCTCATGCAATCCATGAGATAAATGAAATGGATGTAGATGTCAAATTGTTGGCGTCTTCATTCAAGGAAAGCCTTTGCCCGATGGTTTAGAGCCTTGGAGTTGGCTCTATCACAAACTGGAATCAGCTGTGTATTGCACTTCATGAGTAGTTTGGAGAAAAGGGAGACAATTTGTCTCTACTAGAACAATTGACAACTATCAAGAGAGCCCCCAACGAGTAGCTGACTGATTTCAACTTCAGATTTCAAAGGTCTTGGGATAGGATTCCAGTGGCAGTCAGGCCAACAATAGAAGGTGCTTTTCTATACTATCTTAAAGCTTTGAATTCTGATATTTCTATGTTAATTCAATCTATGGGAGGCACAACCTTACCTGCTGCTTATAGCATTGCCATTAGAGCCGAAAACTGTCTTATCCAAGCTGGTAAATTGGCTCCTAGGCCTCCAATGCCATTATATCCAAGTTTAGAGAGCCCAAGTGCTAGTCAAGCACCTATCTTAGCTCCTATTCCCACTCCTAGAAATCAGAGTTCAAATGAAGCTTCCACTTCATCTCCAAGTGCCCCAAATGAGCTTCAAGAGGTCATGAAGCAATTGCAAAATCTAGGCAATGAGCTGGTCACTCTCAAAAGACAGCAAGCTCAAGGTTTTAGACCTTCGTATCAGCCTCAAGCTCAACCTAATAGGCAGCCATATCAGCCTCAAAGGCCACCTAATCCAGCTGCAAATATGAATCAAACAAGGCCTCCTGTCAATAGACCATTCCAGCCCTATAATCCAAATGCCATATCTGCCTCTAGGGCATTAGTACCAGCACAAAATCACATTGCCCAGGAGTATGATTGGTGTTTTCCATGTAATGAGCCTCATAATCAATCCATGTGCTTGAATGGTGCTTTGACTCAAGCTTTAATGGTAACAACTACTCTGGTGTGGAGGGTGAGAACGATCAAGAAAAAAACCAACAACAAGAAACATTCAAATAGCAATCAGCCCCAAATGACACCACATTGGTAAATTGGCAAGCGAGAGGATTTTGTGGCATGAACCGGGGAAGTCTCTCAAAGTGTTGCAGAAAACACAAGGTCAAAAGGAGAAATTTGGGTGAAGAACAACCATTAGCCCCAGTAATCGACAACCTTCCATGGCTCCACAAATGATTGGCAATCAAAGTCCCGCTTCAAATGCACAAGGACAGCCAAGAATCAGCCCTAGGCCAACTCAAATGCCAGCTGTTGCTGCCCACATACAAGGAGTAAATGTGCAAACCAAGGGGCAGCGAGAGAGATCCTTCATCACCATTCAATATCATTAATCGACAGAAGACAAATGTCAATATATCTATGTGGGAATCCTATCCATCCCGGCCAAAGAGATCTGCGCAAGCGCCATGAAGGATCGCGACTTGAATCAGCGGATGCAAGACAAAGTGCTTACAAATGCTGCCCAATCTGAAGGAAATCATGGAGGACAACAAGGTAAGATGTTGAAACCCCTCCTTTCTATGTTTCATTAATCATTGGAAATCAGCTAGTGCATAATTGCATGATTGATTCTCGGAGCAAGTAGCTCTGTCATGCCCAAACAAATAGGCGATCGGCTAGGGCTTGATGTGAAACAACATCCAAAGGGTAGTGCGGTTGGATGGGACAACAATAAGATTGGAGTGATTAGAAATTTGAGTCTTACCTTGCACGCATGTCCAAATGTTGTTGTTTTACAAGATGTGTCGGTCATAGACCTTCCACCACTCTTTGCCCTATGTTTGTCGAGGGAATTCACTTTGCCAATATTGGGGATATTTGTCTCTTGATTGGTCACACATGCTATTGAGCGAGATATGGAACTAAGGCCACAATCGAGATCCGAACCTATTGCGAACTTCCATATTGAGCCCTACACTCCAAGTCGATTAATGTCAATTGCTCAAAGCATTTGATCAAGAAGATCAACCTAGCAAGACCGATGAAGTGACACTAAGGTTGGAAGTATCCCATTTGACTCTTGATGAATGGGAAAACAAGGTGCATGCTTTTGATCCTTATCAAGGAATAGAAGAATCGAGCTAGGAGTCTATTGTATACACGAAGAAAGTCAACCTATTCCTAGCATCACCAAGCCAAACCACAAGGATTTGAATGAGAAAAGGGCAGGATGGATCACCCGTGTCATGGAGTATGACATTGAGATCAAGATCACCAAGTTCGTAAGAGGCAAAGGTTTGTGTGAGCGGTTCGCTTCCAAACAACCGAGACAACCCAAAAGATGAAGAAGTCGCTATCCTGCTATTACAAGATGATCAAAAACAGAAAATGATGATGTGTCCACTCCTATTGGACTCGGAATATGATACATTTCCTACAGACGGGCATGTGCCCTCCAGAAATGAGCAAAGAAAAAAGAAGGTACTTCAGATTACAAGCAGTTCCATATGTGCTTGTTGATGGTGTTTTGTTTAAAAAAGACATCAACGGTGTTCTATTAAGATGCATTGGGACAGGTCAGGTTGAGAGGATCTTACACGAGTTCCATGACGGGGAGGCAGGAGGCCATTTCACCCCACGAGTAACAGCTCTCAAAATCATGAAAGCTGGTTACTATTGGCCTACTGTATTCAATGATTGCTACTCATGGGTTAAGAAATGCAAGAAATGTGCATTCTTCACAGGGAAAGGAAGGTTAGCAGCACTGCCCCTTCATCCAATTTCAGTAGATCATCCATTCATGCAATGGGGATTGGACTTCATTGGAGTCATCAATCCCAATTCGAGTCAAGGCCACAAGTGGATTCTTACAGCGACAGACTATTTCACCAAGTGGACCGAAGCAGTAGCGCTCAAAGAGGCAAGTGAGTCTAACATACTAGACTTTTATGAAGAAATAGCAACTTGTTCGGTGTGCGGCCACCATCATATCGAGATAATGCATTAGCATTCATAGGTTCAAAATTACGAATGGGCTGTCAAGAATGGGATCTATTTGAGCACGTCTTCAAATTATTACCCAGGGGGTAATGGGCGAGCGAGTCCACAAACAAGAATTTGCTAAAAATCATCAGAAGGACTCTGGATGAAAATCAAAGAACATGGCATACAAGGCTAAAATCAGCGTTATGGGCTGACAGGATAACACCAAAGAGGTCTACAGGTAATTCTCCCTACAAGTTGGTCTATGGGAAGGAGGCAGTATTGCCTATATCATTAGAATTGCCAGCCTTGGAGCTCATGAAGCAGTTTGAGTTATCTGAGTTCGAACCAATGGAGGTCAGGTATGCAGAATTGATGGAATTAGAAGAAATCAGAGAACATGTAGTTCAGACGATTGAAAAGGATCAGGCCTTAGTAAAAAGATGGTTTGATAAGAGAGCAAGAGCAAGGACCTTCCAGGAAGGGGACCTAGTTCTGAAATGGGATGCAGATCGGGAAAAACCAGGAAGGCATTCCAAGTTTGATGCCATCTGGAGTGGTCCCTACATGGTCACGGGATGCAAAAATAGTAATGCCTTCCAATTGTCTGCATTGGATGGAGAGGAACTTCCGATTCCGGTTAACGGAATCTATCTTAAACATTGCTACTAAAAAAGAAAAGGTTTTCCCTTGTAAATATTAGTTTAGATTTTCATTCCTCCAAGTGCTTGTGCACATTGTCCTGTTGTAGTTAGGTTTCAGTTTCCCTAAGTGCTTTGGCACAGGTTTTGCTGCTCTCAGGTTGTTTTCTACAGTTCAGAGTGTTGCTGGAGAAGAAGTTGCAGTATCAGGCTCGTTTCAGGTTATTGCTTATAACTCCATGCCCAATGGATCGCTAAAAGGCCACTGATCTTCTACCTAGCAGGCAGGTGACCCCGCTGAGTCGTCAAAACTGTTGTCAAAATTTCACCCCCCAGGGTAAATTTCGATAACATGCATCAGAGTTTTGCAGTTCCAGGCAAGTAGATTGAAACAGGAAAAATCATGAAAAATGGCTAAGTCCTAGTCCTAGGAGCAGTCGGGACATTTGGGACATCTAGGCGCGGATCAGTGAAAAGCCTCCAGTGGCCCGTGAAGCAAAGGGACATCTGGGCCACAGGTACGCGCGGGACGCGAAATGCCCGAATCGGCCGAAAGAAGGAAAAATTTGCCCAAGTCTTCATCCGGGACAAACGGGACACAAGTACGCGAAGTACGCGAACCGGCCGGATCGGCCGAAATGAGAACAAACAGTCCGGAAGCAAAAGGGACATCTGGGCCAGAAGTACGCGAATCGGCCGGATCGGGCGAACCGGAAGAATTTGTCCCACAAAGCACTAGGACATTTGGGACAAATGGATGTGAACCGGCCGGTTCAGCCAAAACAGAGAAAGTTCGTAATGGGACATCTGGGCCGAGGGACGCGGATAGCTGAAAAAGCCGAGAGCCAATCAGATTGCGCCACGTGTCATCGGCAAATGAGGGACGAGGAAGCCCATTTCGGGCGGATCGGAGGTTTTTGTCCCAAACAGTTTGGGACATCCAGGACATAAAGACGTGAAGGGCGCGAAAAGCCGGAAAACCCGTGGACCAATCAAATCACGACACGTGTCACAAGGGAGATAGTCCAAAAGTCAAAGGGCGAGGTTTCGAGCACTGACCCGAACCAATGAAATAGCGCCACGTGTCCAAGTTTAAGGGGCCCACAAGGAAATTTCAAAAGGAAAGCCCGTGAAAGGAAGAGGAGAGAGAATTGCTCGTCCAATCAGCACGTGCCACGTGTCATCCAGGTGGCAGAGCGCGGGAAAGATTTCAAAACACGTTTTGGCCCGTTTTTGCCCTAAATCTTCAGATCGCCATAACTTTCGATCCAGAGCTCGGATTGGCACGTTCTTTATATCAATGGAAAGCTGGTAAAATTCTCTACACGATTCCAGGGTCAATCTTGCATTTTGGTTCAGTTTGGAGAGAGAAAATCAAGAAATGCCTCTGGCACGAAATAACAAGCAGAAGTAATGCTTCAACAAACAACTTTAATGCAATGCATAGCCAGGTTCCGCCGCTTGCATAGACAGCCCGCCGTTTACGGGATCCACCACTTTTGCCATAATGAGATGAATGGAATGCAACTTGGAGGTGGTTGGGGTAGATTTGTCTTTCCTCTCTCTCTTCCCTCTCTCATTCTTTCTATATATTGTAAGAGGAGCTTCTTAAAAAGGTCGAACATTTTTCTCTGTTTTGCCTCTCCCTTTTTCTCCTCAGGCGAATTTGTGGAGTTCGAACCTCTCATTTGAACTATAATACTATTATGCCTCATGGCATTCTCAGTAGTGTATTGTATCAATCTTTGGAGCAAGTAATGCATGTCTCGTGGATGATTCTCGGCCCTCTCGTGTTCATTTTTGCATCCTCCGGTCTTTCACTTTGCAGGTTTTGTCATCTCAGTGCATGATCTTATATCACATTCAAATGGTCTCGTGTTCACTTTGGCAAAATAGGTGTTCTTCATTCCTCGGTGCATCACCTCTATTAGCTTAGATTTATTTTATGCATCTTCTTACCTTGTCTCCTTGGCGTGATTAGATTAGGTTTTGAGAAAACCCTCTGCATATTTCGTGTGCATCGAGAACAGAGGAATAGGAACCAGCCTTCTCTCGGAGAATTCTTTCTCATTTTCAAGTCCCACACTTGGAGAAAGGATTCAATGTTATGCAATCACTTTGGATGCCAAAGTGATCAACCTAGAAACCCGATCGCATCCAGTGGGTCTTTGTGATTTTGCATCAACAATTATTACATAGGTTATATTGTTACGTAGTTGTAACAATTATTATTTGTTTGTATTTAATTATTGTTGCTTCCCGGATGTATTTTGGAAGCTGTTGTGATTTTGGTTGTACCATGCAACCCATTTATTTGTTTGTATATTGCTGTCCAATATGTATAAATATTGCAGCACTCCATTGTAATGGTTGATTAATTTCACATTAATAAAATATACAGGCTTCCATCCCTGTTTGTGAAATTACATTTTTGTGTTGACAAATTTACTCACGAGAGGGTTTCGATTGAGTGGGATCTACAAGTAATGGTAGAAGAAAACAAATACAAGGTAGAGAAATTTGACGACCAAATTCTCAATTATTGAAGATGCAGATTGAGGATTATCTATATCAAAAAGATTTGTAGTTATTGTTGGATGAGAATTCTAGACCTACGAAGATGACTGATGAAGAATGGAATATTCTTGATGAAAAGGATTTAGGATCTATAAGATTGAGCCTAATAGCATTCGTGACTTCTAATATTACGTAAAAACCTCTACGGTAGGGTAAATGAAATATCTTGCTAATGTATATCAAAAACCTAGTGCTTCAAATAAATTTTATTTGATGAAGAAACTATTTAGTTCTAAGATGCACGAAGGTGGATCTCGCATCTAATCATTTGAATGATTTCGATCTATTGTAAATTAGTTAAAATCGTTTGATATTCTGTTTGATGATTAAGTGAAAGCACTTTTATTCTTATGTTCTTTTCTTGATAGTTGGGATAACTTGGTAATGGTGTTAGTAATACAACATTTGCTAATAATATTTGGAATTTTGATGATGTGGTTAGTATAATCTTGAATGAAGAAATTCGTAGGAAGAGTACATAGGAATCATCATCCGGGAATGCTTTGAATGTATAAAGAAGGGGTGGGCGAAGGAGAGATCCAAGATTAAGAGTAATGGGAAATCAAAGTCAAGGGATACAGATGTAAATCCATAGGTAAAGGGAATTACTTGTTGGAAATGTGGAAATAAAGGACATGCAAAGAAATATTGTTGGTCAAAAGATAAAGAGAACCAACAACTAGACATAGGTAAAGAAGCAAATATTGCTTTGTAGTAGAGGTAATGCAAGATTCTCTTATTCTTTCTTTAGATAATAGAATTGAATCATGGGTTTTAGATTCAAGATCTTCTTTCCATACAAACCTTAATAAGGGTTATTTCAGAAATTATGTCTAGTTTAATTTTGGACATGTTTATTTGGGTGGTGATGAACCTTGCAGTATTATCGTAAAGGGAAGTTCATTTAAAATTGCTGAATGAAAATACATGGATATTGAAAGATGTGAGGCATGTTCCAAGCCTCAAGAGGAATATTATTTCTATAGGGAAACTAGGTGAATCTAGTTGGATGGTTACATTTACAAGAGACTCTTGGAAAATCACCAAGGGTGCTTTTGTTGTGGCAAGAGGTAAGAAAGTAGGAACACTACATTTATCTACCTGTGTTACTGATTCCTTTTCTACATTATCTACTTCAGATTTAGATGCATGTATGTGGCATAATCGTTAGGCCATACAAGTAAAAAGGAATGTAGATATTAAAGGATAAGGGTAAGTTATTAGATTTGAAAGATTTAGATCTTGATTTCTATGAGCATTGTGTTTTTGGAAAGTAAAAGAGAGTGAGATTTATCAAAGTTAGGGCAACTAAGAAGGAGAAGAAATTAGAGCTTGTACACTCAGATGTGTGGGGACCAACTTAGGTAGATTCTCATGGAGGATCCCAATATTATGTTACTTTCATTGATGATGCTACAAGAAAGTTACGGGTTTATTGTATTAAACATAAATATGATGTTTTTGAGACTTTTAAAAGATGGAAATCCCTTGTTGAGAATGAATCAAATTCAAAGTTAAAGTGCCTTAGATCTGATAATCGTGGTGAATACTATAGTAAGGATTTCAATGATTATTGTCTAGTGAATGGGATACGTAGAGAAAGAACGGTTCCAAGAACACCACAAGATAATGGTGTTGCGAGAGAGAATGAACATGAAAATCATGGAATGTGCTAGAAGGATGAGGATGCATTCGGATTTCCCTTACGCTTTTGGGTAGAAGTAGTTGATACATAATTTTTTTGATTAACCGTGGGCCTTCAAGTTCACTAGATGGAGGAATAACAGAGGAATATTGGACCGGAAAAGAGGTAGATATTTCTTTTCTTAAAGTTTTTGGTTCAGAAGCTTTTGTGCATATTGATAAGGAAAATAGGAAAAATTTGGAGGTAAAATCCAAGAGAAGCACTTCCATTGGTTATGGATCTGGAGATTTTAGATTCCATTTTTGAGATTTAGAGAATTCTAAAATTATTAGGAGTCAAGACATTGAATAGAATGAAAAGAGAATGTACAGGGATAAAATTTTGGTACCCAAGGATGAACCGGTTGAGAAGTTTGTGAATGAAAATGAACTCTCGGATTTAAAAGTAATACCGACAGGGTTACACAGTAACCAGTGTCGGTTGACCCCGACGGAATTGGTCACTAAACATGTATCGTTTATAGAAGATCCAAACCAACATTGGTTAGCAGAATTGACATCGGTTATAGGTGAGCGACATTGGTCACTGACATATTTGGATACAAATTTTCAGGAGGTCCAGAATGAGCCTCTGGTACCCCAAACTCCTATGAGAAGGTCACAAAGGGTAAGTAAACCTTCAGAAATATTCACACCTTCTCTATTTTATTTATTATTGATTGATAATGGTGAAGCAGAGAGTTTTGAAGAAGCAATGCATCTTGGAGACCCATGTTCAGTGAGAGCATGACATGGATGAGGAGATGGACTCCTTGGATCAGAACTAGACTTGGGATTTGGTTAAGTTACTAGTAAGTAAGAGGAAATTACAGAACAAGTGGGTTTACAAGAACAAGGAAGAAGAGGGTGGAAAAAAAAGGTACAAGCCAAGGCTTGTAGTAAAGGGATTTACAATGAAAGTAGGAATTGACTTTGGTGAAATATTTTCTCCTATTGTTAAGATGACTTTATTAGTCTTTGTATTGAGTTTAGTTGTAGTACATGATTTACAATTAGAGAAACTAGATGTGAAGATGACTTTATTTCATGGTGATTTGGATGAAGAGATTTATATGCAACAACTACTTGGGTATGAAGTCAAGGGTAAGGAGAAATTAGTGTGCAGGTTGAAAAAGATCCTATATGGGCTCAAACAAGCTCTAAGGCAATGATACATGATGTTTGATAGTTTTATGCATGAACATGGTTACTTGAGATGTGAATATGACCATTGTGTTTATTTCAAGAAACTTGAAAATGGGAGCTATATTATTTTGTTACTTGTATGTGGATGATATGCTTATTGTAGGATCTAATATGTAGGACATTAGTGAGCTTAAGGGAAAGCTAGCTCACACATTTTCTATGAAGGATTTAGGAGCCATAAAAATAATCCTTGGCATGTAAATACACAAAGAAAAGAAAAACAAGAAATTGTATTTGTCTTAGGAGGATTATATCTCATAGGGGTGTTAGAAAGTTTCAAGATGTAGAATGCAAAACTTGTTAGTACACCTATGGCTGGAAACTTCAAATTGAGCAAAGACCAGTGTCCTTCATCACATGAGGAGGTCAAATACATGACACGAGTGCCATATACTTCAACATTTGGGAGTCTCATGTATGCTATGGTTTGTACTAGGACATACATTGTATAAACAATGGGAGTTGTGAGTAGATATATGGCTAATCCAGGTAAAGAGCATTGGAAAAAAATCTAATGGATACTTAGGTATTTGAAAGGGACATCTAGCATGTAGTTATGCTATGGAGGTTTAGATATTTCATTATGTGGCTATGTTGATTTAGATATGGCTGGAGATCTAGATGGTAGAAGGAGCACTACTGAATATATTTTTACAATAGGTGAGATGATAGTTAGCTGGATTTCAAGATTGCAGAAGATTGTGGATTTTCTACTACAAAGGAAGAGTATGTTGCAGCTACAGAGGCTAGCAAGGAGATGATATGGATGAGTAGGTTCATGGAAGAGTTGGGAAATGAGCAAGATGATTGTAAATTGTTTAGTGACAGTCAAAGTGTAATTCATTTGGAAAAGAAATCAGCGTTTCATTCAAGAATGAAACACATTCAGTTGAGGTATCACTTTATACGACAGGCATTGGAGGATGGGAAGTTGAATCTAGAAAATATTCATATAAGTGAGAACCCTACGGATATGCTAATGAAGCCATTAGTAAAGGATAAGTTGGAGCTACACTCCACTTTTGTTAGTCTTTGAGTTTGAGACTTGAAGAGGAAGAAACAAAGCTAAGAAAGGATATAAGAATGACGTTGTATAGGTATAGTGTAGTAATTAATCTCCAAGTGGGATATTGTTGAGTTGTGGAGCTCAATTATTTCAGATTAACATGCAATATGAAATTTGCTGGAAAACATAGTAACCGACATCTATCAGAAAGGAGTAACTGACATCGGTTAGGGATAACCTACATTAGTTACCTGTGTGGGAGTGTTTTATTTAAATATCGGGAATTATATCTATTTTTAGTATTAAAGAAGATCTATTGATTGTAATTTCATGGATAAGTGCCCTAAGTTTGTATATGCCTATATAAACATGAAAGCTAGGGTTTATAAGTAAGAATTAAAAAGAACTTGCAAAAGTTGATGATTATTGTGAGAATAATTGTGAGAGAGAATTCTTGGAGAAGAAGCAAAAACTTGAGTGAAAGAAAGTACTGTACATCTGAGAGGTGTGGAAGATTGTAAATCTTCATTGTATATCTTCTCAAATATTTTGGATAATAGATTGGATTGTTTCTTGGTGGACGTAGCCCATAATGGGTGAACCATGTCAAATCTAGTGTTGATTTATATCTCTTGCTTTGTATAATTCTTCTGGTATAATATCTGATTTCATTGCATGTATGTTTAGATCTAATATATTATCTGTATAACCTTGTGCTAACCCCAACAATTATTTTGTTGTATATGTCTTTCTCCTGTACTATTTTTGGCCAAAAATAAACATCTGACCTCCTGCTATAATTTACAAATGGTCTATCCAAAGCATGTAAAACATTTTCCCAATATGCGATCTTCGAAGCCAATAGTCACTACCTTCTTCATTGCACTTTTCCCCAATGCTCAATATATGCTTTTATTCCCTTTTTAGATCTTCCATTTCTTTGAGTTTCTTGAAAGGTGCCAAAGGAGGTTTCCCTTCCGAAAAGCTTGGTTCACCATTATCCTTTATACACCATATATGGATAGAACGAGACCATTGTTGATCCTTTAATGTTTCTTTGTACTCCATTATTGGTATGTCATCCACAACATGGAATCTAAAAAAACTTTGGTTTGCTGATACCCACTATCTTATGGTTTTCATCCAATAAGAATGGCTCCACAAAGTCCTTGAAGTTGTACACTTCCTCAATAAGATAAGGATTGAATGTACTTGACCCTTGTTGGCATGTTTTGTAAGATTCCATGATATGTGGCAAAGAAAATGTGTCTAATTTATGTAAAGATCTGCTAATATTCCAAAATTCCCATCTATATCCTCATGGGTGTGTCCCACTGGAAGGAAGCTTACATACACAATGTTGAATACCCTTTTTGTTGTCAACATTGATACAAATGCAAATAATGTACAATTATTTTTATCACTTGAAGCATTATCCAATTGCAAGTAGAGGATCGTGGTTGCTTTATGAAAGAATTATTTACGCTACCATCACTAAATGATTTTGAGTGGTCAAATATTTCCTTGTACCTTTTACATTTTCATGCACATCATTTTGTAATAATGCATCATACAATGGCTGTTTGGATGATCCAAAATGATAAAAAAAATCTCCATACTCATCAATTACAAGTTCTTCAAGCTTCCTGAGACACAAAGCTAATGATGTGATTATATAGTTTGCTCCATGTTCAACAAATGGCAGGCCAAAATGGCCGAAACCCCCGATCTTGTGTCCATGTGTGAGCATACCAGTCAAAGTAACTGGTAGGTTCATAACATTACTTATTGAATTTTCTTTTTACCCATCCTTGGTATGAAAGTTTTCATTTTATCCATTTTATCATGCACAATGCTCAAGAATCCATGAGGTTTTTCTTCTGACTGCAATATGTGGGAATAGTAAGTTGCATGACAACTTTGAATATATTCATTGTGCCATGTTTGTTCCTCCTCAATCTTTATGAGTGCTTCTAGGCATGTGGTGGATCTACGTTTGTTGAAAAAATCTATGCACTCATCATACTTGGAAAATAAATTATTTTTGCAATGGAAACATGTGGATTTTTTTCTCATTATGTTCTTTGAAGCTTGGCAATGTGACACCTA
The DNA here is from genome assembly GCA_018340775.1 of Taxus wallichiana var. yunnanensis. Lineage (NCBI taxonomy): Eukaryota > Viridiplantae > Streptophyta > Pinopsida > Cupressales > Taxaceae > Taxus > Taxus wallichiana. The sequence goes on along the minus strand of CM031236.1, from coordinate 481,480,592 downwards.
AGGAAGTTTCAAAATTCAAGCTCCTCATTGCATTTTTTTCGCAATATATTTGGGGTATAAAATGAATGAAGAAAACCTTTGGGGAACTTTTACTCCATCCCATCCTATAGACTGAGTCAGATGTGGTGAGATATCTTAATTTCTCTCAACAATTCTGATATGTAGGCAATTATTACGAAAATGTTTGACCTTTTTTCTCTTTTCCAAAGTGTTTGCATTCACTGCAAGCCTATTTCCGTTTATCCATTTAGATTTATTTTTATAGAAGGAAATCCTTGGGGTACCCATATACTTTGTACCATGCATTTTGAAAAACATCCATCCCATAAAATATCATTTTATGTATCTCCATAGTTTTCTTACCAACATTAAAGATGACATTTGTTATTAATGCATCAAACACATTTTTTTATCAATTTCATTCAAGGCTCTAGTTTGTGCGCCTGCAGTTTTGAATTCTAATCAAGAAAGAGGTAATTTTCGAGACAATTAGATTTGCAACAACTAAACTCTGTATTTTCCACTTCTTCCAAAAATATTGACCATTTTCTATCCTCATCAAATTTTTGATTAGATGGATTGGCTTGAGGGGTATCCAATTTCAAACGTTTTGTAGCATTATAACATATTTTTATCACTCTGTTGGATTGATTGTGATTAGTGGCATCATATGAAATTAGATAAACAAAATAAGGTTTTTTTATCTTATAATCTAATATCCATCCGAGAATTTGGGACTTCTTTGAATCTAATATCCATTTGATAACTATTTATGTCAATCAATTTCCTAGCAGGCCATTGTATGAGAGATCCTTCAGATAGGCAACATCCTTTGCAAGGAGGGTTGAATACTCTATCAATATGCACACCAAAGCTATTGGAATCCAATCTATTAAAATGTACCATGTCTCTTTTAACTACGTTTGTAATTGTTCCCTCTACTACAAATTTACACTCAATTGAGTAGTAATGGATTAATTTTGTAATAGCTCCCTTGAACTTCAAATTGTGTTGATCACTGTGTACAAGGTGTAGACCCACCATTTGAGTACTCCCTTAACCATAAGGGAACTTCTTATTTCATTGAAAATCAAATTTTTTATTGACCAAACAATTGATTTACTAGGTTATAAATAGTCAAAGTATTCTGAACACATATTTATCACATTCTCCATGCATACACCAAAATTAAAAGGACCCAACCTCTCTCTATAAATTTCATGAACTTATAACACATGAGTTATATAACCAATGGCTATGTCATCATCTCTGCTACAAGATTTGTGTTTGAGGATGAATTGTTTGTGATAAAATATTTTCTATCTTTAGGACCTGTATTGATGGTGCTTTCACTGTCATCACTACAATTTTGTCACTCTCTGCATTGTAATCCTCTGAACCACTACAAAGGTTTTCACTTCCCAAATTGGGGAATGGATGAATCTGCATGCTTTGACAATTCACTCTCTTCCCAATAAATTAAGTTTCCTTCATTCCCTACATCCGCCAAGGTTTCAAATTCATCATATGAGAAAGAAAATTTTATTGTCCCATCCAATACTATGTGTGCTTAACACCGACAATAACAAGTCATCTTCCCACACATTTGCAATGTAATGTCTTCTTTCTTGGATATACTATTACCTCTCTAACTTTGGTTCCTTTTGAAAACAAATCCACATGACCATCCTCTAAAAATTCAAAATCCCACTCTTTGTAACAACATACATTACAAAGTTTGCGAGATGATGGAAAAACTATTAAAACCATTGCATAAAATAAATGAAAAATTATCATGTATGTACAACTATAAGTATATTGAATACACATAGCACATGAGCTGCGAACTTCTATAATTTAGTACGGCTTGGAAATACTTCAAAATTGTACATATAATTAAAATTGACATGAATATATTTATAACATGATTTCCAAACTATGATTGAACTTGATTCATTTGAATTTAATTAATGAGAAATAAATAGATGAGGTTGAATATAAATGATGAGAAATAAATAAAAGAGGTTAAATGGAAGTTATTTAGAAACTTGATTTCTAACAACGCTTCATCCAAATATCTTCATCATATTATTAACATAGCATAACTTACTTTTACGAGAATTTTCATACTTCCCATATTCACTGACTATGAGAATGGGCATAGGAGAATTTGTATTTTTTTCTATATTTAGTTAATGAGAATGGGCATATGCCCATTCTCATCATGATGATAAAAATATTTGTTTGTATGAGAAATGGCATATCCCCATTCTCATCACAATGATAAAAATATTTATTTGTATGAGAAATGACATATCCCCATTCTCATCACAATAATAAAATTCTTTGTTTGTATGAGAATGGGAATATGCCTATTCTAACCCTTCTAACTTATTGAAGCAATATTGAACTTAATCATTTTAATATCACTATAAAGGATGTGAGAATGGGCAACTGTCCACTTCGAACAAATTAAATATTACCTCTATTTTGTTCTATGATTCTTATACGAGAATGGGCATATGCCCATTCAATACAACATAAAAATGTTTGTTTGTATGAGAATAGACATATGCCCATTCTATCTATGTGTATTGCCTCAAGATAATACCTCTATTTTTCTTCTATGATTCTTATTATATGAGAATGGGCATATGCCCATTCAATATAAGATAAAAATGTTTGTTTGTACGAGAATGGACATATGCCCATTCTGTCTAAATGTGTATTTCCTCAAGATAATAATATATTTTTTTTTCCTAAAAAGGAATAAAAACTAATTCCTCTAAATTTTCTTCCAAGGTACTATCTCATTATTTAGAACATCAAATATTAACCTTTGATTTGATTTCTATAAGTTATATATTTTCTATTAATTTCAAAACCATGTTATAGTATCAATGATTTTAACACAAACATGCATGGGAGGTTTAATTATTTTCAAGTACATTCAAGATATTTATAATGAAACTTGATGAATATCAAAGATACCTATCGAAATATATTAAAACTTACAAGTCAATTATAAATGTGATGAAAAATCCAAACAAGAAAAAAACTTAGATATCATAATGTATGGTATTAATACCAAATAATAGGATTGTTCTTTGCAATCAATGAACAAATAATAATACATATTTTGGATCGATTTTCCCCATCCCCTTTTTCTATTTAAGTAGAACTTCCCATCTAGAATTCGGGAGTGATTGAAGCAAGTAAACAATTCAACATTTGAGTGATTTCGTTTAAACCACGCGTCACATATATTTTCCCTAACTATCCCCTCTCTAGTACAAATTAGTATCGATTAATTTCAAATGCAAAAATAACATAAACCATAGCTATAATAATGTTTAAAAATTAAAACATGGCTATGATTTTTTTTGAAAATTTAAATTTTATTTTAATTGAAATTATTAAACCTAAATCATGGCTACCATATATTTTAATATTTATATTGTTTTTGACCATAGAATAACGAGACCATTAATTTGCAAATAAATTGTTTTCCATTGTTGATTTTTTATTAATTGAAAGTACTTGTTTTTTATTAATTCAAGGTACTTGTTTGTCAAACATGTCTTTGACCACCCATTGGAAGGAAATTGGCAAAATTAATGGAAATTAATTCGTGCCACTCCATGACACTGTAGAGAGGATGACAACGGCTACTATTTTTGATAATGGGATAGGTCTTGGGAATTGCAAGGTTTACCGCGGGTCGGTGAAGCTATCTCTTTCTTGTTAATCCTTTCCACTTTATTTTTCATTCAATTTCCACTATTTTTATTTGTCCTTCCACTTTGGGCTTCTTATTTCGTTATACTATTTTTCCTTGTGAAGCAAAATATTTGAAGAATGTTTTTGAGATATTGTTCTTCCTCTCTACCAATTTTTTTGACCCTTACCTCTACCTCTTTTCAAGACTATTTCAGCTCACACAAGATCGAAAATTTGAGGCATTTATTTTAACTCTTCTAATGAATTATTATAAGATGAAGAGTATTTTAAAAGCAAAGCAGTGTGAGAATCAACAAGTGACTCTTCCACGCGACAGGAGTCTAATGTCTTCGACACGCACTAATGGTATTTGCGAATCTAAGGCAAAGAAGGCCCTTCTAACTTGGACTGGTGTGATAGATCGATCAGCGAGGATGACTGCTCGAAGGCTCCAATCAATATCGAGCTCTGGCGTGATTCGATCTATGGGTTGTGGGATGCGTGGAAAATGACCCGGGATGGTTTCGTGTATTTCTCCTGATAGGGTCATATGGTGAATATAGTCAACTCTATGGACGATTCTCTGGCCTAGTCCAAAATTCTCTAGCTTTGTTAGCTGTTGTGTCTAGTAGGGACAACTGTTGAATGATGATAGGTGGAATCGGAGTAGACTGAAATACTAATGTGCGTAGGCCAGTGTCTATATCTAACTGACTTGTGGATTCGTTAGGCTGTGGGATTTGTGGATCACAACCGTAGACTCTTGGTTGTTGCGGTCCTGTTATGGTCATACGTGAGATCAAGTTCTAATCCCTAGTATCCAGTAGTCATAAGCTTTTTCGGCCTCTATGTTTAGGATCAGTAATTGTGCGATTTTCTCAGAATACCTCACAGGTGTTCTAGCAACTTGAATTCTTAAACTGGTATCTATATCTATGAGGGTGTCTCCAGCGTCTGGCTGTGGAACTAAAGGATCGCACCCGAATATTTGTTCTCTTTCAAATCCCTCTACAGTCATGCGGATGTTTTCTAGGATAACCTGTAGTTTGGCTGATTTGACCAGAATGTGTGTGCTTGGTCGTCTTCTACGTTTAACCCTCTCAACTGTGACCTGATCTGTTGGAAGTCTGTTGTTGTTTGGAAGACTTGTATCCTAAGGTTTTGGTCAATGTCAGTTACCGCTACTACGATATTGGGTTGGGGCACAATTGGCTCGAAAATGTATTCCCTGGGCTCCCTAGGTCCCGTAATTGTCATGCAAAAGCAGTAATGAAACAAACTATAATAAAGTAAAATCTAAGTACACTTCTAGCATATATAATTTCTTTTTGTATTTTCTGGTAATTTATGAGAAAGCAGCTAACTAAAATATTTAGAATTGACAACTAAACTAATAACGTAAAACAAACAAAATAGCCGATTGTAGCTATTTGTCTATGCAATTTTGTATATCTATTCTAAACAACGAAATAACTAATCTATCTGCAAGATTCTCGATCCTACCTCAGAAGTGAGGAATGAATCATAGTTTCTCAGAAACTATCAATCCCCACAACCTCCCTGGCAATATCGAGAATGGAAATAACTGAAATAAAGTGATTAACTACTTTATTTGATAAGTTCTAACTAAAACTTTGAAAGATGGAACCTGGATTTCGCAGAACAGTGGCGAATCCGACGGTGTGTGTGTTCTTGTCCCCTCAGTATGATCTCTTCGTTCTTTGTGCTCACGTGAATCCAGAAAAGTGTGGAATGCTTGCATCAACAGGAATAGATATTTGGATCAATGGACAGCCTTCAGAATGCAGACAGAATAGAATGCGGATAGGAGAGGGATAGCGCAAGAGTACAGAGCTTGGCCTATGCAATTCCTAGCGGGGTCTACTGCGAATCATGCAACAAAAGCGTCCAGAACCTGAAACTAGTCTGTATGAAGAGCAAAACCTGCAACTTTAATGGCTGCCTAGACTATTCTACTCCAAAACAATAATACTGTTTGCACAAGTTGGATCTGTGGCTTACCAACAGCAACACAAAGCTAAAACAAACCTGCAACAAACTATGCTACCAATCCTAAGCAAACTAAAGGGACACAGCACTGAAAACATGAAAGTTGGAGTGAAAATGGTGGCCCAAATAATGTTTGCACTTGCACAAGTTGGATATGTGGCTTACCAGCTGCAACACAATACTAACCAAAGCACTCAATGAGAAAACTAAGAATCCTAAGCAAAGGAAAACTAAATCTAACAAGAAATTCAAAAGCAAACTTTGGAGCAAAAAAATTCGAGGCCATTTGCATGTGCACAAACCATGCATTTATAGGAATCCAAACATCCAAAAATCAAATCCAAACTGAACTCCTAAACATTAAACAAAAGAAAAACACTATTCCAGGGGACCAAAAACATTAATGCATGCTTAAGTCGGCAAGAAAAGCTGGTGAGTCGTGATATTTCACGCGGGTCGCGTCAAAAGAGCGTTCTGGAAAATGCACGCACCTGGGGACCGCCCACTGCTCGGGCGGCGGTTCTGAGACCGCCGCCTGTTCGGGGCGGTCACGGAGCCGCCCTTTAGGGCGGCGGTTTCGTCACTGAAGACCAAAAAGCCAAGAAAAGAGGGAAAAATAGGGAAAATAAAGCACGCGGGGGCTAAGCGGGGCATGCGGGATGTTAACGCATATCTGTAAAGCTTCTCTGGATCCCGAACACCTTGCGAAGAGACCTGTATCATCATTGGGGCACTTATTACACCGTTCCGCAGTACAGTACCTTACAATTTTGGGTACGTACATATTGCCCCCTCGGAGAAGCGTTTTAGCCATGAAGAGGCGTAAAACGGTGGGTCCGAGTATGGCCGTCCCGAAATGGGAAGTTAGAAGTTATACCTTACGCGTCCGTGTGTCAAAATGACGCCATCCAAAATTCCCGCCACCTGCAAAATGAAAAGAGAACTCAAGTGCAGATAGATACAATAATTTGGAAAATAAACGCTAAAACAATAGGGGAAGAGGACGTACCATTAGTGCGAGGATAGAAACTTACCTCCGTCAACGCTCCGAACCTGCGAAAAAGTCATTTTAAAACGAAATAGAACAATATATATATGAAAGTGGGCCCATTTTACTATTCATTTGCGCGAGTCGATTTGGTAGATTTTGAGCTCTGGGGCCCACGGTAACGGTTTCTCACGCGAGTAGAGTCAAAACGTCCACAGTGAGATAGTGATCATGCCTCCACGTGCGGAACGCCACCCCGCGAGATCACAGGTTGGTTTTTCTTCAATTTTGTGCTTTTCCCTCTTCAATTTTAAAATGCTAAATTTGTTGTAATGGGGGGGTCATTTTTGAAAATGTTAGGTTTAAAGGGTCCATCTAGGGGGGGCTCCTGGGTAGGCCCCATTTTTGATTAAAATAGTCATTTTTTGCATTTTTTGGGCTTTTTAAGCCCAAAAACCCGCGCGGGTTTTCGGACCGCGACCGCCGCCCTGGACAGGGCGGCGGTTACACGACCGCCGCCCTGTACAGGGCGGCGGTCACGAGACCGCCGTCTTTAAGGCGGCGGTTACAAAACCGCCCCCCTGCTCAGGGCGGCGGTTCTGAACAGAATGCAAAAGAACCTATTTTGAAAGCTTGTACTTGTATTTTTAGCATTTGTACGTGTTTTTATGCTTCTCTTGATATTGTTTAGATACTAACTTACTCTTCCTTGTGTGTTTTTGGGTGTATGCAGGCAAAAGAGGAGTACATTAGATGGAGCCGGGAGAGAGAGTGTGACTGGCTGCCCGGGGTATTGGATGCCCTCTCAGCAGATGAGGAGGACACATTGCAGAGGGCCGGCATATTGCGTATATCGCGTGTGCCCCACGTTGCTCCATCCAGTCACATTCTTTGTGACCTATTTTCATATTGGGATGCAGATCGGAACACCTTCCGACTGCCAGGGGTCCGTGGTGAGTGGACCATCACTTTGGAGGATGTTTACCGCATCCTGGGGGTCCCGATCATCGGGAGGAGACTTAAACTGGAGACAGCTGGTTCCAGGGCACAGATAGCTCAGTGGGCTGGTTATATGGGGGATGCAGCCATTTCTACGGGGCCGAAGAAGGGAGTGCGAGTCAGATCCATTCCTTCTTTGCCCATCCCTATCTTTCGACAGGCTATTATGGGGATCCTTGCCTCGAGACTCATCGGGGACAAGGGAGGGGACACCTTATTATACTGTTGGGGCCCCATCATTGCACAGATAGAGGGACATGGCCGGAAATACGCCTGGGGCGCGGACATTTTGGGGACCACCTACCATGACTTATACAGGGTGGTCCGATTGCAGGGACAGTCCTTGAGCCACCCCACTCTAGTCATGAGTTGGGTGTATGAGCGCTTCATTCCGTATGGCAGAGGCGTGGAGGTGGCAGATCCCGGGGCGGTGAGGGCAGCCCGATGGTCAGGTATGTCAGTGCTCAGAGCACCTCACCAGCCAGTAGCCACCCTTACCACGGCAGACATGGAGGCTACACCGTACCAGCTTATGGCCGGTATATGGGGAGAGGAGACCACGACATTGGTCTCCTGCTCCATCACAGGGCAGCTTATCGATCGTGTGGGACGGGTAGAGGTACATCCCTTCAGCAGGGTTCCTCAGCAGTTTGGCCTCCCATACGCGGCTATGCTTCCTCCAGTGCTTTGTTTATAGATCAGTCCGAGAGGCTAGAGGGGGGCCTAGAGGCCGTGGTTGGACAGTGGTTACCCCTGGCATTCCTATTACAGCCAGGGGGATAGTTCGGGCCAGAGGGAGAGCTGGTGCGCCTCAGGCACCATTACTTCAGATTGCTGCAGGTCCTGCTCATAGCAGTGATGACCCCATAGATATTGACTCCGATTCTGAGGAGCACACAGAGGGAGGGTCAGAGGAGCAGACGGACGAGAGCGATCCTGAGTGGCATGATACTCAGGACATTCTGCGGGCAGAGAGGGAGGAGGAGAGTGCAGAGAGAGAGACCGTGGCTTCTGAGGAGCCACTCTCCCGAGGCCATGGTGGAGATGATGAGTCCGTTGCGGGGCGCCATGTTGCCCCTACCACAGGAGCAGCCCCTCAGTCAGCAGCGGCATCAGCAGCAGGTGCTGGCCCTGGCGACCCATCTTGGAGGCCTGGTGATCCGAGTAAGTTATCCTCTCCTCCTTTCAATGCTTGTTTGTTTTAGGATTTGTTTTTGAATGTTAACTCTCCTTATATTTGTATTGTGTACACTTTAACCTCTTGCCTAGTTCCTAATTCATTTTTCTTTCTTTGCTTTGCAGAGACTGTTGATGAGTGGCGGGATCTAATCCGTAGGGTTTGCGTCGATTCTCTGATGATCCCTATGGATAAGACCCGTGCGGAGTTATCTGTGGATGCCGGGAGCCCTCAGCAGCCGGCAGGCACACTGACGTCTTCGCTCCCGTTTGGCATGTGGCCAAGATGGTGTCAACTCTCCGTACAGAGTTGGCAGGCTATAGGACAGCCGAGCGTCTTATGAGGAGCCGCTCTCATGGCGAGACTACGACTGCCCCTAGGGACCCCGAGCCCTCCGTCCATTCAGAGCGCCAGCGTAGCCGGAGTCCTAGGCGAGGGCGCGCACCTTCAGCGGGATCGCGCAGGGGTTGAGAGGCCACTTGGCTTTCTGTATTTGTATTTAGATTCTTTTGTGTATTACGGGCTCTTTGAGCGTTTTGACCATGCCTAGTGCATGATGGCATTGTATATAAACTTTGATTATTTATATATATGCGTCGGTTTTGGATCAAAACTTGTCATTTGTATTCTACTTTCTTTATTTCCAACTGCTTCGTGTATACTATGATGTATGTATTATATGCTTTCTAGAATGTATGCAATGGAAAACAGATGATGCAAATGTTTGCTTTCTTTTTGTGTTTCATGATGCTGATACATGATTTTGTAGATATATTGTGATCTTAAATCTTAGTTTCTGTGAGCAATTTGGATACCTCATGATTTGTTTTGGCAAAGTGATGAAAATAATCAGTATGATGAATAGATTAACTTGCCCCACTCCTAACTCCACGCAACTAGTAAGATGCGAGGGCTCATCACCAAGAGCCAAGAAGGGCGCAAGTTATGGAATATGGTGAAGTGATAGTGGTGAAAGACAGACGAAGCTTTGGTGGAACCAAATGAAAACTACAAGCTTTATTCTACCTGAATGACTTCATAGTTTTGGATGCAACTTGCTTTGCGGTTTATCCAGACTTAGACCCGTAGATGGCCACATAGTAGACAAAATCTGGGTTTTTAGGATTTTTAACTCTCTTGGAATTTTGAACATCTGATTCATTCGTTATTGACTCAAAGTTTGAATTGATTGTTTATGACCTTTTAACATTTACTTTGTTTAGAGGACCCCCTACACTTTGCCCCATGCTACCTGTAAGAAGCATGGGTTTATCACCGTGGGCAAGGCATAGGCGAGTAAGGGCATTTCCATCCTTTCCCAACCCTACGTCACTAGTAAGAGACGCAAGCTCATCACCGAAGGTTGGTGGGGCAAGGAAATGTGTAAAAATAAAATTTTCTGTTTAATCACTTCTTGACTTGTCTATTTGAGTAAAATGTCAGTATATGCTTATTTCCAAAGAGATGTGTATATGGGATAGATGTGACACCATGAAGCTTCTAGAACAGACCATAGGCAAGACACCTATCCTAAGAAGAAATCAAAGTGAGAACAAACTTGCAGATCTTGGTATGGTTACCGTTAGGACTTCGTCATGTCTGATTTTGTTTGATAAAAGATTCTGAAGTGATTGATGATATCGTGAAAATGGAGAGATATGATTAAAAAGTTTGTGCCAAAAAACATCATGAGTTTGTAATGAATTACTTTGAGAATAGATTCCTTGATCACAATTTGTGTAAGAACAAGTGGACAAAATGATCCTAATTTATATGAAAATGCGATGTAGATAGTTATATAGGCGCGCTTGCTTATATGCGTAGAAACGTTTGAGGTGGAGGGAATTGACTGTTTCGCCAAACTCCTCACCTTCTAGCGTGCATAAGAGATAAGCACCATTCCCGTAGTCTTTCATGACTCGGTATGGGCCCAACCATTTGGGCCGGAATTTCCTTCCTTCGCCGGTCTTCTTGTCGATCCGGCTGTCTAACCTCAGAACTAGGTCACCTTCGTATATGTCACGTTCATAGACTTTCTTGTTATACTGCCGGCACATCCGGTCGGCATAGACTCTATGTCGTTGTTCAGCATCTAACCTAGTTTCATCCAGACTTTCTAATTGAGAAAGACGTGCTTCTCTGTAAGCGTCCTCATCCAGAATCCCTTGTAGCGAAATGCGGAGACTGGGGATTTCAACTTCGAGTGGGAGAACTGCTTCTGACCCAAATACCAATGAGAAAGGAGTTGCTCCTGTTGGCGTTCTTATCGAGGTTCGGTGGGCCCACAAGGCCGGATATAACTTTAGATGCCAATCCCGTTTGTTTTCTTTTACCGTTTTAAGGAGAATGGCTTTCAACGTTTTGTTTGTTGCTTCAGCCTGCCCATTGGCTTGGGGATAATATAAGGAAGCCGTATGATGGCTTATTTTGAACTTACTGCATAGCTCACGAACTTCTTCATTTTTGAAAGAAGTTCCATTATCTGAGATAATGATTTGTGGGATACCGTACCTGCAAATGATTTGGTTCAAAATGAACTTAGCGATTACGGAACCAGGTACAGTTGTAAGAGGCATAGCCTCTACCCATTTAGTGAAATATTCAGTGGCCGTGATTATAAAATTGTGGCCGTCTGTGGACGAGGGAGAGAATTTCCCTATCAAGTCCAGGCCCCATGTAGAAAAGGGCCACGGAGTAGCGATCGGTTGCAAAGCTTGTGCCGGCATGTGGATCTCATGAGAGAACTCCTGACATTTATGACACCTGCGTACAAACTCTATTGTGTCATGTTCTAGAGTGGGCCAGAAATAGCCCATTCGATGTATTTTTTGAGCAGTGGCATGGCCACCGAAGTGGCCTCCACATATACCGCTATGGGATTCATGGAGAATCCTCTTGGACTCTTCTGTGTCAACACACCTTAAGAGCATTCCATCGAATGCTTTCCGATAGAGCACCTGCTCTATAATGACGTATTTAGCTACGATAATGCGTAACCGCCTTCTTTGTTGAGGTGTAGCTCCTTCTGGGTACCTATGGTCCATGATATAACTAATGATATCAGCGTACCAAGGGCACTCAGATATAGCAGGTCGGGTTTCGACGTAGTATACGCATTCATCTGGAAAGTCTAAGTCTACTAAGTCGCCTCCGTCTAGCGGGTTATCAGCTAACCAATCTGCGATGATTTGCCCTTTAACTGACTTTTGGTTTACAAAAGTTAATTCGAACTCTCCCATTAAGGTTATAAAACGTCCAGCTTTTTTGGACAAGGACCCTTGTGTGAGAAAAGTCCGTAAATGGTCCGTCTTTACTATGACCCTTGTCTCTTGATTTAGCATGTAGTGTCTTAGGCGTTTAGTAGCAAAGACTATGGCAAGACATTCTCGCTCTGCTTGTGTATAGCGCGTTTCGTAGTCGAGCAATGTTCGGCTAATGAAATAAATCGCACGCTCTCTTTTGTCATCGTCTTCTTGGGCTAGCATGCAAGCTAACGAAACATCGGTAGCCCGTGAGTACAAAATTAAAGGGCGATCTAGCTTTGGTGGCATTAGCGTAGGCGGTGATAGCAGGAAACGCTTGACTGCATCAAAAGCTTCATTGCAATCTTCAGTCCAATCAATGCTATAGTCCTTCTTGAGTAAATTGTTGATTGGATGAACGGCGAAGCTTAGATCCGGGATAAATCTCCGGATTGCACCCAACTTTCCGAGAAATGATCTGATTCCAGATTCATTCGAGGGTGGGACCATTTCGAGGACAGCCCGAATTTTGGCTGGATCAACATCGATCCCTCGTGACGATATGATGTAACCTAGGAGCTTTCCTCCTGTTACACCGAAGACGCATTTCTCTGGGTTTAGGGTAACTCCATATTCTATTAGGCGTGAAAGGATGATGCGGAGTACTTCAGGATGGTCACAACGCTTCTTGGCCTTAGCCAACAAGTCATCTACGTAGGATTCCACGATTTTATGGATTAAATCGTGAAATATGTATGTCATGGCCCGCTGGTATGTAGCACCGGCGTTCTTGAGACCGAATGGCATAACAGCGTAGCAATAGGTTCCCCAAGGAGTTATAAACGTGGTTTTAGCTTGATCTTGCTCGGATATTTTGATTTGATTGTATCCCGAGAATCCATCCATGAGAGACAAGAGTTCAAAACCTGCTGTTGCATCAACAATAACGTCTATGGATGGTAATGGGAAGTCGTCCTTAGGGCAAGCTTTGTTGATATCTCGAAAATCTATGCAGATGCGTATCTTTCCATTCTTCTTGAGAACGGGAACGATGTTGGATACCCATTGGGAGTAGTCAACTGGCTTGATGAATCCTACCTGAAGGAGTTTTATTACCTCCTCTTTTACCATGAGGGCTACTTTGGGCTTCATGGGTCTTGATTTTTGTTTAATTGGCTTTGCATCTGATCTAGTGACGAGGTTGTGTACCGCAATGTGGGGTGCGACTCCTGTCATCTCTTTGTAATTAAATGCAAATGCCTTTTGATGTTCTTTGAGAACCTGAGTATGTATTTCCACTTCCTCTGGGGTTAACGAAGAACCTAACTTTAAAATTCTTGGTTCATCTTCCGTTCCGATATTGACATCGATTGTTTCTTCAATTAAAGAGGCATTACCCTCTTCGAACTCAGGTGGTGCCGGAGGTAGATCTATATCATCCCCGTTTTCCACCACGTATATATTAGGTTCTTTTTGTGAGGGAAGATTCATTACGGGATTTCCGAAGTAGGAAGATGAATGCGGGATCAGAGATAAATCTAGCGTGTGATAGGAGAGATGTAGTGCTGCAAAGGCATTTAAGTAATCCAAAGTAGCCGCATCATTTCCAACATGGTCTAGGACGGTAGATTTACTTCCGTTTGAAAGAGGATCCATCATTGTTTTTATTAATGGTTCGTTACGAATGGATACCGTGAAATGAGTATCTTCTAGCTCATTGTTTGGAGTAAAACGTGATGCTGAGGTTGCTATTGAATCGGCGAGAAGATTTTTTTCTCGCGGGATTGCTTCAATGGATATGAAGTTGAACGCCTTGCTTAAATCTAATACAGCGTTTTTGTAAAGTTGCAAGTGTTCGGCTTTAGTTTCATATACCTCTGAAACTTGGTTTGCCACTAATTGCGAGTCTCCTAAAACTCTGATATTATCAATACCAATTCTTTTGGCTAAGGTAAGGCCAAGGAGGAGGGCTTCGTACTCAGCGCCGTTGTTTGTACATTCAAAGTTTAATTTAAAAGAGAATGGGAGGACCTTCTCTTCGGGCGAGGTAAGAATTATACCTGCCCCCGCTCCATAACGGCATTTAGCTCCATCGAAATGGAGAGTCCAATACTTAGCCGGGAGTATGGATGTAGGTGTATCTGCTGTGTTTACACACTCTACTTCTACCATACAGAGATCTTCTGCTGGCAAGGAACCAACACCTAGGGAAAATCCGATACCTACTGAATCGAATGGTAAGAACATTGGTGAATCTTGTTCTATCAGCTCAACGATCTTTGCAGTAGTCCCTAATGATACTATTTCTTTAGTTTTACCTTTAGGGGTTGGAATTGTTTTGGCTATGTTGGTAGTTTCAAGATCCGTCGTAGGTATCAACTTTTCCTCTGGCTTTGGGTCAGAGGGTTTGTTAAGTTGGTTTGTTGGAAGTTCGAATTCTGAGTGTATACCTGGTCTTTTCTTTAAATCAGCTAGGTGTACGTCAAACGGCTTTGGATCACCTTTGGCTACAAATACCTTTCCCAGATGAGAATCTTACTTCTTGAAATAGCGTGGAAGGGATTGCCTTCATTCGATGTATCCAGGGCCGGCCGAGGATCATATTATAGTTAGTTTCCCGATCTATAATATAAAACTCAGTCAGGATTGTTTTAGGTCCTAAGGTGACCGGTAGTATTATAGTTCCTATCGATGTGGCTTTAAGGCTATCGTAGCCTCTCAAGGTATTTCGTGTAGTAGAACAGTTTGTTTCTCCATATCCCAATTTTTGGAGAAAAGAGAAAGGGACTATGTTAACTGCAGCCCCGTCATCAACCATTGCCCGTTTTACATAGTTATTATAAACTTGTACTTGCAAGTGTAGGGCTGGATCGCCTCGGCGTGCGATCTCAGCATCTGTAGGCATTTTACTTATTTCGAATATGAATTCAACATCCCTATCCGCCTGTCCCGGTGGATAAACATCAAAGTCTATATGATTTACTTGCGCTTCCGGTGGTGGAGTGATACTAACTAAATGACCCAAACCTAACGCCTCTAAAAGAGCAGCCCTGTGAGCAGGGGAATTCTTTAGTAAATCAAGGAATGAAATATGCGAGAAGGTTTTTGTTAGATCATTAATTAGATCGTAAGCACCCATAGGTTTTGCTACGGTTTGCTGGATGTTATCTGTTTCCGGCAGGTGGCTTGGACTTGGTTGAGAGAAATACTCTCGTGTTCTCGTAATTGCTTCAACGGGTAATTCGGAGTCTAACTCTACTAATCCAACTACCTTAGGTCGTGGTTGACTTCCTAGTTGTGGCGCGACTAACGGATTTAGCGAAGTCGAAGCCTCGTGATCGTTGTTTCCTGTTATTGCACCTTTGTTTGTTCCAGTTGGTTTCAACCTATCGCTATCATGATTTGGGAGTGGATCATTAAAGATCTTGAGAGGGGCATTCTGAGGGGAAACTGCCCCTGCGAAGGTATTTGCCGTTGGTGACGTAGGATCTGTTAAGAACATATCCATAAAGAATTGTTTTTGTTCATTTGGCAAGCGTTGCATGAATTTGTTGTAATCACGACACGTTCTAGTGTCATGCCCTTGAATTTTATGGAAACCACAATAAGAATTGGGGTTGTAATTCCCGTTTTGTTGGTTTGGTGTGTATTGTGGCCTAAAATTCCGATCAAACTGTTGCCTATTAGGACCAAAGTTTTGTTTCTGGTTTTGACTTTGGTTTTGATAACCAAAGGAGTTTTGGCTTGATCCTTGCATGGGATTTCGCCGTTGTTGTTGTTGTGGATTATTAAAATCCACCGTATTGATCGTCGGGGTAAAATTGTTGTTTCTTTGGTTGTTTGTTTGTGACGGAGTATTAACGACATTTACCCTCTTGGGCTGGTCAGTTACCCCATCTGTTGTTACCCCACGATTTTTGTTAAGGATTTTGGGTCCTTGATTGACGCTTGTGGTGGTTGTAGTATTTTGAGTAGAGGTGATTAACCTCCCGTTTGCTCCATACGTCTTACGGCCACTATCTATCGCTGCTTGATCAATTCGCAGAGCGCTCTCAAGTACCTCGTCATAAGTCCTTAGTGGGAACTTCTGGACTTCTTCCTTCACTTCTCTGCTAAGAGAATGAAGGAATAAATCGCATAGCTCCATCTGATCCATGTTTGGAGCGCTTGCCGAGGAATAAAGGACTGTGCGCCACCTTTGGATGAAATGGGCGACAGACTCGTTATGTTCTTGCTTGATGTGCAAGAACTCCCTGATTCCTGTCCTTAATAGTTTGTTCATGTCGAAGGCCTTGATGAACTCAGACACAAGTTGTTTGAATGAATGTATGGAAGCTTCAGGTATTCTATAATACCAATCGAGAGCGATGCCTTCCAAGGTTTTGGGAAATATTTTAGCAACAACCCCGTCCCAAGGGAGTAATTCTCGTATGGCTGTAGCGTAGGCTTTGATGTGCGCGTTTGGATCTCCTTCACCCTTGAATTTGGGCAAATCGGGAAGAGGCCTTGGAAGCATAACGCTTCTTATGGCGAAATCTAAGGGCTCCTTTAAATATTCTGAATAAGTCCCTATTGCATACGTCTCAACCATTGATGGTGCCTGTTGAGGAGGTGGTGGCGGAACGGGTTGTTGATATGGCATAACGTACGCGTTGGCAGGGGCATAAGGAGGTCCCTGCGTTGGAGCAAACATGCCGGGGGATGAGTACATATCCCCTTGTGGTGATTTGGAGTACATGTTTAAGTACGAAGGGGTACTATCCAGGAATGGATTGCTCTGTACCGGACCAGGAGGAACTGTGCTAGCGATAGTGGGTCTAGTTGGCACTTGTTGTGAATACTGAGGAGTCATACCTAACGTGCCTACTCCTGTGAGGAGATCTACTTGGCGAGGATGGTGCGGAGGATTGGAACTCCCTGTTTGTATGAATTTCGAATTTTGACTTGCTTGGGCAAGTTCTAATCCTCTAACCTTTTCTATTAGAGTTGAAATGACTTCGTTTGGTGAAGTCACGATATCGTGCCTTGGTGGCGTTTGTTGTATAACATGGCTTTGCGGAGGTATGTGATATCCTGCTATGAACTGATCACTATCCTGCCAAGCATTTCTGAGAGTATTTTCTATATGTGATGGCATAGAGGTATTTTCTTGAGGAGAGAACTCGGGCTGTATTTGCAAAATTCCTACAGGTGGGTACATGCCTTGAGAGCGTTGTTCATTCCTAGGATAACGTATTGAGTACTCGTCATCTAGAACTGAGTATGGATCTGATTGTCTGCTAATATGTGGTCTAAGTAACACCTGAGGTGATGAAGCAGATTCTCCAGTCAATGTCATATTGTTTGAGCCTGAAGGCTTTGTTTGTGTTTGAGCGAGTTGATCTAACTCCTCAGTTTGAAAAGATGAACTATATCTGATTCCTGGGGTTTGTGTTGACAACTGATTAGTTGAATAATTGTCACCCCATATTGAGAGCGAGGGTGATGATTCCCTATTCTGTTGGGCGTAGTATGCCTCAAGACCCAAGAGGGGTCTGCCATATGCATCGAATCCCGACATATTCGGGGGGTATATGAATACCCGCAGAATAATGGGAAAGAGCGAAGGTGAAAGAGAGAAGATGAAACTTCTCAAAGAGAAGGTGAAATAATTGTTTGATTCACGTTGGGTTCACCAATTTTGTACGTCGGAAAAGCAACAGGCGAGCGTGAGAATCAACAAGTGACTCTTCCACGTACCCGACCTCCCGAGGTCGTGCCGAGACAGCCGGTGGGGGTAGAATATGCAGACAAACTAGTTAGGGAGTCTAATGTCTTCGACACGCACTAATGGTATTTGCGAATCTAAGGCAAAGAAGGCCCTTCTAACTTGGACTGGTGTGATAGATCGATCAGCGAGGATGACTGCTCGAAGGCTCCAATCAATATCGAGCTCTGGCGTGATTCGATCTATGGGTTGTGGGATGCGTGGAAAATGACCCGGGATGGTTTCGTGTATTTCTCCTGATAGGGTCATATGGTGAATATAGTCAACTCTATGGACGATTCTCTGGCCTAGTCCAAAATTCTCTAGCTTTGTTAGCTGTTGTGTCTAGTAGGGACAAGCTGTTGAATGATGAGAGGTGGAATCGGAGTAGACTGAAATACTAATGTACGTAGGCCGAGTGTAATCATATCTAATTCTCTTATGGATTCGTTAGGCTGTGGGATTTGTGGATCACAACCATAGACTCTTGGTTGTTGCGGTCCCGTTATGGTCATACGCGAGATCAAGTTCTAATCCCTAGTATCCAGTAGTCATAAGCTTTTTCGGCCTCTATGTTTAGAATCCAAATTGTGCGATTTTCTCGAGAATACCTCACGGGTGTTCTAGCAACTTGATTCTTAAGATGGTATCTATATCTATGAGGGTGTCTCCAGCGTACATTTGTGGAACTAAAGGATCACACCCGAATATTTGTTCTCTTTCAAATCCCTCTACGATCATGTGGGTATTTTCTAGGATAACTCTGTAGTTTGGCTGATTTGACCAGAATGTGTGTGCTTGGTCGTCTTCTACGTTTAACCCTCTCAACTGTGACCTGATCTGTTGGAAGTCTGTTGTTGTTTGGAAGACTTGTATCCTAAGGTTTTGGTCAATGTCAGTTATTGCTACTACGATATTGGGTTGGGGCACAATTGGCTCGAAAATGTATTCCCTGGGCTCCCTAGGTCCCGTAATTGTCATGCAAGCAGTAATGAAACAAACTATAATAAAGTAAAATCTAAGTACACTTCTAACATATATAATTTCTTTTTGTATTTTCTGGCAATTTATGAGAAAGCAACTATTTAAAATATTTAGAATTGACAACTAAACTAATAACGTAAAACAAACAAAATAGCCGATTGTAGCTATTTGTCTGTGCAATTTCGTATATCTATTCTAAACAACGAAATAACTAATCTATCTGCAAGATTCTCGATCCTACCTCAGAAGTGAGGAATGAATCATAGTTTCTCAGAAACTATCAATCCCCACAACCTCCCTGGCAATATCGAGAATGGAAATAACTGAAATAAAGTGATTAACTACTTTATTTGATAAGTTCTAACTAAAACTTTGAAAGATGGAACCTGGATTTCGCAGAACAGTGGCGAATCCGACGGTGTGTGTGTTCTTGTCCCCTCAGTATGATCTCTTCGTTCTTTGTGCTCACGTGAATCCAGAAAAGTGTGGAATGCTTGCATCAACAGGAATAGATATTTGGATCAATGGACAGCCTTGAATGCAGACAGAATAGAATGCGGATAGGAGAGGGATAGCGCAAGAGTACAGAGCTTGGCCTATGCAATTCCTAGCGGGGTCTACTGCGAATCATGCAACAAAAGCGTCCAGAACCTGAAACTAGTCTGTATGAAGAGCAAAACCTGCAACTTTAATGGCTGCCTAGACTATTCTACTCCAAAACAATAATACTGTTTGCACAAGTTGGATCTGTGGCTTACCAACAGCAACACAAAGCTAAAACAAACCTGCAACAAACTATGCTACCAATCCTAAGCAAACTAAAAAGACCACAGCACTGAAAACATGAAAGTTGGAGTGAAAATGGTGGCCCAAATAATGTTTGCACTTGCACAAGTTGGATATGTGGCTTACCAGCTGCAACACAATACTAACCAAAGCACTCAATGAGAAAACTAAGAATCCTAAGCAAAGGAAAACTAAATCTGCTGTAACAAGAAATTCAAAAGCAAACTTTGGAGCAAAATTCAGAGGCCATTTGCATGTGCACAAACCATGCATTTATAGGAATCCAAACATCCAAAAATCAAATCCAAACTGAACTCCTAAACATTAAACAAAAGAAAAACACTATTCCAGGGGACCAAAAACATTAATGCATGCTCAAGTCGGCAAGAAAAGCTGGTGAGTCGTGATATTTCACGCGGGTCGCGTCAAAAGAGCGTTCTGGAAAATGCGCACAGGACCGCCGCCCTGCTCAGGGCGGCGGTCACGAGACCGCCGCCCTTCAGGGTGGCGGTTTCGTCACTGAAGACCAAAAAGCCAAGAAAAGAGGGAAAAATAGGGAAAACAAAGCACGCGGGGGCTAAGCGGGGCATGCGGGATGTTAACGCATATCTGTAAAGCTTCTCTGGATCCCGAACACCTTGCGAAGAGACCTGTATCATCATTGGGGCACTTATTACTACATTGAGGATCATTTTACTCAAGAAGATCAAGGTAAGTAGCCGATCGGCGGGAGTAACGAGCCCCGTACCGGTATGGTATCTGCAGATGTACCCGGGTGAACCCAGGGGCTCTTGGGCCGTACCATGGACGCTCCCGGGTACGTATCCGTGCCCAAACACATTTTTTCGTATAACTCATTTCTAAGCATTTTTAATTATAAAATACATAACTTTCTTTTATTCATAACCCTAAAATTTAAATAGAAACAATAAAACATAAAAAAAAACATTCAAGCGAGAGAAACTTACGTCTCCTTCCTCATTTCATACTTGCTTCTCTAAACTTCCATTTTGGTTATCTAGGATTTGATACTTCATCAACAAACATTGCAATCATTTTCCTAAGCTAGTACGAGTGTGTATTTACTGCCAAGGTCATTGAGGAGCTTCAAAGGAGGAGGATTTGTGGATTATTTAGTGAAGGTAAGGTTTTAAGTTTTATTATTTAACTTTCAAGTTTGATTTTCATTTTTGTTTTTGTTTTGTTTTTTAATCTTTCACACACTTCATGCTTTTGTTTATGTTCATTGTTTTATTATTTCCCAATTGAAATTTTAATTTTTAAACCATTTTTTCATTTTAAATTTTGAAATTTTCAATACATGCTATGCCCTAAGGCATAGGGTTTAAGTTTTATTTTTAACCATTGTTTTCTTTGCTTATGTTATTGGTTTTGAAACTTGTAGGTAGAAGTACAATGGCAACAAGTTCCACCTCTTTTGGGCAATCTTTGTTCAAAGAATTTGACCCAAATTCACCATTATGGAGACATGTCACAATACTTGAGCAACTTCTAGGTGGTGGGTGTTTTGTTTTTAAATGCAATGAGTGTGAAATAGTATTCAAAGGCTCTTATAGTTGGGTGAAAAGCCACTTGTGTGCAATACCGAGTCATGGTATAAGAACATGCAAGGGGAAAAATAACATAGGGGTGCCAACAACAAAAGTTTTGGGATATATCAAAGAACAAGAAGATGCAAAGACAACTTTGGCTTTGAAAGCGGTCATCCATTGTCCAAAAAAATTCATCTCGATCGGGAAGCCTCCTGTTGCCCCCATCTCGTCATCGACTCTCTAATTTTTACCATGCCATATCCATTTGTGATAGCTACCTCCATGCATGATGAGGATTCACCTCTTTCACGAAAGAGAAGTAGGACAAAATGACCATTGGAAAAGGCCTTTCCAAATGAGAGAAAGGATATTGCAGATGAGCACATCGCAGGATGTGTGTAAGCAAATGGATTGTCATTCAATGTTATGAGATCACCATATTGGAAAGAGATGTGAAAGCAATCAATGAGGCCCCAAAAGGGTACAAATCACCAGACTATGAGAAGATCTATACCACCCTATTGGAAAAACAAAAAAATATGTGGAAACCTCCTTACAACCAATTAGAGACTCATGGGCCAAAACAGTGTGTCCATCGTTTCTGATGGATGGAAAGATGCAAGAAACTGCCCTTTGATCAATGTGGTTGCAGTATGCCCTAAAGGGGCAATGTTTTGAAAGCAGTTGATTGTGAGGGGCAAGTGAAGGATGCCCAATTCATTGCCAACATCCTCTTTGAAGCCATTGAGGCGGTGGGGCCTCAAAATGTTGTCCAAGTCATAATGGACAACACCAAGAATTGCAAAGCCGCAGGGATGTTAGTTGAGGCAAGGTATGGGCATATTTTTGGACACCATGTGTTGTCCATTCACTCAATTTAATGCTAAAAAAGTTGGCCAACAAAATAGAGTGGATTCAACAAGTGTATGTAGAGGGTGAAGAGATCCAAATGTTTGTGACCAACCATCACTAGTCGCAAGGCATCTTTAGATCCTTCTCACATTTGGAGCTGTTGAAGGTAAGGGAAGCTACCTTTCTTTTTCTTTATAAATAATATAAGTTTTTTTATTTTTAAAATATAGTATTCAAAAGTTTTCAATTTTCTTTTTAATTTTTGTTTCTCATTTCTTATTAGGTTGTTGAGACTCGATTCACATCACACACAATCGTCTTGAGATGACTTGTGAAGGTGCGAGAGGCACTTAACAGGATGGTAACTTCCAACCTATGGGTTGTATGGAGGCAATCAAACACTGTACGGGCTCAAAAGTGAAGGCAATGATCTTAGATGACACTTGGTGGGATCAAGTAGAATATTTGTTGAGTTTTACTGAGCCCATTATGAGCATGATCCGCTTTACTGACATGGATCAGCCATGTCTAGGAGAGATATATATGAAATGGCATCGACTCAAAGATTGAGAAGATAAAATCCGTCATAAATGCAAAAGAACAAGATCCTGAGGATTTTTTCAAAGAAGTACAATTAATCCTCATTGAGTGGTGGAACAAAATGACCACCCCGCTACATCTACTTGCTTTTGCATTGACTCCTAGATTCTATAGCACAGAGATCCTTTCCTTGCAGGGAGGATGACACCATACAAGGATGTGGAATTTAGTGAGGGATATATGGCGGCATTGTCTAGGCTCTTCCCTGATCCTGAGGCCGAGGACATGGTTATGATAAAGTTTGCCAATTTTATAGTAGAAATAGGTCATAGCCTTCTCGCTCTTCTGGAGCAAATACAAGAAGGATGCTCGTATGTGGTGGTACCTCTATGGTCATGCATCAGTTTACTCGTAGCCTCTTGCAATCAAGGTCTTGGCACAAGTAAGTTTATATTTTTATTCTCTTTCCTTTTTGTTGTAACTTTTAGTTTTTTAAAATTTAAGTTTGAGTGTTTAAGTTTGCATTGACTTTGCCTCAATAGGTTGCAAGTTCATCTTCCTCTGAGCGCAATTGGAGTACATATACCTTCATCCACTCATAGAAGCACAACAAGTTGGGGGCTTAAAAGATCAAGATTTGGTATATATACATTCCAACTTGCGCCTTTTATCCCACAAGCAGCCAAGTACAAGGGTCAACAAAACATTGGGATATTGATCCAGAGATAGTTGACTTGGATGCTTCCATTTCCGACTTGTCATTAGATAACGAGGGATTGGAGACTTCTTTGGCACAACAAGACCTACATGCACAAGGGGGTGCAATTGGTAGTGGCCCTAGTGGGAGTGGTTTGAGTCCATGTGGTTCGATGAACCACATAATGATGATGATGCTCTTGATGAAGAGGAATATGATGAATATTGAAAGATAGTTTGAACTTTGATCATTGGAATTTGGTGTAATAAATTAAATTTAATATATCATGACATTGTGTTTAATTTAACTTCTAAGCTTTTAAGTTTTTAACAAATTATGAGTTGTCTTTTGTGGTTATTTACTTATAACTTATAAGTTATTTTGTCTTTCATATGCATAATATGTGGTTAATAACTTAATTCCTATTTAGTAGGCTGAAATTTATATATTTTTAATTTTTATATATTTTTGTATTGCTGTATCCAATGCCATATCTGGGGCCAATTTTGTTTTGCCATATCCACGTATCGGATACTTTGTACCCGTACACTGTACCCAAAACTTAACGACTACTTAGAGATTAAGTAAATCCAAAATGGGGAAATATAACTTTTTGATGTTAGGCTACCATTTCCTCAAGTTCACTTTCTAGGAAATATTCAAGACACTTGAACATGTTCACAACACCCTACTCTAACATCCTCTATTATCCTAACACACCAAAATTCTACAATATGCCCAATTTTCTTATTTGAGAAATTCAATTTTTTTTTGGGCAAGAAAATTGATTTCAAGTCAAAATTTGAAAATAGAGATGTCTAAAGACCTACAAACACTCTTATCATTGTATCTAGACCTCTTAACATGCTAATAACTAAAATTTGATGTGTTTCCTTTTCCTAGTTGATGTGTTTTCTTTGTATTGCACGTATACTCTGCAGTCCCTTTGACCTACCCTTGTGGTCATTTGTCGGACATTAATATATTTATATTATCTTTATGTTTATCTCTTGGTTGAAGAAAATAGAACACATGCGATAATACATAAGGTAATTCTTCACATGAAAGTGCACCACACTCTTGCATGAGGAATAATCACGTAAAAATCGGATAAGACACTCGGGCAAGTTGAATGTTATTATTTCAAGAGAAGAGGTTGTACATCCTAGAATCATCGCAATCGAGCTATTGATGTTCTCAAAGGAAAACTCAAAGATAACGTGAATGAAGCAAATGTGGCCTTTGTTGAGTATCCACCAGATGCTAAATTTATTGAAGATTTTGTTGATGAAGAAGAAGATTTATACTTAATCTAAGAAGTCAGTGTTTTGATGACAGGAAGGGCTTTAGTGTAGATAAACTCAACATAGATGGTTGTCTAGATATAGTTTAGGAGTTTATGGATCTTGGGAATTTACCCTTATGAGGGTCACAAGACAATCATGAAGGGTTGTCCATGGATGGTGGTCTAAAAATTTGGGAGATTCTGTAATTCGGGAGTTTGTGGAGGTGGAAGCCGGGAACTCGGGAATTCAGCTCGCAAAATCGACACCTTCACGAGGGTTAGGGAGGTAGGTTGATGGAGTTCTACCTAGTCTCGGACCTATTATTCGAAACAAAAGCCTCTCGAAAATTGTAATTCTATGTTCTTTTTCAGTGGTGAAAGCCTTAAGAGGAGTTATTAAAATATAAGGCTTACTATTTCGTCTAGTTAGTATTAGTTATGTATTAGCTAATAAACGATTGTGACCACATTAACCATTTTGTAACCATCTCTTACATAATAAATTACGGACACACAACGAACATGTGTGCATTCCAATTTCTCTTCATTTCTTCTTTGTGCATGTTTTCTAACAGCCAAAACAAAATTATTTGTTTTAAATAATTAAAAACACTTAATCTAAAGCTTAAACTCAATCTTTAATTTTAAAAATACACATTATTATAAATTATAATAAAACTTTAAAAAACTAAGCTAAAACTAAACTCAAAACAAAAACATTAAAAACTAAACTAAAACAAAACCCAAAGTAAACCTAAACCTAAACTCCACGAAACAATTTGAATTGTGAAACTAAAACAAAATCTAAACCTAAAACTAAAATATATGAAAGAGTATTAAAAAATACAAAAGCAAACCTAGCCATGCTAAGTGCTAACCATGAGGCCTAGGCGATCGTATTTTATAGGTTAAATCTATTGTGGAAGACAACAAAGTTCTGAACCTTTTGGCATAGTTAAATGCTTGAATGCCTTGATTCATTAGCACTTCATTTCTGTTCTACCATCCCTCATGCTTCAATAGAAAAGAAAGATGTTGCAGACTTAAGAAGGATGGCTACAAAGATGGATGGAGAACTGTTTGTGATTGAATAACATATGGAGCCTCTTGATAACTAAACCCCCTCATAGACTTTCTGACATTGAAAATGAGGTTTAAAACAATTTTGTGCCAAACCCGAATCTTTTTTTTTAGGGTTTTTGCATCATATCTGCAATTTGAGGACATTTTAAAATGAATTCTTTGGTTTTGTTGATAAACTCCCAAATCCATAATTTTTGTTTGATATTCGGAAGCTATAAAACATAATTACTAGTTATTTACTAACACTAATATGACATTTATTTATTAAAGGGGTGTCTCTCTCGAGATGTATGTCGCATACATATTTAATACTAAACCGACAACAACATAACTTGCTTTGGCTCGAATGACCCAACATTATTATCGAGATGTGATTAAACTATTAAACTATTGATTAACTCCAAAATGGTTGTAGGGAATAGTGAAGGAAAATACGGATAGAAAATGCTTCTAGAGCTCGTCTAAACACAAAAGTTGGTAAACCAACAACCATTGTCAATAGAAAAGGAAATGTTGAACTGTAAATACTAAATGAAAATTTGATATTATCTTTCGCTTAACATGATTTTTTTAGAATTCCAAATTCTGTCTTGCTTTTGTTTCCCACTTTACAATATTTCCTCCAGATCTGCCTATTTTTTGCTATTTCCTTGTATCTAATTTTATCTTGTTATCTTCGTTGGCGGAGATATCACAACTTTAGGACCAAGGCTGCTTAGTTCATTAACCATTACATAACTTATAATTCCAAAGCACATTTAAGGTATTTCGTTTATTTTTAGAGTTGCCTCACTTTTGTAATTAAATGTAATTTTTTTCTATGAAGGACCATTGTTTGTTCTTTTTGTGTCTATTTGCATTTACAAGTAGAATGATTTGAGTTCACTATTAAAATGCAACATTGAAAACACAATAAAGAAAGCATCGATATTGTTTTAGAAGTGATCCCATAACGAACTTTTTCACTTAATATAAAGGTTAGGTTAAAAACTTAATTTTTTATTTTTGTATTTTTGTAATGTATCCTCTTAGGACAAATATAAATCTGAAAATTAATTAACTCGATCAATCCTAGGAAGATTAGATCTTCTTAGTTTGACCTCAAATAACCCAATGTCAATAATACAACCCAAAATGGGGTTGGAGTATGCCAAAGTGGTGGGTTAGATGGGAGAACTAATTAGAAAACTTACAACTTCCAGATCTGATTTTTGACGGTAGTTAATTAATTAATATAGCACCCAGAACCATAGTAGGAATACTCGCCAAATCCAAATACTTGCTAGACCCCCAAAAAAACTCGCAAAAACCCGCCAATATTCGGCCAATACTCAGGAATACTCGGACTTAAAAATACTCAAATTTCTTTAAAAGCATAAATTTTAAGCAACACATAGCTACAAAATGTATCAAATGAGCCCATAAAATGTTGGAGAAGTCTTTTATTAGATTTGAATACAAATACAATACAAAATCGCATCATCATGCGAATACAACAACCCTGATAAGTAATATGAATTTATGATGATTGACATTGAAAAATATCATCATAAATTTCATATCTATGCAAGTTACAATATACAATAAATTATATTTTCGACCAAGCTAATACTGTCGAGTTTTGGCGAATACTCGCTTGAGTTTTGGAAAGCTATCCAAAGTATTTTTAATTACTAATTTGTCTATAGGCGATCAAAGCTCATGATTCTTTCGAAGATTGTGAGAAGTTGCTTGGTCCAAAAGGTACAAAAATGGATTTTATGAAAATAAGAAAAATATTGCCATCAATTTGTAGAGCTCGAGAAAATATGCACTTTTAGAGAAAACGACACCTGAAACAGAGCCACAGAATGAAAGTTATGGCACATGCAAGTTTTTGTTCCTACATCTTCCCGGACCCTTTCCAAAAATGGCAAATTTTATTCTATTATTGTGTTTTCTTCACCAAAAATCACAAAAAGGAAGAAATGCCAAAAAAGGAAAGAAATGCTGGCTTTGGCGAGTTTTCTGGCGGTTTACTCGTTTTGCTTGTTTTTTGGCAAGTTTTTCAGAACTCGGCGAGTTTTTTGCGGGTTTTCCTACTATGCCCGAACAACTAAAACTTGAAAAATTAATAACTCAATCAATACTTGGTATTTTTTCATGAAATAAATTGCACAATAAACTAGAAACCAAGGCTTTTCCAATGCACTATGGACCTGAATTTTCTAAGTAACTAAACCACTTCATTTGCCCCAGAAATCTGATTTCAAGTCGTTAGGGTTAGAATAAAATCAATAAAAATATTTCAGCCTTTCTCCAAGCTTCCAAACACTCCAAATCAACTCCCCTTGCTCAGAAATAATTAATAAACAAATCAGATTTTTAATCTGATTATACACAACTGAAAACAATTGCTAATCAAGACCCACTCTCTTCATGCAATTTTAAAAATTCATATCTTCCTCAAAACTACTCCGATTTGGGCAAATAAGATATGCCCAGACTTGGAAAAATACAAGGAACAAGATGAACCAAACCAAATTAGAACAAAAGTTGTTAAACCCCCAAAATGGCCAAAATAGCAAGTCGCCTAGGGCAAAATAAATTGCTGCTTGCACATAAATTAATTCCAGCACTTGTATTACTCCCAAAACCCTCAAATCTGGTCACACATACTCACAAAATTATACTAAATCAGATCTGCAACATAAATATATTTTGAGACATCAAAAATATGCTTAAACAATCCCCAATCCAAGTCGCCAACACTTAGAAAGGATAAACCATGCAAAAACACATTCAACACAAGAGAACACAATGAAGAGAACAATGGAGTCTTCAATATCTTCAACAATGGATCCAAATGAAGCTAACAATGAGAGACACGGTCAAAAGCTAGGGCATGCATTCCATTTCTCCAAGTATGGAGTAAATTCAAAAGTTCAATCCACATAACCCCACTAGAGGAAATGTGACCTCCTTTTATAGAGTTAAGGGGTGCAATATCCAATGACGGACCTTTTCCCTTTTGGAGTGAAAACATAAACTCTTATTATAAAATAAAGTCTTTAATAAACTAAGACTATGTGCACTTTATTATTTTTAATTAAATAATAAAAGTAGTTAGCCTATGTGCAAATTAACTAACTAAAAAGCCCTCCAGGGGTTACAAAATAGATAACAGACATCTTAGGACAAATTTCGAGCTTAATCCTCGAACCCATTGGGTTGAGGGTCTTCAAATCTTTAATGTGGAAAATGTCCCGAGAAGGGGACATTACAGTCCTCCCTTCCCAAGATTGCTTGCCCTCAAGCAATATCAAACTCGTGCATGCAATGATGTAGCACTCCCAAAGTCGTGCTCCCATGCCAATCAAGTGATGAAGCATTTGCAACAACTTGTGTTGCTTCTTTCTCTTGCAAGTTGGGAGTGTCTTCAACTGCAACTTCTTCTCAAACCTGCACATGAAGCAAACTCATTAGAAAAACAAGTGTTGAAAAACACTTTTCTTGTTTCTTCTTTGTGTCTCCATGGCATGGATGGCTCCCAATTCTTTCCCATGCATGGGCTGTCCCCAAAATCTGCTATGTGGCCCCAAACACTGCTGTAATGATGCATTCCTTCTTCAAAAATCAGAATTTGAATAGCTGGTTTCCATCCCCAAGTATTCACCCATGAGCTAAAATCAATCCCCAACAACCATATCATCAAATGCATGGCAAAAATCTGAATTATAGAAGGGATAGAGGGGCTGGTCATGATGAGATCAATCATAGAAATGACGGAACAACAGCTAGCATACTTCAAAGAATTTTCCTCAACATGAATGAACATCAAACTCGTGAAGGAAAGTGGCTCCCATATTTCATCCTCAACAATAGCAAATTGAAAACTACCCATAGCTGAAAATGAAATGCCTTGAGAAGAATTCATACCATGTTCCTTCATCCTCTCCAATCCTTTCATTGAAGCCCAACAACCAAACATTCCCAATACATCAATCAAACATAATTGTTGTTCAAAATCTGGAAATGAACCTCTTACCATGCAATGTGTAGTCCATGTGATCCATTCTTCCTTCAAGGCTTCCAAGGAGATAGGGGTTAGCACTATTTGAAAAAGAAAGGAAATGATATCCATGTATCCAAATAGAACTTGTGAAACTCAAATCCTTTTATCCCCTTACCATATGTAGCAATATGTGCAAGATGACACCCCATTGTTTTTATTGCATCATACATATAAGAAAAGGAGAAATCAGAAACACAACTCATGCATCCATAAACCTCATCATAGGAAACCCAAGGAGCCTTATACCTTTGGTTGTGCCAATGTATTTCCCTTATGGGAGAAGGTAATAAATCTGAAACATCATGATTGGGGTTGTTCATCTCCTCTTTGTGCCATAAAGCATCACTTCTTACCTTGTAATCGTGCACCCTTACTTGACATGTACATGGAGCTTCCTTGGAACTCGATTTTGGATGAAAAAGCACATTTATTTGCTCTCTAATGACTGTTGTTATGCACAGTCCAGCGAGCTTACTGTCATGATTTTTATTCATGGAAAGAGTTATAGCCATCTCTTCCTCTTTGCCAAATTGGTCCTTATGCATGCTAGGATTAGGAGCAAGATTAGGAGCATTAACATTTTGACCAATGATCATCACATACCTCTTTTTTGCCCACTCAACAAGGTATGTAAGAGAGTGCAAGTTCACACAAGTACCAACTCCCTTTGCCACAACACCTACAAAACTTATTCTTTCCCTTCTGTGTGCATGCTTGTTAGACAATTCACAAATCACATGAAAGTGGAAGATGGCTGTCCTATCAAGCACATTATCTAGCAACAAATCACCCTTCCATGTAACTACAAATTTTCCTTCAAACAACTTGTCCCAAGTGATGCTACTAGAAGTAATTTGAAGGAAAACAACATGAAGTAACTTACCACATCTTGGGATCATGATTATGCTGTCCTTACTTTTGCTTGGACTGAAATCTAGAAGGTGTTGGCCCTCTAGCTTAGAATCCGGATCTCCCAAATGCAATCCAACACTCATGCCCTCCAAAAATAGCTCTAAACTTGCATGTATGCTCAGAAAATCAGTCACAGTGATTAGAAAATCAGAATTGACACCCGGATCCCATACCTTAGAGTGCCCATTAATGGGACTTCGATCCAAGGAATCTTCTTGCCCACTTTTGCTGCCCTCAATCTTTGTGTCATCATGAAAACAAATCTGAATTGGCAAGACATACAACAACAAACTTACCACACTTGTATGCTTCTTATGGGTGGCTGATCCGGAATGTACAACAAGCGGAAAACCACTATCCTCCTTTGGTGTTTCACCCACCAAACTTGTCTTTTCAATGTGCAGATCTGAATTTTCTTTTGTTCTTCTTTATCATGCATGTGCTTGACACCAATGTCCCCTTCATGTTCATCAAACAAATCCTTGCAACCACTCAATTTCATACAATCATTAGATGCCAAAATTTCATCATCAAAAACAAGGGAACCCATACCTTGGATGCATGACTTTATTTTGCTTGAACATTGCTCCACCACTCTTCTTGCTAAGGTGTGAGCTATACATGGCTTCTTTTGTCTCAATTCTTCCACAAGTATCACTAGCAATGAGTGCGGAGGCTCCTCATACTCATTCAACATTAGAGTCATTATAGTTTGCATGGCATCTATTATCTCATGTGAATGGTCCTCATGTAGAACACCAAAGAAGACTTCAAACATATGGGAAATGAGATCTTCACAATTGAGATCTAACATGGGAATGCAAGACCTTACCTTAGCCATGTTCTTCAAATTTTGACCCTCTTGCCAAAGTGAGGGTTGGTGGTATCCCAAAGCTTTTGGAAACTTCCCACCATGAGCTCATAGATCTCCTCCATAGTGATGTCATCATAAGGCAAGCTTGGGGTTGCTATCCGTGTGATCTCACTAATGCATGTGATGACCAAGAGTCTCACATCCACCTCCTCATGTCCCAATAAATCTGATCTAGCCAAATGTGCCACCAAGGGATCTAAAACTGAAAACATAGTGTCAAAATCTGATTGCTCTAACAAACATAGACAACTTGCCACCTCTTCAAGAGTGATGAACAATACACTCTTCTCAAGTGAAGGCCTCTTGAGCCGTCTCCCAAGCTTATAGAGCTTGGTCCTCAAATCTCTGTCACTAGCAAGCTCCATGATTCAATCTCTACAAACAACACCCACAAGGAGTAGAGGAAAGTAGCTCTGATACCACTATAATGTCCCCTCTTAGGACAAATATAAATCTGAAAATTAATTAACTCGATCGATCCTAGGAAGATTAGATCTTCTTAGTTCGACCTCAAATAACCCAATGTTGGCAATAATACAACCCAAAATGGGGTTGGAGTATGCCAAAGTGGTGGGTTAGATGGGAGAACTAATTAGAAAGCTAACAACTTCCAAATCTGATTTTTGACAACAGTTAATTAATTAATATAGCACCCAGAACAATTGAAACTTCAAAAATTAATAACTCCTTCAATACTTGGTATTTTTGCATGAAATAAATTGTACAATAAACTAGAAAACAAGGCCTTTCCAATGCACTATGGATTTGAATTTTCTGAGCAACTAAACCACTTTAAATCTGCCCCAGAAATTTGATTTCAAGTCGCTAGGTTTAGAATAAAATCAATAAAAATATTTTAGCCTTTCTCCAAGCTTCCAAACACTCCAAATCAACTCCCCTTGCTCAGAAATAATTAATAGACAAATCAAATTTTTAATCTGATTATACACAACTGAAAACAATTGTTAATCAAACCCCAATCTGCTGCAATTTTTAAAAATTCATATCTTCCTCAAAACTACTCCGATTTGGGAAAATAAGATATGCCTGGACTCGGAAAAATACAAGGAACAAGATGAACCAAACCAAATTAGAACAACAGTTGCTAAACCCCCAAAATGGCCAAAATAGCAAGTCGCCTAGGGCAAAATAAATTGCTGCTTGCACATAAATTAATTCCAGCACTTGTATTACTCCCAAAACCCTCAAATCTAGTCACACATACAAAATTATACTAAATTAGATCTGCAACATAAATATATTTTGAGACATCACAAATATGCTTAAACAATTCCCAATCCAAGTCGCCAACACTTAGAAAGGATAAACCATGCAAAAACACATTCAACACAATGAAGAGAACAATGGAGTCTCTAATATCTTCAACAATGGATCCAAATGAAGCTAACAATGAGAGAGCACAATGCAAGAGCTAGGGCATACATCCCATTTCTCCAAGCATGGAGTAAATTCAAAAGTTCAATCCACATAACCCCACTAGAGGAAATGTGACCTCCTTTTATAGAGTTAAGGGGTGCAATATTCAATGACCGACCTTTTCCCTTTTGGAGGGAAAACATAAACTCTCATTATAAAATAAAGTCTCTAATAAACTAAGACTATGTGCACTTTATTATTTTTAATTAAATAATAAAAGTAACTAGCCTATGTGCACATTAACTAACTAAAGAGCCCTCCAAGGGGTTACAAAATAGATAACAGACATCTTAGGACAAATTTCGAGCTCAATCCTCGAACCCATTGGGTTGAGGGTCTTCAAATCTTCAATGTGGAAAATGTCCCGAGAAGGGGACATTACAATTTTAACATGAATATTATCAAAAACCAAAACAGTGTTTTTCATTACATTAGTTTGATAAACACTTCATGGTCATTAGAAAACAATAATAGATAGATTTGCACATGTTGCACTAAAGCCCTAACTCCTATAAATTCAGTTAATATAAAATTCAATCATCATAATTAGATTAGTAAGATAAGATGGTGCTCGCTGATCTGCAGCTCTAAAATTTCTTTAATGGCGAGAGCAGAATATTAAGGTTCTTACAAATTTGAATACCAATACTGAGACAAATTGGTCTCACTTGTATTTATAGTTATGAAGCAACAACCACATAGTTTCTGTTTTCCGCATAACATTGGTCAACATCTGGTTGTAATACAACGATAAATGATAGAGTACAACAAGATTGAGGCCAAGTAAAATACATTAAACGGTCATATTTACAACCCAATACATAAGAAGGGCAACATGCCAGCCCAATAACAATAATAGAAAAACTCTACATAATCTGAAGTCTTTGTGTATTCATCTCGGTAGAGTGCAGCTGTTGAAGAGGGAGAGCATCATCGGAGTGCTTTTCCTCCAACCACAAACCTCAAAGGATCCTCCATTCACCTCCCTAACTAGGTGGTGGCCTGTCCCTTAACGAAGGAAGTAGATAAAGGCATTCAACCTCAAACAAAGAAATGATAAAGAGAACCATGTGTAAAATAAACTACTCCAACTATATGTAAATCAAATCACAAGAATCCAACGTATCCCACCTTCTAATGATTTTTCCGACTACACAGATCTAGGAGTATGTGATTAGACAATGCATACAACAATACATTACTTTGGCCAAAGCGTTCTAAGTTGCAAAAACTCAATACCTCAAGGTTTGCACTGACACAAGAGGCTAGGTCCTCAGATCACACACAACTATCTCAAAACATGACTTCATGCCCTAAGAAAATCATCGAGTGATTACAGACTTGTAGAAGGCCTCATGAAGAGTGGAGCTCTCTTCTTGACTCCTACTACATGTCCGCATTTTGTCGACATTTTCAAACATGGACAAGAATCATCTAGGCATCTCGTAATTAGAATCATAAGATCCAAGCTATTTAATCAAAAGAAATCTCAAGTGGCCATAACATAAATAATTCAGAGACAAAGAACCCTTGTGATAATTAGAGCTGTAATTACTTTTCATATCGAGATATGCCTTGTTGCTTACCTTCCCAAAAATTGCCTACTCATGTTTCCTGTTGTTAAACCTCACCCTATTTCCCATCTTTGGAGTTATAGCTGTTGGCTAGATTTTTGCATAGCACAAAACCTAGCGATCACGAGATAAATCTCTCTCATTTACCGATGAGGCTCCCGTGTCGATTTGTTAATTAAAGTATGTTAATATCTATATGGGGTTTTATTTTAACTGTTCAGCTCATGAACCATAAATTGAACAGTTTTGCTAAGAAATTGTTTAAAGAAAGGAAATATTTATAGAAGAAGGGAAAGGGAATTATATAAACACAAAGAAGAAATGGGGAAGATGTGCATCCCAATCAATAGATAACAGAGTTGATTGCACGCACATAGAAGAAACCAATAGATATAAACATAGAATTCTAAGCAAAGGTAGCTCTAGATCTAGATCTGAAATAACACAAAGTTTATTAAAGATCTAAGATAAAAAGCAAGAAACACAATACACCGTGACACAAAGTTCTTTGGAAATCTGCTCCTGTATATTCCTTTGCTTCAAGTGGCTCTCAAGGGTTTCAGCACAAAGTTTGGAACACAAGGTGCCAACTTACAAATTCTGATCATTAACCCGGAGGTTCTTCTCCTACTTATAGGATGTAGAAGGGAAAGTACAAGTCGGAAGCTTTTAGTTGAACTGGCACATGTGGAAGTCGGAAAAGAAACAACTGACAATCTCCCTCCTGGAATTCCTCTTTGCATGACATGTATGATTTGCAATTGAAAATAGAACCTTCTATTTTGCACATCCGCCACCTATCTCCAAGTAGTTGACTTCTTCAAGTAATGGCTTTTAAACCAATCACTTAAGTTGTATAATTTAATTGATCGCTCAATTACTTTGTCGGAGGAAAGAAGAAGGAAGAGGAAAGTTGCAGTCTTGTCCTTTTTCATGTCTGCATGCAGCTGATTCTTTTGTCTTTGATTCTCACCAAACTGGATCGGGGAGTAGTTGGATCTGGAAGCAAGCTGGATCTAGAAACAAACTGGAATTGGAAACGGCTAGAATTGGAACCAAGCTGGATCTTGAAGCAAGCTGGATCTGGAAACAAGCTGGAATTGGAAATGCCTGGAATTTTGCCTTCGCCTTGTTTTCTCTTTTATCCTTGAAGCTTTTGCAGTTCTTCTCCAGTACATGCATCAGTGCAATGTTCGCCGTAAATAACTCATCATTTTTATTTTTAATTGCATATGAGCAATTAAAAATTCTGGAAAGCACTCCGGGTGAATGCAACTTCAATGAAGGCTTCAACTAGAAGATTGGGAGCACATGCACAAGATCCTGGAAGGAATTTTCCACGCACTGACTTCTTCATAGGCTGCATTCGAAACTGCCGGAAGCTTTTGCAATTATGAGATTTGGATCTGATCTGGGCCTATTGACTTCAACAAATCTAGAAGCTACGCATGATTCCGCTGAGCTTTCTCTTTCATCCCGCTTTGCCATGGCTGGAGCAATCTTTGTCTATCTTTGTCTGAACAATTCTTTTTCTTCTTATTTGTCCGGAATTCTTCAAAACTGGTGCAGATCTGGATAATTCTTCAGATTTGGAGGATATATTCAATGTATTGGACATTGATTTAAGCTCCCTTTCTCTTATAAAGCACCATAATGAATTCCTGCAATTAATTCAGACAAAGATGGCAACCGAACATGAACAGTGGATTTTAATCATAAAAATCTGCATAATTCAAGCCTGCTGCCCCAAATTTGATGTTTTATTTGCATGCAAAGCAAGCATGAATTTTACCAACTTCACCTGAGCACCTGTATCACTTATGCAAACACAAATCAACCTCCTTCAATGCATGCGCCAAAATTGGAAGCTTTTAGCCTTGATTTCACCTTCTTTTGAGCAAAAATCCTCTTCAAATGGGGTGCACTTTTCCTCTGGGCTGCACTTCTTTACCTGTGAATTAATTAATTCATCCTTATGGCAGCCCATGCTTATATAACCCTCATAATTCTATAATTAATAATTGCCCTTCCTATTCCTGGCAATTAATTAATTAAAAATCATGCTCTTCTCTTTAACTGGTGTGCTAAAATTGCATGTTTAAGGACAGCCATCCAATAAATTAAATTTAATCAATTTAATCATCCACTCTTCACTTCACTTAAGCTTCACAGTGTGCTTTAACCTTAGCCACTGAAAATAGGAATTAATTTAATCATTTAATACTTTAAAAAGTATTATCTTTCTCCCAAAAGGGGCGCACTTTTTGACATGAAGGGGCTGCCATTAAATAAATTAATTTATTTAATTTTAGAGCAATCTATTTTCAACCACCTTTTGTCCTTTGCCTTTGTTGACTTTTCCACAAGCCTGGGTGCCTATTTTGGGTGAATAATTAATTAAATTAATCAATTTAAAGGCTGCCTTTACTTCTCCAAAGGGGGCGCACTTTTTGACATATAGAATTCTATTTTTAAGAATCACATGACAATGGGATTATTTACCCTGCAAGGCAGCCCTGAAAATCCCATGATTCACTTAAGTCACTTGACTTTCATAATGGGATTATTTACCCTACAAGGCAGGCAATAAAATCCCATGATTCACTTAAGTGATATTTCTTTTATTCCACAATGGGAATTTTTACCCTGCAAGGTAGGTAAGAAATTCCCACCTACCTGTTGCCTCTAATTTTCCCACTGCAACTTAAGTGACTTTTCTATCATGGGAAAAAGTACCCTGCAAGGTAGGCAATAAATTCCCGCCTGCCTGCTGCCTCTAATTTTCCCATTATCCATTTTGATTCTTTGTTTTCCAAAAATGCGGCCAGCCCAGAAGAGGCTT
This sequence comes from Taxus wallichiana var. yunnanensis, assembly GCA_018340775.1. Taxonomy (NCBI): domain Eukaryota; kingdom Viridiplantae; phylum Streptophyta; class Pinopsida; order Cupressales; family Taxaceae; genus Taxus; species Taxus wallichiana. The sequence goes on along the minus strand of CM031236.1, from coordinate 481,443,237 downwards.
TTTGGTGCGCGACTTCGTCTTTTCCTAGTGAATCGGACCTCGATGGTGACTCCCTTCTCGCACAAAGCAGTGTGCATATATGATCCCAGATTACTTTAGGCCAAGAATCGGCCAAATCGGCAAAGGAATTGATCTAGAGAAATTTCACAGAAAACGAAACGGGAAAACACAAAAACACAAAAAATTGCCAAAAGTCACAAATAAAGTCCAAAACTTATTCCTAGTTAAAACCCTTCTGGTATATAGGAATAATGATATGTTCGATCACAACAGGGTTAAATCGGAGTGCAAATTGCCTCAAACGGGCTCAAAATAATTAAATACAAATTTCCTGCAGACAAATCCCGACGACAGAATATAACAATTTTGGGCATCTAGGTATTTGGCGAAAATGACTAATATGGCTCTTTGGGAATATCTTGACACAATACAAGAACTTTCTGGCAATAAAAACACAAAACAACCCATTATTTTAAAAGTACGAAATTTTTTCAAATAGGGTAGTCACAGATTTCAGGATGAAATCTAGGGACACCAATAGCATAATATGGAAAGTTTGCTCATCAACCGAGAGTTTGCAAGTGACAAAATAACAATTTCATTGATAAAACTAAGCAAGTTTCTTCTCACGAGGAATTTGAAATCTGGCAAGGTAAAGTAAAACTTATAACAATGTTATTATCTTTTAGTACGTATTCATCAAGTACACAACAATCAAACGGTCACATGCTTATGTTATCATATTGTAGGGGATGCTCTATTGACATAGTTGCTGATTCTTCGACCTACTCCCAACAATATAGTTATTTATTTCAATAGTTTATTTGAGAGTATAAGAGATTATAGCCAATTTAGTTGTTCTTTTTAGACAAAAAATGCTTGTCATATGAATTATGGACGTCACTCAGCTCCATATTACACAGTTGCAATTCCAAAGAAAAATCTTGTCTTATACTTCAGATATTCCCAGATTTGAGCAAGTAAAATATCTCCGTTAAATGGTGTTAACAAGATTTATACGTGCATAGAACTATATGCACCTAGCAAGCATGTACATATAGGTATATGCCCGCATAGATGCTAATGTACAATACTAACACATAGATACGGTTTATTACCAAGCAACTTATGTCTTTCACCCTTATCCTTAGTGGTGGTGAGGGGGACGGAGCATTTGATGAAAAACCGAAACTTTTTCATGTAAAAGCCATAATGCCTCAATATATACAAGTGCCAAATATCAGATTTAGGAAATCTCATTAGAGGTAAAAGGGCACATACGCATCTGTCTCTATGATACAATAACACTAAAATATTAACTTCAGGGGTTAACTTGACAGATAGCTAAAATGATATCATGGCAGTGGAGGAGAAAAACAATTAAGGTCTAAACCTAAAACTTTCATTTTGAGCAGCCCTCAAAAGGGTATTATTCATTTTGAATGCCTTCCAACATTAAATATAAACTCAAGTTTACTCTTCAGCCAAATCACCATAAAAGCATCCATTCAGCAGCCAAAGATATTAACAATAATAGCTACATGATAGCTAAGATAAGAAAAAGAAAGAGTGTGCTAATGCCTAAATAATAACACAATTGTGTGAAAAAAATCGCAACAACAACCAGTCCTGAAATCATTCCCTCCACCTCTTTCCTTCTTCTCCCAAATCCCATGTCCAAACCTCCAAACGAAAAGAATAATCCAAAAACAAAGAGATACACCATATATGTTAGGCGAGTTGGATATAGCTCCGCTTCATTCTCCCACCAAAAACCACTATAATAATGATTATTTTTCCCAAATAGCTCCCTCTAATAGTTCATTAACTGAGCAGTCGAGTTCTGTTAACATTCAAGACATCCAACAAAAGAGTAATTCATGTGCGACCTTTCCCCGGACTCGAAATGTAAGAATGAGTTTAATGAATATGCCACCCAAATTTTGTAGGGTTTGCCAAGTGTTAAGGTAAATGCCCGTCTATGGTCTTACAGTGATCAAAAGATTAGAAATTTCATTTGTGCATGGCTTTTACAAAAGCCTTTTCGAATCTAACTCATGATAACTAAAAATAAGTGTAAATTTGAACTAGTCCAATCTGCTAAAGGTTTCCTCGTGGCTTCATGTACTTCACAATAATTGCCATAAATTTTTACTTGCATTCTAATAATGACAAACAGTTAGTGGGTAGTTCTTAAGAGACCCACTTAAACATATTTGACACTTATGTAAACTATCCATGGGTTTCTTTGAACACTCATGGCTATTCTTTGTTAACTATGAGTTGACTATTTTATAAGACTTTTTAACAAGACTTTTAAAATATAGAATATAGGCTAAGATGTGATCAAGATAACTGCCTATGGTGTAATATCCCCTTCCCAATCGAAGACCCTTAGCCTATTTTGTCTACCCGACGGCTAAGGGGTGAACACAAGGGTGACTTAAGTTCTATTATTTTATTATAAAGTGCAAAAATATAAAATAAAATATTATAAAAAGCACTTATAATAAATTAATGGACTTAATGATAAATAAAAAAATAGAAAAAGTAAACAAAAGGATAAAAACACTTATTAAAAATGTAAATTTTAATGGAAAAGTGCGACTTGCTTTGGGAGCAAAAGAAAATGCAAAAGAAGGTAAAAACTCATGGGTCAAATGTATTCCCTCTAGAAAATGCGACTTGATCTAGAAAAGAGAAATGGAGGGAAAAAGCATTTAATGTTGAAAGGAGCTGATTGGATGTGTAGGTCACTTTGGGTCACTTCTCCCTTTAAAGGGACAAGTCGACTTGGGTTTGAGGCATGCTATGTTTTTCAAAAATTCTGGAAATTACTTGTGTAAGCTGAGTATTTGCAGCTGGTTTTTCTGAGGACGAAAACCCTCATGAGAAGTTGAAGGAAGAACGAAAACTCTTCCTTTTTGGTGTATCTTTTTGTTGAATATTCAAAGGAAATCTACTTATTGAAGTATCTTATTTTGACAAGCTGAAGCGACCCAGTTATAGGCTATTTGGGCATTGATAAAGGATCTAAAAATTCAGATTTGGTACCTGCTGTTTGGAGCTGAATTTTCAGTCCTCTTTTCTACATAATTGGAGTGTTTTCTGGGGTTCCAAACCCTCCATTTCAGCTGTACTTGCAGACCTGGTTCTGCAGAATTTTATTAAATAAAATCAGCCTTGTTGGAGCTCATAAACTGGTACTTTCATTCTACAGATTTAATAAATTATTTCAGATCTGTTTTGCATCATATATCTACATTTACTTTCAGATTTTGGTCTTGAAAAATCACTATTTCAGTTTGGAGTAAAAAGAGTTAATTAGTATGGCTGATTTATATGGGTTTCCCAACAAACCCTAGTTACATTTCTCCTAGTTAAATCAGATCTGCCCTAATAATATTTGCCATAACTTTTATAAATTTGTCTTGGTGACTTGGATTGGCCAAAAATCCTACTTGGGTTCACAAAGTGTTCCATTTGGGGACATTACATATGGCCTTTTGTGTTTAAATGATAATGTCAACTTTATATTTTCATATTAACTGTAAAAATCCTCTACGGATTAAATTTACCATCTCAACGAGTGCTCGTCAATTTTTAGCCTACACAAGTACTCGCACAAGAAAACTCGCGAAATAGACTTGCCTTGTTTTCCTCAAAAAATCGCATGAATACTCACCAAAGACTCACCTAAACCTTGCAAGTTTTCCCTATGGACTTGCCTAACACAGCCAGAACCTGGCACAAGACATTGTAATAGCCCCTTTTCCAAATTAAAGATGATTAATAATATTATTTAAGTTGGGCCTGGTCATTTCTAATCTTTGGGCAACTTAATAATATTATTATTATTAAAATAAAAAGTATTTTTAAATACTTAGTAAAATTAATGATTTAACTAAGTCGGCCAAATGTAACTTCATGTTATATTATAAGGCAATTTATGTTTATTATTAAAAATAAAAGTGACTTTTAAATAAAGTAAGTTGGCCACCAAAATTGAAAGAAAGAGGAAAGAGAAGTTATAAAAGGAGGATGAAGGGGTTCATTTGGGGATCTATCATCTTGATTTTAGGAGTTGAGCACTTGTGCTTCTACTTTCAGCTATTGAAGAAACCCTCTTAGCATTCATCACTTGAGGACTAAAACCCTCATTATGATTAGAATTTTGGGATGAAAACCCTTAATTTCTATTGATGGCTTCACTTAGAAGTCATATTTTTGCATAAGGACAACCCGAAAATTACTAGGGCATTATCATTGGTAGGCAAAAAGGGGCAAAAGCTCCATCATTGGGCGACACAAAGGGTAGAAGGGATCTAGTGCTTTGGCAGAAGTTTTCGAGACTCTCTCCTAGACTTACTACACCACAACGGTTGGCAATTGAAGCTGCTCCAAGGAATAACTTGGAAACTAATGAAGAAGATCTTGGCATTGATGAATCATTTGATGATGAGGACTTTGTAGATCCCGCTGGCGACTCCAACATTGGTTACCTGGACTACGAATCTGACGAGGGCTATTATGAATCTTTTGAAGATTCTGATGGTCACACATTTGCGGTGTTCACAAGGTCCCAAGCACGCCAAAATGTCGAAGCATCCACAAGCGGCCAAAGAAGAGAAGATCCTGGGCCGGATGTTACTATCCTAAAAAGAGGTAGTACGCTACCTTCTTCATTAGCTCCCAAAGATAAGCATGCAAATTCTTTCAATTCACAGCAGAGGGCCAATGCACATCCGGCTGAAGTAAGTCAAGCTTTCGACATTATTGATCACATTAAAAAGACCAAGGTCCAAATGTCAGAAGCTTGAGTATTTGAGGGCATTTCCTGATCAGCTAAATAGGTTGGTCAAGTATGTGCAAAGTAATGGTCCCAATACTCCAACAAATAATGTTTCACGGGGTATCTTGTCTAGTCCGAAGATTACTCCTCCTTCAAACAATGCGGCTGCAAGCTCTTCTCCTTCTACTTCTTCTCCTGCTACATCGGAAAGGATCGAGCCATTCTATGTGTCATTGCTTATTAATGGATACAAATTGAGCAATTGCATTTTGGACTCTGGAGCTTTTGACAACGTCATGCCTGCCAAAGTTGTTGATGCCTTGGGTCTCACATTGACAAAAACCATCGGAAGATGCTATTCAATGGAAAGGCAAGTGCCTCTGGTTGGGAAAATCAAAGATGCACAGGCAGTACTTGCTTCATTCCCAGACAAGAGATTAAAGATGACTATCCTTGTAGCAGACATCCCAGTATCTTATGGCATGTTGTTGAGTAGAAATTTTTGTAAAGAACTAGGCGGAGAAGTCAAGATGGATTGGTCTTGTGTGCACATACCAATCAAGGGAGTCAACCGTCAGAGTTAGAACTCGAGAAGAAATCTAAGTACACAAGTGTTGAAATCAAGATCCTGAATCGAGATCTTGTTTCAAGAATCCGATCACGAGTCTATTATCTAGAAATGGATAAAGAAGAAATTCAACCTGTGATCCAAGAACCACATCAACTTGATAATAAGGTTTGGTCTTTGGAATTTGATGGCAGCTTGTTCATTTGGATCAGTGCAGGCGTTGTTCTTGTTTCTCCTGAGGGAAAGGTGCATGCACATTCCTTCAAGTTAATGTTCGAAAATACTAACACGACAGAGTATGAAGCACTTTGTTGTTAGGTATGGAGCAGGAAGAACAATGGGAATCAAGCTCTTACATGCAAAGGGAGATGCTGAGTTGATTGTTAAGCAGATAAGAGGTCTCTACCAAGTAAAAAGGACAAACTTCGGCATTATAGAGATCGAGTCTACTCTGCTATCCTGGATTTTTCAGCTTTCTCGGTATCTTATATTCCGAGAGAGCAAAATTCTAGAGTTGATTCACTTGCAGTGACTGTAGCTTTATTAAATCCAGATCAGCCTCCCACATTTTTCTAGACAGGGGGATTACAAAGTTGAGATGGTCTTCCGCCCAAAAGTTCCTGATAACGTCCAACAATGGCAGGTTTTTAATGATGACAAGCAGATTGCTGCATTTCTCCAACAAAAGGACAACTTCAAAGAGATCTACTATGAGGGAAGCAACTCACCTCCAAGACAAACTACTATGGGAGAAACAGATGCAAAGGTCTCAGGAAGTCAAGAGATTATCCAGCTAAAGGGAAATAAAATTCCTAAAGGCTTAGTATCTCTTGAGGAAATGTTCGACAAGCATGATCAGATGCTTAAAAAGAATGAAGAAAGTGGGGAAGGTTCTTCCTCCGATACACAATTACTAAATTTGGGAGCAAGCAATGATCCTAAATTAGTAAATCTGGGTAAGTGTTGTTCAGAGGCAAAAAGAGAAGCTTTTACAAAGCTTCTTAAGAAATATATGGATGTTTTTGCTTGGTCTTAACAGGATCTAAAGACATATCAGCCTGTAGAAGTTCAACTCTATATCCCATTAAAACCAGAACAAAAGTCTTTCAAGCAGAAGTTGTGGCGGCACAATCCTACTATTTTAGGACTATCTTTGTAGAAATCCAAAAGTTGTTAGATGCAAAGATAATTTATCCCATACATCACTCTGAATGGTTAGCCAACATAGTTCCTGTGAGGAAGAAGAGTGGCGAGATTAGATTGTGCGTTGACTTTCGCAATCTTAATCAAGCCTCATTAAAAGATAACTACCCCATCCCCATCATGGATCACACTCTGCAGGTTGTTACTGGATCTGAAATGCTTTCCATGCTTGATGGTTTCTCAGGCTACAATCAGGTCAAGGTGGCTGAGGAAGATCAATATAAAACAACATTCATTACACCTTGGGGAACTTTTGCTTATCAGAAAATGCCTTTCGGTTTGATCAATGTTGGAGCTACGTTTCAAAGAGCTATGGATTTAGCATTTGCTCATCTCAAGGATGTAAGCATAGTGGTGTACCTCGATGATCTGACAGTCTTTTCCAAGAACAGAAGCGCGCACATTTCAAATCTGGAAGAGGTTTTCATCCAATGCCACAAACATGGTATTTCTCTGAATCCTAAGAAATCTATCTTTGTTGTAACAGAAGGAAAGCTACTAGGGCATATTGTCTCAAAAGAAGGAACTAAGATAGATCCGGAATGTGTCAAATCTATTCAGACTTTGCCATTGCCAACATCCAAAAAAGGGGTTCACTCTTTCTTTGGTAAAGTTAATTTTCTCAGAGATTCATCCCTGACTTTGCTGAACTAACTCGTCATATCTCAAATATGATGAAGAAGACACAAGATTTCAAATGGAGCAGTGAAGGGAAGGAAGCATTCGAGAAAATTAAAGAAGCCTGTCAAAAGCCCCAATCTTGGTTTCACCTGACTTTAGTAAAGAATTTATTCTTTATTGTTATTCCTCCGAACACACAATGTCAACAATCTTGATGCAGAAGAATCAGGAGGATGTAGAAGCTCCGATTGCTTTCATGAGCATGCCTCTCAAAGCTTATGAGTTGAAATATACTCCAATGGAAAAACATGCATACTCAGTGGTAAAGGCATGTAAGGCATTCAGTATTATATTCTTTCCTCACATACTGTGGTTCTGGTTCCAGATACTGCAGTGAAATCTATTCTCACCCAACAAGAGTTAGGGTTGTTAAGAGGCACATGGGTGACGAAAGTTCAAGAATATGACCTAGATATCAAACCTACAAAGCTGGTTCGAGGAAGAGGTTTGTGCGAATTGATGACTGAGATGAAAGCAACAACGCCAGAGGTAGATCAAGATTTGCCTATGGTCCTTTTTATAGATCTGGTGGAAGAGTGGTACAGTAACATTGCCTATTTTTTGACTTATGGAGAATGCCCGGATCAACTTTCTCGAAAAGAGAAACGTACTATTAAACTAAAGTCCAAAGATTTTGTTCTTTGGGACAATGGTTTATACAAAAGAGGAATTGATGGTGTGTTTCTCCGATGCGTAGATAAAGCTCAACAGGATCAGCTCTTAAAACAATTTCATAACATGGCTTGTGGTGGTCATTTCTCAGCTCAGTCACTGCTCACAAGATCCTACGAGCAAGGTATTACTGCCCACACTTTTTCAAGATCTTTGCAGTGGGTGTGTCTAAGTGCCAAGTGTGCCAACACTTTGTTGGGCGTGTAAAATTGCCCGCATTACCTTTAAAACCAGTTGTAATTGAAGAACCCTTCCAACAATGGGGCATGGATTTTATTGGTATGCTCAACCCGGCCTCTAGTGCCGGTCATCATTATATTCTGACAGCTATTGATTATTTCAGTAAGTGGGTAGAAGCCATTCCTGTTAAGAATGCCACTTCCGCGAGAGGTGTGTAATTTTATAAAGGAAAATATTGTTATCAGGTTTGGTGTGCCTAATAAAATAGTAGCAGACAACGCTCCAAATCTGTCTTCTGAGGAGCTGGTTGATTTTTGCTACACTCATGGGATCAGTGGTACATTCCTCCAACTACTATCCACAAGGGAATGGCCAGGCTGAATCAAGTAATAAAAATTTGGTGACTATCGTGCAAAAGCTAGTAACTGAAAATCAAAGAACTTGGCACAAGAAGTTGTTTGATGCATTATGGGTAGATAGGATTACACCAAAGAGGGCTATAGGCATGTCCCCTTTTCAGCTATTATATGGAAGAGACACAGAGCTGCCTCTTACCTTGGAACTACCCCCTTACAACTTTCTAGAGCCCTGGAGGATTCTACATTCAATGATGCTATTGAAAAAGGATAATGTATTTGACTGAATTGCGAGAGGTACAAGCTCAAGTCGCAGATAGATTGTCGATCTTCGACAAAAAGGCCAGGGAAAGAAAGTTTGAGATCAATGATTGGGTCCTTTTATGGGACAAAAGAAGAGAAACAAAAGGCATGCACGGGAAATTTGATTCACTATGGAAAGGGCCTTTTGTGATTAAAAAGATCGCCAAAGCTGATAGCTTCATTCTTGCTCATCAAGATGGAGTTGAATTGTCATTGTCTTTCAATGGGCAACACTTGAAGTTGTTTCGGACATAAAAGAGCAGGGTAAAACCTGTATGTATATAAATAAAACTTTGTTTTTCCTTGTTTTTCTGTGTTGTGTCATTTTTGTTTGCCTGACCCCGAGCCCAAAGGACAAGATACGAAACCAGAGATGTTGGGATCTCATCTTTACCCTTGTCATTTTGACAGAGGTAAAGATGTCCATAGACAAAGCCATTTGTGTCCCTAGATTTCACCAAAATGCAGGACTACCCGTGTAAAAATTTTTGTACTTTTAAAATAACGGTCGTTTTGTGTTTTTATTGCCAGAAGATGCCTGTATTGCACTTAGATATTCCCATTAATCATAGGAGCCAATTTTGACAAATACCCAGATGCCAAAAATTGTTTTATCCCTTCATCAAGTTTTTGTCTGCGGTAAAATCTTATTTAATTATTTTGAGCCCCGTTTAAAGTAAATTGTGCTCCGGTTTAGCCTTGTTGAAATTTTGCATGTCAATATTCACATATACCAGTAGGGTTTTCACTAGAAATGGATCTTGGGCTTTATCTGTGACTTCTGGCAACGTTTTGCGTTTTTGTTATTTTTCATGTATTTTTTGTGTGAAATTCCCCTAGGTCAATTCCTTCACCAGTACAGTCTGTTTTCTTGCCTGAGTATCTGGAGATCATCTACGGCCGCCATGCCAGAAGGAATCAGCCTCTGGAAGTCAGATTCTCTTTAAAAAGACGAAGTCGTGCACAAAAAAACTTCTTCTGGACAGGTCACATTTTTGGAATGGATGGATTTAAGTTGCAGTGGGATTTTTGGTCGCAGCAGGTAGGTGGGATTTTTGTACCTGCCTTGCAGGGTACTTTTTCCCATGAAGGCAAAGTCACTTAAGTCATGGGAAAATTAGAGGCAACAGGCAGGCGGGAATTTCTTACCTGCCATGCAAGGTGAAAATTCCCATTGTGAAATAAAGAAAAATCACTTAAGGCATTGATGGGAATTTCTTACTGCCTTTACAGGTAAAAAATCCCATTGTGGAAGTCAAACAACTTAAGTGGATAATGGGATTTTTGGAGCTGCCATGCAGGGTGAATAATCCCATCAAATTTGACTTTTAAAAATAGAAACCAGCCTTTACCAAAAAGTGCGACCCCTTTGGAGAATTGATTAATTTATTTAATGACATTTATTAATAGTTTCTCTTCCAATTTTGGCACCCAGGGATGAGGAAAAGTCAATGCATAAAGGGAAGTCAAAGTAGACTGGAAGTAGAATGCTAAAAATAAATTAAATTTATTTATTTAATGCAGCCCTAGAGCATGCTAAAAAGTGCGACCCATTTGGAGGAGAAATAATACTTTTTGAAGTATTAATTAATGGTTTTTATTCCTATTTTTGGCGCATGGAGAAATAGAAGGTCAAAGCATGATGTTAAGTGAAAGTAGAGGGCTAAAAATAAATTAAATTAATTTATTTAATGGCAGCCATGAGCATGCACAAAATAGGCGCCCAATTTGGAGAGAAAAACATGTTTATTAATTAATTAATTGTCAGGAATAGGAGAGGCAATTATTAATTATAGAATGATGAAGGTTATATAAGCATGGGCTGCCATAATGATGAATTAATTAATTCTTCTAGCAAAGGAGTGCAGCCCGGACAGTTTTGGCACCCAAAGGAGGAGGATTTTTGCTCAAAGAAGTGTTTTTCACTACTGGAAAGCTTCAAATTTTGACACCTAAGATTGGAGGAGCTTGTTTTAGGCTTGGTTAATTATCTGCATAGTGGTATAGGTGCTCAGGTGAAGTTGAAAATATTCATGCTTGCTTTGCATGCAAGCAAAGCCTCAAATTTTAGGGCAGCGGGCTTTATATATGCAGATTTTTATGATAAAAATCAAGTGTTCATGTTCCAGTTGCCGTCTTTGTCTGAATTAATTGTAGGTATTCATTACAGGTGCTTATATAATTGAAAGGGAGCTTAAATCAATGTCAGATACATTGAATATATCCTCTAAATCTGAAGAAATTCCCAGATCTGCACCAGTTGTAAAGAATTCCGGCCGAATAAAGAGAAAAAGAGTTGCTCAGACAAAGATAGATCCGGCCATGGCAAAGCGGGATGAAAGAGAAAGCTCAACAGAATCATGCATTACTTCTAGGTTTGCTGACATCGGAGACACAGATCTAGGTCCAGAACCTCTTTCCAAATTGATTGAGACCCAGGAACTGGAAAGACTTATCTCATGCGTGCGACAACCAAAAGCGAAGGAATCATTCGAGCTTCAACATTTCCATTCACAACCTAGTTGCCATAATTCGTCATGGAGTGTGCAAGGTCATACCACCCACTATCTAGATCAGTCCGAGATGCTGCGGGGAAAACAATAATCCCGTTGGACGCACAGTTCATCAATTATTGTCTGAAAATTCCAACACAATAGGTGGTGACTACTATCAGCATGTTGGACGCCAACAACAGATGGGAGAAGCATAAAGTTGACTGTGTGGGCATAATGAACAACAGGTATATGAAGAAGCCCAAATCTCCATCCAAGTTCCCGAGGACTCTTCCATGATCCAATCTGGTGCAGGAGGTGGATGACATTACCAAATTGCTATGCAGGATAAATGGCGAAGCTAACGCTCACAACTTCCGCTCATGGATGTATGCCTTCATCAGGACCATTGAAATCAACAAAGCAAATTCTATAATCAATTGGTTGGAAATCATCAGTGACAACATCGGTGAGTAGCTCCGGAATGTGAGGCGGACTTACAGACTTCAAGATGACTTCATATTTGGTATATGCAGCAGCCTCGCAGGGTATCTTCTCCAAGTTGGATAGACGTGGTGTGCTCTCCAAGGATCCTATTTTTGAGTGCTATCCGCAGCTTATTGTGCTGCATGCAATAAAAATTATAAGGTGGTCAACGATGGATTCTTCTACGGATTCATTTGCAGGTTGAACGGTGATTTGAAGGCCAACAGGGTAAGCAAGGAAGCTTGGGAAGTCTGTGTCCCAGATTGGTAGTATCTTCATCCAGTTTGCGGACTTTACATACCTCAGGGTCACCGGCTTTTCGGGAGAACCAGTCAAGTTGCCCAGATATCCAAGCGACAGATTGGTCATCATGGAGTTGAGCAAACAACTCGTGGAGATGCATGACCTACAGTCAAAACAACACAAGTCTACAGGCTTCTTCCCAATCACAGTGGGCTATTACAGCTACCAGAGCATTCATAAAGCCAGAGGAATTGAAGCGGAGATGTTCTCTGAGTACGAGCATGAGTTCTTCCTAGCACGGCTGAACTTCGATCCATATGGGGTGGCAAGGAAGACAATCTCCCAGGAATATGCGCATGTGCCTTCGTTAGAAGATTTTTGGATGAAGTGCAGAAGCAAGTACGAAGTTAGGAAGAAAGACTTCAGCAGGTTATCAGTGCGACAAGTGTTTGATTATGGATTAGCATGGATACCTGCGGATCTTAAAGATGATGGGCCTGTGTTACTTGATGCATATCATCAGATGGGAGGAGATAGAGTTGTACTTCAAGAGAACATTGGTGGCTACCATACGATCGAGGAAAGGTCTGCTTGCCATTTTGGTCAATACTTCAAACTGGTTGTTGACAAAGGGATATTGCCTTGATGAAGCTTTGATGAATAAGATCACAGGAAACCTCAGCACAGGAGAGTCCCTCAAAAGGAAGCACAAGGGAGAAAGCAGCAGAAGGCCTGAAAATATTAAAGTGCACAAGAAGTCTCATTCGAGGGAAAATATCACTTCTACGGCTATGGTGTTAGTTTCGATTTCCCCAGCATCAAGTACTTCACCAACTATTGCACCTCAGCAAGATACTGCCGTTCTTCCGTTGAATCCGGCAACATTTGTATTTTCTTCTCCACTCCGATCAACACCTCTTCCCGAAGAAGCGCTGAAGTTCTGAGATGGCGAGAATTTGAAAGAGATTTGTCTTTGGACAATACAGAGGATGGTAGCCACAACACTCAGAAAGTAGCTTGATTTCGGATGGAAAGGAACCAGAGCACGACGAGATGGTGGTACATTCGGCAACTTCTTATTCTCCAAGAAGTAATTTCTCAGAGTGGTTGGCTTCACAGTCGGTCCCATAGGCTAGAGAGGAGATCAACTTGGAGGAACATGACTTGCAGTTGCTCCTCAGTTTGGGCGGAAAAGACAAAAGACCTAAAGTTGCTAAGGTGACTTCGAGGTTGATTATTGAGGAGTCAGGGTAGAAGTTTGCTGAGGTATCAATTCCAGCTAGAAGGAAAGAAGAAGGGTGAGCTCACGGCAGTGAATATAACAGTGACCAAAGTACCCATAGGTCAAGCCACTACTGAAGGATTGAAGCAAGACACGCAGACATTGATAAATGCTTTATTCCTTAGGCTTGACAAAGAAAAGGCGAAAAAGTTGAACTTCAAAAGTAGGTGTCTCAGTTGTGCGAGATTATTGCCAAAGTTACCAAATTTTCCACTCATTAATTTGACACATAAGCAGTGAGTAATCATCTGATGCAGGAAGTGGAAGATGCAGGTAACCAGGTTAAACTATCGACGAATGGAAGAGTCTAATCATTCACCAAGCTTCATCTGACTCGGGAGGTGTCGACCCGTTTAAAGGTTATGAAGGATGCATCGGTTCAAATGAAAACAATTGGTGATGAGCACGATGGACATAAACACAGTAGCTGAAAGTAACTTGAGTACTTTGGTCGAGATAAATAAGTTTCCGAGGAGGTTTTGACTGCATAACGATGGATCGGTTGAGAAGGGGAAGCAACTTGAGTTTGCAGTATCTTTTCGCTTGGAGATCTTCAGAATCATGCTTGAAAAGGATGTGGGCATTTGAAAGTATGGCATCATCACTACCAGACAATGTCATTGCTTTCACCAATGAGGAAGTGGTCGGGAACGTTTCTTCATATAAAAGGACCATTCCTAGCAAAGTACTTGATTCCTTGGAAGGATCTCTTCTGATGGTGCAAGAGAGGATTGATGGAGCTATTAGGCCTTTCACGATGGATTCCATCGCTGGTAACGCTGTAGTCAGATATTAAGAGGTTCGGGCCTAGCTTGAAGGATGTGGAAGTGTGCATCGGGGTTTTGAACAAAGGCTTGCTGCAATTCAGGATAGAAAAAGAAGTTGTGGCTAAAATAGATGGGAAGTTGTTGAATTACATGTTCGACAAGTATATTCAGTATCAAAACAAAAAGAAGATGTAGATGTTACAGTTGGCGGATCTTTCTTCTTCTACTTTTTCTTCTTCTATTTTCCACATTCCCGGATGTAATTGTAAAACTTTAAAGTTATTGGTTTGAAAACCATTACTTTAAGTTGTGTGGAACGATTCTATAAGTTAAGTGACAGATGTGCATAATTTTGACTAGAACTCCCGATGCATGTCACTTAGAGAGGAATTAAAGGAAGATGATTGCCAGATGTTATCTTTACTTCTTGTTTATGTTCTAGTTCAGTTAAGTTTCCCATTTGTAATTTCCCTTCTACATTCTATAAGTAGAGGAAGAACCTTCGGGTTAATGATCAAAATTTGTAAGCAACATTCTTGTGTTCCAAACTTTGTGCTGAAACCCTTGATAGCTATTTGAAGCAAAGGAATAGAAAGGAGCAGATTTCCGGAGAACTTTGTGTCACGGTGCATTTTGTTTCTAACTTTTTGTCTTAGATCTACTTATAAACTTTGTGTTATTCACCATGAAATCTCACCAAGCTCGGGTATAAGAATTTTGATAAAAAAGCGAGTTCTGAGAGTCTTTTAGGAAGGTGATCTTGTCCTTAAGTGGGATGTAAACAGAGAAAAACCAGGAAACTACTCCAAATTTGATGTTATTTGGAGTAGGCCATATGTTATTTCAGCTTGCAAGCCTCACAATGCTTTTCAGTTATCTCGGTTGAATGGCGAAGAACTACCAATCTCGGTTAATGGGATTTTCCTCAAAGCTTGCTATTGAGGATTCAACATCATTAGAGTAGTTTACTTTCAATAAGTGCTTGCATGTTGTAATGTCTCCTAAGGACATATAAGAGCGTACAATAGTTTTTCCCCAATTACCAGCTTAAAATATACCATAAAACTTTCCTTAAATGTATATTTGGAATAAAAATCAGAAAATGTGACTTGCACCAAGTATAGAAAATCCACCACAATGTGTCAAACAATACTTTTTCCTTATTCAAATGAGAGCAATAAATTTTAGAAGGTAAAGCAGGAAAAAGTGTACCAATTTAGGGCTCCAAAATGACTAAATTTATTTATTAAAATCTGCAAACCCTTGCCTGTAGATACAGCTGGAAAAGAAGGGTTTTGGACCCAAGAAATACTCCAAAAATAGCTAAAATAGATAACTGAAAATCAGGTTTTGCAGCAACACTCAGATCTGATTTTTATACCCTTCTATCATGCCAAAACAGTCCTCTAGATGGGTTGCTCCAGCTGGAAAAATAAAGATACTTCAAAAACTAATTCTTCCTTGAATGTTCAATACACTGCTAGATAAATCCCAAGAGAAGATTTTCATTCCTCTCTTCAATCTCATGATGGTTTTCGTCCCTCAGAGAATTTTAGTTGCAAGCACTAGGCCAACAAACAATTTTCAGAATTTTGTAAAAATAGAATGATACTCCCAAAAGTAAGTCGACTTGCTTTTCAAGAGAAGAAAGGACCCAAATGGCCACCTACCACAACCAATCAACATTTTCTAATTTTTTAATGTCTCTTTCACATGTTTTCATCCCCAAGGGTGGTCGCATTTTTCCCCTAGAATAAATACATTTGCTAAGTCCCTTTTTCACCTTTCTATTTTCACTTTGTCATTAAGTCATAATAATTAATTATAAGTGTTTTATAATTTCCTTTTTCTTTTTGGCACTTTATAATAATTTACTATGACTTAAGTCACCCTTATGTTCACCCCTTAGCCGTCGGGTAGACAAAATAGGCCAAGGGTCTTCAACATTGTTATTTTAGAAGGGGGACATTTCAGTCCTCCCTTCCGCAAATTGCTTGCCCACAAGCAATTTTAGATTTAGACGCTCTAAAATTTCTGCACCTTCCCATGTTGCATCCTCAAGGGGTAAACCCTTCCATTGTATCAAATATTCCCTGATAACTCTATTCCTCAACCTTCTTTCACGTACCTCCATAATAGATTCAGGTTCTAATATTAATTTGCCCTCATCATCAAGAGGGGGCAGCTCCATGGAAGGAGAGATATGTTGTCCCAATGCCCTTTTGAGGCATGAAACATGGAACACATTATGAATTTTGCTTTGAGCTAGAAGTTCAAGCTCATAGGCAACTTTCCCTACCTTTCTTATGACCTTGTAGGGGCCATAAAACCTTGGCTTCAATTTTTCAGATCCTTTCCCTTTGAGGGAAGATTGTCTATAAGGTTGCAACCTTAAAAAAACCATGTCCCCTACCTCAAATGACCTCTCAATCCTTCGCTGGTCCGCATATAATTTCTGCTGATTTTGTGCATGTGAGAGGTTATCCTTGAGTGCTTTCAAAATATCTTGGCTCTGCTGCACCAAATCTCTAGCTCCTAGCACTCTACTATCCGGAATAACAATATCCACAAAGGAAAAAGCATCATAACCATATAAATCCTTAAAGGGAGACATACCAATAGACATATGGTAAGATGTGTTGTAGCAAAACTCCCCCAAATATAACCATTTTATCCATGTTGTCTGTTGCCCTGTAACATAGCTCCTTAGGTACCCCTCTATCCATTTATTGACAATCTCAGTTGCCCATCCATTTGTGGATGGTAACTTGTGCTAGGGGTCAACTCTGTACCTGCAAGATGGAAGAGTTCTTGCCAAAAAGAACTCAAAAATCTGTTGTCCTTGTCACTCACAATGTTTTTAGGCAGCCCATGAAGTCTAAAAACTTCCTTAAAAAATATTCCAGCCACCAATGGTCCATCATACTTAGTTGGAAGTGGAAAAAAATGTGCAAACTTGGTCAATCTATCCACCACAACATAAATGACACTCTTACCTTGCACCGAGGAAGACCAATGATGAAATCCATGGAAATACTCTCCCATTTTTGATTCAGAATGGGTAGAGGCTGCAAAAGACCCGCTGGAAACTCATGTTCTGCTTTACATTGTTGACATGTGAGACATTCCCTTATGTGTTGGAGTACCTCCCCTTTGAGACCTTTCCATACAAACTTCTCTCTAATCTGTTTGTATGTTTTAAAGTAACTTGGATGACTAGCCAAAGGTGAATCATGCATAGCTTCTAGAATTTTACATTTCACCTTGGATTCAAGTACCAAAAAGACCCTGTTTTTGTAGAGTATAAGGCCATCCATCACTTTATACTTTTCATCTTCAATTCCACCTTCTAGGACAGCACTAGCAAACTGATTTTTTGCATACTCTGCTGTTATAACAGCCCTCCAATCCGCTGCAATTTCAGACATAGAACAACAATATGGCTTCCTAGACAAGGCATCTACTACAACATTATTTTTTCTTTTACAAATTCAATTTCAAAGTCAAAGGACTGAATTTTACTCACCCATTTTTGTTGTCTATCATTCAAATCAGATTGGCTGAGAAAGTACCTCAAACTATTGTGATCTGTTTTCACCACAAATCTACCACAAACTAGATATTGCCTGAACTTAACCAAGGCATACATGATTGCCAACATTTCCTTGTCATAAATAGAGTATTTTTCTCAATCTCTTTGAGCTTCCTACTTTCAAATGCAATGGGGTGTTTGTTTTGCAATACCCTCACGGAATGCATCACATTCAACAACAAAGGGAATGGAAAAATCTGGAACAGTACAAGGCATGTGCTCATTACCTTTTTTAAGTTGTCAAATGCATCTTGGGCTGTCCTAGACCAGCTGAAAGCTCCCTTCTTTGTTAAATCAGTCAAAGGAGCAGCAAATTGAGAGAAACCTTTGACAAACCTCTTGTAATAACTGCATAAACCCAAGAATTCTCTCAAATGTGTCATGGTGGTGGGTGGAGGCCAATCCAAGATAGCAATGATCTTTGTTGATCCACATGAACACCTTTGGCATTGATAATGTGCCCCAAGTATAAAATTTCAGTCACACCAAGTTCACATTTTGATTCTTTGGCATAAAGTGATTGTTGCTCCAAAATGCTCAACACAATATCCAAGTGTTGAAGATGTTCCTCCCATGTTTTGCTATAGACCAATATGTCATCAAAAAGACCAATACAAACTTCCTCAAATGCTCTCTAAAAACATGATTCATGCATGATTGAAATGTAGCAAGGGCATTGGTTAACCCAAAAGGCATCACAAGAAATTCAAAATGGCCAAAATGACATCTAAAAGCAGTTTTGTAAACATCTTCCTTTCTTACCCGGATTTGATGGTACCCGAATCTCAAGTCTATCTTGGAGAAGTAGATAGCTCCATGTAGCTCATCAATAAGCTCATCAATTCTAGGTATGGGGTACCTATTTTTGATGGTCCTATTCAACAAATGGTAGTCAATGCACATTCTCATAGTCCCATCCTTCTTTTTCACAAGAACCACTGATGATGCAAAAGGACTAGAGCTAGGCCTTATATGCCCCATTTCCAACAACTCCTTAATGGCCTTCTCAATTTCTTCTTTGTAGGCTCTAGGATGACGGTATGGAGTAGTAATCACAGCCTTAGTACCTGGATTTAATTCAATAGTATGCTCAAAACCTCTATTTGGAGGTAACCCATGAGGAAGGTTATCAAATACCTTGGCATGCTTGTCACGAATAGCTTGAATATCTTCATTATACTCCTGCTGTCCCAAAATCTGATTTGCAGATGTTATTAGACACTCAGCTGCCCAAGCAATCTGCCCTCTTTGAAAGGCTCTTTCCATCCGTTTTGCGGTCACCACCATAGGAGCTCCATTTGCCATTCCATGTAACACTATTTCTTGATCTACTGATTTGAATTTCAGCTCCATTGTCTGATAATTTTGGGTGAATTCTCCAAGAGAATGCAACCATTGTACACCCAAAACTAAATCAGTTTCACCAATACCCACCACATAGAAGTCATCTGTTACCATATGCTTACCAAGTGTGATTTTCAGCTGTGATATCTTCTTGGTACAAGGGATGGTGAAGCCATCCGCAACTTGTCACATTAAATCCTTTGAAATCCTCTAATGGCAGCCCCAATCTTGCAACTAAATCAACATCAATGAAATTATGAGTTGCACCACTATCAATCAAAACAATGACTCTCTTACCTTTTAGTTCCCCTCTAACACGAAAAGGGTGGTACCTTGGAGCTCCGGATAGTGTGGCAAGAGTACTATCCAATTGATCAACTTCTTCTTTCCTTTCTTGCTCTTCATCCTCATGGTTTTCTTCCTTGTCTATTTCTTCTTCCTCTCCATCGAAATGACTTCAATGTAATGTACTTGGCCCTTGCCTAGGCAATGGTGCCCTGGAGTCCATGGATCTTTGCATGTGAAGCAAAGATTCTTCCTCCTTAATTCATTTCTTGTGTTCTCAACATCTTTGTTCCTTGGAAGCTCTCTTTGGGGTT
This sequence comes from Taxus wallichiana var. yunnanensis, assembly GCA_018340775.1. Taxonomy (NCBI): domain Eukaryota; kingdom Viridiplantae; phylum Streptophyta; class Pinopsida; order Cupressales; family Taxaceae; genus Taxus; species Taxus wallichiana. Next base: position 481,423,677 of record CM031236.1, on the reverse strand, counting down.
TGTACCTTGCTGAAATGGCCTTCTTGCTTGATTAATGGGGGCTGTTCTTGACTGCCCTTGAAATGTGTGTCTTGGCTGCCCCAAATAATTTGGTTTGGACTGTCCAAAGGGCAGATTTTTACCCTTAACTATTGTAGATTCCAGATTTAATGACCTCTTTATTGCATCTTGGAGAGAGGGAGGCTCAAAAGCCTTTACCAACCCCTTAAGAGGTTCGGTTAAGCCTTCCATGAATAATACCACTAATCTTCTCTCACTTACATCTGAAACCATGACTGCTAACTTCTGAAAATTAGCAACATACCTCTCCACGGATGTCTCTTGTTTGAGTTGTGCTAACTCTCTAAAATGCACTTCTCGGATCCTTCCTGTCAAATCTTTCAGTTAACCTTTGACTAAACTCTTCAAGAGTAGTAATGGAGCCATGTCCTTGTGTCACAAGACCATGATACCACCATTCATGAGCTATACCTTCCAAGTGTAAGGTGACAAATTTGAGAGCCTCTTCTTCATACATAGGATTTAATGATAGGTAGGTGTCTAATTTTTGCAGCCAAGCCCTTGTAGAACATTTATTTGAACCATCATACGTAGGGAGAGTGATCTTACCCAATCGATGTTGGATATCTTTCCTTGGCTCTTGTGGATGACTCACCTTCTTCCTTGGCCCTTCGTTCCTCCTTAGTTGGCAAAAGTCTCGAATGAAAGCAAATCCCTTGTGTGGGGATTCAATGATGCATACTCATCTCCATATAGGTTTATTTCCTCTGCAAACCCATGAGTGGTCTCTCTCCTCTTGTGGCTCATCTCTTTGAAGGAAACTTGCACGAAAGAACTTGGAGGGAGTCTTGTTTGAAACCCTATCTGCATGATGAGTAGAAGAGCTTCCCTCACCTTGAATGCCTTGATTCCCTTGAGGGTTTTTCCTGTTATTACTTACCCCTTGTAGGGATCTACCCAAATCAGCGATGGCTCCTATAAAGGAGTCTCTTAGATCTTTGTGTGACTCCATCAAACAGTTCTGCAACTCTATGTTACCCCTAGAAAACATCTCATTCATGTAACTCAACTCATCATTTGGAGGAGGTCTTTCTCTATCATCCATCTCTCCCCTTCTTGGAGTTCTTCTTGAGTAATGATATCTGAAACCCTCGTCCTCTCTGTCCATGCAAGTCTGATTTACCCTTCACAAGATGGGAGAATCACTGCTCCGATACAAGCTGTACCGTAATGTCCCCTTAGGACATATAAGAGCATACAATAGTTTTTCCCCAATTACTAGCTTAAAACATACAATAAAACTTTTCTTAAATGCAGATCTGGAATAAAAATAAAAAAATGCGACTTGCACCAAGTATAGAAAATCCACCACAATGTGTCAAACAATAGTTTTTCGTTATTCAAATGAGAGCAATAATTTTTAGAAGGTCAAGCAAGAAAAATGTACCAATTTAGGGCTCCAAAATGATTGAATTTATTTATTAAAATCTGCAAACCCTTGCCTGTAGATACAGCTGGAAGAGCAAGGTTTTGCAGCAACACTCAAATCTGATTTCTATACCCTTCTATCATGCCAAAACAGTCCTTTAGATGGGTCACTCCAACTGGAAAAATGAAGATACTTCAACAAACTAATTCTTCCTTGAATATTCAATACACTGCTAGATAAATCCCAAGAGAAGAGTTTTTGTTCCTCTTTTCAATCTCATGAGGGTTTTCGTCCTCATAGAATTTCATTTGGAAGCACCAGGCCAACAAGAAATTTTCGGAATTTTGTAAAAATAGAATGATGTTCCCAAAAGTAAGTTGACTTGCTTTTCAAGAGAATAAAGGACCCAAATGGCCACCTACCACAACCAATCAGCATTTTCTAATTTTCTAATGTCTCTTTCACATGTTTTCATCCCCAAGGGTGGTTTCATTTTTCCCCTAGAATAAATACATTTGCTAAGTCCTGTTTTCACCTTTCTATTTTCACTTTGTCATTAAGTCATAATAACTAATCATAAGTGATTTATAATTTTCTTTTTCTTTTTTGGCACTTTTTAATAATTTACTACGACTTAAGTCACCCTTATGTTCACCCCTTAGCCGTTGCGTAGACAAAATAGGCCAAGGGTCTTCAACATAGTTATTTTCGAAAGGGGACATTCAAATTTGACGCTATTTGGAGTGGGCTATATGGTATTTCAACTTGCAAGCCTCACAAAGCTTTTTAGTTATCTTGGTTGAATGGCGAAGAGGTACGATCTCGGTTTATGGGATTCTCCTCAAAGCTTGCTATTGAGGATTTAACATCATTAAAGTATTTTACTTTCAATAAGTGCTTGCATGCACATTGTTTTTCCAGTTTTCATAGTTAGTTGTCTTTGCAATAAGTGTTTGCATGCACATGTTTTCTTTTTGTTGAAGAGGGTATTTCAATTTTTTTGTTTCAAAGGATACAAGAGTGTTGATAGATTTATGTGGCTCCATAGCCCAATGGATGCAGAAGGCTCTTTGATTTTTTTGTTTATCAAGAAAACCATCCCGTGAGGTCGCCAAGATGTTACCATATTTTATAGCCAAAGGATTTGCGCCAATGGAGAGATAAGATGGAGGTGCATGGATTTAAAATAAAAGAGATAAGGGGGATGCTAAGCTAAATAAAGAAAAGCATACAGCAGTTCTAGTTTGTCCTTGGCGCCAAGCATAAAAATAGAAATGGTTAAAATAGCATTGTTGTTCCAAAAATAGAGCTGGCGCCAAAGATTGGAAAAAGATAAAATAAAATAAACACTGTTGTTCCAAGTTTGGCACCAGCAAGGGAGAAGGAAAATAAATAAAATAAAAGCAAACAACAGTTCAAGTCAAAGGAAGATGAGGAAGAGACAAGAAACAAATACAATAAAACGATAATGGGGAGGAAGAGACAAATAAATAAATAAATAAAAAGGAGTTGTTCCAAGTCAAAGAAGTTTGCGCCAAAAGGAAGATGCATGGTAGAAGATAAGGAAAAAACAAATGAAATAATCGCAGGCTTGTCCCATGGGCCAGAGGATAAAAGACAAATAAATTAATTAAAAAGCAATTGTTCAAAGATAGAAGGTGGCACCAAGCATGTGCATGGAATAGATAAATAAAAAAGGATTTGTTGTTTCAAATCTAGCGGCAAAAGATGAAGATGAATTAAATAAAATTAAGAAAAGGTAGTCTATTATTAACAGCAACAATCGACTCATGAGGATATAGGATGATTTCTTATTGTAAAAAAAAATATACTTGGAGCGATTGATTTGTTCTGACATCTTCAGCCTTTGTACTTGCACCTCTGAATAAAATAAAGCTTCGTTTTGCCCTCTCATCTTTTGTTGTTTTCTTATTATTCGTTGTGTTTGATAGGACATTGTTTTTTCCTTAGTGTGGAATTCGTTCCCTCTACCGCTGTCTTTTCCTAAAACCCTTGAATTAATTTTGCAAAATAGTTTAGAGTTGTACAGGTGTGTGAATCTTTAAATCCTTTATGTCCGAGTTACATACAAGCATCAAATTATTGGTGTATCACCCCCATTTTCTGCATTCCACTTGCCTTTTCCTTGTCTAACTTTTTGTTTTTAGGTGATTCACAAGGGAACCAGTCCTCTCTGGGGTCCACCTCAAATATAATTTACCCACAACCTTGAGGTGTTCCAATTTTGTCAACATGAGAGAGTACATGCACCATTTTCTATTAGGGTGCGACTTTTGGGTGACCACAGATTCTTTCTAAAGTCATGAACACCCTCAACTTGTCTCTTATGAGCTGTTGTTTTGAAAATTCCAGCAAGCTGATCATTATCATAACTATGCAAATTGAATTCTTCCTTCCTTGGTTCAATCTTTGGAATGCTCGAAGATGGTTAGGGGCCTCTTGGAAAAGATCCTTTTTCCCTTTAGTACCCTTCATCCTCTCATCTTTGTTAGAATAATTCTCATGATGATCAAAACCTTGCAAATACATAGTGTGAGGGTGATGCAATAAATTAAATTGCTTACCATTTGTTGCTGATATGTAAATTCCAGCAGACTGAAAACCAACATGAGTATCAGGTGAGGCCTCCTTTTGAAGGGCATGCCTCTCAACAGGGTCATCCCGAATCTCAGCCTCATGAACCTCTTGTAGATCTGATTTTCCTTCACCATCTTGCCGCCACATGCAATCATTGGAAATCAATAAAACATCATTTATTGTCAAAGAATCTTTACCTTCATGTTGCATATTGGTCTTCTTTTGTTCTTGTTTTATGATTTCTTCTTCTTGCCTTATCACCAAGGGAGAATCCTTTTCCTCTTTGGCTGGAACATCTTTCCCATTTTCCTTTGGCATGGTAGATTCCTCCATGGGCTGTTCTCTCTCCATTACTTGCAGCCTTGATTTTTCTTCTTGCTCCGCCATTGCAATTTGGAAGTTCTTCTCCTCTTCCTTTCTCCAGGCATGCTGAAGATTGTTTTGAGGTTCTTCTCCTCTTTCTTTCTCTAGGCATGTTGAAGATTGTTTTGTGGTGCCTGAGACCTAGGTCTTTGCCTTAATCTTCCTTTGTTCACTCCTATGAATTCTGCAAGGGATAGGGCATCACGAATCTCAATTGGAAGGGCCCTATACTCATAGCTGGCCGCAATGTTATAACCCATTGAATGTTGTGTTTCAACCACTAGAATGACTTCCTTTATTGGGAGGAAGGTAGGCTAGAAAGACCTAGATGAGGAATCACTCACAATTCTTGGTGGCCGAATATTATTGCTTGCCTCTGTAGTGCTTCCTTCGCCATTTAGGTTTTGCATGACATGGATCAACTCTGCCATCTTCTTCGCAAATCTTTCTTGCCTTAGGGCAAACCTCTCGATCCTAACATCATCAAAATGTATGTTTTCCATTTATCTGCTCCTTTTGAATGAAACCCTCTAGGATGGGAGGATCTATGCTTTGATACCACCGTATTGCCCTTTTCTAGGGTCGAACTGAAAAGCAATGAAATAACACAAACCCAAAGTGAAAATATTATAATTTTTAGATCATACGACTGAAAAATAAAACAGTAAACAACAATCTAATTTTTAGAACAAGGAAAAAACATTAATTCATCAATATATCACCATTCACAACATCCGAAGAATGCAGAGGCACTTTAGGAATATTTTAGAACAATTATAAACCAAAGCGTAAGCCTCTAAACACAATTGGAAATTAAATAAATAACAACTGAAGTACAACTCACATTAAGGGCTGGAAATAATAGATAAACTTCTCCAAAATCACCAAAATGTAGATTCCGGCCTTATAAAATATGAGGAACAAGAATATCAACTCAAAATATTGAAATGTGCCCTAGAAAGCACTAAATTCCTCCACCCAAGTTGCACACCATAGGAGAGGGTGCAAAATGAATGTAGAAACCTTCTTAGCTCTTTCTCCTTCAAACCCTAGTTGCAAACCAGCAAGATCACCTTCTTTGAAGCTCTTAGGAACCACCAATTGGAGAGTTTTCGTTCTCCAACTTGAACAAGGGTTTCATCCTCCTTGTGTGCCACACCAAAGGATTTCTGCCCTCTAGTGGAATGGAATAGAGCAATCAGCCCCAAAACCAAGTAGTGTAAAATTATAATAAAGATGCATGCCCAAAATGAGCCCAAACGACCCCTTATATATCCTCTTGGTGGTGCCAAACCTCATGAGAAAGTTTCCCCATGACCGACCTCATAATGAAGCTTGCTTTATCTTTTAATTTGCCTTTTTATTCCTCCAACCTAGCCAACCTACCTCATAAGAGAAAACACTAAAAGAAAATGTAAATGCTCACAAAAAGGACTAAAAACGTCCACACATACTTCCCTTGTTAACCATCTTTTGACCCGCAGGAAGTGTAATGGGCTAGAAGTCTTCAAAATGAATTAGTTCAAAAAAGGGGACATTACATCGTGTAACTAACTTACCTAAATGTAACTTCTTTTATGTTTAATAAATGGTGGACACACACATGTAAGTGTGTCATGTTTTGTTTGCCTTCCGTTACCCTTCATTCTTAGTCTAAGCCTTAACTAACATTGGTACCAAATCCACTATTTGAGGAAGCCTTAGGAGATGTTAGAAGATGTCAATTAAAAAAGAATGAAGAGAAACCGGATTGCACAGTTGGTAGTTTGTGTGCCTGTCATTTTATTATGCAAGAGATGGTTACAAAATGGTTGAGGAGGTTAAAACCTGAACAATAGTTAATACATAACTAATAGTTCGTTATAAGTTGATTAATGACTAAACTAGAGACAACATGTTTGTCTCAAATTTTTACAAATACAAAAAAACCAAGAAGTTTAGTCGTTAACTCTACAGGCTGCTCTTTAGATATTACTTTGAAGGTTGCAATCCTCTGATGTTCCGAGTTCCGAAATCAATTTTTTTGGAGATGTTGATTGAATAGAGTATATTGAGCTCATGGAGCCTGCTTGAGTCCATGTAGGGACTCGATAAATCTGCAATCTAGATGATCACCTTCCAATAACACCATGTTGACCTCCTCATCCAATTCTACATTGATGAAAGCACTTTGAGATGCCCTTCAACCAAATTGAGTGCCATGGAGAGAAGCAACTGAGTGACCATCTTTGTAGTCGGAGTAATAACCATCTCCGCAGCAAGAGAAATAACCATCTTTGGAGTAGTAGGGAAATAATCGTATTCTCCTATTGCTTATCTATCCCCTATAAAAACCTTTTGCAACAAGATGAGAAAAATGTCCATGCTTTATTGTCTTTCGAGCTAATGCTTGTGATTGGGTGGCTTGTCCTACCATCTCATCATGCATCTCCAGTCTATCCTCGGTAGTGGAGTCTCCCTCCACGGGGTAGATGAAGGATAATGGGGCCAAAAGCAAGGGATAAGTGGCCACTTTTTGCTGCAAAATAACAATATGTGAACTTGCAGAGACTTTTAGAGGCACCTTGTCAAATAATTTTGTGAGACGTAAAAAAATGTAACATTTTGAATCTAGTTTCTAAATATGTAATTTTTTGCAATACTTAGACATGATGGCTATGTGAAATTTGTTCATTTCTAAGTTCTAACAATGACATAGTAAGTTTTTGTGAAAACATAACACAAGTGCATGTGTATAGACACTTTTTGGAGAAAACAAATGGGATGTTTAAATAAAATTTCATACAAGGATTTATAAAATGGTGAAAATTGTTGAGAATCTTTTTTCAATTAATATAAAAAATTACAAATTGAGAAAATAGGTAAAATGAAAACACAAGTGTACGAACACAACATTTTGAGCTTAACTTCATATATTTGATTTTTTTAAATAGTAACCAATAATGAGTAGATTGTTGAGACATAAGTTTTGTAATACGTTGTTTAATTGTCAAAAAAATATGACCTATTAGTAACGTTAATGAATCAATCATAATGAGTTACGTTATGTAGAAATTGACAATAATAATTTAAGCTTAATAAATTTATATTTTCGAAAATTGGATTCTCCCCTCTACAAAACCCCACACACACACACATGTATGTATGTATATTAAAAATACATAAAGATGATGAATATTTTGTGCCTATGAAGGCAAATAAATGTTCAAAATCCTCAAAAAGCCTTCTTGGCTGATTGATACAAGTTCAGACCAAAGGTACGGATCTCTAATCACAAATCCAAGGTTGTTTAAGAGGAGAGCATTAGTTTTTTTAACAAAGGGTGGATGCCCTTTATAAATGGTAATTGCAAATAATTCTATATGCCGTTGTCACCTCCTACATTTTCAAAGGGTATCAGTACTTTTGTAAAGGCGTACGCCCTTTGTAAAATTATAACAAAATCATAAAATTCCTATTGCCTTTACAAACATCAAAATTGATCATCTTTTTGAATTTTGATCGTCATCTGATTACAAAACATAAAGATCGACCATGGGGTTTGGTAGTTGCCCTCAAAGACCAATTGAGGAATAGACAAATAAAGAACTTGAAGCTCAAAGAGAAAAAAAAGAAAAGACAAGCGCTTGGAGAGCAATAAAAAAAAACTTCTAATGAAGGTCAAATTACTTCTTCCACAACAAATAATGTTTCTATTGAGAATAACATGTCCAATTCAATGAAATTAAATTTAAAAACATCAAGTGAGATAAAAGAAGAAAATTTATTGTCAATCGATGAAACTCAATATATAGGACACGGTAAGGAAATTGTATTGAATGATGAAACACATGAAGAAATATGATGTAGTGAAACGTCTATGCCTAATGAAGTTTTAGAGCGTGATGATACATTAAATTTGCATGATGATAGTGAATATAATCACATAATGACTTCAATTGAACTCATTTCAAATGAAGACAAATTTAATAGCCCCATAGAGTTTGATGTTGATTTAAACACACATCCCCCTTTTATGGTTAAAGCAATAACACCAACACTTATAAGAAATGTTGTCTTATCTAGGCTGACCTTTCCATTTAAGATAATCGATGAACACCAAGACATTTGATTGAAATAGTTGAGAAGATATTAGAACCCATGGAAGGTAAAATGTCAAAATGTATAGCTAGATGTCATGTTAAACAAGTATGGAACTATGCATTTGAGAAAAAACACATACAAAACAATGTCAATTATTTATTGAAATTATAATATGAAAACAAATAAAATGAGGCTACGATGCATACTTTAGGGTTGAGAATAAGAAAATTAGAGGGAAGAAATAATGTAATTGTAAAGAATCTAAGTGAATCATTTAATACGATAGGTTAAAATAGCTGAAATTAAAACAATAATGCTGCAAGACGAGTATTAACTAAGACTATTTTGAGTAAGGTAACAAATAAAAATCGATTTTAAGTGAAACAAGTACAACCCTGAAATTGAATAAGAAAACTTTATATAGAGCCGTAGGAAGAAGAACAAGATTAGATGATCCTTCAGTCATAGAGTGTTGGGCATTTAGTGGTAGACTACAATGAAAAGACAAGGTATTAATTGAAACAATAAGACATTTAATTGAATTTTTTTGCATGAGAACACAAAGGTCTTGCCTAATCTTAAAGATGTATTAAGAAGAAAAAGTTTAAAAATCTGTGAGCCACATCCAAAACATTTCTTGGAAACAACCCAAATAGAACTCTATAATAAGTTTCTTCAACAATATAAGGATCAATTGAGGATTAGCCAAAGGTCATTTGAGATGTGCAAGCCATTTTATGTCAAAATAAACCAAACACGCACCACTTGTTATAAGGTCCACATTAAATTTTCCATGCATTTTGATATTTTTCTGTTATATACATTGTACTTTACTCACTGACAATATTATGCAGGAATGTAGGGTGCCTTCTACACCAAAATCCGCAAGAGAATTAGTCTTGATTCTTCCATGTAAATGACTCTATGGACAGTTTTATTTTTGCCCAAAAATGTCTAAATGGAATAAGTAATAATTGTGGTAACTTGTCACATTGAAATGGTTGTCTAGTTGTTGAAATTACACATGAATTTTGTAATGTCCCTCTTTCCGGCATGACCCTTGGACACTTGGTGGGTAACTTATTTGTCATCTTCGTAAGCTAGTTATGTTGTTTTTTTGGAGATGATGTGCATAAAGCGAGGGGTTTTATCGACGATCTGGTGGATTATTTGATGTTAGCAATGAGTTCAGTTGGTCTTAAGGACTCACTTGGCACTTTCCGAGGTTATTTCCGGCTTCTGGTGTGTTCTCCAAGATTCTTGGAGAGAGTATCCATTTATAGTAAGTCACCCAACTGACTTCATTTCTCATTATTCGTCATCGGCACCGCTTCTGCTCAGTCAGTTTCCGATTCCGGTGCTTTCCGACGATTTCCGCACTTTGGGAGCATTAATGGCTTATTTTAATTATTTTACTCAGGTTGCTTATATTTGTACGAATTACTTGGCGAGCACCTCAGTATTATAGCTCGTCGGAAAGAGAATGTGAAGTTCTAAATGATGAGATGCTAATTCAGTGACCTTGGGCGCCAGGAATGATTAATTAATTAAATAAATCACTTTCCGGAGTTATAAGGTGTAATTAATTAATAAAGTGATTTATTAATTATATTTTCTTTTAATGAAAATTCTCGGAAAAGGTTATAAAAGGAGGATTTGGCCCATTTGCTGGGGACACTTATTATTTTGAACAAAAAACAAATTCAGAGCAGCTCTTGCTAATTACTCTCGAAGGACGGAAACCCTTGGAGATTACGGATTGGACGGAAACCCAATTCGAAGGAGGAAGATTCAAACAGGGTCTTCATTGTGCTTCACATCAGATCATTTTGATATTGTTTTACAGTTAATTGCAGCGTGTGTTTATCAGTTTACTCATAGAGGAATATTATTACCATCATTGGGGTGCCATCTTTCCCATTTGGAGAGCGCAACAGTTAGAGGAGTGAGAGGGGTGTTAGCAGCAGTTGTGTAACAGGTGCAGCCACTATTGGCTCCTTCGCATGCGAGAGTTCTGATCATTTCAGTACCATTGATATCCATTCATTTTATCACACAAAGCTGGACTTTCGGGTATGCAATTTAGAGATGAATTTCATTGTATTTGGAATCCATAAATAAATAAATAAATCCTTTCGTTTCCAATCAGACTTGTATTGTTTATGCATTGTGGGAGTTATGTTTGTCTGCAATCATTTGTGGGACTTTCTATTGGCCGTGTTCTTTCAATTAAAGAGAAACAACAAAAATATCAGAAATTGAGACGACATGACAAGTGTTTGACGAAATGTCAATGCACTAAAAACTCAAAAAAAAAAAAATTGGAGTTGGAATTGGTTGGGATATTTCAAATTTGGAAAGCAATTGATTGATGTTAAGTACAAATCTATAAAGTATGCATTAAAAATGGACGATAGTTATCAAGATGTGAGTTAATTCAACCTGTACTTGTATCTAATTTCATAGTAGAATTTAAGAACATTATTTACCAATATGCAAAACACGAGACATTGATCTCAATGGTTGGATGGACAATTTAGGATATACAGGGACAACTTCCCAATTTGGACCATTGTTTGAGTTGTAAATTTTGCTAAAAATTACACATTACAACCACAAAATGAGGTTCAATCCTAGTATTATAATTCAATTCAAGTTTCCATTTTTGTGCATATTACATTTAGATATGCACCTGATAGCACAAATGATGCTAGAAAGATTTTGAGAGAGTACCATTTTTATATTAGTGATGACAAATCACATTTTCCGTCAGGTCGTCCAGGTTGTTTTGAAATGTTTTATGGGAATTTGAATGTGAGAAATATCATGTTCAATCAACACTACATTTGGTCAAGACAATTGTGCAACTCAATTTAAGAATTTTTGCATGTTCTATTGGTTGAGAAGGATGCATGTGAAGATTGGAGTTCAACATTTTTGGAGTTTCTTTGAGGCTAGGCATGGAAAAGGGGAGCATGATGGTGCGAACATGTGTAAAAAGGGCCTTAAAAAGAGAGGAGTTGAAGTACAATAATGGTGCTAAATTAATTGATGTTACAACTATTGTAGATTGGTGTAGTCAAACATTGTCAAGTGGATCAAAAAATATTATCATGTGAAAAGGTTCTTCTTGGTTAGTGAAGGAAAAAAACAAGGCAATGTATGAAGATTGCAACACATTAATTGGATCGGATGATTTTCAGTCATTTCAAAGCTATAATTCTAGTTCATGGACAATTTATACTAGGATCATGCCACGTTTTTGTTCATCTTGTAAGGATTTTGATTGGAATGAGTGTTAGTCAAAAGAATGGGTTGATAAATGGCATTACATGCCCCTTAGGCCTATGGAGACAGGTTAGCCATCCCAAGCATTAGGGGATAATGAAATGACATCATCAACTGATTTTGAGCACATCTTAGATCCTGTGGAACCAAGTAAAATTTTGTATATTATAATTTAACCTTACATATTAGTGATATTTGACTTTTTTTGTAAATGTACTAAAAATGTGGTTACACTTTGAATTGAAGGCATGTTTAGATTCCCGAAAGATTATTATAGGAACTTGCAGTTGTGGATGAAGGAAATGATGAGAGGACAAATTACTATCTTTGTCGATGTGTAGAATCAAAAACAAAATTAATTACAATTGTTAGATGGGGAAGACCTAGTTTATCCTCTTGGGATTTTTGGTTGTCACAAAAACTTGGCTTGAAGATACCCTCATAAAAATGTACATCAATGGTTGTTTCAAGACTTTAAAACCCATAGGAGGATACTTCACTATTCAAATTTGGTTATTGCTACAAATATTAAGTTGATTAAATTTCGTGGAAAACCTTATAACAAATATTTATGGAAAGTTCATGAAGTCGATCATAAAATGATGCTTGAAACCTTAAAGTGAGAGCTGATCCAAAAGAATTATTGGTATGACTTAGTAAGGTTAGTTTTGAAGTAGTATGGTTAAATTAAGTGTATTTGAATTTTTATTGTTTCATTAATTTTAGTATTCATTTTTATTTGAAATCGGTACCCATACGGAACTCATCGAGGACTTTTAGGGATAAAGTAATAAATTTCCTACATTACCACCAAAAAGCTAAACCCACGTTGAGATGCCAATCATTTTTCTACACAAAACAAAGGGTTAGGAAGGAGAATTTGGAGGCAACACACAATTTGGAAAAGCTCTAATCCCCTTCTTACACCTCCACTTAAGAGAGACTACAATATGTCAAAAAAATGTGAATTTGCAAAGCACCCAGTTTGGTGTAGTGGTTTGGACTTATATTCACAAGTTAGTTGACTCAAGATTGAACCCTACCCGAAGGGCATAGTTATGCCAAGCAAGCTTAAACCTCTGCTTGAGATAGGTTAAAATATATCAAAAAATTGTAAGTGACTTGTCAAGCACTTGGTTTTCTGTTTTGGCATGGACTTACATTCACAAGTTAGTTGACTCAAGTTCCAAACCCGATCGGGAATGACATGGGAAATGCCAAGCAAGATTACACATGCACTTGAGAGGCTACAATACGTTAAAAATTTGTTAAGTGACTCATGAAAATACCTGGTTTGGTATTTTGATGTGGACTTACATTGACAAGTTAGTTGACTTGAGATTAAACCCTACCCGGGAAAGGCATCTCTATGCCAAGCAGCTTAAACCTCTTCTCGAGAGGTTAAAATACGTCAAAAATGTGCCTTGCCAAGCACTCGGTTTTGTGTTTTGGCATGGATTTACATTCACAAGTTAGTTGACCCAAGTTTATAACTTGATTGGGAATGACATGACAATGTCAAGCAATATTACACCTCCACTTGAGAGTCTACAATATGTCAAAAATTCATAAGTGACTCGTAAAACACCCATATGGCTTGGCATTTTGCGCGGACTTACAATGACAAGTTACTTGAATTGAGATTGAACCCCGCCTAGGAAGGGCATGTCTATGCCAAGTAAGTGTAAACCTCTACTTGAGAGGTTAAAATACGTCAAAAATGTGACTTGTTTGTTGGCTAGACTTTCTGCATAGCATAAAACCTAGGCATCGTGAGATAAATCTCCCTCATTTACCGGTAAGGCTCCCGTGTCGATTTGTCAATTAAAATATGCTAGTATCTATATGGGGTTTTACTTTAACTGATTCTGCAGCAAGTAAGCAGATGTTTAAGAAAGGAAATATTTATAGACGAAGGGAATTATATAAACACAAAGAAGAAATGGGGAAGATGTGCATCCTAATCAATAGATAACAGAGTTGATTGCATGCACATAGAAGAAACCAATAGATATCAACACAAAATTATAAGCAAGGGTAGCTCTAGATCTAGATCTAAAATAACACAAAGTTTATTCAAAGATCTAAGATAGAAAGCTAGAAACAAAATACACTATGACACAAAGTTCTCCGGAAATCTGCTCCTGTATATTCCTTTGCTTCAAGTGGCTCTCAAGGGTTTCAGCACAAAGTCTAGAACACAAGAATGTTGCTTACAAATTCTGATTTCTTAACCCGAAGGTTCTTCCTCTACTTATAGAATGTAGAGGGGCAATTACAAGTCGGAAGCTTTTAGTTGAACTGACACATGTGGAAGTCGAAAAGGAAACAACTGGCAATCTCCCTCTGGAATTCCTCTTTGCATGACATGCATGATTTGCAACTTGAAAATAGAACCTTCTATTTTGCACGTCTGCCACCTATCTCCAAGTAGTTGACTTCTTCAAGTAATGGCTTTTAAACCAATCACTTAAGTTTTATAATTTAATTGATCGCTCAATTACTTTGTCGGAGGAAATAAGAGAAAGAAGAAGAAAGAGGAAAGCTGCAGTCTTGTCCTTTTTCATATTCTGCATGTAGTTGATTCTTTTGCCGTTGATTCTCACCAAGCTGGATTTGGGAGCGGCTGGATCTGGAAGCGTCGGGAGTTTTTCCTTCGCCTTGTCTTCTCTTTTATCCTTGAAGCTTTTACAGTTCTTCTCCTGTACATGCATGAGTGCAATGTCTTCTGTAAATAACTCATCATTTTTATTTTTAATTGCATATGAGCAATAAAAAATGCTGAAAGCATTCTGGGTGAATGCAACTTCAATGAAGGCTTCAACTGGAAGATCGAAAGCACATGCACAAGATCCTGGAAGGAATTTTCCACGCACTGACTTCTTCATGAGTTGCGTTCGAAACAAGAGGATGAAGCCTTTGTGCCGGAAGCTTTTGCAATTATGAGATCTGGATCTGGGCCTATGATGTCAGCAAATCTGGAAGTAATGTATGATGCTGCTGAGCTTTCTTTTTCATCCCGCTTTGCCATGGCTGGAGCAATCTTTGTCTGAACAATTCTTTTTCTCCTTATCTTGCCGGAATTCTTCAAAACTGGTGCAGATCTGGATAATTCTTCAGATTCGGGGATATATTCAATGTATTGGACATTGATTTAAGCTCCCTTTCTCTTATAAAGCACTTGTAATGAATTCTTGCAATTAATTCAGACAAAGATGGCAACCGGAACATGAACAATGGATTTTAATCATAAAAATCTGCATAATTCAAGCTGCTGCCCCAAATTTGATGTTTTATTTGCATGCAAAGCAAACATGAATTTTACCAACTTCACTTGGGCACCTGTATCACTTATGCAAACAATTATCCAGACACAAATCAACCTCCTTCAACTTGTGCGCCAAAATTGGAAGCTTTCAGCATTAATTTCACCTTCTTCTGAGCAAAAATCCTCTCCAAATGGGGTGCACTTTTTGTCTGGGCTGCACTTCTCTGCTTTTGAATTAATTAATTCATCCTTATGGCAGCCCCTGCTTATATAATCCTCATAATTCTATAATTAATTAATGTCTTTCCTATTCCTGGCAATTAATTAATTATTAAATAAGCTTTACTCTTCAAATGGGGTGCCTATTTTGTGCATGCTCATGGCTGCCATTAAATAAATTAAATTTATTTAATTTTAGACTTACCTTCCAGTTAACTCAAGTCTCACAAAGATGCTTTGACCTTAGCCACCGAAAATAAGAATTAATTAAATCATTTAATACTTTAAAAAGTATTATTTCTCTCCCAAATGGGGTACACTTTTTGACATGAAGGGGCTGCATTAAATAAATATTATTTATTTAATTTTAGAACAATCTATTTTCAACCTCCTTTTGTCCATTTACCTCTGTTGACTTTTCCACAAGCTTGGGCACCAAAATTGGGTGAATAAATATTAACAAATATTTATTTAATGCATTTATTATTCACCCAAGGTGGGTCGCACTTTTTGGAATAAAGAATTTCTATTTTTAAAAGTCAGATGTCAATGGGATTATTTACCCTGCAAGGCAGCCCTGAAAATCCCATGATTCACTTAAGTCGTTTGACTTTCATAATGGGATTATTTACCCTGCAAGGCAGGCAATAAAATCCCATGATTCACTTAAGTGATTTTTCTTTTATTCCACAATGGGAATTTTTACCCTGCAAGGCAGGTAAGAAATTCCCGTCTGCCTGCTACCTCTAATTTTTCCATTGTGACTTAAGTGACGTTGTTTCCATGGGAAAAAGTACCTGCTAGGCAGATACAAAATTTCCACTTGCTTGCTACCTCCAAAAATCCCATGATCCACTTCAAACCCTCCTTTTCCAAAAATGCGGCCAGCCTAGAAGAGGTTTTTGGTGCACGACTTCGTCTTTTCCCAGAGAACCAGACCTCCGATGGCGAATTTCTTCTGGCACAACGTGCGTATGTGATCTCCAAATACCCCAGGCCAAGAATCAGGCCAAACTAGCAAATGAATTGATCCAGAGAAATTTCATAAAAAATGAAACAGGAAAATACTAAAAACACAAAACGTTGCCAGAAGTCACAAATAAAGTCCAGGATTCATTCCTGGTTAAAACCCTACTGGTATATGGGAATATTGACATGTACGATCACAACAGGGTTAAACCGGAGCTCAATTTGCCTCAAACGGGGCTCAAAATAATTAAATACAACTTTCCCGTAGGCAAACCCCAACGACAGAATAAAATAATTTTGGGCATCTGGGTATTTGTCGAAAATTGCTTATATGGCTCCTTGGGAATATCTTGACATAATATAGAAACTTTCTGGCAATAAAAACACAAAACAACCCATTATTTTAAAAGTACGAATTTTTTTAACATGGGGTAGTCTCAGATTTCAGGGTGAAATCTGGGGACACCACTTACCAAGAATCCGGTTTGGTGTTTGGTGTGGACTTACATCCATAAGTTAGTTGACTTTGAGTTCGAACCACGATCGAATGACATAACAATGCCAAGCAAGATTACAACTCCACTTGAGAGACTACAATATGTCAAAAATTCATTACTTGCAAAACACTTGGTTTGGTATTTTAGCGTGGACTTATATTGACAAGTTAATTGACCGAGATTGAACCCTACTCGAATGACACGCCTATGCCAAGCAAGCTTAAACCTCTACTTTAGAGGGGCTAAAATATGTAAAAATTATTAAGTGCCTTGCCAAGAACCCGTTTGGTGTTTTGGCATGGACTTACATTCACAAGTTAATTGGATCGAGTTCGAAACCCGATTGGGAATGACATGACAATGTCGAAGCAAGATTACACCTCCATTTGAGAGGCTACAATACGTCAAAAATTGTAACTTGCCAAGCAGCCGGTTTGGTATTTTGGCGTGGACTTACATTGATGAGTTACTTGACCCAAGATCGAACCCTACTTGGGAAGGGGCATGTTTATGAAAATCAAGCTTAAATCTCTACTTGAGAGAGGTTAAAATACATCAAAAATCAGTAAGTGCCTTGCTAGGAATCTGTTTGTTGTTTTGGTGTGGACTTACAAACCAACAACAAGAGACCATTCTCATTTCACCTTCTATATTGCATGAAAATGATTCACCATTCGCATTTCACCTTCTATATTGTATTTATTTATTTATATTGCTATTTGTAATGTCCCCTTCTCGGGACATTCTCTACATTGAAGATTTGAAGACCCTCAACTCAATGGGTTCGAGGATTGAGCACGAAATTTGTCCTAAGATGTCTATTATCTATTTTGTAACCCCTTGAAGGGATCTTTAGTTAGTTAATGTGCACTTAGGCTAGTTATCTTTATTATTTAATTAAAATAATAAAGTGCACATGGTAGTAGTCATTAAATATTTTTATTTTATGTCTTAGGGAGAAAACATTAAATGATTGATCATTGGATATTGCACCTCTTATTTCTATAAAAGAGGGGTCGCATTTCCTTTATTGGCATGTTGATGAATTATTGAAATTTACTCCTTGCGTGGAGAATCTTCTCTTTACGTGGAGAAAGGGATGTATGCCCAAATTTGATA
Source organism: Taxus wallichiana var. yunnanensis (assembly GCA_018340775.1). NCBI lineage: Eukaryota > Viridiplantae > Streptophyta > Pinopsida > Cupressales > Taxaceae > Taxus > Taxus wallichiana. The sequence goes on along the minus strand of CM031236.1, from coordinate 481,405,844 downwards.
CTCTTGCTCTCTTGTTTCTTCATTGAAGATCTCTTGCAATTAATTGAAGTTGGTTTGGAATCAATTTGTGTTAGATCTATGCTTTTTGCCTTGGCGACTTGGTCTTGGGTGTTGGCGTATTTGTTTGGAAGATAAATCTGCATTTTTGTGAAGGGTTTGAGGTACTTTGTGATTGTTATTACTGCTGCAATTTATTAGAGGCAAATCGACTTGGTTTGGGGTTTGATCTATCATGTTTTGAGGTTGTTTATGCTAGATCTATTTGTTGTTGTGTCTAATCAATTATTTCAGATCAAGGGATGATTGTTTGAGTGTTTTGGAAGGGTTGTATGAGCTGGAATTAATTTATAGCATTTATTCTAACCCTAGCGACTTGGAGGCAGATTTCGGGGCAGTTTTGAGTGGGTTTTTGTGATCAGAAAATTCAGTTTCATAGTTCATTGGAAATCCCTTCATTTCTAGTTCATTTTGCATTTTATTTCATGAAAAAACATTGAGTATTGAGCAAGTTATGAATTTTAGAAGATTTCAGTTGTCTGCAAGCTATTTGGGTATTATAAATTAATATTTATTTCAGATCTGCAGTTTTGGGGTCAGATTAATATTGGTTTTGGTTGTAGAAATTAGGAGAAATAAGGAGAAAGCAATTTCATAATTTTTGGAGTTGATTTGATGCCCTAAATGTGTTGGGCGACCTACTTTTTAGGGAAAAATTAGGGTTTCGTGTTGGCTGTGCAAAATCTGATTTTGGAATATTATTCTTCATATTTTTGTGGCCCAATATCCAAAATTTCAGCTCATTTGGACTTCTCTAGCCAAAGATATGAATTTTGGAAAATTGCAACAGTTGGGGTTTGAATATTAATTATTTTTAGTCGTGTGATCAGATTTATGTTAATTCCTAACTTGTCCTAAAAGGGGACATTACATATTAGTGTTATTAATGTAGCTTCAATGTGTCTAGAGAAGAGAAGAGAAGCTTTATAATGATCCTTTTATTCCTTTAGTTTAAGACCTTCTCCTTTGATTTTCCATTTACTTTCCTTCATTTTGTTGTACTTGCTCACGAAGGTTCATACATGATTCTTCATTGAAGGCATGAATTTTCTCTCGTTAAAAGCCCGAGAGCAAAAATCATTAAATTCTAATCGGCAATTAGGTCAATTTACTTCAGTGTTAGGGTGTCAAGGTTGATATTTGTCAATCCAGAGCAAACCGACAACACACACATGTCAAGGTAGGTTGGTAAATGTTATTGGAGGTTGTTTCATTGCCCAAGTATCTCGATCCTTATCAGCTACACTAGTTAAAGGATGTTTCTTAAGATCTCTGAGAGCAAAAATTGTCAAACTTGGAAAGGAAAGTTCTCGCAATTTGTGGCACCTATGAATGTCTCATCTGAGCCTACACCTTAGCATTAGGTCAATCTACAAAAGCCTCTCCCGATTTCTCTCAACTCCCAATTGTTTTCTCGCAGTGGCAACAAATGCAATGTTGTGAAAAGCATTAATTTGCTTGAATGTTAGGGTGTCAAGGGTGATATTTTGCAATTTGCACCTCGTGGCACCAAACTAACAAAGACTCGCATCCAAGTAAGCTAGTAGACACTATTGGAGGTGTCGTTTCGCCACCCGACCAAGATCCTGCACTGCATGACTTCTGGAGGCTGCAAGTTTCTTCGGTTGGTTGGCATTCATGGAGATTTGCGCTTACAAAAATGGGCTTACACCGGTGTCAAAACTACCCGCAAATTCCATCCTTAAAGTTATGTCCAGGCATCATGGGGTCCATGAAACTTTGCATTGCCAACTATCTACTGAGCAGTCTTAGTAACCCACCCACAAACCACTGAGCATACTGAAGTGGGTGAATATCATAAGAGATTTTGGATAGCAAGGTTTTGAACCACATGTCATAAACCCGCACGATCTCTGTTGGCTCTGTCAAATTTCCTTCAACGTAGAAATACTTTCGTGCTCAAACTCGAAATGTAAAATCCTTCAAGAATGCAATTTTCAATTTGTCAAAGTCAACCACAACTTGATTCAGTTCGTACTTTTTGTACCAAGTGTGTGCCCTTCCAAACAAGGTCATCGCAAATTGACTCGTTTTTGCCTCAGAAGAAGTAACTCTTTTTGTGCGCCATGCAATCTTGCACCAATGCACATGGTCAGCTTTTTCCTCGAGAAAATGGTATTCGAGCACTTTCGTAGCCACGCCAAGATACACCAAGGTCATTACCGGTGATTGGGCCATCACAAGTCTTCACAAAGCCATTCCCACAAAAACGCTTAATGTTGCGGTTCGAAAGACTCATCCCACTAGAATTCATCTTCCTTACACAGATTCCTCTTATCTACACTTATCGTTACCTAACCTCGTGCTCTTTTCTAACCTTCGCTCCGCAAAAAGTAACACACAAAGGCTTCAACATCCGGTTAGGTTAAGGGTACATGCCTCCAATTTTGTGGTCTTTTCCACGACAATTTCTTTCTCTGCCCTCTTCCTCCATTGTCTTAAAACAATTCCATCGAGCATTTTCCACCATAATGTGATTTTGTCTTGCACCGACTCTTTTCTCTTAGGATTTCAATGGCATTCTCAAGATCACCCCCTCCTCAAGTCGTTAACACCGACCCTAACCCGCCCGTTTTCTAGAACTATGTGCAAAACTCTCTCAACACGAGGTTTCATCATCTCTTATTCAACCCGCAAAGATCCAACACTACTTCCAACCCTTCCATCGCTTAGTCCTTGTGCATCACAAGTTTTCCAAAATTCTCGCCACACCCTCACAATCGTAACTTATCCTTCCAACCACACCACGACTAGCATCCATAACACCCCACAACCAATACAATGAGGCCTTGGCAACAGAACGAAAATGTTGTCCTAGTTCATGTGGGGTTTGAACTTTTACACTCAAGTCAATGTTCTTCCTACACTCGACCGAGTGGTTTAAAAACCGGTCGAACCGGAACCGGCCGGTTCGATCGGTTCAACATCTTTAGGCACGAACCGGTGAATAAACCGGACCGTTCGACCGGTTTGGTACCGAACCGGTCGAACTGGTCCAGTTCCAACCTGAACCGGCCGAGTCATGGCAAGTCGCATTTATACAGCACTAGGGTATAAAAATTCAATTTTTTAATTAAAATTTATGCTTTTAATAAAACCTAAACCCTAATTTCGTGCCATTTTGCTATAAACACCTTTCTTACATGTTATATAGTATATACATGAGCAAACTTTGCATATTTTGTGTGTAATTGTTGGAATCATGGTTTCTAATCTTTCAAATATATTGTTTTCATTAAAAATGTAATTTTTATTGTTTTTTAGTAAACCGGTTCATAAAGTTTGAACCGGTCCAGTTCCGATTCCGGTCCAGTCCGGTCCAACCCTCAATTGGTTCCAAGTCCAGTTCTGATTTTTAAAACATTGACGCTGACATATTCAATCAAGCTTGCACTCTCACTCAAAGCACAATCATACTTGCCACAAGAACATCATATAAGAGAGGATCACGAGGTTAGATGCTAGTTATAATGTTATTTTCATGAACAATAACCATTTGCTATCCACAAATGTACAACAAAAAAACAAGAAATTATTATATTTAGATGTATCACAGATACATATATTGTACATGATTATGCACACCAGACTTCATTACAATCTTCAACTCTTTTGTACTACCAATCTTCACAAAATCCCTTGATTCCGTTGATCATTGCCCAAAAATACGTGTCCTCGTATTTGTCTTTGTCCGTCCATGTCACTCTACCCCAATCTGTTTCTAAACCAGCATCTCTCTATGTTTATGTGAGTGTCTTTACATGTCCTTGTGACCCCCTACTTATAGTGTTTGACCTCCTAGTATATTCCTACGAATATTCAATCCTTGGTGGAGTATTGTTGTCATCCAGTTGGCAAGCACTACCTGAGCATTTGCGATCCCTGAGTATTCACAAATCCTTGCCTCCTGTGCTGTCACGTGCCCTTCAGTGTGTTTTCTGCAGCTCTAGTAGACTTGTGCCCATTTCTCATTCATGTTTTGTGGTCTTCTAGTCATTTGTGTTTGTTTTCTCAAAAAACCCCAGTCAACATACCTCCATCATGGTTTTTGCATCCTGGTAGAGGCTGATCCCTTTGTTAGATAGAATCTTCTCTCTTCTCCACTTGTTCACCATCTTGGAGCTATGCCAACAATTCCTTTTTAATAACAAGTCTTGTTGCAACTCCCCATGATACCAACAATGAAATCTGGCTGGCCCATGTAACTTGCAACTTTTGATTCTCCTTTTCCAAGTGTTGAAATCTCCATGGATGGCCCATGTACATTGCAACTTTTTATTCTCCTTTTCAAGTGTTGCCCCGTCATTCTCAACTTTGTGTTCTCCTTTTACTTGCATATGGCAAGCTTGGAGCTGCTCAAGCTTTCTCCTCGAGTAATTGGTCGTGGTTGTTCTTTTCAACCACAAATCTCTGCAACAATTTGCATACAATCTTGCTTCAAACTCCACTATGCTGGAAAATCCTCTAAAAGCCACTAGAAACTTGCTGCTCCGATACCACAATTTTTAATTTACCCTATTAATTGACTTATTAGAAATAAATTCAGATCTTAAACTAGGCTTGCTGCTACTACTTGAATTAACTTCAAATGACAGTGAATTAGAATAGTAGAATCGGAATTATTGATAGAGAAATAACAGAACAATAAACAACTGGAAATAAATAGAAGAAACCCACACGTGACACAGATCTTACCCTTTAAACCTTGGTAAGGGGAAAACAAGCTTGATAGTGGCAAAACCACCTCTCCTCTTTATCATATGCGAAACTTACAAAGAGATCAATGGAGCATCACTCTCAACTACCTTGTTCTGTTCCTTGTGCTGCATATTACAGTGACCTCAATAGAGCATACAAAACAACATCATACTGCCCTGGTTATGCTCTCAGCTCTGTTTTGCTATCGGTTACTCGTACATCCATACACTCCTACATTCATATTGCTTATCCCATACCCATTTCCTCTTATACAATGTTGGAGGTGTCCCATCTCATACCAAACCAACCCCAATCGTCTAAAAGTTGAAGAGACAATGTTTGCAACTGTCAAATTTGATTTTTGACACATTTAGGCAGGAGTGCCAGTATCGCATGCGCAGCTGCCATTATTACATGTGCGATTGTGACTATTATAGAGCATGATTGACAATTTCTCTGTTTGAGCTGAAGAATTCGTGTGTCTAGGTGGATTGTTCCAATTGTAGTTGTTTTTCTTGATACTTCATAGATCACTGGGTCAATGAATGAATAAGACAGAAAAACATTTGGTCAGATTCTCGATTCCCATCAATTTCACCACCATAAGGCTCCTAGTTGTACTGCACCCAAGCCTAGAGCATGGACTTAAAACAAATGTGGCCCACCTAATATGTTGTCAAAGCAAATTTTCATACTAATTGCAAACATTTTCAATGTCATCTAAGTCTAAAACAAGATCAGCGAAAGGAGATTTTCTATAACTTGTGCTAAACCTTAAGTACAAACTTCTGAGTTGTCATTGCTCTCCTCACTTCTACAACAATTGTTGCATTAAGCAGTGGCTTGACCATTTATAATAGATTTTTCCCGAGACGCAGTCTTACACCAAAGGAGCCACACAACGCGCAATAAATTCGTAAGAAATGGATATAAAGAAGACATACAGGTGAACGGCATGCCAACAGAACCCTAGTAGAGCTCAAAGCAGTTTCACACTCTCTTTCAAACAATGAAGATTCTATACTTGAATATTCAAATAGCGAACTAAGAAAAATATTGTATGCGTAAACTCTCAAATACATCTCATGTGCTACAAGATCTAAAACCAACTAAAAAAATATTATATGAAACCCAACAAGAAACTTTGCCTACAAAATAATATCTATGAGTAAAAGATAGATCACAATCTGGTATCAATGAAGAAGGGATCACAATCTAAGACAAAAATTAAAAGCAAATAGTGTATTGATTATCCACCAAATGAAATGATGATCTCATTTACTATTTTTTAACCTGATTCCAGTAACTGATAATGTCTTGTTTTTATTTTAGTGTTGTAATTCACGATTTTGACACAGGTGTATATTGTACAGAGAACATTTATATCACCTTCACCCCGTTTTTATGGTAGTTTGGCTTTGACCTGTGGTTATTTTGCCTCTTGTGACTGAATGAGGTCTCATTACTGTCTTTACAGTGTCTGGCATGCTTCTAATCTTGTAAATATGCATATAACATATACTGAATATGTCTCTGTTTTGCTGTAGGTGGAGTCTGGCAGTGGTATTTTTGTACAGCTCTTGGTGTGATGGGAACCTTTAAGTGTGGCTATACTGTGGATGTAATCTGTAATTTTGCAATGCAAATGACCACTGTCTAGAACGGGTCAGGATAGATAACAATTTTATGTAAAATAATTCCAACTGTAGGTTTGGATAGACTGGTTGTGGTAAGTTGTAAAGAAAGAATGTTGTGATGGGTAATTGATTGGATACTAATCCTTGTGGCCTCATAGTAGAAAAGAATATATTGTTGAAGCCTCTGTTAACTGAAAATGGAATCACTCCAAACATACAAGGCTGGATGCTGAAATACTGCATTGGCATATTGCTCCGATTTTTAGAATTTATATCATAATTGAAGTGAAAATATCAGCATACTGTTGTTGCTATAAGAGCATGTCCATACATGAATACTGTAAGGAGTTTCACAACAAAGACTACTTGTGGTCAGAATGTTTATTATGAATTTACATTTAAAGAAACCATATATAATAATCTCTTCTTTATATTTTCATAAAATGCACATGGTCTGGTTCATGACTGTATTTGGTTTCTCATGAATTAGCAGCCGAATGTAACAAATAATTCTTTGGTCAGTGCAAAACAAGAAAAGATTTTTTTCCAATATATTTAGGATCCTGTCCTGCAAATAAAGAATGAAATAAATGGGCAACTCTCAATTTTCTTCTCCTCATGGATTAGGTTTATTATGATGGCATGCCTACCACATCCGAGAATGGGCCATCTCTAATTTGTCCTCTTTAGTATATTCGATCCAGGTGAGTGGTTTTAGGATGGAGTGAAATGAATTACATGGGGCATCGACAACTTTGGAACTCTTATAACGAAAGTTTGTGAAGGAAAGGCTTCAAGAAGGGGATCCACATAGGGTTGTTGGCTAAATTTTCTGCAAAGAGCACCACCTAGCGATCATGAGATAAATCTCTCTCATTTACCGGTGAGGTTCCTGTGTAAGATTTGTCAATAAAATATGTTAGTATCTATTCAAAGCAGTTTTACTTTAACCATGCAGCTCATGAACCATAGCTATATAGTTTTGTAGCAAGTAAACGTGGTTTAAAGAAAGGGAAATATCTAAAAAAAAATAATATAAACACATGAAAGAAATAGAGAAAATGTGCAACCCAATCAATAGATTATAGAGTTGATTGCATGCACATAGACAGAACCAATAGATATTAACACACAAAATTATAAGCAAATGCAACTTCAGATCTAGATCTAAAATAACCCAAAATTTATAAGTAGATCTGAGATAAAAAAGTTAGAAACAAAATGCACCGTGACACAAAGTTCTCTGGAAATCTGCTCTTTTCTATTCCTTTGCTTCAAATAGTTATTAGGGATTTCAGTACAAAGTCTGGAATACAAGAATGTTGCTTACAAATTTTGATCATTAACCCGAAGGTTCTTCTTCTACTTATAGAATGTAGAAGGGAAAATACAAATAAGAAACTCAACTGAACTGGAACATAAACAAAAAGTAAAGATAACATCGACAATCCTCCTCTAATACCTCTTCAAGTGACATGCATCCAGTCCATATTCAAACTTATACACATATTTCACTTAACTAATAGAATCGTTCGCATAACTTAAAGTAATGGTTTCAAAACCAATAACGTCAAAATTTTACAATTATATTCGGCAACATGAAAAATAGAAGAAGAAAGAAACGCCACCGTAACATCTACATCTTTTCTTTTTTTTGATACGAATATACTTGAACATGTAATTCGACATCTTCCCATCCTGTCTTAGCCACGACTTCTTCCTTTTTTTCCCGAATTGCGGCAAATCTTCATTCAATACCCTGATACACACTTCCACATCCTCTAAACTCGGCCCAAACTTTTCAATATCCAACTACAAAGGTGCCACCGGTTCTTGATGGGATTCATCGTGAAAGGTCTAATAGCTCCATCAATTCTCCCTTGCACCATCAAAAGAGATCCTTCCATGGAATTAGGTACTTTGCTAGGAATGGTCCTTGTGTATGAAGTAATGTTCCCCCACTTTCTCATTAGTGAAAGCAATGACATTGTCTGGTAAAGATGATGCCATACTCTCAAGTGTCTGCATCATTTTCAACATAATTCTCAAATCTCCAAACGGAAAGATATTGCAAACTCAAGTTGTTTCCCCTTCTCAACTGATCTGTCAAGCACAATCCATTCTGCAATCAACACCTCTCTCGGCAACTTATTTATTTCGGCCAAAGTACTCAGGTTACTCTCAAAGAATCGTGTTCATATCTATCGTGTTTGTTACCAATTGCTTTAGCTGATCTGATGCATCTTTCATAACCTTTAGGCAGGCTGGCACCTCTCCAAGTTGTACAGAAGCTTGACGAATGATCAGACCTTTCCATTCGTTGATAGCTTTAACCTGGTTACTTGCATCTTCCACTTCCTACATCAAATGATCACTCACCTACTTTTGTGCTGAAATTGGCTGAGTGGAAGATTTAGCAACCTTGGCAATGATCTCGCACAACTGAGATACCTGCTTCTGAAGTTCAACTTTCTCCACCTTTTCTTTGTCAAGCCTAAGGAATAGAGCATCTATCAATGTTTGTGTCCTGCTTCAATCCTTCTATGGTGGCTTGACCTATGGGTACTCTGGTTACTGTTATATTTTTTGCCATGAGTTTATCCTCCTTCCCTTTTGTTGGAACTGACATCTCAGCGAACTTCAGTCCCGACTCTTCAATAATCAACTTTGAAGTCACCTTAGCAACTTTAGGTTTTCTGTCTTTTCCGCCTAGATTTAGGAGCAGTTGCAAGTCGTGTTCCTCCAAGTTGATTTCCTCTCTAGCCTCTGGAACCAACTGCGAAGCCAACCATTATGAGAAATTGCTTCTCGAAGAATGAGAAGTTGCCGAGTGTACCACTATCTCGTGCTCTGATTCCTCTCCATCTGAAACTACTATAGTGTTGTGGCTGCCATCCTCTGAATTATCCAAAGACAAAGCTCTTTCAAATTTTGTCATCTGTGAATCGCAATGTTTCTTCGGAAGAGGTCTTTGAATGGAGTGGCTGAGGAGAAAAGATAAATGTTTCCAGATTCAATGGAGGAATGGCAATATCTTGTTGAGGTGCGACAGTCGGTGAAGTACTTGATGCTAGAGAAGTTGAAACTAGCACCATAGCAGTAAAGGTGATCTTCTCCTTCGAATGAGACCTTCTGTGTACTTTAATCTTTTCAGGCCTTATGTTGCTTTCTTCTTCGTGCTTCCTCTTGAGGGAATCTCCTATGTCGAAGTTGCCCGTGATTTGATTCATCAATGTTTCATCAAGGCAATATCCTTTCGTCAACAACTAGTTTGAAGTATTGACCAGAACAGCGACAGACCTTTCCTCGATCGTATGGCAGCTACCTACGTTGTCCTGAAGTACAACACCATTTCCTCCCATCCGATGGTATGTGTCAAGTAACACATGCCTATCATCTTTAAGATCCACAGGTATCTGTGCTAATCCAAATTCAAACACTTGTCACGCTGATAACCTCATCGAAATCTTTCTAACTTCGTACTCACTTCTGCACTTCATCCAGAAATCTTCCAATTGAAGCACATGCATGTACTCCTGGGAGATTGTCTTCCTTGCCACTCCAAATGGATCGAAGTTCAACCATGCTTTAGGAAGAACTCTTGCTCGTACTCAGAGAACATTTCCGCTTCAATTCCTCGGGCCTTATGAATGCTCTGGCAGCTATAATGGCCCACAGTGATCGGGAAGAAGCCTGTAGACTTGTGTCATTTCGACTGTAGGTCATGCATCTCCACGAGTTGTCTGCTCAACTCCATGATGACCAATCTATCACTCGGGTATCTGGGCAACTTAACTGGTTCTCCCAAAAAGCTGGTGACCTTGAGGTATGTAAAATCCACAAACTGGATGAAGATACTGCCAATCCTGGACACAACTTCCCACGCTTCCTTGCTCACCTTGTTGGCCTTTAGATCGTCGTCCAACCTGCAAATGAATCCGTAGAAGAATCCATCGTTGACCACCTTGTAATCTTTATTGCATGCGGGTACAGTAAGTTGTGGGTAGCACTCGAAAATAGGGTCCTTGGAAAGAACACCACATCTATCTAGCTTGGAGAAGACACCTGTGAAGCTGCTGCATAAACCAAATATGAAGTCATTTTGAAGCTGTAAGTACGCCTCACATTCCGGAGCTACTCACCAATGTTGTCACTAATGATTTCCGACCAATTGATTATTGAATCTGCTTTGTTGATTTCAATGGTCCTGATGAAAGCATACATCCATGCGTGGAAGTTGTGAGCATTCGCTTCGCCATTTATCTTGCATAACAATTTGGCAATATCATCCACCTCTTGTACCAGATTAGATCATGGAAGATTTCTCGGGAACTTGGAAGGAGATCTAGGCTTCTTCATGTATCTATTGTTCATTACTCGCTAACGATCGCTTTATGTTTTTCCCACCTGTTGTCGGCATCTTGTATGCTAATAGTAGTCACCACCTTTCGTGCTGAAATCTTCAAACAATAATTGATGAACTGTGCGTCTAGCCGAATTATTGTCTTCCCCACAACATCTCAGACTGATCTGGATAATGGATGGTAAGACCTAACACACTCCATGACGAATTCTGGCAACTGGGTTGTGAATGGAAATGTTGCAGCTCAAATGATTCCACTGCTTTTAACTGCACGCATGAGGGAAGTCTTTCCAGCTCTGGATCTGTCAATCAATTCGAAAAGAGGTTTTGGACCTAGATCTGTATCTCCAATGTCAGCAAACTTAGAAGTGATGCATGACTCTATTGTGATTTCTTTTTCATCCCGCTTTGCCATGGCCGAATCTGTCTTTGTCTAAGCAATTCTTTTTCTCTTTATTCGCCTCCTAATTCTTTACAATCAAAAGTGCAGATTTGGAGATTTCTTCATATTCGAAGGATATGTTCAATGTATTGGACATTGATTTAAGCTCTCTTTCTCTTATAAAAACACCCGTAATGAACTCCTATAATTAATTCGGACAACGATGGCAACCGAACATGAACACTTGATTTTAATTATAAAATTCTGCATATATCAAGTCTGTTGCCCCCAAAATTTGATGTTTTGTTTGCATGCAAAAAAGCATGAATTTTACCAACTTCACCTGAGCACTTCTACCACTATGCGAAAATTAATCGGACAAATCAAACTCCTTCAAACCTTTGCTCCAAACTTTGAAGTCTTCTAGCAATAAAAACACCTTATTCTGTGCAAAATTCCTCCTTAAATGGGCGCCAAATTTGTCTAGGCTACACTTTCTTGCTAAAGAATTAATTAATTCATCCTTATGGCAACCCATGCTTATATAACATTCACCATTCTATAATTAATAATTGCCCCTCTTATTCCTGACAATTAATTAATTAATTAACATGCTTTTCTCTTCAACTGGGGCACCTATTTTGTGCATGCTCATGGCTGCCATTAAATAAATTAAATTTATTTAATTTTAGCTCACTACTTCCAGTCCACTTAAGCTTCACAGTGTGCTTTGACCTCATCCACTAAAAATAGGAATTAATTATATCAATTAATACTTTAAAAGCATTATTCCTCCTCAATATGGGTCGCACTTTTTGACATGAAGGCGCCGCATTAAATAAATTGTTGGGTGTTTTGGTTTGATTGGTAATTGTTTGACAGAATGCACTAGGTTATTCTAGGTTGTCTATGAAGTGTTTGACAAAATTAATGCAGAGATTTGTTAATCTTCTGATTACAGAGTCATCTCATATGCATTTGGGGGTTTTATTGTTGCATGAAATGATCTCTTCGCATTGACTTAATGTGATGACACAACCATAAATCTTTTGCACGGTGAACAAGAGAATCATGGAAGAGAATGCCACACCCACAACAAATAGTAACCAGAAATTTGAAGGACACACAGATTGTGTCTGAACAGGGTGTAACGAAAATTCAAGAGGGAAAAGTGGTTTCAGAGATTAAACATTTGGATCCTCAAACAAGCATGTTAATCCCATATAGCTTGACTCATGTTTCAAAATATTGGGCTAACCACAACGCCCACAATAGAAGACATAGAAGCATTGCCTATTCACTCTAAAAAGCATGAGGACAATCAGATCAAACTTGTGGATACAGGAGAGAGACTAACATATGTGAATGTCAAACAATATAAAAGGATCTTGTTGCACAGACAAGTTAAGATAACAAGAAAGCTAAAGTGGTTGGGAGGTAAAAAAATTGCAACAATTCTTCCCAAGTCTACTAGCAGCATCCTCGCCTCGCCAAATGCAAACATAACACAAGAACTGCTCAAAATGTGGGTAAACAACCAAGGTGATCACTCAAAGACAATTTACTGGCAGAAAGGGGAAGTGAAGCAGTAGGAGGTCGGAAACACTGGGAATTTAATACAGAGAGAGAGTTGGAAATAAAAAAAGCAAGGGGATTATAGCCCCATATCAACACCTCTAACATGGTCATCAGAGTTGTATGTTAAGGAGTTACTTTGAGTTTAAAGAGAAGGGTGGATAGCATGGAGATGAAGGAGCAAATGAAAGATACTAAGTTTCATGAGATTGCCAAATCCAACTCGGAAATTAGAACAAGAAAATAAGATGCTCAAAGACCAGATAAATAATTTGCAACACATCATGGAAACAGGGTAGCAAGAGATAATATCATTAAAGCTTGAGCTAAAACAAAGCAGGAACAGTAGCATAGCTTCAACAAGTGGAGAAAGAGATACTCTGCAGATCAAAGAGATACAATCAGCAATGGCAAACATGGAAATCAAGGAAAATAAAATGTTGGAAAAATTAGAAGAGGTCAAGTCATGGGCACAGGTAGTAAGAGAACCAACAGAAACACAAAAAGAGATGATAAATAAGCAGATCAAGCTACAAATGTGGGAAGAAAAAGATCGTCAGGATAGAGCATCAAACATAATAATCAAGGGGTTGAAAGAACAGGGAGAAGGAGAAATTACCAGCAGGCTTGTAAATGACTTCTTACTAGATAAACTACAATGGGTAGGGCATATTCTCCAAGCAAACAAAATTGGTAAAGTGGTTGAAGGGGCGGAACTAGAAATATAAAGATAACCTTGAAAAGCGTGGAAGATAAGAATAAAATATTAAGAAACAAGCGGTCTCTCAAAGGCACACAATTCTATATAGATGAGGATCTAACTCCTGTACGCTAGAAGAAAGAAGGAAAGAATGGGAAAAAGTGATGGCGTGAGAAAGGAAGGAAGAGAAGTGTATTAGTTTCCCGCTTGGTTTCTCGTGCTTTTTCTTGCCTTGTCTCACTATGGAAACCGTGTCCTTAGCCTTACTTACAATCATCCCTCAATCTTATCATAGTGCGTTCTAGATTTTTCCCACTTTGCTAAGGTGGTGAGCGCTATAAATGGCCAACTCACCCCGCGCAGCATACAACAATTGTTGCTACTATCGATAATGGCTCCCAAACATGCAAGGAAGTTTGTGCCAAAGTTTATGACGAGGTATGGACTTTGTTCCTTCTCTTGATGTTATTTCTCGAGGATTTTTACACCATGTGGCTAAGTGGTACCAAAATCATTGTCTTATTGCCTACTTTTGTGGTCGCATCTCGTTTGAAACTTATTTGCAGAATTGGATAAAAAACCATTGGGAGTCTCTCGGTATTTAGGCAACACCATACTTGTGTTATCTCCATGGACCCCAGGACTTCAATCCTAATAGTCAAGTTTCGCTCAAAATCCCTGTCTAGATTGAGCTTCCGGGCCTCCCTATGCACCTCTGGTCTTTTCTACCAGAGCTTGTCAAGCCCATTGATAGGGTGATATGCCATGAACATGAACGTTTTTTCTTTTCCCGCATGAATAAACATGTGCGCGTCGAGGTGGACTTGGTGAAAGATCTACGAAACCATCTGGATATTCAACTTGGGTCCTTGTGAATCTCTCAAAAGTTGGTTTACTTTAACTTGCCCAATACGTGTTTTCATTGCCAAGCCCTGGACCATCGCATTTAGGATTGTCCTCTTTTAGCCCGTTCATGTGCAACCCTTAGAGCCGAAGACCGTGGTTAGTCCCAAGCCGATGGTTTGGAAGGTGGTATGTTCTCGAAAGATTTCGGAAATGAGGGCTTTTGTTGAAGATCTACCTCCGTCCTCTTCTTCTCCATCGCCATCCAAGAATTAGCCTCCAATGGTGCAACCTAGCCCTTCGATTTCCATTCCTTCCACAACCTCGTAAAGCCAAGTTATTTTGACGAATTCAGAGAATACTGGGAATGTTGCATCAACCTCTCTTTCGTTGTGATGTTCATGTAACCTTCCTCGGGAGGTTGTGTGTGGCACACGGGGAGTAAATGGGGCCAAACGCCGCTCCATTCAAGTTGAGCAAAATGATTCAGACTAGCTTCTTCTTGCCAACAACTTCGTCGTTCTCAACTCCGAGGATGGAATTACAGATGGGCAGGGGGAGTTTGACATGTCTGATTTTTCATGAATTTTATGTCCTAGAATGTTTGGGGTCTGACAGAGCCCTCACGTAAATTCTCTATCGTTTAGCTTACCAATTAATTAGCAATTTAGATGTTATTTTCTTACAGGAAATCAAGATTTCTGGTTTTTTGCTTCAGACTACGTTGATGTGTATTGCCCTTGATTTTGTGCATTTCCATACTCAACACATTGATGGCAGAGGTGGAGCTAGCATTTCCATTGCAAAATTTTCGGCATTAATTGTTTCCTTGGGACAAGACCCAAATAATAGGGCGATTTGGGTGATTATGAATATTAATGATATTTCTTTTGGTATTCTCAATGTTTATGCACCAAATGAAGGCCACCGATAGAAATTTATTATGGAGATGGTTAGGTGATAACTTACCTATTGCTTATTGGTTGGTTTGTGGTGACTTTAATATGGTGGAGCACTGGATGATAAATGTGGCGCACTCCCAATGCGTTGGTGTCTTGGCAAACGTGCAACTTGGTATTATTTTAAAATCTATTGGGGCCTTTCCGATCCGTTACTCAACCGACGGTAGGAATTTATGGACCAAACTTGGTTTACTTGGACCAACCTCCGAGAAGGATATGATCGGGTATTAAAATGCCTTGATCATGCTCTTCTTTCATAGTAGTCCTTTTTAATTTTGACATGCATGACTCTGCATCATTATCAAGGTCTTGCCAAGTGCTTTTGTTTGACCACTATTCGATCACATTTAAAGTTATATGGCAGGGGGACCCTCCCAAGGTGCCAATACTCAATTCTTTCTTAATGTGTCTCTGTTGAGTCACCCAGAGTTATCCAACTCATCGCTAAAATCTGGAATATGGTGCCTCATCCGCCTTATGCTTGTTAGTTGGATTGTATGGTGGGAGGCGGTGATTCAAAGACACACCCAAGTTCCTTCGGTCGGTTTGACAAAAAGTTTCCTCGGTCCGAAGAAGGGCCGATTCGGCTCTGCACAAAGAATTCAAAAGAATCACTTTGCTCCTCAAATCTAATCCTTTTGATTCTCATCTTCAACTCCAAGTTGTCGAGATCCACCATAAGCTCAAGCTCATTGATCTTCATTCTGCCCATGGTGCTCAAATCCGTTCGAGAATTCGTTGGCTTCTGGGTGGAGACAAAGCCTCCAAAAGCTTCTTCAAATCCCTCGAGCCTGACATACTGACAACATGATTAAAGCTATCTATGATTCTCACCAACGGCTTATTGAGCTACCAGAGATCACTGATGCTTTTGTTAAGCATTATCATCTAGGTTTTTCAAGCTTAGGAGGATTCAATTGAGCGAACTACTGCCTTGCAAAATGTATTGATGTGGTGCCTTCTCAACTCTCACCCCGAGATCATGCTCATTGTGATGCCCCTCTTTCTCTAGATGAGCTTCATGTATCTCTGCTTTGTCTTGCAGATGACAAGTCTTTGGGTTTGGATGGCTTCCCTTGTGAATTCTATAAAGCTACCTGGTCTTTTGTTGGACCTAATCTGCTTCGGGTCTATAATGAAGCATTGCAAACTCGCTCGCTGGGAAGTTTCATCAACCAAGGCAACATCAAGTTTATTCTTAAGGCAGGGATCTGAGCAGATTCAGAATTGGCGGCCGATCACTCTGTTGAATGTCTCCTACAAAATTCTTGCTAAGGCATTGCTCTCCAGAGTTGTTGATATTTTACCTAAAATTGTTTGGCCCGAGAAAATTGGTTTTGTTAAAGGCCGATTTATTCTGAAAATCTTATCATTTGGGAAGGAATGGAATGGGCATATATCTCGTCGTAGAAGCCGCTTTTTCTTAAAATTGATTTTGAAAAAGCTTATGATCGATTGAATGGCCCTTCATTTTAGCTATGTTGAAAGCCTTAGGATTTGGTGAATTCTTTTGGTCTGTTGTGAGCACACTCTTCGTTAATGTTTCTGCTCAACTCATCATTAACGGTTTCCAGTCATCTGCCATTGCCATCTTCCGTTCCATCAAATAGGGGTGCCCTCTTGCGCCGGTTTTGTTCGTGTTTTGTGCTGATGCCTTGGGATACTTAATTTCACATCAAGTTGCTCAGGGGCCGTATCTGGGGTATTATCCTTCCACCATGCAACTCAATTTATCAATGGGCATTTTGTAGATGATTCCTTCCTTACTCTTGCAGAGTCGGAACAAAATGTTGTTGTCGTCTTGTATTTTCTTACAACTTTTTGTTTGGCTTCCGGATCCAATATTTAGCTGTCTAAAACCCTTGGATATCGTCATAGTTGTTTACCTTTTCCGGCTTGGCTTAGGCTTACCCTTGGGAGTGGATTGGTTGGGGAGAGCAGATTCAAATTTCTTGGCATTCCTTTTTCCTTTGATAGTGACTTTGCGACTTTGTGGAATTATGTTCTTAACCGGGTGGAGTAGAAAGTTACCAAATGGTCCTCCAAACCGCTCTCTCTAGCTGGTAAGTTTCAAGTGTGCACTAAGATCCTCACTGCTACTCATGTTTATTATTCTACTTGTTGGTGTCCTTCTCACACTTCCTTCAACCAGCTCACCAAGTTGCTTTGGGACTTTCTTTGGTGTAAAAGTTCTGGTTCAGCTGGGTTTCACCGTGTTGCCTGGGATGTGTGTTGTTTCCACGAGCTCAAGGTGGTATGGGAGTTATTGATGTTTACAGACAAAGTGTGGCATTGTGCACCAAATGGATTATCTAGTGTCTCTCGGGCACGCAAGCATGGAAAATTCTATTAAGACATTGCATTTCTTCTAGAGCACCCTATGGTAAGAAGTGTTGGAACAGAATTGGGTTGCACTCTCTCATCATTACTTTTGTTCCAATTAAAATTATTGGAACCTTTGTTGTCAAGAGTATCTGGAAAGCCTTTGAGTAGGTAAAGCCACTCATGAGATGGATTGGCGATGGTTTTCGCACTAACCTTTCCTTTAATTCGCAGAACATCTGGTGGTCTCCTATTATCAATGAAGGCTCTCTGTTGTTAGCGGAAATCCCTTGGCATTAAATCCATTCGGCTTTATCACAAGGGCATTCATACCATCCGGGATCTGGTGCACCGTAGAGACTGGCTTCCTTGGCCCGAGCTCAAAACTAAATTTCAGCTGAACAATTCAGACCTTCCGTCAATTTGAAAAATTCAAGAGCTCCTTCTAGATGTTATGCTGCATAAACTTGGCCTCCAACCTCCGGTGGCTTGGTGGCGTGACTAGCAGTGGAATCAAGATATCGCATTCCTTAGATACAACACTCGGACCATCTACCATAGCTTTGTCCTATCTCGCCAGCCATTGTTACACTCAATGCTCGATAGGTTGCATTCCACTTCTGTCTACTGGCTCCGTAAGCTTTCCAATTCTTGAAATCCTCTTCTAGAGCCCAAAGTTAACCATTTTCTCTAGTGCCTTGTTTATCAGGGGCTTCCTGTAGGTGAAAGGCTTTGGCATATTGGTATCCCTTCTTCAATTTCCTTTCTATTCCATCCCCAGATTCCCTTCTTCACACCTTTTTAGTTTTCCCACATGCCCAAGCTCTCTGGAAATGGATCCATTCTTTGTTTCAACCTTATCACCTTGAATTTTCCCCTAACGTCTTGCTTTATTTGGTGACTTTAGTCCATGGCCAACCTACATTACTAATATGTGGCATTTATTTCGTGCATGTATTTTATTTTATATCTAGAAAGCTTGCAATGCTATCATTTTCATGCAAAGATCATTCGGTTATAAATGTTTCTACTAATGATAAGGTGGTTAATTTTTCTATTGTTCACCTACAGATTCAAGCTCAAGATACAAAGTTGCTTTGGAGTTTGCACACCTTTAGGAGCTCCTGGACCACTAGGGGAGTGTGTCATGCATGATGAGCAGAGGTCCTACCCGATCCTTAATTCTTTGCCACCTCGGCCCTCTCCTCCCTAATGGCCGCTATTGTTGCCCCTTGGTGGAGGATCCGCTCGAGAAGTCTCTTCTATCCATCCCCGAGTGGCCGCCCTTCTACCTCGTCCTCTTTTAGACGACATTAGAGCCTGCCCACATGGGGGAAAGGTGTTGTTGGCACTCCACGATGGGGATCTCCTCCACTTGTTACTCAGACATTCCTTGGATCTCCGCCCCTCAATTGGGGAATTATGGTGCCTCTTTAAATGTTGTATCCCGAGTAGGAAGGTTGGCAGGTGAATCCTCCATCTGCTGAGCCTAATAGCGAGATTTTCATCTCTCCCCAAGATGATCCTCCTCCTCCTCCTAGTGTGGTGACAACATGTGCTTGATGCTAGTTGTTTTCTACTCTCTGGTTGCCCAATGGGCATGTTAATGTAAGCCTACATGACGTTTTCTAGTGCCCTTGTGGCATTTTCGATTGCCTTTTTGGCGTTTTGTGGGATCGTATGTTATTCGGTGGCCCCCTTACTTTGTAACTCTCTTTTATTTTAATTAATATAAAGGGCAATTCCAATAGTAAGAAAGAGAAGTGTGGGTATACAAGGGAAAGACTAGTTTATTGATAAGAAAACATGTAATAAATAGGGAGTCGGGGTCCCCCATGATCATCTTACTTTGGTTAGCTAGAATTGTAGAGGCTACCCTTGGAGGAGGGGTCTTGGGTTGGGGCCCATAGCAGAGGGTAAGGATATTATTGTCTTAGTTGAAACTCATGAGCATGAGGGCTGTAGAGTGCCAGAATTTGAAGGTTATGTAAAAGTCTTGGTTTGGAATGAGTTGGTGGATAATGGCAAAGGGCATGGAGGGGTAATGATCTTGGTTAGGGAAACATGGCAAGGAGTCATAAAGGAGGGAAAAAAAGGATCCGCACAATCAATACATATGGATGAAATTGAAAGACAAGGAAGATACAATTTATCTAGCAACTTGTTACTTTGCTCCCTATGGTTCTAAAACATACAAGAAAAGGAACCTAGATAGAGAAGATCCTTTTGCAGCATTGAAAAAGATATTGTAGAATTTTATGCCACAGCAAGGTCATTTTATTAGGGGACTTTAATGCAAGAACAACAAATAATCAGGCTCTTTACCTTGGTATGAAGGAGGGGTGGAACAACAACCCTTTGTGGTTAGATGAAGATGAGCAGCAGAAGTGGAAAAGATCTCACAAGACAAAAAGGTGGTATCTCTCATTTTGGAGCTGAATTATTGGGGATATGCAGTTTACATAATTTGATCATTTGTAATGGGGTAAAAGCATGGCCAAAGTCAGGAAGCATCACATGTCATACTCACAACGGACAAAGCGTTGTGGATTATGCTATTCACAAAGCATTATGTCACAAGTATCAGAGGTAGAGATAGGAAGTTGCCCAACTGAAATGAAATCAGATCACAACCCCATTCTTATGAAGATTAATATGAAAAACTATGATCAACAAAGGACTAATCTTCATCCAAATAAAAATAGATGCTCAAAGCAAAATTCTTTTGACTCAAGAGAATCAAGACACTTTTAAAGCTATGATTACAAAACAGATTCAGAAAATTCAATATTTTGACAGTTTCAAAGGGAACAAGAGATTTATGAACAACGAGGATTTGATGGTTATAATTCACAGGGTACTCATAGAGTGCAAGCGTTCTAGAGCCAGAAGAAGTACCAAAAATAGTTTCCCAACTAATCATGGTTTGATGATGATTGCAAGGCCATAAAGAAAATGGTGAATATCTTGGGAAAGGATAAAACATATATAAAAGCATACAAAAATCTAGTGAGAGATAAAAAGGAAGAATTCATGAAGATGAGGAAGGAGCTGATTTCTATGGGGAAGAATAATCCGAGAGGTTTTTGGAGAGAGCTTTAGCAGACTAGAACAAATGTGGAGAACAATATCACAGATATCCAATGGTTAGAATATGCAAAAATGTTGTATCAAAACAAAGATCCTCTCCCTCCTGTAATTGAAAATAAGGACAAACTCTTTTCTACAAAGGATGTCAAGGAATCAAAAAGTTAGCAACAGGAAAAGATCAAGATATTGATGGGCTACAAGTGGAATTTTTAAAATGGAGTATGGATGACATTGCGCCATACATAAAAGAGATTTTCAATAGAGTTATTCGGTACAATTTTTTTCGAAAAACTAGACAACCAACATTGTCATTCCTCTTCACAAAAGTGGTGATGTCAACAATCCATCAAACTACCGCACTATTATGATTAATCCTATTTTTGGAAAACTCTTTGGTAGTATGGTGGAACGTAGAATTAGTATTTGGGCTGAAAAGGAAGGTAAGAGGGCAAAAGGACAGGCTAGTTTCAAACCAAAACATTCTACTATTGATCACTGCATCACCCTCAGACACCTAATTGAAAAGGTATGGGACAAGCAAGGGGAAGAGGTCTATTGTTGTTTTGTTGACTTCAAAAAGGCATTTGACATGGTGCCTAGAAGAAAACTTTGGGCCAGAATGGAAGAATTGGGTATACCATAAAAGTATAGGGCAGCGGTTCATAGGCTTTATGATCAAGTTCAAGCCAAAATAAGAATGATGGCTTATCCGAGTGCTTTGGGAGTGACATCAAGGTCAAGCAGGGATGTCCTCTATCTCCCACTTTGTTTGGGCTATACATAGACAAGTTAGAGGAGTGGAGTCCACCTAGCTTCTTATGTGGTAAAATTGTTGCTTTATGTTGATGACCTTATCCTAATGGCTAAAACAACACATGGATTGCAAGAACACTTGAGAGCTCTGGAATTATTCTGTAAAGAGGTGGGGATGCAAGTGAACACGAGTAAAACCAAAATAATGATTTTTACTTTAAGAAGAAAACCAAGGCAAATAAATTTTGAGTTCGAAGGTGGTCCCTTACAAGTGGTAAATGATTACAAGTATTTGGGTCTTGACTTTCACAAGTAATCTCAATTAGGAGGCATGTAGAGCTAAGAGGATACAAGGGGGGTGGAAAGCTTTATATATGCTCTAAAACATATGCAAATCAGCAGAATTGTGGGATTGGAAAACCAAGTTGACTATTTTTGGGTTACTTGTTTCTTTGGTGGTTTTATATGGTTTTGAGGTTTGGGGCGAGCACATCGTCAATGAAATGGAGACAAATAAAAAGGTTACAAAAACATTTTATCACAAGTAGTTTCACAGAAAATTCACGGTTGCTTATGAGATCATTCTTGTTGATGTTAGAGCCTTCCCGATGGAGGTGGTGACTTTGATTCAGCTTTTGGGGTACTTGAAGAAAGTGGAAAGCATGGACGGTCTTCGGTGGCCCAAGATAGTAGTGGAAGAAAAGTTGAATAGAAGGAAGTGCACTTGGATGAAGCAAAATGAAAAGTGGATGAAGAATTGGGAATTAGCATGCAGGACTGTCCTAACACTAATGGGGATATCAAAAAGTATGTGAGAGAGAGTCAAAACTACCATGTGGACGAAACAACTGGGAAGAAAAAGAGAATATTATGTCAAGAACTTTAACCCCACATGTGATCATGAGCAAAAGCACTATATGGAGGCGGAAATAAAGTGGAAAGCTAAAATGTTAATTGCCTAGTTGAAAACTAGTTTGCATCATCTCGATGTGAAACAAGAAGATGGACAACGCCGAAAGAGGAATGGTCTAAAAGAGTTTTCCGGTTTTGCAGGTTAGGTTCCATATGAGGACATTTGGAGTAGCTATGCTGATTTTTTAAAAGGAAGCTCTCACAACCTTGTTTAAAGATGATAAGATTGCAAAAACAACATATTACTTGACTAAAATCCATAATAGAAGGCTCAAAATTAGCAAAGAAACCGAGAAAAGCGTAAGTAGCAGCTTTGGGCGCTTTTTTTTTCGGTGTAATTGGCTAGCTTGTTTTTGTTTTAAAGGTCCCATAGGTTGTGTGGCCTCATGGACGTCATTAAAATATTTCAATTCAATTTATCCTTGCACGGAAGCCCAAATTAGAGTATCTGTTTACATGCGTCATCTCTAGGTTTAGTGCATGCTACATATTTTATGAGAATCTTAGTGTTCTAAATGGTTCTTTGTTTGTGTCAATATATTTTAATTTTATGTTTACAATAGGAACAAATATTGGAGCTTCCCTCTCACTAAAGGTTTAATAGCTTAGAATGACCACTTTTAAAAGATATGTTATACACATTTGTTTTGGGCGTGCCATTGTCATTGTTATGACAAGTTACAAACAAAACTAGTTTGAAGATTCCATAACATTCAACACATACTCTTAAATCTAGTAAGTCTTTGGTTCTTTTCAATTGATCTTAGTCTAAGAAGGTAAGTATGATTTTAACAATTTACAAGAAAAACTAGCTTGGAGATTCTAGGACATTCCATTTACACTTCAATTCTAGTTAGCATTATGTTCTCTTTGATTGATCTAACATGGAATGATAGTCCAAGAAGGTATGTACGGTTATAACAAGTAACAAACGAAACTAGCTTGAAGATTCCATGACATTCCACCCACACTTCAATTCTATTTAGTTTGTGGTTCCCTTTGATTGATCTAACATTGAATGATAGTCCTACCGTAAGTACAGTTATAACAACTTACAAACAAAATTGTCTTGGAGATTCCATGACATTCCACCCACACTTCAATCCTAGTTAGTTTTCGGTTCCCTTTGATTGAGCTAACATGGGAGGATTGTCCAAGAAGGTATGCACAAAGCTAACTTTAATATAATTTAAAGTTGGGGGATCTCCATTGAATGGTTTGGAAGGAATTAGATTTTGTTAATGGGGCAGCAAGCTAAGTGGGTTTGATTGTTGGCAAAACTTCACGGTTAAGTATGTTTGTGTTGGAATAGTACTAATATGGATCACTATTACAAGAATTGTAATTTGTATTATGTATTCGGTTGAATTTCCACTACAAATTGACATTTTGTATTGTTTTGGGAGGCGAAAATATCTCTCTTATGTGTTAATTTTGGCAATGCAAAATGACAATATTGATCATTTTAAATTTAATGTCACTTTTGCACCACAAAAGTACATTTGATTAAAAATAAGGCCATGCAATATGGAAAAATGAAAAAAACAAATACAATGTAACTATTTGTAATTACCAATAATTATATTATATTTCATTTTTATATATTTATAAACATATATTATAAATAATTATATAGTATTTGATTTTGTAATATAAATCATATTATAATTTTTCATATTGTGTAAACAATGATATAACTTATTATATTGTTATAAGTTTTGTTATTTTATGTTTTAAATATACAGATTGTGTGTATTTGACAACATTATTGTTTTAAATGGGGAAATAAGCTAGAGAGTGAGAAACACAAAGTGGAGGATTACATTCATCCTTCCTCTCTTAATAACAAAGGTGTACGGTAACAATGTGCTAAGTGGGGTACTTTGCCTCATAATTATTGCCAAAAATACATGAGGAAAAATGTCATAATGTTAATCACTAATGATGGAGGTCATCTTGAAATGATTTAAACAAACACGAGTAAAAACTCACTAAGATTAATAATCAAGCATTGTTGTAATTAAAAATAAATAAATTTAAGTGTTATAAAGGATCAATAAAAGAAAATAAGATTTAAATTGAAAAAAGTATATACAACAAAGTATAAGAGTACAATATTGAGGGAATAAAATGAGTTTAAGTTCCCTTCCAAATTACAAAACAAAACAAATATGTGTCAAAGCTATATTATAGATGTCAGCACCATTGTTCTCATCTTCATTCGAATCAAAATCTACCCATGCAAAACAAATATGTGTCGGGCTATGGTTCTCTTTCCCATGCAAAAAGTACCCATCGATGCAATCAAAATCCTCCTTGGTATGATAGATGGTCTCTTGATCTACAAATACATAATTTACAAATTATTTGAGTGCTTTTGGTTATAATTTGTATAACTTTAGTTGTTCACACTAATTAAACAATACACATCTTATCGGTACATATCCCTTTGACTAGGCTCATCGGGTAAAGGCTTATGTGTTTCGTCCTATGGCTTTCAACTATGTGCACACTTTCTTTATTGCTCTCGTGTCATAATGTTTCTCATTCAATAAAAATTATATGATAAAATGAGGTGGACTAATCAATATAAAATAACCCTAAAAACATTCAAAATATTGTATAATAACTTATATAGAACTTACAAAATTGTGTGCAACATATTCATTAATTTGCCCCAAGTGACGAGTTCCTTAGATCCCTTTACCCAGTCTCGTTTTTTGGGCCTTCTCATGGCTAGTTTATATCCTTGTATTAATTTAAATATTTGTTAAATATTTAATTAATAAAATGAATAAACTAACAAATATTTACAACTCATTAATTTGGCTAATTGACCCACAAAATTATTCATATCTTGGGCTAGTCATTCATCACATAACTTATTCCAAAGATTGTTTTGTACACCAAGAGGTCAAAGAATTCTCCGCTTTGCATCTTTATTTCCCTTGTTGAGAATTTGTTAATTTTAGATTTCAAAACTTAGAAGGTTATACATTTTTACAAGAAAAAAAATTCTATTTATGCATTATAATTGTCCTCAAATGCCTCTTCATCCTCCCAAACCCTTCTTCCATGACGAAATACAACAGACGGTATCGACCATAGTCGATGTTGTTAGCTCTAGAAAATAAAAATGCATGCGGTCTAAGGGGAAGGCTTAGGAGGAAGATAAAGGATTCGGAAGTTGATAAAAGGTGATTTGATAGGGCATGATAGTGAGAGAGATAGTAAGGTGACATTGAAGGAGGTCATAAAAGGATTATTAGGAGATGTTACAAATATGGTATCAAATGGATCAAAGGTTGCACATCAAATTTCTATCACGGTTACCACTAACCAATTTGATCGCTTATGATTATCCTTGCTCTTGGTAATGCCTCGTACGACATCATTTGTGGGATTTAATGCACCACTAGTTTTTGTGAAGAGAAAAGTAAATAAGAGTGAAAAATAAGGCGTATACATATGCCCCAACCAAAGATCATCATGTGTCACAAGAGTAACATGATATGGTCTTCAAGGAAAGAAATACACCAATGCAATAAAAATGATTGAAATGAAGTAACAACATAAGTGATAAAAATATGAACTTGACTCAAATGAAATATACTTACTTCATACTTACCAATATGCAACCAAGGGGTACACATGACCTCTTATCCAAATGTAGAAGGCACAAATCTCTTGAAAAACATCGATGATACAAAACTAACAAGGGAGTATAAAAATGCAATCATACATAGGTAGTTAATAAGTAGGTGTAAAAAATATAGGGAATAAATCTCATAGGAGGATGCTAGGAAAATTTTAGATAATATGTTTGAGATAATAACTTGCTAGTAAGGAAACTAATCAACCAATTTAGCGAGGCCTAAAGGTAATAGGGTATAAAATGGTGATATAAAGGTCTAGATAAATTTTAGATAGTACTATAAGGGAAAACTAAAGTAGATTAAGAAGAATGGAGAAACATGTCAAAAAAAAATTGTCCGGAAACTAATCAATCGATCTAACAAGCCTATGACTAATGAGGGTAGTGAAGTGTTATTCGAGAAGTGAATCAACCAATATAACATGCTTACAAATAACATGTCATCGAATGTAACACATATAATCCTTAAGTGGGATAAATCTAATATAGAAGCTAGTGATGATTGAGAGAGAGGGTTGTGAAAGGCTTGAGATGCATAAGATATTCAAGTAGGGATTGTAAAAGGAAATGTACTTAAACCTTAATGTCTATCACAAGGCTAACATATTTCAAAAGAAATGGAGAAAAAGATCCAAACAAGATGGGAGAGACATAGAATCTAGCCTATCTCCTAAGCAAAAACATGTGAAAAGGAGGAAATATGGACACCACCAAGGTGAAAAAAATATCTTTAGAGGAATTGTGACGCTCTAATCATATTGGCAAGACTAAGAGTTTTTGACATCAAGGAGAAAAAGAACTTGAATATGTAAGTTTGACATAGGAAAACTAGCGAATATATAAAGATATCCCATATCACCTATGAGATTCTATGATAGTATATGATGTTTCTTTCCTTCCCATGATTTTTTCCTCATTCCTCGAAACCTCACTTAAGTAGATATAAGTCTATTAAAAGGATTAGGTATAAGCTGTGAAAATGAGGTAGAACTAAATGATATATGTGTGATGTCAAACCCCAATCAAAAAAACCTTTCATAACCCAAGGACCTTAAACTTTGTAATGAGGTTGATTGTGAAGTTTGAGATTTCAACTAGGATATGAGGTGTGCCAAATATATCGCACTTTTTGTTTTTGATTATATTTTTATTATAATAATTGTCTTTTTCTATTTCCTTTTGTTTGATTTTTCTTTTCATAGTATATATATATTTTTTAAAATTATTTTATTCCTCTTCCGCATAGATTCATAAAGATGATCAAGTGAGTATGAAAGATGAATAACATTAGAGAGGTTACACTAGCTTCTATAAAGGAGAACCTACAAATCATGATATTGAGATACTCCCAAACTTGTACTTTAGAGAAGAGTGTTATCTTGGTAATGACCTTGATATGACTAATAGGAAGAGTGTAATATAAGGTAGATAATGATCTATCTTTGGGCTTCCCAAGCATGATGTAAATCGAGCGATAGAATGACGTAGATATTTGATGCTTTCTTAATAAGAGGGTAAAATGTGGATGAGAAAAGTACATAGAATACAAATTTAAAAGGAGCACAACTGATTTGGATGATAAATAATATTCTTTTCCATTGCATTTCCTTTCTAAGAGGACACCAAGCTATGATAGGGAACCTAAGAAGATGATAGAGAAAAGAGTTACACACATGTATGTATATGTATATATAAATTTTGGTAGAACTTTGTAAAAAAACACAAGTTCATACAAATTCAATAGACAATCATGCAAATAAATAGGAGTCATTTTTTCGTAAAATAGGAAACCTCCACAAATATCTATCACAACTAATCTACTAGATTAGTACGAGTTGTTCAAATGACTTGAACTACCAACCATACTAACAAATTATTAATCTTAATTTATATTATTATTTATGAGTTGTTTTTAACAACTCATAATAATAATATTAACTTATTACCAATGTATTTACTCGACCCATGTGAGTACTAATGCCATATTTCCTAACAAAGATGTATAACATTATACATATATACATACATATACATGTGTGTGTGTAGGTATATATGTATGCACCCACGCACGCACCACGCACCCACGCACGCACGCACGCACGCACGCACACACGCACACACGCACACGCGCGCGCGCACGCACACACACACACACATGCACGCACGCGCACGCGCGCGCGCGCAGCGCACGCGCACACGCGCACACGCGCACACACACACGCACACGCACACGCACACGCACACGCACACGCACACGCACGCACGCGCACACACACACGCACACGCACACGCACACGCACGCACGCACGCACGCACGCACGCACACACACACACACACACACACACACACACACACACACACACACACACACACACACACGAAGTGCAAGATAGTGCCGAAAATTGAGAGATAGGTGAAAGTAGAATATACATCTATGAAATGAGGTTAGAAGGTTATAGTTAGGAACATATATCGATCAAACTAATAATAGTCTTAGAAAAATTGAGGGATGTAAGGTGCTAGCAAGGAAATGGGTCAACCACACTAACAACACTAAACGAATGAAGGTATTATCCTTGAAAAGAATCGACCAAACTAACATGTATCTAAAGGTGAGCTTGGATGTAAGGTCTTTAGATGGGAAAGGAAACAACAAAAATAACATGCCTATAAGGATAATATGGATGAAAGGTATTGGCTGAGAAATAAATCAATCGAATTAACAAGCATGCACTAATAAGATCATATATAATGTGATAGACAAAAAGGGATCATCGAGCTAATAAGCATGTAAGGATAATATATGATGTAAGGTGTTAACAAGGAAATAAATCAATGACACTAGCATGCCTACATGAATATTATATAGTGTAAGGTGTTATCCAAGAAAGGAATCAACCAAACTAACATGCCTATCAAGGTAAGAAATGATGTAAGGTGTTAATTGAAAAATAATTCAAATGAGCTATAAAGACAATATATGATGTAAGGTGTTGGTGGGAAAAGAATCAACCGAACTAACATGCATGTAAAGGTAATATAGAATGTAAGGTGTTATTCAAGAAAGGAATCAACTAAAATAATATACCTATAATGATAATAGAGGTATAAGTTAAAAAGAACAAGGATTAAGATGAGTATAAGATATATAAGAGAGACTATAAGAGGAGACACAAGATGTTAGTACTTTGCAGTGGTACTTAGAATCATAATATAAAACATTATAAATGAAAATTTATGATAAACATATCTAACAAATCATAACAAGAAAAGGGAGAGAAATCTATATAAAAAATAATGGAGATAGATGGAAGGTTAAGCATAATACTTCTTTAGGAATTGAGGGTTTTTGTTCCTTGAAAATATGGCCTTCACCGGTTTGTAGTCAATAAGTGTTCAGGTCCTAAGATATATTTAGGTATGGACCCACCATTATTGGGTGTATTATCTGACCTCAACATGAGTGTAATCCAATATCGGGACTAATTATTCGATATTAAAGTTTTTATGTTCTAAGTTTTGTATTTTTTTAATAATGTGGGTTTTATATTGAGATTATGTTAGAGAGCATATGTGCATTTTTTCACCCAAGAAATTGAGAGAGTGAAGGTGAGATTCACGAAGTTACTCATCAAGAATGATTCCATGAAAATAAATTTGAAGGGAGGTAGCTTAACTACTAGTGGTAGGATGACATCGAGCCATAGTGTAAAGAGAAGGAGTCTCCTAGTAGTGATGCACATTACTAGTGTGATATTCCCACATATACAAATTAAGGTGTCAATAGGTATGTGATATCCAAATGGTGTTTTAAAGGATTTTATTGAGAATTGTATTGGTAAATTATTCTTTATTGTTACATTGAGGATGTTAGGGTATAGATAACTTTTGTTTTTTAAAATTTATCAAAGAGTTTCTTCATTTAATTGAATTTGAAATTCCCACCATTGTTAGAGATGATGGTTTTGGAATTACTAAGCGGCAATTAATTTGGTTAAGGGTGAGTTTTTCCATTGTAGTTCCACTCACATTAGTGGGGGCATGTCCTTGACTTACTTTGTGAAGTTCTCAATAGTGGTAATGATGAAGGTATGACGATTTGTGAATGAGGCAATTTTTCAATACAATCTAATCCCCACATGGTGAAGGGACATGGAGCTTGAACTGGTTGGAGCTCAAGCAATGGAGAGTGAATGATATCATCATGGATTTGGTATGGTTTGCATTTCTTGGAAAAAAAAATGTTTTCTTCTAAGGTAGGCTAAAAATAACCCATGTGTGGGTGTGTGTTTGGGAGGTAGCGTGTCTCTACAATGGCCTCTACCAATGCTCCCATGTGCCTTATTAAGTAGAGGAAGAACCTTATCCTCAGAACACAATGGAGCAAGGTACGCTTGATGTTACAAAATAGATAATTTTATTTCCAACCACATACTTGAAAATTTTCTTGTAGATTTTAACTTTCTCTTGATAGTAAGCATTGGGAGGATAAGTTTGGTCTTAAAGGAACTGGATGATAGCCTTAAACCATGAAATTTACCTCTTTTTGATGGATTTTGACGTGAAAAATGAGAGTAATGAGAGAAGAAGGTTATTTTAAGGCTATTTTTGGATTTAAGTATGATATTAATCTTCTTCAAGTGGTTTCTCAAGTTAAAAATGAGATACGGTGGAAGAGGAGTTGAGCATTGAATTATTTTGCTTAGCGAATGAACTCTGTAGACATCTAAAATGTTGACATAATTAATTCCAATTAATTTGTCCCACAAATATTTTAACATCATCGATTCCGATTGATATCTTTCCTACACCCTTTATCCTAATTAATTTCATCATTTATCTAATATCCCATCATTATCTCATCATTAATCCCTTTAATTCATTATTATATCCCATTATCCCACCTTAATCCTTATTATCATTTTCTAGGAATTTAATATTCCTACACCTACTCTACACCTAATCCTCATCATCATCTAAACTAATTAATCTCACCTCATCTATTTCTAGAAGCTTCTAATTCTAGAAACCTCTCTAACTTTCTACTCTTCTCCATTGAATTTTAAATTCAATGGATATTTCTCCATAATTCTAGAATTTTCTAATTCTATAATTAATCCCACCTCCTCTATTTCTAGAAGCTTCTAATTCTAGAAGCCTCTCTAACTTTCTACTCTTCTCCATTGAATTTTAAATTCAATGGATATTTCTCCATAATTCTAGAATTAATCCCACCTCCTCTATTTCTAGAAGCTTCTAATTCTAGAAGCCTCTCTAACTTTCTACTCTTCTCCATTGAATTTTAAATTCAATGGATATGTCTCCATAATACTAGAATTTTCTAATTCTAGAATTATCTATACTCTTCTATCTTCTCATTCAATACTAACCATTGATCTTCCATCTACTTGGAAAGATCCTAGCCCTCCATTTCTTCTTCCAAAAACTATAAATTGGCATGCCACCCTCCATGGAAGCCAATCTTGAAAAATCCTTGAGAGATACATAATCTCAAGAAATCCATAACAAATATCTGCCATTTTATCAATCATCCACAATCTTCAATCCATCATCAATACAATCTATCATCCATTAATCCTTCCTCAAGCATCAATCAATCTAAGAAAATCAAAAGGAGGTGTTGCCCAAGTGCCTACTCAAATATGAAGCAATCAATACATCCTTGAGAAAATCCAATACAACAAAGGAGGAGTATTACATTTTATTGGTAAGTGCGGTATTAATTCTCCCCCTTTACATCTCTTGCTCAATCTTGAGGTATTGTTGAAAGGATTAGCATAGGAAAGTAATTTGTTTGTTTTCTTATACTCACTAACTAATCTTTTCCACATTACATTTGTGGCACCCACCATTTGAAGACCCAAACTATTTTATATTTTGTTTTTGCTTTCTTGTATATATCCCCGTGTGCTTGTTATATCCCGAAGGTGAAACCACATATGCTCTCCTCTTGTGTCCTAGGATGATCTTGAGGATCAAAAGTGGATAACCTTCCCTCTTTTTTCATTTATAGGGGTAACGTGACATGGAAGTGACATCCACACACTTTCCATAGTCCTAGGAGTCTCGTGACCATGGGATTCACCTCCATGCACGTAGACACACCTCATGTTCTAGCGGGGTATATAAATTCTTAGAGAGTTATCGTTATTGGTTATGCACTTTTTTGTTTTAAGAGCGGCGTGAAGTGAGGGGTTTTCACATCCCAATGCCTAGGCCTTAGAAAACATCCTTGTAACATGGAATTGGGCCCCACGTACCACAAGGTGTATCAAGAACTCCCTTAGCGAGCTTATATATCCTATACTAGGAAACCTTTTGGCTGCAATCAAACTATAGTGCAAGGAGGCTGCACTCCCTAAGATTACTCGCTATCCAACCCCACATTGACACATAGGTGGAGAGCTATTTTTAGCACCATCATCGGTGTGTGGTATTGAAATCAGGCTATAGTTTGATTGTAATCCCACTTGACTAGTTAGGGTGTGTATTGCATGTTTTTTTCTTGCTTGTGAACACCCTTAACCATCCTATCACCTTAAAATTTTAATCAATCAAACATCATCATAATCAACCATCCTTAATCAAAAAATCCCAATCCAAATCCCATCACCATCCTTAATTAACCAACCTAATCCAAATATAATCCCCTGCACATCCTATCAAACCATGGCCTTTGATCATCAATCCCCATCCTCTCCAAACCAACATCCAAACCCCTATTTCTTTTCTAAATCCATCAACCAATCTATCCCATCATCCCCCACCCATCAAAGTCAACCATCTCGCTTTGATCATGAAATCCCACACACTATCCAACACATTAATAAACAAATCTCACATCCTACCTCAATCAATCCCCTCCTCACCATCCAAATCAACCATCCCATGTTGATCCTAACATCCTAAAAACCATCCAACAACTCAATCAAAAATATCCAATCTTAAATCATGTATCAACCAATCACCTCCTAAACCATCATCTCCCAACCAACCCCATCCACAATTTCCCCTTCCTAATATCCCTACCCCTCACCCCATTGACTTCCTCTTTGAGGAACTCGAATCATCTCAATCCACACCCCAACCTAATCAACATAAACCACTATCCCCACAAGCCAATTACATCGACTTTGACTACCTCACTAACTTTGACCTAGACCAAGAGGACCTCCTTTATGTCCTTGCTAATCTAGTCACCAATCCCAAGCCCACACAACCATCCCAAATTCAAACCTCTAAATCCCCTATCAATCATCATGACCTACACCTTCCTCCCATCAAAAATCATGTGGATAATCCACCACCATCCAAAATATCAACTCCTAAATCCAATCATCGTAAAACCTATAATCAAGTCTCATTCACATATCCACAACAATCCCAACAACTTAACCCAAAATTATTATCACCCACATATCATCTTAGTCCTCCATCCTTGTCATCTTCATCATCCCAATCCGATCCTATGGAATTTCTCCTAGATAGTCTCACATCCCCTAATCCACCATCAAATTCAACCTCTAAGCCTATTTCATCCCCTCCATCACCTAAGCCCAATCTTATCAAAACTATCTCATCCACCGTGACTCCTAAGTCACCCTCATCCCCTTCTACCCCCAATCCTAAACCATCTAATGTGGCTCCTATGCCACCCTCATCCTCTTCATCCACACCTAATCCTATCTTAACCCCTTCATCACCTAAACCTAACACTATCCTATCCTTTAATCCTATTTCATCTCCACCATCCCCCAATCCTAAAACATCTAACGTGAATCCTAAGTCACCAACTCGTAAACCTAACAAATCCAATACCAATCCTCTCCCCACCCAATCTCCTACCCAATATGATGATCCTATTATGCCACCTTCATCTACTTCATCCCCTAAATCGACCAAATATAATGTGGTTCTTACACCATACTCATCTCCCAAACATCCTTCACCCCCAACATCACCCAAATCTAATGTGACCCCCATATCTTGTCCATCCCCTTCATCTGCATCTATGAATCCCAAACAATCTAATCCTAAGCCAAAACCATCTACCTCAAAACCACATACTCCAACCAATCCAAAATCAACCAATTCTACTCTAGCCTCCAAACCCAAACTATCCACTCTATCGCCCCAGTGCCTAATCCATCCCCTTCATCCTCTAAGCCACAAAAATATAATCCAACTCATAAATCCAAATCAACCAAAACATCTCATAATCTACCCAATCTTGCACCTTTACTTCCTACTCACCCAAAACCTTTTAACCCAAACCACTTCCCTCCTTTAGGATAATCCTTGACCACCGTTTTCCATCGTCTAAAAACCTTCAACATGATCATCCATCCCCCACTCAAATCACATGACCAAAACCTTCCCAAACCATCTTGGTATCGAGAACACTATTATTTTGACTTCCATTGCACCCATGGACATTTGACCAATCATTGCATACAATTTAGGTCTTATGTCCAAAACCTCATTAACCAAGGGATTCTTATCCTTGTACCTCTTTATCCACCACCTTTCCATCCCAATCCTCTCCTTAACCATCTCCCACCATCATAATCCCAAAGAACATCCAAACATCGCCACCATCCAAATCTCATTGTACATCCAAGCATCCATCATCGATAAAAACCAAAACAAATCTCACCTCCCATCCTTTGTTAAGTCTGGCCTCTTAGTGGATGAAAAAACTACAACCCCCAGGTCTCATGATGACCACATGGCATCATCTCCCCATCCACTTCATATCCTATAGCCAAAAATATGTTCGCTAATATGAAACATAGAGGCGAGGCTTAGGTATCCATGAACAAGGCATTCACAAACCCATCTCCCTTCATTAAAATCCAGGTCGTTTAGGCTTAGGGTATAAAACTAACACTAACAATTTCCCTCCTACTAATCCATCACAACCCATTTCTACCACTCCTCTTTTTGATCCTACCATCCTAACCACTCAACCCAATCACAAATCATTTAACCCCCTACAAATACCAAACACGTAAAAATGGATTGAGAACATAATTTTTCACCTATGCACAAATATTATTTCCTTCCCACCCATCCTCCTTCCATGGGGGTTCATTAGCTAGGCAATATCCTAGCACGTGGGTTCATATTGAGGTAATTAAAATTAATAAAAGTAAATTCAATATATCGGTAGACATGAGGGGGTGAAAGGGTTTAATTTATTCATATTCTGAATCAGGTATTGGGGGTAGGTTAGATAAGCGGGCCAAAGGAAAGCAAGTTTTAATTTTAATATAAAACTAAAACATTTGAACCCTAGTTTTTAGAACTAAATACCTTAACATTGCAATTTAATGAGTGTGGTCATAAAGTTAAATTATAATCTCTTTTTGAATAAAGAAATCTCAATTAAGAGATTCTTAACCAAGAAATAATAAGATGGTATAAAACTAGGATTGAGTATGCTTTTCAACACAAGTGATATTATTTCACCATTTTAATTATTTGAAGAACTATTAATAAATGATTAAATATTTACATTTATAAGGTAATTTGTAATAGGTCTCAAATGGCTTCAAACTATATTTCGAGAGAAAATGCATATTAAAAAAATTGAGTGAGAAATATGATATATTTTCTATTTAATATATTAGGGTAGAAATAAAAAGGGGTAAATAAAATTATCATGGAAAAATGGGTAAGTAAGGTACATGGAAAAAATAGGGGTATTTTCATTCTAATAATATAATGGGAGGGGGTATTATCAATTGAATAACTAGAGGTAAAAACTAGAATTAAGGGTATTCTTTAATACCCTTCAATGCACATGTTATACCATACTTTTACTAAGTGAACCCCATGCCTCCTTCCATCCAATATCCAAATCCCTTTGCATCCAATCTACTTTTATCATCACACCCATTCATATCCTCTTCCGATCCATTCATTTGAACACTATATCAACTTGCGTACACATGCTTTGTAAGAAAATAGTACCTACTACAACCATGTGACCTTGGTCTATTATTACCTCCAATATTCAAGCACAATTGTCCTCCTAGAGATCCACACACTAACACATTTAATCAACTTGTGGTGAAGACACTTGGGCATGTCTTTTGACATTTTGGCCAATGTCATCTCCGCACTCATTTCAATCCCCCATTAAGCCACTAGTGACTCTTAACCCCTTGAGAGTTCTTAAGAGAGTGGAACCTCTTTATGCAAAAAAATCCAAATATAAAAAAGTAAAAAAATCATATCAAAATTAAAAATATCAAATAAAATCCACCTCAAGACTCTCTTTAGGGGTGTTTTCAGCATCTCTACCAGGGATATGGACGCCTTGTGGCGAGAGAAATGTTTTGAAAAGAAACATATGTATCTTTGTCGAGGCTATGGACGCCTTTGGTTAGCGCCGGATCAATGCACATCTTAGCCTTCCGTTCACCCTCCATCCACCTATTTGACTTAATCACTCCCTATACATTGGATATTTTGTCTTCACATACTACCCATTAAGTCTTCACTTTAAGCAGTAATTAACCCTCACAATCACACACACTTTGATCTCGTAGAGACATAGGGATTACATGTTTTCAGGTATTGTTTAGACCTTGGTCACACTTCTTTTAGTCCAACTCTTGCCTTACAACATGTGTTGATAGGCTCATCTTTTGTTCATCAGTGATTTTATTTTTCTTCCTTCCATCCATGACATCCAAATCCTTTTTCCCTTGGATCGAACATCCATAGGAAAAAGACGCTCCTTTCCTTTTCATTTAACCCTCCTCATGTCCCTTTCAATTGTCATCATCATGACTGGGGGAAACCTTACTACCATCCATTGGGGCATCATCCATTTTATATACCCCTCACTTACCATCCTACCCTACATCTAGGGGAAATTGAACCCATCCATCCATTCACCTAGGCCACCCTACTTTACACTTAGGGGCACACCACATCTATCCATCAATCCATCTCCCTTATATCTGGAAGCATATATTATCATCTTCCATATCCCCCATATTATCATATACCACATTATTCATCCTATATATCTATCTCCTATCCCACATCCCATCCAATTCTAACCTATCAACCAATCGCTATCATATCCAACCTATCTAATTTCCCTCAATATTTCTCATTCAGCCTACACAAATACGCTTTGGGACTTATAGGAGAAAGTTGCATCCCACCTTACATCCCTTCCTAATCCTCCATGAGCTATCTCATCCCGAATCCTTTCATCTTACCTATCTTTAACCATTCGCCCCATCCCAAATCCAAATTCCAAAATCTAAATATAAAAACATTCAAAAAATCCTTTTAAAATCACAAAATTGTATAAAAACATACATACAAAAATGCAATGTGTGTGTTTTTTCTTGTGTGTGTTTTCTTGCTTATATGCATTTACATTTTTT
Source organism: Taxus wallichiana var. yunnanensis (assembly GCA_018340775.1). Lineage (NCBI taxonomy): Eukaryota > Viridiplantae > Streptophyta > Pinopsida > Cupressales > Taxaceae > Taxus > Taxus wallichiana. The sequence continues at coordinate 481,368,441 of CM031236.1, read as the reverse complement.
CCGATTATATGAGGCCCCTTTTGTTTCTTTTTTTTTTAGCACAATATAACGATATGAGAACCATATTATTGTATTAATATGTCCAATGATATGAGGACATAAGAATTTGGTAATTAAATAATCATGGTCTTTATACCTTGGTGCATTTTGCTCTATGCCACATCAATAACATTGTTAATGATGATAACAGTGGGCACTTTATGGTAACACACCCCCTTCTATCATCATCATTTAGCCTTATCATCATCCACACCTAATCCTCATCATCATCTAATTAACTAACCTCCTCACCCTCCTATCCAATCAATCCTTTATCAATCAATCAATATCCACATCCAAATATTATCATCTTGCATCCAACATCCAAAATCCTCACCCCTTTCCTGGGGCATCTTCTAACATCCTCTTATCAATCAAACTTGAACATTCTTTCTCATTACTTCATCAATCATCATCCCAATCCTCTCCTCATTAATTTCCTATCATCCAAATTGATCCAAAACCAATCCTTATTCTCTCATCAAAACATCCTTAATCTTCTAATCCTCCAAATCCAACATCCTATAAACCAATACCATATCTTCTTATCCAATCAATCCTTAAATATAACATCTTCAAATCCAACATCCTCAAATCCAAATCCCAAATCTTCAGTCCTAACCCCTTGACTGGGACATCCTATACTCTAAAATCCTCAAAACCTAACCCCTTGACTGGGGCATCTTCTAATCCACCAATCCTAAATCTTCACCCTTGTCATACATCATTAACTAGGGCATCCTATACTCCAAAATCCAATATCCCATAATCTTCTAATCTCCTATTCCTTTAATCCTCTCTCCTATATTCTAATCCTCTAATCTTGCATCCTCATCAATATCCTAATCAACATCAACAATCCTTCTATTCTCTAATCCTCAAATCCAATATCCTTAATCTCAACCCCTTGACTGGGGCATCCTATAATCCAACCCCTTTAAATCAATCTTATAATCCCCTAATCTTCTCTCCTCTCCTATAATCCTTAACCTTCACATCCTCTAATCCTCTCTCATCTACTAACTTGCACGTCTCCACTTTTTGAGAGGTTACCCGGCTCATTCCTCTCCTGCCTAACCCCTTAAGGGGGCATCATATCACGATCCTAACATCTTCTGTTCTTTTTCTTTGAACGGTCATTTCTACATAGAAACCCTTCAAAGAGGGGGAAAATGTAGACATATAAAATGTCGACATAATTAATTCTAATTAATTTATCATGAAAATATCCTAACATCATCATTATCTAATTAATATTTTTCTTATACCCTTTATCCTAATTAATTTCATCATTTATTTAATATACTATCATTATCTCATCATTAATCTCTTTAATTCATTATTATATCCTATTATCCCACCTTAATCCTTATTATCATTTTCTAGGAATTTAATATTCCTACACCTACCTACCCACCTACTCTACACCTACCCTACACCTAATCCTCATCATCATCTAAACTAATTAATACCACCTTCTCTATTTATAGAAGCCTCGCTAAATTTTTACTCTTCTCCGTTGAATTTTAAATTCAATGGATATTCTCCATAATTTTATAATTAATCCCACCTCCTCTATTTCTAGAAGCTTCTAATTCTATAAGCCTCTCTAACTTTCTACTCTTCTCCATTGAATTTTAAATTCAATGAATATGTCTCCATAATACTAGAATTTTCTAATTCTAGAATTATCTATACTCTTCTATATTCCCATTCAATACTAACCATTGATCTTCCTTCTAGTTGGCAAGATCCTAGCCCTCCATTTATTCTTCCAAAAACTATAAATTGACATGCCACCCTCCATGGAAGTTGTATGCACCAAAAATTGCATGTGCTACATTGTTGGAAAAACAATTACAAAAGGTCCTCAATGATGATTCATATCATTTCGAAGGTGTTCGAGTTCCTAATCCCATTCACAATATATATTTGTAGCTTAGACATCCCTACTCAGCCTTTGTACGCTTTCTTCTAGCTTCCCGCTTATTTTTATGCATGTTTTGACCTTCAGCGTTAAAACCGCTGCCTCCCGCTTAGGCTACGGTTTGTAATCGCTGCCTAAGAAGGGCGGTGGTTTTGTGACCATCACCCTAGTCAGGGCGGCGATTCGTATTCTTCACCCTATGCAAGGGAGCGGTTCTACGTGATTTTCCGAAACCTTCATGTGAAGTTAGGCACACACGATTTTAATTAGTTTCACTTCCAAGGCATGTTTGTGAACCAAATTAGCTAAATTTAGGCTTGATTGCATGGTCTTCACTCCCTCTTCTATTTTTAAATGGAATTAATTAGTTTGAACTTCCCCTTCATCCAATGATGTGGCACCACAAGGCTTCCTTGTGTGTGAGTTCACAACCCAACCAATTTGTTATATAACCATTGCTTGTTCTCAAGCAAAACCGGAGAATTTTGAGTATTCTTGTTATTGCAAAGTTGTTTCCTTTCTTACTGAAATTGCCAAAGCCAATCTTAGTTCAATTTTTCTTGCACTCTTCCACCTGCATTGTTTCCCAGCCTTGCCAATTCAAGTTATTTCTACTCCTACACTTTCTTCTCTTGCTGTCACTACATTCCCACCCATTGGACTCACATGGACATAGAAATTGAAAGGATAAACTGAGGGGACAAGTCATCACACAGCTGGATTTATCTCTGTTCTATAAATTCTAGGTTGGGGTTGTTGTTTGATTTCCTTCATTGCTACAATTTATTATTGTTATATCATATCAAATAGAGTAGAAAACCAGTATTATTTCATTTACAAGTAATTATTTAATTTCCAAAAGGGTTTACATCTTTCATAGCAGCTCCGGTGATGGATCCTCTTCTTCCTATCCCTATGGATTTGAAGGAGAGAATATTTGTAGGAATTTGTCTACATATTATAGATTAATTGGAAAAGTTCTTGTTTTAAGTTAGTTTAGATTCAATACACAATCGCATTGCACTGAAAATTATCTACATCTGGTTATTTGTCTATATTATATTTATTTGTTTAGAATATAATCCATTTTTTGTCTTGTGTTTTTAGTAACTTAGATTAATTTGATTTATTTAACTAGTTTCCCATTCAACAGTAGATTAGATTGTTAATTTCATTTTGGTTAAAATGGACACTTCAATGTAGTTTAAACACTTACATTCAATTAAGTGGATCAAGCCATAGGGAATTCACGCTACCGTGTCTTCGTAATTTATTCTCCTATAGTTAGTTTTCCACATTTCCACATCGGTTGCCCCGCATGACCTCGGGGGTTGAGTGCAGATTGAAGGTCCCGTGCTGATTTTCATCTCTACAAATTGGTGAACCCAACATGAAAGATTAATTCCTTCTTGTTTCCTTTTCTTTCATTGATATTACCTCACCTCTCCACTTCTTCCCCTATTTTGGTAGGTATTATATACCTCCTAAAATATGTCTAGTAGAGAGCTTGGTGGGCTATTTGGCTCTGATATATATTACACCAACGTTCAACCACAATAGTCCCCTTCCCTTTCTCGGATGAGTGATAGTTACACAAGAAACATGAAAACCTCCCTAGTTACACTTCACACCCCATTAGCTATGTAAGGGTGGAGGAGGTTGATCAACTATTAAATATGTAATACAGTCAACCTAATGCAAACCACATTGTTATCACAAACGGAACGCGTTTTTACCACATAGTCTTGTCAAGACCTCACATTTCCATGCAATCAACAGAAGATAACATCTTTGCACAAATATATAATCCTATTCATCAAATAGATTTCTTTGGATAGAATGAAGGCTACAACCTTTGAGATGTCAAATGCCTACCCTAAGATTCTTGCTTCTGAGGAAGACAATAATTATAACACCGAACAATTCATGACAGGGTATCATGAGCCTACTCAATCAAACCCTACACCACAGACACCCCAACAAGGGACTCAATCCTCTCCCAACGATCTCATTTCTACTTTAGTAGGAAGGATTAGAGAACTAGAGAGTGCCCAACCATCACAACCAACTCATGCAGTAGGGAAAAACATGGGATATCTAGTAGATAACAAGGGATACATCCCTACCAATGCAACATCCTATACAACAAGGTTATCTCGGTTCAGATGAATCCAGGTGATCTTATTATAGGATCTAACACACTAGGGATGGGTCCTCATCCTTCTCAAGATTATCCTACGTAAGGGCTAGCCAAAAGTGCATTCTCGAATGCCGCTCCATCAAGCAATGTGACGTTCCCTGGTTTTATGCCCGCTAGTCCATATCTTGGTATCATCCCACCTTACTTGCATATGTATTCGAAGTCCCCTAGATGGACCCATATGTTGTCCCTGCTCCTTATGCACCATATCAAGGAGCTCCATACATTCCGTAATGCCTATAATGCAGCTTATCTGAATCCTCCTCCACCTCCTCATCAAGGATCTTCGATGGTGGAATCTTACACAATGGGTACTTACGCTGAGTACTTAAAGGAACCTCTTGACTTCACTATATGTGGTGTCATGCTTCCACACCCATTTCTTGATCTTCCTAAATTTAAGGGAGAAGGAGACCCAAATGCTCATATCAAGGCTTATGCTACTACTATCAGGGAATTGCTTCCTTGGGATGTTGTGGTAGCTAAAATATTCCCAAAAACTCTTGAGGGAATGGCACTAGACTAGTACTATTGGATTCTAGAAGCTTCTATACATTCCTTTAAACAACTTGTGTTGGAATTCATTAGAGAATTTGATATGAACAAGTTGTTTCGTATATGGATTAGGGATTTTTTGCATATTAGACGGAGAAAAATGAGTTTTTTTCCCATTTCATTCAAAGGTGGCGTCAAGTTCTTTACTCTTTTGCAAGTGCACCAAATATGGACCAAATGGAACTTTGTGATCTCTTCCTTCATTTTCTCAATTGAGAGACCAAGGAAGAAGTCTAGAAATTTCCTTTCCATAGTTATGAGGAATTACTTTGGAAGGTGCACTCCGAATTGACTAGGCAACAATTGATAGTGGTCGAAGACTTATGGCTCGAATGGGAGACTGGTCACTCCTTCGTAGGGTAATTACCCCAATGGTTCCAACAACAATCAAGGGCCTAAGGTCTTTAACAAGAACCGTGGTGTTACAACTGATGGTGTTACTGATCAAGTCAGGAAGCCAAACATTGGTAACACTAACCAAGTAAATAATGGCAATACCAATGGTAACTTGGGAAATCATGTAAGCCCTAACTCAATCAACATGGTTGATGTAAACCGTCCCCCTCATAAGAAAATTCAAACCCAAGGCCCAAACCAACATCAAAACTCCGACCAAGGGGCAACAAACCATGGTTATAACAACCAATTTCAAAACTACAATCGAGGTTATAATCAACAACAACAAGATGCTTATCAAAGGCCAAGAAATTATGATCCTAACAAATATTGTGGTTTCCATAAGGTTTGAGGTCATGATGATAGAACTTTCCATGATTGCAACAAGTTTCTACAAATACTTCCTGAAAACCAAAGACAACTCTTTATAGACATGTTCTTAGAAAATCCAGAAACAAATCCACGATCCTAACTATACATGAACCATAGCTCCTCATAACGCTAATGTGAGCATCTTTCAAGATCCACTCTAACATCAAGGTGAATCCTCATAACATAAAAAGGCATTCCTATAGGGAACAACGACCATGAGGCCTTAACTTCCAATAACTCTTGAGTTGCTCCTAACCTCGGTTTGAACAATAACACAAAGATTATGGGGTTAATTGAGCTAGAAATTAAACCAGAAATTAATGCAATAACTCGGGAAAAGGAATACTTTTCGTAAACCCTACCTGCGCTCTTTCCTCCTTGCAAGATGATGTTCCTACAATCTTAAAACTAGTAGGAGCCTATGATTTAATATTGTATTTGAACAAGACCTTCTCTCACATCTCGTTCCTAGATTTGTTGAATAATTCCCTCGCATCATTCGCATTACTCGGTGCACTAGATATTGGTCATCTAATCCAGGTTGCGCCTTCTCCCAAAGTGCTCAAATAAATCATATTGACTTTGACATACATCCTCTGGGGCAGAGTGAGTGATACGGATATCTGGTTTGTTTTCGATATATACAAGATGCCATCTGACGTTGAAATAACCCGAAGAGGCTATCATGCCTTATATTTACAAGTCTACAATTATAACAATTGCATTAAAAGACCCATGATCGATGATGGGGCTGCAGTGAATGCAGTTCCCTTATTTATATTGCAGAAGTTAGGATATGGAGAGACTAATTTCTCCTCTACAAGAAACACATTGTGAGGGTATGATAGTCTTAAGGCTACTTCAATCGGAACCATAATTCTTCCTGTCACCCTTGGGCCAAAAACCATCTTGATAGAGTTTTACATCATCGATAGGGAAAAAAATTACAACATGATCCTTGGGAGACCTTAGATTCATCGAATGAAGGCTATTCCTTCTACTTTATTCCAAGAAGTTAGATTCCTCCATTTGGGAAAGGTCTTCATCACCCAAGGGGATCCTAAGCCCTTTGATATACACTTAGAGAACCTCAAGAAGAAAAGAGGAGTCCATATGGAGTATGATCTCCTATGAATCAATTAAACAAGTCATCGTCATCAAACCAATTGGTTACAACCACCCCGAGTATTTGAAAGGCTGAAGTTGTTGATCCAAAAACATTTGATGTGGCCAAACATGATAAGGGAAAATCAATATCTGTGGAAACTGTGTACACCAAAAAATGGTGGATATAATGAAACTCTTAGAGATTCATGAGCCGATTTTCCTCCCATTTGAACCGCAAGGAATGGATAGCCTTCTTGGCGCAACCTCTCCTCCTGCCAATGACCTTGGCCTAGGTATAAACATGATAGAATTAACAAAAGAGGAAGAGAGGGATGAAATCAATACAATACCCATCAAATCCATCCCTAAGGCTTGTTTTATTCTAAACCTATGTTTAGATACGAACATGTCAGAATTCAAGTATGTCATCTCCACATGATGTGATCCTATAGCACAACAAAGGTCACATAAATTCACTATTCTTCACCAAGATGAGCAACATAGTCATGCTCACCTATGCACAATGTGTCAATAATGTGACAAAGAGGTTCTCAGATACCTCCATCAGATAGACAAATTAGATAAACATATATACACGATCATGGGTAGGGGTTATAAGTTTAAACCCCGGATAACAAGTCCTTGTCAAAAGAACATAAACTTCAAAGGTTGTGTTTCTTCACTGTGTACTCTTAGGGGTGAGGAGTTTGACATCCTTCAACTCTCTTCACCTTAGATATTTCAGCATGTAGTCCATCAACATTTCCATATGTACACTATTGCATTCTCATTGCATTATCATTTGTCAGCTCATTTTGTAAAATTTGTAATCAAGGAACTTATTTTCAAGTAACTCTCAAAAACTTCTACAAAACATTGGCAATTATTCAAATCATATCTCTTCAAACATTCATGATATTATCATCAATATTTCTTATCACTTCATCAGTTCAACAAGACAAGACGAAATTTTGACACTAATTCTACCAAGGCTTGCATACTTGGTTCTTCCTATAGCTTTCTTCTAGCATAGTTGTCTTTTCCCATGGTCTATTCTAGAAGCTTCATGATGTCACATATTTCCTAGAAAACCTCTTTGTAGAAAAAACATTCTAAACATTTTCACCGGGACATTTTTTCACCTATCTCAACCTTCGATGTTGAGCCCTCACATCCTACTGGTTGCATGGGGTTGAGGACAGAGGAAAGCCTCCATTATGAAAAGAACAATTAAAGTCCAAAGAAAAAAAAAAAAAGGTATATATCTCAAATCAAAATCAAATCAAAATTTTTATTTACACACTTCTTTGCCCCACCAACCTTCGGTGTTGAGCCCATGCCTCTTACAAGTGGTGTGAGGTTGGGAAAGGAAGGGAGTGCCCTTACTCGCATATGCCTTGTCCTTGGTGATGATCCCATGCTTCCTATTAGTGTCATGGGGAAAGGTGTAGGGGTCTTTGCAAATAAGTTAATAAATTAAGAGAAATTTCAATCAAATAAAGTTCTTTGAAAATCTTAAAAATCCCAAGCAAAATGAATTTAGATGTGCATGTTCCAAGAGAGAGTTATAACCCGAAAAGTAGATTTTTTCAATCAAGAGGCCATCTATTGATATGAGTCTAGATAAACTTGCAAGAAAACACATTTTAGGTAGTGTAGTAATATGTATGCAGAGTAAGATTGTAGGTTCCTAATTGGGTTTATGTCAAAATATTTTCTTTCTCTCACCATTTTCATCTCTATCAAAACCACACAATTCACGTCCCTCCTGGCTCTTAGTGTTGAGCCCTCGCATCTTAGTGGTTGTGTGGAGTTAGGAGTGGGGTGAATTCATTTTATCATCATACCATTATTCATCACACTCAATAAACAAAAAGAAGCACTAAATGTTACTTAAAAAGTTAAAGTTCAAGATTACCGCATGTCTACATGATCATCATATATCAGCATTACAAAATAACAATAAAGAAGTCATTCTATTAGCATACTTTATCCATTGCATACATTTTGATAAGCATAGAAAATTGGAAGTTCTAAACATCTAGAGTACACATGCGAAGCAAACCACAAAACAAGTCAACTCTGATGCAAAGGAATAATCGAATAAAAAAGAAGCATATGTATGTATGTCATAATAAATCGAGTTCTGTAGAATGTCATCACATGCCAGGTGCGGTCAAAACGCTCAGTTATGAGCCCAAAATAAAATAAAAATCAATAAAATACACAAAAATGAGACTAAGTAATAAAGGTGTTATGCCCATCTATCTCTTTGAGGCCCCTTACAACCACTCCAGTTATAAATTTCCTAGAAGCTCCTCTCAAATGCATTCAAACAAAAAAGGCCAAATCCTAACGCAAACGACCAAGACTATAAATTGGCATGCCACCCTCCATGGAAGTTGTACACACCGGAAATTATGCGTGCTACATTGTCGGAAAATGGTTACAAAAGGTTCCCAATGATGATTCATATCCTTTTAGAAGGTGTTCAAGTTCCTAAACCCATTCGCAGTATATATTTTTAGCTTAGACATCCCTACTCAGCCTTTGCATGCTTTCTTCTAGCTTCCCACTTCTTTTTATGCATGTTTTGACCTTCAGTGTCAAAATCGTCACCCCTACCTCGGCGGTAGTTTTGTGTTTGTCACCTTGCGTGGGGCGGTGGTTTTGCATGATTTTTACATAAATCTTTATGAAAAATTAGACACGCGTGATTTCAGTTAGCTTCATTTCCAAAGCACGTTTTTGAACCAAATTAGCTAACTTTAGGATTGATTGAATGGTGTTCACTCCCTCTTCTATTTTTAAATGGAATTAATTATTTTGAACTACCCCTTCATCCAATTATGTGGCACCACAAGGTTTCCTTGTGTGTGAGTTCACAACCCAACCAATTTTTATATAACCATTGCTTGTTCTCAAGAAAAACCTAGAGAATTTTGAGTATTCTTGTTATTGCAAAGTTGTTGCCTTTCTTGCTAGAAATTTCCAAATCCAATCTCAGTTCAATTGTGCTTGCACTCTTCCACCTACATTGTTTCCTAGTTTTCCAATTCAATTTTTTGCTACTCCTGCACTTTCTTCTCTTGTTTTTATTACATTCCCACCCATTGGACTCACGTGGACACAAAAATCAAAAGAATAAACTGAGGGGACAATTCATCACACAACTAGATTTATTACTATTATATCATATCAAACAGAGTAGAAAACCAATATTCTTTCATTTGAAAGTAATTAGTTAATTTCCAAAAGGGCTTGCATCTTTCATAGCATCTCCTGATGGATCCTCTTCTTCCTATCCCTATGGATTTGAAGGAGAATATTTGTAGGAAGTTGTCTACATACTATAGATTAATTGGAAAAGTTCTTGTTTTAAGTTAGTTTAGATTCAATAGAGAATTGCATAGACAATTAGCTACATCTGATTATTTGTCTATATTATATTTATTTGTTTAGAATATAACCAATTTTTTGTCTTGTGTTTATAGTAGCTTAGTTTAATTGATTTTTAAAAGTAGTATCCCATTCAGTAGTAGATTAGATTGTTAATTTCATTTTGGTTAAAATGGACACGTCAATGTAGTTTTAACACTTATATTCAATCAAGTGGATCAAGACATAGGGAATTCATGCTACCAAGTCTTAGCCACTAATTCTTCTATAGTTAGCCATCCACATTTCCACATCGGCTACCTCGACATGAACTTGGTGGGTCAAGTGCGGATCAAAGTTCGCGTGTCGATTTTCATCCATATAGAAGCCAATCTTGAAAAATCCTTGAGAGATACATAATCTCAAGAAATCCATAACAAATCTCTGCCATTTTACCAATCATCCACAATCTTCAATATATCATCAATAAAAAATTTATCATCCATTAATCCTTCCTCAAGCATCAATCAATACAAGTAAATCAAAGGGAGATGTTGCCCAAGTGCTTACTCAAATTTGAAGAAATCAATATATCCTTGAGAAAATCTAATACAACAAAGGAGGAGTATTGTATTTTATTGGTACGTGTAGGTATTAATTCTCCCCTTTACATCTCTTGCTCAATCATGAGGTATTGTTGAAAGGATTAGCATAGGAAAGTATATTCTGTGTTTTCTTATACTCACAAACTAATATTTTCCACATTACAAACTCAATCATTGAAGAAAGAAAATTGTGTGGATAAATCTATAACTATCTAAAGATAGATTTTAATATTTTCACTTCCAAATTGGTATTATACACTTACTTTTGAAAGATAATGTATGGATCACCCAAAAATTTTAACTATATGATTTTATATATGAGAGCGACTTGTATACCAAGTATGAGGGCTTCATACTCTACCATGTTGTTTGTAATGTTGAAGTCAAGATAAATCGAGAAAGGAAGGTTCATATCTCGAAGGGTTAGTAAGAACACATCCCACCTCGCATCCTTCATGAAACTTTTCTCCATCAAGTGGAGAGTATGTTTCTATTCGATGTTGATGATGGTTTCTTCAATCTCTTCAATTTTAAATCTATTTTTGAGGTATAGGTTGAGGTTATGTTTCACCTAATTTTAGGGTTTGGGCCTTATGATTGAAAATGAACTAATGCAAATATTATGTAATGGTAACGACTTGGCTTGTACCCTTGATGAGAAGTACATATTCATTAGATATGACATTTAGGATGTTGTGATAGATGAGGACAAGAGAAAAGACAAGTTAATCAACAATGACTTTCCCTTGACTTCTTATTGTGATGATACATAATTTGAACTCCATGAGAAGGGTCATCTATTTACTAATGTAGTCCATTGGTATGATGCTTTTGGAAAAGAAATTTCAGAGGGGATTAGTGGGGTCAATAACATAATTTTTTTGATATAACATGTAGTTTCAAATCATAGTAGTGGAAATATATATGGTTGAGCACACACATTATATGCTCGTATAGTGATCTTGTAAATGAGGAGTGCTTGGATAATATATCGATGACATGTTTTTTTACCTTCTTATCCTCTTGTGCCAACATTTCTCCAACACATATGGGGGTAGATGAGGTATAAAGGATAATGATAAATTCATATTCGGGAGGTCAAGGTGTAGGAACACCGAGTAGAAATTTATTCATAGAGTTAAAGGCTTATTGATAGTCATTATTAAATTCTTATTAGAACCTTTTTTAAGGAGACTTTAAATGGAGTGATTTTGATAGGATAGTTTAGGAATGAGCCATCATATTGCCCCAACTTTCCTTAGAGTGTAGATATCATGAATGGAATAAGGATGATTGATGCTAAGAATGTTTTGGAACTTTATGGGATCTACATCAATTGACCATTTGGATATGATGAACCCAAATAAATTGCCTTAGTGACATAAAATATGCATTTTATGAGGTTAAATAAGACCTTGTATTGTTGGGGGAATTCAAAGGTTTTGTTGAGGTCACACATATGATCTTTTATGTGTTGATATTTGACTAGAATACCAACTACGTAAACTTCAATAGTTTTATAGATTAGGCCATGGAGGATGTGGGTCATCACATGTTGATAGGTTATGTCAATGTTTTGAAAGGAATCTTCACATAGAAATATGTTCACCACTTTATTGTAATGTGGTTTTATGTTGATCTTTAGGTGTGTTATGAATTTTTATATAGCTCAAAAATATCCACAAGGGATAACATCTCGTATATGGTTGTAATATCATTTGATGGTAGAGGAAAATTATCATTAAGAAAAATATATGTTAAGGTTTCAAAATTCAATGTAGATATAGATGGATAAGGTGAACTTTTTATGAATGTGTATAATGTTAGAGATTATTTTGAAATATTTTACTATTCAAATAAATTTTTCATTGAGAAGCTTTAAAAGGATCCTTATGAAGAAGTTTAGAAATTTCGAGAAGGAATTTTATTATCCTTTTTTAATTGAAGGGGCATCAAGTTAAGTGATGATGTTGTGCAAAACAACCTCATGATCAATTCTTGGCAAGTCAATATAACCCCAAGAAAAATCTCCTTATTTTAAGAAGAAATTCATGTTGTGGTTAGAAATGAGGAAAGAAGTCACTTATCATAACTAAAGGGGATTCATGATTATTATGAAGTTGGATGTGAATGCTATTATTTTATAAACAATCCTCCAGCTCATTTCTATCAACCACAATAATCCCAAACCTTTTTCTCATGTTTTAACACTTTCATAATAAAATTCAATTTTTTGCAACACATTTTTAGTTTTGGGATGGAGTTATACTTTTCTCTCCTTTATAGTCACATTTGGGGCATGTTCTCAATCGGAAGAGGTTGTTAACAACTTTCGCAGAAACCTTGGACAATTTTCAAGATTTACATAGTTTGCACATGTTTTGGGACGAATTTGAGATCTTCCTTTATTTTACTGCTTAGTTTTTGGGATGGATTTGGGACCATTCACACATCTCTAGTCATCCCCGAGTCAATTTTGATCTTTATGATTATCTCTACATTTGATCTCTACCTTGATGTAACTTAAATTGTTGCCTAGTTTGACACAATTACACTCAAGCTTCAAAATGATGACCACCTTTGGTTTTTCTTTAGGGATTAATCCCACATTTTCCATAGAGAGGGCCTTAAAGGGATTTAAATAGAAAAATATTTTCCTATTATATTGGAGAAAAGGCTCCATGACTTAACCCTTTTGAAAAAGTGTGAAAATCAATTAATTCTTTAGCCCAAGCTTAGGAAAACATCAACTAAGGTAGAAATAGAAACCAAAATCAAGAAATTTGAGATTATGCTACATGGCGTAATCTCGAGTAATCAATAATTGGGCATAATTGAACAAAATCTAGAGTTCAAGAAGTTGGCAAAAGTGTGGAGACACAATATACTACCACGTGGCCCCAATATTGGGTGAGAATCAATCATGAAAGAAAGCTATGATTGCACCACATGGTGGAATCCCGATGGTCGTGTATTGGGAAATAGAAATGGGGTGAAGGAGAGTGAAATGACTTGGAGCTTGTTTGCAGTCATGGCCCACCACATGGTACCGACAAGAAGCCAACACACATAGCTCATGACCACTCATGGTATGCCACATGGTGCCAACAATAATCCAATATAGGGATCTTGTGGTCTAGGTCAATAATGACCCACCTTGTGCCACCAATAAGAAGTTGTTTTCATGAATTGTTGCAGAAGGGAAAAATTTACACGTGAAAGCATGACAACCATACCCTACCTTGAAATTTTTTGCTTAAAGGTCATCCTGAGCCCTCCTTTAGATTACCCTAACCAATGTGTCAATATTATCTCATCCCTCTAAGTATTCCAAAGTGTTGTGTCAAAAATCCCTAGGTGATTTAGGGATATCCTAACTATTCAAGTACTTCCAAAACATGATCTTTCAAGACAAGTTCTCTAAGAAGCTTTAGAAAATACTTTTCTCTTATCTTCTTGAGGTTGGTACACCCTCCACAGAGAAAAATGAAGGAATACAAATCATCATGGTGTATTAGAGGGATAGTAATTTTTTTAAATTTTTTTTGGAAGAATCTAGGAAGTTTTAGAAGTTTTGGAGAAGTTTCAACAAAAGTGAGTCCTAGAGGGTAAAGTAGTGCATAGTGCAAAAACATCTCTTGAGCGTTGGGAAAAATTTCGAGAGCTCCGTGAAGAGTTAGAGGAAAAATAAAATATCTTCGGAAAGTTAATTCATATCCCTAAAAGATATTGGTTTCACTTTTTCACTATACTTAAGCAATTCTTCCCGTAACTTGATTTCAACATGTACAACCTTTGAGCCCGAAGAAAAACCCTATTTTTAGGGGGATTTTAGAGAAGAATAAAGGGATAATACCCCAACCATTGTGTTAAAAATTACATTTCCATGCAATTTAATATTAATAAGCATGAAAACCATCCTAGGAACTCAAGTTACAACTTTGACAAGTTGCTCCCAAGGTATGGCTTAAGGAGTTAGTCAATTTTCTGACTTGAAATTTGAGCCAAAGGTAGCACACTTTTGTGCAGCAACAATCCAAAAGTTATGGTATGTTTTGTGTAAAAAAATGTTCCCCACTCCCATTTAATCCCTTCATTATTCATGTGACCCCGACAGTGTTTAAGTAGTTTTTCTCTTTCCCCCTCTTCCTCAACCGCAAATCATAATGCGACACATGGCCCAATAGGGAGGGGATGCACTTTTTACACCAACCATCCCAAAATATTGGGATGGTTGGGGAAATAAATTTCACTTTTTCCATTGTTGCTTCTATTGTTTCCACTTTTACTTGCACACACACTCAGAAAACTTTTGTTTCCCAATTTTCTTCCTTCCTCCATTTATGTCGCCCCATCCCTTTTTCATTTCTTCGTTAATCCATTTTTCATACTTCCCGCTGCTGCAACATGAAAAAAAAATATTTTTGAGCCAAAACCATGTATGTGTGCTGTCAAAAACCTTTGTAAAGAAAAATGAAGAATCGCTCATAACTTGTAAACCTGTGACCAAAATTGAATGAAACTTGGAGCATCTCCTCATCTCAAAAGTGCCTTGAAGCTGCATAAAATATAATTTCCAGAAACTTACCTGATTTTTTATGGAAGAAAATTGAATTTTTGTTCCCTAATCTCTTCTTTCATCATTTTTCATTAATCCGGGAAGCGGGTAAACATGAGATTTTACACAGAGCCTCAAAAACAAAAACCCAGAAAGAATCCATATTTTTTTCGTCAAACTAAGGAAAATAATACCAAATTCCAAAAATATTAAGCAATGTTGGTTTGCACTTTCTATGTTATGTAATTTTCCTAAAATGAAAAAATCCTCCGTAAGATCAATACAGAAAATCATAAAAACTCGAAAACTAGGGTACATAGGTTGAAAAATTAAAATAGCAAAAAAAGAAAAAAAGCAAAAATAAACTTTCTAAAAATAGAAAGTTAGTTGAATTGGACCCCAAAATCGTTGAACATGAATAGAACCAATCAAGTTTGAAAACCAAGAAAAAAGCAACCCTGCCCAAAATAACAACTCCTAGGACCTAGATTCCAAAAATAGCAGCTTTTTTGGTTCCAAGTGCAAAAAGTATTAGTGACCTAATCAAGTAGAAAAATCACACATAAAGCTACCATAAATATTATGGGTAACGCTTCTGGATAGAGTGGTGGAAGTGCATGAATATCCGGGACTCAAGTGGTTATCATAATAGTATAAGGAAAGGTTACGCCTACCCCGCAAGATTCTCTAACACCTCAAATACTCTAAAAGATGTCTTTACATATCTCAAAGTATCATGGAGTGGAAAATGTAGCAAAGCATTTTAATAAGTTTGAGATCATATGGTGTGCCAAATAGTTCACTTCCCCATAGTGCAAAACAAGTCAATTTTCCACAACTTTGTTAGATTGCGCACATACTTGGTACCATAAGTATGACCCTAATTAATCGGTGGTTGAATATGAACAATTAAAGGAAGCATTTCCTAATGATTTCTATATTACCTAATTTGAGTAACAAAGCATCTCAACACAAAAGGATGTCTAAAAGGATTGTCTAAAGAGTGTTTATGCGTATGAAACATAGTTTAAAAATTTGATTTCTAAAATTTCGTATGAGATCCATGCTACTCAAAGCATGCACAATGGTTATTTGGAGGGTTTCTCATGTTGTTCTTGAATGCCTTGTCACATAATACTTTCATGGACACTAGAGAAGCACTCAAAGTAGTGATTTGTATAGAAATGATGAGAAAAATTAACACTAAAGTAAGCCCATTCATGGAGACACATATAACATAGATGGAAATAGAATTAGAGAAGTTAACGAAAAATAATTCAAGAGAAACATGTAGTGTAATTTGTTTTATAGATACAAATAGCCCTGAAAAATATTACAAAGTTGAGGATTGTACAAAATTATATGTTGCAATGAAAGAGAAGAGTGTAAAGGGTGAAATAATGATATGAATTTTCTTGCAACACCAAATTAGGGAAGGAAAATCCTAATTTATCAAACCCTACTCATGGACCAATGGTGAATATCACTACTAAATGCGTTATTACACACGCCCAAGCTTCGTGACTCACTTGGAGGCCATTATTCATGAAGAACCTCATATGAGAAAAGGTTATCTCAATACACGTCAAACAATTATTGCAAGAAACTATGGGGCTAGTCTTCGGAGACACATGTGCATAAGTAAAAATTCTCATAGTGGATGCATGGAATAATATGGGGCACCCTATACTCTATCCATCACCATATGTCATGTTAGTGGAAAATAAGAATTGTACACTACCCGAGGTATTTTGAATAATGTCATCATTAAAATTATGGGAATATGATTCAAAGGGGATTTAAAGGTCATATAATTGGATGAGGTGGAAAATTTCCCAATACTATTTAGAAGACCTTAGATTTATGTGAATAATGTAGATTTGCACTTTAGAAAGTGTTATATAATTTTTAAGAATGACTCCCGAAAGTGCATGGTCATGTCAATGGATAATAACCAGGGGCCACCCTATGTTGAAACTATCAAATATTGGGAAAACTTGAACTATATTTACAATATAAATGTAGAAATTTTGGGACATTGAGACCAAACCTAAGATGGATTAATTTAATGGGATGATGCACATTCGGTTTCATAGATGACAAGCGCAACTTGTGAGACTTGGGCACAAGGTTCTTATGAACTGATTTCATGATATTGTGGTGTTTTATAGTCAAATAAATAGAAAATAAATAATGTGAGATGAAAATACAAAATGGAGTATGTGATGTTCCTTGAAAAGAGAACACGGTCCCTATGGTTTAATACAAAGGAGGAGGATATATATCACACTTCCTTCTAGAAATGAAAGCATGTATGTTGTAAAAATGGGGAACATAAATATGATGTTATAAACTATACAAGGAACTCGCAACAATATGTAGGCTGGGTTTTAAAAAATAATCAGTGCACATGAGTTACCAAGATAGAACAGAGTCAATAAACCCAAGGAACACTTAGAAAGATGTGAAACAAATTGGATGCATGGAACTTTGTCTCATAAACATTCCTTGTGGGAACATAATTTCTTCTACTCATTGCATGTTTAGGAAGGTTCTTGGTATGTTGATTGTGAAGTGTGGAAGGAAAAACTAAATGGTAAGAATCAAAAGATAAATTTGTACATAACTTCACTTTCACCTCTCACACACCAAAAATGAACCAATCACAATAGTGAGTTCAATGCACAATATTGGGAGATGATGTTGATTGGGAGGAGAACATGTTTGAATTGCATAAAGAAAAGGGTATGAAATTTCCAAAAAAAAATTAAGAGAGAAAAAATACAGCAAATCTAGTGAGGAAGATGACGAATTATGATTGGTAAGAAATTGAAAAAGAAAGGGCAAGGAAAAAATGGTGTGTCAAGTAGAAGAATAATCTCAATCATATCACCACAACGTAGATACCTCCATTAGATCATGTAAAGAAATGGATAAAAAGGAATCAAGAAATGAGGCACATAATGAGCCACTAAATTCAATCAAGAAAAATATAGTAAGTAAGAGGAAAATAGGATAGCAACCATTGGGAACTATTTTTTTGAGGAAGAAATATAAAATATCACATAACTATTGTGTGACTACCACGTTTTATTTCCATGAAGCTAAAAAGAGATGAAGGGTGTGCATCCTTCCTATAGAATGATGCATATCAGATTAATAGATGGAACTAAGATGGTGTGAAAGGGACCATACATAATGAATCCAAACCTTCATGAAAAAGTGGAGTAAGAGTTTGAAAATATGTTGGCCATAGGCGAAATAGGAACAATTGAAGAATCTGGATGAATGACACCTATGATAATAATAAAAAAAAGTATAAGTGTAGTAGAATGCATGTGGATTATAAAAAGCTATATGTAATATATGTTTTCGATCCTTTTCCAACACCTTTTATAAAATAAATTATGCAAGGTGTTATGGGGTGTGAGATATACATGTTCACGTATGGGTTCTCTAACTACCACCATGTTTACACAACTAAAAAGGATCTCCACAAGAAAATTTTATCGACGGAATGGGGATCCTTTTCTTACACATTTATGCCATGTAGGATAAATAATGTGCCTTTAGTATTATCACGCATCGTAGTTAATGCATTCGAATACTTTAACTTGAAGTTCTTGTAGGTATATTTGGATGAATGTGTTGGTCCTCAAATTTGCACCCTTGTTGGATTGACAACAATTTATCCTCAAGAAAGGGGGAATGGCTTGGAATGGTGATAGAATGGGTTTTTGTGTCATTTTGTAGTTGGGGAGGGGTCTAACACTTCCTTAGGATCAATCCTTGGGATGATTGAGGGGAATGTACAAAGGAGATGGCCTTATCTTGTTACTTTTGGTCCTGCCTTGAACTAGGGTGAGAGGACTCGAGGTGTAACTTGAAATGCAAAGGGGGAGATGGAGGATTTGTTCCCTCAAGTTTATTTTCAAATGGTGGACTGATCTGGGACAAACATGGCCAAGGACACAACACTTCACTCTCACGAGTTGTCACACAAAGTATTGCATATGCTTATCACACTAGACACATGTTACTAAAGACAGTTAAGTTCAATTGCTCTTGCATTCTCTTGATAATGAAATTAAGGCTAAAAGACACCTTCAGTGATGTTTAGAGAAACAAGGTAGTGAAATAGAACAAAAGAATGTTTAATAATGGGGGATGGGGTCAATTATGGAAATTGTAACTTCACAGAGGGGGAATTATAGGTAGAGAAGTTCATTGTGACACAACATTTAACACTCAAAGCATCCTGCAATCTTGGAAAGTACATAAAAATGGATCAAGAAGTAACAATATCTACTAAGAACTATTTGCATTTATTGAAGCTCAATAGATGTAAAGATTCATCACAATCTCTAAAATACTTAACATAAGGGCTCATGCAAGAATTCTAATAAAGTATTTACTGCTTCATCTCTCATATGCCCAAGATACACTCAAAGGCTAAAAAAATCTATCAGTACAAAATGTTTATGATAAGGATTTTACAATCTAGTCCAATATTGCAAAGGAAATCTCACACACAATATCAAACTTAATGACTAAATCACAAAAATCAAGGATAAAGATAGTGTATGACAATGAGAAATAGTAAATACAAGGTCATGAAAGAAAAGTATGACTCTTCAATCAACAATTTTTCATCCAGAACACATAAATTAAACTTAGAAGCGAACATATTTCATTTATTTCTTGAATTTCTTAGCAAGGGAACATCAATTGAATGCTCTCAAAGCTTACCAATGGTTGTACACTTGCAACCACCTTGACATAGAAGTTTGGGAAACTGAACTCTATATGCATTTCACAAAGGAAACATGCAATATTCACAATTATATCTCAAGACCTCTTCAAAAATTGAAATACTAAGCCCCTTTTGATCAGAATACCAAAAATAACTCCCTTAATTATGAGGACAAGCCCCATATTTATACAAATTTGATGTCTTCTTATAACCCAATTTCCCCCAAAATAGCAAGTAAATATTCTCCTTGTTCATGAAGAAATATATTTTGATTAGAGAGGGAATGTAACTTGTCTAACTGAAAATATATAATTTTTGTTAGCATTTTGGGATTGATTCTTGATTCCATGCCTTTACTGCCACATACACAAAAACAATTAGTTGATACTATTAGGTGTGTATGTGTATTTTTCTGTTCTCATTTTCTCCCACTAAATGCCATCAATTTCTAAATCTGATGATTCCAACTTGAAGATCTTGAAGATACCTTTCCAACGAGACCAATTTTTCTTGATTTGGAGCTTTGGATCAAAATTTATGGCCATTTGAATTTTTGTGTGTCAAGATGAACAAGAAAGTGACACATTGCAACCTTTGATTAGATCTGGAACTACCTCTTCTTACGTGTGCATTGAATTTCCTTTTCCACGTGTATTATGTGGCTTTAGATGTAGGTTAGTTCCTTTAAAATGCGAGCCAATAATAAAATGCCACATTCCTTCACCTTCTTTAAACTTTTCTTTTACCTATATTGGCTATTGCAAAATACGGGCCAATTTTAACTCTCCATGTCTTTTCACAAAGTGTCAAGCCTTTCTTGTATTATCTATCATGAAACGTGATCGAATGAAAAATCTCCACATTTGCTTCACAAGTCAGACTATTCATTTTCTTGACTTCTTGCCACAAAACTTGAGCCAATGAGGGAGCTCCACATTCTTCACATTGTCAGTCTGTTTGATAACCCTAATTGACCCCCACAAAGCTTGAACTAATGGGGAATATCCATGCTTCTTTGCAATTGTAGAATATTAGATGACCTTGACTGATCCTTGTGAAACTTGAGCCGGAGAGAAGACTCCATGCTCTTCTCATTGTCGAATATTTGATAGTATTTCCTAACACCAAATAAACATGAGCCAATGGGAAGGCTCCATGCTCTTCGCATTGTGTGAATATTTGACAATCTTGACTGAAACTAGAAAAACGCAAGCCAATGGTAAGGCTCCATGCTCTTTGCACTTCGGTTTTATTTACAAAGACCTTATCAGTTTTGCAAAGCATAAACCAATGAAATGGCTCCATGCACCTCTACTTTGTCGGATTTGTCAGAATGCAAAGCATAAACCAATCATAAAGTTCCACAATACTTTGAGTTATCGGGCTTGTCAGAATGCAAAGCATAAACCAATCAAAAATTCCCACAATACTTAGCATTTTTTGTCAATAAGGATTTTGTCAAAGTGCAAGATTTGAACCAATGAAATGGCTCCACGTTTCTCGCAATTCATAATTTTTCAGGCGTGAAGTATAGATAAATGAGAAAGCTCCATGTACCCTTCGGATTTCGCAATGCGGTATGGACTCAAAGCTTTATGAAATACAATCCATTCAAGTCCGCTGGAACCCAAATTACTTAAAGAGCACTAGAATGCTTCCATGTGTCCTCTTCTTAGACCATTGATATACTACCATGTATCCACTTTATTGTTGATGTTGATTTTGACGGCTTAATAAACATCTATCGACTTTTTCAAACTAAACCACAAATGATTTTAAACTTAGTGTCCCGGGTTTTCAAATGCCAATGAAAATGATTTTGGAAAGTAGATTTTGAAGGATGTATGAACGTTTTTGACCTTTAAAATGGCTAAGTCCATTTTGACTGAGTTTTACAATTTTATACTTCACGATCGCGATGCATTATTTTGGGCCTTAGGAGCTTTAGATTTCTGGAGTAGTTTGAATCATTTTGTGTTGATTTACAGGTTATTTGTCTTTGTAAATAGATCCCAATATTTTACAAGCGTGAAGCTCTTTATAATTTTATAAATAAAACCACTAAACCAATTTTCTCAGCATTTTTGTTGAATCTCAAGATCTATTTGGCTAAGGCATGAAGCTTCTCACAAATTGACACTTTTCCTTGACTCAAAATGAACTTTGAAGCATGGGGAGCAATATAAAGCACATAGAGTAGTTAGATTAAGTGAAAGTTTATGAAAATTGCCAATTTAATTTAGGGGCTCATAATGGGCACCAATAGAATGGACTATGTATGGAATATTCAAAACCATTATGAGTGTTTGTACTTGATGTTGGGAGATTCCAAAGGACATTTCGAGGAACATAATATGCAAAGAAGGAATTCTAGTTTTTTTGGCAAATATAATAGCTATTGTCCATCTTACATTTGCAAAAACATAAAGAGATGTACGTACCTTCCTTGAACATTGTGGATAATGTAGAAATTTCATAAAGCGGTATGCCAAGATTTCTACGCTACTAGATAGGTTTATTAGAAAACAATGAGACTTTGAATGGACTAAAAATAAGAAAATTCCTTTAAGGAATTGAAAGAGAAAATATCAAGTGCACTAATACTATAATTTCTCAATCGGATGAAACCATTCTATGTGCATGTCAATGCATCTAGAATGAAATTCATGTAACTCTAGAAAAACTAGGTAAGGATAAACTAGATCTCTTGATTTTGTAGACACAAAATCTATGCACTTGGTAGGTCCTAAAGCACACTAATGTATACATGATTCCTAAGAAATAAAACTAGTGGTTGACAACTCCTTTTGGCATTTTAGTTGCTTTATCTCTTACACTTTACTAGCTTTACACATCTTACAACAAAGTGTCAACACTTCGGTGATTTATCCTTTAATGGCCTCGGACACTAGCGGTCATTCAAGATAGAAGCACCCAGAACTCTTATCCCTCTTGGGCTATTTTGTCCCTCTCTTTCTTCTTTTTACTCTTTTGGGTCCTTTTTGCTTCTTGGTCACCTTTTAACACTTTGGGTTGGACTTTCAGTTGTCAATTAAAAATTCAAACAAGGGAACCATATATATACTTACTTCTTCTAAATAAATGGCCAAAAACTATAAATATTATCTATCACCACCTAAGCTTGTAAAAAGACACAAGAGAACTATAAAACATACATCTAGCACATTCATACAAGGGAAAAGGGTTGCATTGATATGCATTCACTGCATAAGGGGGAAGTTCATTCTATTCCATCACACACATTTTGAATACTCGAGACAAATCTAAATCTAGCCCGCTATCATTGTGAAACTTACGCAAGGGAAACCTATGGCATAAGACATGGATAAACACACACACAAAGAACTACATGGAGTTTGAGATGTAGTTCAATGCTCAGTCATAATTTCACTCTTTGGGTGACCCTCGGGTCAGTCTGACTCCCCATTCTACATCTTTTTTTATTAGATTTGATGTGGTTTGTGGGCATGTGCAACTAGTCATATATTTTGTAGGTTATAATTACAATCAAACCCTATCAAAAAGTTGGAGTGATAAAGAAAATATTGGATCAAAGACTTTCTAACCCAAAAATTCAGAACTGAGCAACTAAGTGGACACTATTGCCCATATCCGTCACTAGTGCCTACAGATGCTCATGTCCTCCTTCGGGTACTTTTGTCTAGAATAGTCCTGAGTTCTCAAACCCTTGACAATCCTTTTCGACATTGTTTCTTGTCGGTTCCAGCGATTACAATTCCGATCACTCTCAAGTTGCATGAAATCAGCTAAGTCATATTTCTCTCTCATTTGCTTAGGGTTTTACATTGTTGAATGCTTTGTTCTTATGTATTACTATACTTAATTACCTGAATATCATTTACTACAAGAAATTTCTAAAATGCGATTTAATAAAATTTATATTAAATCATTTGGTGAACCCATTTGATTGAGCCCTACCATGCTTCGAGACATTCTTTTTATGCCCATCACCCGCAGTGGTCGTTTTGGTCATCTTGAGCACATTGAACTTCTTTCATCTTCCCGTAAGCTCTCTAAACCAATGGTTGACTCTAATAACCTCTTGATTAACTCAATCCAAATTTATCTTGAAAACATTGAAGCTTCTAATGAACAGTGAAAACTCATACGATGAGGACATTAATGTTGATAAAAACAACTTGAAAAGCTCACTAATTTCCATTCCACTTTACACAATCATCCCATGCATATTCCACATGTCCTAAATGCTCTAATCATTGCAAAAAAATCTTGAGATGATACCACACTTATCTCTATGGTTTCCTCCTCGGTCTCCATGATTTCTACCCAACCTTCCACCATTCATGTTTCTATTGCTATAACCACTACTCCTCTCATTCCTCCCAATACTTCCCATACACAACCCGAGATCATCTTCAGGCACTCATGACCTCACCTCCTTGTACCATGATTTGCAAACCCAAATTCACCAATTACAACAAACCTCTTCATCCTCCTCTCCATCTCTAGATTCCTCGCTCCTCCTTCATATCCCTTTTGCACCCACCATATCCTCTTATCTACTTCCTCCTAATTTCATCGCACCTAAGCTTCCTACCTTTAATGTCCATGATGATCCTCAGAACACCTTCACTCCTTTCACATTGCATGTCTTGACTATGTTGATGACCATCTATTATTGGAAAAATTGTTTCCTCAAAGCTTACATGATTATGTTATGTGATGGTTCTATGATCTACCTATCCATTCGGTAACATATTTTACATCTTTAGCCAACGCATTCCTTTCTCATTTTTCTATGAATATCGGCACTAAGATATCCTATGCACAACTAGATAAAATAAAAAAGGATCTAATGAACATCTTGTAGACTATGTTTTGGGTATAAGAATAACCTTTCCAAAATGACCAATGTTCTAGCTGATTCAAAATTACAAGATCTATTCATTCAAATCATTTTTCCTCCACTCCAAGAGTGTGTCATTTTTAATACTTCTCCTTATTTTGATCAATTGTGTCACACACTCAAATTACGTGAAAGAAAAATACTATCTATGGGAAAATTGAAGTATTATGATACTTCTTCCACTTCATCTTCCAACAAGTTTCAAGAAAAATTTGCATTTAAACCATCCACAAATACTATTGATTCTAAATTTATTGTCAATGTTGTTTCTACACCCTCCAAACTTCAATTACAATCCACACAGTGCACCTTCACTAGGCTACCTTACGCACCTCGACTCATATTACTGCAACTCATTGAAAGCAATATGATTACTCTCCCTCCACTACTCAATCTAGATCCTTCTTGACCACATGGGCGTAATTACGATGAAAACAAAATCTGTCATTATCACCAATGCAATGGACATTCTAATGATCGTTGTTTTAAGCTCAAACATATCATTCAAAATATTATCGACAATAATGCAATCGAAATCCCATAGCCATCTACTTCTAAACTGGTCAATGATAATCGAAGCTTAAAATATGTAATGACCCATTACCAAATCATGACAAGTTAGCTACTAATTCCTCCGCAAATCATGCATATCATGTGGTGCCTCCTCCCTCATTTGTATCACTTGATTTTTATTGCTAATGCTTTGATACACCACCACCAATTATTAAATTCTCGTATTGTGACTATCATGCTACATTTTCTTCCAATTCATTGTAGATTTATGCTTCTATTGGTACTCATATAGTCAACAATACTTTGGTTCATCCCTCAGCCCTTTCCAATGCATGCTCTGTGGCACTCTTGCTAGCTATCAACTTTCCAATCTCTCAAATCACATTTCCAATCCCCAATTCTTATGGATATGTCATCCTCCGTATTATTGTTGGGTCCCTTACCATACCAACATTGTTCCTCGTTACATCTGAAATCAAGTATTGTGACATGGTCTTAGGCCTTCCTTAGCTTCAAGCTACCCAAGCTATCCCTTCAAGCTCCATTTATGCCTCAAGTTCATTCATAACAATCAAGTCATCACCATTAAAGATATTCCCCATGCACGACATTACCTTGGCCTACTCTCCCTCTACTTTAAGTCCTATCATGATATCTCGGCCTCCGCCACCTTCAAGTCTAAAAATTTGTCCGCACCTAGCTCTCCCATCTATAAATGGCCTACATCATAAATTCCTCGTCCTCACTAGTCCATTTATCCACCTCTTCATCCTACGTCCCCTTCCTAGGCATCCCATTCCTATAGGTGCTCTCCACCTCCTTTACCACATCAGTCTCCCTCACATACACATATTTACTCTCCTACACTACTAGTCCTAGACTATGGTCACATGCCTTCTCCTTCTTGGATACTACATAAAGGGCTCTCACTCTTTTCTATCGTCGGATAGCTTTTCATCGCCACTCACACATTTGGGGGAATCACACTTTCTCCCCCTCCATCACTATTGGATGTCTCTATCATCTAATCATATTTTATATACTACATTTTACGCTCTATACTTCATGGTAAATCTTTCCTAGCATCTAATATAAATCACATAAAATGCCTTTGCTACTCGACACATTCTTGTTCTATGGTTCATACTTGACTATTGAGGGAACAATTCTTAAATGAACCTCACGACACACACATCCGTTGGGGGAAAATACATCCCCTCTCATCTGCATATCTTTCATATCATAACACACCATCACATTTACACAACATCTACACATCTTGGTTGTCTTTACTCTTGTTAAGCTTATACTATTTACATTTTGCACTTTGTTTCCTATGTTAGCCGGATACTTAGTATGTAATTATCTATTTCTATACACGTGTGTGCTCACATGGTATCTTGAGGTGAATGTAGGACTTTTATAGATTCTTACATGATGCATGATGCTTGACACCATTCTTTACCAGTCCCATCGAGGCTCCTAGGGGCATCTACCTTTACTACTCTCATACTCCACACTCACAAGTCCTATTGTTACAATCTTTCCTACTTCTCGTTACTATTAATATTTCTTTGCACTTTGATATATACATGCCTTGACATACTAATTATATTTATAACATGCTAATGGGTGCTTCATGTGTAGCATTTGCCTTGTAGGATTCTATATAACCATGGTTATCTACTACTTATTTGATATTGTTTGTTATTGTTTGTTGTTATTTGTGGGCTATTCCCTATGACATGTTTGATCATTTTTTCCTATGGATGCTTCGGCCTTGATTGCATTGTAACATTTGAGTGATGTCTCATATATGAAACCCACTTTTCACGGTCCCTCTTATCTATATAGTTACTTGTTACATTGTATTACATTGCATCCTAGCTATATACTAACACTTTCTTCCTAGTCTCTCTTATTTGCATGTGCATTGGTATTTACCATGCACATCCCCTACCCCCTACAAGTGTCTAATCTATGACATGCATATCAGTTTTAGGACCTTTCATTTGGGACACATCCTCTTACATTCGTCACATGCACCCCAAACGAAGGGGGTAACTATTGGGTGAACAAATCACCTTTCCAAAGAACACGAGAACTCCAAAAAGAAAAAAAGTACAAAATTGGATAAGGCACACACGGTTCAAGAGTGGTCTAGAATTAGAATTGGATCACAAACACGAGAGAAGAGACTAGTGCCCAATATCGAGACAGGGAATGGTGGGCACTTGTGTCCCACCTAGGCACTTATGTCCTGGGGTAAAAATCATATAGTTTCTTAGTTTAGAATAGTTTTCAATAGTTTATAGTACAAATATACAATATCAGACACTTGGCTATAGTTACAAAATTCAATTATCCATTTACAATTCATTTACAATTCGATTCTACAAATCGGAACATGCCAATCTCCGTGGTACTTATCATTTGATAAGCATCATGGATGGAGAGAAAATCATACCTCTTGCCCCAACACTCTTCATCTGGAATGATATTGCCAAAAAAAATTGCTCTTTGCGTGAGATCGCCCAAAAAAATTACTCTTGGGGTGAGATTTCCCAAAAACCTTATCCTTGGTGGAAAAACACTCAAATCCGACAACATCTCCAAAGAAAATAGGATAATTTTCTATTTTATACTCTCTCATACATCAGGTACACTCTTTTCTTAGATACTACTTTCTACTACTTTTACATACTTATACATATGTTACTGTAATCTTTCACATATGGGAATTTGACTACTCTTGCTCTTCTTTTGCAGGTTTTCCTTACAAGTAATAAGAAACAACTCACATTGATAAGGAAAAGCTTCCATAGCACGCTTTATCGCCTACACTCCTCTATGGAATACAAGGTACACATCTTAGATCTACTTTATACTATCAAGTATTCACTCAATGATATAAAGTGGGGACAAATGTAAACACAAAATCTTTACACTTGGGTACATTTATAGGTCTTAAAGCATACTAATATACATTATTCTTAAGCAATAAAATGA
Source organism: Taxus wallichiana var. yunnanensis (assembly GCA_018340775.1). NCBI lineage: Eukaryota > Viridiplantae > Streptophyta > Pinopsida > Cupressales > Taxaceae > Taxus > Taxus wallichiana. Next base: position 481,340,120 of record CM031236.1, on the reverse strand, counting down.
GTGCTTAAAAACTCTTTTTAACCTTTTGGTTGCTTTATGTCTTACACTTTACTGGCTTTACACATCTTACAATACTACCTACATTTGAATGATTTATCCTTTAATAGCCTCATACACTAACGCCCACTAGGATAGAAGTTCCCAAGCGTTCTTGTCCCACTTGGGAAATCTTATCCCTCTCTTTTTTATTTTACTCTTTTGGGTCCTTTTCTCTTCTAGGTCACCTTTTAACACTTTGGGTTAGCCTTTTAGTTGTCAATTACAAAATTCAAACAAAGGAATCATATATATACTTATTTAATTCTTCTAAATAAATGGAAAAACACTATAAGCATTATCTATCACCACCTAAGCTTTCACAAAGGCATAATAGCACTACAAAGCATACATCTAGCACATTTATACAAGGGACAAGGGTTGCATTAATCTACATTCACTGCATATGAGAGGAGTTCATTATATTCCATCACACACATTTTGCATACTCGGGACAAATCTTGATCTATCCCGCTATCATTGTGTAACTTACAAAAGGGAAATCTAGGGCAAGGGACATGGACACACACACATACACAAAGAACTACATGGAGTCTAAGATGTAGTACGGTGCTTGGTTAAATTTCACTCTTTGGGTGACTTTTATGGCCATTCTAACTCCCATTCTACATCTTTTTTTATTAGACTTAATGTGGTTTGTAGGAAAGTGTAGCTAGTCATCTATTTTGTATGTTATAGGTGCAATTGGAACCCTAATAATGAATTTGGAGTGACAAAGAGAATATTGGAGAAAATATCTTCCGGTCCGAGAAAAATTCAAAACTCGGACATCTAGGTAGACACTAACACCCAAATCAGTCACTAGTGCTTGGGGCGCTCCTGTACTCCTACGGGTGCTTCTTTCTAGAATAGTCTTGAGTTCTCAAACCCTCGAGGAGCCTTTTGACATTGTTTCTAGCTAGTTCTAGCAGTTACACAATCCCAATCACTCCCGGGTTGCGAGAAAATTAGCTAAGTCATATTTCTCTCTCATTTTCTTAGGGTTTTATATTGTTGAATGCTTAGCGCTTGCACATTACTGTACTTAATTTCCTAAATATCATTTATTACAGTAAGTTACTTTGAAATAAGATTTAATTCAATTTTATTTTCTAGGTAAAAACTAATGCCGAGAGAGAAAAATATACAATAATGGAGTACAAATGGATTTCGATGTTACATGCGCAACATAATTTCATATTATAATTATTAGCTATTCTATTTTGTTATAAAAATCATATAGTTATGATGTAATTACTTGAATAATGTAGTTATACGTGGGTGCATATTTTATTGGGTTATCCTATTCTTAGAATTGTAATTCTCTGTGGCGATAAATCTGGGAGAATAATGTAGCACTAGATCACCTCTCATTCATTATAAATGGTGAGGAGGAACTATATATTGAATACAAAATGTAATATACATAGTTTCTCAAGATTCAAAGTGTGTCGGATGAATTGAATGATATAGTTATCTTCCTACATTTTGGAATTGTGCCTGAGCACTTAAATGCTCAGTAAAGGAAGAAAATAACAACAAAAGAAGCATCATTTTATATCATCAATGGATTTTTGTAGGATGAAGTGTTGTAAATATGTGTAATGGAACATGAAGGCATCGTAGGTGGCCACTATGCCGAGACATGAAAAAAAGAAAAAAATTGATGGTGGGATTGTGAAAAATATTTTCCAAGACTCCAAAGACTATGCTAAAAACTAAGACCATAGTCAATGTGCAGGGAAACCCACTAAGCGAGATGAGATGCCTTTGTTCTCTATCCTTGCACATGACCCTTTTGAAAAATGGATGATTGAATTCATCGATCCTATATCACTTGTTGTGTGATGAACATGCATGAGGTATATCATTACGACCATTGATTACCTCACCCATCATTATGACCGTCGATTACCTCACCCATTGGGAAAAATTGTGCCAACTAAATTTTTCACTATTGTGATAACCATCGATTCCGCTAGGAAAAATAATAAGTTGTTATGTATTCCCATTGTGTTTGAAAAGTGATAGGGAAATCATTTCTTGAATGATATGATGCACATCTTGCTCCAAGAGTTCATGATTGTGCATCACAAGGCTTCATCTTACCATCCATAAAAGAATGAAACAGTGGAGGAAATCAATAAAATCTAGACTAATATGCTAACTAAGATATGTGATGTTGGAAGGAAAATTAGGATGATAAAATATTGACAATTCTTTAGACCTATCAAACAATCTATAAGCACTTAAACAAAGTGACTCCTATTTAGTTGGTGTTCGACACGGAAGAATTTTTACCAATAGATTTGATGGTATCATCATTGTGGATAAAACACATAAAATTTTGAATGATGAAAAATCCATGATAGAATGCATTACAACCTTTATAAAACTAGATGAGAGGCCCATTATCATGTGTTAGATTCAAATTGTGGAAAAGGTGTGAAAAAAACATGGCATGGCAATAATATAATTTTTAATTTTTTTTCACAAATGGTGCTTTAGTTCTACTATATGACTCCAAATTTGTGTGCCATCTTAGGAAACTAAAAATGCACTAGATAGGACCATATGAAATACATGACATATTTCCTATAAGGTCATGCAAATTAAAAGATAGGTAGGAATATCTAATAGATGAACACTTCAATGGGAGTAGGCGAATACCCTACCATCCATGAAGGTCATATTTATAATGAATAAGGTGTATGTCACTAGATTAGAGTAATCTAATAGGAATTTAATTAATTTTGAATTGTTTCATTTGATTTTGTTGTAATATGTGAAAGCGATAGAGTAGATTTGTAGAGCAATAATAATTTTTTTTGTATTAATCAACCATGCGCGATCTTACAAATACATAGGAAATTATTTTCCTATAATCAAGGAGGTTATTTAAACAGCCCTCCTATGTACGTGAGTTGTTTAAACAAATCTACAAATAAAAATAAATATGTTAATTTTTTAAAACAACTTCACATTACAAATTATATTAAACATATACACACTATAACGTGAACTCTAATAAAGATACCCTAATAATATGTGTACATATTTTGTGTAATGTTAACTTTCATGTTCATGCTACAATGTTTTATATATTTTTGAAATAATTTTAACACTTTCAACTAAAACATATTTTCTCATTCTTTAATGTCCTCATCAACTAAAAATATGGTAACATTTTTTTATAAGAATTGTGTGGAGTATGAGACACAAGAATGTTGTGGGGTAGAAAAATATGACGGTTTTCAATGCTTGAAACAAAAGTGAGTTGGGTGTGAATGAAAATAAATGAACCCCCATAATTAACACATACTTGTAACTTGTTCCTATGTACAATACGTAAGGGATGATAGAAAAAGGAATAAAAATGGAATGGATGGAGTGAAAGAGAAATGAAGTGGAAGGGGAAAGTGTGTGCAAGAAATTTGCGGGAAAGGAACCACACATAGATGAAAGGTGTGTTAACCACAAAAGGATGCGACATGTCCCAAGAACGTAGGTAAGGAGTGTGGTTGAGCGCATGGAGAAAAGTAACACAATGATTCCACATAAATTGTGGTATACACATGCATATAAATAATTTCATTACCTACTTAACATAAGTTTGAAGTAAAAAAATGTGGGAACTACAAGTGGAGTACAAGTGGCATCCATTCCAAAATAAATGTTAAAAGTGGCAATTTGAAATCTCACGTATGGAAGAGAATTAAATTTTTCTAGAAATACCAATTTTTGACTGGTATAAATGGAACATAAGGTTTCATTTGCAACACTTGCATTTTCAAAAATTTGAGCTCTAGCTAAAAAAAAGAAACTAATGTTGTAGAGGATTTGAGCACAAAAACCCACACCTTCTTCCATTATTGAAGGATTCACAATTGTATATAAGGAAAACACTAAGAAAATGATAGGTTATTGGTTGTAGGATTTTCATTTTCCATTATGTGCCACCATTAATGTAGGCATCAAGATTATTTGACATGATAAGGGGTTTTAAGGTCCTAAATCACCCAAGAGTGAACTAGAGAGGGTTCATAACTAGGATACATTTGAAAAGAGGATAAATCAAGGAAGTAAGTAAATCTGGTGCATCAATTTTGGAAGAGGAAGAATTGGAAATAATCATACAAGAGGAACTTTATGACGATGGTATGGGTGTTGAACAATCAAACCCTATTACTTCTTCTATAGGAATGAGTAGAAAATGGGCATGAAAAATGATTCCTAGTAGGAAGGTAAAGGGAAAGGATACAAACATCATGAATATTACCATGTTATTAGAAATGTAGCCTAACTCGGTGTTTCATGGTGAATATTGGAAGTTCGTGGTTACAATGTGTAAAATTGCATACTTCAACTACCATATGTAGGGATTGGGGGAAACACTCATCTAAGATTATATGAAGAAAATAGATTAAAAAGATCCCAAATGGAGGGATTAAATTTGATGAAATCATCAAGAAAACATTAGATAATGTTGGGGTATTACAGGTTTTTGAGTTGCCTTATTTTGGGAAGCCAGTGGATATTATCTAATTCCTTATCTCATATGTGATAGTTATATTTTTTAGATGAAGGATGAGGCTCACAAACCTCTTGCATTAGTAAGGCTATTGGACTTGTTTGTACTTGAGAAGAACTTAGCCTTGCCTTGAACAATGATAATGAGGTAGATAAGATAAGAGAGAATTGAAATATAAGAGAAGAGGGCATACCTTCCTATTACAAACAATACTAATCCAACGACAAGGGTTAAAATGCACCTAGTCAATTCCATGCTTGTAGGACTTGAGAAATGGGCTAAATTCAATAAAAATATTGAATATCACACACCAAATGGAGAAGGGGACATGCTACAATATTACACCATACATTTTTAGATTAGTGAGGCTAATGTAGAACTAGCACATAAAGTGGGAGGAAAATTCACTTAGGGCATAGTTTTAATCTTCATAGTTTTCAATGAAATGGTGTTCCTAAAGGAGACATGGAAATAATATGGAAGTTCCTTATGGAAGAAAATTCCTTGACCACATGGTATAAATAATATATGTGCCCATAAATATTCACAAAGGCATACGAAACTAATATAAACAACTGGTTAAGGAACTTAAAGGTATCCTTTCAAGATGAATGGAACGTACCTAGGATCCTCCCATACCGAGTAAAGGGACAAGCTCACTTCATGGTCATGAAACATTACTACCTCACATACATTGTTATGACTAAATAGAGCATGCCATCATTGACCAAACTCCCCTTTAGGTTCACAACTAACTACTTTGTATAATTCGTAAATCAGATCAAAATGTTGTTAAGATAGATCTTGATGTAACACACATAGATGAAGATACCCATTTAATATGAAAAATTATATATAAGGGGAAGGGTGTATATATCAAGAAACAAGAAAATAATCTCTATGACATATCCCTATAACAAATGATTGTGGTGAATAATCAATCATGTCAGTGTTATTATTACCTAAATCCTAAAATAAAGGTTGAGTCCATGGAACCATAGGGAAGAGGAGGATAAGGAGTTACACACCCCAAAAATAAGGGATCAATAAATTAGAATACAAAGAGTAGTATGCCTTGGAACATTCCTCCTAGGCTATTGGAACACACTATAAGGGGAGACAAAGAAGAAAATTAGTACTACGATGAGATTACACTTGATATGTGAAGGAGGAAAAGGAAACATAAATCAAAAGAACATGTTGAAATCTCCCCACACATGGAAATAAAAACTACCGTAGATAAAGTGGTGACTAGTTCCTAACAAAATTTGGAAGAAGAATGACTTGAATTCTGAAAAATGCATGAGCCGTTACCACTCATGAAAGGTTAAGAAATAGAAAAAATGAAGAATATGGGCACACGATGCATGAGGAAGAAAATAGTGAAGAGGAAGAATGATAGGTTAAAAACAAACCAATAGCCATACCCCACTTAAAATTCATGCACATGATGGAGCTAAGGGGAATGAGGGTAAGAAACTAAAGATTCTAGTGTGAGAAATTCTCACCTCCAAATTACCCCTATGTTAATGAATTTGGAAGAAAAGGAGAAGGAAAAATAGAAACATGAAGACCACACACAAGAAAGGGATGAGGAAATACAAGAAGAATGTGCAAGAGACGGGGGGAAGGGGAATGAGAATGAACTTGAGATAGAGGTGGAGGATGGGACATAAAGTGATGATGATCCAACACAAACTCTCCATGTTGGATTCCTAAAGGGTAAAAATGACTCAGAATAGTTCTTTTGGGATCATACGGAACCCACTAGCACAATCTTGAATATAGGGAAGCCAATATAATTTTTTATAGATGTACTCCTTGATGAGACAAAATTCAAGTTTCCATCTTATATCTTTCACAACCCATCAAAGAAGGTCACAAAAGGACTAAAGGTAGCCTATGTAGACACCTATAAAATGATAGAGATATAGACTAGTGACACACTTCTTAAGATATCTAGAGAGGTCATACACCAAAACCTATTAAATAATGTCGACTTAAGAGAGAAAACAACCCACATAAACCAATTGAATAAAGAATTAAAGGTTGAAAAGATCAATAAAACAAGAGAATAATAAAGAGTTACTCTAAAGGCACACAAATTCGTATATCAAGGTCATTAATTTGTGCCAAAGAATCCTTTTGGAGGATGTTAACGTTGCGGAAGGAGTGACACTCGACCAAGAAGAAGGAATTTTTGAAATTGAGGTCTTTGTGGGGATACTCCTACATAAAGTTAAATATGATGGTGAGGCACGTGTACAATGATTAGTTAAAGTAGAGAAAGATAAATCTAGGGCCTACATGTGGAGAAATTGAAAGAATGTAGAGACTTAGTGGCTAAGCTAAGTGAAAAATTTACATATGTTGATAAAATATTTAAGGTACTTGTAAAAAATAATAAAATTATTGAACTACATATCCTCATAGAGTAAAAAAATAGAATTCCTTGGGTTTACAAGTTTACACAATTGAAAAGGATGGTAGAGATAAACTAATGTAGGACATTGAGGATTTGGAGGAATAAATAAGTCCTAAAAAGGATACATTCAAGAAATGCCTATAAGAACATAAGAAGAAAATGTTCAAAGAAGATAGTGTGCTTAATCAAGTGAATGTAGAGGTGGCGAATGTATTAAAATCAATACAAATAGAGGCCCAAGATACCTAGAAGAATAAAAAAGAATTAAGAGCCTAAAACATGTAGCTAGATAAGATATATCCACTCCTACAAACCATGCTCGCAATGTGGAAATGACATGAGAATCACCCATGTTAGGAGGTGCCAAATTGTTTTGTGGAAATCAATAAAAGTTACGTGAGGGAAAGAAAAAAATCTATTGTTGGGTAATGTGGATCCCTATATGTGTCAAAGAAACCAAATTTTCCTAAGTATTTCATCCTTGGGTGCATAAGACACTTTGATATTGATACACACACATTTTGTCCTAGATAAGTATTTAAGATGGTGCATTCCCTCACCCTCTATTAGGGACTAGCACGCACAAAAAAATCCAAAGTGAACCCCATGCTTGGTGTATGGGGATTTCACAAAGAAACATATCTTCTCACATGCAAGGAAACTGGTTCACACTCTTAGGGTCAGCGTGAGATTTTTTAGGAAACAAAAGTCAAGGAAGGAACAAATAGTTATTTGTTAGTAATGATCCTATTACATGATGGTAGAGATTTTTGGTGTATTATAGTAAGGTAAGTACAATTATCTGATGTATTTGATTCTCTAATAAGTTAAGGCCAACATTCAGAGACCAAGGAAAAGGAATGGCACCATTTGGCATATGCACCATCTACTTAACTATTAGTTAAATTTTTTTAAAACTAGGCTAAAGGGCCAATGTAACTTCTTGTTAAACTGACAAAGGAAAAAACCCCATCAATATATATAGCCATTAAGGGATTAGTATAAAGTGGGTTCTAGAGTTCTTAAGTTCTTGATTTTTGTGTGTATGAGAAATTAAGGGGTATATTTGTTGCTATTCATGATTAGTTAGATATAATTGATAAAATTGCAATATGGCAATTGAATGAATACAAGGATATCACAGTTGTTATGTATTTTATTGGTTGAATGAGTACACTATTAACTAATTATATATGGTTTCACACATGGATATTATAGAATGTATAATGAGAAATTATATTCCAAGTAATTGAAATCACTTAACAAACATTATGATGTATCTAAAATTGATAGGAACAAGTCTTCTCTCACACCTTGGGTGAGTGCACTAGGTTATGGCTTGTGTGATATGTTAGTGTGGGTCATTGCATTAATTCTCAATATGTAATGATAGTGTATGTTCACACATGTGTTGGTCATCAAAAAGGAACTTCAAAAGAAGAGCAACAGTCAGGGGACAAGAAGTCCCTCCTCTTTAATGGGAGAGGTTCCCTTATTCAGAAATGAACCTATTTACACATGTACAAAGTATGGTTTCACTATGGAACTTGGATATCATAAAAGTGTTTCCTAAATAGATCACCAATTACAAAAGGATAGAGGAATGAAAATGTGAAAATAAGCAGAAAGGCACCACCTAGAATTATAGATGACAGAATAATTCCTTATGCGTGCAAGAATACAGTGAATTGAAATAAGATCATTTGTACCCACATTAATAAGATGAAATCTGAAAAGACACACAGTTCTATGAATAACATCTACAAGAATACAAAGCTTCTCAGCATAATGTAGACGAATGATCTAATTATATTTAATGGACAACTTATGAATAAAAGGAATCGGATAGACAAAGAATGGAAATCCTTCTGTATTGATTTCTTTATGATTTCTTTACACTTTTACAAATAAGCCAAGTTCTCTCCTTTAAAAATGGCGAGGAGAGGCCATTATATAGTTTACAAATTAGTTATCCTTGGTAACTACTTCTTTTAACTAATGTTTAGTTAGAGGGCTGCTAATCGCAATACCCCAACTAATTACATTAAATCCGAGAAGAAAGGAAGAAAAGAGAAGAATCAGGAGAAGAAGACAGGCGTTCATGATTGAGAGGGGCCCACTGACTTTAGGATCCACTATCTGAATCTTTTCAATGCCTCTGCTATGTCTCTGCCTCGTGGGACTGATGTGTTGGCAGTGGACTGAGTCCAAAATCCGAGGCACTTCTCCATTTCTTTGTCGAATTCGACATGAGTATGATAATCTTTATTCGCCTCCTCAATAGCAGACTGGAGAGAGCAGATCTCCTTTATCTTTTCTTTGGAAATAGACTCCTCCCTGAACAAATTCTCTTTGACAAAAGCTCTGAATTGAGCTTTGATTTCTTGTAAAGAGAGAGGCACACCAGAAGTCTCATCATGGAGATGGCAATGTATATCCTTGAAGGCAGATACAACTAGAGTCTTGAAGGCCTCACCCTTCTGCCAGCTATTTCTTAACTCTCCCAAAGCCTCCTCCAGCACCTTGATTTTCCATTCCACGCTGTATACCCATGACTTTGACAAGTTATCTTTTGCATCATCGAAGACCTTGCTTTCCATCAAAATATTTTCATCAGCCTGTCCCATAAGGCGAAGGTCTACTATACAGCTGCTCCAGAGTTTGAGTTCTTTATCTATATTCCCAATAGTGGAGGAGAGCTTCTGTTGTAAATTATTTACCTTCTCATTGAGTTTGAAGGCTTCTCCAATGAAATTCAATCCTGCAATGAGCATGTCATCCACCATGGCCTCCATAGCCCTTCCATAGATGGAATACTTGTGCATATCTTTGATACTCTGCACTTCATCTTGGCTCGAGAATCACAGGTGGTGGAAGAGTAGTCAATGGGGTAGGATCTAGAACTTTATCTTTAGATAGCAGTGACTTGATGAAACCTGTAAGAATCTGGGCCTACTCCTCCAACTGCTCTATGGTTTGTTGTCCTTTCTCTACCCTCCCAATGACTCTAGTGACTATTTCCTGAAGATTGTGGATCTCACCTTCAGGGGTGGACTCTCCCATGGGAATTCTTGAGAGCTCAAGGTCGGATGCTTGCAAATCTTGCTCTGGCTTGTCTACCTTAGGCTTGGCTATCTCCAGGAATTGTTGGCCCTGAGCATCAGACACTATCCTGGAGGTAGTTCTGGCTTTTTTTGGCATGAGCAGGAGTAGTGCCTAATAAGGCCGCCACAACATCAAAATTGGGTCCCGAGATTCGGAGGAAGACTTTCTCTTCCTACTGTCAACAAGAGGCTGCACCCATGCAAAAGAGGAGGAGGAAGAAGTAGGTGGGGCAAGAGGACCAAGAGATAAAGAACTCATGGCACCCAAGGTTTGTATTGTTGTTGCCTCTAGTTGGGATATGAGTGGAGCGCTTGGGGATTCTGGTATAGAGGAGTCACTAGCACCCGGAAGCTTAGTGCTTTGGACCTCCTTTTCTTTATCCATGGGGGCTTCTGGAGCGCTTGTAGAGACTGGCACTTCACTCTCCTCACTTTCACTGAGAACAATGATGTTCTCTGGGCCTGAGGGAAACTCCGTATGCTTCCTTAGGGGATCTTCCTCCACAGGCTCCTTCTTGACTTCTCTGACTTTCTTTTGGTATACCTGGGTGGATGAGGAAGGAGTGGAGACTGTGGGACCTTGAGTTTGAGGTAGGAGGGGTCTACATAGGTGCTCTCGAATCAGGTGACAATGCCTCTTTTCTTGGTGTTGAGGTGTCTTTGGAGGACTCACCTGAGTGCCTTCTGAGTTCACAAACTCTCCTGTCAAACCAGATTTTGGTTCTTACCAAGACGGGAGCTAGGATTTCCGCCAGATCATCCTTCTCCTTTTTGAACCAATCCAAATCCTCCAAGGGAGTGTGTTTGACCACGTTTTCATACTCATATGAGTACAAGTCAGAATTATCATCCTGGAGCCCTTCAGAACTTGGTACAGGTTAAGCTCTTGAATTAGTTGAAGAGAAAATCTGCCATAATGCCTCCTTCTTGCTTCAAAATCATCAACACAGTCAGCCCAATAATCTTCTGTGTCTACCCTATGATGATAAGTGATCTTGATGTTCTGCTCAATAAACTTCTTCAAGTCAAAACAAGTTCTTGGCCTGAAGAAATGGACAATGAATGGGAGCTAGGGCTCTTTCTATGTTTTGTGCATCTAGAGCCGTTTTGCAGGTGTAGTTTCCCAAAGTGATGGGGAAGTGCAAACTAGTAATTTTCTTATCCCTGCAGGTTCTATGCAACTTTTCCAATTTCCTGCATACTTCTATTAAGGCCATTTTATCATTGCAGAACATGGGGAGCTTGAGAGGGGTGCTCTCATAGCCAGCAAGCCTTATATAGGAAAATTTTCTAAATTGGATGAAGTAGGCACCGTAGTGCGATATCAGATTCATAGCTTCATCAGAAAATCTCCTCGTTGTATCGCTCTCCAGAAGCCTGACAATGTACATGGTGAAGGCATCATTCACCCTTCTGAAGTTGTGATTGCTAGTTTCCAAGGTGAACTGAGGGCAGTAGGCATATACGGGGTCACCCTTGTGAGCATCAATGTATGAGAAGCCAAACCATTGCCTTGATGCTACCAGAGTATACATCAAGTATGAAGTCATATAGAACTTCTTGGTTTGTTGTACATTGGATAGCTACTCTGCTAGGTTCATACTAATGATCTCTACCCAATTGATATTCTGAGTTCCTTCGCACACCATATTGATAAGTGGGCACATCCAGAAATGGAACTCATTTGTAGAGGGTAAGCCCATGACCCAAGCTAGTAGGATTATAAAATCTGACAATTCCTCATTGAAATCTGCACGAAAAAGAACCTTGGATAGACGAGACACCCCCTTTTAGGGTTTTTAAGCCAGGACTTCGCCACCCACGCCTTATATTTCTCACTGTCCTGATCAAAAGGGCTTGTGCCTGGTTCTGAGAAATTACTATAGCATTTTCCATCTCTGGAATTCTTAGGGCAGCACCAATGGCGGTAGTGTCAAGTTTGGTGATGAGTTCCCCATGCACATTCATCAGCTCACTCGAGTCAGGATTGAAATGAGCACCGCAGGAGAGTACTGTATCTGCGCATTGCACCGAGATAGGGAAACCACCGGCGAATGCCAAACCACTGTCATGAATCATCTGTGCCATAGGTGAAGGGTTCGCGTCTGTCATTCTTGCCCAAAAATCTCCAAAGTCGAGGTGGCGAACCTCACTGTCCCCGATATCGGGAACGGCAGACTCGAGCGGTGAGACTTGCTCCTGGCCTTGGAATTTAATCTTCATGTTGTTAGCAATTTGAGGAGCCAAGGTTGCAATCTAGACTCGGGATGAAATTGCAGGGGAAATGAGTATGCGCGTAGAAATTTTGATCGCAAAGGTATGAGCAATGGATAGCAAGAAAGCAGTGTGTAAAACACATAGGGGGCAGTTCATTATATAGCCGTTTGGGAGAGAGAAAGACAATTAATGCGCATTAAATACACACCTACCAACTTGGAAAGCAAGATATTTGTGAAGAGTGGGAAAAATTAACTCGAATGGCCTTTGGTTCATTTGGGACACGCGGGACGTGAAAGCGCGATTCGGCCAATACGGGCGATGCGGGAAAAGTATGCACAAATGCTTCTGGGACATGAGGGATGAAAGTACGTGGAGTACGTGATTCGGCTGAATCGGGTGAAAAGGGAACAATGAGTTTGGACGAAGTTGGGACACTTGGTACAAAAAGTTCTGATGGGCCCGAAAGAAACGGACTGGGTAAAGTGTCCGATTGGGGAACAAAGAGCTCGTATGAACTTGGGACACTTGGGACAAAAAGTTCCGACGGGCCCAAAAGAAATGAACTTCGGGTAAAGCGGTCGATCGGGGAACAGAGAGCCCAAATGAACTTGGGACACTTGGGACAAAAATGTTCGACAGGCCCGAAAATCACACAAAATGACCGAAAAATGTAGATTTTTCCAATTTCTTAACTTTTCACATTACCAGGACAACAAAAAGACATTTAACTTAAAAATTTTCAATTTTCAACTTCTCAAAAGCAGGGGAATTTTGAGTAGAAAAAAACATGTAGATCTAATTTTTTTAGGTAGATACTCTAGGCACAACATTTTAGGGTAGATACTTTAGGTGAAACAAATAGTTCAAGGTTCTTTATTACAATAGGATCAAGATATAGAGCCATCTCAACCCACTACATATGCGCTTATTTAGTAGAGCCTAGTTTTTGGAAAGAAGAGAATAATTTTTGAATTCAATCAAGGTGAAGGGAGTTTTACTAGATCCCAAGTGAAATCAAGCTATAACAAAAGAGAAAAAAGACGCTTTTGGATCCAAATTTATAAACCATTGAGGGCCTCATGGAGTGAAAGTTAAAGATAGACATCCTCACTACATATGTAGGTATGAAAAAATCACATGAAGTAAAAGAGGAAAACAATATTTACATGGGGTTCTCATCCTAAGGTTTATTAACCTATGATTGAGAAACCAAAGAGATAATAAACATCCTATAATCTACAAAAGTCTCTTCTTGTGCCTATAAATATTGTGGAGCAGATGAACAAGACCAATATTAATGTGACAATGTGGGATGCCTTGGTTATACTTGTACAAATTAACTTGCTACATAAATATTAGAAATAATTCAATCATTCTATAAAGGCCTAGAAGGAGCCCAATTCAATGCTAACCAATTTATATTACACTAATGTAACATATGTGAGTGATTTCCTAATACCTTCCCTTTTATGTGTCTCTAATTATTAATAAACTCTTGGTTCATAATTAAATGATTGAATCTGGTGAAAGTATCTCTGTTATTCCTAAGAAAATATATGATGTGCTGGGATTAAAATATGATCATGGAAATAATACAATGGTTCAAATGGATGAAAATATTGTAAAATTAGTGGGATTGATATAAGGCCTCAATTTGACCCTTCATTCCTCATAACATTTCATTCATTCAATTTCCTTTAGTGTTTTCCATTCCCTTATCTCAATACTTCACAACAAAGTTGGAGGCTTACCTTTCCTATGAGTAGTCTCACACGCTCTGGAAAACAACGCATGATACAAATATTGCTATCAAGGTATATAATCTATCTACAAGTTTTATGTCGAAACTTTGGGTCTAAGACCTTTGGAGGAAAAATAAACCATTCATTCGTGAGGTAGAATAATGTGTCCCATGAGAGGTGAAATTTTGGCCATTAAAATACTTTTGAAGATACTTGGCCTAGGTACTTATTACATCCAAGAGGAAAATAGCCCAACTCGTATTTTGGTGAAAGAGATAAGATTTGAAAGGCATGTGGCAGCTATAATTTGATCAATCCAAATGCAAAATAAGTGTGGGTGCAATATTAGTGCTAATACCACCATAGAAAGATAACACCTTATTTTCACATAGAATTCAATTTAATTACATCATAATCATTCTAGACTATGAGGCATTTATTTAGGGATGTAAATTACCAAAGGGAAGGGTGTCGATCTTTTACATATCTTTGGAGACTCAAAACTAGTTGTCCACTAAGTAAGATCACAATTATCTAGGAATAATTCTCTACTCAAGCATACAAATAGAGGATATGATCTTTTATATAGGATTTTGATGCATTCAACCTCCAAACTATCCTTATAAATCATAATGGTGAAGTTGATAGAATGGAATCCATTGAAGCCCATTTTGACCCCCTATAAATCTCACGAAGTGCCAAAATCATCATGTGAAGCTAATTTTTAGGATTGGTGTACCTTAAAAGGAATACCATTGGAAGGTATTTGAGAGTAACCAGCAGATTGTCAACTTTATATAGTAGGAGGAAAATTTATCCCGGGATATACAACCCAAGTTACATAATTATTATGGTGATTAGGTCATTCAACTCAAGGCAAATAATTTTATGAAAGGTTACTTTGGATAAATTATTTATCCCATATGATCAATATAAAGGGGAGAAACATGAAGATAATAGATGAACACTTCTAAGAAGTGGACATGTATCAAGGAAATTTTATAAAATAGGGTAAGGTATGAACTCTTGAGAAATGCCAAGCATTTTTCCACTTATGTCAAAAGTATGATGATGTAATATTTTAGACCTATGATGAAATTAATAGGTACAAATCTGAAATAATCCAACATACCTTTAAATTGTCTCCTAATGTCGAGTGAGTAAGAAAAAATAAAAGGGAAATCAAATCCAAGATTGAACCCCTCATGAGAAAATACCTATCTATACTGATTGAGGCTATTATCATGTTTCTAATAAAACATTCCAATTGGGTAAAGAATTTGGTCCCTATACGGAAGAAAAATGTTATGCCCTTAGTCCTATAGGCTATATTAGATATGTAGTGTTGACTTGTGGCTTACATAATCTATTTTCTTGTAGTATATCATTAATTTATGATTTCATATGTTTAGTAGGTTGGCCTTGGTGTTGGACATAATATATGAATGGTATGTATAGGTGGTGGTAAGAATTAGTTAATCATCATATTGAACACTTGATTCTTATTGTATGGTTTGGAGGTTTCCACCTTGAAGTGGCTAGGTCATTATAATTGCATTTTGAGATCACATATCTATATTTTGGTGTTCATTGGTACTCTATTGTTGTTGATGATCCATAAACCGACCCAAAAAAATCATTGACCTATGGACCCTTATAGGATTATTAGTCTTTTACCAAATTCACCCCAAAATAAATCAAATTTAATCAAATGCAATGCAAGAATAAGAACCACACTACACAAGGGTTGATAACGGAGTTTAGCAAAATGCCTACGTCTCCAAGTTTGTAAACTAGCTGAACCAATCCATTATAAAAATATGATTGTACAGTACAAATAAAATTTACGATACTATAATGAATGTTCAACCAAACTTGGTGTGCCAATCAGTCCAATAGACCTAGATTGGTCTTGGAAGCTTAGTGCTCTGACACAACTCCTTGGTTTGACACCTCTTGATGACTTCCACTCCGTTGCATGGAAAAAAACCTCTACATGGTACTAAGTCTTCGGATGTATAATGTTGACAATGATCATATTCCACTATGTTGTATAACCCTCCAAACTCTATGCGAGCTAAGATCAGATCCAATGTCTCTTGACAAAGATGATCATCTTCCACTTTGTTGCATGGCCTCCAACCTCTACGCAGATCCAAGATCAAACCCATCATTTTCAATGAGATCAATATTGATCACGACTCTCCTCTCGAGGCCTCCAAGAAACTAACTTGGTGTTACACCCAACATACTAAGAATCATAGCTTATGTGTGAGTGTACTTCTCCGAGTTACATTACGTCCCTTGGCTTCACAATTGTGTCTCTGTGGACTCTCACACAAGAATACTCAGGCTGCAAATAGGCC
Source organism: Taxus wallichiana var. yunnanensis (assembly GCA_018340775.1). Lineage (NCBI taxonomy): Eukaryota > Viridiplantae > Streptophyta > Pinopsida > Cupressales > Taxaceae > Taxus > Taxus wallichiana. The sequence goes on along the minus strand of CM031236.1, from coordinate 481,323,696 downwards.
TTTATAATGTCGGTGAGTTATATTAATAACTCCTAAATTTTACAATGTGAAAATATAATAATAGGACTTTTCTCTTTTCATTTCCTATTAAAGATAATAATAGGTCTTTAATATATCTTCATGCCTATAATAATAATATAGGTCTTCATATCTTCATAATAGTTCCTTTAAAATATTATAGGTCTTCTTCCTACAAATAATGCCTTATTTTCCCGAGGCTTCCTTCACATTATTATCCTCTTGCTCTCGAGATTTACAAATGAGAATCTTGTTTTTTTGAATGGAGAGAGGGCCTTTTATAAGCCTACCCTACCCTGTAACCCTTGTTGAAAAGGTTAATCCGTAAGCTATATGCAAACTCGTCGGGCTAGGTGAGTTGGTTAGAGCATCGAGTCGTTAGGTGACAGTCTAGGGTTTGATTCCCCAAGATTCATTTTATCCTCCAACTCTATCCCTCCCATTTTTTGTTATTACATTATCCACATGCCATGTTTCTTGCATCCATGTCCACTTCACCATGTATCTTGGTCGACCCACTATGACCCCGCCATGTCACATGTTCCTTCTCCTCGCCATGCCACGTTGTTTCCACACATCGCTTATATGTTTCCCAAACCCACCGATTCCATGTCGTTATGTTGTTTGGTTTCTATTGTCATGGGTTTATTAGCATTAGTTAATCCCACATTGATCGGGATTTGGATGTACAAGGGCTTTAATAATCCTTCCACCCATCTTTATACACCATGGCTTGGGCCATATAGACCATTTTTCTCACAAAAATATATGGTTCGTCGGCAATGGGTTGTAACTCACCACGATCTTGGTCAACTCATCGAGATAGTTATATAGCTTGATCCTGAGCTCGGTGCAATGTGGCAAGATGGTGGCAGGCCATGTGGTGGCCTGAGGACCTACCATGTGGTGATTCCTCCAATTGATTCATGGTGTAATAAAAAAATATCGGCATCAAAGGAACCCCTATGATAAAAGAGTGTGTCGACCCTAGTTGAGGGCCCCGAACTAGAAAGTAGTGAGGCCCACTCATTTGAATACAAGCATCAAAGATCGGAGTCACAAAACTATATTTTTACATTTTCGCCTGATTTGTTTTTGCCACATGTCACAACTTGATTTTCCAGTTGCCCCCAATTGTGCTCTTTTAACTGGAATCTTCTACATATGGTATCTTGCTCTCAACCGAGTATGTTTTTCATGTTCTTGTAGGAAACAAAATTCTCTCATATTATACTACCATATTGTGATGATCCCAAGAGGTTATGAGAAAATATATATCCATTGAATTGACCTCCGGATCACACCTCCCCACTAAGGAGGTTTTTTTCCCAAAAATATTCTATTCTATTCTCTTGGATCAAGAAATTTGATGTTATCTCAAAGAAATCTCTGCAAAATGACACGATGGCCTTTGAACTACTCCTTCTCCACTCGGACAATTGGTTTAATCCATAGGACATGTGGCACTTGGGCTCACTTTCTTTTTTTGCACCACTCTAATGCCAAATTAGGATGACTAATACCCTTCTGGTCTTCTGAGGACTTCATATAGAGATTTGATTACCAATGTTGCAAGCAAACACTAGGCATGATAAACCTGTCACAAAGTGTTTACTTACTTGGTGGCTCTGGTCCTATGTCTTCTCCTTAAGACGAGGTATATTTTCCCTTGTCTTCATTGGCCTTAACCCTCTTGGCGTGTTTCTTTTGCTTCCCACACCAAATCACACAATGGCTATTGGATCCATAGTATACACATGAATATGTCCAAAATATCTCTAGGGTTATTATGGGCTCCTTTTTGTAGTCAAAGAAGACACGATCATACCTCTTAGGGTTGTCAACTTTGCCTTTTCTCTCATTCTTTTTCTTTGAGAGTCTAGTATGTTCCCTGTTGCAAGATGTTTTGGGAGGACTGGTGGCTTTGGATCTACGCTTGATGTTATCTTAGAGATTTATCCCATATCATGTTTACCATTATTGTATCCTAGACCCACATATCGAGGTATTTCCTCTACCTAGATAGGGTTAGTTATACCTTGGTTATTCACACCAAGGACTTTTCCTTCATATCCCATTTTAAAAATCAATTTTTATCCTATACCTCTAGTGTACTTTTTAAATTCACCAAAATTAGGATTTACATTTTCATGGGAAGGAAATTTCAATGAATCACTTATAGGGTGATTATCGATGGACGTACCTTTCTTCTCCGCTTTAGCACCATCTTACAATGTTTCTAGGAGAACTTCCTTAGCTTGCATTTCACGTTGTAACTCTATGATCACTCCTCTAAGGAATTATGCCCGAGTCTCAAACTTGTCTTACAACTCTTACTTCTTTGATTCCACAAGATGTATAAATCTCCTCAATTGAGAATCCTTATCTGGGTTATGGTGTGTTTTTCAAGCTATAATTATAGTAGGTTGACTACTACTGGATCTTTTCGTTGCCTTTTACGTTCCACCATTTGACGTTGGAACCACCTTGGTGCTCGGTCTAGGAAAAATACCAACATTGTCCCTTATCATGCCCAATCATAGAGAAATGTGCACATATCTTGAGGACCATCCCATTCTTCTTGGGTCCCTTGGTGATGACTCTCTTCTTGTAATGCAAACTATAGGAGCTCCATGCTCTGTATTATTTCAACAATATGATGTGCTTGACCTCGTCGATGTAGATTCACCATGTGCAACATATTACCTAGTATCATGAGTATAACAAGCCATAGTATGAATTGGTACAACTCCATATCTCTACTACCGCAGGAAAACCCGAGTTCTTAATATCAAACTTTCTCGAGATAGAAAGCTTACACGTGATACTCTTTCGATACCAACCGATCTAAAAACCGACCAAAAAAATTCATTGACCTATGGACCCTTATAGGATTATTATTATTTTACCGAATTCACCCAAAATAAATCAACTTTAATCAAATGTAATGAAATAGTAAAAACCAAACTACAAAAAGGTTGATAACAAATTTTGGAAGAATGCCTACGTCTTCGAGTTCATAAAATAGCTAAAATAATCCACTATAAAAAACAGATCATACAATACAAATAAAATTTATGATACTATAATGAATGTTCAACCAAAACCGGTGCACTAATCAATCCAATATACCTAGAATGGTCTTGGAAGATCACTTCTCTAGTACATATACGTAGTTTGACACTTCCTGAAGACCTCCACTCCGTTGCATGACAAAATAACATCTACACGGTGCTAAGTCTCTAGATGTATAATGTTGAAAACAATCATCTTTTAATCATTGCACGGACCTCTAGCCTCTATGCAGAGATAAGATCAGATCCAATGTCTGGTGATGATGATGATCATATTCCACTTTGTTACATGGCCTTCAGCCTCTATGCAAAGCTAAGATTAGACCCAGTCTCACCAACGAGCTCAATATTGATCACGACTCTCCTCTGCACCTCTTAAGAACTAACTTGGCAATATTCCCAATGTATTAAGAATCAAATCTTCTATGTGAGTGTACTTATCTAGTGTTGCATTACTTCCCTTGGCTTCACAATCGTGTCTATGGGCTCCCTGCACGAGAATAATCATGCTTCAAATTGTCCTTTACAATGTCAATGAGTTAAAATAATAACTCCCAAATTTTACAATGTGCCTATATAATAATAGGAATTTTCTCTTTTCATTTCCTATTAAAATATAATCATAGGTCTTCAATATATCTTCATACCTATAATAATAATATAGGTCTTCATATCTTCATAATAGTGCCTATAAAATATTATAGGTCTTCTTCCTACAAATAATGCCTTACTTGCCTAAGGCTTCCTTCACATTATTCTCCTCTTTCTCTCAAGCTTTGCAAAGGAGAATCTTATTTTTTGAATGGAGTGGGGGCTTTTTATTTTCCTAGGCTACCCCACAAACCTAGTTGAAAAGGTTTATCTACCAGCTCTAAACCAACTTGTTGGGATAAGAGAGTTGGTTAGAGTGAAAATTGTTAGAAGTAGTGTTGTTTCTTGCTTCCCCATGATATTGGTCCAGATCCCATAAAGAACACAAACCGTGAATTGGATTTTCTATCATCAATGTTGCCTACATGATTTGAATCCGAACATCTTGACAAGAAGAAGTTTTCGTTCTTCTCGTATTCTAGACCAAGATCCACTATTCCCTTGAGATATCTCAAGATGCGCCTTGTTTCCTTCCAATGAAAAATTTGGGTTCTTACATGAACCTCGATAGATAGCTCACTGCAAAGCTGATATTTGGTCTAGTGTAGGTCAAGTAAATGAGACTCCCAATCAACTGTAGATAGAGAGTGGCATTTACGGTAGGAGATGGATCTAAACGAGATGAATGCAATCTTCTCCATAGGTGTAGCAATCGGTATGCAATCCATCATCCTGAATTTCTTGAGTGTTGTCTTGGTATATTTCAAATGAGAAACAAAGATGTGATTCTCTTTCTTCCATACTTCCAATCCAAGACAATAATGCACAACCCGAGATCTGTCATGTTGAACGATCGGTTAAGATCTGTCTTCATTACATCAATCATCCTCACTGAACTACCAAAGTGATGACTAGATCATCGACATAAACAACCACAATCACAATCTCCCCTTGCTTTTTAAGGTAGAGATTGGGATTGTATGGATTTATGACAAATCCATGTTGTACAAGATGCTCGTCAATTTTGATGTACCAAGCCCGAGGTGCCTATTTAAGGCCATACAAATATTTTCTGAGTCTGCATACCTTTGCTTCTTGACCGGTATAATATAACCCTAAGGTTGACTCATGTATACTTATTCTTTTAAATCTCCGTTCGAAAGTCACTTTTTACGTCCATCTCGATGGACTTTCCAACCAAACAAAGGTGCAACTAGAGCAAAGATCATCCTGATCATTTTGATCTTAGTTGTGGGAGAAAATGTCTCCTTGTAGTCAATGCCTTGTTTTTGTACATACCCCTTTGCTAATAGTCTCATTTTATACTTGTTTATTGTCCCATCTGCTTTGTACTTTGTTTTGAATATCCATCTGCATCCAATGGGTTTCTTTCCTAGTGGAAGATCAATAAGTTGTCAAGTGTTGTTTTTCATCACTGAGTTATACTTAGCATCCATGGAATCTTTCCAAGATTTTGACTATAGGGCTTCTTGGACTGTAGAGGGCTCATCATATTTAATAACTCTACTCATCAAAGAAAATTTCCCTTCTTTTCTTACTTTACTTTGTGAGTCTATTGTCCAGTGGGCGGATGTATCCGTGGAGCATCCATTCTTGCATCTCATAGCATATCAATATACCACTTGGGCATACATTGAACTTCTCTAATGGATCGTTGTTCTATCTCGATCATCACAATCATCCCCACCATCACTTTCATCATATGTGGGAACATCGATTCTATTTTTACAACCGGTGAAGAATCTACATTAGGTTGCTCTGGAGGAGGAGTCTCTGCTTCCTTCTTCTCAAAAAAATCAACATCTCTACTTGGTGTAGACTTTCCCCATATTAGGATCCATCAATCTGCACCCAAGTGGCTCTTCACTATACTCAATGAAGATGAGTTTTTGTGATTTCATATCAAATTTATTTCTATTCTACTTGGGTATGTGCATACTTTCTTTACACCCAAATACTCTAAGATGTGTAACAAATGGATTCCTTTTTTATCATGCTTCATGTGGCGTTACTCCATCAAGACCAACTGTGGGAACTTTGTTCAACAAATACACTGTTTTCTTTACTACTTCTACCCAGAATGTATTTGTTAGTCCAGAATCATCGATCATGCATTGCACCATTTCCTTGATAGTATGATTTCTTCTCTCAGTAACACCATTCTACTATGGTGTGTGTGGAGGAGGCATTTGTCGATGAATCCCGTGAGCTTGTAGGTATTATTTGAACTCATCACTGGTGAATTCCCCCTCGATTTGAGCCAAGAGTTCGATGTGACAACCAATTTTGTTCTCTACAACTACTTTGAAATTATTGAAGTTTTCAAAAGCTTAATTTTTCTTGCGAAGACAAAAAATCCACATTTTTATTGAATAGTCATCAACACAAATCATGAAGTATCAAATACGAATGACTCAATTACATTGTACCATAAATATCGGTATGAACTAGGTCAAGCTTACCATGAGCTTGAAAATTACTCTTCTAGAATGAAGCTTTGTGTTGTTTTCCTACTAGGTAGTGAGGACACTTGTCTGTATCCTTTTGGAGAGATGGTAATCCTTTTACCATATTGTGTCAATGAAGTGTCTCAAGATACTTGAAACTGATATGACCAAGTCTTCGATGCCACAATTGTGTAGAGGTAGAGTTATTAGCCACAAGTGCCTGATCATTTCGTGGAAAAAATCAAGCTGGAACATGTATCCCACATTAGAGGATTTTGTAACTATTTTCGAGCCTCGTGATTTGTCTCGAATTAAACACATTTTCTTTCCAGAATGACTATCAAAGTCAATTTTCAAGTTGTGATCTAGGATTTGACTGATTGACAACAAATTTTTAGTCAACCTAGGGACATATAGTACATCTAATAATCTACAATTGCGTGAACCAAGAGGTAGAGAAATGTTCCCAATCCCTGACTTTGTGTATGAAGAATCATCACCTAATGAAACATGGTTTTTCGAAGGCATGTTCCTCATTGAGGTAAACCAGTCTCTGTGGCTGGTCATGTGTCGAGTGGCTCCCGAATCAACATACCAAACATCACTAGATGACATGGAGGGTTCACTTGATCGAGCAGTGTACAAGTAGTCTTCAATATCTGAATGTTCTTCTTGCTCAACAATATTTCCTTGTTGATGGGGTCTTCTTTTCCAGTTCCCCTTTTTCTACCCTTGATTGTAGTTAGAATGTCCCTTGTGAGATTGTTGGTGTTGAGGTCCAAAGTTACTTGATGAACCTTTCTTGTAAGTATTATACCAACAATATTTCAATTCATGTCCTCTTTTACGAGATCAAACATTTCTTCTTCTATTGCTTATCCCCTTGTGGATTCTGATTCTGATTTTGGGGTTTTTGATAGGAATTAGGTTTTCCTTTTCCTTTTCCTTTCCATTTTTGATGAGAAGAAAGTGCATGCTCCTCTTCGTCATCTTTATTGTACAAGTATTCCTCTTGTTACAGAGATTTAATAGCTTATAAAAATTAACTATCGTATCTAACGGTTTAGGGTTGCCACAAAAATGTGGTATGAATGAGGGAGAGCTCTTAGAATCATAGGAACAAGAGCTTCATCAATGACTGCTTCTCCCAGGGCTAAAAGTGAAGCCCTCAACTCTACAACTCTTCTCAAGAAAGCTTCAGTTTTCTCATTTTTCGTAAACTTCAATGTATGTAACTAAATCTACAAATTCACTATGACATTCTTGTTTTTGGCCTCGTACACCGTGCTTAAATTATCCCATACTTATTTAGTTGTTTTAGCATCTCGAATGTGGGGTTGCACATCGTTGGACACTCCAAACAAGATGATTAGCTTGGATTTCTGATTCGATCTATCAAACTTTCATTATTGTGTTGTATCAGTAGTTGATCTGGTCAGAGTACCATTCACAATAGTCCATATCTCTTAAAACTCAAGTTTTGTCTTGATTTTTTTATTCCATGCGACATAGTTGTTTCCTCTGAGTAGTTGTGAATCTAGAAGAAATAATTTGGGGGCATTGGTGCCCATTTTGTAGAATCAAATGATAGGGTTAGGCTCTTATCACTCCAGGTATAAGGTCTCCCAATCTACATACCATCGATCGATGTACCGAACCGAACCTTTCTATATACGTTCCTTTTGATATACTCGTCGGTACATCGAAGAATCTCACCCTTTCTATATACGTGGTGGTATGTGAAAGAGGTGTTAATGTACGTGAAAGAATTCAATACGTGGTACCAAGATAGTACTGAAAGGTGTCTGTGTGATTATTGACACCGACTCAAATAAATATCCTCATACGCGCATGTAACTTTGTTATATACTCGGATAAATTCTCGTTGGATTTAAATCATGCAATAATTCATAGACAGATAGGTGGGCTCATAGTGTGTGCACTATGTCCTTATTACTCCCCATCGATTTAAAGGATCGATGCCCAAACGATGTTGTTGCAGCTATATTAAGCGTTAAGTGTAGTAGTAGTCACGATGACTTTACTTGTAAGCGCTTCCTGGAGGCACTGTTTATACCTAACATTGCGAATGAGATCTAGGATCTCATGAGTGTTTTTAGAACCAAATTTCATTATTTTTTATTACAATTATCTGCCAAATTTTGAGTAGTTACAATGTTTGCGGTTGACTATGGAAACCTGCAAATTAGTACAATACACTGATTTATACAATTACATAAAAATTTGGAAAAATTGAATGGCGGGTAAAAAAATTGTTTTTGGGGCCCCGTGGCCTCTGAGTCTAATACAATTCTCGAGAGAAAGACAATAAAATAATGGCTCAAAATGAACTTTTGCGATACCCCTCCTTTGGTAAATGTTGTCCTAGGATTAAAAAAAAAAGCCTAATAGGAGAATTTTTTTCCCTAATTAGGGTTTTTCTTGCTAAAAAAGGTGGTGGGTTTAGCTATGGTTAAGCAGTTTAGAGGAGGTTTTCACTGTTATGTTTGGTGATTTGTGCCAAAACTACCGCCAATTCAAAATACTTTAAAATGTTGGATTGATTGGGGAGTCGATCTTTGCACCACTCTCCCCAAAGCACTTAGTTCATCCAACACAATGGTCGAACCACTTTGACAATGAAAGTAAGAACTTTGTATTTAAATTATACCAAAATCGACTCACCCGATGAAATTCGATGTGGTTGACTAGATGATCCACGTGTCCCTAGCGGTTTAGGGATCGCTTGTGAAATCTGGATCTCCTTTATCATCTTGGCCACTTGCAATGGAATCGGCCGCCTTATGTATTTGGCATTCACTACTTTTAATGTTTTGTTGATTATTGATTGTTTTCCTCCTCTTTTTGTTTTCACATAGGTCACAGGCTCGAATTGGCCATGTCGGTGCATAGCTCGCTTGGAGATTGTAGGTTAAGCCGCCGGTGTTGGACGAACGGTGGAGCTCGCTGGGTAAGCCACCGTTGATTGTGTTATAGGTTCGATGGATGACTCGTGGGAGTGGAGGATGTCTCGGTCGCTACTTATGACACATCACATCCAAACAAAACAAGGCCTCCAATGAAACACATGGTCCAAATGTTTGGGAAAACCCGGTCTGGGTGCAAATGAATATCGATCTCAAAAACTCGCCTTGTAACTTAGATCTCGGTGTAGATCTTAGATTTTGGAGTCCATTAGAACCACTCGGTCTATGGGAGAAGGGGTCAAATTGGCTGTGCAAGCCAATATTCAACTAGCTTGACCGATTACTTGGTTTCCAACATGGTGGGGATCTACAATCAGCTCGGTTTGAGCTCAGCATACAACTCGGCCACAATAAAATGACTCGTCGAGGAGCTCGAAAGGGGCTCGGTGGGAAGATTTTGGAGACATAGACCTCCAAATTTGATGATACATATTATATCATCTGTAAGTAAGGAACTTAGGGACAAAACCCTTAATGAGGATTTTTTTTTAATTTTCTATTCCTGCAACAAATTTTTCCTAGTGCAGGATGCACCAGTGCAAAAAACATTTGCGTTCTAAACACTGGAATGGAAGAGGGGGTTGTGGGTATGCAGGGATGTATGGGAAGTTTCTGGAGGCAACATAGGCTCTCTTGGAAAGTAAATTCTTCTCCAATACACTTCTCTTCCTAATGCAACCTCTCTCCAACCCTTCTCTTCCTCACAGTCCAAATTCCCACTCGATACAAATGTAAAATAGGGACAGAAGCCTAGAATATTTTATTAATAATCAATCAACTTTAACAATAGTTGTGCTACAATATTTATACATATTGGACAACAATATACAAACAAAGAAATAGGTTGCATGGGTACAACAGTGAAACCTATTTCTTATTTTGTATATTGTTATATAATATGTATAAATATTGCAACATAACTATTTTAAAATTTGATTGATTATTAATAAAATATTCCAAAGCTTCCAACCCTATTTTATAAGTAACACCTTGACCTTATCATACCCTTGGCTAATTAGATTGACACCTCAATAAATTGAAGAAATAAAAGAAAAAGGGTTATGTTTTAACTGTGAAAAAAATATGGACTAGGTCACAAATGTGTCGAGAAGAAATTGTTTTACATTGAAGGGACTAGTGAGGAGGAAGAAGATGAGGAAACATCAAGTGATGAAGTATAAAAATAGAGGACAAATTTTAAGATCCCTAGATGATTATCTCATTTCATGATCTATCTAGTATTAGCACTCCACAAACCCTTTAGGTGGTGGGTTACCTTAAGAATAATAAGGTTACAAAGTATTGATTGATTCAGTGAACACACATAATTTCATCAATAATAAGTTAGAAACAAGGCTAAATTATTTCATCTACCTAGAACTTGAATTTCAAGTAATGATTGTAGATGGTGGCACAGTCCAATGTTTAGGAAATTCCATAAAATCATACTTATGATGGGTGACTACAAAATGGAGTCCATTATGTTCACTATTCCCATGGGTAGAGTTGATATTGTCTTAGGTGTTCAGTGGCTTACAACTTTGGTCACCATAGAGCTCAATTTCCAAGATTTTTTTACATGCTTTCATTTTGAAGGAAGACATTTTCAACTTTGAGGACTACAAGAAAAACTCCTCAATTGGTTAGCTCTCACCAAATGTAGAATATTCTTAAAAGGGGGTTGAATGAATCGTAACACATTTGTTCTCCATGGAATTTCAACCATTAATTACTATAGCACATCCTGATCTTCATAAGTTCATTGATAAAAATGTAGTTATCTTCAAGGATCCTAGAGGATTTCCTCTTAAAAGAGATCATGATCATGCCATTTAGTTAATTCCAGGAAGCCAACCCCCAACATCAGGCCTTATAGATACCCATATGTGCAAAAAGTGATATTGAGAAGATGGTCAAGGAAATGTTGGAAATGGGTATTATTCTTCATAGTTAGAATTCTTATTATACTCCAATGATGATGGTTCATCAAAAGAATGGAATGTGACACATGTGTCTAGACTAGAAAAAACTTAACAAGCCCACTATCAAAGATAAGTTTTCTATTATTATCATTGATGATTTGTTAGATGAGTTGTATGGTGCAATTTATTTTACAAAACTTGATCTTCGTTCTTGGTATCAACAAATTAGCTTAAAGGAAGAGGATATTCATAAGACAACCTTCATAACTCATCAAGGGCATTATGAATTTCTAGTGATGCATTTTGGTCTTACTAATGCACCATTCACATTTCATATTTTGATGAATTGTGTATTTCACCATTCCTACGAAAATTTGCCTAAGTATTTTTGATGATATCCTAATCTAGAACAAATCATGGGAGTAACATTTACATCATAAAAATATAGTGTTGGAAGCCCTAGAGAAACATCGACTATATTCCAAGCCTTTGAAGTATTATTTTGGGGCACAAGAAGTGGAATACTTGGGCCATATTGTCTCTCATGAAGGTGTTAGGGTTGAACATTTCAATATCAAGGCCATGGTGGAATGGGACTTTCCCATAACCTTCAAGCATTTACAAGTTTTATTAGGGATCACAGGTTACTATCGCAGATTCGTAAAGAACTATGATAGTATAGTAACACCACTCATAACGTTATTTAAGAAAGACTCATTTCGTTGGAATGAGGAAGCTTCTAGGGCATTTGAAAAACCCCATATTTCTCCAAGACCTTCATAGTTAAATGTGATGCTTTAGGAAATGGGATATGGGAAATACTCATACAATAAGGGCATTCCATAACATTTGAGATTTAGAAACTAAAAGGAAATAAATTTTTGAAGCCCACCTATGAGATGGAAATGATGGTAATCTTGCATGTAGTTAAATAATAGAGACCATACTTGATGGGTGGACACTTCAAGGTAAAAATGTATCTTGATAGTTTGAAATACTTCTTGGTGCAATGACTATCTTCATAAGAGCATCATAAACTAGGTCGAAATATGTTGGGATATGAATTTGAGATCATTTATAATAAAGAGAAGGAAAATGTGGTTATTTATAAACTATCTAGGAGGGATGAGTCTACCAAGGCATTTTTATGTGTCATAGCTATATTAAAGGTAGATTAGGTAGATAAATCAAGGGAAGAATGGAAAAATGAAGAGAGAGCCACACTCTCATTCAAAATCTCCAAAGATGATCCAACCATATCCAAAAAAATTATATGGAAGGGTGATACATTGTGGTACAAGGATATGTTGTATTTGTGTAAAAATTCTACACTTAAACACCATGTTCTTTCATAGATTTATTCTTCTCCACTAGGTGTCCATTCTATGTTCTTAAAAACTTATTAAAGAGATACACAAGATTTATTTTGGGAGGGGTTAAGAGGAGATGTTCAAAACTTGTGGCACAATGTTTGGTGTGTCAATGTAATAAGGGAAATACCATTAAGACATTGGGTCTCTTATAACCATTGTCTAGTCCTAGCCAAATATGGGAAGAGGTATTCATGGATTTCATCACATGATTACCTAAATCTGAAGGAAATGTGTAATCATGGTTGTAATGGATAGACGTAAGTATGACCATTTTTGTTCCCTGTCTCATACTTTCATAGCTAGTACAATTTCCATCTCTCTTTATGGAGATAGTTCAAAAGCTCCATGGCACATCCAAAATTATAGTAAGTGATCACGATCCAATTTTTACGAATAATATTTAGACTAACGTGTTCTCTTGTTTCATACCCAATTGGCCTAGATTTTATCTTATCATCCCCATTCGGATGGGAAAACCGGGGTGGTAAATAAATGTTTGGAGGGGTATCTTTGATGTTTTACTTCATATAAAAATAATGGGGTATCTTTGATGGTTTCCACTTACGTAATGGTGTTTTAATACTTTATCCAAAATGTCTCCATTTATAGCACTATATGGGTACCATCCTCCATTACTAATCTCTAGCTTTAAGGTCAAACATAAGGTGAGAGAAATCAAATATAATATTCAGCACCAACACGAGGCACTCTCTAGCCTTAAAGAGAATTTGAAAATGGAGCAAAACCGCATGAAGAAACAGGCTAATCAACACCATAGTGAGCAACACTTTGAAGTGGGAGATTGTTATTTTGTATGGTTACAACCGTATAATCAACTCGTCCTTATAACAACGAAGAAGTATAATAATAGTGCACCTAAATACTATATTCCTTAACAAGTTTTGCAAAAAATTAGTCACGTGGCATATAAGTTGGAGCTTCCTTAAGGAATTAAAATACATCTGGTATTTCAAGTTTATTACTTTAATAAAGTCATTGGGAAGCATGTTTCAACCCATTTAGTTCTTCCTGAACTAGATGAGTAGGGAAGGATGATATTAGAACCTGAAGGGATCCTTTGGACACACACCAAAAGACTAAGGACCCGAGTCATTACCAAGTATTTGATCAAGTGGAATAATATGAATAGTGAAGATGCAACATGGGTAGATGAAGCATTTCTAAAGTAACATTAGGAACAATTTTTCTTTCAAGGGGAGGGACATGCTACGCCCTTAGTCCTATAGGTTATATTAGATATGTAGTGCCAACTTTTGGATTACATAATCTATTTTCTTGCCATATGTCATTCATTTATGCTTTCATATGTTTAGTAGATCAGACTTGGTGTTTTCCATAGGATATGAATGGTATATATAGGTCGTACTAAGGATTTTTAAGCATCATATTGATCACTTGAGTCTTATTATAAATTTTTGAGGTTTCCCCTCAAAGTGGCTAAGTTATTCTACTTGCATATTGAGAACACATATCAATATTTTGGTGTTCTTTGGTGTTCTATTGTTGTTGATATTAATATATATCTAAATAATTTCATTACAAAAAATGGTGAAATCAAATTGTGTGTTGATTTTAGATACCTTAACAAGACCTCTCTTAGATAAAATTATCCCTTCCTCTATGGACCAAATTTCGCATAAAAATTCAAAAGTTGAAAGGTTCTCACTTTTAGATTATTTTGTTATATCCAAATCCTTTTCCAAGGATCTAATTAACATTTGACACATTTGACCACAAAATGGGACACCTATTCCCATGCCAAAGTTCCTTTTGGATTGTCAAATGTTAGTGCTACCTTTCAAAGAGCCATGGAATTGGCCTTCACCATCTAGATTGTCTTGATAAAACCTTCAACAAATGTATGGAGTTTGGAGTATCCCTAAATCCTATAAAATGAACATTTGGTATCCATGAAGGTAAAATATTAGTCCACATAGTTTCAAAAGATGGTATTTCCATTGACCTTGAAAGAATTGAGACAATCCTTTCCCTTTTCCTACCTTTCCATAAGAAAGAAACCCAATCCTTCCTTGATAAGATCAATTTTGTGTTAAAATTCATTACTAAATTTGTAGATATACTAAAACACATCACTCTAATGATGAAAATGGGTGTTATTTTCAAGTGGACTCTAGAGGGGAAGGATAGTTTTAAGTAGATCAAGAAATGCATTTCTCAAGGACCAACTCAAACCAATACTAACTTATAAAAGGACTTCATTATCTATGATTTTGGGCGAGAGAACAACATTATTGTCATTCTATTATCTGGAGAATCAACATGGTTTAGAGAAACCAATTTAATTTTATATTTTCATGCTTTGAAGGACAATGAGATAAAGTATAAATTCATTGCGAAGAAAACTTATGTAGTTCTTGGGATCTTTAAAAAATTAGACATGGTTTCTAATGACAAAATCAAAATCTTGGTCACTCACCCAAGTGTCAAGGATTATATAACAGGGTTCATTTTAAGACCCCCCCTTTCAAATGAATAGTTTAGAATTGGTGGTGAATCTCCAAAATCGACTTTCACATCAATGGTGAATTTTTGAAAAAACATTTTGTGGCAAAGCTAACTAGGTTGGATGGTCACCCATCATCCTATGTACAACTGGGTTGGATGACATCCAACCCAAGTTGTACTGAAGAATATGGACATTCGTCTAACCTGTGTTAGACGGTCATCCATCATCTGCCATACAACCTAGGTTAGATGGAAGACGATGGACGATCATCCAACCAGGGTTGGACGATCATCCAACCAGGGTTAGACGATCATCCATTGTCTTTTGTCCAACCCAGCCATCTAACCTAGGTTGCACGACCATCATTATATATCGTCCAACCTAGGTTGGACGGCTAGGTTGGATGATAGACAATGAATGACCATCTAACCCAAGTTGATAGCCATCCATCGTCCCAATCGTCGGCCAACCCGGATTAGATGACATACAATGGTTATCCATCCAACCTAAGTTGGATGGACAACCACTCTTTTTTGGATGTCTGTATTAAATGGGTACCCCACTGCAACCCCCAAGCTATGTATTATACCTCAAAGAAATACATGTGTAAGTTAATTTTTACAAATAAATAATGGCGGAATTACCCATACAAATGACTTGTTAGCTGAAATTTTAGGCGAACCGTGTGGAAGCCAACTCCTAAAAATTCGCCATTTCAAATTTTAGAAATCCCTAATATTTGCGAGTTTACAAAAATTCACCACTAAAAATTTCCTTATTATATAATGAGCTCAAATATTAGATAAATGAGATTTGTTTGGATCACCAAGATAATGGAGTTTAATGTGGAGATCAAACCCATAAATCTAGTAAGAGTGAGATCCCTTTGCCATAACCTTGTTAAATATTTATAGGCCTCCTAAGAGGTTTTTTATGGAAAAGGAAAATAAATTAAAATAATCAAATGGTTGGAAAGTAACTGATTTAAAAACATGTTAAGGTATCTAGAGACAAGTGATTTTCCAAAAGGCTTAGATAGAACTAAGAGGAAAAACTTCACGGTACAAGTCATCCCCTATTATATAATAAATGGATTTCTATTAAAGAAAAATGTGGATAATGAGTTACTCAGGTGTATAGAGCTTGAGAACATTGGGTAAAGGAACGATAACCGATCGTACCAAGCCAAGAACTCGATGCTAATCAAACACCACGATCAATAAAATAAAATAAAAAATTCTAGAATAACTTTACACATACCTTTGCAAACAAATCAGCAACAATTTCATATATTATTATGGAATTCAATAAAATACAATGAGAATGGGTCTTGCTTATATAGGCAAGGAATAACAATCTAAAAACCACCAAGGTCATAGATCAATCCGTAAATCAAGGAAAGAACTATTCAAGACCATAGATTTAGGAAAGAACTAGATATCAATGATCTAGTCAATACAATAGATTAAGGAAAGAGCTATACCCAAAAACTAGATAATATCCCCTAATATCTAAATAAATAAAAAGAAATATCCACACACATAAGTAGGTGAGGATAAATACAATAAAGGTAAATAAATTACTTAGGTGGATATGAGATAAGGTAAATACCTACTCTAATACCCCCATCAAGTGAAGCTAGGGGCCAAAATAGAAGTGGCATGTCCAAAATATGAGTCCTGGTAACTAGGCCCGATGAGGTACTCATATACAATATATCCATGAAGAAATCTTTAACCAAAAGAAGGAAAGAATCCTGCTAGAAGGAAAGAGAAAGAAGAATAATAAGAAGAAGGAAGATGTTCTCATGAACACCCCCCAAGAACAAATTGTGAAACCCCAAGCATGTTGTGCAACTCAAGGTAGTGAGGTGATGCAAAAAGTTTTGTAAAGATGTTCGTAACCTGCTACTGAGTCGGAATGTACTCCAAGAAAATAACTCCATCTTGAACATGTTGTTGAATGAAGTGGATGTGTATCTCAATATGCTTGGTCTGTTGGTACTCAATTGGGTTGGGAGAAATGTGAATTGCACTTTGGTTGTCACACCAAAGTATAGTCGGTGGATCATGTGGGAATCCAAACTCTGTCAATAATTGTTGAAGCTAAAGAATCTACTGACTCGTTGTAACTATTGCCATGCACTATGATTCTCAAGATGAAAGTGTAATATCATTTTGCTTTGTGCATGCCCAAGTAATCGGAGAAGAACCAAGATAAAAAGATATCCGTAAGTGGATGCATGTCATCAATAAAACTTGCCCAATCTAAATTTGTATATCCAACCAATTGAGTAGAACCCCTAGTGTAGTGTAGGCCAAAGTGGTAAGTTCCGTGAAAATAACACAAAATACTTTTAGCATTCTTCCAGTGAATACTATGAGGAGAATGTACAAACCAAGATACAAGCCCTACTGCAAATGAAATATCATGGCATGTATGGGTCAAGTACTTGAGACTTCCAACAAACCGTTTATACAAAGTAGGATCACAAAGTGGAGTGGGACATGTGGAAGTAAGATTAACCCTAGACTAAAAGGAGATAAAATTGTATTGCAATCAACCATATCAAAGCTTTGAAGAAGATCAGGGGTGTAATTTTACTGACTCAAATGAATCCTTGAATATGTCTAAGAAATCTACAAACCAAGGAAATAATGCAATAACCTAAGATCTGTCATGTTAAGTTGTGTAGAAAGAGCCTTGTGAATAATTTGAATGTGGAAAGAAGAGTTGTCATGAGTAACAAATCATCAACATACAAGAAAAGTATCACAATATCCTCACCAAAATGTTGGAGATACACTATATGATCGAGTGGCAATGAACAAAACCAGTAGATAAAAGAAAAGAATCCATATTCTCATACCAAGCCCAAGAGGCTTGTTTGAGACCGTAGAAATACCTTCAGAGCCTACAAACAAGAGAAGAATCCTAAAACAAATCCAGCAGGTTTCTCTATGTATATTTCCTCTTGTAAATTTCCATGTAAGAAGGCACTCTTCACATCCATCTAGTATGCAGACCATCCTTGTGATGCAACAATAACAAGTACAAGGCATACATAATACATCTTAGCAACGGGTGTAAAAGTCTCAGAGTAATCAATACCTCCAACTTGTGAAAAACCCTTTACAACAAGATGAGCATTATACTTTTCAATGGACCCATCAACTGCGTATTTGATTCGGTATACCCACTTACACTTAACCATATTTCTTACTTTAGGAAGAGATACCAAATCCCAAGTATGATTATTCATCAAAGAAGATTACTCAAGAGCCATCGCATCATCGCACTCCTGTATCCCATGAGCCTTTGAAAAGACTATGGATCCTTAAAACTTCCTAACACAAAAGTCCGAATGTAGAATGTGCGTGATTATGCCTAGTGGGTGGAAGATCATGTATGAAAGGTGTTTCTTAAGAAACTGTAGTATGAGCCCACTTAGGCATAGTGAAAACATCGGTGGAAATATGATCGTCAATGACATCCATAACCTCCTCATCAACCTCCTCAAAGAAAGGATCCTCAAGATGAGATGAAGAATAAGAAGGCATGGAAGAAGATGAAGAATCATGAGGAGTGAAGTGCTCATCAAATTGAACATGTGTTCGAAAAATAACATCATGAGTATTAGGATCTAAAATTTGATAAGCTCTCATGTCCTCACAATACCATACAAAGATCAAGGGTTTTCTCTTCTTATCCAAAGCTTTCATTTTCTTATTTGGCACAAAGGCCCAAGCATGGCTCCTAAAGACTTGAAAAAATGAGACATCGGCTTAGTGTTGGACCAAGCTTCTTCTGAAGTCAAATCCTCAAGTACTCTGTGTGGTGTGCATTCTGAATGTAGTTAACACAATTAACTATTTCTTCCAAGTAGATAGGAGGTAAATATATAGAATGCATCATACATTTATCCATTTCCTTCAAAGTTCTATTCTTCTGATTATGCTAATCTATTTTGTTGTGGAGTATGAGGAACAAAATTCTAGTGAATAATGCCTTGAGTTGCCAAAAAAATAGAAAACGCATTACTGAAGTACTCCCGCCATTATTATTAAAACGGTTCTTTATGCAACTAGAAGATTATTGCTCGACCAAAGCCTTGAAGACTTTGAAGTGTGAAAAACATCACTTTTGTACTTGAGAAGATAAACCCAAGTACACCTGAAGAAATTATTGATAAAGGTAATTACATACTTAGCTCCATTGAAAGAGGGGGTGGGAAAAACCATCAAGTCACTATGCACAAGATCAAGTGGTGAAGAATATCTCTTTGACAAATTCTTAAGAAATGGATCTTGGTGTTGTTTCCTAATGTGCAACCATGCCAAACTACCTCAAGACAAGAAAATCTAGGAAGAATATCAACCATACCATGAGTGCTCAAATCCTTCAAATATATATAATTGAGATTCCCAAATCTCTCGTGCAAAGCTTACTCTCTCTAATCTGCATGAGAAACCAATCATAAAAACCCCTATAGAATAAGTGTTATAAAAACCCTCAAAGTGATATAGTCTAGAACTATGATTAACAATACCCTGAGCAATAAGTGAATAAGGATCCGATAAAGTTTATACTTCTATCCCATGTGGTGTAAAAGTCATTGTTTTCCTTGACCAAAATGACAAATTTGATACACGAAAAGAAAATTTGTAGTGATGTTAGGAACATATAGTGCATCTTGATATCTGCCACCATCAAGTTGTATATCACCTTTTCGTTTAACAAAAGAAAGGAAGAATCTCTAACCTATATTTTGTAAGTAGAACTCAAACCTAGAGAAATAAAAGACTCCTTGGAAGAAGTCATGTGATGAGAAGCACCAAAATCTATAACCCAATTGTATGCATGTGGTGATTGAGATATCCCAACAACATTAAGTATTTTTCCATGTTGATTAAAAAGAGGTGGAGTGGAGATATAAAATTTGTGTTTCTTGATTGCATCCTCTAAGGCTTGCATTCGCTTATAACACATATGTTCTTCATGACCACTACCCCCACAAAAATAACATGAAAGACTAGACTTATTATTGGATTTAGAAGACTCCTTGGGTTTAGAATTATTTTCTTTGGGTTTAGGATCACTTTGAGATGGAGAAGGGGTGGATTTGGTTTTACTTTTTGGTTTTCCCTTGCCCTTAGGATTAGATACAACTAATTCCTTGTGAGAGGTGGAAGACTCAAGGTGAGATAATTTAGATTCTTCCCTAGTAAGTCTTTCACAAAAATTTCTAAGTTAGGCATTATGAATGTGTCACCTAAGGCATCCATGCTAGAGAAAAAGGTAGAATCAAAAATTTGGAATGGTCCTCTCAACTTAGATAGAATCAAGTAAACACACTCTTCATCTTTCTTATCTCTTCCACTTCCCTTCAATTGTGTTAAAAATTATTAACATTGGTAAGATATTATATAATTATTGGAAAATATTTAAGATTAAGAGAGGCGATCTCAATTTCAAGTTGCATGACTCTCATATGATCCACCTTACCGATCTTCCATATTTTGAAAGAAGAGTCACATTTTCTAAATGAAAAAAATACATCACTTATATAAGTTCCTATCAAACCCATACACTTATCAAATTTACACTAGTACTAAAATTTCTCGTATTCTCTAGTGAACACCGGTTTTTCTCAGAAGTTAAAATCCATAATCCTTTCCACTTAAATATTATTTCCATTCTTGGATTCCATGTATGGTAACTATGTGTTGTTAATGGCTCAACATGATCTAATGTAGAAGTAGATAAAGATTCCATCCTCAAAAAATTACCAAAAGAAATGCAAGAACCAAGCAATACAACAAGCGCCCTAAGAAATGTAATAAGAGCCCCCATATGTTGGCACTTTATAATAAGAAAACCGAGTTACCGATCAAAAGATACAAGCTTTTTAATATTATGCTCTACTATTTATTTTATTTGCCACTAAAATAGAATAAAATGTTCTTGCCCCAACACACAAATAAAATGAAAAAGGTTTAGGGTTAAGCACCTACTAGTAGGAATCACAAGCTTTAAGCCCTCATATGACCATACCATATGATAGGGGCTAAGGATTTCAATGGGATTAGAGTTTTACCACCTTTTGGATCCAATGGAAACCTCTCTTTTACATAAAAATGCACGCAACAAAATAATACGGAAAAATACCGAATATATGAGTATACAAAAAAATATTTACAAAACGAAACTTACGAGACAGATGTTAACAACCACCTCCTTTGATACCATAAAAGAAATGATAACCAGATTGTACCAAGCCAAGAACTCAAGATGTTAATCAAACACCACGATCAATAAGATGAAAGCAATTCACCAGAATAACTTTACATAAACCTTTGCAAACAAATGAGAAGCAATATCATATATTATTATGGAACTCAATGAAATACAATGAGAATGAGCCTTGCTTATATAGGCAATGAATAACAATCTAAGAACCAGTCAAGGTCATAGATCAAGCCATAAATCAAGGAAAGAACTAGTCATCAAAGAACTAGTCAAGACCATAGATTTAGGAAAGAACTAGACATCAAAGATCTATTCAATACCATAGATCAAGGAAATAACTATACCTAACAACTAGATAATATCCCCCTAATATCTAAATATCCACACACATAAGTGGGTGAGAATAAATACAATAAAGGTAAATAAAGTACCTAGGTGACCATGAGCTAAGGTAAATACCTAATCTAACATTGGAAAGGTGATTAGATAATTCCACCAAGGATTCTCTAGATCCCACTTTGTAACTCAAACTACAACCAAGAATTTTATGGTTAGTTACTTCTTTCCTACACTATTTGTATATGCTTTCAAATGGGTAAGGGATTTCAAAGAATATTTTTTTCACCAGAGGAATCCCTTCCCCTTTAACTTATTGCTATAAATATACCCTTTTCTCATGGAGTTTAGAATTCATTGGAATGGTAAATCCTCTTTAACATTGATCACAAGTGGGTACTAATTGACATAGAGTATCTCACCCTTATGGGTTGATATTATCCTATTAAAAGAGGTAATTGAAAATGTAATTCTAAACTTCCTTGAGGGGTTGGTCAAAAAATTTGGATTCCCTCACACTATGACTATTGATAATGTTAAGGAATTTGTGGAGAAAAAATCATGAGTTTTCCTCAAGGTATGACATATTTTTGAAAACATCCTCTAACTACTACACTCTAGGAAATGGCCTAACTAAATATATAAAAAATAACCTTTTGAAAACTATAAAAGGACCATGGAGTATAACTAAATGAAATGTCATACGAAAATCAAAACATTGTTGGATAAAAGAATAACATCTAAAAATTAGATTGGCAACTCTCCTTTTATTCTAGTATATGGCAGGGAAAAAGGGTTCCACTCATACTTGAGCTACCAATCCTTGAACTTTCTCTCAATTTAAAATTGGAGTACCATGATCCTAGAGAAATCAGAATTTCAGAGCTTGTGGAGTTGGAGGAGATCATGAAAAGAGTTAGAAACAAACTAATAGACCACCAAAAATTGTCAAATGGTGGTTTGAAAAGAAATATATTCGCTAAGAATCCAAGGAATGATATTTTGTGCAAAAATGGGATGAGGAAAGAGATAATATTGGGAGGAATCAAAATATTTACATAATTTGGAGTGTCCCATAATAGACCAAAAATGCAAGAAAAATAATACCTTCAAATTGAAAAATCTAGATGGTGAGCCTCTTCCTATCCCAATCAATGTGATATTTCTCTAAAATACCCATGAGTATATTACAAGCATATTTATCATATTAGATTAGTTTTCCCTTCTTTGTTTCACTTTTTTATTTTTTCTATTTTTATTTTTTTCTTTTGCTAGTTTTTTGGGCTTTCTTTATGCATGAACTAAGCTTTATGTGTTTTTGGAAACTTTCCCATCACTTCCAATCAATAAGGTTTTTATTAGGATCATTAACTTACTTTACATGAGGGTATTTGTTTTTTCATAACAATTGCTTTCACACACTTTCAATATTTCCTTTGAAATATATATGATTTTCCATTTTGTACATAAGTTTTGTTGCGTCGATCTCTTGGAAATACTATTTAGAGATTGATGATCTACAAAATTTTCATGGGAAGATCTAAAGTGAAAGGTTTTTAGTATTCCAAATTTAGTGCAAATTTCAGGCCCATTGGATGCTTAGGCTATTGATATTTTCATTTAGTAGAAAAATAACCCCTATGAGTTACTTTAAATGTTTCCCATAAGAGTCTCTAGCTCTTTTTTATCAATCACAACAAGCACAAGCCTATTTTCTCCCATTTAAAAATTTCACATATCTATTTCAATGTTTTGATACCTGCAATCATTTTTGGGGTGGAGTTATTCTTTTATCTCCTTTGTGGTCACATTTTGGGTGTATTATAAATTTATAGAAATTTCTAACACTGTTCGCGGTCATCCATGGACATTATTTAAGCTTCACATAGTTTACACATGCTTTGGGACAACTTTGAGTTGTTCCTTTATTTCACAATCATCTTTTGGGATGGATTTGGTCCCTTTCATACATCCAAAAATACCTTAAGTCAATTTTGAGATATATAATGCTCTACACAATTGAGCTCTTCTTTGGGGGACTCAAATTACAGTTAATTTGACATAGTTGAATTTAAGCTTCGACAATGATATAGATGCATTTATTTTTTATTTAGGGATTAATCCCACATTCACCATGAAGAGGGCTTTGGTGGGGTTCAAATAGAAAATTTATTTTTATTTATTGGAGTAAAGGCTCCACCCACTTAAACCTTTTAGTAAAGTGTCAAAATTCATTAAGTATTTAGTCCAAGTTCAAAGATAATTAAACTAAGGAAGAAAGAGATCCCGGAACTAGAAAAGATGGGATTGCATCATGTGGCATTCAAGTGTTAAGTAGCATTGAATGAAACATAGAGTTCAAAATTTGGCTTAAATTATAGAGATGCAAAATATTGGTCATGATATAAAGTTGGGATTGTGCCATGTGGCACAACCACACATAGTCATGTGTTAGGAAATAGAAATAGGATTGGAGGAGAGTGAAATGAACCAAATCCCATGATCAATCATGACCCACAACATGGAACCAACAAGAATCAAATGCAAGGATCCCATGGCCAATCACGAACCACCATATGATGTCAACAATAATAAAATACAGGAGCCTATGGAACATCATGGCCCACCATGTGACACTAATAAGAAGCCAATACATGTATCTTGTATCCAATCATGAACATCCATGTGGTACCCATCCAAGGATCCAATAAAAATGAGAGGCTTCCACATGGCACCCATCCAAGGATCTCATATACAATCAACATATACATGTGGCATGCATTAGGAAGCTCGAGCATTATGGAGAATAGAGACCAAGGGAGAAAAACATGAAGAGTGGAGACAAAGTGAAAAAGATCTCTAAGGTAACCAATGAGAGGTGGAAATGTAACACCAAATGAGAAACCAATTAGATCTTTCCATGTGGCTCAATGAGAAAAGGGTAGACATGACTATAGTTAAAAATCAAAATTTCCCGTAAGTTTTAATGGTGCAAGAAAATGGAAGATCTCTAGTTGTTGGGCGGTATCTTATGACCGAGGCTGCCAAATAGAGAAAATTGGATCCATTGGAAATCTCCAAAGGATATTTTTAATTTATTATATCTTGGGATCTATCCATGGTGTTTTAGGAGAAAAAATCAATCAAATATTTGGTATTTATCTTTTTCATTTAATGAAATTTATAGGAGGATTCAAAGATCAAGGGAGTTCATTTCTTGAGCACAACACTTCAATGTTTTATGTAGGAATGTTATCCATAAATACACTAACCATTTTCATAGGATTTGAGATGTAAATTTTTTTGTGCAAAGGATTTTACAATTGGGATTCAGATCTAGGGTTTTTATTATTTGGAACCACATTTGGGTAGGATTTTCACCCCCAAAGTTTGACTTTCCCTCTTATCTCTCTTATTGTCTCTTCTTTACTCTGTAAAATGTAAAGGTTTCTCATTATGTAAGGTCCCTCTCTTACGAATGTGAGGAAACTCTACCCTTTTGGGTTTTCACCATTCTAATTGTCCCTAACCTTTGTATAGAACTCCTATAATGCATCCAGCCTCTCTCACCTATGTAATATATTGTGTATTATTATAATATTAATATAACATTGGTTGTAACTTGTATTCACCATTTATCATTTTTTCCCCTCTTTTCCTTCCCTTTTTCTTGTGATATAATGTGTGTAAATTTTAGTTGTAATATATTTTACACTATTTCTTTAATGACAAGGAGAGAGTGACCCCTTCTATTCTAATGTAACCACCATTTTTTAAATTTTCTCCCTCTCCCTTTTCCCCTTATAGAATGTTATCTTAGGATTCGATTAGTGGTAGGCATTAGAGTATATTAGGATAAGATCCAACTTTCTTTTGAGGGTTTCCTCAAAGAATTTACGACTCCATAGCTCTAGGAGGCATCCCCATGTTGTCTTCCCACTTTTCAAAGATAACATGTATCTTCCACAAGTATAGATTTTCCATTTTGTAAATGATATGGGGCTTCTAGAAGTTTAGAGATTTGATTGTTGATGGAATTAACACTTTGTTGACTATTTTTTTAAAGAGTGGAGGTTTCATTGTAAATTTGCTAAGCTTATCATTATAGTAATGTTATTGGTCTTCTCATTCATGGATTATCTCAAGAATGGCCTCATCATTGTAGAATGTAGGTAAGATACTATTATATTAAACATTTATTTTAAGGTCAATGTACATTTTATTGATATGCCTTTGTGTTGATATGCTTTTCATGACATCTATTACTCAATCATCATGGATGATTTTATTTATTAGGATAAGAATAGTTGATGTAGTTAGTTATGATAGGGTCAAGAAGAATCATATCAAGTTTCTTTAGATGAGGGATGATATAGTTGGTAGTGTAATATTTTCCCTAACTCGCATTGATATTTTCAAGAACAACACCCGTGAAATTAAAATTAGATGAGTTTTAGTGTTTTGTTTATAAACAAGTCTTGATATTTATTGAATTACCAAAAAGTGTTTTCTAGGGGTGAATTAGTTAGAGGGAAGTAATGTAACTTTTTTCCTACCTTGTTTTTGCTAATTTCAAAATGGGAGGATCTAAGTCATAAGAATTGGATATCATATTGGATCCATAGTTGAAATCACACATTTAATCCAAGATATTATGATAATGGAAGACATTAAGGTGTCTATCTTCAACATGGGAAATAATGTAATCCACAACATAAGAGGGTGAGATGATACATACTTGTATATAAACATGATCGGAGAGGGTAGAAGTTTCCCTTGTTGTAATTCCAAGGTTGATAAAAGATCAAAGAGAGGGGTGAATTATCTTGGATAATATTGGTAGTTACATTACATTCATAAATATACTCCTAAAGTTTGTAATAGGTATCATTAGCATTATAAGAAAGGTATTTCTCAACATCAAGTTCAAGGATAGGTGGAAATTTATATTAGGGCAAGAGATATGGTGGGAGCCAAGCCTTAATGTGTTGGGATAAATTATTTTTGTTGCATGTATTTTGGATCTCATTAGGATCATCACCATCTGACTTAGTAATAATGACATTAATATCTTGTTTAAAATCACATAATTCCTTGTGAGATGCACTACACATAGTTGGTGCGATAGGAATTTCAAAGTGTTTGTTAGGATTGGGGTGGAGATGTCACATGGGTTGGGATCAACCTCATTGATCTAAACAAGTATCTGCGGCTCCAATAAGGTCACCACCCTACATCAACGCACATAAATATTAAGTGAAATGAAATTAATGATAATAAATTTAGAATTTCAAGGACTCAACACCATATTCAATAATACATATTTTATCAAACAAATTTCACAATAATAAAGACTGTTATTAATGATCTATCCTTAGAACTCGAGATCAAGCCCACAAGATTAGACCACAATATTCCCTACAATAATACAAGCATATTCACAAGTATCTACATGGAAAATAGATTCCAAACCTAATATAATTTTCTGCAATCCTTAAGTTCATATCCATACTCTTATCTTTGAGTTCCCCCTTTTGAGCACTCCCTAAATTATTTTCCTCAAGTAATTGGGATTTTTAAATATACATTCAATGCCACAACTTGATAAGTAATATGAAATTATGGTCTAAATTACCCAATAAATGACTCAATAAATTTTTAAACATGTCTTCTAATGAGATTCATGGTATATTGTGAATTTAGTGTAAACTTGTAATATTGTGAAACTTAGTTTTCCACATCCTTCATCATCATTCATGAGACCTCACGACAATATAGATGGTTCATGCAAGGACTCCAATAAATTGTGTTAACTACACAAAAACACCGGCATTGCATAGTAGAACTACACACTATGCAAATATTACACAATAATCTTGTGCACTTCGTAAAATGTAATGAAGTGCTCCATGATTCATGTATAACATATTTCTTCACTACGCGTACCACCGATAACAAAAATGAAAACATTGACTTACTCTATTCTTAGTTGATACAAGATTTCCTATGAACCCAAATGCTCTGTATCATACACCCTAAGTAAGAATAAATGTGGGCATGGTGGTCATATTCATGGGTTGAGTGGTAGAAAAACCTTTTTCCTTGGTAGATAAGGCTTGGCATGCCTATGCGCTAACAAGATTTACCCATATTCCAACTATTGGTGGTAGTTGGGTCATAAACCATCCTCCTCCAAATGCACCTTAATTAATTTTTGTGTAAGCTCCCACAAACTACAGGTTGATCCTCTTGTTATACACATTCCTCATCTTTTTCATCCAAACTTCCCCCTCTACGCAATACCCTTGCACACTACCCAAAGACATGATTTTGTTTCTCGACACTCATTTTCTAGTGCTACATCTTTTCGTATAGACATAATATTATCTCTCGTTATTCCCTCTTTACCCTTCACCTACTTATCTTTATTTCTACATATGTTTTTTCCTCATCTCACATTAGTGAAATTTTGGATAGAGTTGTACACCTATAAATATCTTGTTATCACTATTCAATCATAAAATGTACATATAAGGAGAGGAGATCCTATAATTAAGGATTTCGTTATTATCTCCATGAACCATTAAAGCCAATCTTAGGTGGATTGTTTCAACCACAAAAATACTATTCCCACAATATTAGTATGAACTAAATATATCTAACATTCCTCCCTTTAGTTCGGACATGGGAAGTACACCACATGAAATGAAACAAAAACATGTGTCCATACTTGCTCTAAGTTTTCACTCTTCTACTTAGGTGCTACACATGATCACCTACATAAGAGAGCTCAATAGCTCTTTCTTTCAATTTTATTGAATAACACTTATTTCACTAAATTGGGACTTATTCCAGTCCCAACACCTAAAAAATATAGCCAATATCGGAATCCAATATTGCTATTTTCAGATTCCAAAATGTCAAATATTGGAATTATCTACACTCCAAAATCACACATATCGGATTCCAATATCGCATATATTGGAATCCAAAATCACCTATATTGGAATCCTAAATCACTTATATTGGAATTATATGTACTCCAAAGTCCCATATATTGGAATCCGAAAATCAAAATATTGGAATCCATTATACGGGCTAGCGTCCGCTAGGAATTATTTATGATTTGTTATGTACATGTTGGCGAGAAAATTTGTCTTGTGGAAAAATTGGTGAGTTTCAAGCCAACGCTATGGGAATCTAAGTCCCTCTACTTGAACGGTGTAGCTTCCGTATGTGCATGCATGAAAAAGTGGATTTCAATGGTGGCCTTTTGACCAAAGATCCAACAAGGGCACTCCACTGACCCTATGACAAAGCTAGAAATTTCTCACTAGAGAAGAAATTTGTTTGAGAAGGGGAAAGGGAGTGAGAATGAAGGTAGGAGAAACTAATGTTGCAAGTAGAATATCATATTCCCACACACATTAATTAGAAATTTCATTTACATGCATTTATAGTTAGAAGAAAAACAAACCCGCTGAAGAAGCTGCAAGATCGAATGAAACTCATTGGTTGCAAAGTACCAATCAATCCCTCAATCAAAAAGGCCAAAATTCCTTCTTTTATTATTGAATCTTGAGCAGAGTTTGTACATAGCTTGAGAATGGAAGAAATTCGAGGAAGAAGAGAAAATAGAAGCAATGTGGTGTTTTCTATCTTTTCCAGGTGTAGACACTAAAATTAGGTCACACTCCCCCTTCGTCCCTCGACATATAAGCCCCCCTTTATTACATCTACCTAGCCATGACCCCCTTCACCCTACTAATATTAATTTAATTAAATTAATGCTTTATCCTCACTATATTTATTATTTAAATATCTTATTTAAATAATATCTACACAAACACTTCACTTAGACACCTCACCAAGTTAACTCAACCTAAGACCTATTCTTAGCAAGTTACCATAACTAACTAAGACTTACCCAAACCCTAAAAATCAATGCCTACACTCCCTCTAACCACATTCCCGCATGCTCACAAGAAGCTCCCAGTCTAATCCGTGGGATAATGACACAAGATCCGAGGAAATCAGGAGGATCTCCCTAAGTTTAGTAAACCTAGAAAATCCCGCCTTGACCGACGCCGGTTACCCGTAATCGTCACCGGTTAAGCTAGACCACCATCGGTTACCCATTTTAACCCCAAAAAACCTTATTCTCACATTGGAAGTTGGAGCAAGGTGGAAAACATTGGGAAAAATTTAACAAGCAAGAACACATCCCAGAGAGATAACGCATCTTCAAAGATCCAATTCCAGCAAGAACTGACATCCAAGGAAGGAAATTGAGGATCTTCTCCTGCACGACCTTCCTGACCATATTCTTCGATCTATCCAAGCAAGAGGAGTGTGCATGTTGCTCATGCATAAGTTTTTCTTGATTGGTGATCACTTGCAGCCTTCAAAACCCATCATCAGCACCTCCATCCTTCACACATAGACTTTCAGGAACAAAATCCAAGTAAGTACAACATCATACTTTCCTGGTTATTTCATTCTATCATTATTTTATCATCCATTGTTTATCTTGCTCCCTATTGACCATCTCCAACATTTTGTACCTCCATAGACCCATCAAAACCTCATAAAAACCTATTCCAGTCACCCAATACCTCATCCCGACCAACCAAACCCTTTGTGCAATCACAAAGGAGACCAAAACCCTGTTCTGTTACATTTCCAGATCTCACGAATCGGCACCATTATACCTAACCATTGTCAGTCACCCCCTAACCGACACCGGTCTGTGTTTACCTACACAGTCTTAAACAAAGACCTATCCACCTAATTTTACCTCACCCTCACTCACCTATGACCTACCCGAGACCTTTATCAGACTTGCAGAACCTAGAACCAACCCTTTGACCCGTGGATTCTATTCTAGCTTAGCTTGTTAGATTAGATATGTTTTCTTATTGTGTTTTTAAGTGAGATACCTAAATAATTTCAAAATAACAATAGGATTTACCTTGTTTTCAGCATTAATTTGTTTAAAATAGTGGACTGACATCCATCTAGGAAGTACCATACTTCCCAGGATCTAGCTCACACTAGGTAGT
This sequence comes from Taxus wallichiana var. yunnanensis, assembly GCA_018340775.1. NCBI lineage: Eukaryota > Viridiplantae > Streptophyta > Pinopsida > Cupressales > Taxaceae > Taxus > Taxus wallichiana. The sequence continues at coordinate 481,293,128 of CM031236.1, read as the reverse complement.
TCACTACCCATATTGTTTAACTCTTTCTGGTGGTTTTTCTTTCATTATAGGTAGTTCCTCCTAGCCAAAAGGAAGCTCTCACAGTCAGATGTGGATTCAGAATTCATACACGCACAACAGCCCATCAACCGACATTTGAACTGGTATTCCTCCTATGTCTCATTTACCCTATCTGCTTTAAATCAACAATTCAAAGAAATAATTTGAGAAAAAGGTGAAACATTTTGGCATGCCCAGTGGGACCCATTCGGGTTCCTTGCATTTCATTCATTCCTAGGAAAAAATTGTGTGTTTTTTTCCTTCTAAAAGCATACATACTAATTTTCTTCCCTAGTAATCCACTTCTTCTTTCTATTTGCTCTAAAGGAAACTTTTCTTTTGGTGTATTTAAAAAGAATCATTTCTTCATGTTTTTTGCATTTTAGTGAAAGAGCATCCCTCTTCCTCTTCATCTTATTGTGTCATCCAATTTCATATTTTCAATTTGGGTTTAAAATCATTGCATTTCATTCTGATTTTCTGCATTAGCTCACATTAAATGAGGGCAACCTATATGTTGGAGGTCATTACCAGTTGATGGTTGATGAATAAATCATAGAAAAGCACTTCTATCCTTTTCTCTTTCTCCGAGTCTTACCAAACCACACAAAAATTCAAATATATACATTCTTAAACAACATCTTACTTGGAAGAAGCTATAGGTGATCACACGATCATGGCACAATGGGCACCCAGCTCGCTGCTTTGTCGAGTCATACTTCAGAGCGAAGCCCACCCCCACCATAACAAACTTGAAACCTCACCCTTTAGATCTCTTTCTTCATAGGAAGCCTTCCTCACCAAGAAATTCTATTGTTCTATTCATAACAGTCAGTCCACACAAATAACATAAGATGAACAAACGTAATAGAATAGGCACTCTAGGAACGTTCTTTCTTAGTGTTCTGCTTGATTTGCATTTTGAGGTGAGAGCTTTCAATCATTATTTTTGTCTTTCCTCGCACACTCCCAATCATAGTCAGTGTATTCTGACTTCATCTGAGTGTGTCTAGACCACATCTACATCATTCTTAGACTTCTGGGTTTGATTCAACACTAGATTTCTAAATCACAACCATTTTTCTCATCACTGTTTCAATTTCACAGTAACCGTCATCGGTCACCTCTGACCGCCATCGGTTAAACCCAACCGATGTCGGTTCTAGGTTCTTTTGTTAACCTACTCAAAAGGACATTCTCACTTCACTTTTTCCACTTTATAATCTCTGTCACTATCTTTTCTTTTGTTCCCATTGACGTTTTACACATCCCCAGATTTGGCATACTTGTCATATTTTGCCTTCTGCCTCACTTGTTTACTCACTACCTATTTTCTAGAGTGACCGACAGTGGTTACCCCTGACCGACGTCAGTTTTTCCTAACCGGCATCGGTTAGCCTATTTCACATTCCACCCACCATTAGTTACTTCATCCATTTTTTCCCTATTTTTCTCTCACCATTTACGGAGAAGCATTACCCGATCAATCTTGGTTCACATGGTATTGACTCGAAGACAAACGAATGCCCTCGTACCAGCCATGGATCCTATCTAGCCTACTAATATTGCTACCAAAGATGAGGAATTCACATGACTCCTTGACCGAACCCTACCGCATTACATTTTACCTCTCCCACTCATGCACCCGAGATGCCTTGGGACAGGTTGATATACGACATGCTCGTATCTATCCCCCGACCCTCACACCCACTTTGCATCGTATCCATCTAGTTCAATGTTGCCCGCTTCCACTTTACCCCAGGTCATTTCACGATTAGGTCCTATACCCATTGCTATGATCAAGCCGTGTACTCATTACCTCTGTAGCACCCATTACATCCACCATACCCTCGGTGACTACCCCAAACATGACCTCATCCACCCCTAATGTCTCATACATACCCGTAGCTACATTACCACCTCTAGTTTCGGTGACTCCTACCCATTTCAGAATGTGGTTCTTTCTATTCCACAGTCATTAGCCCCTATTGCCACTACCCTTCCACCCCCATATACATACTACCAACAACCACATGTTTCATCTATCATTCATTCTGGTACGTACCCCCTATTTCATTGCCTTCTTCTCCACCACCTTACATGGCAGCCCCATACATTGGAATGCCACACCCATTATACACCCAAAACCAACCTCCTCACATTATAGGAGGCATCCAATCATCACAACCCACCAATGACCTAATTAAATTGATGATGGACAAGATGCAAACACTGGAGGCATCGGTTTCTAGCTCCCGCAACACTCTTACCTATGACAAGATTTGCAATGAGCCTATTCACCCATCCATTCCCATCCGTTCATACCCTGTGCATTGGGAAATGCCAAAATTCAATCATTTCAATAGTAAGGAAGACCCACAACAGCATTTGCACTCGTTCAAACACGGGTGTTATCTGATTGCTCATGATGATGCCTTACTTTTGAGAACTTTTCCCATGTCCCTCACTGGACCAACATTAGATTGGTATAGTGGGTTACCCAAACACTCCATATTTTCATTCAATCAGGTAGCCCAAGCTTTTTTGGATCATTTCTCCATCAATATCGCCAAGAAATTTACCATGACCGATCTATATTCCACACGTCAATACGAGGATGAATCTATCACAGATTTTGTCACTCACTGGCACAACCTTGATCAATCAACTTACCTTTCAATTGCCATAAACTAAACTCATCAAGCTCTTCACCCGAGCTTGCACTAGACATATCTCCCCAACCTTGCAGGTCCAAACTTTCAGAACATTCAATGAGGCATTCACTATGGCACAAAAGCTAGAGATTCGGCCATCGAAGAGAAGAAATTCCAATTATGAAATAATAATTCGGCATTCAAGTCGAATGAAACGTCCTCTTCTTCCAAACCTCCAATTAATTATTCAAAGGCTAAAGGTACTGCTAATGCAGTGGTACTCAAGGCTGGCCCAGCTCATCCGTCTAATCAGGCTACACCCTCATCTAATCTATCACCCATTCAGGATTTTCAATTTAGACAAGAGCAGCGAAAATATACCCCAATTGGGGAACCTTACTCTTCTGTCTTAGAAAAGCTTATCAAAGCTGGTGCCATCACTCTTCCACCCATAAAACCACACACTAGTTTTGACCCTGCTTGCCCCATGCCCGCATGGTATAAGGAACAAGAGTTCTATAACTATCACCGAGTGAAGGGTCATGTGAGTGATAGAAACTACATCACTTTTAAGAATATTGTCCAAGAAGTGCTTGAGAAAGGCTAGTTGATCGTGGATAATCCCAACGCCACCCTGAACCAAAATTTACAAATCTTTAAAAAACCATTTCCCAATCATGCCCCTTCATCTAATCAAACTGGTGAGACATCCAATCATGATACCCATTCTCGTGAGGTTCATGCGATCTTTAACGAGGTACCTGTCACCTCTCAATTACCTCACATCCCTTCCATAGAGGAAATCTTAGCCCAAAATCCTCCTTCCACATTTGAACCAATCATCACTATTCCTTCACCAATAGAAGAACACCTTTCATCTCCAACATCACCTATGGAGGAGTCTTCTGCTAACATTGAGACCATCTCACCCCTAGCTTCTCCACTTAGAGAGCCTTTACCTACCATACCTCCTCAACCCATAGAGGAGCACCCATTACCTCCTCCACCTACAGAGGAGCACCTATTATCTTCTCCCCTCACAAGGGAGCACCCATTACCTCTTCCACCCACAAGGAGCACCTATCCATTTCTCCACTTATTGAGGAACTCCCATCATCTCTTCCAAATGTCATAGACCCAGGTGGAGATACCTTTGCCTCTTGGCGAGCATTCTCCATCATCTACCCAACATCCAACAGACCTACTTTTAGCTCTCTTACCCACGGAAGCTGAAGTTGGCCGATTCCCTGTCTCTAAGATGTATTTTATGGGAATTCCCATTAGGTCCTCACCAACTCCACCCACAAACATGCCATTCTCATGTTTGGCTAATCACTTAGATTATGTGGATAGAGCTTTGTTATGGGGGTGCCTCTTACTCCCTGTTTCAACACAAATGCAGAGATCCCTCGATGACACCTCCACTATCTACCCAAGCACATTTCCACCCATCAAACCACATACAACCATTGCTATCATAACCCCTTCCACGATATTTGTTAGCACTCACACCACACCCTTACCCATAACTTGACCTATGCCTAAACCCAAACTCATACCCACAATATTTACCTCCACTAAACCTATTACCACTTTAGGGGTCACCCTGACCACTAACCTTACTCATCCACCTATTAAACTGGATTTAGTTACATCCTCCAACGTTAAAACCACACCTATTCCGACACCCAAACCCAAGAAACAAACTCATCAACCTCATACCCCTACCGCACCAATCACACCCGCACTTGGCCCATCTAGCTTTAAGACCTCAGCTGCCCAACATGGTCAAGCACCCTTCACCCATCCATAAACCAATAACACAACCACCCATTCCTACCTCACAAATCTCTAACCTACCTAGGCACACAACACAACTCATACCCACACCTGCAGTCTCTTTACCACCAATACCTCTCGATACCTTCAGCCATTGCTTCACTACCCACTACACTTCAGTCATTGTCCCTTGCACCTCAAGCACGACCCGCATCACCTACCTTCATAACACCCCCATTATCCCCATGGGTAACTCGCCCTCTTCCTCCATCTAATTTTCCGTCTAGACCTTGTACACCCACATCACCTTTACCCAAGAAGGTGCAACCCAAAATTAAAACCCCACTACCCCACAACAAAGTTAGTCAAAACAACCCCACATCCTCCTACCCGTCCATCTATTGTACCCCTACCTAAATGAACCTGACCGATACCTCAAACCACACTCGGCGCCTAAATCCATAGCTTGACCCCTTCCTACAATTACAAAAATAATTCCCAGACAACCAATCACACCTACACCCAAACCCACATTCACTTCCCATTGTGATCCACTAGCAGGGTCCTATGCCAAAATTTTAACCAACCTCCTTGAAGATTTTGTTATCACATTACCACCACTCCGACCTTACAACCCCTCAAACCCAAGCCAAAAGGGTTTGATGAAACTAAAATTTGTGCATACTATCATGTGCCAGGGCACGATGTGGAGAACTGCAAGGCCTTGAAAACCATCCTTATCTAATTGCGTCCATCAGAAACCAACTTTGATGACGACCTTCTTGATGAGGATCATGCTTCACCTACACCCATTCCCACACTACCCACTCAACAACCACAACCTCCACCCTCACAGCTCCCAGAACCACACACAAAATTTGAAATTAATATGGTTCGCATCAGAGAACTTGCCACGCCACCACCCAAATGTCGTTGCACCCAACTGACCTCATAGGGCTTTTCTCCTCCAGTAGGTTTTTTCCCTTCATGTCATTATACCACTTACCCTACACATTTTCCATTTGAAAAATTCCCTCAAATCAACATGGTACACGTCACTATGCGTGCACAAGAGGGTAAAGACAAGGCAACTGACCCACCAACCAATCCTATACCCAACATACCATCTGCCCCCATACCTAAAATAACTATCCACGGAACCACACACCCCATTTCTAATGGCATCACACCATGCTCAAACAATTACACCAATCTCTCCTCAAAATGTCCTTATATGACCTCATCCAAACCTCGTAATCCCATCATCAAGCCCTCATGGAGGTTCTTCAATCTATCGGGGTTTTACCTAATAACCCTACACCCGTAGCCTCCATTACCACACCCCATCATGTAGCCTCTCTCACCAAATTACCACCTTCATCCCCACGTCACCTTGTTCACCAAGTGGCCTCCTTGACTTCTCGGAGGCGGTGATCACGCCATACCAAAATGATGACCTGGACTCCACCCTCTTCATCTCTATCCACATTGATGACATACGGGTGCGCCATGTGATGATTTATGGAGGCACTAGCATTAACATCATTTCATCCCATGCATTCTCTCAAATGTGCATACATGACAATTGCATGCATAAACATCCGTTCATGTTGCATTCATTCAATGACGCTATCACCTCTACACTAGGCACTATCATCCTTCACGTTCACATGGGCCCCCTCACTGTTCCAGAATTGTTTTATGTTTTGGAGGGTGAATTCCAATATAACTTGTTTCTTGGTAGACACTGGATCCATGTCATGGGTTGTGTTCCTTCCACTTTGCACCATTGTGTAAAGTTTGAACATGAAGGACAAACTTATACCATTTCAACTGACCCATCACCCTTCAAAACATGTAACATGCTTTACTGACCCAAAGATGTACTCATCTTGGTCAAGCCATCTACTTCATAGAACGAATACTTCACCTACACTTACACTCACACCTACCAAGGTACCACCGCTACTTTTACCATACATACCTCCCCTACTCCTACCACCACAATCACCTCCACCGCCGACACCTTAGCTTTCCAATCCATTAACACCACCTCCACATCAACCTCCGATACATCATCCATACCAACTACCCACATACCAACCACTGATCCCTTGGAAGGTGTTTTTTAACGCCTCACTCTAGGGGAGTACCGCCTATATAGTATCAACACCTTCCTTACTCCACACGAGTATGGAAGCCTTCACCAACACCCTTGCTATGATCACCGTATAGGAGAACACCTCCTTTATGGTCCTCCTCATCTTCGTACTAGTCTCACTTATGGGGGACTTGATACTACCACCTACACACCTGAACCACCATCACAACCCCACCCATTTTCTGCTGACTTCCAATCACTTACCAATCATCGTTTCGCCCACACCTTCCTGCACCACTGTGCATGGAAGGGTTTTGGTTTTGGATTTTATGAGCAAGGTCGCCATACCGTTATTCCATGTACCACCCACAAACATAATGACTGTAGTGGTATCGGCTTCCCGAAAACTCCTACCAAACAATCCCGCATTGAACTCATTGAGGACCCTAGCCCTTCTTCACCTTCATCACCACCCTCACCGATGGATTTGATGGATCCTGAATCTATCCCTCCTAAAAAAAAATTTATAAACACCATTTTCTTGGGGCCTTTGACTTATCAACGCGAAGGTGAGGCCCCTTCCACTCTTCCATTATTGTGTCCTGATATGATCGATGATGACACACCTATAATTAACGTCATTCAATGTCAAGATGATGAATCCATACTCACCTACCTTGGTGTAGAAGACTCATATATTCATCGGTCATTACCCTCTGAGACGCAAACCATGTTGAATGAATCGACTATTGAGATCAACATTCATACTTAGGATGACCCGCACATCCTAAAGATTAGACAATCTTTAGATGCTGTTGAATAAGAAGCCATCACTTCTTTTCTCCGAGATCATAACCACACTTTCACTTGGTCTTACGCAGACATGCAGTATTGACCCCACCATAGTGGTCCACAATATCGTAACCATTCCCGATGCCAAACCTATCAAACAAAAGCTGAGGAAAATGCACCCTCGCATTGCTCTTCTTGTCAAAGAACTTCAGTGTCTTCTTTCCGTTTCCTTCATCTTACCCATTGATTATCCTCGTTGGATTTCTAACATTGTCCCTGTTACTAAAGCAACAAGGGGACTCTACATTTACACGGACTTCCGTGACCTCAACCTCGCCTACCCGAAAGATGACTTTCCTTGCCCGATATTGATCAACTGGTTGACCTTACTGCGGGTCACGAGATGCTCTCACTCATGGATGGTTTCTCGGTTATAACCAAATTTTGCTTGCCCCAGAAGATCAGCACAAGACCACATTCATTACCCCTTGGGGAACCTTTTGCTTTAGTCATGCCTTTTGGCCTTAAAAACACCGACACTACATATCAAGTGTCTTATGACTTACATCTTCCATGATATCATGCATTGCATATTGGAAGATAACGTGGATGATCTCTTGGCTAAATCTAAATGTTGCGCCGAGCACCTTCTGTCCTCGAAACCATTTTTGACCACCTCATTAAATATTGCGTCGACTTAAACCAAAAAGTGTGTCTTTACGGTTCTCTCTCAAAACTCCACGGATTTATTGTTTCCCTCTGTGGTATAGAAGTTGATCCTGGTAAAGTCAAGGCCATTCTGGAAATGCCTCTACCCACAAACCTCAAACAACTCCATATAATGCAAGGTAAATTGCAATCCATTCATTGTTTCATTTCACAATTATCGGATCGGTGTCAACCATTTCATCATCTGCTTAGGAAGGATGTCTCCTTTAAATGGGATGATGATTGTCACAAAGCTTTTGAGGCCCTAAAACAATACCTTCTCCAACCACCCGTACTCATTCCACCGAAAGATGATCAACCTTTTTACCTATACATATCAGCTACTGATCATTCCTTGGGAGCCATGCTCACTCATCGTGATGAACAACATAGGGAGCAGGTGGTTTATTACATAAGTCGTACTCTTTTGGACTATGAAACCCAATACAACCATCCAAAAGCTTTGCTTAGCCTTAGTTTTTGTTGCCACTAAACTCCACCATTACCTACTCAACCACAAAACCTATGTTGTGACCAACACCGACCCTTTACACTTCATGTATGCCAAACCTTATCAAAATCAATGCACCACATGATGGCTTATGCTTTTAGCTAACCTTGACCTCAAATTCATTCACCAAAATTCCATCAAGGGCCAAGCTATAGATGACCAACTGGATGATGCACCTATTGTGGGACCAACCCTCTAATTTTAAATTTCCCGATGAATCCATTGCTACCCTTTCCTGGATGAACCCCCTTACCAAATGACATTGTTCTTCGACGGTTCTAAGTGTCATCATGGGGGTGGAGCTGGTGTTATCCTCATCCCTCTGGATGGATAACCCATGCCTTTGTCTTTCAAATTAGACTTTGAATGCACCAACAATATTGCCGAGTACGAAGCACTCGTATTAGGTCTCCAGACCACCTATGCCCTCAATGTCAAATCAATCCACATATTTGGTGATTCACAATTGCTCATTAACCAAGTCAATGGTATGTATCAATGTCGTAACGAGATACTTCAAAAGTATAAACATCATGTAGACATACTTTTGACCACCTTTGATCGTTACACCCTTCAAACCATCCCACGGTCAACCAACAAATTTACAAACACATTTCTCTCCATGACATGCTTATGATGAAGACTTTCATCAGATCAGCTTAAGATCGCTAGAGTTATTAGATGAACATCATCTTAACGCTCTGGATCACCTTCAAGTTTATCAACAACGTATCAAACATGCTTATGAAAAACATGTTCATGAACGAACCTTCCAAGTCGGTGACCTTGTTTTGAAAGAAAATCAACACGTAACCAAAGCAGAAAAAAGTAAACGGGGAAAATTCGCTCCTAATTGGCTTGGACCATACATCGTAACTCATACCTATGGATCGGGTGCCTATCGTTTGTCCTCGCTTGAGGGTAAACCCGAACCTGAGCCCCTTAACGCATTACATCTTCGACCATTCTATTGTTGACTCATTTTCCTACCTCACCCTATGTCTCTTTATAGGCTCATCCCTTGAGTGCTATCCACTCCATCCATCTCCCTAATGATTAAACAAGAATCATGTGATTACCCGTCACCCTTTTGCCTTATCTTAAATATGTGCACCATGGCTCTGCACATGGCATGATTCTCATGGATACTTTTCATCTTCTTTTAGATGAGATCCCATGGTTGTTCACCCTTTCCTTCTCAACAAGAACCAAATGCTTTGTTATAGTCTCATCCATGACTTAAAAGCCAAAAAAAAAAGATGAATCCCTCCAAAGGACATCTTCCACCTTCCATTATCACTATAAGTAGACTGCTCCCTCGAAGGACAGCTATAAAAAGCTCGCAACTCTCTACATAGTCTTTCCAAAAAGAGGACTATTTTCTCAAAAATCAAAATTCAGAAGCTTCCCGCATCGATTAGCTTCACGAAGACCTCAAGGAGACATATATTCCTCCCGTATAGACTTCCCACATTGATCAATCTATCTACAAAGTCAAAAAGAAAAGAAAAAAGAAAAATAAGATTTTTCGTCATGGACTTGCCTATTGTGATCTTGGCTCTATTGCCCGAGGCATTCTACTTCCCATTTTATGACCCAATTACCTGCACCTCTTTACCCGTTGTCTTTTCACTTCATACCTCAAGGGACCTGCTGAACCTATGACATTTGGTGATCATGTGACTATTTGTCACTCTTAGAATTATCAATCATGTAATGTCTTTAGGGTCTTATGTTCATTAGCCTATCTATATGATGTGTTTCATATGTTTTGATCCTTGCCAATCGGTGGATTTCTTGCCCCCTCTTATCTTTTCTCTTCTTCATTACCTTTTGATCTTCTCATACAGGACTTGGTCCTCGACGCTTACCTTTTGGGGTCATCCTCCCCTTTCGCCATAGTCGCCCTCACCTACAACATTTTTACCATCATCTACCCCCACCTATTAAACCCAAACCCACAACATGACCACAAACCTACCAACTCATTTTCATATTCATCCCTAGCTTATGGGAGAACTACATTGGTCTGAGGTCCCTTTTCACCGGGACTATGTAGGCAGCACTTCCAGGGCATGGGGCCCTAGAAGGTTAGCTCAGCCACTCTTTACCCTAACCATTTTTCCCCACTTTTACCTAATTTCTTGTTCATCTCAAAAACCTTGACATCTAAACCATATACCACATAACTTGTGCCACTTATATTATTTCACATTTTCATACATAACCAACATTTTCCACATTTTATACCATCACATACATTTATATTACCATTTATCACCAAAATACCGAAATGAACATCCATGCCTAAAACAACTTGACTCCACCATGCCTAAACCAACTTTGACTCCACCATGCCTAAACAACCTAACTCCACTATGCCTAAACCAACCTGACTCAACCATGCCTATAACCTGACTCAAACCATGCCTAAACAACCTGACTCGATCCATGCCTAACAACCTGACTCCATCCATGCCTAACCAACCTGACTCGATCCATGCCTAAACTGACCTGACTCCATCATGCCTAACTCACCTAATTTCCATCCATATCAAACCAACAAACCCATATCTCATCTAATACAAAGTAACAAATCCATATCTCATCTAACACAAGCCATAAACCAATATCTCATAAACACATTAACACATCACCAAATACCATGTATCTCCTCATATATACATGTGTGTATCAATACAATGTACACTGTATCACATAAATGTGTATCTCCAAAATAATCATCATCGGCTCAAGTAAATCGCTACCATCAATACAAAAATATCTCCTGCTCGTAGGCAAATATCATGTACAAAAATCATAAATACAAAAATATTTGGCATGCAAGTTGGTCTCATATATAATACATACAAAATGACTCGACACGTAGGCCGGTCCACAACAGGTCAATCATCTCCCCATATAATGTCGGGGAATGCTCCATGTGATCAAGCGTCTCCGACCCCTCTGCCACACTGTCTGGGGTCTAACACTGCGCTCACCTCCTGCTGATGGCCCCTCACCTAGGGCTGGCCTCTGCACACTAGTGGCCTCACCATGACCACATGACCCCCTGGGCTTTCCGCCCCCTGTAATCTCCACACTGTGAGTACGGGATCTATTCCTCTCACTAGAGGCTTGTTGTGCTCTGTACTCGGCATAGGAGGGCACATCTAGCTTGGTAGCTAGCAAATGATCCTGGTAATACCGTGCCTCTCCTAAGGCATCTCTGAACCTAGCCATGGGCACTTTGTCGTGGAGGTGCCATGGGTTTTGTCATCACCAATCCTGCACTATGATAATTCTTCACCGGAACTCCTCGTCTATGATTATTTACTAATGCACAGCCTTTAGTTTGGTGGATGTAATCTGAAACAAAACAACAACATAACACAAAAATACCATCGAATATGATAAGACAGGAATGATGACAAATCTGAAATATCAAAGTAAATTATAATATTAACATGAAATTGTTACAATCTCACCCGTGAGGTACTTCAAGTGTAATTGAATTCCCTTGACTTGCACCAAGACTATGGGAGAAACTTTACAATTACACCTCTTAATGGCTTCTTCAACACACCTTTAAACCGATGGCTTCCTTCGCACACTTCCTACAATATTTCTCACTACTTCCTTCTATGCTAAATGAGGGGGTAGCCTCTCTATTATAGAACTTCCAGGCTTATCCATCTTATCTCTAAGATAGGATAAGAAATCCACTCTGACGAATCATATTCCATACCTTAACTCTTATCTCATACATGTAAGCTTATCTTCTAAGATAAGATAAACCTTATCATTTTACATGGGTTCCACATTTTTAGACTTTTTACAAATAAAATATACAAAATATTTATGACCTCACTCCTTGTCCTTATTACCAATATAATATTTCTAATTCCTAATCACGTAGACCCTACTTCTCTAATTACCCAAACTTTGACATTTTAACATTACTGACCACTTACGACAAATATTTACTTTTTACAACATTCCTATTGTACTTTGATCATTCTTTGTACTCCACATTATTGGTGGAACCGTCTTGTGGCGCCGTTATCTTCTATCAGACGCTACTACTAATTATACTTAACAACATCATATTCCTAATACATACATTAATGAAATAGAAATTACGGAGGAAAATTTTAGTGTCGACATCTTCCCCCTTCCTAGCTTCTACTCCGTCCTCGAGTAGACTATTCTCAGTGCTTGGAAAATCTTCAACTTGTTGTGGTTGACCCATTTCGTAATGGGAGTGCCATCCATTCCTCCAATCAGTGCATTACCATTTTCATGCACAACTGCTATTTTGTAGGGCCCCATCCATTTTGGAAGAAATTTTCTGTCTTCTTTTTTTGTATCTAGAATCATATACTAGAACCAAGTCATTCACATAAAATGGAGACCAACGGATCTTTTGATCAAAGTATTCCTTCTGCTTCATTTTCTTCTTATGGCTTGTATCCTTTGCTATTTCTCTTATTTCCTCTAGCAAATGAAGATATACCAACCTTTCTTTTACTGAATCACTTTCATCCATCCTTTCATTTTTCATAACTCTCATAGTGGGAATATCAAACTCAATAGGAAGAAGCTGGATCAATGCCATAGGCCAATCGAAATAGGGAGTATCCTGTTGCTTTGATTTTGATGTTTCCCTATATGCCCACAATGTTGCATGAATCATTTTATCCCATTTATGTACTGCGCAAGATTTGCATCTTTTGCTAGAATTTGACACAACACAAAAATTTTTAGTTCCACCTGTCCATTTGTGCTTGGCTTGTATGTTGTTGCCTTCCTATGCTTAATAGAAAACTTATTGACTAAGGCTTCTACCACCTCATTAATGAAGTGGCTTCCTTGATCTGTTACAATTTCTAATGGGCAACCAAATCTGGTGACAATGCGTTCATACATGAACCTTGCCACTTCATCCATGGAAGCTGTTTTGATGGCCTAGCTTCAACCCACTTGGTTAAGTAATGCATGGCAACTACAATATACTTATTTTGGTGTGATGTAGTTGGAAGTGGACCTACAATGTCTATTCCCCACTTTTCAAAGGGACCAAGGGAAGAATAGGACATAATGGAGCTGATGAAGTCTTACGGTTACCATGTGTTTGACAAATATCACATGTCTTACAATAATTATAACAATCTTTAAAAAGAGTGGGCCAGTGATAACCTGCATCCAAGATCCTTCTTGCTTTGTAAGTTGTCCAGGAGAAGTGCCCTCCACATGTACCATTGTGGAATTCTTCTAGCAGATTCCTTCCTTGATCACGTCCCAATCCCTCTTGTCTTGTCCATCGAGTCCTATTCGAAATAATACTCCATGCGAGAATAGAATATGGACGATCTAGGCTTGAGTAATCTTTCTCTTAGTCTTTGCATTGGCACCATCGAAACTTGAATTCATTCGGATAATTCCAAATATCTATGTATTCACTAGGGATTGTGTCGAGGATAACAATGTTGCATCGGAGAAATCATCATCATCACAAGATGATTCTAAACCATCATAGGCTCGAGAGAGTGCATCTACATTGACATGCTTCTTTCTGGCCTATCTATAATATCAAATTCAAATTCTTGTAGCAAAATTATCCATATTGCTATCCTCCCACGATGAGTTAGGCTTATTTACAATATATTTTAGAGCCTCGATGTTACATACACTAGAAATTTTTTCCCTAGCAATTTCTAAACTTATTTATAGGAAAAATGATAAATAGAGCCTCTTTTTCGATTCATGGATAATTTACCTCAAAGACTTTGCTCATTTGTCTGCTCCCAAAGTAAATTGGATGTTCATTCCCATTTCCATCTTTTTGGCTCAAAGTACTTCCTAGTGCTTTGCATCTCGAGGCATCGGTGTACATAATGAATGGCTTGCTCCAATCTGGATTCTTCAAAATAGGTGAAGACAATAGGGCTTTTCATGCGCCTTATTTCCCGGTTCATAAGTAACATCCTTCTTCAAGAATCAAGTTAGTGGTTGTGTAATCTTTGAGAAATTCTTGATGAACCTTCTATAGTAACCCACATGGCCTAAAAATGATCTCAACTTACTTCTATTAATAGGAAATGGTAAATCTTTGATTTTTGAAACTTTATCAGGATCAGTACTAATACCATCTTTGGATACAACATGCCCTAACAAAACACCTTTAGAACATCCAAAGACACACTTTGTAGGGTTTAGTGAGGCTTGTGCTTCATCTAACCTTTGAAATGTTGTCTCCATTTGGTGCAGGTGGTCCAACTTGCTCCCATAGATGCAAAAATCATCCAAAAATACTTTGATGAAGGTCCCAATGTAGGGTTCAAACACCCTATTCATCAAATGCTGGAATGTTGTTGGAGCATTACACAACCCAAAAGGCATAACTCTATAAGCAAACGTTCCCCAAGGAGTGGTGAACGTGGTCTTCAGCTGATCTTTCTCTGCTATACGAACTTGGTTGTAGCCGCTATATCCATCAAGAAAACTATAGCACTCTGGCCACTGCTTTCATCCAAGATCTCGATCTCAAAATGGAAGAGGGTAACGATCCTTCTTTTTTGCCTTATTGAGCTTCTGTAATCAACACAAATGCGTAGCTTCCCATTCTTTTTTATTGAGATCACAAAGTGGGAGAAACCCATTCTCGAATTCTCCACAAAAATATGAATCTTGCATCAAGCAACTTATCTATTTCTTCTTTTACGCTTTGGAAAAATTAGGATTCATTCTATATGGCATTTGCTTTATGGGCTTAGCACCATCTACCAGCTCAATACAATGTTCTACCCAACTTACTTGACGGAGTTCCTTGTAATCAAAAGTGAATAGGTGTATGTACCTTCGAAAGAGCTGGAGGTAGGATTCCTTCTCACTCTCCATCACAAAGATCACCAATCTTTATTTGTTGGATACGATCATCAACTTCTTCTTCGATAATTTTATGGGGTCATGAGTTGGTGTGACTGGGAAGGATATCCATGATCAAACATCAACCTCACTTTCTTCATCTTCAGTGTCCACTTCACTGGTACTAGAGTAATAAGAGGATGTCCAATCATCAGTTTCATCACTTGAATCCACAGGTTCTGCTTTATGATGTCGAGGGATCACATTTATCTTCACCCTCTCTCTACCATGTCCAAGTGTCATGAAACCTTCATTCCAGTAGTTTCTTGCATGAACTCTCCTTAGCCATGGTCTTCCCAGCAGCATTGGGTATGCAACAGTACCATTTTTCATCACCTGAAAGTCTACCACACATACCACACCCATAACAGATATTGCCACATTTGAAACTACACCTTCTGGTTTAGTTTTTCCTTTATTTAATGACCTTAACATAAGTGTTGAAGGGCGATCAATTTTTAAACCCAACATATTCATTACAGACTCGGTCATTACATTAACTACAACACCTCCATCAACTAAGACATCATGAATTGAAATACCATTACATAATACCTCAGCTTGTGGAGCATAGGGATTTGCCTCTCGCTCCTCAAAACAGGGACCTCAACCTCCTTCCTTCTTCGAGCATTGAGTCCACCTCACAACTCCCGCCTCTTCTTAGAAGACATAGCCAAGAGTTGACCATATGTAATATTTGCAGGCCTTTTGGACAGATCTTCCAAGATGGAGTATGGTCCTTGCCCCTGTGAAATCAAAAAATCCTGCACACCCAACTTTCTTCTCCTATGTTTCTTACTAGTTTCTTCTTTCATCTTCTTAGGATCATTTCCATCTTGATTATCTTTTTCTTTCTTTCTTTTTATTACAAACACATCTACTTCATTATTTCTACTCTTATCTACTACATCAAAAGAATTCACAGGTGCTTTTCCTTTATCATTATCTCCTTTACCAGATGTAGAAGCTCTATCTGGACAATTATACTTATAATGACCCTTTTTATAACAACCATAACAAACAACTTCAGAAATATTTCTTTTTGGACCTCTATCTCCTCCCTGAGAACTAAATTCCTTTCCTTGAAGAAGATTAATAGTTAACTGACCCATCTTTTTGAGAAGATCTTCATACTCAGTAGATGTACTAGGAGAAATATTTGTGCTCACCGGGAGTGGTTGTGGATTCAGGACCAAAGGTGCTGGTGTAGGCTCTACTTTAGCAACAATTTCTTTGGGCTCCTCTTCCATGCTTTCTTCTTGCCTTCTTGCAATCTCCTTTGCTTGTTCAATGGTAGCTGGGCGGTCATACTTCACTCGTTGTCTGATCTCTGGCTTCATCCCAAGAATGAAGTGCTTACAGAGGAGATTATCCACGCCATTCATCAACCCATCTGCTAATCCTTCCTTCCGGATCTGGGCATCGAGCTTCCTCCTTAGCTCTAGAACACGAGCATGATAATCCCTTATCTTCTCCTTCTCTCCTTGGGATAGCTTTGTGATCTCGATCATGAGATCTGCATATTTCATTGTTCACCAAATTCTTCAAGAAAACTTTCAGTTAATAAATCCCATGAATTTTTCACATTATCACCTAGTGTTTCAAACCACCTAAGTGTTGAACCATCCAAAAAGGTAGGAAAAAATTCAGTCCATTGTTCCCTTCTTATAAGGCCATTACAAATACAAGATCGCTTAAACTCTTGAATGAAAGAAGAAGCATCTTCATTAGATTGAGCTGAAAAAATAGGAATCTTTCCCATTTTCAAAAGTAACCACCGTGAAATACCAACTCATAAGTACAATCAACAAGACTTATGTGTACAAATAATTGGAATCACTATACTAGAAAGTGACTTTACACCTTTCTACAGTAAAATAGAAATGACCACGGTAAACTATGGTAAAACTTGACTTATCATGGTAAAATCGACTTTCTTGTAGTAAACACTATTCACGGTAAAAAGTGAAGTTACTGCGGTAAATACTATTCACGGTAAAAAGTGACTTTACTGCGGTAAATACTATTCCAGCAAAAATGACTTTACCATGGTAACTACTATTCATGGCAAAAATGACTTTACCATGGTAACTACTATGCACAGTAAAAACAAGGTTACCCTCTAATTGATTTTTGACTAAGTGGGAATATCTCTCCAGAAAATCCACCAACGAGGAATGGTCCTGAAACGGAACCAAAATGTCATCACCAATCCGGCACTATGATAATTCTTCACCGGGAACTCCTCGTGCTATGATTATTTACTAATGCACAACCTTTAGTTTGGTGGATGTAATCTGGAAACAAAACAACAACATAACACAAAAATACCATCGACTATGATAAGACGAATGATGACAAATCTGAAATATCAAAGTAAATTATAATATTAACATGAAATTGTTACAATCTCACCCGTGAGGTACTTCAAGTGTAATTGAATTCCCTTGACTTGCACCAAGACTATGGGAGAAACTTTACAATTACACCTCTTAATGGCTTCTTCAACACACCTTTAAACCGATGGCTTCCTTCGCACACTTCCTACAATATTTCTCACTACTTCCTTCTATGCTAAATGAGGGGGTAGCCTCTCTATTTATAAAACTTTCAGGCTTATCCATCTTATCTCTAAGATAGGATAAGAAATCCACTCGATGAATCATATTTCATACCTTAACTCTTATCTCGTACATGTAAGCTTATCTTCTAAGATAAGATAAACCTTATCATTTTACATGGGTTCCACATTTTTAGACTTTTTACAAATAAAATATACAAAATATTTATGACCTCACTCCTTGTCCTTATTACCAATATAATATTTCTAATTCCTAATCACGTAGACCCTACTTCTCTAATTACCCAAACTTTGACATTTTAACATTACCGGACCACTTACGACAAATATTTACTTTTTACAACATTCCTATTGTACTTTGACTGTAACTGTACTCCACATTATTGGCGGCACCGTACTGACGGCACCGTTATCTTCTATCAGACGCTACTACTAATTATACTTAACAACATCATATTCCTAATACATACATTAATGAAATAGAAATTACGGAGGAAAATTTTAGTGTCGATAGTTTCGCTTACTTGCATGGGTACCTATAAAATGGGACCCTATCCCTGAACCTACCCTGAGCCCTGTGCTGGTCCTAGAGCCTGAGTCAGCCCTGGAATCTATGCCTATGCTCATGTAGCTGGGCCTACGGGGTAGTAATTTAGTACTGTCTTTGCTTTATCAATCGCCATGTAGACTCGTAACCTACCCTTGCGCTATGGCCAACTAGCCATGTAAAGCCTGCACCTGCACTTATAGGGCAGCTATCTCGCCCTCCATCTCTGCCTACCTCCTCTCCATCTCCATCTCCCCCTGCCCACTATGTAGGTACTTGTCCTTGCCTGCTTGAGCTGCAACGTCACTATCTCGGGGCTGTAATGTGGTAACTTGTGCCTCTATACCCGCTGCCTACCCCTACACGATCCCAAGCTACGTCACCAAAGTAGCCACCTACCCCTATAGGGCGCTCTCTCTCGATGGTACATCTCTCCGCGCCACCCACCACCGCTATACCCATCTGCAACCCCAACATCATCAATCTAAGTATCTACATGCTACTCTTGTCCAGTCAGCACTATGGGTCATGGTGGAGACATAGGTCTCTCCACATCATCTCTCTTGTACTACGGGAACGGAGGCGGTACACCCTGGACTAATCCAAACTGGTGTCTAACCCACTCTACGGGTATCCACTCATGCTCTCCTGCTCTCCTCCCCTCTATCCACAGATGTATTTGTAGCCCAACTAGCTTTGTGGCCATCTCTGTCTATATGAAGGGAAGCCCACATATGGCCTCCAAATGACGTCCACCCCGGACAACCCCTCCAACAACCTCCTGTAATAAGCTACATCATGCGTAGCTCTGGCACCTCGGGCCTCTCCCATGGCCGGTACCCACCGCCTGTACCCACTCTCAAAACTCTCTGTGGGAATGCATCTGCCTGGGGCATCCCCACTAGTCGAACACAAACAATGTGCTCGTATGCCCAATAATGTAGTAATATGACGCAGCTAGATGTTGAACCTCCACAGTCACCCGTAGGCCCATAGCTCTCTATACACCTATGTCAACAATGCAGGTGCCCATGCGAACCGTGTCCGATGTATCATCATGTCATGGAGGAATCCCATCAATGACCTCGGGAATCTCCCCCTCTCGCATCTGGATGTCGAAGTAGCACACTACCTCCATCACAAGTACCACTAACCTCATCTCCTCTAGATGAGCTCTATACATCGCTCCATAGCTCATGTTAGCACTATGGAATGTCAGGTCTGCTACACCCTCACCAAAAACGGGTGCCAGTAACTCCTCAGACACCTTTGAAGAGATAGAATAAACCTAGGCCCCCAATATGGGCAACCACAGGATCCTGTAGATGTCCTCCAGGGTGATCGTCATCTCACCCATCGACAAATGGAAGGTATTGGTCGCCAAGTCCCATCTATCGATGAGGGCAACCATAAGACTCACCTCCCGGACTACATGTCGGTAGCACCTCACCCCTATCAATCCCACCTCTGCAACATACTACCACTCCACCTGTGTTGCACTCGCCTGTACTCTCAATAACAAGGGTGGCACCTGGCTCTCATCCGACTCATCTCTCACCTGCATCCCACAAAAGCAATGTATTAGTATACCTTTCCCAACTTACCTATTTTACCCCACATTCCGACCTAATTTACCCAAACCCATCCACCCAAACCTATCCAAACCTAAGGTTAACCAACACCGGTTCTCATCAACCACCCCGATTATCCCCTCGACCGACCACGGTCTCCCCTGACCGCATTGGTCACTATTCTTATGACCAATATCGGTCTCTACCATCGACGTCGGCCACTGGGACGACCGACGTCGACCACCTTTATCACACCACTTTCCCGACTTTGCAACCCTACTTTTTCCTTCCTCAAAATTCTATCCACCCAAATCCCTCTTTACACCCTTAATTATTCCTACATTACCCTTTTTCCCTACCCCTACCCTTCAATATTACCTTTTCCTGTCTTTTTCCCATTTTTGAGATTCTTTCCCACCAAACCCCATTTTTCACATTTTTTATATTTTAATCAAATTAACTCAAAAATCAAAAAGGTTCAAATCCTACCTGATCTCACTGCCACCGTCGTGGTGGAACCTCCGGCCTCCATGCCACTCCTCGCGAGCCCTCTCCGGCCTTTGTCGTCCTCACCGACCTCCAACTCTCTCAACCAATCCTCAGCCATAGGAATCATGTCACCTGATCTCATGGCCCCACCTCTCACTCAACCACTCTCACCTATGTGGCTCGCCAACCAATCTCTCTACAATACTCTTTTGACCTCTTCCTCTGACACTCTCTTTTGTCCTTTTCTCCTTTTCACAATGCACAAATGAATTTTCAAATGTAGGTTTTCCACTTTTTATACCCTACCCGACCCAACCGACATCGGTTAACCCTTGACCGTTGTCAATCTGGGTGCCCTAGACTACATTTTGTTGGTTCCTCTCCATTGTCATCAATTCATCTTGACCGTTGTCGGTTACCACTGCTACTCATTTCCCTCACATTTACCTCATTTTCCTTACCTCCCCTTTATTTTTCCTTCCATACACCTACCTATACCACTTTACCTTCGCTTCTGGCCCTCCACCTTCTTCAACCTCACCACGTCCGCTATTGACACCTTTTGATTTTACCCCTACCTTAGCCTTACCCATACCATGACCTAAATATTTGAACTGGACCATTTCTAGTGACCTTTTGACCTCATGTGTTCGCTTTATACCTTGCACCTTACCTATGTTGATTGACCTAATGAACTTACCTAGCCTATTGTCGTGACCGTTTATCCCGACCCTACCTTTGGTGTATCATAACATACATAAACATTCCTGCACCTAACCTATGTTGTGTTTCGTGACCTTATCCTATACCTTGATATCTTGGATTCACTTCACCCTTGTTTGGATAAACCTATCAACCTTAGACGATGTAGAGTTTACTCGCTCTTGAACCCAGTGGCGTCTTCTACAATTTATACATGTGCGTGCATTTGACTGTTGTTACCTTTGACCCTGACCCATTACCTAGCTTACCCGAGTAGACCTTTCTCCCTCTCCCTAAACTCATTTGCCTTTTCCTCATATATACCTTTTATCAAACCACTCACTTTGCTTTAACTCCGATGCCTCGTCGGTTCTGGTTTGAGGGGGATCACCTTCACCCTCACATGGGGCAACCACATCTTATTTTTGTTAGCATCGCTTACCAATACAAGCTATACAACAAAAAGGGGCAAAATGTAGACACTAAAATTAGGTCACACCCCCCCTTTGTCCCTCGACATATAAGCCCCCTTTATTACATCTACCTAGCCATGACCCCCTTCACCCTACTAATATTAATTTAATTAAATTAATGCTTTATCCTCACTATATTTATTATTTAAATAATATCTACACAAACAGTTCACTTAGACACCTCACCAAGTTAACTCAACCTAAGACATATTCTCAAAGAAGTTACCATAACTAACTAAGACTTACCCAAACCCTAAAAATCAATGCCTACACTCCCTCTAACCACATTCCCGCATGCTCACAAGAAGCTCCCAGTCTAATCCACGAGATAACGACACAAGATCCGAGGAAATTAGGAGGATCTCCCTAAGATAGTAAACCTAGAAAATCTCACCTTGATTGATGCCGGTTACCCCTAATCATCGCCGATTAAGCCGGACACGTTTGCTCGGTTACCCTTTTAACCCCAAAACAACCTTATTCTCACATTGGAAGTTGGAGCAAGGTGGAAAACATTGGGAAAATTTTGACGAGCAAGAACACATTCCAGAGAGATAACACATCTTCAGAGAGCCAATTCCAGCAAGAACTGACATCCAAGGAAGGAAATTGGGGATCTTCTCCTGCACAACCTTCCCAACCATATTTTAATATATCCAATTAAAGAGGAGTGTGCATGCAGCTCATGCATAATCTTTTCTTTAGTTGGTGATCACTTGCAGCCTTCAAAACCCATCATCAACACCTCCATCCTTCACACATAGACTTTCAGGAACAAAATCCAAGTAAGTACAACATCATACTTTCCTGGTTATTTCATTCTATCATTATTTTATCATCCATTGTTTATCTTGCTCCCTTATTAACCATCTCCAACATTTTATACCTCCATAGACCCATCAAAACCTCATAAAAACCTATTCCAGTCACCCAATACCTCATCCCGACCAACCAAACCCTTTGTGCAATCACAAAGGAGACCAAAACCCCATTCTATGACATTTCTAGATTCTATAGTAACCGCGCACGTTATACCTAACCACGGTCAGTCACACCCTGACCGACGCCGGTCTCTGTGTTTGCTTACATAGTCTTAAACAGAGACCTATCCACCCAATTTTACCTCACCCTCACTCACCTGTGACCTACCCAAGACCTTTATCAGACCTGCAAAACCTAGAACCAACCCTTTGACCCGTGGATTCTATTCTAGCTTAGCCTGTTAGATTAGATCTATTTTCTTATTGTGTTTTTAAGTGAGATACCTAAATCATTTCAAAATAACAATAGGATTTACCTTGTTTTCAGCATTAATTTGTTTAAAACAATGGATTGACAACCATCTAGGAAGTACCATACTTCCTGATCTAGCTCACGCTAGGTAGTTCACTGCCCATATTGTTTAACTCTTTCTGGTGGTTTTGCTTTCATTACAGGTAGTTCCTCCTAGCCAAAAGGAAGCTCTCATGGTCAGCTATGGATTTGGAAGTCATATGCATGCGCAACAACCCATCAACCGACATTTGAATAGGTATTCCTCCTATGCCCATTACCCTATCTGTTTCATCAACAATTCAAAGAAACAATCTGAGAAAAAGGTGAAACACTAGTACAGAGCACTCTGGTCTTTTTTGAAATCAATTGCTAGCCCTTGGAATGACGTCGAGAAGCCATTATATTCTTCGTAAGAAACCATTACAACTTCACAAATCCTCAATGCCTTTTCAAATTCCTCTGTTGTGAAGAAAATGCTCATGGTAGGTTAAAAACCAGATCTTGCAAAGCAACTATTACATTCAATTTGCCAGTTTAAATATAGACCATTTGATTTGCTCCTCTAACTCTAAAATTGGGCCATCCATGTGGCAGGAAGGGATTGGAGCGGTTACGGGGAAGCCTTTCACATTTTGTGATTTTTCATGAGATTTGGCAATTTGGAACAAATTGGCCCGCAGCCCCACTTTGACTTTTCAACTTAGACATGTGGCACGTTCTTATTAGAATGGGATCGTGGTCCTTTTCTCAACATTTTAACCTTTTTTGGAAAAAGGCTCAAAATTCAATTTCCTCCGCCGGCCCGCTGCTCTAATTTGACTAGGACACATGGCACATTCTTATTGGAAATGGGATCGCGGCTTTTTTCTCAACATTTTAACTTTTTTTTGGAAAAAGACTCAAAAACTCAATTTCCTCCATCGGCCCACTACTCCGATTAAACTCTTGACACGTGTCATCCTATGATTGGAAATGAGGTCGCGGCCCTTTTCTCAACATTTTAATCTTTTTGGAAAAAGGCTAAAAAACTCAAAGTTCTTTGTCGTTCTGCTCTCGCTTTGAATTTTCAATGGCGGGCCCGAGACCTTGGCAGAGTCGTGGGGAAAATTAAAACATTTACTTCACTTTTGGGAATTTGGTTAAATTTCTAAAAGTGCCCCGATAACCCACTTTGACTTTTAAACAGTGGGCTTCACCTTTGACTTTCTCCCTACGGGCTTCAACTTTGACTTTTTCCCTTAAAAGCATGATCAGGGCTACGGGTCACTTTTTAAATTTTCATCTTTTTTTACAAAGAGGCTCAAAAAATCAAAGTTCTCCGTCGTTCCGCTCCTCTGCTATGACTTTTCAATGGTGGGCCCGAGAACTTGGCGGAGTCCTAGGGCAAATTTACCATTTTTGCAAAAAGCAACCAAAAGTGTTAAGTTCACCAAAAATCCCGTTCCTCCCCATCTAATAGGATATGACCATGTACCTGCATTCATTAGGGTCAAAAATTGATGGGGAAAAGAAGCCCGTCATCTTGACTGTGGAAAATATGCAAAGAAAATAAACTTCATCGTTTTGAGTCCAATTTTCAAATTTCCTTCATGAACCAGAGGCATGGAGGCAAAAAAATGATTTGACGACCTAGGCCATAGAACAAGTGAACAATTTTGATAAAAATGGAGGTTGCAAAGAGGATATTACGTGCATAGACCAGGAAATGGAGGATTTCTAAAAACAAGCAAAACAGAGGTTTAAACAACTCTAGGGCACAAATTTTGCTAATTTATTGAATCTCTAACTTGTCTTAAACACCAACGAAGGGCATGAGCTCAAAAAATTTGAATTTGGCTATGAAAACGTAGAGTAGTTTTTAGGAGACAACAACTAGCTCTAGCTTGGGGACATGGCATGAACTGGGCATGGCTAGGGCACGACATGAGGATCCAGAATCTCAAGTTTCAAAACATATTACGTTGACCAATGCCTTATCCATTGGGCCTTGTAGAGTCATGTAAAATTCTAAGAAAGAATGGAAGGAGGAAACACAAAATCCAAACCACACACAACAAAAACCAAACAAAACTAAACCAAAACCACACAACAAAAAAGGGAAAAACACACCTATAAAATCACCTATGGTACAAGGCGGGGACAACCCGCTTTCACTGATGATATAGTTTCAAGTATTTCCCACTTCAAGGTAATTCCAATGGCGTTCCATCCAAGTATGAGAGGAGAAAAACATTCTCACCACAAGCTCCATGAATTTGGAATGGGCCGAGCCATAATGAATAAAAATTTCCATGGCTGCCCTTTGGTTCTCTTCTCTTTTCCCAAAGTAGGACAAAATCTCCAACCTTGAATTCTCTTGTCTTTTCCTCTTTTCAAAGATCTTCTTCACTTTCAATTGGTGTTCTTTAATTCTATCCACCACTTGGCATCTGCTTTCCTCTAGCTTCTCCAGGAAGAGGATCCTCTTGTCAATGGAGTCTTTGTATTGACCATCTTCTATTTCTTGTAGATTAGAGTTGGCATCTCAATTTTGAGAGGAATCTCTACCTCAACTCCATACAACATTTGGAAAGGTGACATACATATTTCCTTCTTAGGAGTGATCCTATCAGCCCACAAAGCATCGTATAACTTCTTGTGCTAGTTCCTTTGATTCTCATCTACTAGATTACAAACAATGGTCACAATGTTCTTGTTGTTTGACTCAGCTTGACCATTTCCATGTGGATAGTAGTCAGAAGAGTGAGATAAGGAGATTCCAAAACCATAACAAAACACTATGAGCTCATTTGAAGAGAAATAGGTGGCATTGTCTACAACAATCTTATGTGCTACTCCAAAATGGACAATGATATTCTCCTTGATGAATTTTCGACTATTTCGGAGATGGCTTGCTTGGTTGGAATGGCTTCCACCCATTTAGTGAAGTAATCAACAGGTAAGTGAGTACATAATTATGCCCTGCACTTGAATGAGGATTCAAAACACCAATGAAATCCAAATTTCACTTGAAATGGTTCCCCAATCACTACAGGCCTGAGTGGTAATGCAGCTAGTTGTGGTTTTCTAACAAATTGTTGGCATGCTTTACATTTGGAAACCTAATCTTGAGTGTCTACAAAGATGGAGGGTCAATAATATCTCCCCTTGAGAATCTTATGTGCAGTGACCATTGCTGAGAAATGTCCACCACAAGCTTGATCATGATATGCCCTAAGAAACTTTTGTTGTTGCTCCTTATCCACACACCTAAGGAAACAACCATCCAAACCTCTCTTGTAAAGTGCATGATTCCAGATCACAAACTTGGTTGCTTTCAGCTTGAGGGTTCTTCTTTTTTGTAATCAAGATGAGGAGGGCATTCTCCATAAGTGAGGTAGTAAGCAATATCAGCATACCACTCATCAATAGTGGCGATAAAGAGCACTTGTGGACTGTCTCCGAACAAGTTGAGCAAACATCATCCTTTTCCCCTGTTGATCCCTGAGAGCTTCATATTTAGCAATCAGTGGCACAAACCATTTCCTCTTACTAGATTAGAGAGCCTAATCTCTAAGTCATACTCTTGGGTATTTGCAATCCAACTTCCTCTCTTAGCCCTAGGATTTTGCTAAGTAAAAATGGACTTGATTGCACTTCTAGGGACCATCACCACAATATGGGAATTGAGAATGTAGAATCTGAAACTTTTAATAGCTTTAACCACTATGTAGGCATGTTTCTCCAATTGGTTGTACTTTAGCTTATGATTTTTCAAAGGAAAACTCATGAAAGCAATGGGTTCTTCCAAACCTTCATCATTTTTCTGAACAAGGACAACATAGAGTGTATGTTCTTATGCATAGCAATACATGATGAACTCCTTGTTGAAATCTAGAGATACAAGAGTTAGAGCTTTAGCAATGGGTTTCTTGATATCCTCAAATGTTGTTTTTCCTTCCTTATTCCACTTGAAACTTTCTTGAGGCTTCATCATGGATGTTATATGCTTAGTCAATTCAAAAACTCAGGCACAAAACGATTGGCGAAGGAAGTTTACCTTTCTAAAGAATGAATGAACTCCCTTCTTGTTGGTTGGTAACGTTAGTGCTTAGATGGCTCTGATTTTCTCAGGATCAATGTGTGCTCCATGTTTGTTCACAATGTGTCCTAAAGAACTTACCTTCTCGTGACTCCAAAAATGCACTTCTTTGGATTTAGAGAAATGCTATGTTTCCTACATTGCAAGGACTTTCTCTCGAATGATAGATATGATCTCCCCTCCTCTTTGAGAAAACTATGAGGTCATCAAGGTAAATGAAAATGCAATATTTTAAATCTTTGAAGGCCAAGTCCATTGCTCTCTGGAAAGTGGCCCCAACATTGATCAAGCCAAAAGGCATTTTGTTGTAGGAAAAAGTGCCCCAAGGTGTTATGAAGGTTGTTTTGTTGCAATCCTCTTCTACCACCTTGATTTGGTTGTACCCTGAGAATCCATCAAGAAAAGAGAGCATTTCAGATCCAGTGACTACTTGCAAAATGTCATCCATGATTGGAAGAGGGTAATTGTCCTTGAGGGATGCTTGATTCTAATTTCGGAAGTCTACACAAATCCTTATTTCCCCATTCTTCTTCCTTACTCGAAAAATGTTAGCCACCCATGTTGAATGGTGGATGGGAGAGATGATTCTAGCATTGAGAATGTTTTTCACCTCCTCCTTGATAACATCAACAATCTTTGGATTATAGGGCCTTTGTTTCTGCCTGAAGGGCTTAGCTCCTTACTTCAAAGGAATGGAGTGATGCATTTCCTTTGGCTGAAAATATTTGAGTTCATCGTAGGAGTAGGCCAACACATCTAAGTGCTTTTTTAGCAGAGCAAAAACTTTCTCTTCTCTTCTAGTGAGCAACATTTACCAATGTTAACCATCATTAGATTCTCTAAAGTGCCAATGTTTTCTTGATCAAAATTAGATGGACACTAAGAAGACTACTTTTCTTTCTCTTGGATGAACCTATCATGCTTTTCAAAGAGATCTTCCAAAGAAACTAGGCCTTTGGGGATTTTGTTTCCTTTCAGTTTGATTACTCCTCTTCATCAATTCCCTCAATTCCTTGCTTCTCTTCTTTGGGGACTGATTCATGGTGTGGGTTTTCACTTCCTTCAAAGAAAAGATTATTGAAGTTATCCCTTTGTTCTAAGAAGGCTAGGATCTGATTGTCATCATTGAAGACCTGCTAGTGATTTGCATTGCAGTGCACAATAGGTCTGAAAACCATATCAATGGTCACTTTATCCTTGCCAAAAGAAGGATGAGGTGTCACTAAGGAAGCTGAAACTACTAGAGAATCAGCCTTTTCATTCTTCTCCCTAGGGATAGCTTCAATGGAGAATGCATCAAAGGATTCAATGTAGTCCCACACTCTATTTCTATAGTGCATGAGTCTGGGGTTTTTCACCTGATATTGTTGGCGGACCTGCTTTACCACAACCTCTGCATCACCTTTGCATCTCAACTTCTTGATTCCCATGTCCTCTACTACATTCATGCCTAAGAGTAATGCTTCATACTTTGTTGTATTATTTGTATTGTCAAATTTCAGCTTGTAGGCAAAAGGATATACCTCATTGGAGGGAGAGTATAATACTACACTAGCTCCCGAACTCTTTCTGAAATGACCGCCATCAAACTCCATTGTCTAAATTTGATGTTCTTCTTCCTCCATGAGGATTGGCAAGTTATCTTCCTTTTTTGATGTAAGGAAGTAGTTTCCTAGCCCACAATCTTGAAAGAGGATGTTAGCTCTTGGATCATCATATTTCCTTACTATGAATTTCATTTTCTTGACTAGAAACAACTTCTTCATTTCTCCTTTCACTGGGATAGTTGCAGATGACCAATCCATTTTTATTTCTCCACTTAGGTCTCTACAAAAAATTCTTCTCAACAACATACCAAAAGAGGCTAGGATGTCTGCCACCAAGATGGTCAGGAGTATCTTCTTGTCTGGATAATCAGCTTAGCATAACCTGAGCATCCTTGATTCTTCCTACCAATGGAACTTGTTTGAATTCCATTGAATGCCATGTGCCATTTTCCCGGGTAAAAGTGAGGCCAAGAGCATTTGTAACTTTTTTTCGGAATCACATTAGCTGAGGCTCCAAAGTCTATGATGTAATTGTTCAACCGGGAAGACTTTGATGAGAAGTGACAGTAGAAAGGCTCAACTCTATAAGTGTTGGAGGCACTTTGAGGGATAACATGTTTTGAGAAAGTGATATGGATGGTGTGGGTAATAGGCCTTTAGAGATTGGGCTTGAAGAAAAGGGTTACTATCACGAACTTCCTTGATGAATCTATCAAATTGGGAAGGATGTGTTTGTAGGTATTCAATCTCGAGAGAGATGAACTTTGGTTTTGCTTGCATTCTCAACAAAGTCAAATGGAGTTATGGTAGATGAGGAAGAGGTTCCAGCAAAGTGGGAGAGGATTTAAATGACAAGGGGTTTTGTCACTTTTGGTGCTTGGGTTCTCCTTTTCTAATGTAGCAATTGGCTTGGAAGGAGGTGAGGGTATAGCCTTTGATTGAAATTTAGATGTTCTTGCAGGACTAGTATTTAGAAGAGAATTGTTCTTAACAACTTTTGAGTTGGTAGAAGAATCAGATAACTTACTTGGCACAACAACATGATCCTTGGCAACGAGTGAATTTGGTTTCTCTTTGGCTGATTCCATGGAAGGTGGTAATGGTGATCCCTTGCTGATAATTTTGTTTAGTGGAGGTTTTGGAGAGCTATCTTCTTTGTTCTTCCTATTCTCAGTTGCGACTTCTGAGGCTGAAACACCATTCTTAGATTGTGCATGAGTGAAATCAGCACATGAAAAACTTGGAGCTTCTTCATCACTTTCCTCCTCACAACAACGCATTCAATACGGCTATTGTGCATGCCAACCTCTTCAATTTCAAGATAGTTTTAATAGTCATCAATGTTTTCTTCTTCATTTTCATCAATGTTTGCTCCTTCCTCTAATTCCCCGGTGTCATAGATGGCATTGAATGGTGGTGCTTCAAGAGCAATCCTACGAGGGGGTGGAGAATTTCTTGGTCTATCAAGAATATTTGGTCTCCTTTGAGCATTTCTCATTATGATTTGTGATAGCAATTTCTTTAAAGCAACTAGGTCATTTGCCATTTTTTGGAACATTGGATCGGTGGTGACTGAATTTGAGCTTTGACCTTTTTGCTTCCCATTTGGTCCTTTCACTTTGCCAGAAAGAATTAGAACATCATCGGTCTCAATTGCAAAGTCTTTAGCTTCCCTCAATGTTCTTGGTTGGGCTCTTCTGAGGAAGAAACCAACTTCTAATGGCAAAGCACTGATGAAGAACCTTTTCAAGTTGATCTTAGAGGGTACCACATCTTCTTGGATCCTTCTTGATAACCTATTATACCTTGCTATAAAATATCTCATTGATTCGGAGGTCTCCTTCTTCATCTGAACCAATTGGACTAGTAGATCTTGACAATCTTCTGTGCTCTTGAACCTATGTTCAAATGCACTTCTTATATCTTCTTAGCATGTGACAGATCCTGGGGGCAACATGTAGAACCATTCAACAACCTTTTTGGAGTGACTCCACAAATATCCTAACTGAAAACATCTTCATCTTCAACTCCCAACACTCCACAAGTAGTGATGAATGCTACTACATGTTCTTCTAGGAGCTGAGAACCATCCCCTTTGAATTTTGGGAAGTTCTTTCTTGAGCCTCTTGGGAGCTCATGAAGTGGTTGTGGGAGAGAAAGTGGACCAATATCTCTTCCCCATGGTACGTTAGGCCTGCGTACTTCATGCTCATGATCACCCATTCTATCCCTATTTCTAGCCTTCGATCTTGCTAAGGCCGCTTTTCTATCTTGCTCTTTTCTTCTCGCTTCAATTTGGAGTCTTTCTATTTCTTCAATTTGAGCCCTTATCTCCTCTTCATCTCTTGCCTCTCTTTCAAGATTTTCAAATGTGGGATCAACTTGTCCTCCTTGTCTCAGTTTCTAGGTGTATCTTCTATCAGCAAGCTTGAAAGTTTATGCTCTTCTCTGGGGTGCTGGAATTTGTCTCTGCCTTTCCAATTCGACAACATGTTCCTCTTCCAGGTCCAAAATCCTTATGACAATGAAGTAATGATTGAAACTTTTTCTATTATGCCAAATAGCTTCTCTCTCGATCGGGCAATGTCTTCGGGATGTTAAAGAGTAAATCAAGTCTCTCAATAGGAGGATTTCCCAAGATAGCCATGATTTACATCCATGTAGTTTGTGGGATTATTCAATCTTGGGAAAATTTTACTCTAGAATCCTTTTTTTTTCTTTTTATGACCCCGAGGTTGTTTTTAGGAGTAGATGCTGCAAAATCTTCCCCACGATGGGTGCCAAAATCATTGGCGAGAAAATATGTCTTATGGACAAATTTGTGGGTTTCAAGCCAACACTATGGGAATCTAAGTCCCTCTACTTAAACGGTGCAAATTCCGTATGTGCATACATGAACAAGTGGATTTCAATGGTGGCATTTCAACCAAAGATCCAACAGGGGCACTCCACTGACCCTGTGGCAAAGCTAGCAATTTCTCACTAGAGAAGAACTTTGTCTGAGAAGGGGAAAGGGAGTGAGAATGGAGGTAGGAGAAACTAATTTTACAAGTATAATATCAGATGCCCACACACATTAATTAGAAATTTCATTTACATGCATTTATAGTTAGAAGAAAAACAAACCCACAGAAGAAGCTACAAGACCGAATGAAACTCATTGGTCACAAAGTACCAATCAATCCCTCAATCAAAAAGTCCAAAATTCCTTCTTTTATTATTGAAGCTCAAGCAGAGTTTGTACATATCTTGAGAATGGAAGAAATTCGAGGAAGAAGAGAAAATAGAAGCAATGTGGTGTTTTCTGTCTTTTCCAGGTACAGAGCACTCTGGTCTTTTTTGAAATCAATCGCCAACCCTTGGAATGACATCGAGAATCCATTATATTCTTCGTAAGAAAATGTTACACTTCACAAATACTCAACGCCTTTTCAAATTCCTCTGTTGTGAAGAAAAAACTCATGACAAGTTAAAAACCAGATCTTGCAAAGCAACCAGTACATTTGATTGGCCAGTTTAAATATAGACCATTTGATTTACTCTTCTAACTCTGAAATTGGGCCATCCACGTGGCAGGAAGGGATTGGATTAGTTACGGGGGAAGCCTTTCGCATTTTGTGATTTTTATGAGATTTGGCACTTTGGAACAAATTGGCCCGTAGCCCCGCTTTGACTTTTCAACTTAGACACATAACACGTTCTTATTGGAAATGGGATTGCAGCCCTTTTCTCAACATTTTAACTTTTTTTGGAAAAAGGCTCAAAAACTCAATTTCCTCCACTGGCCCACTGCTCCGATTTGACTAGGACATGTGGCACGTTCTTATTGGAAATGGGATCACGGCCCTTTTCTCAACATTTTAACCTTTTTGGAAAAATACTCAAAAGCTCAATTTCCTCCACTGCCCCTTCTCGATTAAACTCTTGGCATGTGGCATCCTCTCGATTGGAAATGGAGTCACACCCTTTTCTCAACATTTTAACCTTTTTGGAAAAAAGGCTCAAAAACTCAAAGTTTTCCGCCGTTCTGCTCCTCCACTTTGACTTTTCAACAATAGGCCCGAGACCTTGGCGGAGTTGTGGGGAAAATTAGATCATTTACTTCAATTTTGGGAATTTGGTTAAATTTCCAAAAGTACCTCGATGGCCCACTCATCCGCTTTGACTTTTCAATAGCGAGCTTCACCTTTGACTTTCTCCTGTGGGCTTAAAATTTGACTTTTTCCTTTAAACCCTAATCGGGGATGCGGCAAACTTTTTAACTTTTCGTGTTTTTTTTTGCAAAGAGGCTCAAAAACTCAAAGTTCTCTGTCATTCCGCTCCTCCGCTTTGACTTTTCAACGATGGGCCTAAGACCTTGGTGGAGTCACAGGGAAAATTTACCATTTTTGCCAAAAGTGACCAAAAGTGTTAAGTTCACCAAAAATCCTGTTCCTCCCCATCCAATAGGATCTAACCATGTACCTACATTCATTGGGGTCAAAATTTGACGGGGAAAAAAGCCCGTCATCTTGATTGTGGAAAATACGTAGAGAAAGAAAACTTCATCGTTTTGAGTCCAATTTTCAAATTTCCTTCATGAACCAAAGGCATGGAGGAAAAACAATGATTTAATGACCCATGCCATAGAACAAGTGAACAATTTTGATCAAAAATGGAGGTTGCAAAGAGGATATTACATGCACAGACTAGGAAATGGAGGATTTCTAAAAATGAGAAAAACAGAGGTTTAAACAGCTCTAGGGCATAAATTTTGCTAATTTCTTGAATCTCTAACTTGGCTTAAACACCAACAAAGGGCATGAGCTAAAAAAAAATGAATTTGGATATGAAAACGCAAAGTAGTTTATAGGAGACAACAGGATATAACATGTCTCTGTTTTATAAGGGCTAGCAGCCGTCAGCCATTATTTATGCTATGTTATAAGGGCTATTGGCTGCTAGTCAATATTTATACTATGTTATAATGGCTAGCGGCTGCCAACCATTATTTATGCTATGTTATAAGGGATAGCGGTCATCAACCATTATTTATGCTATGTTATACAGTCTAGCTGACGCTAGGCATTATTTATGACATGTTATGTATAAAACATGTTTATGATTTATACGAGATAGCGAACATATTCTCTTGTCCTTCAATGGTTGCAACAAAGGCCACAATGTTGTGTTAAATTTGATGCCCGTTTAGACATCTTTTATCATTTTTCTATAGGCTAGCGACCGCTAGGCTAATGAATTTCAAGAGATGTGAGACACTTCCAGGTTAATTTACTATGATGTTATTGAACCTCACTATAACTAGAGAATGATTGAAGATATTCTGAAGAAACTAATAGAGGGTGTCGATCTAGACTATGAGAATATAATTAAATGTATGTATTTGTTACATATTTCGGTACGTATTATTATATTTGCTACATATTTTGGTACGACTTAATTTTAAAATCCAATTCTTTTATTATGGCATCATTATTGTTGGGGGAACCATAATATAACTCATAGAATAGGTAAATATCCTTTCACATCACATTCCTCCAAGAATCATATATCTAAAACTTGCACTGCTCACCATAGAGAGAAAATAAAATAATAATTGACTTTATAATACTTTTTGCTTTCACATGATTTGATAAGAAGCATGTTAGAGCCAAAGCGAGTTTGGTCTACATTGAAGCAATATTGAACTAAATGTGAGATAAACTCTTTATGTTAAGTGGAAATAAGTAAAAGACTCCATAGAAAGAAGGAAATATGCCTACTTTTAAGTTTGCCTTGCTTCAATTTTTTAAAAATTGCCTTAGAGTGGACCATTCCACTCAAAGAGTAAGATTTTTTTTTGACATTAGGTAAAAGGGTTGAGGGGACCCTACCCCATACATAACAAAGCTCCCAAATAGAGAAGATATTCAATACCAAACCATACAAAAATATAGTCTAACTAAAAATAATCAAAACTAACAACCAATACAGTAAAACAAATGGAAATAAAAACACAAAACTAATAGCACTAAACAACAACCTAACAAAAACCACTACTTTTTCATTTTCTCCAAGTTTTCCACTAGAGTGGCCCATTCCTTAGCTAGTGATTCAATGTTAGTTCCCATAGTGATTTCATCACTTCGATAGTGTTATTTTCCTCTTCTTTGATGTCCCCTGCTCTTCATATTTCATGTAGGAATTAGCCAATGTCCGTGAGTTTGAAGGTGTTGTAACGTGCACTTGGTAGTGAGAATACTCCACTCAGTGAAGTTCTAAAGCATATACTTAAGATGATCCACATCACTATTTAAATTCTTACACTTTTCTTGTAGAACCTCCATACTACCACCCTTTATGACTTGAGCCACATCCTCAACTTTCATCTTCATTGCATTCCAGGTTGTTGAGGATATCTAGTGCATTTAGTAAGCCGAGTGTCACATTTCATATTTTCAAGTTCTGTAACCAATTTAGCAAGATCAACTCCCTCTTCCACACCACCTTTTCCAAGCACTTCCATTTGGGTCTTTTCTTGGGTGTCAAATGAAACACCTCCTCTGTTGACTTGGTTCCCCTTTTTCATCCTTCTTAATAGCCACGTCGTCTAGTTTTAGGTCTTGGAGGCCCTACACTACTTCAACTTCAACCACATTTTGATCATCCCCTTCACTTGACTCAGGGTATTCGCTAGACTCCTCATTCTCAGAATTAGTTTCATCTTCCACAACATAATCTTCAAGGGATTTTGACAGAAACTATCCCCATTAACCATTTTATCCATATCCAAGATTGATCTCTTCACAATGGCCATAATAAAACCCTGATGCAGGGAATATTGATTCTTCCTTTTGTAGTGGTTCAGGGGTAGCACATAGAGAACGAAGTATATAGTATGGAAAACTAAAACTATGCCCATGTCTGAGGAAATTGAGCATGGGAAGATGGTAAGCATAGATACATTTGTGGCATCCCTCAAGAGTGAAAAACTGGATTAGGTTAAGGGCCACTTCATTGAATGGGGGAGGTAAGGAATTCCTAAGAAATCCCGCAAAATGAGGGGTGAGTTTTTCCTTACCTCGTAGAAATAACTTCATTTCATCCATTGGATCCTTTTTGGGTTTATAGAATTCACGTCCTTCCGTGGGCATGCCCATAACATAAGCCACCATGTTGATTGATAATTCAATCTTTACTCCCCATAGGACCACATTGCCCCACATCCATTTCCTGGCTGGCTACCATGCCGATCTAAAATCCTTACTAAGTTGCTCGTTATACCCTTAAAAATATTTAAGAAAGGGGAAAATCCCATTCGGTCAAACACCTCCATAGCCTCAAATTTAACATCATTGAGATCCCAAGGCTCAGTGTGAACCAAATCTTCCCCATATTCCTATTAACAACCAGGCTATCACGAAGAAAAACTCATTGTTCAATGCTACACAGACCCAACCACACAACTGCAATACCAAATACACCAAGTAGCAACATAAATCCCAAATTCCTAGAGAGGAGTAAATGTGCATTAACATCCCCTTAATAGTTATAAAACCTGACGGGTGATAGCATTACATGAACATTAACCTCCCCTTAATAGTTATAAACCCCGGTGGTGCTCGCATTACAAGAACATTAACATCCCCTAAACCCATATTCCAATAGAGGAATAAACTTGGATTACGAGAACATTAACATCCCCTTAATAGTAATAAATGTGCAATGTCATTCATCATTAACCCCCACGTCACCTTCCGCCATCCTTGTGTACCTTAAAAGAAGGGACATGAAATCACTTGTGGATATTTTCCTCACACACTTGAAACTTTAAATGAAAATTAAAATTCTCCTACTCCCCTTGTCAGGAGGATATCTTTTCGTAATTAAATATAGATATGAAATAAATTAAAACTCCTTTTCTAAAGGTAGAATTATGGTAAATCATTTTAAGAAGAATTTAAATTTCATTGTAATACTATTCGTCATACTGGAATCCCAAATTCACAAAATAATTCATTGCAAATTAAAAATGTTTTCACGATATCTATGAACACATTGATTGTTGAAGTGCCTGACAATTTTTAAATTCTTTATATACCTTAAACCGATGTGAATAATTTTTTCAACAGACAGTTTGAAGTTGAGAGGATAATATGACCTTAAAAAATCAAAGTAAGAGAGTTAATACTTAACGCTCGCTAGGTAATGTCGTGTAGCTTATCAAGGTAAATTAACATTAATCAAATAAGAATTCACCAGAAATAAAAATGTTATGTACACTTTTTTTTTTTTATATTAAGATATCTATTATCATTTAAATCCTTTATTGTATTATAAATTTCCTATAGATAATCACACATATTATACATATAAACATTATTAAGACAGTCAGACACATTATACAACAACTTGTTGTCAAATAAACTTAGGGAAAAATTACATAATTTTCCTTTTAGATAGTAAAACACTTTTGACCGGAGCTATGAATCGGAGGGTTGATGGGTCCCCACCCTACAAGTATCCCACATTTTGATCGATGAAAGGCTACATACAAAAAGTAAAGCTGAGGCCAACATGTAACATGAATAATCAGGCCTACAAAAACATAGAGTTGTGAATACAAAAAAAGAGCATGAATGATAGAGAAACCCTAGGGTTCCACCCAACCAAGCATTGTAATCATCTTGAGAAAGGAAAAGGACATGTCGCAACATACTTCAAGTACACCATGCGATCAAGAAGGGACAGGGTCATTTTTACAAGTGCGACTGGTCAAGGGATGGTACGCTAGAGATAGACGCCCATATGATCAACAAATGCTTTGAATAGTGTCGGAAAATTGAAGTAGGACCTGAATTTTCAATTCCAGGGCATCAAAAATCCTATTGTCAACCCAATAAGGTGATGAAAAAGGATTCAACTTTGCAAAGAGACAAGGAAGGCATACTTCTGCCAGAGCTTCACCTAAACCCACATGATGATTTGGGTAAATGAAATGGGACATGACCGCCATGACCATTACTTTATCTGCACACATCACTAGAAAATTGAACACGAAGATGCTTGCAATATCATAGTTTACACAAGCTCTCTCGGTGGTCTAGATATAATCCTCACCTAGGACGTTCATAATCATAGTCATAACATCTCATGCGAGTCTATGTGGAAGATATTGCGAAGACGAATGTCAAACACAATAGAGATGAAAGTCATTTCCCACTTGTTGTTGTGCAAGAGGATGAATGGAACATAGGTAGATGCCATGAGAGGGAAGGGGAAAACAATAGATAGAAATGTGAGAAAACAAGTGAGGACAGGTGAAATCACAACCCAACAATTAAATAGTCCCATGACTCATGTGAGGAAGGTCGACGCAATAAAAAATGGATGGCGTCATCAACATTTTCACATGCATTGGCTAGATTATTTAATGAAAAGGATCTTATATTATATTAAATGCAACATGATACAATATTCTCTCAACAAAATAAGCGGGAAGTATGAGAGAAAGCCCCAAAGCCACATGCACACTAGGCCAAGCCTAGCAAAACAACAAAGCAACAACTATAAGGGAGTCTGAGGAACACCAAAAACAAAGGCTAGATTATGAATAAAGGCTACCCTTTATTGATAAACACACATTATACAAAATTACATTACTAGAGACAATCACACACATTATACAGAAAGGTGTTACCAATTAAATCTACTGCACCACCCTTGGAGCCATCCAGACAGATGGTGCATCTACACCAGATTTTGAATCATCGGCCTTAGATCCCAAAGCAGTGAGCACTACAAAAATATTTCTTCTAAGCGATACATATAAATTTTGCTTAGGGTTCTTTGTTGCGAAGCTCGAGCTTGTGCCACCTATGGCATTAGAGATCACGCTTGTTAAGGTGCACTTTTGCCACTTTGTGGATGTGCGTGGTAGTGGTGTGAACCACCTTCTAGCCATGCTCGTTGAACTTGTATTCCACGATATTCTTCATGCCATTTTCATCTGGCCCAATGATATTTGGTGGTGGCTGATGAAAATCTAGGTGTTTGTTATCCTCCTCTTTAAGCTCCCCCCATCACACTCTACCGGAGACCATCAATGTTTCTATTTTATACTTATTAGCGACCGCTAGGCTCTATTTGTTGCCTTGGAATAATGTTTATAATTGTTTTACTAGAAAATGCATCCATAGGTGCATGTGAAAGGCTGATAGGCATATAAAAATATATGTTGAAATGAATATATTGTAAATACATGGAAGTTGAAAAATGTTGAGAAATAGATTGTGACATAGGCAGGTAGAATTACAAAACTACCAAAAGTGTCATACTTTCAAGTCTAGTATTTGATAGTATCAATCATCCACAATTAGGTTTAATATGTGGACGAAAAATATAATATGTCCATCAACAAAAATACTTTCCTTAAGTGAAGTTGGTTGAATGCTTGAAAATGAGAATGTAATTTTTCTATAAATAATTAAAAGTTTATGTAATTTTTTGTTGCCAAATTATGAAACTCAATTTGTTTGCTTATTTTCAAATTTGGGCATAAAAATAAACTGTACTTTATTTATATTTCATTTTTATTGATGTCAAGAATCCCACAATATGCAATAATATATATAAAGTTTTGAAATTTAAATACTTGTTTAACCAATACTAAGATATATGTCTTAGAAGTTCTCCCACACTACATTACAAATGACACAAGTATGGATTTTTGAGTCATTGTCTTGTTTTTATGGAAATATATGTTTAACTCTTGCAAAGCTAGCGCCACCGTCTCGGCCATTTTCCAAAACGTTTCCTCTAACCAATACTTAATAACAAATAAATCACAACACAATGAAGTTTATATATGTACCACGTTCCCCTTAAAGTTTTGTCTTCTCTAATTCTAAATACACCAGTATAAGAATGCAAGTGTCAGGCCAGAAGTGGCACGATCACAAATTCTTCTAGTTTGTTATCATTGTTATAAGTGTAGTAGTTTGTATTGGAAGCATTAGGCCCCTCTAGTTTTGACCTCAAAATCTATGTTGATTTGCATCTAAACTACAATTTGTTTGTCGCTAAACATGCCTTCCAAGACTTTCCTCGGCCTCTACTAGAAAAATTGTTCTCTGATTTGCTTAGAAAGTATTTTGGGGAGGCAAGAGATGACATGGGAGTTTATTCTCTACCAAATTTTTTTCACATAGCTAGAATTTGTATGGGTGAAGTAGATTGCATGGCATCATGGAAGCTTATGTTAAAACAGTGTTATACATACACTATGTTGGAGGCCATCAATGTTTCTATTTTATACTTGCTTGACCGCTAGGCTCTATTTGTTGCCTTGGAATAATGTTTATAATTGTTTTAAAATGTCATTAACATTATGTTTTAAAATGTATAACCTGTTCCTGTAAAGAGTGCAATATGTAACACTTGTCTCATTCTCCTTAATCACTCAAATTGTTGGTTATCGTAGTAAAACCCTACAAATAAAAATAAGAATACTTATGCTCACGTAAACTTCTTGTCAAGGTTTTGAATTAATATTTTTTTAGGGTTTGAGGGCGTGAGGGCTCTGTATTCTCTCTAGCCACAAATCTTGAACAATTTAGGGTTACGGTCCTGTCGACTCTTCCTATTTTATTTAGATTTAAGTGAATTTAACTAGTAAATTACTATTACAAATAAAATTAAACAAATGTGTTTGTTAAAGTGGATACCTATTGAACGTAATCAACAGAGGATAATATTGTTTGAGAGCGACAAATGTATGACATTGAAAAAATATAATTTAAACATGAAAAAGGCATGTATATTACAAATTTAACCTGTCATATATATATATATATATATATATATATATATATATATATATATATATATATATATATATATATATAAGAAAGTTAATAAATTAAATGTTATATTATATATTAAATATTTTTGAGATTCATGAAAAATACGATAGAAATAAAAATAGAAAATTTCAAATATAAAGAAAATAAACACAATCGAATCTTACTATCTTATTAATGATTATGAAATAGAAGAATCTATTAGTTTTGATTTTCAATTTTGTTTGATTTTTGTTTTACTTTTATTTGATTTTTTGTTTAGCTTTTTCTATTGATTTTGATTTGTAATTGTTATTTGTTTGGTTTTTACAAATAAATATTGGAAACTGTAATTATTGCAGTAAATGTGAAATTTGAAGATTGAATTTGCACCAAAATGGAATTTGGATGTAATAAGGTAGCACTCATTTTTATAATTATTTATTTCAATTTAATTTTAGAAATTCATTTAAATTTATTGTTTCAATCTTGTGGATGTAAAATTTTACTCAATTTTACTTAATCTTAGGAGAACATGTTTCTTATAAGAACAAAGACACCAACTCAAATCCTTTGTATCATCATTTACATTAAATTTGGTGGAAGACATCAAGCATTACAGAACTTCAACATCTTGCATTGTCTTAAGGGGTAAAAAAGTAGAATACAAATCATCTAGAAAAATACCACAGGAGTGGCCCATTCGACTCTGAGAATAAGATTATCAAACTGTCATTAAGATTAACATATGAAGATCTGGTAAAAAATCATTTTATGATTTTAGGGAAGCCTCCATGGATCTACAAATCAATAAGCATAACATGTTTTTGTTTTATATGGTCTAGCGGCCGCTAGGATTATTTATTGCTTGCGAATAAGGTTCTTATCAATTTCAAAATGTCTTTAATATTAAACCATGCATAATCGGGAAAAAATGTTTTTATTTTAGAGAAGCCATCATTGATGTGTGAAACAAAAGTTTAAACTATGAAGATTTGGGAAATGTAACGCTCAAAATTACAAGAGCTGAAAAATGAGGGATTTTTTTAACACATAAACATAATAACAAATTACATAGTTGCAATCGTACAGATTTATTTAATCAAATTCATTAATCAATTTTTCTCTTTTGATCTATCCGATAACATCCATGTAAGCCATGTGCGGCTGAGAAGGGTGTATCCAGATCTCCACGATCTCCCTTCATCACTACTTCGAGTGACAATGCTTACTAGCATTTCGGCTCAACCTTTTAAAGGTCATGGGAACTATGTGAAAGTCCTTGGGTCTACCACAAAGCTAGTTTCCTGACTTCGTATTCCGATATCCAACCATTTTCTACCTCATGTTCAGTATTTCAACTTCCCATGATCAGGTTATAGATAATTTTTTTATTTAATTGGAGGACTAGGTGATTAGACAATGCACAGCCATCAATGCATTACTTTGGCCAAAGTTATCCATTGTGCAAGTTATGGCTAAACTCAAGACAACACACTAGTCTTATGAGTTTTAAGTCTTCCGCCACCTCACAACTATCCCTTTCACAGTTATATAGATATTTATAGTTTGTTTTTATTTTATTTCCAATTAAACCTATCTTGCAAGAATTTATATTGAGATAGATGCTAAAGGCCAGCTAGGATCTTTATAAGTTTAGTCTAATGGATATTTTCATCTATTTACCATCTCATTTAGTCTCTTTTTCCCGATGTTTGATTCATTAACCTTAAATTACCTTTTTACAATGATACTCTTCCGTTCTCTATACAACAGATTTCTGAATCTTATCATATTAATACCAAGTTTACCAAAAGGCTGAGTTAAATATATATTAAAACATGTATATTTAATTATTCCTTTGATTAGCTATGGCACTAAATAGCTTATTTAATTTAGAAATTAAATATAATTGATTGTTAAAATAATTTCCTAATTATTGGCTTCATACATTAATAACTATCAAATAAATGTATTCAATAATTTGTGAAAAGTAAGATTTCACAACTCAAGTATTCATCATTTACTCATATTGAGATATTATTACACACAAATTAATAATCTCTTTATTAAAATCATATATTACATATTCCGTTAAGGCGTAATATATAGCTGGTATAATAATTCTCACATAGTGAGGTTTGAATAATTACAATGGGTCCAAGATCCAAATAATTCAGCCAATAAATCAAGGATATCATCCTTTCACCAATTGAAATCCAAGTATCTCATTTAGATCCATGCTACGATAAAACTTCACAAGACATGAGTTTCCGCACATCCAAATGTAATGGCTAATGGTCCTACAAGACTGGAGTAGTGGTATGATGTCAGTTCAAAATGAATTGGCATGAATATTAACTCCATTTTTTTATGCAATTAATTAATAAAATATGAAAGGATATACATGTTGTTTTATCAACAAGCACATGGTAATACAATTGAAAATGTATTACTACTTGGTTTCTATAAAGATACAGCTATGGATGCACACAAATAGAACAACCAATTTCTATTTCAGCGATCATGTTTCCCTCTAATCACAAAGGTCAATACATCCATATTCCAACTTCAATCAAGAAGCATTTGACATTTAAAATTTCTACATAACTTCATAAAAACAATATGATTAAGAAGAGCATTTTTAAAGTCAATGAGCAGCTCTACAAATTAGCACAAATATCACCATATTTACATCACTTTAACATGTTTTATCCGGTAAACAAACATCCCAACCAACAATATAAAGATGTCATGGTTACATCATTTAAACATACCCTTTTTAGTAAAAGAACAAATATAATTTCTTTCATAAGATATCATTATTTTAAACCCAATCATGCCTCCAATCACTCCTTGGTGCATTTCGGTGAACTCCGTCCCGATTTCATGCCCTTACCAAAACAAGTAATTTATTTTTCACAGTCTTACAAGAATCCAAGTCATATTATCAGGCTAGAAGTTACAGGCTAAATGCCATTTTTTTGTAATTATTCACACATAACAAGACACCCTCATTTATACATGAACCGATTTAGATGTCCATAATAATAAATTTTCTAGAAAATGCAACCCCATGC
This sequence comes from Taxus wallichiana var. yunnanensis, assembly GCA_018340775.1. Lineage (NCBI taxonomy): Eukaryota > Viridiplantae > Streptophyta > Pinopsida > Cupressales > Taxaceae > Taxus > Taxus wallichiana. The sequence goes on along the minus strand of CM031236.1, from coordinate 481,249,452 downwards.
AAGAGCTTTGACAACCACAAATTATCATTCAAAAGATCTCAATAAATTAAAAATCAAACCTACATATAACAACCAAGAAGAAAAATACAAAACCCCAACCGGTTGCATACCCATATTGATTGGGTTGCCCAAATCGATTCCTTTATGCAAATCGATTTGCATACCCAAATCGATTTATTTACAGAAAACACACAACCAAATTTCAGTTTAACAAAATGAAAACCCACAAGCACAAATTGATTCTAAACACACAAATTCAGAAAACATTTTCCTTCCGCCTATATAGGAAAAACCCCAACTCTTTTGCTTTTGGGTATAATTTGTTATAATGCAGAGAAGGAATTGTTAACCTTTCTTTTACTTTATTTTTGCTTTGATCAAAACCCAAAACCCCATCTATGTATTTTTCCGGGTTAGGTTAAAACCACACAAAGAAAACTAAAAAGAATACGAGAATCCATCAATTTCCTTTTCATATTTCATCTCAAAACAATTAAATCAAAAATTGTCCATAATTTCCTTGATTGCCATTAAAAATAGAATGTGTATTTCCTCATTTTTACAAATAATGCAAGAGAGAAAGGAGAAGATATTCATGCACGAAGCAAACTCAAAATCGGAACCTTCTACTCTTCCCGCTCCAACAAGTTGAATCATTATTTCCTCCAAAACTTACGCAGGGGATTCCGTAAGGGGAGAATAAAAATAAACGAAGGAAAAAATAACATAAAAATATATGAAAGAACTATAGTTGGGTGGCATATTGAAGAATTTTGAGGCTTCCCAATGTCAAGTACATGTTTTAGTGCATGCACGCACACTTGTGCCATGTGAAGGTGTTTCACTTTATAAAACCCATAAATTTCAATAATTAAATAAAACTTTTGGCTTACATGCCAAATCCCTCTAATATATATATATACACACACACTAATTAATATTTCATACATTTCATAATAATTCGATTGGGCCTTTGCCTCGATTTCGCGCCCTACTAGCCGCCTTTGCGCGCACCCTAGCCGTGCCTTTGCCGCATCCTAGCCGCGCTTGTTCCGCGCCTGTTACGCACCTGTTCCGCGCCTGTCGCCGTCATGGTTGCTACGCATTTGCGCTGTTTTGCGGGCTCTCTACAGCGCATGCTTCGACCAGAACACGTGAATACAGGAGACACGAACAACGAAACAAAACAAGATGCCCCTCTCCTTAGCGGTGGCTTTAGGAACCTGTCCCTTGAGTGCAAAAATGATGGCGGCGCCTGTAAAATTGGCATGAAAAATACAACACCAATCTCTTGGATTGACATGGCTTTTGATGCAAATCAAAACCCTCCTTCAAAGAAAATATGGGATCGGGTTTCTCCGACCTATCAAAAAACAGGGGGTCTCTCCATTAGGACAGGAACCTCTAGTGGAGATAAGTCCACTTCTTATGCTACAGTGGTCTCCAAAAAAAGGAGAATACTAGAAATGAGCTCTTAAAACCCTCCCAGGAGGTCCCGACGTTGAAAATCGGGGAGGATCTACTTATCAAGATTCATCGCAAGGAGGAAAATCTCTCCCAGCTGGGTCTCATATGCAGATTCCATAAATTTTGGCCTAAGCTTTCTCAACTACATGAATGGATAGCCCAGAGATGGAGAGAAAAAATACAAGGTAAGATTGAGCTTTATCCCTGTGCTAAAGCTTACTTCATTGTGGTCTTTGAAACCCCTACTGATAGGGATTTAATTTTTAGCCAGTATTGGGTTTGGGGGGAACATGGGCTAATGTCCAAACCATGGTATCCATCCTTCGACTGTTAAAGGAGTCTTTTGATACCTACCCGATTGGGGTTCATTTACCAGGACTTCCGTTACAACTCTGGAACAGATCTTGTCTCGTTGCTATAGGAGATACTCTTGGCTCATGTGTGGTAGTTGATGGTAAGACCTCCATTCAAACACATACTACGTTTGCTCGAATCCTGGTTGATATTGATACCTCCAAACTCTTACCAGCAGAAATCAATCTTCAGATTGGAGAAAGGCTCTGGGTACAGAGGCTTGACTATGAGAGACTTGCCTTCAGATGTCGGCGTTGCTTCCAAACTGGTCATGTTACAAACGATTGTGAACATTCCAAACGAAAGACCAAAGCTGCGTGGTGGAAGGATTCTCTTCCTGAACATCTCACAATTGACTCAGATCCGGCTGAGGATTCTAGTGCCCCCTTGCAAGTTGACTCACCCGTCGTGGCTGATTCACAGGCCAACATTGCGAAAATTCCTACAGACTGTGGTCCGCAGATTGTTGATTCAGTGTTTAAGGAAGTTTCGGCCCCCCTTCCTATGGGTCACATCCACGTCAAATCCATTGCAGATGCTTCGATTGCATTGGATGCAGGAAATCCTGAGTGGACGGTGGTGGATCGGAAAAAGAAGGGTAATGCCAAATCTAAACCCCCCACCACTCCGGACAAGGTTTGATTCTTGTCGTTGTTAGTACTATTATTGTTACATCTGGGCATATGGCCATCCGCATTGAAACCTTTGGGCAGGCTGTGTTCTTTGTTAAGTTGTTGTTTTTTAGCTGTTTTTGAAGCAGCTTGTTTTGTTTTTGTTGGCTCTTGGCAGTTTTTTGTTGTTGGGATTTCTGGGGTTTCATTTTGCTTTTGAGCACTGTTGTAAAAGGGTATAGTCCCTTTCAAAAAACTATTTACCAATAATAATAATAAAAATTCATACATTTTTTTACTTTAGTTGTTACCTGAAGTAATGGTTAAGTTAAAATTAACCTTCATAATATAAGTCCACATATTTCTAACAATATATTACCATAAAAATTAGTTGAATTTCCAGGTTTATATAAAACATTCCAATATGAAAATCACCAAGTTCGTAAATAATAATTTGAATATTCTCATAAAGTGGCTTGATATAGCATTGTCAAATTAAACAAAGACAATTATCATTGCGGTCATGCAAAAGTTGAACAAAACAAAAGACGACCAAACCGATTAAAATAAAGTAACCGAAATACAAATAACCGAAAGATTCACTATCATTTATGAACCGTTTTACCTATGATTAAGGCCTAATCATGTTTTAGGAAGGATCATCAAGGTGGGTGTGGGGTTATTCATTCCGTAGTGTCATGCCCCACAACAGTTGTGGGTCATGATACGACAAACCAAATGAATTTTACACCCAATGATGATCTCGTCTAATTCTGTTTAGACTTAACCGTAGTTAATTTAATTTACAAGAAATTTTGGGATGTTACAGAAAACTCTTTATTTTATTGTTCTATAATCCACGATTGTCTCTTCACCCAAGCTAGAGAAAATGTAATCTTTCCCAAAAAAGAATTGAAAAAAATGATTGTACACTGCGAATATTTAATAACCTTAAGGTAGTTAATTATTCCATAAAAATACATAATGCATTGTTGGATTTGGAAGAAAAGTATATAATTCAAATGCCAATTGTGTGTTTGAACGTTTTTAATGATCTACACATATTTTTGTGCTCTTCGCATGTTTCAACCATGTACATAATTCAATATAGATTTTCGAATCAGTCTTATAGTTTCCATCAAATCTCCAGTATGTTGGGGTTTTGAGAGTAATTTCTTCTTTGACCTCGTGCGACAAGAATCTCATGTCATCGATCAAAAGTATATTGTTTTCACCATAGACATTACCATAAATGTCTACTATCTACTTGGCTTGTTTTTTATTTGAACTTACATTCTTGGCATCCCCAAATGAACCTGAAGTTGGTTTCTCGCAGCCAACTAATTTTTTTGATGAACATGTATTTCACTTGTTGTTAAATCCATAAATGAAGACCATAAGGCAGTGTCAAAATATTTTGATGCAATACTTATCAAGTCAACACTAAACTCTCGTTCAAAGTATTCAGTATTCCCGGATCTAAAATCTAGAACCATATTACGAGGTATTTTGTCACCAATACCGAAATTCCAAATAGTAAACCTTCAACTCCCAAAACTAGTAATTTCTAAGGGTTCCCAATAGGATCTATAAAAACAAATCAGAATCAATGTAAGCTTCCAAAAGTGATTAAAAACAAGGCATTAAAGTATTTAATCACAACTCAAAAACAACTTATAAAACTATAATATCATCTCAATCACAGTGAAGATATAAATACTACCTACTTTTAAATTTGTAATCTCAACATATAAAATAAAGAGTGACCATATGACTATATGAATGAATATCATTGTAATTTTTTTGAAATAATTAATAGTTATATATTTTCTATTTGCTGTAATTTTTGGATGCCCTCCACAACACTCAAACCCTGACACAATATGTATATTATGTTTCCGTACAAATATTCCATCAACCAATCATCTTTGAAACAATTTTCTTCATTGAATTTCTTCCCCGCCATAAATTTTTTTAGAGGGTTTCCCCTTGGGCCCATTTTAATACACAATGTGCTTCTAAGGATGAAAAAATACCATCTCTACTCCAAATCTTTTGGATATCTTTTACTACAATTTCATCTTCTACACAACAATGTTCTTTACCCAAAATAATAAATGGTTTGAATTCAAATGTTAATTTTTTTCAAATCCTTAATCATCTTTTCAACTTTGGTGCAAGAGAGATAGCTAGACCAAAATCCCACTTCACATTTTGATGCCAATATCTTTAAAAATTCCTTGATCCCACCTCGCAAGTTGAGAGTCTCCTTACCGAACTTGATTGTCAAGTCTTTGTAGGATTGGTTTTTCTCATAGAGTAAACCCTCCAAATCTAAAATAATTAAATAATCCTCTTGGCCAACTGCACAAAAGTAATTTTTTCTCAATTGTCTACAATTTGATATTAACTAATTCAAATAATCAAAATTTTAGTATGTTAATACTTATTAATTGAGACTCCATCTTGGATTCCCTCGCACTCCCCTCTCGTAGGTTCTTATGGTGCTTGTTCTATATAAAAAATAGCAATCAATTCAAAATAAATTTTAAGTCAATATAAAAAATACATGAAACAACTTACTTTTATACAATATTGCATAGATGTAGTTGTATATTAGTGACTAGTAGGTGTAATTCATTAATGTTTGGACTATGTTTGGGTTGACATTCTATTATGGGCTTAACGGCCACTAATAGCCAACAGACTGTAAGTAATTTTTTTTTATTGTCCACAAATAAATATTAGCCAATAAACCAAAAATTTACTCAATTCAAAATAAATCTAATTAAAAGATGCAGTTAATGACCGCTATCAAAAACTATTTGCCAATAATAAAAAAAAAAGCGACCGCTAGGGTGATATATATTACAAATAAACTACTTTGCCATAGGTTCCTCTAATTATGAGGGTCTTATAAATGGTTTTCTTTATAATTTTATATGACTATCATACCATTTTCCGTTTGTAAGTTCCTATGTGACGTGCTAAAAACCTCCCCATTTGGCATCAAATCTATAAAAAAAAAGTTATTATTAAAAATATGTAAACAATGGTAATCAAAAATATCTTGTAGCAATAAATTTATAAAACGAGTATTTCATAGTCACCTTTTATAGATTCATTAGATGGATGGCCAACAACATATGGGGCGACAGGTTGTCTTGGTTGCAACATACTAAGATCAACAATGTCTTCTTTGTTTGTATGTGGAGAGGAAGAGATGGTGTCTTCCTCTATTGTTTGGTTGTGTGCATAAATATTGTATGTATCATTTCAAATGCATTAAACTAATAGAATTGTTTAAAGTGATCTCAATCAATGTACCTTTTTTAAAATGACAATAGTAATGTTTTAAAAACATTTCTTGATCATGCGATTCAACAATAAAAATCGCAAATAGACTTGAGTCAACCAAATCATGCACTGCAATACTACCACCGTACAACACTATAACCATAGAATTATCGAAAGCAAGTTGAGTGAACATATGAGACCAAAACAAATAAGATATCTCGTAAAAAAAGGATGTGTCTTTCCTCGTAGGCCAATTTCACTTACAGTCACCATTTTTTGCGGAAATTAATCCATCCAATCCACGATGATTTCAGCTATATCCCCATTGTTAACATCACAATTATGCACATAATTTATTCTATGCATAAGACACAAGCTCTTAAATTTTCCACTGCTATCATAAAATCTATAACAACCTTCCACAACTAATTCCCCCTTGGCTTTGACCTTTTACATGTAATTTTTATTGTCTCTCTTAACATTTTTGAAGAAGCAACAAGTAAGAGCACAATAATTACACAATTTAACATACTAGATCCAACAACTGTAAGCGGTCCATTATTGCATCGAATTGAGTACACTAGACAAATTACAAAAATCTACGATCACACATTCTCAGTATTGAATGGATTAGTTGACGGAATAAAACATATTATTGATTTGGAGCTAGAAGGGATATGCACATTGATAGGTAAAGTATTCGGTGTCTTCCATCCTTGCTGGAATATTTTGTTCCGTTGCAATCATGTAGTTGTCTATAATTGCTTGAGCTGCCATTGGGAGAACCTCTACCACTTCAGCATCAAATTTTATTTTTGTTGATTTTTCACTTCCTCCAGAATCAACTTTTCTTTTTCCTTTAGTTTCTTCTCCCAAGAGTACACACAACTGGTGGTAGTGAGATTTATGCACACCATATTTTTCAACAATATTTTTTTCAGTGCATTCTACCAATACACGATTACATGGATATTTACTTTTAACATATTTTAGAAAAATTTATCTCATCCTTCTGTTAGCTTTTACTCTTTAGTAATAAGTATCTAAAGTCTCTGTTATGATGCCTACTTCAATAGAGCGAGTTAGCCATACTTTCCCTGCTTGCACTTTATCTAGTAGAATTGATATCTCCTCATCGATCATTCCTCTTGCAAGCCTGAAGTAATTCACCATGAACCTTGCCAATGAATTTGGTTGAAATTTAGGCTGGTTATCCTTAAAAGGAGAACAAACCAGCCCACCAGATTTAAATAACTCAATGGTTGTTGTCAATTTTGTCCATATGTCCTCAAGTAAATATAGAAATGTTATTTTTTCATGAAGGGTCTCTATCTTAGACACTTTGAAAATAGTAAGACATTGCATCTCGAAACACTACATTGAAAGATGAAATAGTATATTTATTTTTGCATATTACAAAATTAAATTTTAAGAACAAATTCGCTAAAATTAAGTTTTGTTACCTTCAAATCTTCTGACTTTGAGTTTCTCACTCCGGACCTCCGAGGACATCCTAGGGATCTCCAAATCATTCGAGCCTTACAGAGTACATCAATAAAATTGGTATCAATCCAATTTTTGTTTACATCATTTTGCTGCTGAAATTTTTAACAATATATTTGCAAGGAGCGTATGAAGACATAATGTGAGCCTTTCTAAAATTCATCTTAGTATGTAATGAGTTTTATTTTCTTTTAGCCAAAAAAGTCTTGGGCACAAATGGTATGTTGGCCGTCAAGAATGTAGAACTACGCTTCATCCCTTTTTTGGTCATCTGGATCGTTGAGTTGCACAAGTTCCTTTATAGAAGATAAAAAGAGAAGAAGTAGTGCATCCCTCAGTGTAGTAATAACATTAATCGACATTAAATAGACAAGAAGTTAAACAACCTCATCATTCACAACACGTAATTGATATTTTGGAGGTGTCAAATGACACTTAGAAACTTCAATTGGAAACACATCACCATTGAACAAAAACAATTTTGATTGTTCAACATTTGCAGTTTCTATTTACTCAAATATATTGATCACTTTCTTCAACAAAAAATCCGATTTATTATTCTTTTAAGCCCTTTCAACTTTGACTTAGATGGATCTATCTCTAATTTAGACAAATATGATCTCCTCAAAGCATTGTAAATAGCTTTGCATGTTTCGGTGGAGAAAGCAATTTTTTTCTATTCAAATAATGAAAAATAGAAGAGGTATCCTCGGTTCTATACAATTTTTTGAATACCAAATTCATGTTATTATGAAATTCAAGGGCATTTCCACAACCTATTTTTTCTGACTGCATGAAATTCCCCAAATTCCAACCATATTTAAGACAAGAGCACACCTTATTTTCTCTAGAAGCCTTCATTTCTAGTTTCTTGAACAATGAAACTTCCAACTCCATGTCAAGAATAAGAAACTTATTCAGTACGATGTCAATGTGTTCAACCTGAATACGTAATGTTTTCTCATCAATAAATTTTGAAGTTACTACCATATCGACTTCTTTGACAACGTCCTCATTAACAAAAATAACCACAAATCACTGTGGTAATTTTCTAGGGAATGCATTTCTACAAACTAGTCATTGTATCTCTTTTTCCAATTCCTGCTCCTTCAATCAAAGGAATTTGCATGAACGAAGTGTAGCCAATGGAAGACATATTACCTGTAAAAAGGAATTAAACAAATTAATATTTCGTAAGTTATTAGAAGGGACAAATAATATTTCTCAACAGTGCAATAGTAACGAGATGCCATATCTTGATGTCATTATTTTCATAGAGTAAAAGTCAATAGGAATAAATATTTATAGCATAGCATTCACTAGGCATACTTCAACCCTCCTTTAGTTATAAAAACAAGAAAACATTGATAAAAATTGATATGTGTTGCACTAAGCAATTTAAACAATTAGTAGCTATTAAATTTGGTTTGTTTCAAGCAAAGAAGTTTTTGCTAGAAGTGAAGACTAGCGGCCACTAGCATCTATATATTTCCATCACTTAAAAAAACATATTTGAGTTACACTACATCATTATGAAAACCTGGAATCCAACATGGGTGATAAGGGTTGAGAATTGATTAATTATTAATAACAAATCATACATGTCATGATGTGTTTGGTTTTTGTAATTAGGTTCCTTTTATAGTTCTCATGTGATATATCATGTATATCACATAATTGAAATCGACTAGTATAAAGGAAAATGTCTAGCCACCGCTAGGTTCAATTAGTAATCAAAAGTTTTGATTTCCCGGTATCAAGCCTTAATAGTTTCTTATTTTAAAATTAGTGATCAAATAACAAACAAATCATGGAAACCCTTGCGTCTGCTAGGATCCTTATGGTGGCTAATCTACCTAATGGGTGCTAGGCTTAAGATTACGTGTTTGACTACGTATATTGTATTCTCTTGAATCTACATTTTGAATCATGTATATTCAGAAAAATTCATAAAAAAATTTCTTGTCTTGGAGTATTTGTTGTCTTCTCTTGTCTTAGAACATCAAAGAAATGTAGTAAGCATCCTCCTCAGGCGGTCACTAGTCTTGTAAAATTTAAATACAATAATCAAGCATAGTTAGTTTTCAGTGAATTCATTAGGAGCAATGCTTGTTTTATGTTTACCAATTATTCGTTGATGAGAAGGCTAGTGGCCACTAGCCTCTACAATATCGAGGAATCCATTTTAACGATGTAAAAACAATCTCAACAGGTTTTGTTGTCATTGTTTGTAATTATTTTATATTAGATGGAATATCCCTAGCAGAGCCAAGTCCTTCAAAGGTAAGCACCATTAGTTAAGTCTGGTAATAAAGATAGACACATAGTTAGGAAAATTTATATCATAGCTGAGGAAATGAGCTAGTTATTGTGAATCCTAATGTAAGAGGTTGTTAGAGCCACTTAACAATCATTATTTTTTTTAAAAAAATAGCCTTTAATAGATCATGATTTTTTTAATATGTTGATTTTATTTTACACATTTTAATTATGTGGAGAACATATTTTTAAGGGATTTAAAATAAGTACTTTTGAGTACAAAGGAAATTAAGGAAACCCATTACTTGAGAATAAAATCACCTTTTATGGGTTGTCTATGTGGCACCATTTCATTGGATAATTTATTTATGAGACTTGATTTCTTCATTTCCAACATTTTTTTGGCTTACCAAATTGCATTCTTGGAGCATTAATCATGTCTACATGGAAGGTAATAGTGTCGCCAATCTCCTTGCCAACGCGGCTATCGATGGGCCATGCATCACATTGATATCGAATCAACTTAAAGATTAGTTCGGTCTGGTAGATATCATTTCACATAAAGGGAGGCACAGATTCAAATCTCAACATTAATGGAAACTCATGTCTTCCTATATTTTAAATGGATGTTGGCTCCTTTCTTCCTCATTCTTCCTTTCCTCCGTGTTGGAAATTATGGTTTTCCTCGGCTTCCCCTTCATCTCTTTGTGTGGCGAGAGGCAGGAAATGGCCTATTCCTCGGCCATTTCTCGGAGGTGCTTATAAGAAGTATTCCGATATGAATCTGTTCAGAGGTTTAGGCGATTGAATGTGTACTCGGTGAAGACTATCTACTGGAATCTCCCAGGGTGAGGGCCAATTCCAATATTGTTGCGGCCTTTGTTTCAAACTATCTTCTTCTTCACCCAGCTTTCAACGGATGTCGAGGCAATAACAAAGAACTTTATCTATTTGGTTCACAGATTTGGTTTTCATGAGGAATTGGTTGGTTGTCGTATTCTCATCCCCTACTCTGATTAGAGGACGTTGATGAACAAGTTATTGGTGTTGACAAGGAATTCATTGGTTGGGAGAGAAATATAGGGAATTGCTTCTTCATGTAGAGAGTGCACATGTTCTCTTATGGCACAAAGGCCCGATCCCAACAAATTAGCACCCGTGGGATTTTCTTGAAGCTTGTTATCCTATTGATTTTGCAATCAATCAGCTTAATGCTCTTTAGGATCGTGCAAAAGGAGCCTTCCTCCTTTTTCTTGGCAATGTTCTATCGCGGGGTGGTGTCGATCACACCATGGAAGATGCTTGGGGAGCAAAGGAGGAGGAGGATATTGGCGTTTTGGATGGCCCCGCTAGCGGATTCTCGTAAGTGATCACATTTTTAGCTTACCTTTAAATAGGATTTTGTGTTTCTAGATATGTTTTGGATCTGTGGCCTGCTCTTGCTTGGTTTCTTTCTTTTGTGTTTTTCTTGTTGTGGAACTTGGGTTCCCTAGTTTTGTTTGGTTTTCTTTGTTTGGGTGGAGTCCCGTAACCCTCTAGTCAAAAGCATTTAAAAATAAAAAAGTGTCGAGCATAATAATAGAAGTACATATTTTAAACTTGAAGATGTATCATGTTCATCTTGGCCCTGCATATTTTAAGAAATTACCTATTAAACATAATAGTCCGTAACAATTTACTAAACATCGAGGGTGAATATGTACACGAACCTTTCTCAGGAATAAAGTATCAGATGCCATGAAGAGAAATGCTTGTTTTATGTTTACCAATTATTCATTAATGAGAAGGCTAGTGACCACTAGCCTCTACAATATCAAGGAATCCAATTTAACGATGCAAAAAAATCTCAACAAGTTTTTCTTCATTGTTTGTAATTAATTTATATTAGGTGAATATCCTTGGCAAAGCCAAGTCCTTGAAATGTAAGCGTTATTATTTAAGGTTGGTAATAAAGATAGACACATAGTTAGGCAAGTTTATATCATAATAGAGGAAATGAGCCAATTATCGTGAATCCTAATATAAGAAGTTGTTAGAGCCACTTAACAATCATCAAAAAAACTTAAAATACCCTTTAATAGATCATGATTGTTTAATATGTCAATTTTCTTGTACACATTTTAATTATGTGGAGAACATATTTTTAAGGGATTTAAAATAAATACTTTGGAGTTGTTGGCGAGAAAATTTGTCTTGTGGACAAATTGGTGGGTTTCAAGCCAACTATGGGAATCTAAGTCCCTCTACTTGAACGGTGCAGCTTAGTATGTGCATGCGCATGAAAAAGTGGATTTCAATGGTGGCCTTTCGACCGGAGATGCAACAGGGGCACTCCACGACGACCTGTGACAAAGATAGAAATTTCTCATTAGAGAAAAATCCCATTTCTCCCCATCCAACAGATCTAACCATGTCCCCGCATTCATTGGGGTCAAAATTTGAGGGGAAAAATAAACCCGTCATCCCGATTGTGGAAAATACGCAATAAAAAGAAAACTTCATCATTTTGAGTCTAATTTCCAAATTTCCTTCATGAACCAGAGGCATGGAAGCAAAACAATGATTTGACAACCTAGTCCATAGAACAAGTTACAAAGAGGATATTACGTGCACAAACTAGGAAATGGAGGATTTCTAAAAATGAGAAAAACAGAGGTTTAAACAGCTCTAGGGCACAATTTTTGCTAATTTATGGAATCTCTAACTTGGCTTAAACACCAACGAAGAGCATGAGCTCAAAAATTTGAATTTGGCTATGAAAATGCAAAGTAGTTTTAAGGAGACAACAGTTGGATCTAGCTTGGGGACATGACGTGAACTAGGCATGGCTAGGGCACGACATGAGGATCCAGAATCTCTAGTTTCAAAACATATTACATTGACCAAAGATGCCTTATACATTAGGCCTTGTGGAGTCATGTACAATTACGAGAAAGAATGGAAGGAGGAAACAAACAAGCCAAACCACACACAATAAAAACCAAATAAAACTAAACCAAAACCACAAAACAGGAAAGGGAAAAACACACCTATGAAATCACCTACGGTACAAGGCGAGGGACAACCCACTTTCAGTGATGATATAGTTTCAAGTATTGCCTCGCTTCGAGGTAATTCCAATGGAGTTCCATCCAAGTATGAGAGGAGAAAAAATTCTCACCACAAGCTCCATGAATTTGGAATGGGCCGAGCCATAAGGAATCAAATTTTCCATGGCTTCCCTTTGGTTCTCTTCTCTTGTCCCAAAGCAGAAAAAATCTCCAACATTGAATTCTCTTGCCTTTGCCCTCTTTTCAAAGATCTTCTTCACTTTCAATTTGTGTTCTTTAATTTTATCCACCACTTGGCATCTTCTTTCCTCCAACTTCTCTAGGAAGAGGGTCCTCTTGTCAATGGAGTCTTTGTATTGACCATCTTCTATTTCTTGCAGCAACTTGAGAGATGACATCTCAATTGTGAGAGAAATCTCTGCCTCAATTCCACACAACATTTGGGAAGGTGACATACCTATTTCCTTCTTAAAATGATCCTATTATCTTGTAATGCATCATATAACTTCTTGTGCCGCTTTCTTTGATTCTCATCTACCAACTAGCAAAAAATGGTCACAATGTTGTTGTTTCTTTATGCAACTTGACCGTTTCCCTATGGATAGTAGTCAAAAGAGTGAGATAAGGAGACTCTAAAACCATTAAAAATTCTATGAGATCCTTTGAAGAGAAATAGGTGGCATTGTCTACAACAATCTTTTGTGGTACTCCAAAATAGACAATGATATTCTCCTTAATGAAGTTGCAGACTGTTTTTGAGTTGGCTTGCTTGGATAGAATAGCTTCCACCCATTTAGTGAAGTAATCGGTTACAGTGAGTACATAAGTATGCCTTGCACTTGAATAAGGATTCAAAACACCAATGAAATCTAGCCCCCATTGCTAAAATGGTTCCTCAATCACTACAGTCCTGAGTGGTAATGCAGCTAGTTGTGGTTTTCTAACAAATTGTTGGCATGCTTTACATTTGGAAACCCAATCTTGAGTGTCTGAAAAGATGGAGGGTCAATAATATCTCCCCCTGAGAATCTTATGTGCAGTGACCATTGCTGAGAAATGTCCACCACAAGTTTGATCATGATATGCCCTAAGAAACTTTTGTTGTTGCTCCTTATCCACACACCTAAGGAAACAACCATCCAGACCTCTCTTGTAAAGTGCATGATTCCAGATCACAAACTTGGTTGCTTTCAGCTTGAGGGTTCTTCTTTTTTTGTAATCAAGATGAGGAGGGCATTCTCCATAAGTGAGGTAGTAAGCAATATCAGCATACCACTCATCAGTAGTGGTGACAAAGAGCACTTGTGGACTGTCTCCTAAACAGGTTGAGAAAACATCATCCTTTTCCCCCTACTAAGCCCTGAGAGCTTCATCTTCAGCAATCAGCTAGCACAAACCATTTCCTCTTACTATATTAGAGGGCCTAATCTCCAAGTCATACTCTTGGGTCTTTGCAATCCAACTTCCTCTCTTAGCCCCAGGATCTTGTTGAGTCAAAATGGACTTGATTGCACTTCTAGGGACCATCACCATTGTATGGGAATTGAGAATGTAGAATCTGAAACTTTTAATAGCTTTAACCACTACGTAGGCATGTTTCTCCAATTGGTTGTACTTTAGCTCATGATTTTTCAAAGGATAGCTCATGAAAGCAATGGGTGCTTCCAAACCTTCATCATTTTTCTGAACAAGGACAACAGAGAGTGTATGTTCTGATGCATAGCAATACATGATGAAATCCTTGTTGAAATTTGGAGATACAAGAGTTGGAGCTTTGGCAATGGCTTTCTTGATATCCTCAAATGTTGTTTTTCCTTCCTTATTCCACTTGAAACTTGCTTGAGGCTTCATCGTGGAAGTTATATGCTTAGTCAGTTTAGATAACTCAGGCACAAAATGACGAAGGAAGTTTACCTTTCCAAAGAATGAATGAACTCCCTTCTTGTTGGTTGGTAAGGCTAGTGCTTGGATAGCTTTGATCCTCTCAGGATCAATGTGTGCTCCATGTTTGTTCACAATGTGTCTCAACAAATTACCTTCCATGACTCCAAAAATGTACTTCTTTGTATTTAGAGAAATACCATGTTTCCTACCTTGCAAGGACTTGCTCTGAAAGATAGATATGATCTCCCCTCCTCTTTGAGAAAACCGTGATGTAAGGAAGTAGTTTCCTAGCCCAAAATGTTGAAAGAGGATGTTAGCTCTTGCATCATCATATTTCCTTACTATGAATTTCATTTTCCTAACTGAAACTTCTTCATTTCTCCTTTCACTGGGATAGTTGCAGATGACCAATCCATTTTTATTTCTCCACCTATGTCTCTACAAAAACTTCTACTCAACAACATACCAAAAGAGGCTGGGATGTCTACCACCAAGATGGTCAGGAGTATCTTCTTATCTGGATAATCAGCTAGTGCAACCTGAGCATCCTTGATTCTTCCTACCAATGGAACTTGTTTGGATTCCATTGAATAGCATGTGCCATTTTCCTAGGTCAAAGTGAGGCCAAGAGCATTTGCAACTTTTGTTGGCATCACATTATCTGAGGCTCCAGAGTCTATGATGAAATTGTTCAACTGGAAGCCTTTGATGAGAAGTGATAGGTAAAAAGGCTCAACTCTATTGGTGTTGGAGGAATTGAGGGCTAACATGTTTTGAGAAGGTGATATGGATGGTGTGGGTAATAGGCCTTTAGAGATTGGGCTTGAAGAAAAAGGGTTACTACCACGAACTGCCTTGATGAATGCACAAATTGGGCAGGGATGTGTTTGTAGGTATCCAATCTCAAAGAGATGAACTTTGGTTTTGCTTGCATGCTCCACAAAGTCAAATTGAGTTATGGTAGATGAGGAAGAGGTCCCGGCAAAGTGGAGAGGATTTAAATGACAAGGGGTTTTGTTAATTTTGGTGCTAGGTTCTCCTTTTCAAATGTAGCAATTGGCTTGGAAGGAGGTGAGGGTATAGCCTTTTATTGAAATTTAGATGTTCTTGTAGGACCAGTATTTAGAAGATAATTGCTCTTAAGAACTTTTGAGTTGGGAGAAGAATCAAATAGCTTACTTGTCACAACAACGTGATCCTTTGCAACCAATGAATCTGGTTTCTCTTTAGTTGATTTCATGGAAGGTGGCAATGGTGATCCCCTGCTAATAATCTTGTTTAGTGGAGGTTTTGGAGAGCTATATTATTTTTTCTTCCTACTCTCAGTTACAACTTCATCATTTTCCTCCTCATCAACAACGTATTCAATCAAGCCATTGTGCATGCCAACCTCTTCAATTTCAATATAGTTTTCATAGTCATCCATGCTTTCTTCTTCGCTTTCCTCAATGTCTACTCCTTCCTCTCGATTCCCAGTGTCACAAATGGCATTGATCGGTGGTGCTTCAAGAGCAAGGATATTAGGGGTGGAGTAATTCTTGGTCTATCGGAAGATTTGGTCTCCTTGGAGCATTTCTCATTGTGATTTGTGACAACTTTTCTTCAAAACAACTAGGTCATTTGCCATTTTTTTGCAGCATTGGATTAGTGGTGACTAAATTTGAACTCGACATTTTTGCTTCCCATTTAGTCCTTTCACTTTACCGAAATAATTAGATCATCATCGGTCCTCAATTACAAATTTTGTAGCTTTCCTCAATGTTCTTGGTTGGGATCTTTTGAGGAAGAAACCAACTTCTGATGGCAAAGCACTGATGAATAAATTTTTCAAGTTGTTCTTAGAGGGCACCACATCTTCTCGGATCCTTCTTGTCAACCTATCATACCTTACTACAAAATATATCTTTGATTCGAGGTCTTTTTCTTCATATGAACCAACCGGACTAGAAGATCCTGACAATCTTTTGTGCTCTTGAACCTAGGTTCAAATGCACTTCATATATCTTCCCATCATGTGACAAATCTTGGGGAAACATGTAGAACCATTCAACAAGATTTTCTTGGAGTGAGTCCAAAATATCCTAACTAAAACATCTTCATCTTCAACTCCCAACACTCCACAAGCAGTGATGAATGTTGCTACATGTTCTTCTGGGAGCTGAGAACCATCCCCTTTGAATTTTGGGAAATTATTTCTTGAGCCTCTTGGGAGCTCATGAAGTGGTTGTGGAAGAGCAAGTGGACTAGTATCTCTTCTCCATGGTATGTTAGGCCTACGTACTTCATGCTCATGATCTCCCATTCTATCCCTATTTCTAACCTTTGGTCTTACTAATGCTTTCTTCCAGTGCTGCTCTTTCTTCTACTTCAATTTGGAGTCTTTCTATTTCTTGAAGTTGAGCCCTTATCTCCTCTTCAACTCTTGCCTCTCTTTCAATCTCTTCAAATGTGGGATTAACTTGTCCTCCTTGTCTCGGTTTAAGGTGTATCTTTTATTAGCCAACTTGAAATTTTTGTTCTTCTCTCGGGGTGCTAGAATTTTTATTTGCCTTTCCAATTCGACACCACATTCCTCTTCCAGTCAAAAATCCTTTTGGAAATTAATTAATGATTGAAACTTTTTCTATTATGCCAAATAGCTTCTCTCGGATCGGAAGCAATGTCTTCTTGGATGTGAAAGAGTAAATCATGTCTCTCAACAGAGGATTTCCCAGGGATAGCCATGATTTACATCCATGTAGTTTGTGTGATTATTCAATCTTGGGAAACTTTTCTCTAGAATCCTTTTTTTTTCTTTTTTTTTTATGACCCCGAGGTCGTTTTTAGGCGCAGATGCTACAAAATCAGCCCCACGGTGGGTGTCAAAACTGTTGGCAAGAATTTTTTTCTTGTGGACAAATTGGTGGGTTTCAAGCCAATGCCATGGGAATCTAAGTCCCTCTACTTTAATGGTGCAGCTTTCGTATGTGTATGCGTGAAAAGTTGATTTCACTTTGGTGGCCTTTCGATCAGAGATCCAACAAGGGCACTCCACTGACCCTGTGGCAAAGCTAGAAATTTCTCACTAGAGAAGAACTTTGTCTGAGAAGGGGAAAGGGAGTGAGAATGGAGGTAGGAGAAACTAATGTTGTGAGTAGAATATCATATGCCCACACACATTAATTAGAAATTTCATTTACATGCATTTATAGTTAGAAGAAAAACAAACCCGTAGAAGAAGCTACAAGACCAAATGAAACTCATTGGTCGCAAAGTACCAATCAATCCCTCAATCAAAAAGGCCAAAATTCCTTCTTTTATTATTGAATCTTGAGCAGAGTTTGTACATAGCTTGAGAATGGAAGAAATTCGAGGAAGAAGAGAAAATAGAAGCAATGTGATGTTTTCTGTCTTTTCTAGGTACAGAGAACTCTAGTATTTTTTGAAATCAATCACCATTCTTTGGAATGACGTCGAGAAGCCATTATATTCTTCACAAGAAATTGTTACAAATTCACAAATCCTCAACGCCTTTTCAAATTCCTATTGTGAAGAAAATGCTCATGGTGGGTTAAAAACGGATCTTACAAAGCAACTGTTACATTTGATTTACCAGTTTAAATATAGACCATTTGATTTGTTCCTCTAACTCTAAAATTGGGACATCCATGTGGTAAGAAGGGATTGGAGTGGTTACGGGGGAAGCCTTTCACGTTTTGTGATTTTTCATGAGATTTGGCAATTTGGAAAAAATAGCCCATAGCCCTACTTTGAATTTTCAACTTAGACACGTGGCACATTATTATTGGAAATGGGATCGCGACCCTTTTCTCAACATTTTAATTTTGTTTTGAAAAAGGCTCAAAACTCAATTTCCTCCGCGGCCCGCCGCTTGCTCCGATTTGACTAGGACACGTGGCACATTTTTATTGGAAATGGGATCGTGACCTTTTTCTCAACATTTTAACCTTTTTTGGAAAAAGACTCAAAACTAATTTCCTCCGCCGGTCTCTGCTCCGATTGAACTCTTGACATGTGGCATCCTCTGATTAGAAATGGGGTCATGGCCATTTTATCAACATTTTAACCTTTTTGGAAAAAAGCCTCAAAAACTCAAAGTTCTCTGTTATTCCGCACCTCCTCTTTGACTTTTCAACGGTGGGCCCAAGACCTTGGTGGAGTCGCGGGAAAATTAGAACTTTTACTTGCACTTTTGGGAATTTGGTTAAATTTCCAAAAGTGCCCCAATGGCCCGCTCATCCACTTTGAATTTTCAACGTGGGCTTCACCTTTGACTTTCTCCCTACGGGCTTCAACTTTGAATTTTTCCCTTTAAATCCTGATTGGGGCTATGGGTCACTTTTTAACTTTTCACCTTTTTTTTACAAAGAGGCTCAAAAACTCAAATTTCTCCACCATTCTGCTCCTCTACTTTGAATTTTCAATTGCAGGCCAGAGAACTTGGCGGAGTCGTGGGGCAAATTTACCATTTTTGCCAAAAGTGACCAAAAGTGTTAAGTTCACAAAAAATCCCATTCCTCCCCATCCAATAGGATCTGACCACATACCTACATTCATTGGGGTCAAAATTTGATGGGGAAAAGAAGCCCATCATCCCGACTGTGGAAAATATGCAGAGAAAGAAAACTTCATCATTTTGAGTCCAATTTTCAAATTTCCTTCACGAACCAGAGGCATGGAGGCAAAACAATGATTTGACGACCTAGGCCATAGAACAAGTGAACAATTTTGATCAAAAATGGAGGTTGCAAAGAGGATATTACGTGCATAGATTGGGAAATGGAGGATTTCTAAATTGACCAAAACAGATGTTTAAATAGCTCTAAATTGACCAAAACAGATGTTTAAATTAGCCGGCTTTTGCTAATTTCTTGAATCTCTAACTTGGCTTAAACACCAACGAAGAACATGAGCTCAAAAATTTTGAATTTGGCTATGAAAATTCGAGTAGTTTTTAGGAGACAACAAGAGTACAAAGTAATATAATACAACCCATTACTTGAGAATAAAATCACATTTTATTTGTTGTCTATGTGGCACCATTTCATTGGATAATTTATTGATGTGACACCATCATTAAAATGCAGACCTTGTCAAGGAAAATCAATCTTGTGTGATTAAAATTCCCTTTGTATGCTCTCATTAACTCCAGATTGGACCTTAAATCTTATCTATTAAGATAGCTACTAAATAGGTAGATTTTGTGATAAAATTTGCTATAAATATCTTGATTGGCTGAGCTTGTCTCCTTTTCTAATAAACGTTGATATTAAAGTCATTGGCAAGCTTGTATTAATTTCAAGCATGTGATGGCATGCATATTCACTCCATATATGTATCTTATCCCCCTTATTTTAACACCTTTTGGGTTTCCTTCACAAGATTTCATATATTCTTTCATGGCCATACCAATGTTGTCTTTCATGTAATTTTCTGCATCATGTGAGTGAAATGGGATTTTATACCAAAAATTTTGCATCGTTGTTTCAAATCCATTATTAGGATTGAATCATAGAAAGACCTAGTTGCAATTGAGGGAGTTCTTCAAGATGACTATTTTTCTTTATAGGGACATCCGAGGGTAGATGCGGAAGTTTATTCGACGTTCGTTTGTCATCTTCTTATCATACACTCGGCGAAGGATTGGGCTTTGGAGATGGGTCATCACTCGGATCAAGCTAGCGTATAGGGTTGGCATGGAAGTAGAAATGGAAAAAACCTTGAGTGCATCATGGCCTTTCTTTTTGATGCTCGCTATAAACAAGAAGGTTTGGTGCATGTAGACATTTTTAGAGAGTTTTTCAAATGGTTTAATGTCCTAAATTGTTTCTTGTGTGAAGTGGATGAATTTGGCGAGACATCATCGACGGGAGGTAGGTTGCTCCATTTTCCTAGCATGGATGTTATGTCTACTCCGCTGCAACAGGAACTGACATGTTGGGATGTTCTTCACAAGAAAGGTCGTGAGGCATACGATTGGTTAAAGAGTCAAGATGCTCTTAGAAAAGAACATATTTTTCCGGAACCACAAACGGAAATCATTTTCATGCCCGTTAAGGTGGAGGTTATGGAGATGTCATTTGATTCAGATAAATAAGTGGTTCTAATATATTTGTTTTAGTTGTTGTATAGTGTTTCCATTTCCATTGTTATCGAATCATATTGTCTAGCTTACTAGTATGTGGGTTTTTGTATTCCCAACCACTTATTTTCTTGGCGTTGGCCCTTGCTTTTTTTCACAAAGTATTGTTGTATCGTTTGGGTTTTAAGAATGATCCTCTCATTGTATCTATAATGTAAAGGGAAAGGAACCCTTCAACCCTCCTTTAATTATAAAATATAAGAAATAATTAGTAGAATTTTATGTTATGTGTTGCACTAAGTAATTTAAAAAATTAATCGCTATTAAATTTGGTTTGTTTTAAGTTGTCAATTTATTGGTAGAAGTGAATACTAGTGGCCACTAACGTATATATATTATAGGATATCATTCCATCAATGTAAAAATCAATATTTATAGGTTTAGGTTAGAGGGGCCTTAATGCAAGACAAGAATTATCCTAGCAGCCACTAATCACAAGACTATGTTATGCTACACCAATTCCATGAAATAATCTATGACCTTAGCACTCACTATCCTTCGAATATCATGTGGTGGACTTTGAATAACATATTGAACTCAATTGGATTTTGCAAACTTAACTTTGACAGGCCTCTAGAGGCAACCAGAGTAAATCAGGGGCGAGGCATCTTGTGAGAAATGAGAATGGGGATATAATTGTGGTGGGATCCTTCCCGCTCAAAGAGGGCACCTATAATTTAGAAAAAGCTCAAGCTCTTATGGAAGGAGTCAAATTAGTTATTACCAGGGGATGTGATTCACTTATGGTAGAAGGTGACTATACACACCCAAAATTGTATGTGTAACATTGTTGGAAAAAGTTTACGGAAACCCCAATGATGATTCAGATCTCTTCACAAGGTGTTTGGAATCTAGAGAGTGTGCTAAGTGTATATATTTGCACCCTAAAATGCCTTACTTGGCCTTTGCATGATTTTTTTAGCTTCTATCTTATTTTTCCTTGCATTTCGGTATTTAGTGTCAAGATTGCTGCTGTTTGGGTGGCGGTCCAGGTGACTACCGCCAAAGATAGGGTGGTGGTCCCGCAATCGCCACCCTACTCGGGTGGCAATCATCCCCACATTTTCCAACTTTTCGATGCACTCATCAATGCAAAAATTCAAGTTGTGCTTGTAATTCTCAACCACTCTTTCTTGTATTAAATTTTTAACCACCTTGTAAATAGTAATTTCTTTTTTTAATAGGTAGAAGAGTTCAATTTGATCTTACCTTCTTGTAAATCAGAATGCTATAAATACCAAGCTTGTTTACAAGCAAATGAACCCTCTCTCTCTATAATTTATCATTTAGTGTGTTTGAAAGCTCCTCAATAAGTCTCAACAGGTCTAGATTTTGTATAAGTTCTCAGCCTCTCAGTTCAAGGTTCCTTTCCTTCTTTTTGATTTAGAGATCACTTGATCTCTCTAGTTTCATCTTGTTCCATTGTTGTTCCCAAAATAACTAGCTTAACATAAAATAGTTTCAGTTCTAGATTAAAATTAATTTGATAATCTTGATTCTCGCTTTAGAGTTATAGGTTGTTGTTTCGTCACGAAGTATAGATCCTAGATTTTTCAGTGTATTTGTGTTATATCCCTACAACAATCCTACTAGGAATTGCATAGCCAAGCTTTGTTCTCTTGCACTATCCCTCTCCTACTTGCATTCCGTTTGGTTTACATCCAAGCTGCCACTATTTGAATATCTTCTCCTGCTGCCACTGTCACATTACAACTTTTTTGGATTCACGAGAACACGTAGGAATAAAGAGATCACACTGAGGGGACAAGCTACGATACAACTGGATTTTCCTTTGTTCTGTAAACTCTAGGTTTGAATTTTCAAAGTTGTAGTTACAATATATCAAATAGAGTAGTGAATCATTTCATTTTAGTTAAGCTCGATTTCAACATTACCAGGAAGATGTGGGGAATAAAAAATTCTGAGAAGCTATGATTTGTTCCTCACTTCTAAGGTAAGATTGAAAGTCTTTCAATTAAAATTAGTTAGTTATTTATATTCAGGATCAATTCACAAGTGCACAGGTGCAAATAACTACATCTAGCTACCTTGCTTGTTATAGTTCTATTCTTAGATTAATTTCTCGTTATCTAAATTTATTAGATTAGTCACTCTTTAATTTCATTCAAATTCACGTCTTTGAAAATACAAAAAGAACAAGCGTAGCGTAGGTTTATTTTCATAATTAGTTTACTTCATTCAGTTAAGTTTGGATATTTCTTTCATGACAATTACGGGACCCAGAGAGCCCAGGGATTACATATTCGAACTAGTAATACCACAACTGAATCTCTTCACAACATTAACAAATATACACCAAGGTCTTATCATTCACGTCTTCCAAACAACAACAAACCCACAAACAATCGTGAGTAATTGAGAGAATTAAACATCAAAGACGACAAATCATATGAATTCCAGTCAAATCAACCCAACTATAGATTACCTTGATAAGATATCCACATAACCATACAAGAACTTGAAAGAGAGAAAACATTTGGTTGTGATCCATTAGTTCCGCAATGATCGGACACGGAGACCTTATTATTGATATAGACATAGGCTTACGCATACAAGTTGCTCGAACACCCGTAAGCTATTTGTAATGTCCCCTTTCCCTCGCCACAGGGCACGAGGGGCCAATACACAGTCCTAACCCTCATCATACCGAAGGGGTTACTGACGCCGTGATCTATTGGGTATGAATATCTAGTCTAGTTGTTATAATTTTCCATTGACAGTTTATAAAGTGCTTTCAAGGGACTAGATGTTATGTTTTATTGTTGGAAGGGGCCACTTAACTCCTAGTGTTCTAATTTTTCATTGGGGTCACCTTTTTGGACCATGGCGACTTGAAAAGGAAAAATTAACTTTAATTTACTTTATTATTTTGGCCTTCCCTAGGGAAAATGCGACTTGGGCTTTTAAGGGTTCCTTGGCATGGGAAAAGTTATAAAAGGAGAAGAGGGGTGAAAGGAAGATCATTCATGCATACACTTATATTTTTTTTCATGTGCAACTGTTGTTTGTAAATATCCAGCTTGTGGAGTAAGATCCCACGGGAACCCTAGCTTTGGTGGTGAGATATCCATCCCTAGCTAGTAGGGCACTCTTCGGTGGTGAAATATCCACTCTAGTTTGTTATTTTTGGAGCTGAAATAAGGATTGTTTTTCGAGAGGGTTTCAGTGAAGGGTTTTGGAGGTTTTTGGGCACTTTTGGAGGAGAGATTTCTGGGTTTTTCAGGGCAGATCTACAGCAACCTCTTTGGCAAGGTCTAGCATCAGTTTGAAGGCATTTGCAAGGGTTTCTAGCCATCTCCTAGGTGGGGTGACTTGTTCTGAAGATTTTAGATCTGTTTTGGAGGGTTTCCACTTCCTCAAATTCTAATTTGAAGGTTGGGATATCATATCCTATATTTATAGATAATATTTCCAAGGTTTCATAATTTTTGCATCTATATTCCGAAAGATATTAATTTTAGAAGTTTTCAACTATTTAGGGCACACTGTAATTTTATGGCAGCATTCTGTTAATAAAAAAATTCTAAAAACAATTCTATAATATCTTTTATCGTATTAGCAATCTCCATTTAAAATTTCAAGACATTTGAGCAAGTATTTTTGGATTTATCCATTATTTTCTATTTCTTACCCTAGATTTAATTTTACGTAAAAAATTAGATTTTTGTTTGGCTGCAATTTGTCTATATTGTGCATATTTTAAAGTATTATCCTACAAGGGATATTTTAGTGGTATCAAAGTTGTTGTTTCTCCAACCTGTTGGGGTTAAAATATGGGAGATAGAGATAGAGAGTGAAGAGATGGGAGTAGTTTTGATGAAACAATTGTTCACCAATATGGTGAAGCAACAGGAGACTACCAATCTCTATTTGAGCCAACTCACTGAGAGGTTAGCACAGGGCAAGATTGAGGCTCATACGGAGAGAGGAGAAGCTAGCAATATGGGACAACATGGTAATAGAGGTGAGAGTGGACATTCAGGACAAGGTTCCCCTCATGCTTCTACCAGGCCCTTGGGACTCCATGAACCTTCTTTTTTGAAGGATCCAAAAGTTTCATAGACACGACATCCCACAAAAATTATGGATGAGGAATCTTGTTGGGAGAAGTACGGACATTGAGTGAGGGTTTCCAGGACAACATGCCATTTCAGGAGTATTGTAAAATGAAGATTGGTAGTAGTCCCAGGAGAGATTACCAGACACAGGTACCTGAGTTTCAAAGGAGATTGGGACAAATCTCTATTCCACACTTTGATGGCTCTAAGAAGTGTACTGCATAGTCTTGGATTCAGAAGTTGAATACTTACTTCAACTTGAATCCCATGCATGAAGAGGATGCAATTAAGTTTGCTATCCTACACCTCGAGGGAGATGCTCATGACTGGTGGCATCATGGATTGATCACACAGGGGCACATGCATATCACTACTTATGTAGATTTTACACAGAGGTTGATGAGCAGATTCGACAGGAGGGACCCAGATAGGCACTTCAGAGAGTTGACTCACTTGAGGCAGACAAGTTCTCTAGATCAGTACATTGCAAATTTTCAGAGGTTATCAGTTATGGTATCTGATGTTTCAGAGATGAGGTTGACTTCACTCTTCATGGCAGGGTTGACTGACGCTTTAGCAGGATTTGTGAAGGCATTTGAGCCTTCCTCCTTACATGAGGCTATTAGGAGAGCACGTGATTTGGAGTTGTCCACTCCAAAATCGAGGTTTCCCCTTGAATTCAGCCTAAGGTATTTCCTTCGAGAGCTGATGGTTCACAGCCGAAGGGCCCCCACCTAGGCAGGATACAACAAGGAGACCATTTGTATCGAGAGAGGACAGAGAGGAGTTGAGGCGAAAGAAACTATGTTTCGATTGCCGCACACCATGGGTTCCAGGACATGATTGTAGAGGAAAAGGGAAGGCCCAATTCATAGAGGTCTTCGAGGAGAGTGAGAGCGAGGAGGAGCGGGATGCTCAGGAGTTGGAGGATGAAGATGGAGAGACATTGGATAGTGCAGGGGTTGAACAGGAGGAGGAGACTTTTCCCCATGAGACTATTGCTACCTTGTCGAGTACCCCGAGGTACAAGGCATTCAGGGGGTCAGAGAGTAGTAGTACTCATTGATAGTGGGGCAACCCACAACTTCATTGATGCATCTTTGGTAGAGAAGCGGGGATTACAGGTAGAAGACTTTGAGGGCTTCAATGTAGTGGTAGCCAATGGTGAGTCCATGAGATGCATGCAGCGAGTTCCGCAGTTGAGTATCACCATGGGTAACCATACAGTTACCGATGACTTCTATGTGGTTGGTATTGGAGAGACCAACCTCGGTGTATAGTGTCTCCATTGTCTTGGAGAATTTTGGACTAACTTTCAGACGATGGAACTCAAGTTCAAGTCCGAGGGGAAGAATGTAACCTTGAGGGGTTTATCTTCAGATGCACCCAGGGTTGTTTCAGCAAAGAGGATCGAGAGGATTCACAGGCACAATGGGGTTGATTGGGCAGTACAATGCTTGGTTTCTACCAAGAAATCAGAGGATGGACAGCCAGAGTATCATGTGGATATACAGGGGCTATTGGATAAGCACAGTGCAGTTTTTAGTGACATACCACCAGGTGTACCTCCAGATAGGGGATTTGAGCATGTGATTGAGCTTGAGGACACTAGACCAGTAGTTACTACTCCTTACCGTCACCCCAAATGGTTTAAGGATGAGATTGAGAGGACTATCCATGAGCTTATTGACATGGGACACATTAGGCCGAGTTCCAGTCCTTTTGCTTCTTCGGTGGTATTGGTGAAGAAGAAGGATGGGACCATGCGGATGTGCATCGACTACCGGGCATTGAACAAGAAGACAATCAAGAACAAATATCCAGTGCCACGTATTGATGAGCTACTAGATGAGCTACAGGGGGCAATCTATTTTTCTAAAATAGATTTGTGATCTGGATATCACCAGATCAAGGTTAGGGAGTAGGATGTGCATAAGACTGCTTTCAGATGCCATTATGGACATTTTGAGTTTCTAGTGATGCCATTCGGACTATCTAATGCACCAGCTACATTCCAGTCTTGCATGAACCACGTGTTCAACCGCCATTTGCGGAAGTTTGTATTGGTTTTCTTTGATGATATATTGGTCTACAACAGGACTTGGGAGAGCCATATCCGCCACCTTGATGAGATATTGGGGATATTAGAAGCTAATTTGCTATATGCAAAAGCTTCTAAATGTGAGTTTGGCATGACAGAGTTGTTATATTTGGGATATGTGATTGGTGGAGGGGGAGTAAAGGTGGACAGAGAGAAAATACAGGCAATTTTGGATTGGCCGCCACCCAGGACATTGACACATCTGAGGGGATTCTTGGGACTGTGCACCTATTACAGGAGGTTCGTGAAGAACTTCTCACGGTTGACTGCCCCATTGACAGATTTGACAAAGAAGGGAGCTTTCGCTTGGTCAGAAGCAGCACAATAGGTTTTGATCATCTCAAGGAGGTGATGAGTTCATGTCCCGTCCTCGCATTACCAGATTTTTCTCAGCCATTTGTTCTAGAGTGTGATGCATCAGGTGAGGGGGTTGGATCGGTGCTTATGTAGGATAGGCATCCCATTGCTTATGAGAGTCGAAATTGAGCCCGATAGAGAGAGGGTATTCAATTTACGACAAGGAGATGTTGGCCATCATGCATGCCTTGGCCAAATTCAGACAGTACCTTGTGGGCAGCAGATTCGTGGTACGTACAGATCACAATAGTTTGAGGTTCTTTTTGGGCAGAAGGATCTCAACGACCGCCAGCAGAGATGGGTGAACAAGGTACAAACATATGACTTTGACATAGAATACACTAGAGGTAAGAATAATGTTGTTGTTGATGCTTTATCTAGGAGGCCTTACCTTACTACTATGCTGAGTTCTATGTCTGAGATTTCAGCAGATTGGAAGGCTCACATACTTGTTGAGTACTCCAAGAATCAGTTTGCATGTGAGATCATGGATGGTATTATCAAGGATGACCGATACAGGGTGGTAGATGATCTCATTTTCTACAAGGATCAGATTTTCCTTGTACCGGGGTCTAAGATGAAGGACAAGATCCTTCGTGCAGTACATGATACGCCATTAGCTGGACATCCCGATATTTCAAAACATACAGGTACATCAGAGAGAGATTCACTTGGAAGGGGATGAAGGATGATGTCCTTAATCACGTCAGAGAGTGTATGGTTTGCCAGCAAACCAAATCGGAGCATTCTTTTCCTGCAGGGTTACTCCAGCCTCTTCCCATCCCCGAGCAGAAGTGGGAGAGCATATCCATGGATTTCATCACAGGACTCCCTATGGTGCATGGGCACAATTGCATTTATGTGGTAGTTGATCGATTGACCAAGTATGCACATTTCTTTTCTCTACCTAAGAAGCATGAGGCAGCTGACGTGGCTCAGGTATTTTATACAGGATTTTTAGGCTTCATGGTTTGCCTAAAAATATTGTCAGTGACAGGGATAAGATCTTCATGAGCACCTTTTGGCAGGAGATATTCAGACTTGTCGGTACTGAGTTGACTCCCAGCACGAGCTATCACCCTCAGACTGACGGGCAAACAGAGATTGTTAACAAATGGATAGAGGGCTATTTGCAGAGTTATGTGACCAGACATCAGCAGGCATGGATCAGATGGTTGCATATGGGTGAGTATTGCTACAATACCACATATCAGATGAGCATCGGCATGACTCCTTTCAGAGCTTTGTATGGATACGATGCCATGTCATTTGCTGATTTGGTATTATCAGATAGTCGGGCTCCCAAAGCTCGGGATTGGTTACAGGAGAACCAGGATATCCTGCGAGCTCTTAAGGAGAACCTCCAAAAGGTGCAGAATCAGCAGAAGGTTTATGCGGATCGGCACAGGATAGAGAGGTCCTTTGAGGTAGGAGATTTGGTATTCCTACGTCTGCAGCCATACAGGCAGTCGTCACTCAAGCAGAAGGGGGCAGAAAAGCTGAAACCACGGTTTTATGGTCCATACAGGGTAGTTCGGCGAGTGGGTGCAGTTGCATATGAGTTGGATCTTCCAGAGCACAGTAAGATACATAATGTCTTCCATGTGTCATGCCTTAAGAGGGCACTAGGACAACATATTGTACCTTCTACAGAGTTGCCACCATTGGACGAGGAGGGGAAGCTGGTTTTAGAACCACTCTATTATTGAGGTCAGACAGAGGAAGCTCAGGAGCAGAGATATTACAGAATACTTGGTATGGTGGAAGGGTTTGCCTCTTGAGGATGCTACTTGGGAGGAGAGTAGATTCTACAGCATCCTAGTTTGCATTTGCTTGGGGACAAGCAAATTTTGGGAAGGGAGGACTGTAATGTCCCCTTTCCCTCGCCACAGGCCTGAGGGCCAGTACGGGTCCTAACCCTAGTCATGCCCAAGGGGTTACGGACGCTGTGAGCTATTGGGTATGAATATCTAGTCCAATTGTTATAATTTTCCATTGACAGGTTTATAAAGTGCTTTCGAAGGGACTAGATGTTATGTTTTATTGTTGGAAGGGGCCACTTAACTCCTAGTGTTCTAATTTTGCATTGGGGTCACCTTTTTGGACCATGGCGACTTGAAAAGGAAAAAGTAACTTTAAGTTACTTTATTATTTTGGTCTTCCCTAGGGGAAAATGCGACTTGGGGTTTTTAGGGTTCCTTGGCATGGGAAAAGTTATAAAAGGAGAAGAGGGGTGAAAGGAAAATCATTCATGCATACACTTATATTTTCTTTCATGTGCAATTGTTGTTTGCAAATATCCAACTTGTGGAGTAAGATCCCACAGGAACTCTAGCTTTGGTGGTGAGAGATTTATCCCTAGCTAGTAGGGCACTCTTTG
The DNA here is from genome assembly GCA_018340775.1 of Taxus wallichiana var. yunnanensis. Taxonomy (NCBI): domain Eukaryota; kingdom Viridiplantae; phylum Streptophyta; class Pinopsida; order Cupressales; family Taxaceae; genus Taxus; species Taxus wallichiana. The sequence continues at coordinate 481,219,968 of CM031236.1, read as the reverse complement.
GTGGTGAAAGATCCACCCTAGTTTGTCATTTTTGGAGCTGAAATCAGGGCTGTTCTTTAGAGATATTTTTAGAGGGTTTCAGTGAAGGGTTTTGGAGGTTTTTGGGCATTTTTGGAGGAGAGATTTCTAGGTTTTTTAGGGCAGATCTATGGCAACCTCTTTGGCAAGGTCTAGCATCAATTTGAAGGCATTTGCAAGCGTTTCTAGCCATCTCCTAGGTGGGGCGACTTGTGTTGAAGATTGCAGATCTATTTTGGAGGGTTTCCACTTCCTCTAATTCTATTTTGAAGGTTGGGATATCATCTCCTATATTTATAGATAATACATCCAAGGTTTCATAATTTTTGCATCTATATTCCAAAAGATATTAATTTTAGAAATTTTCAGTGTTTAGGGCACCTGTAATTTTCTCGCAGCATTCTCGTTATTCAAAAAATTTCAAAAACAATTCTATAATATATGTTATTGTATTAGCAAGCTCCATTTAAAATTTCAAGAGATTTGAGCAAGTATTTTTGGAGTTATCCATTATTTTCTGTTCATCGCCCTAGATTTAATTTTCTACAAAAATTAGATTTCTGTTTTTAATTTATCTCGTATTTTGCATATTTTAAAGTATTATCTTACAAGGGATATTTTAGTATTTCGAGAAGATCACACAACTCGCTAGTATTAAACATAGAAGCTAAAAAAACTTATGACTACTAGATAGTCAAAAGAAGAGATTGATTCTTCACATGACCATAAAAGGTCATCAACAACCACGAATTTATAGTTATGATCCCTGTGTCCCACAACCCAACAGCTCGCTAATCAATTAGACATTGACACCATTTTGCATACACTCATATTTAGGTCCTCACCACTTCGCTGGACATTATCACACGCTTTTCCATGTTGAACATAAGCAATTGATCGTACTAAGATTTTTTTGAACTAGACCAAAGAATCACCCATAAATTTCAGCAGATTCATTACACCTCACACCATCATTTTCATGAAATTGTCTGGAAATCTACACAAGGTGCTTCGGGTCATTTTCCATGCGTCTAACATCCAATAAGCGGGATCTCAACAGATCTCGACATTGATTGTAGCCTCCAAGTGGCTATTATATCTAAACAATCCATTAACAGGAGAGATTTCTTTTCCTTGGACTCATAGATCCCATTATTGTGTGTTGAGGATATAAGATTACCCAACTAGTTTGCCCACATCTGCATATATTTCATTTCCACTGGTTGTCTTGGCATGACCTCAGGAGGTCGGTACGGAGAAAGGCTACTTTTCGATTTTCATGCTCACCTGTCACTTTTCTATCGTACAAAATTGGTGAACCCGATGTGAAACAAACACGCAACATTCTGATTTGGAGTCAGATTCCTACTCATTCTTCCAATTGATTCACTTTTCTCCTTCTCTATCTCGCTAGCCTTCACACCAACTTCACCGAAAAAATTGGTGAACCTGACATGAAATGAACAACTGCTCCCTTTTCATTTCCATCTTCACTCCTTACCATTATTACACGGTATTTATATACCCCCGAATATGTGGGGATATGATGCATATATGCAGACCTCTCATAGGTCTCGAAGCATATTATGGCCAATCAAGTAGGAAATAGTCACCCTCATTTTCTACATGGGCTGATAACTACTCAAGCAACTACTTCTCATCACAAACTACTCCTCCAAGAACTAGCTCTAGTTCTTCATTCTCGAATTGAGAAGCTAGACCAGCTCACACAAACACAACAACCGCAGCCCCTCGGCTCTAACAATATGATGTTTGTCGCTGGAGAATCCATCTCATCTCCTCGGGTTTTGTTTAGACCAAAAATCAAGAGGCAATCAGATCCACTCCCAATCTTGGATGAGTACTTAGCATTCCATTCCGAAATGAGAAATGCTTCCAAAACATGTATCCATCTCTAAGAAGTTTGCAAACACAACCCAACACCCCCGCTTCAAGAAAATACCCCATTCCTCAACCAATGGAAAATACTCTTGGTGAATTTGGGTAAAGTAATGAATAATTCATAACATGATACCATACCCCTCTATAGCCTCAAGGGGTAAAACAATAGCCACCAAGGAAAAACACTATGTCATCACCAATCGAGGTCATCTCGACTTTGGTTGAGAGGGTTAGAGGACTAGAACTTGCTCAAGCAAATCAAACTTCATATTTGGGGCAAGCAGGAACTCCCAACCCTTCGCATTATCCTAGTCAAGTTGACCTCCTCATGGGAACATGCACATTAGGCATGCCTCCCCAACATTTGTATGGGTATCCACATCAAACAACAAGCTTAGAACTACATTTTCAAATGTTGTTCCATTTGAAAACACGATACCTCTTGGTTTAATACCAAACAACCCCTATCATGAGCAATGTTCATCCCTATCTAAACATGTATTCAAAATCTCCACAGGGAGACATGTTCTCTTTTCCCAGGATGTTCACTCAACCATAGGGGTTTCCTTACCCCTACAAATGCATGTGTTATGCCACATTAACAACCCGTTCCACCTCTACCTCCTCAATAGCAGACACCATCGATGGTTTGAAAACCTATGCGGTAGGGACTTACTCAATATTTAAAAGAGCATCTTGATTTCACTATGAAGCATCATGCTCCCAAGACCTCTACCCATTTTCCTAAATTCAAAGGGGAGGGAGATCCAAATGCACATATCAAGGCCTATGCCACGGCCATTCGAGAATTTCTCCCTTGGGATGCGGTTGTTGCTAAGATATTCCCTAAGACCTTAGAGGGTATTGCCCTTGATTGGTATTATAGAATACCCGAAGCTTTGATACACTCATTTAAACAACTTGTGTTAGAATTTATCAAAGATTTTGACATGAACAAATTATTAAGAACAAGGATCAGGGAATTCTTACACATCAAACAAGAGCACAATGAATATGCTACTCACTTCATTCAAAGATGGTGTACAGTCCTCTATTCTTCAGCAAGTGCTCCAAATATGGATCAAATGGAACTATGCAACTTATTCCTTCATTCTCTCAGGAGAGAGATAAAGGAAGAAGTTTAGAAATTCCCACTAAGGACCTATGATGAAGTACTCGAGAGTTCCCTCTGAATAGATCAAGCAATAATAGACAGTGGTCGTAAGACCTATGGAACAAACGGAAGATTAGTCACACCCAATCAAAACACTACGACTTATCCTAATGTCAGGAATACCAATCAAGGACCTAAGATCCTTAACAAAACCACGGGGTTACAACAGATGGAGTCTCAAAGCAAGTTAAAAGGGAAAACATCATAAACACTCTAGCACACTCGTTAACAACCAATGAAATAATAACTTTACTCCAACAATCAATGCAAAGGTGGATTTTAATCATCCATCACGACAATAACAACAACAACAACAATGGAAAATCTAAACACAAGGTCCAATCTAAAACCCAACTGGATATTAGAACCAAATCCAAAGGCAATAACCTCAAAATTTCAACTCTAACAACCAACAACCTAATCAGAATTTTGGACCACAACAGTTTTAAACCAACAACCTCGGGAATATAATCCTAACTTGTATTATGGTTTCCAAAGATGCAAGGCCATGATACTAGGACTTGCTTGTAGTGACTACAACAAATTCATGTATCTTTTTCCAGAAGATCAAAGACAACTCTTTGTAGATATGTTTTTAACAAATTCTACATTACCCACGCCAAACACCTATACGGGATCAGTTTCCCCTCAAAATGCACCCCTCAAGATTTTTAACGATCCTCTCCCAAATCGTTCTAACAATAATAGTTAGATCCAAATGGGAAAAACAAGAGTGTCATGGTAGGAAATAATGATCATGAAGCCTCAACTTCATCAAATCCACCGGTCGCACCCCAATTAGGAACTCGACCACAAACCAAGATAGTTGGTCTGGTAGAGTTAGACACCGAGCTACAGGTAGAAACCATAACAAGAATGTAAGATTATTCTTCTCAACCAGTTCCAACCTACCCATCAGTACCAGACAATGTTCAACAAACACTAACAAAACCCATAGGAACTTACGACCTAATTAATGACCTAACAAAGAACTCCTCTCACATTTCCTTCTTGGTTTTGTTAAAAAATTCTCCCGCTCACAGGGCTGCTCTCTTAGAAGCACTGGGTCTTGGTCATCTGAATAACATCACTCCTCCTCCCGAAACGTAAGTAAACCATGTAGACTTTGACGTCTACCCTCCGGGCAGCTAGATAGGGATACTGAGTTTATATTTGATATAAGAAAAATGCCAACGGACACTGAAATTACACATAGAGGTGACCCAACCTTGCATTTGTAAGTATGGGTTTATAATAATTATGTTAAGCACACAATGATTGATGATGGGGCAGTAGTTAACATAGTCCCCTTCACTTTTCTTCAAAATCTAGGATATGGAGAAACAAATTGTTCCTCAACACGAAAATATGCTAAGGGGTTATGATAGCCTCAAGGTAACTTCAATTGGGACTATAGTGTTACCAATCACCTTAGGACCCAAGAAAATCCTCACCAAATTTTATATTATAAATCGGGAAACCAACTATAATATGATTCTCAGTCAACCATGGATACATCACATGAAGGCAATCCCTTCCACGTTATTCTAGGAAATAAGATTTTTACACCTGGGAAAAATCTTTGTGGCACAGGGTGACCCAAAACCTTTTGACATACACTTAGTAGATTTGAAGAAGAGACCAGGCATCCACTCTGAGCTCGAGCTCCCAATGAATCAACTTAACAAACCAATCAATTCAAAGCTAGAAGTAAAGATGGTGCCTACAACAGAATTAGAAATCACGAATTTGGTCGAAGGCATTCCGGTAATAAAAAATGAGACCAACATCAAAAATAGACAATATCATTAGGAACCACCGAAAAAATTGTCAAGTTACTAGAGAAAGATCTACCTATTCTCCTACCGTTTGATTCCATGGGTATAGGATGTACCCTAGGAATTGGCTCCCTTCCAGCGGAACAAATTTTATATGGTAGAAGTAATCGAGGCAAAATAAGAAGATACGAAGAATGTTCCAACATCCATTTTTCTAGAGCAATTATTGACTCTCCACTTCGATGGAGCTAGATGTCGTTTCGGCACTAGGGCAGGTGTGATCCTTAATCCTTACTTCTCCTGAGAGAAAGATCCTACCTTTTTCCTTTAAGTTAAACTTTGAATGTACAAACAACAGGGCTGAATATGAAGCCCTCCTCCTTGGCCTCATCATAGCCAAAAGGATGGGTGCTGATAACATTAGAGTGCTAGGAGACTCGCAATTAGTTATAAACCAAGTATTTGAGGTATATGAGACTAGAGCTAAGCACTTGCAACTCTATAAAATGGTGGTATTAGATCTAACCAAGGGATTCACTTCATATCAATCGAAGTAATTCCATGAGAACAGAACCTTCTCATGCAGATTCAATAGCAACCTCGCTTCCCGTTTCACTCCAAGCAAGTGATTTGGAAAATACAAATTTCATGGTATCACTTTGTACTAAACTATTGGTGTGTAAATAACCCCGATCTTGACACACATAGAAGCTGAGAATGAGTTTACCATCCTAGATCACTTTGACAAATGATAGGGTCACTCTTGGATATCTAAATGCCTATGCAGAATTGCATCTCACTCATCACATGGTAGATTTCTCCCTAATCCCATATTCCTCTTCCTATTTTGGAAATCCCATGATAGAATCTCCCCGTAAAAGAATCTCAAAATCTACAAGGTAGAGAATGAAGAAAGTTTGGAACTACCTCCAGCCCCACCTAAATTTGAAGAAGGCAATGCTTCCTTAATCGAAGGAATGATTGATATAAATATTGGAACAAAGGAAGAACCAAATATTTTGAAGTTGGGATCCTCATTAACTCTAGAGGAGGTAGAAATACATACCCAGATCCTCAAGGAACATCAAAAGGATTTCACATTTAGTTACAAAGAAATGATGGGAATTGCACCACATATCGTGGTACACAATCTTGTCACCAAACTAGATGCAAAGCCAATTAAGCAAAAGTCAAGACCAATGAAGCCAAAAGTGGCTCTCATGGTGAAAGAAGAAGTAATGAAACTTCTCCAAGTGGGATTCATCAAACGTTTGACTATTCACAATGGGTATCTAATATCGTCCCCATTCTAAAAAAATGGGAAGATACGCATTTACATAGACTTCCAAGTCATTAACAAATCTTACCCCAAAGATGACTTCCCTTTACCATCCATCGACATTATTATTGACATACAAATGGATTTGAGCTTTGTCTCTCATGGATGGATTCTCAGGATATAATCAAATCAAAATATCCGAAGAGGATCAAGCCAAAACTACGTTTATAACTCCTTGGGAACTTATTGATACGTTGTCATGCCATTCGGTCTTAAGAACGCTTAGCGCTACATACCAATGGGAAATGACATACATATTCCATGACCTTATTCATAAGATCATGGAATCTTACGTAGATGACTTGTTGGCCAAGGCCAGAAGTGTTGTGATCACCTAGAGGTGCTCCGTATCATTCTCTCATGATTGATCGAATATGGCGTCACATTGAATCCAGAGAAATGTGTATTCAATGTAACAGAGGCAAGCTTCTAGGTTACATTATATCATCATGAGGGATTGATGTTGACCCAACCAAAATCTAGGCTATTCTTGAAATGATTCCACCATTAGACGAGTCTAGTATCAGATCATTTCTTGGGAAACTTGGTGTAATTCAAGGTTCATCCTTGACTTAAGTTTTTTTGTTCATCCAATCAATTTTTTTTGAAAAAGTATTATAGCATTGATTGGACAAGAATGCAATGAGGCCTTCGAGGTAGTTAAATGATTCTTGTTGTCTCCTCCCACACTAATGCCACCTAGATCAGATTGCCCTTTGATCTTGTATTCACGAGCTACATATGTTTCGCTAGCCTACATGTTGGCTCAAGAGGACGATGATAAACAAGAATGTGTAGTTTATTTCATTAGTCAAATGTTGCTTGATTATGAGACACGTTACACACAGTAGAAAAGGAGTGCCTAGCTATAGTCTTTGCAACAAAAATGATTGAGACATTATATGTTGAACCAAGAAACAAGGGTAATCATCAAAACTAATCACTTACGAACCTATCTAAATCAAGGTTCACTGTCAAAAAGGGTTGGGAACTTCATAACACTAATAGGTGAATTCGAGTTGAATTTTGTTAACCAAAAGTATGTGAAAGGAAAAATTATTGCATGGATTGGTTAGCTGATAACCCAATGGATGGTGGTGATCTAGTTGATTTAGATTTTCTAGATGAGTGTGTATACTTTGTCGAAACTAGGCCCCCATTTCTACGTGTCCATGGTACACTGACATCATCAATTTCATAAAATACCATACTTACCTAGAAGGGCAACATCACAACAAAGAAGGTGGTTACGCATTATTGCTACTAAATACGTTATTTTAGAATAGGTGCTCTATCATAGAGCCTTCAAAATGCTTTTAAGATGTGTTGACATGGAAGAATCCAAAAAGATTCTTTACGAATCCCACAATGGGATATGTGGAGGCCACTTCAGTGGCCACGCCACTGCTCAAAATACATCGATGGGCTATTTCTGGCCCACTTTGGAACATGATGCAATAGAGTTTGTGCGTAAGTGTCATAAATGCCAAGAGTTCTCCCATGAGATTCACATGCCAACACAGGCTCTGTAACCAATCGCAACCCCATGGCCCTTTTCCACGTGGGGCCTAGATTTGATAGGGAAATTCTCTCCCTCATCAATAGATGGCCATAACTTTATAATCACGGCCACATAATATTTTACTAAATGGGTAGAGGCCATGCCTCTCACCACCATACCAGGTTTTGTAATCACTAAGTTCATTCTGAATCAAATTGTTTAGCAGTACGGTGTCCCATAAGTCATTATCTCAGACAATGGAACATCCTTCAAGAATGATGAGGTCCATGAGTTATGCAGAAAATTCAAGATAAACCATCACATGACCTCTCTTTATTACCCCCAAGCCAATGGACAAGTTGAGGCAAAAAACAAAACATTAAAATCCATTCTCCTCAAAACAGTTAAGGAGAACAAACGGGATTGGCATTTAAAATTATACCCGGCCTTGTGGGCCTATCGAATGTCAATAAGAACACCAATAGGGGCAACCCCTTTCTCATTGGTATTCGGGGCAGAAGCAGTTCTCCCGCTTGAGGTCGAAATACCCAGTCTCGTATCTCATTATAAGGGATCTTGGGAGAAGAAGCCTATAGAGAGGCACACCTCTCTCAACTAGAAATCCTTGATGAGGCCAGGTTAAACACCGAGCAACGACATAGAGCCTATGCTGACCGGATGTGCCGGAAATATAACAAGAAGGTTTACAAATGAGAAATATACGAGGGAGATCTAGTTCTGAGACTGGATAGCCGGATTGACAAGAAGACCGGTGAAGGAAGAAAATTTTGGCCCAAGTGGTTGGGTCCATACCGAGTCATGAAGGACTACGAAATGGTGTGTATCTCTTATGTACACTAGAAGGTGAGGAATTTAGTGAAACTGATCAATTCCTTACATCTCAAATGGTTTCATGCATAGGTCATCAACATCACCATTTGTATAGTATGTTCATCTGCATTACATTAGCCATTCAGTCAGTGCATTCTGTTAACTCATTTCATAAAGTTTGTGGTCAAGGAACTTATTCTTAAGAAATTTGTTACAAGCTTCTGAAAATATTGGCAAAACATTCAAATCATATCTCTTCAATTTTCATAATATCATCAAATGGTTTCAAATCATCTCATCAATTCAACAGACAAAATCTTGACAAAAACCATACCAAGGCCTGCATACTTGGTCATACTCATTTTCTTCTACTAGGTTAAGTTGTTCTTACCTACGGTCTGTTCTAGAAGCTTCTTGGTGTCACATCTATCCCTCTTATGTCTCTTTGAAACAAGGATACTCCAAAATCACATATCGAAATGTCAAATTCAAATTGAATCAAAAATACTAAACAAACAAAATATTTTATTTTACACACTTCTTTGCCCTACCAACCTTCGGTGATGAGCCCACATCTCTTACTAGTGGTGTGAGGTTGGGAAAGGAAAGAAGTGCCCTTACTCACCTATGTCCTACCTTCGGTGATAAGCCCATACTTCTTACTAGTAGCATGGGGTAGGGCATAGGGGGTCCATTCATGTAAATTAATGAATCTTAGTGTTTTAAAATTCAAAACAAAGTGTATTGTGAGAAGTGAAATTAAGCATCCAAGTTCCAAAGAGATTAAATCCCCAAGACCATATTTTGTCAACCAAGTTTCCATTTATGGATCTAAGTCTAGATAAACTGGAAAGTAAGTTGCATTCTAAGCTATGTAGTAGTTTTGAGTAGTAAGGTAAGTACGTAGGTCTAAATTTGGTTTCTGTCAATACCTTGTCTTTCTCTCATCATTTCCATTCAATCAAAACTCATACAATTTGTGCCCTTCCCAGCTCTTGGTGTTGAGCCCTCACATCTTACTAGTTGCGTGGAGTTAGGAATGGGGCAAGTTCATCTCATTATCACTACATATTCATCACATTTTTCCAAAACAAGAAGAAGCAATGAACATTTCCCAAAGAAGCCAAAATTTCAGTACTACAGTATGTTTGCATCATCACATATCAGCATTACAAAAAAAACAAAAAAAAAAACATTATGTTCAACATTTGTTATCACTTGTCATCCATTGCATACATTCTGAAAAGCATATAAAAATAGAGATTCTAAAGCATCTAGTATACACATGAGAAACAAATCACAAAACTCTAGATACAAAGAAGATCTAGATCCAAAAAGATATATATATATATATATATATATATATATATAATCATGTTTTACATACAATACCATCATGCACTAGGCATGGTCAAAATGCTCAATGAGCCCGTAAAATACAAAAAAATTATATAGTATCAAAAATGGTATCAAAAGTAATAAATACTCAACACCATATCAATCCCTATGGGATCCCTCAGAGGGTGCATGACCATGTCTAGGGCTCTTGCTATTACTGCTGCTGACAACGCTCTGAATGCACTGAATGATGGGAGTGCTCATGATCATGACCACTAGCTATGGTCTCACTACGAGAATGGCTCCGCCTCATCAGATGCTCTAATAGTCTCATATCTAGCTATATCAGTATGAAGGGAGGTCACTAACTCTGCCACCTTCCAGACAGGGGAAAACACATCAGTGTGTCTACCAGCTTGCTAAAGGCTCTCCAATGTCCTCAGCAAGTTGAGCCTCGAGTCTTCCCCGAAGGATCAATAGGGTGTCCGCACAAACCCAACGAATCGATCTAACCATCCCTGTGCGTCACTGCTGCAAATAAAAAAAGGAAATAACAAGTTAGAAAATCACCAAAAATAAGTCAAAAACAAGCAAAAAACAACAAAAAGAAATATCAACTAACATCTCTAGCTAATAGGTCGAGAGAAGAGTGGTAACTCACTCGGATCTCTAGGCATCCAGTAGGGGGTCTCTAGGATCTGCACTGCTACTACCGACGCTTCTACTACTACGAGAGCCTCCCAAAAATTTGGAATGAAATGACGTCCTGCCACGGACTCATCATCTCCCTCAATGTCCTGAGAAGGAAATCCCTCTGAGACCAAGGTCTCCTTCTCCATACTCACCTCCGCTCTCTCCCCTCAAGATATCCTGAGTGTCATGCCACTCAGAATCACTGTCATCCTCCTGGGCCACCCCACCAGCCTCACCTCCAACCCCCTCTCCCATCATCTCCTCCTCAGTCTCCCCTCCTGTGAACTCCTCAGAGTCTAAGTCCACATCAATGGGCTCATCCTCCTCCCCACTGAAAGCAGGAGCAGCCCCGATCTGAAGTAAGGGTGCTTAAGGAGCACCAAATACCTGTTGGGCACAAAACCACTCACCTAACTATGATAGGTACTCCAGGAGTAACTATGGTCCAACCTCGATCTCCTCTAGGACCTCCCGGGCCTCATGAATAGTCCTGTACATAGGCCCCACTAGAGGAAGCATATCAATATAAGGGAGACCAAACTACTGAGGGACTCGATCAAAAGGGTGGATCTCCACTCTCCCTATCCTGTCCACCAACTAACCTGTGGTAGAGCAAGCAACCAATGTAGTCACCTCCTACCCCCACAATCCTGCCATATCCTGATAAGGAGTAGCCTCCATATCTGCAGTAGTCAGTGAAGCCACTGGCTGGTGTGGCATCCTAAGCACTGACATCCCTATCCACTAGCTTGCCCTATAGCCCCCCGGGTCCTCTACTAACACACCCCTCCCATAGGGAATGATATGCTCATACACCCAACTCATAACCAGAGTAGGGTGACTCAAAGACTACTTGTAATCTGACCACCCTGTATAAATCATGGTAGGTGGTCCCAAGAATATCTACTCCCCAAGCATAAATACAGGCCATGGGCCTCAATCTGCACAATCACGGGAGCCCAAGCAAGTATAATAAAGTGTCTCCTCCCTTATCCCCAATCAACCATGAGGCCAAGATACCCATGATGGCCTTACGAGGGTGGGGATAGGAGTAGTAGTAAATAGATCGGACCTTCACCCCCTTCTTCGAACCAAAGGAGACAACAACATCTCCCATATAATCAGCCCACTTTGAATCATCTAAGGCTCTGATCCCATTGTCTTAAGAGAAAACCTCCCAAGAATTGGAACCCCAAAATACGATAAAACGTCCTCCAGGGTGATAGTCCACTCACCCCTAACATCTAGTAACCGGAAAGTATTCTAGTCTGCATCCTAGTACGAGAATAAGTCACACAATATGTGATTGGTAGGAGTAACATGAGGAACCCATGAAATCCTCAAAATACCGCCCTCTAAAGAGTGTCTCGCTCTGTCTGGGTCAATATATCTAAAACTATCGAGAGCCAATCACACTCCTACTCTCTACTCCACCGAATATACTCCTCCTTCTGCATCCACCCAAAACAGAGAAAAAGAGCAAGTTAGAAACATAATCCAATAGATAAACTCATCAAAAACATAGAAAATGTCAAAAATGCAAAAACAATTAACTTAGGCATCTTTTTTCTTTTTTTTCTCAAAACCGCCACCCTACTGCACAGGCGAGGGTGGCGGTTCCATGACCACCTTCTACCTTAACCAAAGCAATCATGGGCGGTGGTCCATGACCACCACCACTGGCAAGGTGGTAGTCCTGTGCTGTTGTGTCGAATTCGGCATACGCCCCTAAAGCCCTAAAAATGCTTTAAAACAACAAAAATACACCATTTTGAGCAAAATAAAAGCCTACCCTATGGGCGCCCCTGAGACTCATTTAACACTAAGATTTTTGAAAATAACCCCCAAGACAAAGATTTCAACATTTTTATATTTTAGGTTTAAAAATAATAAATTGAGAAAAACTAACCTGAGACTTCATGGGTCGATCTCCTGCTCTCGAGGCATGATCATGATCTCACAACGAATTTTGACTACACTCTCGTCGAAAATGGTTACCGTGGGCCCAAAGCTCAAAAATTACCAAATCGATACACACAAATGAATAGGAAAATGAAATAGGAAAATGATATCGTATATATATATATATATATATATATATATAACCTTGTTTTGAATGTTCTTTCGCAAAGTTGGAGCGTCGATGGAGGTAAGTTCTTATCCCCACACAAATGGTAAGTCCACATTTCATTTTAATTTAGTATTTATTTTTTGATTTCTTTTATCTATCTGCACTTGAGTTCTCTTTTCATTTTATAGATAATGGGAATCTGGATGGTGACATTACGACACACAAGTGTGTCAGGTATAGCTTCTAACTCCCCATTTTGGGAACGCCATACTCAGATCCTACATTTTATGCCCCTTCATGGCTAAAATGCTTCTCCGAGGGGGCAATATGTACGCACCCAAAATTGTATGTGCTACATTGTCGGAAAGAGGTTACGGAAACCCCAATGATGATTCAGATCTCTTTGCAAGGTGTTTAAAATCTAGAGAGCACGCTAAGTGTATATATTTACATCCTAAAATGCCTTACTTGGCCTCTGCATGCTTTGTTTTAGCTTCTATCCTCTTTTTCCTTGCATTTTGGTCTTTAGTGTCATGGAGCCACCCTGTTTGGGCGGCGGTCCCGTGACCGCCACCCAAGACAGGGCGGTGGTCCTACAACCACCCATTCTGCTGGCGGTGGTCCTATCCACATTTTCCAAAATTTTTCGATGCACTCGTCAATGTGAAAATTCAAGTTGCGCTTGTAATTCTCAACCACTCTTGCTTGCATTAAAGTTTTAGCCGCCTTGTAAATAGTAATTTCTTTTTTTTAATAGGTAGAAGAGTTCAATTTGATCTTACCTTCTAGTAAATCAGAATGCTATAAATACCAAGCTTGTTTACAAGAAAATGGCCCCTCTCTCTCTATAATTTATCATTCAGTGTGTTTGAAAGCTCCTCAACAAGTCTCAACAGGTCTAGATTTTGTATAAGTTCTCATGCCTCTCAGTTCAAGGTTCCTTTCCTTCTTTCTAATTTAGAGATCACTTGATCTCTCTAGTTTCATCTTGTTCCATTATTGTTCCCAAAAAAACTAGCTTAGCATAAAATAGTTTCAGTTCTAGATTAAATTCATTTGATAATCTTGATTCTACTTAGAGTTATAGGTCGTTGTTTCATCACAAGAAGTATAGATCCTAGAGTTTTCGGTGTATTTGTGTTTGTATCCCTACAACAATCTTGCTAGGAATCACATAGCCAAGCTTTGTTCTCTTGCGCTATCCCTCTCTTACTTGCATTCCATTCAGGTTTACATCCAAGATGCCACTATTCGAATATCTTCTCATGTTGTTGCTGTCACATTCCCACTTTTCTGGATTCACGAGAACATGTAGGAATGAAGAGATCACACTGAGGGGACAAGCTATGATACAACTAGATTTTCCTCTTTTTCTGTAAACTCCAGGTTTGAATTGTCAAAGTTATAGTTACAATATATCAAATAGAGTAGTGAATCATTTCATTTCGCTTAAGCTCACTTTCAACATTATCGGGAAGTCATGGGGAATAATAGCTTCTAGAAGCTATGATTTTTTCCTCACTTCTAAGGTAATATTTAAATTCTTTCAATTAAAATTAGTTAGTTATTTATATTCAGGATCAATTCACAAGTGCACGCAATGAAATAGCTACATCTGGCTACCTTGCTTGTTATAGTTCTATTCTTAGATTAATTGCTCGTTATCTGAATTTATTAGATTAGTCGCTCTTTAATTTCATTCAAATTCACATCTTTGAAAATACAAAAAGAACAAGCATAGCGTAGATTTATTTTCATAATTAGTTTACTTCATTCAGTTAAGTTTGGTTATTTCTTGCATGACAATTACGGACCCAGAGAGCCCAGGATTACATATTCGAACCAGTAATACCTCAACCAATCTCTTCACAACATTAACAAATATAGATCAAGGTCTTAGAATTCACGTCTTCCAAACAACAACAAACCCACAAAATATTCAAAGTGAGAAATTGAGAGAATTAAACATCGAAGACGACAAAGCATATGAATTCTGGTCAAATCAACCCAACTATAGATTACCTTGATAGGATATCCACATGACCATACAAGAACCTGAAAGAGAGAAAACATTTGGTTGTGATCCATTAGTTCCATGCAGCCAGATGCAGGAGACCTTATTATTGATATAGACATAGGCTTACACATACAAGTTGCTAGAACACCCGTAAGGTATTCCGAGAAGATCGCACAACTCCTGGTATTAAACATAGAAGCTGAAAAAGCTTATGACTACTAGGATAGTCAGAAGAAGAGATTGATTCTTCACATGACCATAAAAGGTCCATCAACAACCACAAATTTACGGTTGTGATCCCCAGGTCCCATAACCCAATGGGCCTTCTAATCAATTAGACATTGACACCATTTTGCATACACTCATATTTAGGTCCTCACCACTTCTCGCTAGACATTATCACACAGTTTTCTATATTGAACATAACAGCCGATCAAGCCAACATTTTCTAGACTAGACTAGAGAATCGCCCATAAATTCGGCATTCATTACACCTCGCACCATCATTTTCATGACCTTGTCTGGAAATCTACACGAGGTGCTTGCAGGTCATTTTCCACGCGTCCAACAACCAATAAGCAGGATCTCAACAGAGCTCGACATTGATTAGAGCCTCCGAGTGGCTATTATATCTGAACAATCCATTACACCAATTCAGGTTAGGAGAGCTTTCTTTTCCTTGGACTCTAGATCCCGTTATTGCGTGTTGAGGATATAAGATTGCCCAACTAGTTTGTCCACATCCGCATATATTTCATTTCCATCAGCTGTCTCGGCACGACCTTGGGAGGTCAGGTACGGAGAAAGGCTACTTGTCGATTCTCATGCTCGCCTATCACTTTTCTATCATATCCCTTCTTTGCTTGTCTAGCTTGATTTTAATGGTGTTCCCGTGTTTTTATTCATCACCCTTTGTGGTGAGCAGTTGGAGATGGCCCTCACCTTGGCCATTTCTCGTTGTCATCTCTTCGATATCTCTCAATAGTCTTCAACCTGGGAAGCTGAAGCCATTGAGAAAATTTTGGGTGAGTCCTATATTTTAGGTGAGAAAACTTTCAAATTATGGCTGCATTTGTTTCCTTCTGCCTTTTCATCCTTCCTGTTTATACCAATGTCAAGCTCATTTCTGTTGACCTCATATACCTAGTTCACAGAGGAGGTTTACATGAAGAACTAGTTTATTTTCAACTTCTCGATCCCTTATTATGGGTTGAGGAAGTTGATGAATTATCGATTGGTTGAGGGAGGGGGATTCAGTATCTTGGAGAGAAATACAAATATTTACTCCATTATGTAGAAAATGTGGATTCCATTCTCGGGCATGACCAACTAGACCCTCAACTTCTACCCCCTATGTGGACATATATGAAGCCCGCTTCCCTCTACACTCTGCCATTAACAACCTTAGTGAATCATGGGATCACGTCGGGTGAATTTTCGCCTCCTCTTCGAGAAGCTTCAGCAGCACCGGTGGAATTGTAGGTGGAACATCTTATGTCGTGGTTGGAGCTGGGAATGCGGTGATGGCTGGTCACCCACTATTGGAAATTTCATGTTCACTTTCATGCCGACATTGGCTTGTTCCTTTAGCTCTTTTGGTTGTTTTGGATTTTGTTTTCCAAGCTCTACCTTGGCTCTCCTAGATCCTGTTCTATTTTTCATAGGGTCCTCATTTTTGTACTTGAATCTTCTTGTATTTTGGTTTTTGTACCTTATGTTTTGTATTTTATGGGTGGGGTCTCATAACCTTCCTCGTTCATATATTTGGTCAAAAACATTTAATAATAATAAAAAAACATATTGAACTCAGTGGTTGTTAGGCTAAAACATTCTTTTAGGAATATTTGCAATCATGAAATTTGTTAAAATTTGTAAAAACTAACTAGGTTATAAGCTAAGAAAACCCAACATCAACCGTAAAAAAATCCCAATGAGACACCAAAGGTGTGAGAAGTGCGTAAAAAGAAGTTGTATGTCAATTCCAAGAAAATAAGTGGTTGGGAATACAAAAAGTTACACGAATGAAGTAAGTGAAATCTACAAAATTATTAATATATGTTCTCATTTTGAATATTTTTTAGATGATTTAACACTTTTGATAGGAGCTTAGAATCTAGGGATTCATGGGATCCCACCAAATTACAAAAACATGAAAGATAATCAATAAACCACACGACCCAACAAAAAAAAACCATAAAACTAACTAGGCTATAAGCCGAGAAAACCTAACATCAACAATGAAACAAAATACCCAACCACTTCAAAAAAGGGACAGGAACCAGAAATTACACATGAGAGGAGGAGATGCTTGGCCACGGAGACATCCTCCCACCCACTAAGACACCGGCGATGCAAAGGCGCAACAAGAAGTTTTATGAAATTCTCAATTTCCTTCGCAGACCGACCACACCAGAAAGTCCTAGACTACGAGAGCCAAAACCCCAAGAAAATATAACTTCTCCAGTTAGATTCCTTCACCAAGTCCCTCAGAACAAACAACATGAACGTGTACGAAGCAAGACGCATCAAAATTGTGTTTACGGAAGAGATTTCGATATCACTGCCTATGCTTCCTCCATGGCCACCCAGAGTGAACAATGTCGTAAAGAATTGACTAATCCCAAAATCCTCTAACACTTCAACCAAGTTAAACAAATTCACTGGGATTAATGAAGTGGAGGGAAATATCTTTTAAAATTTAAATATAATTGGGGGGAGCATTCGAAGCACCCCACTATGTTCTTCTTGGTCCATATGGAGAAGTTCAACCCCTACCTCAAGGTGTCCCCATGGCCACTTATTGAAATCATCCAATGAACTCAATGGGAATGGAACTTGGGTTGATGATTACAAACTACTTGTAAATTTTGGATGGTAAACACTTCCATTATACCAGAGCTATGAACTGAGTGGTGGAGGGGCACTTTCTCTAAGTGGGACATGGGGTGGGCTTGGGTCCTTAATTTGCACCAAGTGATCCGCATTCAAATCACCCCGTTATGTTTCATTTGGTCCATATGGAGAAGTTTGACCCCTACCTCAATGGAAATGGAACTTGGGTTGATGATTATGAACTACTTGTAACTTACCAATAGCCCAAGAACTTGAGTTCATCTTGTCTTCGAATATTTGTTGTCTAGTTGTGTATTTGAATATCCGTCAAGTCATTACTAATTTTCTTGTATGAAAGACAATAACTATCCTAGTGGCCGTAAACCTCAAGCCTCTCTGTGATGTTGCAACAATGTTGATTCGAATAAAATTTTGAACCCAGCAGCCACTAGGCTTAAAATTGAACACAATGGCCGCTAGCCTTAAATTTTCGTTTGGAATTCATGCAATAGACTTCAAGCATTCTATTGAGCTCAGCGGCCAATACGCTTAAATTTTTGTTTGGAATCATGAGTACTTAGGAAAGAAATGTAGTGAGCAACCACCCTCGCGTTCATTAGTCATTAAAAATAGTCTTTTAAAATTGAAATATAATTGTGGGGAGCATTCAAGTGCCCCGCTATGTTTCGCTTGGTCCATATGGAGAATTTTGACCCCTACCTCAAGGTGTCCACATGGAATCTTATTGAAATCATCTAATGAAATCAATGGGAATGGAACTTGGGTTGATGATTATAAACTACTTATAAATTTTGGATGGTAAACTCTTCTATTATACTAGAGCTATGAATTGGAGTGGTGGAGGAGCACTTTCTCTAAGTGGGACATGGGGGTGGGCTTAGGTCCTTAATGTCCGCCGAGTGATCCGCATTCAAAGTGCCCCACTATGTTTCACTTGGTCCATATGGAGAAGTTTGACCCCTACCTCAAGGTTTCCCCATGGCCACTTATTGAAAGTGTAGTGTCGACCAAGATAAAACATTTTTTTATAAAAACAAAAAAATTGAAAATAAAGTGTGGATGCGTGCTGGCAAGGATGAGGGGATTGATGGGATGGAACATGGGCTCTCAAACAAGGATATTGGAATCCTATGCAGCCTGTAGCCTGTCATTCTCTTTGCACAATATTTCAAGCACTTTATTGGGATCCTAAGTTTCCAACTAGTGTTTTGGAGAATCCAATGAGCCTTCCCACGTGAACAAAAAAAAGGGGGTATTAGCAGTCTTGGATAGCGCAGTGCACATAATACATGGTTATCCTCACGACAAGCTCACCATTTTCTATTGCAACACACGGAGCTCCAACCTGATCAGTCTTCTCCCAGCCTATGCGCCAAAGTAGGGGGCCTTTTCAAGTGATGTTTTTGGAAACGATTTGGTAGATAGGCCTGAAAAATGTGGAGGCATGTGTTTGGAATGTGAATTGTGCACAAAAATTCCTGAAGGAAACATGGTTTCATGTAATGTTATGGTTGTAGCTTTTACACAAATCAATGTTCTTAATGGCGCTTTATGATTGTTCAAAGAAATGCCTCGCCAGATGTCATCTCATGGAGTGCCATGGTTGTGGCCTATGCTAGCATCCTTCCAGCCTACATCAAAAGGGGGCCTTTGGAGCAGTTGTGATCATTCAACAAATTATTAAAGGGTAGAGGAATAGTGTCAGACGTTGTAGTTGCTAATGCTATGGCAGACTAGTACGTAAATGGGGAATCTTGCATAAGGAAAGTCAACTGTTTGGCAATGTGTATCAAGGAGATGGGTTCTAATGGGTCTGGCCATGGCCATATCAACTATTATCATCAAGAAAGAAATTAGATACTAAAGTGCATCAATTGAACTCTAAAGAACGTAGGATCAAAGAACAAAAAAATCATTCTAGATAGAGGAAGAGAGCATTTCAAGGAACTAAAAATTCAATTGAAATTACCCTCAACGAATCTTGAAAGTAAAAGGGTCTAACTTCTCAATTCAATTTCCATGAAGGAGGAACATAAATGTATGTATGGATTTCTTAGTCTTGCTGGCGATCTTGAGGGAGCTCCAAACTTATTGTCCAACACCATTTAAACATGTGATTTTATTTTTGGTTTGATGCAAAATGGGTTCATTGGGAAAGCTTGAGGATTTTGAGCAAAGGAGAAATGGTAAAATTGTGGATGCTCATGATCTGTTCGACAAAATGCTTAAGGGAGATGTCTTTGAAACATTTTCGTGGTTTCGACCGGCTTGTTCCCTGTGCATGGTTCATCTCTCCTTACCTTTCATAATTCTCGTGCTTTAGTTCTCATTTACAACTTAATAGAATTTTAAAATATTAGGATTATAATACAGTTAATTGTTTATATCAACTCGTTGTAAAATAATGAAATGTCATGTCGTAACTCACGAAATCAAAATAACTCTTTTGCATTAAACTATGAACTTCAACCCCATTCTAGGGTGATTTAGAAAACTTCCTACCCAACTAGATCACTTCAATATTGTTTTATCGACGAGATGAAATTGACTTCCCAGTAAAAATGTTGACCATCTCCATGTTTAAATAGACAATTTTTGCATTTTTCAAAGACTCGTTAAGTAACCCTCATAACTCTAAAATGGGATATTAAGCTTCATTCGTGTACCTTATTATGTGAGGGGTCACCTTAACCTTTGGATCGACCTCGAATGAACATATGTGATCGTTTTGATGCTCTTATAGGAGCCCTGTTACACTGTTTTATAGCAGTAGAGAGTCGTTAAATCTAGAAAGTTTGTTTTCATTTTGAACCACCATTTGAAACCTGGATAGAGAAATTATTATCCGTCTTCTCAAACCTCTAGTGTTTTTACTAGACAATTGCATGGAACCTTTATTTTAGGGAAAAACACTTTTCTGGATAGTTTGAAAATGACATTTTATAGGCCTCTGGTCACAGTTTGACAAGGTCAAATTGGACCAATTAGACCAAGTGGCTTCAGAAAACTTATCGCCGTTTGAAGACTATTTTCTAGTTCTGAGTTTTGTCGACTTTGTTGAATTATCCTTATATAGGGAAATTTGTAGGAAGTTTCTCATTGCGTGTTCATCCATCAAACGTCAATTTTTGGACGTGGTTTTCTGAGCCCTCGAGCTAACTTTTGTTCATTTACACTGGGCCAACTACGACCAGTGGCCCCAAAAAACTAGCCGCCAAACGTAAACCATTCGCTAGTTCCAAATTCCATCAGTTGCTATGAACTCTTGGTATATAGGTGGACATGTATAAATTTAATCGTGGTGTGTGTTCTCATCATAGAGACAACTTTTGGAAGTGGTTTCTTAGCCTCCGAGCCCGTTTGAACGTTTTTGTAGCTAGTAAGAAAATGTAAAAATAGAAAGTTGTGGGACCCTCGTCAGGTTTCCAAACCACCATGGAAACTTTTGACACATGTAAATAATTGTTTAAAACTCTATAGGGTAACTTGTTGTGTGAAATAGAACTTTTGACAAATGGTGTTTTCTCTCTTCCCTTCTCTTTCTCTCTCCTGGGTTACAAAATGAAGTGAAATGAAATGTAAGGAATACATGTCTCTAAACCTTTAATTTTGATTGCAAATTGTAATTATTATCATATGTAAATGGGAAACTAAAAAAATGATAATTATGTTAGATTAGGGTGGATGCCATGCCAACGATTTATCATTGATATCATGCTCACGTGGTTTTGCAAGATGAAAGAATGATGACGAAAAGGCGATGTGTAATTCATTAATTATCATTGTAATTTATATAGTTCATTGTTAAATGAATAAATGTATAATGTAGTCTCATGTTACATACTGTTATATTTGATAATTTGTTGATATGTATGAGATGTTAGTTTCAAGGACATCTAGGAAATGTGTATTTAATCATAGGTTCAATTTGATTCATAGTACACATGGTAAAAATATATATATATATATATATATTTATATAAGGTAAATGAATTTGAAGTAATATCTTGTAGTGCATATTTAGTGTTCAATAAATGATTAATGAGTCATCTTGTGCATTCATACTTTGTAAATGTAATAAAGAGATTTAATCAAAACACTCTACCCTTGTATAATATCAGAGCATAACTTGTTTTCATGTGTGATACTTTTTACCGTAGAAGACATTGAAAACCGTAGAATGAACTTAAACTCTGCACTCGATGGAACCTCCTAGTTTGGGTAAACAAGAGCCCAAGAATGGGTTTATCGTCTTTGTCGGTATGTTTAGTGACATTGTCATAAACCTGGTAGATAGGAGTGACACAATCAAATTTTTTTGGAGTATGTAGAGCTAACTCCTCCTTCATATCCTAGAGGACTATCTTGTCTTCCTAAGATAGATTTAAAATTAAATTTCTTCATCGAATGAAATCCTTGTTGGATTCAAACGACATAAATGGAGATCGGGATATAGTTGTTCTATGTCTTGCATTCTTGTTAGTGAACTCTTTAGTCCCTCACAACTAAATGTCTTATCTTTGGCTTGTGACAATATAGTTCCTTGATCTCTCATGAAGGGTTTATAGAGTAAATACGTTTTAACCTTAATCTAATCTATAATAGGGATTAAAGCCCTTGGTAAAAATTGGAATTTAAGCTAAACCTTAGTTGATTTTGGTGGTTAACATGTGGAAAAATTATAAGTAACTCTTTTCAAAACAAAATTGATTTGAAATATGTTGACTATGAACCAAATCAAACTTGTTCCGTTCATTGTATGTCATTTTATACATTAAGGAATAAATAATATTTCACATGTGGAATTGTGAAATGCAAAAACATGGTACTTTTGAACACAAATCACTTGTGGTTCATGTGTAGTTTATAATGCTTCTAACCATGTACTTCTTTAAGATGTCGATGGTTTTAAAGCAATGGTATTAATGAGACCTTAATGCGATGTAAAAGTAAAGCATAGAAGAGTAAAAATGAGATTTGAGATTAGGAATAATGCCACTCTTGGAGTCCTTATAACTCAATTAAATATATTCATGTGTTACAAAGAATATGAATTTCCTTGGTGTGATCAAACTTTGAGAAAACAAAAGATATATATATATATATAAAAAATGGAATTCCACAAGTCATTGAATTAGAATAACTATGGTAGGAAATAACTATTCCGTGATCGAAGAATGTTTTGGGAAAAAGCTATCTCTGTAATCTAAATCTCCCTTAATCTTAATATTTCATCTTGACATCACGTTAGATTCACTTGTGTAGCAAGGGTAAATTTTAAACATTGAATAAACATTAGAGAAGCATATTCTTAACATAAGAACAAGTTAACTAAGTACTTTATATGCATTTTTTTTATTATGCCAAATAAGTATGTAAGTTATGGAAAATTCTGTGAAGGATAAAAAAGCCAACTTAAAATGGTCAAACTGTAAATTAAATGTGGAATGAACTTAAGATTTTGTAGATGGAAAAAGGAGGAAGTTTTCCTTGCACAATAATGTTCTTGGAATGTTGATCGTAACTAAAATACAATTAAAGAAATGATGTGTTGTGGGTTTACCAATCCTGAAGTCCTTTTCTTGTGGTTGGGTCATTGCTAGTATTCATTCATTGGGAAAAGTGTGGCATCGACATGCCTATGTTGTGTTTCATGTGTCTATGTGAGTCGATGACTTATGTAATATACATCCTTCAATTTCTATATTTGGAGCCCTTGTTGTGTTGTGTAGTGAGAGATGTAAGTAAAAAAATTATTCTCGGTATTTTAATTACCGTAATTTTGTGTGTGTAAAATGTGGGCATTACATATGGTATCAGAGCAGGAGGTTCATGCTCTCAAACCTCTGGGATGGATTGGAGTTGTGATGATTCTGCATGATGGTGGTGGATATTGGAAGAGTAATGTGATATATGTTGTAATGTGAACTATGTCATAATTGTGACCTTATGGAAGCACATGTGGTGCATGTCACTTAGTGCATATTTATTATCATGTTGATGTGATTTTGATGAGAGTATTCACTCTCTTTTTGTGGATTCAATGAGGAATCCGTGTGTGATGTACCACCTTGTTGTTTGTGAACGGAATGTTATTGTGGATTGCGAGGGTTAAACATTTTGGATTATGTGATATGAAGGTGTATTGATGTATTGCATGAAAAAATTGATGTAAAGTGAATCACATTTTATCGTGATGTCATCACCGTATTGTGATTAGTTGTGTGCATCATCGTGTTGTATTGCAATTGACTATATGTTGTAATGTTAGACATTGTGTTCGTCATACTTATGATTTGTGTAATATGTAATGATTTATGTCATGATTTAGGGGCATATGGTGAGCGTATGATCCCTATGGTATAGTGATTGCACTTTGGTTGTAGGATGTGGTAATGTGATGTATCGTAACCCGTGAAAGTAATGATTGTGTTATACCTTGTATAATACCATACGTAAGACGTTATGGTTAATGTGCGTGAATCACCATTGTGTTAGTGATGTAGTTATGTGTATGTTGTGAACCTTACACTAGATGACCCTAAGGGGATAAAATGTCAAGAGTGTATGTGTAGAGAGAGGAGGCGTGGACCATGTTTTCATAATCTTGAGCCGAGTATGAGTGAGGAAGTGGAGTCTTATATAGACTGAAAACCCACTTTTATCTGTTTAGTATACTTCGAGCTTGCTTAGTATATTGTGGGTGTGCACCACCTTAGGCTCAAACTTATGCAACTAGTGTCCCCTGCTCTTTCCTATTGGATTTTTCATTGAACAATCCTATGTGATTTTAACTATGTTGATCCTTGTGGGAGTATGGAGGGATGATTCAGGCAAGAGATGATGATAGTTACATTATTTGATATACTCATTTCTGGTTACATGTATATTTTTATGAGCTGAGGCTCGATGTCCAAGTGCCAACAACTCGATGAGTACCCCTTTGGTGGCGGTATGAGGCCACATAGTGATTGTAATGTGCTATTTTCTCAATATGTATTTTATTCGTAAATTAATCATTATCTCTTTTATTGTTAGAACCAGCCATTTTCCTAATTGACATGTTCTTATATTTTGGGCATTTATTTGGTTGTTGCATTAACATTCAAATTTTGCACTAACCATGGCTAATCAGCCATTTTTTTTCTTAGATTTAAACTTTCTTTTCATGTTTAAAATTTTATAGCCTTGCCCAAGGCTTTTGATTTTTCCACTTGGCATTTGAATGGATTGTTATGTTGGTTCTAATGTCGTAATGTGTTGGAATAGGGTCATGGGATTAACCATGGAGTGGTTGAACCTATGGGCCCACTTCGTTGTATAGGGGTACTCCCCAAGAAGTTACAGATAACTATCGGGTTGTTGAACCATGAGTTATTATGTCACTTGGGTTGGGGGTGACGGGGCTTTATGTGCCCAGGGCCATAAGGTGACCCGGCCTCATTAAAAGAAGAAAGGAGACGGGCCTCTATGGTTGAGTGACTTGATATTCTTTATAGCACTCTATGGTTGAGTGACCTGATATTCTTGATGGGGCTCTATGGTTGAGTGACCTGACTTGGTTTTGGCACTATGTTTCTTTCTCTTTGGGAGGTATATGGAGTTGTTTGAGGTATATGGATTTGTTTTGTGATGCTTTAGGAAATATATATGGAGATTGTTTCATGATATTTTGTGATTTGTGGAGTTGGTATAGTGAGATATGTGTACCCTTGTGAGTCTTTTTGACACCTTGTTATGTTTGAGGTTTGACTCTTCTCTTGGTTGGTATGGACTATTGGATATTGTTTTGGCACTATGTTGGTACAATCATGGATTTTTGGGTCTTGTGATACTCATTGTATATGTATCAGTGCGATGAATTTGTTTGTCAGTCACATCTGTCTACTGGATCTATGTCTGTGACATAATTGTTGGAAATTCTTTGCTATGCGGACTACTTGTTTGTCTTTCCATGGTGGAATTAAAGGTCTCATGATGTGATACTGTCTTGAAAGTATGTAGCAAGATGTCTCATGGGTTGTTTTTGTTATATTAAGTTTTGTGTGACATCTTGATGTTAGTTACTGTTGGACACCCATGAACATAAGACAATTAAAAATTCTAAACAATGAATATTATAATCTTGAGATAAGAAACAATGTAAATGAAAATATTAACAAAGTAATAAGGTAAACAAGAAATACCAATCTTCACAGAACATTAAGAGTTTATGAAATTTTGAACTTTCCTGACTTTCCTTTGGTTGTGTTCTAATGAAAGAGATCTTATCTTTAGACGAAATTTTTCGTCATTAGCTTCCTTCATTGCTTTTTTTTTTCTACCCTTAGTGTTGTGTCGCATCAAGGACGATGCTCTTATAAGGGGAGGAAAATGTAGTGCCGACTAAGATAAAACATTTTTTTTAATAAAAAAAAAAATTGAAAATAAAGTGTGGATGCATCTGGCAAGAATGAGGGGATTGATGGGATGGAACATGGGCTCTCAAACAAGGATATTGGAATCCTATGCAGCTTGTAGCATGTCATTCTCTTTACACAATATTTCAAGCACTTTATTGGAATCCTAAGTTTCCAACCAGCATTTTGGAGAATCCAATGAGCCTTCCCACGTGAACCAAAAAAAAGGAGGGGGTATTAGCAGTCTTGGATAGCGCAGTGCACATAAGACATGGTTATCCTCATGGAAAGCTCACCATTTTCTATTACAACACATGGAACTCCAACCTAATCAGTCTTCTCCCAGCCTATGTACCAAAGTAGGGGGCCTTTTCAAGTGATGTTTTTGGAAACATGATTTGGTAGATGCCTACAAAACATGGAGGCATGCGTTTGGAATGTGAATTGTGCACAAAAATGCCTGAAGGAAACGTGGTTTCATGTAATGCTATGGTTGCAACTTTTACACAAATCAATGTGCTTAAGGGCACTTTATGATTGTTCAAAGAAATGCCTCACCAGATGTCATCTCATGGAGTGCCATGGTTGCGGCATGTGCCAGCATCCTTCCAGCCTATGCTGTCAAAAGGGGACCTTTGGAGTAGTTGTGATCATTCAACAAATTATTAAAGGGTAGAGGAATAGTGTCAGACGTTGTAGTTGCTAATGCTATGGCAGACTAGTACGTAAATGGGGAATCTTGCACAAGGAAAGTTGACTGTTTGGCAATGCGTATCAAGGAGATGGGTTCTAATGGGTCTGGCCATGGCCATATCAACTATTATCATCAAGAAAGAAATTAGATACTAAAGTGCATCAATTGAACTCTGAAGAACGTAGGATCAAAGAACAAAAAAACTCATTCTGGATAGAGGAAGAGAGCATTTCAAGGAACCAAAATTTCAATTGAAATTACCCTCAACGAATCTTGAAAGTAAAAGGGTCTAACTTCTCAATTCAGTTTCCATGAAGGAGGAACATAAATTTATGTATGGATTTATTAGTCTTGCTGGCGATCTTGAGGGAGCTCTAAACCTTATTGTCCAACACCATTTAAAACATGCAATTTTATTTTGGTTCATGCAAAATGGGTTCATTGGGAAAGCTTGAGGATTTCAAGCAAAGGAAAAATGGTAAAATTGTGGATGCTCATGATCTATTCGACAAAATGCTTAAGGGAGATGCTGAAACGATTTCCATGGTTTCGACCGGCTTCGTTCCCAGGCATGGTTCATCTCTCCTTACCTTTCATAATTCTCGTGCTTTAGTTCTCATTTACAACTTAATAGAATTTTAAAATATTAGGATTATAATACATTAATTCTTTATATCAACTTGTTGCAAAACAATGAAATGTCGTGTCGTAACTCACGAAATCAAAATAACTCTTTTGCATTAAACTATGAACTTCAACCCCCATTCTGGGGTGATTTAGAAAACTTCCTACCCAACTAGATCGCTTCAATATTGTTTTATCGATGAGATGAAATTGACTTCCCAGTAAAAATGTTGACCATCTCCTGTTTAAATAGACAATTTTTGCATTTTTCAGAGACTCGTTAAGTAACCCTCGTAACTCTGAAAATGGGATATTAAGCTTCATTCATGTACCTTGTTATGTGAGGGGTCACCTTAACCTTTGGATTGACCCCGAATGAACATATGTGATCTTTTTGACGCTCTTATAGGAGCCCTGTTACACTATTTTACAATAGTAGAAAGCTGTTAAATCTAGAAAGTTGGCTTTCATTTTGAACCACCATTTGAAACCTGGATAGAGAAATTATTATCCGTCTTCGCAAACCTCTAGTGTTTTTACTAGAAAATTGCATGGAACCTTCAGTTTAGGGAAAAACACTTTTCTAGATAGTTTGAAAATGGCATTTTGTAGGCCTTTGGTCGTAGTTTGACAAGGTCAAACTGGACCAATTAGGACCGGTGGCTTCAGAAAACTTGTCACCATTTGAAGACTATTTTCCAGTTCTGAGTTTCATCGACTCTATTGAATTATCCTTATATAGGAAATTTGTAGGAAGTTTCTCGTTGCACATTCATCCATCAAACATCAATTTTTGGATGTGGTTTTCTGAGCCCTCGAGCTAACTTTTTTCATTTGCACTGGGCCAACTACGACCAGTGGCCCTAGAAAACTAGCCGCCAAACATAAACCGTTCGTAGTTCCAAATTCCGTCAGTTGCTATGAACTCTTGGTATATAGGTGGACACGTATAAATTTAATCATGGTGTGTGTTCTCATCAAAAGACAACTTTTGGAAGTGGTTTCTTAGCCTCCGAGCCCATTTTGAATGTTTTTGTAGCTAGTAAGAAAATGTAAAAATAGAAAGTTGTGGGACCCTCTCATCAGTTTCCAAACCATCGTGGAAACTTTTGACACATGTAAATAATTGTTTAAAACTCTATAGGTAACTTGTTGTGTGAAATAGAACTTTTGACAAATGGTGTTTTCTCTCTCTTCCCTTCTCTTTCTCTCTCTTGGGTTACAAAATGAAGTGAAATGAAATGTAAGAATACATGTCTCTAAACCTTTATTTTGATTGCAAATTGTAATTATTATCATATGTAAATGGGAAACTGAAAAATGATAATTATGTTAGATTAGGGTGGATGTCATGCCAGTGATTTATCGTTGATATCATGCTCACGTGGTTTTGCAGGATGAAAGAATGATGACGAAAAGGCGATGTGTAATTCATTAATTATCATTGTAATTTATATAGTTCATTGTTAAATGAATAAATGTATAATGTAGTCTCATGTTACAGAAGGTTATATTTGATAATTTGTTGATATGTATGAGATGTTAGTTTTAAGGACATCTAGGAAATGTGCATTTAATCATAGGTTCAATTTGATTCATAGTACACATGGTAATAAAAAAGGTTTGATATTTATATAAGGTAAATGAATTTGAAGTAATATCTTGTAGTGCATATTTAGTGTTCAATAAATGATTAACGAGTCATCTTGTGCATTCATACTTTGTAAATGTAATAAAGAGATTTAATCAAACACTCTACCCTTGTACAATATCGAGAGAATAACTTGTTTTCATGTGTGATATTCCTTACCATAGAAGACATTGAAAACCGTATAATGAACTTAAACTCTACACTCAATGAAACCTCCTAGTTTGGGTAAACAAGATCCCAAGAATGGGTTTATCGTCTTTGTCGGTATGTTTAGTGACATTGTCATAAACCTGACAGATAGGAGTGACACAGTCAAACTTTATTTGGAGTATGTAGAGCTAACTCCTCCTTCGTATCCTAGTGGACTACCTTGTCTTTTGAAGATAGATTTAAAATTAAATTTCTTCATCGAATGAAATCCTTGTTGGATTCAAACGACATAAATGGAGATTGGGATATAGTTGTTCTATGTCTTGCATTCTTGTTAGTGAACTCTTTAGTCCCTCGTAGCTAAATGTCTTATCTTTGGCTTGTGACAATATAGTTCCTTGATCTCTCATGAAGGGTTTATAGGGTAAATATGTTTTAACCTTAATCTAATCTATAATAGGGATTAAATCCTGAGTGAAAATTGGAATTAAACTAAACCTTAGTTGATTTGGAGGTTAACATGTGGGTAGAAAATTATAAGTAACTCTTTGCAAAACAAAATTGATTTGAAAGATGTTGACCTAAGAGAACCCAAGAAACTAAACCTTGTCCCGTAAAACCTTGTTATGTCCTTTTATGACATTAAGGAATAAATAATATTTCACATGTGGAATCGTGAAATGCAGAAACATGGGACCTTACCTTGAACACAAATCACTTGTGGTTCATGTGTAGTTTATAATGCTTCTAACCATGTACTTCTTTAAGATGTCAGACAAGTACTTTCGTAACTCTTTTGTTTTAAAGCGATGGTAATAATGAGACCTTAATGCGATGAAAACGTAAAGCATAGAAGAGTAAAAATGAGATTTGAGGTTAGGAATAATGCCACTCTTGGAGTCCTTATAACTTAATTCAACATTTTCATGAGTTACAAAGAATATGAATTTCCTTGGTGTGGTCAAAATTGAAAAAAAAAGATATATATATATATATATATATCAAAATGGAATTCCACAAGTCATTGAATTAGAATAACTATGGTAGGGAAATAACTTTTCCGTGATCGAAGAATGTTTTTAGGAAAAATCTATCTTGTATATAAATCTCCCTTAAATCTTAATATTGCTATATGGACATCAAGTCAGATCCACTTGAGTTGTAAGGGTAAAAGGTAGACTTTGATTGAACGTTCGAGAAGAATATTCTTAATATAAGAACAAGATAATTAAGTAATTTATATGCATTTGAATTATGCCAAATAAGTATGTAAGTTATGGAAATTTTTGTAAAGGATAAGAAGCCAACTTAAAATGGTCAAACTATAAATTAAATGTGGAATGAACTTAAGATTCTGTAGATGGAAAAAGGAGGAAGTTTTCCTTGCACAATAATGTTCTTGGAATGTTAATCGTAACTAAAATGCAATTAAAGAAAATATGTGTTGTGGGTTTACCCATCCTTGAGTCCTTTTCTTTTGGTTGGGTCATTTCTAGTATTCATTTATTGGAAAAAGTGTGGCATCGACATGTCTATGGTGTTGTCATGTGTCTATGTGAGTCGATGACTTGTAAGTGTCGTATGCATCCTTGAGTATTCTATATTTGGAGCCCTTGTTGTGTTGTGTAGTGAGCAATGTAAGTAAAAAAATTATTCTAGTATAATTACTTTTTTTTTTATGTGTGTAAAATTGGGCGTTACGAAAGCATCCAATGAACTCAATGGGAATGGAACTTGGGTTGATGATTACAAACTACTTGTAACTCACCAATAGCCCAAGAACTTGAGTTCATCCTATCTTCGAATATTTGTTGTCTAGTCGTGTATTTGAATATCCGTCAAGTCATTACTAATTGTCATGTATGCAAGACAACAACTATCCTAGCAGCCACTAACCTCAAGCCTCTGTGATGTTGCAACAACACTGATTCGAATAACATTTTAAACCTAGTGGCCACTAGGCTTAAAATTGAACATAATGGCCGCTAGCCTTAAATTTTTGTTTGGAATTCTTGCGATAGACTTTGAGCATTCTATTGAGCTTAGTGGACGATATGCTTAAATTTTTGTTTGGAATCACGAGTACTTGGGAAATAAATGTAGTGAGTAACCACCCTCACATTTGTTAGTCATTAAAAATAGTCTTTTAAAATTGAAATATAATTATGGGGAGCATTCAAAGTGCCCCACTATGTTCCTCTTAGTCCATATGGAGAAGTTTGACCCCTACCTCAAGGTGTCCACATGGCCTCTTATTGAAAGCATCTAATGAACTCAATGGGAATGGAACTTGGGTTGATGATTATAAACTACTTGTAAATTTTATATGGTAAACTTTTCTATTATACCAAAGCTTTGAACTGGAGTGGTGGAGGAGCACTTTCTCTAAGTGGGACATGGGACCTTAATGTCTGTCGATCGATCCACATTCAAAGCGCCCCACTATGTTCTACTTGGTCCATATGGAGAATTTGACCCCTACCTCAAGGTGTCCCCATGGCCACTTATTGAAAGCATCCAATGAACTTAATGGGAATAGAACTTGGGTTGATGATTACAAACTACTTGTAACTCACCAATAGCCCAAGAACTTGAGTTCATCCTATCTTTGAATATTTGTTGTCTAGTCATGTATTGAATATCCATCAAGTCATTACTAATTGTCCTATATGGAAGACAACAACTATCCTAATAGCTGCTAAACTCAAGCCTCTGTGATGTTGCAATGCTAATTTGAATAAAATTTTGAACCCAATGGCCACTAGGCTTAAAATTGAACACAAGTGGTTGCTAGCCTTAAATTTTCATTGTGAATTCATGCTATAGACTTCAATCATTATATTAAGCTTAGTGGCTGATATGCTTAAATTTTCTTGTGGAATCATGACCTCTCATGAAATAAATGTAGTGATCAGTCACCCTTGCATTCATCGGTTGTTAAAAATAGTATTTTAAAATTGAAATATAATTAGTGGGGAGCATTCAAAGTGCCCCACTATTTTCTTCTTGGTCCATATGGAGAATTTTGACCCCTACCTCAAGGTGTCCATGTGGCCTCTTATTGAAAGCATCTAATAGACCAATAACTTGAGTTCATCTTGTCTTTGAATATTTTTGTCTAGTCATGTATTTGAATATCTGTCAAGTCATTACTAATTGTCTTGTATGAAAGAGAACAACTATTCTATCTACCACAAACCTGAAGCCTCTGTGATGTTGCAACAACGCTAATTTGAATAACATTTTGAACCCAACAGTACCACTAGGCTTAAAATTTAATACAATGACCGCTAGCCTTAAATTTTCGTTTGGAATTCATGCAATAGAATTCGAGCATTCTCTTGAACTCAATGTCCGACAGCTTGAATTTTCCTTTGGAATCACGAGTACTCAGGAAATAAATGTAGTGAGAAACCCCCTAGCGTTTTCCAGTCCTTAAAAATAGTCTTTTAAAATTGAAATATAATTGTGGGGAGCATTCAAAGTACCCCACTATGTTCGATTGTAAATTTTGGATGGTAAATGCTTCTATCATACCAGAGCTATGAACTGAGTCGTGTATTTGGATATTCGTCAAGTCATTACTAATTTTCATGTATGCAAGACAACAACTATCCTAGTGGTCACTAACCTCAAGCCTCTATGATGTTGCAACCATATTGAACCTAGCGGCCGCTAGGCTTATATTTTCATTTGGAATTCATGTGATAGACTACGAATATACTATTGAGCTCAACGGCCACTAGGCCTAAATTTTCATTTGCAATCATGATTATTCAGAAATAAATGTAGTGAGCAACCACCCTAATGGTTGCAGAGTCATTAAAAAAGTCTTTTAAAATTGAAATATAATTTCAGGGAGCATAGTTAGATTTTCAATTGAGTCGTTATACATTATCTTGAATGCAAGACAAAAAATATCCTAGTGGCTGCTAGGAATATCATGTAATAAACTATGAATATCATGTTGTACTCAGAGTCCACCTGGCTAAACAATTGGTGTTGGAGTTTAGTTTAGTTTTGAGTTTTTAGTCAGTCGTTAATCAATATCTTGAATGCAAAGACAAGAATTACCATTGCGGCTGCTAATCCTAAGTCTTTATTATGTTACACAGAAAATAAACATCCACCCTAGCGGTCGCTAGTCTTAGAAGGTAGAAATGTAACATCCAAATATAATAAAGGAGCTAGTTAATTTTTCATTTGGGTCATTACTAATTGTCCTGTATGCAAGGAAAAAAATATCCTAGTGGCCACTAATCTCATGTTTTTGTTATGTTGCACCAATGTTATTTACTAATCTTCAACATTCATGGCCACTAGGCTTCGAATATCATGGTAGGATTCTGATAAATTAATACGTAACTCTAAATATAATAATGGTGCTTAGCTTAGTTTTTAGGTGAGCAATCCTAGTTATATCGTATGTCACTCAACCAAAACTTAGCGGCTATTATTAGTCTTTCGTTCTTGTTTGAAAAATGTATTCAAGAAACTCTTTAATATTTGTCTTGTCTTAAAATATTTGTTTCCTTGTGTTGTCTTGTAATAACGAGGAAATGTCATAAACATATAACTTAGCGGCCTCTAGTTTTGGAATATGTTAATTTAGAATTTAAAAATTGTTACTTTATATTGGCTCATTTATCAAGTAAGTCATTACTAACTATAAGTGAAATATATGTTTGTAAATAGAATGGTTAACATTTATATTTAATAATGTTTATGAGAACATATAATGTGCTTACCTTTTACAAAACATAATTTTTTTGTAAAGACAATGCATTTAATTATTTCTACGTGGAGAAACTAATATAAAAAACTATGTATAACAACATGGAAATCAAGAGAGAATCAAATATTGAAGAATTAGTCATGACTATTTCTTTCATATTAAAAAAACCATTAAAGGAAGTCAAAATGATTACCTAAACTCTACAAAAGCAAACCATTACGATTTATAAAAAAAATAATATGTGATTCATGTTTTGTAGCTAGAGATAGATGTCAGCACTTACAGGAAAAATTAAATAGACGAAGAAGAACACAAAATCAACAAAAAAAAAAGAAAGACAAATAGAAGGGTTGAATAGGGAACCTATTTTTCGAACACAAATACTTGAGCTACGATTGAACATAAAAATGGGTTTTCGAAAGGAATAAATATTTTTAAAGGGATTACAAAATATTTAGTCATGGGTGGAAAAAAATGTGGTTTCAGAGAGAGCAATGCATTTTGACAAGAAGATGGAACAGAACTACAAAGGTGCTAAAGGGAAAGGCAAGGACGGATTGCGGTGCAAAAACACAGAACTAGACACGAGTTGTTGCAAGTGCCCGCCATCAACTACAATACACATACAATAACATAGATGCTTTTGATAAATACTTATTTTAGTTGTATTTGATATTTTTATGTAATTGATAATGTCTATTAAAGCTTCAGTATTCTCTCTAAAACACAATATCAACAAGATTGTATCTGCAACCTGTTTTGCTTGTCTCTTTTGATTTTGTCCTTTTTGGGCCTCCTTATCTGCACTCACACCCGTGATCTATCCACTATCATTGTTTTATGTCTTGTTTGTGCACCCCCAAACGTGATTACAATCGTTGCCTCAGCTTACCATTCAAAAAACTCTCCAGAATCGAGCACTCGGACTAGTAAATTAGTGCCTATGTGTGTTGTATTTTAATTTCAAGAGCTCATTTTCTATGCTTACAAAATAAAATAGAAACCCTAATATATATTTCTCTAGTTTATTTAGTTTTTTTCTAAATGCATTCAACGAAAGAAATTCCAAAAACAAAAAAAAAGTGGGAATAGGAAATTTCAAATTTTGAATTTCCCCTTCTTAAACCAAAAGTGCGGGATTTTGATATTTCAAATATTTTCATTCAATGTGGGGGATTCCACATATTATACCTTGAATTAACTTGTCATTAATATTTGCATTTAATTTGGGGCATATGGTGGGATACGAGGAAATCAAATTCATTAATTTTACCTACTTTAGGAACAAGTGGGACAACGACAACAGTTTCTTTGTGATCACTCAGAAAACCACAAATATTAATTTAAACATAATAAAAACCATTTATAAAATAGAAGTGAGCATTAGGAAACAAAAAATAAAAATTAATAGAGTGATATACACCTCGTTAATTATTAATTTTTATCAAGTGCGATTTTGATATTTTTCAAATATAATGTGCGTTAATTCAGGGGATAGCGTGGGATTCGGGAAATAAAATTTAATAATACTACCTAGTTTAGAAACAAGTGGGACATCGACAAAATTTTCTATGTGGACTCACCAATTGTTTATTTTAGTATGATAAAAACCACTTAGAAAACAGAAGCGAACATTAGGAAACAAAAAATTTAAATTTTAAGAGAGTAATATTTGATCTAGAGTGAATTCAGTATTTTATAAATATAATGCACGTTAATTCAGGGAATAATGTGGGATACGGGGAAATCAAATTTATTAATACTACCTACTTTAGATATTGTTGGGACAACGTCAAAAAAATTTTGTGAACTCACGGGAAAATGAAAAATATTAATTTAAGCATAATAAAAAACCATTTAGAAAATAGAACTGAATGTTACGAAGCAAAAATTTAAATTTTAAGAGAGCGATATACGCCTCGTTTATTATTATTTTTAATGAGTGCGAATTCGATATTTTTTAGCCATCATTCGCATTAATTAAAAAAATCCAATAAAATGTGGCATCTTGCAAGTTTGAACCAGTTAATTACACAATTATATAATTGACAAATTTATTAAGAAATTTTTAATTAGCGATAGAATTAACAAATATTTTTTACCTATAAAAATTTGCATTATTAAGTTATAATTGTAATCCATTAAAATGTTGCCACGTGGCATGAAATTTCTAATAAATCTCGTGATCAACGATATTTTGGAGTTATTAACGCTTTACTCTAGAAAAACTAAAACATAATTTTACGCTTCACCAGAATTTGAGAGTACCTTATAGATAGGAAAGAAAATAGCAACCACTAAGCTCCATTAGAATGATATTTTTGCAACACCAAATTAAAAATAAATAAATATTTACATTTTATAGGGAATCGGGTATTCTCTTCAACACGTGTTAATGAACAATTTGTATGTCGTATGTTGTCCATTTTTTTGATGAGTAGAAGCCTAGTGGTCGCTAGCCTCTACAACTCCTATGTTTCATTTCCAATAATGTAAATAAATATCTTTACAGTTTTCGATCACTAGTATTTTCATTAACTATAATCTTATCTTATTGACAATACATTCCTTCCACAACCAAGTGTGGCACTACATACCATATAAGGATTTCTCAACTTCTATATTACTCATAAGTTATTTTGTGTCTAACACATAATTTATATCAGTTCAGTATCAAGTAAAATACTTAGCGACCACTAAGCTCCATTATTTGAACAAGATCAATCAAACAATGGGTGTGAAATAAAATTCTTAGCAGCTGCTAAGCTTCAATACTTACCAAAAGGAATGATTATGCGAAAATAGGCTAAACAATTTCTTGATAACATAGATGCTTTATGAAAAATCATAGTAATAGATATTAGCAGTCACTAGGCATTTTCCATAATATATTTTGATGGCAGATAAGTGAGATATGGACAATTTTAATGTCAAAAGCTATGGAGGACTTTGCATAGTCGGGAAGAAAGATGATTACTAAAAATGTTTTCAGGGTGCTCATATAACACCATAGGGACTTTGCTAGGCACACACCTTTGCATATTTTCTTTTTAACACATCGGTGTGCATCAATGAAAATGATTAGTGACCGCTAAGCTCCGCTACTTGTTAGGAGGAGTAGATTAGTGACCACTAGGCTCAACTGATTTTTTATTTTGAATATAGAGATCAAACAACAGTTCATATTAAGGCAAATTCTTAGTGACCGCTAAGCTTGATTTCTTTCAGAAGGAATGATTTTCCAGTAGCTAGGCTAAACAATATCTTATTTCGAACATAGTGCTCTAATAACATATCATAGTAATAGATATTATTAGGTGCTAGGAATTTTTTGTGAAATTTTTAGATGTAAAATATGTGAGATATATAATTTTTTTACTGTCAAAAGCTACGAAGTATTTTGAGAAAGTAATAGATTAGCAACCTCAAGTGTTAACTTGCTTATTAATTTCAAAAATAGAGATAAAAAAATCGTATAAAAAGAAATGCCTAGCGACCGCTAAGCTCGAATACTTACAAAACATAACACTCTACGCTTATTTTTTATTGTTAAATGAGAAAGGAATAAATTAGTAGTCTCTAGGCTAAACTGTTTCTTAACTAAGAAAATAGAAATAAAAAAGGTTTGTATTCCAAAAATGCTTAGTGACCGTCTAAGATATGATACTTACATAACATAGCACTCATATAACAGATCATATGAATGGATGAAATGGCATCACAACGCATTTTTCATGTCAATTCATATCAAAGAAAATGCATAGCAACCACTAATCGATATTACTTACTGAAAGGAGTGGCTTGGTGCTCACTAGGCTCTATTGTTTCTGTTTTTAAAAATATCGAGCTAGTAAAATTCACTTATTGTATTTTTGCAACAAAGATAAGAGTTAGCGCATGATAATAGAAGTACATATTTTAAACGTGAAGATGTATCTTGATCATCTTGGCCCTACACATTTCCATAAATAACCCGTTAAACAAAATAGTCCTAAACGTTTTACTAAAAATTTAAGGAAAAGATGAACACGGGTCTTGCTCAAGAATGACTGATCCAAGTTTGTAAAGAGAAATGCATGTTTTATGTTTGTCAATTATTCGTTGATGAGAAGGCTATCACCGCTATCCTATATATTTTCAATGAATCTATTTCAACCATGCAAAAAACAATCTCAACAGGTTTGAAGTCATTATTTGTAATTATATTATATTCAATGGACTATCCTTGCAAAGCCAAGTCCTTGAATACAAACCTTCATGAAGGATGACTAACGACTAGAATTTTTGCAACCAATAAGTGTCGTTAGTTAGTGAAAGGGAAGGCTTTGCTATTGCTATGATCGACAATTTCTTGTAATTAACATAGCCACATAGTATGCCCAATCTTTCTGATATAGTATGAAATGATGAAATTCTATTGCATTGATCAAATATTTCTGATATATTATGCCTAATGGTGAGTTTGATAAAATAAAAAAACTTTTGTAGGCCTAGGAAAATAAAAAATTTGGGTCTACGTGCTATATGAGCATGTCAAACTCTCTCCAATCCTCGAAGCTAGTTTGGCAAGATAGCCTAAAAAAAGGGTGACATTCTTCCAGTTTCTAATCACATAATTAATAACATGACTAACGACAAGAATTTTTGTTGGATTGTGTTTGTTGGATTGATAGAAGTTGATAATGTTGATTGATGTAAGAGAAGTGTGGTTGTGCAGATATGTAGTAAATTTTGAGAAGTCATTTCGCAAATGTGGAAGGTGTTATTACAGAAAATGTTGAAGAGGGTATTGAGAAAAGAATGTTAGTGGAAAGCATGTTGTGTATAATTTTTGTAGAAGAAATTTTCTATAACCAACCACTGTCGATAAAATATTGTATCATTCAATTTTTTTCCAATTTAGTGGTTTGTATTGCCCAACTATATGATTTGTATCATGAAACAAGATGCAGTATGAAATTTTTAGACTATTTTCATTAAATTTTAAGTAATGAGTTTTTTTGTTCAAGACCACACCATATTTGTTATTTCAAAGGAAAGAAACAAAAGGGAATTGTCTATCCTCGAGACTTGTTTATCTCTTGATGGCATGATCAAGATATGTGTCCTGTTGATCAATAATTCATAGTTGAAGCTTAATTTTTTTGCTTTTGTGTCGTGTGATGTTTTGTAATCAGATGTACTCCTAGGATTTTTTTCTACCTAGTTTGAACTCGTGGCTTTGGGGTGTGCTTCCATACCACCCATTGTTTTGGTGAATATTCTTATAACATTTTACTTGTTAATATAATATAAGATGTTATTGATAAATAAAACACACCATCAATCCCAAATTAGTAAATTAAAAGTATATGTAAAAATTATTGTGATTACTCGAAGGACCAAATATAGAATTTTTATTTTTCAATGATTATTAATAGATTGAAGATTAAATTGTGGAGTATCATGATATTGATTACCAAGGTTGTCCCCAATAGTATATTATAGACCTTGTTCCCACCCAATGTAAATTAATAAATGTATGAATCAATAAATTAAAGTGTTGGAACATTGTTGGTCCATTGCTATTGACTTGAATAGTAATGAATTAATTATTGGAGGTGACTCTCATATTATTTCCAACGCCGCCATCAAAAACTTGTGTGAATAAAATTCCTTTTTATGCTTTCATTAATTACATATTGGACCTTAAATCTTATATATTGGGAGGGTACTAAAAATGTATTTTATAGAAAATCGCGTGATAAGATTGGAAATAAATATGTTGATCACCCGAACTCATCACCTTTTCTAATAAAAGTTTATAGCAAGCTTGTATTAATTATAAGCATGTGATGGCATAATCACTCCATATATTTACTTGATCCGATCTTCCTTATTTTCATAACGTTTTTGTTTATTTCATTGGATTTCATTTTGTCTATCATGGCCTTTCCAATGTTGCCTTTCATGCAATTTTCCATGTCGGTACGTGAAATGACATTTAATACCAAAATTTCACGTCACCGTTTGAAATCCATTTTTTAATTGAAAAAGAGCAAGACTTGGTTGCTATTGAGGGAGTTCTTGGAGATGATTATCTTTCTCTAGAGGGACGTCCAAGGGTAAATGCAGTTTTCTTCGATGTTCGTTTTCATATTCTTATCATACACCCAAATGAAGGATTGGGCTTTGGATATGTGTCGTCACTGGATCAAGCTAACGTATAGGGTTGGCATGGAAGGAAATGGATAAAATAATGAGTGCATCGTGGATGTTGTTATCTCGAGGATATTTATAAAGAGGAAGGTTTTTTAGACATGGCCATTTTTTTAGAGTTGTACAAATGGTTTGACATCCTAATGCGATTTGTGTCTGATGTGTCCAAATGGGGTGAGACACCGAGGGTGGGAGATAGTTTTATCCCCTTGCTTGACCTAGATGATATGTTTTCTCTGCTGCAAGAGAAACTAGAAATTTGGGATCTTCTTAGCTGGGAAGGTCACAAGGCATACGATTGGTTAAAGATTCGGGATGCTACTGGAAAAGAGCATATTTTTCTCGGAACCACTCGGAAACCATTTTTATCCCCATTAAAGTGGAGGTTATGGAGGTGTCATCTAATT
Organism: Taxus wallichiana var. yunnanensis; assembly: GCA_018340775.1. NCBI lineage: Eukaryota > Viridiplantae > Streptophyta > Pinopsida > Cupressales > Taxaceae > Taxus > Taxus wallichiana. The sequence continues at coordinate 481,179,595 of CM031236.1, read as the reverse complement.
CAAATAAATAAGTTCTTCTAAAATCCATTAGGTTGTAACTTTTTTTTTTTTATATAGCCTTGTCAGTTACATTGTTACCAAATCATCATGTATGTCTTACTAGTCTGGGTTTTGTTTTTTGTATTCCCAACCACTTTTATTTTTTTGCATAGGCCCTTAAGTGTTTTTTCACCAAATATTGTTGTATCGTTCAAGTTTTTTAGACTGATCCTCTCATTGTATATGTAATGTAAATGGAAAGGGACCCTTAAACCCTCCTAACATTATAAAAATCAAGAAATCATTAGTATTTTTTTTGTTTTGTGTTGCACTATGAAATTTCAACAATTAATCGCTTTTAAATTTGGGTTGTTTGAAGATGTCAATTCGTTCCTAGAAATGAATACTAGTGGCCACTAGAATTAATTTATTATATAATATCTTCCCACGATGTAAAAAACAATCAGATAGCTTTAGGATAGAGGACCTAATAATGGATTGATGGCTATCTTCTCATCACTTTTTTTTTAAAAATGAGTTACACTTTGCATCATTGTGGAAACCTGGAGGTCTTCAAAGGAATAAATTTAATTCTCTTGACCTAATAATAGAATATATTGTAAATTCCTCTATTTCTTTTATAGAAACCTCTCCTACAATAATTTATCTGGGAAATTCCTTTCATTAAAAACTTTTCATGTTTTCCTCCATACAATTGTAGATATAAACACAAATTTTCTCTACGTACCAATTCAGTTTTGTTTCTTATGGTTTTTGGATATCACCAATTAACTGATGCAAGAAATAGTAGTTGTCTTTTAAATAGCTCAAGTTCTAGAGACATTATTCTATTTTTATCAAAAATTTGGCAAACTTGGATATGTATGATGTTGTCTAACAAAATTGTGGCCCAATGCAATGAACAACATCCATCTCAAAACTAGAAATTGTTTGCATCTGTTAGGGTTAAGTGCTACTATTGTGCATAATTATAGCTATGTACCATTCAAATCATCCAAAGGTATTTACAAAAGGCTCTACAAACAACATGGAGCAAGGTGTTAAAACTAACATGGCAAGACATGATTTCATATTGTATAGATTATCGATAACAAATTAGAAAGCAATATCATATTACAATTTCTTTATTGACACATCTATTTGTTACATTTAGGTTCTCCAAGGTTGGTCATACTGCACATGAACATGGCTCTTTACATGTACAATGACATAATAACAATCACAAAAAAATCTTAAAGAGAAACATGTAATTGGTTACGTGCTACAAAAAAATCTTTATAAATGTGATCTAAATAATTCTAAGCCAATTGCTATAAAGAGAATGTACAAAGAGCTACCCACTAGGCTTTTCCCCGCATTTGAAACTGATGTGGAAACAATTGGAAGCATCAAGCATTGGAATCTTGAGATTCTGCATGGATGTTCACTTTCTCCACTTGGAAACCTGATGTTTTATGATTACATGGTAAACAAAAGTCTGTGAGACATCCTACATGGTGAGTAAAATGATTATGTTATGAAGAAAAATGAATCTGTACATTGTAGATTCAATTTTTGAAATAGAATTATCCAATCAACCTCTAACCTTCATAGTAAAATGGATATTTGGAAAATCTAACAAGTGTTTTATTAATTTTTATTTTCATATAGGATCATCAAAGAAGATTAAGCTTAGACTAGAATGATCAACTAAATATTTCTCATGGTATTGAAGAAGGATAGCCACATATTCATTATGACTGTAACCCACACATTGTTTACAGGGATGTGAAGACTTCTAACATTCTTTTGGATTATAATTTTGATGCAAATTTGTCAAACTTTGGCATTTCCAATTGCATTTCCTCAGCCAAACACCACACCTCTACCTATGTTATGGGCACCATTTGTTACATTGACCCATAATATGCAAGAACATCAAGGTTGGATAAAAAATATGATGTATATAGTTACGGGCTTGTACAGTTATGGGCTTGCTCTTCTTCGGCATTGCTTGACAAGAAGGAAGTTGTGGACAATAACTCAAATATGCCAAAGTTGGTAAGATTTATGTTTGTTAATTTTCATTTGGAGCTTACCATGTACATTTTTAAGGTTTGTTGATAGGAGCAATAAAAATTTGTATGGAATTGTCTTTGACATTGGCAAGTGAACCCAGAGTCTATCAAAAGCATATTACAACACAATCATCAAAATTTTTGATAGAGTAGTTGCAAATACCTACAGGGATCTTAGGATTGTAAGAAAAAACTTCCAGTTGGCTTTGCTTTGTACCAAGAAATGACCATCTGTTCAACCCACCATGCATGAAATTGTCAGAGTTCTAAATTCGATGGTGCCAATGCCTACTCCTACATAATTTCCTTCTATCCAAATGAACCAACAAACCCCTTGTAATAATTACAAGATGTATTTGGATGGATATGTAGATGGTTAGAAAAATGATGTTATAGGGAGCACAAACTATGCTTTTCAAAGGCATTTGTTTGTGAGATATAGTGATGTTATTGTAAAAAACACTTTTTGACTGGAACGAGACTTGGACGGTGTTGTGACGGGAAAAAAAAAGCATCCCTTGGAGTCCTCACTTTCCTAGGGTTTACTTTTCTCAATGGCTGAGCTGATTTTCAAGTAAAAATGACTAGTTTTACCTGTTATAGTCTAGATTTTTTCCATAATAATTCAAACCACTCAACCCTTAAAACAGATAAAAGTGTGCCCAAATTTCTTTTAGAAGGGGCAATATTGGGTTTTGGTGATTTGTTCCTTTTCCACTTACCGATTAACATTGTATTCATGTTTTGTGTAAATAAAATTGTCCACAAAAGGCGATGACTCCTCATATAAGATTTACAACTATATATGTATGAATTTTTAACAAATTTGAAATGTACAAATAGAACCTTTCAATGTAAAGATGATGACAAATCAATTTTGTTATTTCTTGACTCAGAAAAAATACAATTTGTGGCACAATGAGGATTTTGATTAATGTAAACTATATGATATTGGTTTAGTGTATCTCCGAGGGGCATAATATGGCGTTTCTCACAAACATTTTGCTTGCATTGTGTTAAGGATTATTTCATTTTCTTATGCACGAAGTGACTCATTGTTTATACAGAGAATGGAACAATTTACAAGCATAAATTCTACTATCTTTCATAGTAATAGAATTTTTGATATACATAAACTCCCAACTTTGTTGTTTTCTTTTAATGATTACTCGGAGATATAGTTTATAATAATAAACACTAGTGAACTTGTACAATCTAAAAAATAATACTTGAGTTGTTACAAGGTATATTTCGGGGTGAGAACATAATTTTATTGTGAGTTCCACCAGAAGTCAAAATAACACCACTAGCATTTAAGGCCAGTGTCAAATTTAAGGATATGTGCATACTAAACATTGAAAGTATGTGCCTCACACTTTCAAAGTTTGAGATTCACACTCTGAAAGTGCGAGTGTGATACTTAAAACTTTCATTGTGCGTATGAAAGTGTGGATCTTACACTTTCAGAGTGTGGTACTCGCACATTCAAAGTGTGAGGCTCAAATTCGTTAGAGTGCGGGGATATCACTTCAAAAGTGTGAGGCTCGATTTTCATAGTGCGAGGCCTCACACTTAGAAAGCATGGGGTTGTCATAATTTCAAGAGCATGGGGCTCACACTTAGAATCTACAAGGGTCTCAAACTTTAAATGTTCGAGGCTCACACTTTCAAAGTGTAGGGCTCACATGTGAATACAACATAATCATGACTTATAATAGTTACCGATAGCTAACCTTACATCGAGGCTTTTTCCTTTTCATTTGATATGACTTATAAGAGTTGCACTGCTCACCTTAGATCAAGGCTCATGACTTATAAGAGTTAGTGCCCACTCACCTTAGATCGAGGCTCGTGACTTATAATAGTTAGCGACCGCTCACCTTAATACAATGGGCTCAACAAATAATAGTTAGCGTCTGCTCATGACTTTGAACTGGCTCATGCCTTATAATAGTTAGCATTTGCTAGCCTTACATACTCTCAACATTGAAAATATAAAAAATGACGAAATTGGAATCCAATAATAGCCAAATTGGAATCCAATAATAGCAATATTGGAATCCAATAATAGCGATATTGGAATCCAATAATAGTGAAATTGGAACTAGAATAATTCCAATAATGAAAATATTGGAATCCAATATTGTTACTAATGGAATCCAATATACACAAAAATGGAGATGGATTTCTTCCAATACTTGAAATACTAGAGTCTCAATTCATTGGAATATGTCCCAATTTAGTGAAATAAGCATTGAATGCTTAGGAATTTCACCGATCAACCACACTTCCAATCATCACCTACATATGAAAACTCAACAATTTTTTTCTTTACTTCTAGTGAGTTTTGAGCTTTTCACCACCAATCGTTGTAGAAGTACATGATAGAAAACACACTATAGTCATGTACTTTCCTATTCTTCTAGTTACATTAGTCTTATTTTTTAAAAACTACACACTTTCACACACACAATCTTGTTTAAGTACAAATAGTCTTCTTTATTTGGACAAGAAATTTCTTCACCACTCAAAAGATGAGTGTATCCTTCCCATAACTTTCCTCACCATGTAGGCCTTTTGATCCAGCTTATCATCTAAAAGATCTTGTGTTATCTTCATGCAATTAAAAATTACATGACCTACTTCCAAATTATCAAAATAAAGGCATCATTTACTGCGATAATGCACCATAATACAAAGATAAATTTGATTGCATGAATTTTTATTTTCTCCGCCATTTAGTTTTTAAACACATGGCCGATAAAATATGAATTAAAAATGGTTATAAAATCCAATTAATATTTGTATTTATATTCTCAAAATAATTTTCCACAAGGGAGGAATTTGTTTGTACAATAAAAAAATATTGATATCAAACCATTAAATTGGATACCCACTACATTTATCATATATAAAAGACATTAAATTATCTTTAATAAGAAATGAGAAGACACAACGATATTTTGAATATAAAAGTCACATCATAAACCAATGCATTCCATCACCACTTCCAAGAGAATATGGACGTCAACCTACGCATATATGCAAAAATAAGATTTTAATAAAGCCTTCAAATGCATGAAGGAATCTTCAAATCATATGGCATGCACATTTATAACATTTCATGGATTTTATTTGATGCACATTGTCATATACCAATATGCCTTGATGCCAAATTTTCTTAGCCACTACACAAGGATTGTGATTAAACCATACAATTTTTACTAATATAAATTGTGGAATTTAATAACTATAAATACCATAAAATTATTGAACAAAGTGAATATAAAACAATTACCTTTGAAATTATTATAATACTCTCATGGCTCTAACACAAAATTCTCACATGGATCCTCATGGATTTGATATAAAATGAAAGTTTGGAAAAAATTTACACGAGATAAATATCTCATTATCGGTATTCAATCATGCAACATATATATAGGGAGAAGAACTCCTATAACTATTATCTCTGTGAACTATGTATGTGGATAGATTTTTAAACGAAGCATTTTATTATCTCTGTAAACTATTAACCCAATCTTATGTGGATTTTTTTAACCACCAAAACAATATCATTCTCATAGTATTAGTATAAACATAATATATCTAACAATTAGTGTACATGTTACATATTCCTTAGCCTTGCACACCGTGTGACTTTGATGTTCTCCCTCATCCTCTTCTATTAGTAGCTTCAAAATCTATTTTTTTCTTCCTTCTACACTCTATCATATCATCTCTCCCATCATAAAAAATACTTCTATCAAATTTCCAAGGTCTTCCCAACAATACATGCCATGTGTCAATTGATAAAACATCACATAGAATTTTATCCACAAAGCTTCCAATCTTCATACTCACCTTTCTCTTTCATAAATCCTTAGTATCCTTCTATCATCCAATTAAATATATAAGGACTTAGATGTGGTATGTACTCCAATCCAATCTTTCATACCATATCTATAGACACCAAATTATCTACACTTTCGCTATCAAATACCATTGTACAAAGCTTCCCATTAGTCTTGCATATTGTGGAAAACATTATGTCACCTATCATTTTTTAACTCATCCTTCTTCCCCATAATCTTCAATAACTTCCTTTCTATCAGAAATACCTCACTTTTATTTGGTTCTTATTCTACTTCATCACTTTCCTATGCCTACGCCATACGCACACTCAGACTCTTCTTCTTTTTGTCATCCTTATGTGAACACTCATAAGCTTGATGTCATACCTCAAAATACTAAAAACATGTACCATTGAATACTGCACCCTAACCTCTACCTATTGAATACATATTCCTACCCTTGTTTTTCAATTCTTGTGTATTTCCTTACACACTATTTGCACATCCTTCACCTTCACATGTATGTATCAATAGATCTTTTCTACTACTATGTTTTTTTGTCTTTTCCACATTATTTCTATGTAATAAATTATTGTATTCCTATAATGCATAATGGTACACAATTTTTTTGTCTTCATATTAATCAATATAATCCCATCCTAAATCACCCATTATAGTCCAATCACATAACGAACCACCTTATCTCGATCCATATCATTGTGATCATCTCAAATTGTGACTTTATCATATTTTCCATTGTGTCTATGGTGTTTTTATTGATGTAAAATTTCATTGATGGAAAAGGGATTCTAGGTTTCATAGGTGTCTCCATGAGGTGTAAATCAAGGTCAAACTTGAAGGTTGATTGGTAGTGTTTAGTTTGGTGATCTTCATATGGTGTCTTGGCATGGTCTTGAGCATGGTGCAAGTGTGTATGGTCATGGTATGAGTTCCAAATATTGGTATGAGGTATTACATGTTGCATGAGATGTGGTATAGGTCCTAGTGAGTCTGCAAGTAGAATATAAGGTCAATTTTGATTAGTCATGTGGTGAAGTAAGCCATTGTAGGCCTAATCCTAGACCTAGCATGAGAAAATAAGTAGAGAAGGTCAGGTAAATCTTTTGGAATTTGTTTTTATGTTATATATAATATTTTTATGGAGTATCATTTCATGACTCAGTTGTTTAGTGCATGTATGAGGTTCATTGAAGCAAGTTTCTTGAGAACAAGGCTAGAAATGCAAGGTAAGTCATGGTGGTTGGAGAGATTCAGGTGTATTTAAGCATGTATTATAATTTGGAAAGTTTTAATATGTCATCATGATGTTGTGGGTCAAGTTTCAGGTCCAGGTGATGAATATTTTTGAAGATATTGAGTTTTTTCCAAAACTGGGTTTTCAAAGGTGTGTTTTAGAGCTAAATTTTAACTTTTAGATGCTCGTTGTGAGATGTTTGATTTGCATGGGGAAATTGTATATTTTTAATATTTAATTAGGTCAGTTATGAATATTTTCCAAGAATAATTAGGGTCTTTGATTGCCACTTTTTAATAACCAATCATTAAGAAGGTAAACAAGTTTAAAACCCTCCTAAAACCCTAGTTAAGTAGCGACTTGGGAGAAATTGATTGTACATGTACATAATTTTTTCATTTTTATATTATGATTATTTTATGATGAATAGTACTGATCCATATTTTCAGTTATGTATTTTAGAGCTTGTGATAGTATGTGGGCCCCACCCAAAAAGGTAAGTTTATGGAAAGTTTTAGTTTGTGCAAAAGTTTCCCATTGAACATATTGACTAAATTACCATTTATTGAAGCATGGGAGTTTTAATACATGTACATGATGATTTCAGGTCATGATTGTGCCTTTTGGCCTATTTATGAGAATTGGTTTTAGGTAATTTTGGGGCAATTTTGAGCAATCGAGAAAGAATGGTTTTGGAGGTGTTACAAGTAGAGTAATGACTTGGTTTGAATTTTTTCATGTTTTTAATCCAATATATTTCCAATTATATATCACACTTGATTTTTTTCTAAGGTATGAAAAAGTTATGACTTATTCTTTGAAGGTCAATTTTGAGGGTGCTTGGTTGAGCATGGTCTAATGAGAGTTTCATGGTGTGATGCTTGGTCTGAGTGTGTTTCATGATTTCTAGAGATTTTTAGGAATTATAAAACATGTATACATTTTTTTAATGCCTTTTTAATTTGTTTTTGGTCTTGTTTCATTCCTTCTATGACAAGTTTCTTGTTTTGGGGTTTTAGGACTTGTGTCCCAAAGGTGGTCTAGGAGGCTCTAGGTGTTTTTGGATACCTACATGGACCTTTGTGTGATATTTTTATGATGATCCTATGATTTTTAAATTATTTTAACACTATTTTTTCTAACCCAAGTGATTTGGGGAAAAGAAAAAGGTATAAAATCAAATTAGAAGGCTCATTGTGACTAGTTGTGGGAGTGGATGAAAAGTGCGACCTAGGAGGCTTATTGAGGAATGTGATGATGGTACTTATGAAAACTTTTATATTTAAATGAGTGTGTTATGTTTTTATGGAAATAGAGAAGGTGATGAAGAGCTAGGGAAATTATGAAATCAGCTTGAAGAAGAGGAAGATTTTGAGCAAATAAGAAGGTAAGTTTGAGAGGGATTTTGAGTGCATGGAACTAAATAAGTGATCACCATCAGTTGTTAGAGAAAAAAATAAGAATTTATCTTCATCTTCAGGTTGTTGATTTGGTGTTTGGTCATCTTAGGTGGTCATATAATTCTTGTAGGGTAGGTTCCCTACTAAACTAGGGGTTAGTGCTCCTTCAGGGTTAGTGCCTCACTAAATAAATCTTGTGTGATGTGTAATATTCACATGATTCATTTGTTATGAGTAATATTAGTAGAGGTTTCAGTGGGTTTTCTTCCCCTTAAGTTTTTCCCACTTAAATTTGGTGTTCTTGTGTTCTTTCTTGCATCTTGTTCTTGTGTATGGTTGTTCAATGTATAATAAACACTCATATGGTTAATGAATGATTAGATGGTTAATTTTGAAAAATCATAGACTCGTAAGTAATTGATATGAAAGTTTTGTAAGATTGATTCACCCCTTCCCCTCAGTCCATTGTGCTTCTAACAATTAGTATCAAAGCTAGGTCCTTATGAAGAAAGTCTAACAGCTTGAAGGAGATCCTAAAAGCATAAGATGGCTAAGCAAATAAGGAAAGAGAACCAGGAGTTGAGATCCATGGCCAAGAAGGATTAAGAAACCATCAAGTGCCTCAAGAGTCATCTCAAGAAGGATATTTTAGGTCTGATTTTAAATTAATATGAGTTGAATAACAAACCATGTGATATCATTATATTTGATTAGAATGACATTGAATAAGGTATGGTAGATCTAGAAGATAATTTGGTATTCTATACAAATGAAAAAATCAAGTTAAAATCATAGATTAAGGGTTATGAAGAACAAGTCAAAGGTATGGAAAAAGAGCATGAAAAGATCATTAAGAAGATGGAATGTCATATTGAGACTATGCCAACAAGCTTGAAGAAAAAGGGGTGGCTACACCAAGGTTGAAGTAGATATGGAGTCCTTGAAGTTTGATTTTGATCATATATATAGCGGATTAACGACCTATGATAGGTTTGATAAGATTGCATATACCCTTGATGACATTTTGAGTTGTCAAAATCCATCACATGACAAGATAGGTCTTGGATTATTTGAAGACCACGAGAAGGATATTGAAGGTGATAAGAAGGTTGAAGTGTCAATTCAAGGAAAAATTCAACCCAAGAAGGACCATGAGAATGTCAAGAAGAACAAGGAGATCAACTTCAAAAGGTCTCATTCCATAAGACAACCAAATGCAATAAGGCATGTAAATTTTTTTCAAGGCTATCGTTATGCTTGTAAAGAACATGGTCATAGAGAAAGGGATTGTAGGAGGTTATTTAAGAATGATTATAAATGGAGTGATGGAAGATGTCATAGTATTCATCATTCAAGAGGTAAGAACATCATTTTCTATAACTGCCATGAGAATGGTCATATTTCAAGAAATTTTCATCATGTTGCTCCAAGTCAATATAAGAAGATGGTTACCCCAAGATCAAGAACGTATGGATGCCAAAGAAAGTTGATCATGCCAAAATGACTAAGAAGGATGAAAAAATCTGGATAAACCCAATTCTGATCTACAAAAAGGTATATGTCACATTATTAAGCATGAACCAAAGGTTGAAGTAAAACACATATGTTTTCATGTAATTTAGTCATGCGTGCTTGAGAAGTTAAGAGGTATGGATATTATTTGGAATACTTCAAAGGTTATAAGGTATGTTCTATGACTATTATTATGGTTTGAGCTCATGCATTAAGGTCCTGAAATGTTTGGTTGTTGATGTGAAAAGTACGTAGAAGGTGTGTTTTTTCTCACTATTGAAAATTTTATAAAGGTTTGTGTAAGTCGATATATGTTTGTTATGTTGTTGAGAAGATTCCCAGTCTCAATTACAAATAAAATTGTCATATACTATGGTGATTTGTTCAAGATGGTTAAGATTACATTCAAATTATGTATTGGTGTATGTTTTGAGGTTTCTATCACAATTTTGATGACATGTGTGGTTCACAAGGGTTTGAAGTAGATCCCAAGCTTCAATAGGTGGTCTTAAGAGCACAAGTTTGAGATTTTTGTCTTTTAGGTCTATAGATTTTAGTAAGGTCATGATTAAGGTATGTTCCTAAATATTGAAGTCAATATTGTGTGTGTTAGCTGAGAAAGAGGATTCAAAGAGTCATATTGAAAATAATTTAATGTCTCAAAAAGATCAGTAGCTGATTGACTTAATGGCGAATGTTCCATGGATATATTCTATCGTGAATGGTTCACCAATAAGGTTTGGTTAGTGGTGCCTAAAAATGTGTTTTAATGCTAAGTGAAGGATTGATCTCATAAAATGTGCTCTATGTCTGTGAAGAGTGATTTGAAGCTAGAGGTTGTTATGTCTATTGTGCAAGAAAGAAAAAAATACTCCTAAAAATATAATCCTAATAATGAGGGTATGAAATATTGTCAAGTATATCTGAGTTATTGTTTTTCAAAAGTAAGAGTGACAAAGATGAAGATTTAAATTGTTGTGTGGCTCTTAAGGTTTGTTTTTCTTGTGAAAATTTGTCATATGCTATGAGGCTTTGGTCCAATGATGAAGGTATATTCAATGTCCTTGAGACAGGATAACAATTCTAGTTTGTTGAGAATGCTTATCGGTTTAGGAAGAGTTAGTTCCATAGTTGATGAAAAAAAATCAAAGGAATGGATATGAATTACCTCTAGAAGGTCTATGAAGGCACAAATGAAGTCGATCTTGAGTTGATAGACTATGACAGAGCTAAGAAATATGGGACTAGATATTTCAAGGACATGCGCTCCTTGAGATGGTTGAAAATTTCGTTCTCCACAAAGATATACATGAAATCAAGAAAAAGGTGCAAGTCAAAAGTATATTTGATAGGTATGAGAACTATAAAGTATGTAAATTCTATCAAAACTGGGAAATGAAAAAAATGAGAATATGAAAAGATTCTAAGGTAACAGAAGATATCGAGAGGTTTTAAAGTGTTTTCTTTAACTATGTAGTGTTGATTACCCCAAGGGGAGATGTTGTGTTCTTAAGTGCTCCATTCAAGGTATATTTGATTGTTTATTATTCAATTTTGGTTTCATGATGGAAGGCTTGGTGTTTTTGTAGTCTCTATTGTTACTTCTCAAGCATGAGAAGGTGATCCTACAATCATGAGTGTGAGTGTGTATGACTTATCTGCATGAGGTTGAAGGTTCATCATGTTTAAGATCTATACTAATAAGTTCTCTAAGGGGAAGCCAAGTTTTGCCTTAAGGTTTTTGAATCCATGTAACAAGGTATGTTGTCCCTATTTTTATTGAAGAAGGTACAAGAGAATTTAGACTTGGTAAATCAATTAAAGATCTATGGGATTACTCTAATATGCATGATCTAAGGGGGGGTTTTCTCCATTAGAGAAATTTGATTTTTATGATAAGTCATGAGCTACGATTAAAACTAGGACATCTTGTCTCGGAAGGGATGATAATGGTATGACTTCATTTAAGAATGTGTGATGATCATGATATATAAGACATTTATGATATGTTCTAATTTATGTTACATTCTTGATGGAAACTTGAAGGTCTATATTGTTCATTTGAATTTGTGAGGCCTCTTGAGGTTTTTATCTAACCTTCCTTAGCATTGTCAAAGAAGATTGTTATTGCTCTGCTGTTTTGAGAAGGATTTTTATCCATTTCTTCAAAAGAGAAAATTCAATGGCATGTTATCAAAAGGCATGTCTTAATGTATGAGAGATTGAATACACACAATTGGTTAGTTTGAAGTTTGTAGTGATTTCCATGAATTAGTATGTATGGTCTTAAAGTCTAAGTTAATCATAATCATCCACTTGAATGGTGTGGGGACCTAATCTGAACTATGTTAATCAATAAAATGAGTTGTTATGGATAGTTGATGGTTTATCATACATGAATGATGAATTGGAGAAGGATCAAAGATCACAAGACTTGTATGATACATTGAACCAAGACAAGTATGCAGTGTTGAGAAATAATAAGTATGATGATACAACTCTAAGAAAAATTTTATGCTTTCACTCTTAAGTGTTATATTGCATTAAAAATATAATGTGTCCTATAGAAGCGGGGGAATAGTTAGTATGCATAGGTTCAAAGTTAATCCTAAAATAATCCAATACTATTGTGAAATTCATTGATCATATATGGGGGTACTTCAAGAAGTTACAAGTAATAGACCTAGAAGGTTGATAAGATAAATAAGGACTATATGATCCTAAGGGGATTTCAGAGTCTCTATTTCAGCTATGTTTTGAAAGACAAAGAGGTAAATTTGGAGCTTAAAGTTTAATGTGTTGTGATTTTTTTGTATGTTAAATCCATTGCTCGTGTGAGATTTGTGACTATGCTACTATGATTTTATGTCTTCAAGTCATATTAGTGAGGTTGATGTCATTAAACTGTCTTTGCTATGATAAAATATGTACTATCATCCAGGATATATGTGGAGTCTCATATTAGTTCTGTAAAACATGTTTGATTGCATTCAAAGTTTAGTATAGAATCTTAAAGTAAGGGGGCATGGAGATAGTGTGGTCCAAGGGTGAGTAGTGATAAAGGATGAGACAATTTTATGACATGTAAGGAAGGTATGAAACTTGGATTTGTCTTGAGTAACCTAACTCAAGTCCGAGAAAGTGTGAAGGAATCCATCTATGCCATGATAGAATCAATAAATGAGATCATGGACATATGTTGACCGGTGAAAAGAATTCTGTGTTCCAAGGCTCAAAGTGATAATGTCAACAAGAATATTTGAATATGTACCAGGTGGTTTATTGTTTTCAATGAACAAAGCAAGTAGGTATCAATTGAAGAATGTGTTATATCAAAATATATAAGATTGTATCATCACAAGGGAAGTATGGTTACTCAAGCGCAAGAAGAAAAGTTTTAGATTTTCCAATAGAAATAATGAGGTCATTATATGGTATGAAATAGGTTCAAAGATGAATTCAAAGTAAAATTAAGATCATGATAGGGGAGTAATGACCATAACCAGATCAAAGTGTTAAAGTCAAGAGTAAAGACCAGGTCCATAGGATCATTTATCATTTTTAAAGTCAAGAAAGTGAATGAAGATCATAAAGGAGAAAGTACGTGAGTCAATATGCATTTTTTCATTGTTTCTCATGTTGAGTTTTCATGTATCCTTTTTATAGATTTAAAATGGCAAAAGTAGGCCCAGAAACATGAGAAAAAGGTCTTTTAGGTGTTTGCATTCATGGTTGCCATCAATATTTTTGAAGGTAGTTTTCATCAATGAAAAGGGGGGAGATTAATGGACATTATGTCTATGATATTTTAATTTATGTCAAATTTCATTGATGGAAAAGGGATTATAGGTTTTATAGGTGTCTCCATGAGGTGTAAATCAATGTCAAGCTTGAATGTTAATCTGGTAGTGTCTAGTTTGGTGATCTTCATATGGTGTCTTAGCATGGTTTTAAGCATGGTGCAAACATGTATGGTCATGGTATGAGTTTAAAATTTTAGTATGAGGTCTTACAAGCTGCATGAGATATGTTAGAGGTCCTAGTGAGTCTACAAATTAAATACAAGGTCAGACTTGATGAGTCATGTGGTGAAGTAGGCCATTCTAGGCCTAATCCTAGACCTAGCATGAGAAAATGGTATGGTATCATGATAAAATAAGTATATCAAGTCAATTAAATCTTTTGAAATGTTTTTCCAAGTTTCATAACATATGTTTATGGAGTATTAGGTCATATCTCAATTGTTTAGTGCATGTATGAGGTCCATTAAAGCAAGTTTCTTAAAAATAATTCTAGAAAGGCAAGGTACATCATGGTGGTTGGAGAGATTAAGATTTATTTAAGAATGTATGGTACTTATTATAGTTTTATTATGTCATCATGATGATGTGGGTCAAGTTTCAGGTCCATGTGATGAATATTTTTGAAGATATTGAGTTTTTGCCAAAACTAGGATTTTAATGGTGTGTTTTGAGCTAAATTTTGATTTTATGATGCTCGTTGTGGGTTGTATGATTTGCATGGGGACTTGAGATATTTGGAATAGTTAATTAGGTTAGTTATGAATATTTTACAATAATAATTAGGTTTTTTTATCCTCATAGTTTTATGAATGATTGTTAAAAAGGTAAACATGTTTGAAACCCTCCTAAAACCCTAGTTAAACAACGACTTGGGGAAATTATGATTTTATTATTAATATGAGTCCTCCATATTTCCAATGATGTATTTTAGAGCATGTAAAAATTTTTGGGACCCACCCAAAAGGAAAGTTTTTGGAAATTTTCCTTTTGTCTAAAATTTTCCCATTGAACCTATTGACTAAATCATCATTTATTGAAGCATGGTAGTTGAAATAAATTTCCTTGATTATTTATGGTCGTGATTTTTATTTTATAATTCAAAGTGTGCCCTATTGATGAGGACTGGTTTTAGGCAATTTTGGGGTAATTTTGAGCAATCTAATAAAAGAATAGTTTTGGTGGTGTTACAAGTAGATTTATGACTTGGTTTTAATTTTTTCATGATCCTAACTCCAAGATATTTCTAATGATATATCAAACTTGAGTTTTTGATAAGGTATGAGCAAGTTATGACATGTTCTTTGAAGGTAAATTTTGAGGGTGCATGGTTAAGCATGGTCTAATGAGGGTTTCATGGTGTGATGCTTGGTATGAGTGTGTTTCATTATTTATGGATATTTTTATTACTTATACAATTATGTATAAGTTTTTGGTATGCCTTGGTGAATTTGGTTTTGGTCTTGTTCATTCCTTCTATGGTGAGTTGTTTGTTTTGGGGTTTCAGGACTTGTTGTGTCCCAAAGGTGGTCTTGGAGGCTCTAGGTGTTTGTGGTGACCTATATGGACCTTTGTGTGATATTTTTATGATTATATTATGATTTGGAAATTATTTTTACACTATGGTTTCCAACCCAGTGATTTGGGGAAAAGAAACATGTATAAAATCAAATTAGAAGGCTCATTGTGACTAGTTGTGAGAGTGGATGAAAAGTGTGACCTAGGAGGATTATTGAGGAATGTGATGAAGGTACTTATGACCTTGTTGAGATTTAAATTAGTGTATGATGTTGTTATAGATAGATATAATGTGATGGTGAGATAGGGAAAGTATGAAATCAGCTTGAAGAAGAGGAAGATTTTGAGAAAAGAAGAAGGTGTGTTTGAGAGGGGTTTTGAGTGCATGGAGTTGAATTAGTGATCACCATCAATTGTTGGAGAAAAAATTCAGAAGTTATCTTCATATTCAAGTGGCTGAGTTGGTGCTTAGTCATATTATGGGTTTGTAGCCTCATTTTAGGGTTGGTGCCCTACTAAACTATGGGTTGGTGCTCCTTGTGGGGTTGGTGCCTCACTAAAGAAATCTTGTGTGATGTGTAATATTCACATGAGTCCTTTGTTATGAGTAATATTAGCAGAAGTTTCAGTGGGTTTTCTTCCCATTGAGGGTTTCCCACTTAAATTTTGTGTTCTTGTGTTCTCTCTTGCATATTGTTCTTGTGTATGGTTGTTCAATGTATAATAAGCACACATATGGTTAATGAATGATTGAATGGTTAAGTTTAATGGATCACACAAGCATAAGTAATTGATATTAAAAAAATTTAGGATTGATTCACCCCCCCTCTCGGTACATTTTTATTCTAACATATCAAACTCTTTAGTGTACTCCTTCAAAATTAACTCATTTTTCTAGAAGTTCTACAACTTCTTCAATAAATATAACCCTTAATGTCTAGGAAGAAATTTTCCTTTTATATTCCATGCAATCACACTTGGTAATCTTATCCTAACCCTTCTTATTTTTCTATAGTTGAATATCCTTCCACCAAAACACAATATGAAATTTTAACTTGGTTTGTGCTATCCTCAATTTTTTAATCATTTGAAACCTCATCAAACTCAAAAACTCTTCCATCTCTTTGATCCAAACAATAATTTCTTCCATTTTTCATTTCCTTTATAAATAAGGACCCTCCATTTACACTCCTTGACTAATCTTCGACACAACCTTCAACAATATTTCGTATGCATTATCCACATCTTCTTGCACTTCACTTTGTGCTCCTATGAAACCTCATCGAACTTAATGAACTCTTCCATTTCTATGATTTAAACAATAATTTCCTCTATGCTGATTTGGATCAGATTGCACGTTTTAAAACATAATATTATTATATTACACTCACATGATAACAATATAAAGGCTATTATACATGCATGGAGACAACAAAAAAACCTCCTAATAAATAGGGAGGAATAATAACAAATACACCTTCATTTATTTTACGGGTATAACCAAACTAAATAATATATTGTTGTTATAACAATATATATAACTATATAACCGTAAGTAAATGATATTTACCATATGGTAAACTCAAACCATGTGGAGCACTATGATATTCCTAACATTCCCCCTTAGTGCAAACATGGGAGAAAAATAACTACACTTCTTCAGTAACTAGTTGTGTCTGCATGCTCATGATCTGGATGTTTTTCAAGATAAAAACAACCTCAACAAGTAAGGTATTCCAAGTAAAACCAACAACCCAAACATATAGATGGTTTTATAGGAATATGATACATCCACAAGATTTTAGCACAAACAACCTTTTCTATTCCTTTATGTAACTAGAGACATGACTTGAATAGAAATTCTAATTAGACACTAAAAAATAAACATATCTTAAAACAAAAACTTTAATCTACATTCTCACAAGATATCAAGGATCTCATGAATTAGAGAAACCCTAGTTTCTTCTACTCCATCTCATATTTTCATCCGCTCACGATACCAAATGCTGATCTCGAATCGATTACACAGGTTAAAACACAATATTATTATATTACACTCAAACGAGAACAATACAAAGGCTATTATATAGCCATAAATATAATAATAAACCCCCTAATAAATAGGGAGGAATAATAACAAATACCCCATTATTTATTTTACAGTATAGCCAACCTAAATAATATATTGTTTTTAATATATATATAACCATAATTAAATGATGTTTACCATACGGTAAACTCACACCATGTGGAGAAATATGATATTCCTAACACTCTATGTTTAATGTCTTTGAAACAAGGAACCTCCATTTCACTCCTCAACCAATCATCAACACAACCTTTAGAAACCTACCTTCTTCTTCTTCCACATCTTCTTACACTATGTTTTCTCTAAATGCATCCACTCACATGTGCTTCTTTTGCTATATTTGGTCTTATCTCTTATTTTGAATCACTCACATCATCCGTTGGGATGAATCCTCTCCTTTTATCATCTTCTAGTACTATTAATATAGCCTACATTATCTCAGTATCATCTCTTTAATATCTTCAAGCATTCAAGTTATGCTTTCCACCACCCCACTTTATTTTCCCATCCTTCTAGGTGGTATATTTCTTTACAAAGATTATATCTAATATCTCACTCTTTGTAAACCTATATAGAACTTTCTCTAGCTCTCCTTGTTCTTTAACCACCTCATAAGATAAATAACTCAATCTAAAATTCCCAAATTTGTGCCTTGCTCTAATACCGAGATGATGCATATGAGTATATGGGGTTCCAACAGGAGCCACCACCCTCCGCTTTTGTTATATAATTATGAAAAAAATCACACTAATGACAACAAATCCAAATTTTTAGCAACAACCCAACACCATATTCAAAATTATATATTTTATTAAATAGGTTTCATAATTAGAGAGATTTATTTCCGCTTATGACACCTTCAACTCGACCAAACCCATAGGATTACACCAAAATTCCCCATATAACTCCAAACCTAAGAAAAAGTTTCTACATGAAAGAAATCTTCTAACCTCAAGACACTCTACTTTGAGCCTTAAGCTCACATCCACACTCTACTCTCTAAGTTACTCCTCATTGAGTACCCCTAGAACTATCTTCATAAGGAAATTGGGATTTGTTTAAATAGTCATTTAATGCCATAACTTGATAATTAATATCAAATTATGGTATAAAGGACCCATTACATGAATTTTTAGCCTTTCTAAACTTCACATCTTAAATGAGCTTGATAGTATCTTACAGATTCAATGTAGACTTGTAATATTGCAGATCTTTCTTATTGTTCCACGACCTTTGTCTACTATCATGAGACCTCTAATAGACTATGTGGCTTGTAAAATGACCCAACTAAATTGTGAATAATATATAATAGAGATGACAATATGTGGTATAACTATGCACTATGCTAACATTGTGCAATAAGATTACACACTTCATAGGATGCAACAAAATACTCCATGCTCCTCTCATAAAATATTTATTCACTATTCATCCTACCAAAAGAACGAGAGATGTACACATAATGAAAACACTGATTGACTCTATTTTTGGTTTATACAATATTTCTTGTAAACCCAAATGCTCTTGCATTGCTCAAGCTTGTTTTTATATTTTCATGGAATAATGTAAGGCAATCGGATTATGCATAAAGCAACATCTCTCATACAATGCATCTATGGTTAACTTATAAGAGGTTATACGATAAAGGTCGATATAATACCATGACCTTGGGATGAATAGTTTTTAGTCCCATCGTAATGGGGAGATAAAGAAAATGAAGTATATTTTGATGATTTTTATAAACATGTGATAGACCAATAATGTGCACTTAAGGTATTATATGGAAATTCTAAGGATTTTTATTAAGTAATATGATGTTACATTAATTAGTGTACCTTCATCCTTGAGGACCTTATTTATTTAGGCATCCTATATGAGGATGCTAATAAGGAGGGGAGGATTGTTGACATGAAAATTTTATTTTCCATTTACCATGTCATCCTTAAGGAAATCAATATAAATTTCCTTAGTAGGTTGAGGAGGCATCATAGTTTCTATAGTATAAATTTTAGAAGTAGGATGAGGTTAAACAAAAGGGTCTTCTTTGGTGGTTTTCAAATAATCCTTTAATGTTTGAAGTTGTTGAATAATAAATATATGAGGTTGAGGATAATTATTCATAAGTTATATTAACATAATCTTAAGAGATATGAAATTGAGCTCATCAAGGAAGTTCCTTCACAAAATTTTGTAAGATCCCTTTATCATACTAAGGTTAAGAAGGATTATAAGTTTTTGGATATTTAATAGTTGTAGGAATTTCATTATAAGAGGGAGGAATATTTTCCATGTAATAATAGCTTCTTTGGGATGGTTCTCTATTGATGGAGTGAGATCATGATTTGTAAATTATTATTATAAATATCCTGAAGTGACATCTCATTTTGAGAAGGAATTTTAGGTTTTTGGACTGTATCTTTGTGTGTGGGATTTAATTTATACTTGACATTAGTTACACTCCTAAATTGGGAAGAGAAAATTATATTCATAATACCATTCAATGGTTCCCAAATATTTGTTCATGGGGGACTTCTCAAGGTTACATAATGGTCTAGGTTTTCATGATTGCTGATGTTTATGATATTGAAGAAAATATTGGTATTTGTCATAGTTTTATTTTAATGATAGCTTTAAGATCAAAGTTAGGACCTATGAAGAATTTGAAATTGATTTTGTGAATATCACAATAGTTTTCATGGGAGTGCCCCATGCTATAACACCTAAAAAATAAGGTTTTGTTCATATGAGGTGGAAATGGGTTTCATACATCACTATGAGTGATTTTAGGAACATATAGGATTTTCTAGAGTATTTTATAACGCAGTGGTTGGTTGTGAGGATTTGATTGTATAGTTAAACTAGAACTAGAAAAATAAGGAAATGTGATAGATTTTCCCTAAAAAGGGGCCTAAATTTAAAACAAATTTATTGCATTAGTTGTTAGTTTAAGAGAATCCTTGATTATCTTTTGAGGTATTTTGAATTCCCTCATAAGGTATTCTTGCCTTTTATCTTATTTAAGGTCCTACTCTAATGTGATGGGGGAGAAATACCATAGTTTGATTCAAATATTTGAGAAATATTTAAAAGATATTTTTATTATCAAGGTTATGTGATGAAAAGAAAAATTTACTATCATACATATATCCAACTTACAAGAGTTTACAAAATGCAACTTCCTCGATCTCTACATAAGAGGATCATGCTCAAGTTTAGAAATGCTTAAAACTTGAAAAAATGGTAAACATTACTATGAATGACCTAATTTTCATCACACCCTGTATAACACCTGCATTTTTTGTTACTCTGATCATCAAAATCCTCACATTCATGCACTTTCTCGAACCACTCACCTTTTCACTACTAACTCAATCTCTGGCTCCAATGATCCTTTGTTCAATGAGTGAAAAAAATTCTTATTTCTCCTTTCAATTTTTCTTATTCTAACTCCCCTTTTTACACCTCAAAACAAAGTTAGCTTGATCATAAAATTTGACTCAAACAACCAAAACCACAATATTACTCTACTTTGGCAAAAATTGTCCTCTAAATAATTCTTGTCTCAACTTGTCTCAATGATGAAATATATATTCTTTTGGATTCTTATACCCCACCAATAGCTTGTAATTTTTCTTATTACTTCAACCCACTCTTAGAATCATCATTAAATTGATGCAAGGCTTGAAAGAATCAAACTCTCCCAAATTTTCAAACTGTCACTTAGAGGTCTTAAGATCAAGTATGTTGTTTGGTCATGGTTATACCAGTCTAAGGTGATTCCCAAAAAGATAAGAAAATTATTATTAACACTTTAACCCTACTGAGGTGAATGCAAATTTTCATCACTCCTTTCATTCACCTTCTCCTTCAAACTTGAATCTTATTTTTCTTTCCTAGCAAATTCTTCTAGTCCCTGGAGCTAGATTTTTCATCTTTATCTTTCTTTGCATAGGGTTTCAAGGTACAATTGCAACATTTTTAAACACACATTTTAAATTTCTCCTTGTGTATGAAATCTTAGACATTGATATCAATCCTAACGATAAATTCCTTTGATAAGGGGAAATAATTAACTAGGTCTAGCCTACGTTAACACTTTCCTAGAAGGAATTTCAAGAAAATATTTGACTTTAACTATTGAATCACTCAAAGAACCTCCCCATTACTATTACTTCAAAATTTTATCTAATAATTCCTTAGTTTTCTACCTCAAATCTTGTGCCCTAGCTATGACTTGACTATGCAACTCAATTAAGCATGAGAAGATTATTTTAGTTCTAACTTCCATTGTAATTTGACTCAAACCTTCAAAATTGTATTGGAGTTTTAGTTAAATATTAGGTAGTGTATTTTCTTACAAGTAAGAATAGAAGCATCTAATAATAGGAGCACACAGTTCACTTTGTGCTATGCAAAGAAGTGCTTGTATTTAACTTGTTAAACATTCATGCATGGGTTTTCAATCATTCTTCACATAATGGATGCACACTAAAGTGGATGTTCACCCTTCTCAGTCCATATCACAACAAGAAGATCAATCTTGTTCACACATGCAAGTATAATCACATATTTTTGTTCTTATTGATGCTTTTAAACATGCAACCAATGATGATATGAACTTGCCTCTGAATACCATGCAAATACTACTTCATAACACTCTGAATCAACTATCAAACCTATAAAGAATAATTGAAAAGATTATTCATAGTCATATTCTTAGTCCACAGTCATTGAAGCTCTCATTGTACATAAAAAACAAAGCATGTGCTCATCAAGCCATTCAAAACTCATTTATAGAATGTAAACAAGATCGTTAAAGGGTATACAACATTGTTTTATCCAAATATATAATCTCACTATCAATCATACAGGTTGTAAGACTCGAGAAAATACAAGGTGCACACACAAAACCAGAGATATATATGTATCTTTAACTATAATCTTCCAAACAAACACTTGGTTCCACTTCACTATCTTATTCTCCTCTTCCTCTACATGAGGAATGGATTCAAAACCCACTAACACTCCTATATTCAAATTCACTTATACATGTATGTACCTACTTTTTCATAACTGAAATTTTTTAAATGTAACCGTTCACCAAGTACTAGAATGCCTCATTATGTGCTCATTATTACATTTTGACAGATTACATTATCTTCACACCTTTCATAACTCCCATTTTCACCTAAAGACTTATTACACCCTTATCCCCTAACAAGACAATTTCAAACCTTAATAAACCCCATACTCCTAACAATACACTTAAAAACACCTAATCAAACACTTAACATTCATGGTTATGCCCTTATAATGGCATTACATCGTTTGGAGGAAGACTCCAATTTGAAATTCAAATTTTCTCAATCTTGGCTCTCTCTTTCCCATGACTTCACATGACCTCATAGATAGGAAAAGTGATACTTGAATGCTTCTTGATGATTCTCCTACATAATTATGGTTAGCTTTATTTTCCATGGATTTTCCTTGTTCAATCAAATTATAGGAGGATTCATTAGGATATTATTTTATATTGATAATATTTTGAAAGATATTTTTAGGGAGTTTAATTTTTGAAATTCCTTGATAAGGGGTTAATCAAGTAATCCAATTCATTAATTAAAAGATGAGGAAGCTCTAAATGTTTACCTTTTAAGTTTTTAGCTAATAGAACTAGGTGGTGGCATAATTATTGGTTTGGATCCACTCCTTTTATAGGTTTCAAAGGCCTTTATATAATGAATGGGGTAATTTTACCCTTGTAAGAAATATATATTGAAATCTCCCTAAATCCATTTAACAATGTAAAGATGTGGGGTTTCATTTTGTGACACTTAAAAACATTGTTGCAGATTGGAGGTTAGGGTATTCCCAAAATAATCCAAAGGTATTAGAAGAATAGAAGAGGGATTAGTAGGTCCTACAATATTTTTGAAGGTTGAGATTCCATTTTTAAAATATAGTTTTGTATTTGGGCCATGTTTTAATTGATAATTATTTTCATATGATCCATTTAATCCAACATATTGAAAATCACAAGAATATTGTCAAATGTTGTGGATAGTAGTGGGAGGAGGATTGGTGGTATTATTGGATGTATTTAGATCATTTTGAGTATAACTTTAAGGATCCTTATTTAGGTACTTGTAAGGTGATTTGAATAGAACTTTTGAATATGACTTTTAATATGCCATTTCCATCAGATCTTTATTGTGTGGAACTCACACATAAGACCCTTACTTAATAAGAGTGACAAAATATAATGTGTTGAAGTATTTAAAGATAATATCATGATATAATAGATTAATTCAAACCAGATTGCATTAATGGTTGGTGTGGGTTGATATTGTGAGAAAGGACATCATGAGTGATTACCTTCAATGATTAACACACAAGGAGAAAGTAACAACCATTATAGAATCTAAATGGGTTAAGGATTTCTAGAAAACCCTTTAAAGGGGGTGACATGATCATAAGTAATGAAAGATGAAAATAGATAATAATAATAATAATAATCATAAATATGAATATGAATCAATCAATGGTGGCACAAGATTCATTTGGGTTCACCAAAATGCATATGTGTTAAGAAGATGTATAGTCATCTTTATCTTATCGATAATATATATTAAGATATAGACATAACCATTCTAGGGCCTACTAATAAGAAAATATTGTAACCAAGAGGTTCAAGGGCCATGGATTGATAATAAGATAGTACAACTTCTACCAAAGGCATAGGGTTCTAAATTCTTGGTTTAAGATTACTATTATCTTGATTATACGAGATCATTAAAATATAATGTGCTTTAAAATATATATATCTAAAAAGGGATTGTAAGAAAGGGTTGTAAGATATTGATAGGATGTAATCGAGGGGAAGATTAAGGAAAGGGATGATCGGGATAATGAAATAGATAACAATATGCTACTTTGTCCTAGTCTCTTTATATGATACATCAATCAATCAAATCACATGATAATAACATAAAGGAAAATGAAGATCTCTTTGAAGACACAATTGGTGTAGTAGAATCCCCTACACTTAGTAGAACCATTGTCCAAAATTAAACCCCCATGTAATTTTGAATAACTCATCAAAATAGACTCAGCCATATTTTTCTCAAGAAATCCATGCAATACTAAGTCGGTATTCAATAGAGTGTGAAAATATAGTGTTCCACAGTTTCTCCTAACATGTGGAATGAAGGAATAAAGAGCTCAAGACTCAGTCAAATTTTGGTGGAGTTATTATTTCACAGAGGATTTAAAGATCTTCATGGCATTGTGGAAGTAAACCTTTTGTGAGCACCAATTAGTCTCTTTCGGGTCAAACAAAGTCAGAGCGCCACAAGGTTTCTCACCGGTGAAAATTTAGAAAATAGGCTAAGGGTCGGGTCCATGAGTGATAAAATAAGTGAGAAGCTAAGTGCTTCATGGAATGGAGAAACACAATAACACGCAAACTTAGGACACATAACATTATGTGGAGTTTTTCAATTCCATGGAACCGAGAATGAAGTCCACCATGTTAAAATTCACAATGTAGAAGAAGGTGTCATCGGGCACCTCAAGACAAGAGTAAAATCAAGTTCAAATGCAACTAAGGTTAGAAGCTCCAAGACATAAAATTAGTGTATCACGGGTTTCCTAAATCATAGTGTTATGCGGGTTCCCAAGTCTGTGGAATGAAGGGATATAGTTATGGGAAAAGTGTTGCGCAATAGATAGAGGAAAATACCTCTGTGGCATAAGAAGGAGCATTAAATGGCTAAGGTTGGAAACATTCAAGCACCGAAAGACAAATGAAACTCCTCTCATCACTCAAGGAATATGAAAATTCATGGATCAAAGAAAAACCATCAAAGCCCATGAAAGCAAGAAGCAAAAGCCATGCTTGTTTCTAAACCAGACAATCAACCACCTTAACCACTAGAATTTAATGAGGTATAGCGTCATCCTAAGTAGTCTAACGATGTGTGATTGAATCAAGGAACCTTGTTGTGGTAGTTAGATCTTGTCATATGCCACCCATGTTTGTACTAAAAGTCAAAGCTGCAAGATATCATGGTGTTCATGCTTGTTCAACAAGTTTTTGGGATTTGGTACTCTAGCATGGTGATCCTTCCTTTCATCTCATCTCTATCTCTTTCCCCATGAGTTATATAAATGTAAGTTCTCACGCACATGCTAGTGGTTCTTCTTTAGTTTTATCCTTCACATATTTCACACTTATAAACTTGAACTTCATGTTTTTCGACCTCTTTAAATCGTGAATAGAAGATTCTCTTTCCTCATATTTGTATGTAAATTTTCAAGCATCGATTAATGCAAGCGTGGCTTTCTTATTTCCTTCAAATGTTATATTTTTTGTGTGAATATCTATTGCCTTTTGCATATCTCGTATTTTTTTCAGTTGCTTGCATTAGATTCGTGTGCATCCTTATGATATTCATTCTACAAACTTGTATTTGTGTCACTTAGATATGGATAATCTCCACTTTTCAATTGGGTGTTATCACTTTGCCCCCTTTTAGCTAGGATTTTCTTTTTCATCTCTTCCCTCCTCCCTATCCCTAGTTCCTTGGATGTGTTAGTGTAGGTTAGTTGTAGGAGTAGTTTTAGCATTAGATTAGATTGTATTTCACGGATTCTCCTAATCTATGAAACAAAGGAATTCATCTTTCTCCAAAGTTCTTTGAAGCCATAAGTCCCACACTTGCAAACAGTCTCATGTTGGCCCAAAATTTTGGATCTCCCGTGATTCAAGCTAGGTTGCAGTTTTGAGTTCTAACAGTTTTGGAACACCCTATGGGACAAGTTTGATGAACTTTAGATCATTACTACTAAGTTTGGATGTGTAGCTTAGTAGTTTCATCCTTTAGAGGCATTTTCGTCAATACATCTAGAGATTCCCAAAATTTAAATATCCTAACTTTAAGTAGTTCAATCATACCCATTTCATGAGAAGAGTAAAAATGAGGCTAAGTATATCCAGAGGTGATCCATTCAACTACCTACAACTCTCTCTGCGAAGAAAAATAAAATGAAGAAATATACAGAGGTTCATTTCACCTCCAAGCATAATTTTTCAACTCTACCTCCTGGTAGACCATTTCCCTTTCCTATCAAAATTTTGAGACCCATCCCATTCATGGTGCATCAAAGGAATTTTCCATTTGTAAGATTTAGCAATAGTATCCCATTGCTTCTTTTTACACAACATGGTATACCTTTAGCATCCTTGAAGAGGATCCTTTTCTTCACATGATTGAGAATGCTACTGCACCCATAGAGCATATTCAATATGTTTTGAATGTTTATTCAATACATGCGGTGATGGAGGACGATGTCACAGTGCATATTTTGGTGTCTTCTCTCAAAGGAAATTCGTTACAGTGGTAAAGAAGTTTTATGCCTGCTTCAATATGCACTTCGATGAGCTTGAGACCACCCTTTTCAGAAATTTGATGAGAAGGCATACATCATTTCACTCCTCGAGAAGCTAACCACCATCAAGTGGGATCGAAGTGAACTTATGGCAGATTTCAACTTCAGATTCTAGAAAACATGGGATAGAATTCCAATCCTTCTAAGACCAACTCCTCAAGGTGCATTTCTATATTTTCTTAGAGCTTTGAATTCTAATATAGTAGTAATGATTCAATCTATGGGTGCTACTAAATTACCCAATGCTTATGTAATAGCCATTAGGGATTAAAATTGTTTGATCTAAGCGAGTAAACTAGCTCCTATATTTCCAATGCCCACTTTTCCAAAATTGGTGCAAAGTACCCCACCTACCATTACTCTTGTTCCTTATCCATCTGCTTCACCATCCGTGTCCACATGCGGTTCTCCCATGAAGCAATAATAAATTAAAATCCTTTGTGTCCAATTTACAAAATTAATGAATGAGATTATCCCCTTAATAGACAACAAGCTCAAGCCCCTAAAAATTATCCTAATCCTCCTCAGGGTTACCCATAATAAGGCTCTCAATACCCAAACCAAATATTTGGAAAAACTTAACCACCAAGCATACCACTAAATCCAAATCCGCAACCTCCACTAGCTCCTAGCTTAAGCAAAGCCATTGTTTCAGTCTAAAATAATATGGCCCAAGGTTTTTAGTGGTGTTATCCTTGTGATCAACCCCAAAATCAATACACGTGTGAATATGGAATGAAATATTTGGGGGATAAATATCTTATGGTGTGAACTTCATTCTATCAACAATAACAAGTCGTGGTTCCATAAAAACACAATGCATAAGAAATGCAAGAGGCCACCCTTGAGCCCAAATTCATGCTTTTTGGACTTGAAGATTTTTGTGTGGTTAACCAAGCCATGGGTAATTTTAATAGGCCACAAATTCATTTGGTAGATAAGATGAGGTCTAAAAAGAGACATATTGATATAAGGTATCCTCCCTCTTTTCCCCAACTCTGCGAAGCAATTACGACAAACTTGTGGACTTGTGTAAAAGTTTGGCTTCACCTAGTTAGCCATATATCACTCAAAAATTGTAGAAAAACATTTTTTTAGACATTCAAAGCCCACAACTCAATTAAAATCCACATAATGAATTAATCATATCATCTAAAGAGCTTATGTGGATGGAACAAGTAAGGAAAGAGAATACGTCTCCCTCATTGTAAAAACCTAAGGGTATCCCCCTCAACATTATTAAACAAATGAAAAGGACAAACTTGAACATCACAATGTGGGATGCCTTGTCTATCCCATCTTAAAAGGACCTCTAACAAGAATATTTGAAGCGATTCCTCCTCTTAAACTTGCCATGTACAAAAAGCAGATTCCATCGTCAACATCTGTCATCCTAAGGAAGAATAAGTAAGTGTGGTTGTCAAACCCCTCATTTCTACATGTCTCTAATCATTGGAAATTACCGTGTATATAACTACATGATAGACATGGGTGTTAATACCTCAGTGATGCCAAATAAAATATCATATTTCTAGAGAATTGAGTACATTCCAATCTCAAAGGGTGTTTTGCAACTTGATGGGTTAACAATGGTGCAAGTATCTGGTGTAATCAAAGGTCTGGAGTTAACTCTTCATGTTTTCCCAAGCCTAACTATAATACAATACATCTCCGTGATGACTTGCCACCATTTTTTGCCCTTTACCTCTTCATATATTTTATAGCCAAAGTGGGCGAGATACCTATCTTCATATTGGTTTCATATGCTATTAAGAACAAGGTATGGGACTAGGTTTACAATCAAATATGATCCCATCTCAACTTATCATGTTAAAGTTCATGATCCTAGTCCTATCAATGCAAACTACATGGTCCAAGGAGAAGTGAGCAATGATCCTAAATCCACCAAGATAATGCATTCATCTCATTCAATTCCTGATCTTATGCTTGATGAATGGGCTAAAGAGAATTATGAGTTTGATCCTTATGACACAATATTGGAGACCAATTTAGATTTCTATTGTATCCACAAATAAGAATCCATAGTTCCCACACCGCACAAAGAATACAATGTTGTTTATGGTTTATTAAATATGTTCTTTGATGATTCTAGAAGTAGAAATGGAGTTGGGGTAGGTGTAGTTCTTATATCCATAGTATAAAAAAACCTCTTCTTTGCACATATACTACAATTTGCATGCTCAAACAACATGGCAGAATATGAAGCATTGGTTCATGGTCTACTCATTGCGGGAATGAGAAAAATCAAGGCCCTACAAATTTTTGGTGATACTGAATTGGTGATCCATCAATTCATAGGAAACAGATGGAAAATAATAAGCTTTTGAAAGCTTATAGATACAACGTTTTGGATCTCTTTGAGAGTTTCAATGTTTTCAACCTTCAAGTAGTGTCGTAAAAGCGAGAAAAGGAATAAAATCAAATGGAAGTCATTGGCTCACAATTTTCCCCACGTAAGATCATGTCTAATGTAAACAACATGTCAAGATGGTTGTAAGGCCATCCATCCCAAATAATGAATTCAACTGGCAAGTGTTTGAGAATAATGATAAAAAAATTCAGTTCATCAAAAATGAGGTCAAATTATCTTGTAGCTTGCAACTTAGTCTATAAGTAATTTATGGTGATTAGATCATATAGCTATAGACTGACAAGTTGCCAAAATGGTTAGTAACTCTCAAGGACATATTCAATCCTGATGATGAGATCAAAGAGTAGAACAAAATAACATCCATGGAAAGGCATGATTGCAAACCAATCGTTATCGCACAAGGCAAAGAGCTATTACTTGGAAAGGTGTGTGATAAAGATGAAAAAAAAATTTATTTCCTTGTGTCAAATTTTTCTTGTCTTATTTTCATGGAACTATGAATATCTTAATCATTTTAACCCCAACATTGATCAACACACAGCTTCTCTTGATCTCGCAGACCAACTAAGTTAGACAAAAACAAAGGCACCTGTCAATCCCAAGATCAAGCCCCTCATGAGAAAATATTTATCAAAACTCTTTTAGGTAAAAATAATATTCCCCATTAAATATTCCTCTTGGGTGGAAAATTTGGTCGCTTGCGTATATTTCAAGGATTTGAACACAACCTCCTTAAAAGATCATTATATGCTTCCCTCCATGGAATAAATTTTAAATATAGTAGCACGAGTTGAAATATTTTCTATGCTTGATTGATACTCATGTTTTAATCATATTAAATTTAGAGAGGAGGGTCGATATAAGACCACATTGACAACCAAGTGGGGAATGTATGCATACAAAAATATACCCTTTGGTCTATCAGATGTGGGTACCACATTTCAAAGAGAAATGGATATTAATTTTAAAGGATGCATAAATGATTTCATCCTCATCTACTTGGATGATATCATGATTTTCTCAAAGGAGAGTAAAGATCATATCATTCATCTTGAGAAATTCTTTGAGATATTTAGGAAATTTGGGTCTCTCTTAACCCTAAGAAGTGTATTTTTGCATTTCTATAGGGCAAGCATTTAGGTCATGTTGTTTCAAAGGATGGTATTTCCATTGACCTTGAAATTAGTTCCACCATCCTCTCTCTCTCTCTCTCTCTCTCTCTCTCTCTCTCTCTCTCTCTCTCTCTCTCTCTCTTCCAACTCACAAGAAGGTGTTATAGTATTTCCTAGGAAAGATAAAATTTGTTAGGAAATTCATTCCTAATTTTGTAGGATTAGTCAGGCCTATCACTCTAATGCTCAAGAAGGATGCGGCTTTCAAATGGACTGTGAAAGGAAAAGAAGGCTTCACCAAGATCAAACAAGCTATTGCTCAGGAACCTACTCTTATCAACCCTAATTATTGAAAGGATCTCATACTTATTCATATGGAGTTGATAGCGGTGTTTCACGATTCTAACACAATAGAGTGATGAAGGATTGGAGTAACCAATGGTGTTCTTTAGTCAAACATTAAAATATTTTGAGATCAAGTATAGTCACATTAAAAACATTTTTTTCCATCGTGAGAGATCTCAAGAAATTCTATAGCATACTCGTTGTTATCCGCATCAAAGTTTTAGTTTCATTTCCTAGTGTGAGAGACTTCATCATGGAAGCATAAATCAATGAAAAGAGATCTAGATGGGTGACTAAGATAATGGAGTATGATGTGACCATTAAGGCCACAAAATTGGTAAGAAGCAGGGGACTTTGTGATAATCTTGACTTAGATGCTCAAGATAATCAATAATCCTCCTTCTTTGTGGAAGAAGAATATGAACAAGCCACAAACATCTCAGAACTTATAAGTTATTTAAGGCGAAGATCCATGGAATGTACCAAATCTATGCAACGTAGAATTTCTGCAAGGAAAAGGATATCAACTTAGCCATGGTGGTTATATCGGTGATATGGCAACATTCTTAAAAGCTGAAAGCTAACCTCCGGCTTGAGGAAAGCAAGGAGAATAAATCAAAGGTTACAATCACTTCCTTATGCATTATTTGGTGGGATTATTTTCAAAAGGAACCTTGATGGAGTGTTGTTGAGGTGTATTGAGGGAGAGAAAGTAGACATAGTCCTAGTGTAATTTCATAATGGCTTCTTTGAAAGACATTTCTCGGCCAAGACACAACGATGAAAATCATAGAGGGATATTTATATCCCTCATTGTTTCTGAATATTTTCCCTTCCCTTCCATCTTATCTAGGTGGATGATCCTTTCTCTCAATGGGGCTTCATTTCATAAGCATAATTAATCTTCCATTAAGTTCTAGTCATAAATGGGTCTTAACAACAACTAATTATTTTACCGAGTGGACTGATGTCATACCACTCAAAAAAGCTACTAAATCGGTCATCCTTGAATTCTTAGAGGACATTACGATGAGGTTTGGGGTTCCCTAAACCATAATATCGAATAATGTTAAATCCTTCCTAGGATCTAAAATTTCTGATTGAGCTATCAAAATTGGAATATTCTTGAAGACTTCTTCCAATTACTATCATTAGGGTAATGGTTTGGAAAAATCCACTAACAATAAATTGTCTAGAATCATTAAAATAACAATGGATTTCATTCAAAGGAATGACACACAAAGGTGATAAATGATCTTTGGGATGATAGAATCACATTAAAAAAGGAAATTGGCAATTCTCTTTTCAAACTTGTCTATGGTAGAGAGGCCTGAATTCCTTTATCTCTAGAATTACCTTCATTAATGAAGACTAGAGAGAAATCGAGATGGAAGAGTTGGTCAAACTTGAAGAATTAAGGCAATCCACGATGATCAAGTTAGAAGAGCATAAAAAAACAATGGCTTAACAAGAAATCCAAATCTCATGCATTTAAGGCAAGTGACCTTGTCCTAAAATGGGATGCAAATAGAGTTAAACTAGGATGGAACTCCAATTTTGATGCACTTTGGAGTGGGACATACATCATCACTTCTGTAAAGAGGACAACTCTTTTGAGTTATCCAATCTTGATGGAGAAGCATTACAAATCCTAGTCAATGGGATTCATCTTAAACATTTCCATTAAGTATGTATATTACATCTTGTAAATACTTGTGTGTTTTGTGTTTTGTTGTTGGAGGTCCCCTCCTTTGTTGTGCATTAATCACTAGTGTGTCTTCCCCTCAGCCCCATGGTGGTCATATTTGTTTGTAATAAGTGCACATGTACTCTCTGCATATTTCACTTAAAATATGTATGATATTTTGTGTTATACATAGCTTTTAGAATCCCCTTATATCCATACGTGGTTCATTTTAGATAAGGTTTCATGGCCGAATACGATACTTGGATTTGTTCCAAGTTTTATTCAAAGCTCCACAGTCAATTTCGGTGTAGTGTTAAGTTCATGCAAATTCAGGAGATAATTTTTTTAAGTTGAGATCAGTTTTCTTCAAGGTATATGCTTTATCTTGAGCCCAATGGATGCTTTAAGGCTACTGATATTCATCATCTGGCAATAATATGTCCCTTGGAGGTCTCCAAATTTTTTTCCAAAATTACACCCCATGTAATTTTTAATAACTCATCAAAATGGACTTAGCCATATTTTTCTGAGGAAATCCTTGCAAGACTAAGTCATATTCCACTAAGTGTGAAGATATAGTGTTCCACGATTTCTCCTAACCCATGAACGGAGGAATCAAGAGCTCGGGACTTGGGAAAATTTTGGTGGAGTTAGTCTTTTACTGATTATTGAAAGACCTTCACGGAATTGTTGAAGTCAACCTTCCATATGTTAGGGTAATAATGTCAAGTGGGGATACATTTTTGGTGGACCACCACTTCACGACCCTTTGTTTTTAAGGTTTATTTATTAAACTTTATTATGTCGGTCTTTGATAGTTAAGAATGAAATGGTGTGATCAGTTCATCCATCCTATGTATATTGGATGATCCCTCACGAGATTCGGATGATGAGTATTATGATTTTTATGATCATTGAATTTTAAAATAGCAAGAAATTGTTCTGCAATTATTTTGTGAGACCGAGGAGTGAAGTAGAAGTGTTGGGTAAAAGTATTTGTGAAATAATTAATACATGTAGTGATTTATTTCTAAGTGGGGTTTTTTCCTTTGAGTTTTCCCACTATAAATCTGGGTGTTCTTGTGTCATTTACTTTATTATTATTTAATTTTTGTTCATGTTACGTAATATGCAATACATAACATCTTAATCTATGTATAATTTAATTGCACTTCAGTTATCACTAATTTTGACTTTGCAAAATTAAAAAATTAAAAATAAAATGGAAATTTTGAAATTTTTCAAAAGTGTTACTTTGCATGATTCATCACTCTCATCACGATCATCTCATTTTTGTGATCGTTCTGGTCTTCGTTTTGTCCATTTCGGGCGAACTCCTCCCGCCATGTCTTAAAATGCATTAATAATTAATTAATTAATATTTAATTAATTTATTATCCTTTATTTGATAAAATCATTTTTATTAAATTTGGGGTTTTTAATTAAATAACTATTAATATAATAATTATTAAAAGTCATTCAACAAATTTTTTATTTTATTGTCGGGGAAGTAAGCTTGTGCTTCCAATTGTCGAGAATGCCAAATTGGCTTCCCGAACCCGGATTTCCCCTTTCCTGGAAAATTTATTTTAATTTCCGCTTGTGGGATTTTCTCCACCAATTGCCAAATCAATGAATTGGCAAACGGGCAAGAAATCTCCCGATTTCCCACATGGGGAAATTGAACAGAGATTGCCAGCCCACTTTGCCATTCCCGTTGGCAATTGGTCGTTGCTTTCCCCATTTCCTTAGCAATTAATTCCACTACCCAGGAAGAGGGGATTTCAGTTTGAGCCTCATAAATTCCTTCTACGAACTTGATGGAAAGAGTTGTACGAAGCTTTCTAAAATTACTTCTCACTTCTTCTAAGAACATAATATTTTTATCACATCCCTCAACAAAGATTTCACGCAAGTCAGGGAAATTTCTTTGTTTTGGAACAACAAAGATTTCCACACATTAGCAAAAGACACAAGGATAAAACAATGGCCAGAGAAGGGAGGAAGAACAGCTTTGCATACATTCCACAGAGATATCCACGCACCGATCAGGAAGAAAAGACCGGTTCACATTTCCAAATAAAGAGTCTACACAACCATTGAAACAGCCCACGTATGATTGGTAGAAGAATTAAAAGTCCACGCATTTCTTTTTGCAAGAATAACCACGTTGTCCAAGGGAGAAGATCAACATGCAATTGATAAAATACAATGATCACAGGCCATTTTGAGATGCTCCACGTTTCAGCAAGAAGACAAGGAAAATAGAAAAGAAGATCCCACACATTCTTCAGAAGAACAACCCAAAAAGAACTAGCCACGCACAACCAGGGAAAGGGTAATATTTATTCATGCAGGTTTTAAAAAGATAAATACCATGTGTAAGAAGAAAACAAGCTCCAATGTTAGCAAAAATAGCAGTCCAAAGAAAGGGAGAAAACAGTTTAGAAGCTCATTCAGCAGGGAGAAAAATAAAAGCAATTTCCCACGCCTTGGAGGTAAAGAAATTCCAATGCAATTTTAATGAACAATATGTCAATGCAACATGCAGAAGTCTTTGAACAATTTCAACACAGCCCAAGCAAGAAGATCTCCATGCAGCTGCAAAAGAAATACAACCTTCCAGGCAAGCCAAAGTGAGCATTTTCCATCTTTGGGTAAAAGGACAAAGTGAAAGCAATAAAACATTCTTCCATGCAGCCCAAGAAAGAACAATTTTCAACGCCAAAGGAAGGTCATTCATGCCTTGGAGGAACCACGTGGAAACAAGAAGGGAAGCACACACACTCAACAAAAGAGAATTCTCCAAACAAATCTCCACGCACTTATTAAAATCAGGCAATTTCCACGCAAATGAAAATTTCACGTGTTGCCAATAGCAAAGGATTACCATATGCATTTATTAAATTCTGGCATCTCGAATAAGGAAAGATGAAGAAATAGTGAATTAAAAAGATTAAATTTTATCCTACGCAGAGCCATTTCAACTATATATTTTTACAAAATAAAGAATTATTATTTTTACCGCGGTTGTATCTGTTGAAGTAATCAAATTTGGAGCTCAATATCTCAAAGTTGGATGAGTGTCGAGAAGAAAGGTTTGGTTCGTTGAATTCTCCTCATCTTCGTATACTAATTTTCCAAAATTTAAATGCACAACACCTCATTTGATATTTTTCATGCACCCAAGAAAAACCAGTTTGCTCGATTTTGTCGCACGCGCAGTTTCAACTTGGCGGAAGGCCTACTTTGAGAATTCATATCTTGAGCCCAGATGATCGTCAAGAGAAACAGTTTAGTTCATTGAATTATTCCCACATTCATGTACTTATTTGAAAAAATTCAAATATACAACAGTTTGTTTGATATTTTTCACGGAGTCAAATAAAATGCAGTTTGCATGATTTCGCTACGTGCGCAGTTTTCAGCCTGTCAAGGTGACTCACTTTGAGAGTTGATATTTTAGACTCAGATGATCTTCAAGAGAAATGAATTATTTTTTCTATTATACTAACCTTCATATGCTCCTTGCCAATTTTAGATGCTCAAGGTGACGTTTGGTATTTTACCGAGCTAATTTTACTGAGCGATTTGTGCAGTTTTGTAAGATGGAAGTAATAGCTGAAATCACACTTGTGTCACAATCATGTCATCTCCAAACAAAACGATGTTGCGGTATAGGTTCCAGGGAATTCTAATCACCTTGACGCTCCATTCAAAGTATGAGAACATCACCGATACTAACTTGGGACACGTTGACATAGGTCGAGTATGCGATCGCATATCAACCGAAGGCGAGTCACAATTTTCCCGACGTTTGTTCTGAATTGGTCATCACTTGCATGGATGCACCATGAAACCTACATAGTGTGGTGATTCAAATCCAACGGCTCCGAAGCGGAAGCAACCTCTAACTTCCTCATTATGCGGTATAAGTCGTAGCTATTGGCATTGGTCTCTTCGAGTCAAAAGCCATTATTATCGGCAGAGATCGATAATGGGAGAATCTTGTCTACATCAATTTTTCACTTGATCATTGTGGCAGATCTATTCATTGACAAACCAAGACCAACAACAAGTGCAATTGTGCGGATCATCAAGCAAGGCCACATCATTCAAGCATGTCCCTGTCAGCTCTCAGTTAGCAGCGTGCACAATACTTCATCAACTAGTCTTTAAGTTGTTCTGTTCTCGAATTGGATGATCGTGAGTGAATCAGAATGCCAACACTTTGGGATGGTGAAAAATAAAAAATACATAACTCCAAGAAGTGAATTGCAATTTTGGCTCTTGAAATATTTTTCTCAATGGTGAAAGATCAAGAGTTGGATTCTGACAAGCCAAGGTGGCGTAACGACTTCAATCTCGTGAAAAATGAAGAATTCACCATGGAAAGGTATTCAGAGCATGTGGATAATTGTATGTAATTTTGAATGCGAATACAAATGAAGACGAACTTGCTCACACCAGGATGTTGCTCAAACGAAGGGGTGGATGAATTGCTCAAGTTTCAAGATCGGCTCTCTTGTCATATGGAGGATTGCGGAGCACGGTCAATGAGTTCATTCCCATACAAATGGGATAGGTGGAATCTTGGCCCAATCGATAAGGCACTGACCATTGGTGTTTTGATCTAGGTGTGCATCCAAGTCGTTTAAGTGGGTCCACATGTACCCATTTCTTTTATTTATGTGTTTTTCCTTAAATGACTTTTTAACTTAAGTGGTTTCTATTTTTAGTTGCTTTTAATAAAGTTGGTTGAAAAATTCAAAAGTCACTTAAGTGCCTTATTTAATGTTCATGTAAAACCCTAACTACTTTGTAACCAACTTTTGGGTTATAAAAGGAAGTGAGGGGCTCATTTGTAAGGGTGACTTTGAGAGAGGAGAAGAAATACTTTTGTGTGCAAGCTTTATTTCAGGAAGAAACTTTGTGTTCTTTTGTGAAAACATTTTGGAGTTAATGAAATATGAACTTTGTGTCTCATTCATTGTCTCTTGTAACATTTGATGTTCTTATGTTCATTAGATGTTAGGTGTTTGAATCTTGCATGCAAATATTATCTTTGATCTTATTGTCAACGTTATTAATCTATTGTTCTAGTTCACAGTGATCAAGCTCTGATTATCTACTTGCTCATGTGTGTTCCCTTTTACACATTCTTGTTTAGCTAACTCAAACTCTGTTTTATTTGTGTTGGTTATTCACCTTTCTTCTTCATGCAATATTAAGCTATGTTTTTACCTAACTCTTGCATGTTCTTTCAGTTCATTCCATTCCACTCCTTTCCTTCATTCCATTCCATCTCCCTCATTCACTTTTCTTTCCATTGATATTCCAAAACACTCCCCACATACAATTTTGAATGTACAGATGTAAATATAGTTTTGGTTTTCAATAAAGGCATCCTCACCTTCATTGAGGAGGGACTTCGTTCCCACATTGCATGTCATTTGCATGTGTGCGCAAATCCATATGCTAACAACTTCATAATCTATAATCTTCGGTAATTATATTTTTGGATTTATAATTCATTAATTATCCATCCCTTTAATTCCCTAACATGGTATCAGAGTTGGTGGTTATGCTTGTGTTGGGGACATATTTGGATGGTGTTGATTTGCAGGAGTAAATAACTTGAAGTCTTTTTGATCTGTGAAACCCTTGTTGTTCCGTAGTCAACTTCAAGTTAATCAAGTTAAAAACTCCAATTCTGCCAAAAATATTAATGAATATTGGTTGATTGGTTGATTAGATCTTGTTTGTGCATTTGTGTGCATAGATATGTGTTTATTCTCCATCTGTGACCTTGTTTCTATGTTCTTGGTTCTTCGCAGTCTTCTTCAGTTATTTAAATTATTTCACACTTTTTTATATAATTTTTATAACCATTTGGTTATTTGAAAAAAATTGTGCTTTTATTTAACAACCTTCTTTGCCTTGTGTTGATTTGCGGGCGTGTCTTTTTCCCAAACAGATTTCAATTTTTGTTTTTTTGGCTTATTTCGAAGGTTTTAGATCCACGGTTTACTTTTCCTTAGAAGAGTGATGGAATTGTGACAGTGTTTGTGTTGACTCTATTTCACGGGTTTTCCTTTTATTTGATTGCGAAGGAAAAGCGGACCCAAAATTCATTTTATTTTTGCTCATTCCGACGACTTCACGTCTTCCCAAAGCCATCTCTAAAAATTTTGACGAAATATTTCCATTTGTTAACTTTGGTCATTACATCCTCACCAAGTGGCCCTTTTTTATTAGTCTTTAGTCTCTTCGCATTTCGCAATGTCACTCTATTTTTACTATTAATTGGTCTTCAAAAATTTTTGTTGCGCTGCGAAGTGCAAACTAATAGCAAAGCACACGCATATTTATTGTTTTTCGTAATGTCGCTTTTTATCTTTTACTACATTGCTCATTTTTGTTCACCATGTATGTCTCATTGACTTGTCAAAACCTATTGCAGACCCGATAATCTATTTGTTTTGTTTAAATTATGAGGACTTCACATCTACCAGGGGTTTGCATTAGAATTTACTAGAAGATCAACATGTGCCCTCTTGTGTTGCTTTGATTTACAACACGTGTCGTCCCCTTCTTTTTCACGTATTGTCTCTTTGTCTTAATTTGTTCCAAGTATATTTGTTTGCTTCATCCACATCGTTGTTCCTTTTCTTGCTCCGCATGCCGAACTCAAAAAGATTTCTTTTTCGTTTATTTCGCATACCTTGCGTCCACTATGCTAATCTGTTTGTACATTTTCCAAAAAGTTGACACGTGCCATGTTGCTTTATTTTGATCTTCCCCATGTGTCCTTTCAAAATTTATTTTGTACCACGATTCATATCTTATTTGTATCGCATTTCTATTCTCTTTATAATGTGGGTTTCTTTTCTCTTTATACCACGAGTTTCTTTTCTCTTTGCATTATGGGTTTCTTTTCTCTTTATACCACGGGTTTCTTTTCTCTTTGCATTATGGGTTTCTTTTCTCTTTGTATCGTGGGTTTTGAATTTCCTTTGTATCGCATATTTCAAAAAAATTAAAAAAATCTTTTTCTCCTCTACTACGCAGCCTTTTGCGGCTTGTTTTTGTATTTTGCGGGCTTCCTCCTTGGTTCTTGAACCTTTTTAGATATCTCTTAATCTATTGTACTCTTTTTTCAAATTTTGTTTTAAAATGGCTAGTAATGTTATTTTCTCAATGGATAAATCTCAATTATTAAATGGAACTAATTATAGTATTTGGAGAGTTAGATTAAAATCTTGTTTTATGGCTAGAAAATTGTGGGATCTTGTAACTGGTGTGGAAAAATGACCCACTGGAAGACATGCAAACCCTAAAAACCTTAGCTCCTTCTCTCAAATATCACAAGAAGCTCTATCAATCCTATTACAAAGCATAAGAGATGAATTTTTAATGCATATAGGTCATATGGATTCTCCTTCGATGCATGGAAATAATTAGAAACCATGCATGAAGGTAATCACTCTCTAAGATAATTAAACTAATTTTGGAATTGTTCACAACTCCCATGAAAGGGGATGATAAAATTGTTAATTAGTCTAGGCTAAAATTAAAAATATTAAAGCTCAGTTGGATGGATGTAATTGTGAATTGTTTCAGGATAAGCTTCTATATTTTATCATTCGATAAATATCCATGAAGAAATCAGAAAACTATATCTCCATCCTTAACTCTAAATATCATAATGAGAATTATTTACCTAATTTGGACACCCTTTTTTCTCTGCTAATTCAAGAAGAGCGTGTAATGGAAAATTTTGATTCAAAAGAGACTACCTCTCAGGCATTGTTCTCTCAAAATCATAAACCTTCTCAAAATAGGAATAATATCAATCCTAATCAGAAATCTAACATTAGATCAAAATTTAAACCCAATCCTAAATCTAATTTTGTTAGAAACAATCAGAATTTTAAAGTGAAATTCAATGGCACATGTAACAAATGTGGAAAATTTGGTCATAAAGAGTCTGATTTTCATGTAAAAACTAACAAATTTGTTAAAAATACTAAAAATAGTAAATTTAACAGTTAGAAGAAGGATCAAAAACAAAATCATGAAAATAATGTTGAGCATTCTATTTCCTGTATAACTTTCTCTCTCAGCTTCAAATGACAATAAATGGATCTTAGATAGTGGTGCCTCTAGGAACATGACCTGTATTTTTGATATCCTCTCAAATGTTGTGAAATTTTAGGAAAAAATATATCTAGGAGATAATTCCATCATTAAATTGACAAATGGAATAATTAGGAATGTCTTATATGTTCCTCAGTTGAAAAATAACATTTTATCTTGCTCTCAGTTAACTAAAGAAAACTATAAAGTTGTATTGTTGCAAGATAAATGGTATGTAAAAGATGAACTCGGTAATGTTATTGCATTTGGTATATAGAAAAATGGTTTATATATTTTTATGAATCTTGTTTTTTTCTTTTTTAGAAATGATCTTCAACTTTGGCATGAAAGACTAGGACATGTGAATTTTAGAATTTTGTATGAAATGTCTCACCTAATTTTGTAATTTTTCGCTCGAAGATGAAATCTAATCATGAAACATGTGAAAGTTTCTTGCGTGGTAAGCAACGTGTTGAACCATTTCACAAACATCATGATCCAAATTATTCTCATTTATTAGAGTTAATTCACAGTGATGTAAGAGGTCCACTTGAAGTTCTTTATCTCAGTGGAGCCTTGTATGTTGCATTATTTATTGATGATTTCTCTAGGATGACCTGGTCTCACTTCCTTAGGAAAATTTTTGATGTATAGTCTAAATTTCAAGAATTTAAAGCCTTAGTTGAAAATGCTTCTAATTTGAAAATAAAAATAATTAGAACTGATAATGGAGGTGAGTATGTTAGCAAAAAAATTGATGAGTTTTGTGTGTCATGTGGGATTTAGCGTGAGTTGACAACTCCCTATTCCCCATAGCAAAATGGCATTGTAGAAAGGAAAAATAGGACCATTTTAGAAATGGTTAGGACTATGATTCATGCATCAAATGTGCCTAAGTTTCTATGGGAAAAAGTGATGAATACTTTGAGTCTATATCCTAAATAGAGTTCCTACAAAATATTTACATCAAACTACACCTCATGAAGTATGGACAAAACAAAAACCAAATATCTCTCACTTAAGAATATTTGGTATTCCTGCTTCTATCTTTATTCCAAAAGTTAAACGAAGAAATTAGACCCAACCTCCTATTCTTGTATCTTTTTTGGTTATGGTTGTCACTCTAAAGGATTAAGAGTCTATGACCCTTTCAAGCATGACATAATTGAAAACAAGAATGTTCATGTCTTAGAGAAAATAATTGTGGTGTTTCTTATGAACCCTCCTCTGTTTCTCCTAAAATAGATCCTAATAATCCTTCTCCTAACAATATGGAAAAAAAAGTTCAAGAGGATGATTATCCTGATCTAGATATGATGGAGATTGAGGGGGAGTCATCTCAAAATGTATTGCATCCCAAGATTCCTAAATGGGCTCAAAATCTTGTTAAGGACTCTCATCCTATTAGTCTTAGAAAGGTAACCCATAATCAACATACTTATCATGCCTTGATGACCCTATATGAGATTGAACCATAATATTTTGAAGAATCCATTCAAGATGATAGATGGATCAAAGCTATGAAATATGAATACAATGCTTTAATTAAAAATAACACTTGGGAACTAGTCCCTCCTAAACGAAACATTGTAAGATCCAAGTGGATGTATAAAATCAAGTATAACTCTATAAGAGAAATAGATAAATTCAAGGAAAGCTTGGTAACTCGTGGTTTCACTTAGAAACTTGGTCTTGACTATGTTGAAATTTTTCTCTTGTAGCTAAAATGAGAATTGTTAGGATTCTTTTTGCTTTAGTTTCCCAATATGGTTGGTAGATTCACCAAATGGATGTTAAAAATGAATTTCTAAATGGTGACCTAAAATAAGAAATCTACATGTGTCAACCTAAAGGTTTTGAAGAACTTGGTAAGGAACTATATGTATGTAAACTGAAAAAATCTTTGTATGGTCTTAAGCAAGATCCTAGAGCTTGGTATGCTAAAATTAATAGTTTCTTTCAGGATCTTGGTTTCTCTAACTATTGTTTTGATAATGATTTATTTTTTAAGTTTGAAAATAATCATATTATCATTGTTGTCTTATATGTTGATGATCTTTTAATTACTAGCAGTGATAAAAATTTAATTGTTAGAATCAAAGAAATATTAAAACAACATTTTGAAATGACTGATTTAGGTCTGCTAAATCATTTTTTAGGCATGGTTATATTTCAAGATCATAAATCTATTGTTGCATCTCAATCTCGTATGCTACTAATTTACTTAGAATATTTAACATGATTTACTATAAACATGTTGTCATTCCTATTGAAGTTGGTGTTAAATTAGATCCTAAACATGCATGTGCTAAATTTGATCCTACTTTGTATAGACAACTAGTTGGTAGTCTAATTTATTTGACTATTACTAGGTTGATATTTCATATGCAATAGGATTTGTTTCTAGATTCATGTAGGATCCTTATGAGGATCATTGGAAAATGGAAAAAAAATATGAAATATGTTAAAGGAACAATTAATTATGGTTTATTTTATTCTTCTTTTAATGATGTAAAATTATTTGGAT
This sequence comes from Taxus wallichiana var. yunnanensis, assembly GCA_018340775.1. Classification (NCBI taxonomy): domain Eukaryota; kingdom Viridiplantae; phylum Streptophyta; class Pinopsida; order Cupressales; family Taxaceae; genus Taxus; species Taxus wallichiana. Next base: position 481,136,458 of record CM031236.1, on the reverse strand, counting down.
ATTGTGATTTTGACCATGTTGGTGATGCTATAGATAGAAAATCTACTTCTGGATATGTTTTCAAGTTGGGTACAGGTGCCATCACTTGGAGTAGCAAGAAGCAACCAACAAGTTTCTATCTCTTCTATTGAAGCAGAGTATAGAAGTGTTATGGAAGCAGCAAAGGAAGCTATGTGGCTGAAAAGACTATTGGATGAACTACATATGGGTGTCAAAGGAAGCACTACTCTTCTATGTGACAGCTAAATTTACATTTCTCTTGCAAATAATCAAGTTCATCATCAGAGGATAAAGCATATCGAAGTTCTATTCAAGTGAAGATCAATTTGTTGATATCTTCACCAAGCCAATGTGTAATATGAATTTTTGCAAATTTTTTGCCTTGTTGGGCCTTTCAGAGGCTCCATTAAGGGGGAGTGTGCATGACAATGCCACCTCTTAAAGTTTTGTTGTAAACTTCTTATACTTCCTCCATTTTATAATAATTAAATGTTCATGCTATGTGATTTTACTTGTAAATCCCAATGAAGAATTAGTTATGGGAATGCCTTGTTTTATAAAAGGCTCCATAATATGATATAAGTCTTCATATATAAAGCACTTGTCCTAATAATTTCTATATGGGAAGATCTGTATGATTTTCCTTGTTTATTTATGTATGAGAAGATCTATATGATTTCCCTTCTTTACATGCTATCTTGAATCATCATTGATGATTTATGGATATGTAAATCCTTTTGTAGAAAAAGGTAATTTGACATGTTTTGTTTTTTCCCACTTAACATTAAGGGGAGTGTTGGGGTAGTAATGTCAAGTGGGGATACCTTTTTGGTGGACCACCACTTCATGAACCTTTGTTTTAAAGTTTATTTATTAAACTTTATTATGTCAGTCTTTCACAGCTTAAGAGTGAAACGGTGTGACCGGTTCATCCATCATATATATAGGATGATCCCTCACGGGATTGATATGATCACTATTATGATTTTTATGATCATTGAATTGTAAAATTGTAAGAAATTGTTCTGCAATTATTCTGTGAGACCGAGGAGTGAAGTGGAAGTGTTGGGTTAAAGTATTTATGAAATTCTTAATACATGCAATGCTTTATTTCTAAGTGGGGTTTTTTCCTTCGGGTTTCCCCACTATAAATCTAGTGTTCCTATGTCATTTACTTTATCATTATTTACTTTTTGTTCATGTTCTGTAATATGCAATATATAACATCTTAATTTATGTTTAATTTAATGACACTTCATAATTTATAATCTTCGGCAATTATATTGTGGATTTATAATTCGTTAATTATTCATCCCTTTCAGTCCCTAATACTATGAGCACCAATCAGTCTCGCAGTCAAAGCGAGTCAAAGCACCATGGGGTTTCTCGCCTGTAAAAAATAGAAAATCAGCCAAGGAAAGGTTCGTGGAGTGAGTGAAGTAGTGAGAAATTGAGTGCTTCGTAGAGTAGAGAAACACATTGTCATGTGGACTCGATACATAGAGAATTTTGTGGAATTTTTCAATTACATGGAACTAAGGATGAATTCTGCCAAGTTAAAATTTGTGATGTATAATAAGGTGTCATAAGGCACCATGCACAAAGAGTAAAAAAAAGTTCAAAGGCAACTAAAGGTGGAAACCATGAGAAACTAAATTAGTGTATCGTGGGTTTCTGAATCATAGTGTTTTTGGGTTCTAGAGATCCACATAACAAAGGGATATAGTTATGGGGAAAGTTTCATGCAATAGAAGAGGAAAATACCTACATGGAATAAGAAGGAGCGTTAAATAGCTAAGGGCGAAACATTCAAGCACCACAGGACAAAGGAAACTCTGCTCATCACTCAGGGAATATGGAAAGCTGCAGATCAAAGTAGAACCATCAAAGTCCATGAAAATTATAAGTGAAAGCAACACCTATTTCTAAACTAGACAATCAACCACCTTAACCATCAGAATTTAATGAAGTATGGCATCATCCTGAATAGTCAGATGGTGTGTGATTAAATCAAGGAACCATACTTTGTGGTATTTGGATGTTTTCTTATAGCACTCATGGTTGTTTTACAATTCAACACTACAAGAAATCATGGCATTCATGCTTTTTCAGAAAAATTTTAGGGGTTGGTACTCCATCATGGCGGTCCTCTCTCTCTCTCTCTCTCTCTCTCTCTCTCTCTCTCTCTCTCTCTCTCTCTCTCTCTCCCTATGAACTCAAACTTCATAATTTTCAAACTTTGTAACTCTTGAATAGAAGATTCTCTTTCCTTGTCTTTATATGTAAATTGTCAAGCATTTATTAATGCAATTGTGGCTTTCTTTTTCCTTCAAGCTTTATGTGTTTGGTGTGAATATCTCTGCCTTTTTCATATCTCATATTATTTTTAGTTTCTCATATTGGAGTCATGTGCATCCTTATGATATTCATTCTAAAAACTTGTATATATTTCACTTAGAGGCGGAGAAGCTTCACTTTGTAATCTGGTGTTATCATTGTCTTCTTTTAGCTTAGGATGTACTTTTTCATCTCTTTCCTCCTCCCTCTCTTTGATTCCTTGGATGCATTAGTATAGGTTAGTTGTAGGAGTAGTTTTAGAATTAGATTAGATTGTGTTCTCTGATTCTCCTAATCCAAAAACAAAGAAATTTGGCCTTCTCCAAAGGTATTTCTTAAGCTAAAAGTCCCACACTTAGAGATAGTCCCATGTTAGACCAAAATTCTGGATCTCCCACGATTCAAGCTACGGTGAAGTTTTGAGCTCCAATAAGAACCTTATGATATATTTGATGTATGGGACAAAAAAATGGAAAAATTAAAACCAAAGTATTCATAGTTATGGAATTCAAGTTATATCTCATATTCTTGAGTTTCATAGACCCTATGTTCCAAATATAGTCCTCCAATTTAAGAAAAATAAGCCATAAGTGTTAGTGAGAAGAAGCATACCAATGGATGATGATTTGGAAATGGTATCAAATAATGGATATAAATAGGGGTCATTATCCATCATCATATTCTCCTATATTTGACAACATCAACCATGATCAATGTAGTCTACCATGAGGAGATACATCCAAATAATATCAATTATGGTTGATGTCATTGACTCTAGGTAGTAAAAAATCATGGGGTCCTAACGGAAGGATTAAGAGGAGGAGGAAGGACTCAAGAGATGATAACAACATGATCTTCCGGATGCATGAAGGTGATATAAGTGGATATGCATATGATATTAAGAGGACAATAATGTGATGTTAAAGGAGGACATAAAAGGATGACTATGGGATGTAAAGTAAATAATATCTAAGGTATCAAAGATAACACATCAAATATCTATCATAGGTATTACTAACCATCCATTAATTCCTCATAAAGGTTGGTAAGACATCAATATGTGGGGTTAATGCATTACTGGTTCTTGTGAAGAGAAAATTCATTAAGAGTGATAAATAAGGTGTATACATGGATGTAGGTGCACAATATGGGAATGTAATACTAAAGAAGGGGATATGTGAGAAAATTGACATGATATAACTATATGCTTGGAAAGGAATGAAAAGAACCATAAAAAGGAGAAAATAAAGCTAGATTAAACTAATAAAAACATTGAGGCAACATAGAAGATGGGGAGAAACAAGTTCCCTCACATGACCATAAAATATTGTTATAAGTAGGAGTAGGATAGGAAGAGTGCAAAAGGAAGGAGGAAAGAAACCTCTATTAGAGGGAAAATTAGACAATGAAAGAGAGGAACTCGGGGACTAAGAAACAAGAAAAGAGGATACAAATTCTATAAGGGAAAGATATTGATCAACTAAGGAATAAAAGGGACTAAAGAAGTAGATTGGTGTAGTGATTAAATTTTTAAGCAATTAAGTCCACAACGATCAAAATCCACAAGTGACAAGAATTGATTCTAAACCCAATATATGACAAATAGCTATCAAGGACATGATATTTTCCGTACCCCATATGATATGCATACCCCATTCTATTTTAAGAAGAGATTATGTTGAATAGATTGAAAAATGAGTAACAAAAATATATTTGGAGGAAAATACACAAGGTTGATGAAATACATACAAAGTGGAAGTAAAATAAAAGGGATACAATAAAATAGAATAATACCCAATTATGTTTACATAGTCATTCAAAAGATACAACCCATAATAATATTGGAGATTTTAATTTGTATGTAGATACAAGCTAGTTAAAGTTCAATAAATATTGAGCATGTATCCAACAACTCCAATAATAACAACTAGGTGACCCCCAAATATAGAGTTAATTTTCCCATTTCTCCAAGTTGTAGTTCTAGTTTGGACTACTCAAATTCACCAGTATACAACCTAATTTATTAATTAATTACTTTATAATATTTATTTCGATCATATCCCTTATTCATGTCTTGTGAGCACCAAAAAGATTAAACACGTTATACTACCTTCTCATAAGGCTTGTAAATACTTCCTAATATCCTATTCTAATTCTCAAACTAGTGCATGACTAGTTTCAGGTATACTATGCATATTATACATCATAGTAGACTTCTCCACATTTCCACTTGCAAGGTTATATCTCCTTGAAACTAACCTACAAAGTGGGTAGATCCTTTATATGGTTTTGTCCATAATCTAAAAAAAAATCCTTTATGGGCCAAATTTCATATTTTATTATGTTTATCTTTATTCCACCTCCTAATAAGTATTAATGCAAACTTACATCCCATGAAAAAGTATAAAAACAATTTAAACACACTCATTTACTCACTTGGTCACTATTTATCACCTACTTAATAATTTTAAGGCATGGCTTGGTCTTCATCTCCAAATTTTAAACAAAATTTCCCTAATTATGCAAGAGCATCCATGAAGAGACCTTTAAATTCAAATTTAAATTTTCTTGGAGTCACTATGAGTTGTGAAAGAGCTTCACAGTTAAAATGTTTCATATGAGTCCTTTCAAGTCACTAGGGAATGTGGAAAATTGGAATTATCATCTCTTTTTTTCCATCCAACAAAAATATTTGAAAATTCAAATATATGTAATGGGTGCATGGTCTTGAAATGGGTGATTCAAGTATTATTAGGTGTTGTTAGAGTCTCTTAGGTTTCATGAGTCTACTAAAGTTGGAAAGTGTCTAGTTGAGGTAAATAATGAGTCTTGTGTGTGTAAGGAATCATTAAGATGTTTGGAATAATGTGTAAGAGGAAGTTATAATCCTCATTGTGGGAAGTCCAAGAGTCACCGATAAATTCAGTCATAATGAGTCTAAGGGTAGTTATATTATGGTAGTTAGTACAAGAAACTAGTGGAATATCAAATATAGAAAGGGTGAGTGAGACTTTGAAAGTATTCCTCATGGAGAGGAAGGATAGAATGTTGAAGGAACAAGTTTTTGTAAGAATATTTTAGCAAAACACACACACACACACGCCATGCTGCATACACACACGCACACACACACACACACACACACACACACACACACACACACACACACACACACACACACACACACACACACACACACACACACACACACACACACACACACACACACACACACACACACACACACACACACACACACACACACACACACACACACACACACACACACACGATTGTGTGCATATTTTCCCTTTTTCCAAGTGTGCTCTAATTTTTGGGATCGGGATTGATAATATTTCTCTATGATGCTTAACAAATCCTTTGAATGATTATTAATGGAATGCATGCTTTACTTTTAAGTTGATATAAGGCAATAATGCTCTATTTTTGGATGTGTGATTGATTCCTTAAATGGCATGAATGATGAGTATGAATTTGATCACGTGCACAAAGGTGAGTATTTGAAATTTTTAGTGGATTCTTTTCTTTTAACTGTCTTGAATTCATCTTTGAAGGTTTTTAGTGGTTGGTGCTAGAGTACTTTGTTGTAGTTTAGTATGAAGCAACAAAGGTCTAAGTGAGGCATGTGTGGTGTGATAAACTCCATGGGAAGGAAATTTTCCAAGATTCATGTTTAATCCCTTTAAGGGAGGAGCAATATCACATTTCCTAGTAAGATCATAGAGTGGAATTAATCTCTTTTGCAAAAATGAATTTATTGGTAGCTTGTGACCCTCTTTTATAGGTTGTATAGCCTAGATGCGAAGGAACAGGTAAGTTTTCAAGAGTTCAAGTGCTTGAATCATCTCTATAGGTAATATCTTCATAGAAAATATGTGTGGATAGACCTTAGAGTGAAATATAGGTACTTGAAACTAAATTTTGTGAAAGTTATTGCTTTGGGCTTCTCGTGCTTTGCATAAGAACAGATTAGGGTTTGACAAATAAGTTTATGTTAAAAATTCCTAGACATGAAACTAATCCCTAAGATTTTATAGAAATGATGAGGACACAGTCCTTAAAAATATTCAACAAAAAAAATGATTCCATTAGTCGGGTTGATAGATAAGCTTGATAAGAGAAGGAGGTACTCTAACACAAATAGAAGGGCTAATTTGAAGGGGGTTTATAAAGGAAGTTATAGTTACAATTAGATATTGATATTGAAAATTTAGGCACACCTAGAAACCATTAATGTGTCCCCATAAATGTATAGTTTAAGATTTGAAACCTTGGGATGATGAATCTACACCTAACACTTGTTTTAGTAGACCTAGTTGAGGGTTTAGAAGCCAAATTACAAAGAGTGAGTTAACGAAGTTGTATGTTAATTTGAGCTTTAAGATTTTAGGAGCATCTCAAGATATAAAAGGGTGAACTAAGGAAACTTTAACAACCTTATGGGTCCCTTTGGAAGTGTATATGCATGGTTGATCCAAGTAACCTTGTCTTAAGGGTAAAAGAAGACTATTTTGGAAAGTTTAGTAATAGATGGAACTTTGGAAGTTTTTATATCATTTTAAAGAATGTTCTAACATTATTTTGAGGGGAGAAATGCCACAGGGTAGTGGAAGGATCACATTGGCTAAGGAATACCCCAAAATTTCATATGCAACCAAGAAGCTAGTATAAGGAGACCAAGACCAAGAAGGAGAACAAGTAAGCTAGATGAAGGAAAATCAAAATGAAGGTTAAATGAGAAATTTCATGAGTGAAATGATGTTTTGAGGAATAATATGTAAGAATTAAAATCATCCCATTGAAGTGATCAGGGTGTTGTGGGTAAGAATAACTCAGAGTTTAACTAGTTTTAGCCATTATAGGCTTTTATTGTATCCTCCTATGCAAAGACAAAGATAACCTCTTGTTTGAAACACCTTGATAAAGAGATATATGCTTGATATTTTATTTTCACTGCATCATTTGGTATCGAGCAAAATATTGATTCTTTTGTCTTTTAAATTAATATTTTGTAATGATGAGATGGTTAAGTTTGTAGGCGTGAAGGAATCAAGTTTGTGGAAGAAAGAGGTGAGAAAGAAATTGTTGAAAGTGAGTGTGCATGCTTTTAGGTACTGATATTTTTCTCAAATAAGTTCATTTGTAGGTGACCAGACCTTGGTGAAGAATACTTGTTGTTGTGAGCCTTGAAGAGTGAATATTTCTTGAATTTCTAGTGAAACATGCTAAGTTTTGAAGGATGAACCTTGATGTTTGAAACTTTCTTGATATTTTGAGTTCTTTGATGCTTGAATCTTTCTAGAACATTATGGACTAATCATTTTGGTGAGATTTGAGACATGTATGTTTCTAACAAGTGGTGAAGTATTGAATGATTGACATATTAAGAAGCTATGAGAGAAAGTTGTCTAAGAGAGAAAAGTGGAATAATATAAGAAGAGATAGAAGACTACAAAAAGCAACTTATAACATTGAAATTAATAGACAAGGCAAAAAGACTAGGGTGCAAAAGACCTAGGTGAGGACCTAAGGAGATCAATAGACCAAGGTGAAAGATACTTGGGTGAAGATCTTATGGAGAGATTGAAAAGAGATATGGGCAGAAAATTCAAGAGCCTAAAAGAAGGAAAAATCCAAAGTGAAGTGAAGGAAGGAGAAAAAGCTGAAAGCGATACTTTCGGATAAGGAACTAAAGGTAAAAAAAACAGGTTTGAGAATTTGTAAACAATGATCAAGACCATGATGGAAGTAGAAGACCAAATATTTGAATGGAGGTTGAAGAAGAAGGTGAAGTGGCCTATCAAGCTACTCATGAAGAAGGATAAGAAGCAAAAAATATGGCTTTATAAAGAGAATTGGTAAAATACACTCATAAAAGAGTGATGAAATATGAGAGGCTATGTGAAGAAGGGAATTAGAAAAGAGAGAAAAAGAAATGAAGATGAAGAAAAGTCTCATGTGGGCCTTATGGGCTCTATTTTTGTTATCTAACTCTATGTTTGAGTGGGTATTTGCAGGTATGAAGATAACAATGATGAAAGTGAAAGAAAGGACTTCAAAATGGATGGAAATAAGGTCAAATGAAGCACATGTGGAAGAAGATGAAGCTGAAATAGGAAAATGACAACTAATAGAAGGAAAATAAGACAAAATGGAATATCCTAAACCATATCAATAATACCATGAAGACAAAATGCCATTTTATGAGGCATGGGAAGACTACTTGGAAGAAGAACAAAGTGCTAGTGAGCAAGGTGAAGTTACAAACTATGAAATATGGAAGACAAATAGGATTGTGTAGGGTGGAAGAAAATAAGAAAGAGGTTTGAAATTCACTCCTAATGAATCCAAGAGTAATAAATAATATACTAACAGAAAACATCAAGATTCTCATTCGAATAAGATCATAAATCATGGCTATATTGTACCTATATGGCTTAAGGGAAATGCAAAAATAGTGAAGCCTAAGGAGAATGCAAGTAAAGATAATGTTTGCAAAGGTTTTGACTCAAGTTTATAAGCCAAAGAATAATAGAGAGATGATATAGGACAAAGATCAATCTATAAGAACAAGTAAGCAAGCAAATGATATGAAGACAAGGGACCAGCCTAAACACATGGGAAACAAGAAATGGATAATCAATACCAAGGGTGAAGCAAGCCTAATACAAGAATGCATGAAGAATGTGGTAAACACCAATTTAAGAGAACAAGATAAGATATAAGAAAAAAACCAAGCATGGCAGTCAAGCATCTTACAAAAAGAATGAACCAACTTGTGAAGAGGAGCAAAGAAGATTTCAAGGTAAGGGAGTAAGTTATGCAAGATTTGATGATGTACTAAACCATGGTGACTTGAACTCATTAAGTGTAGCAAGAAAAGAGAAATGCATAGCTTTCAAAGAAATGAATAGAGAAGCTACATGGGAAGTTGGTGAATGCTCCTACAAAAATGAAGAACAAACATGTAGGAAAAGTGAATATTGTGCCAAAAGGATGAACATGACAGCCCCAAGTTTGATGAGGCCATGGATGAAGAAGATACTCTCATGTTGAGAGAGAAAATGTGCATGATTGAGGAACTCTTTAACTCTCCAAAGAGTCTACAAGCAAGGAGTGAAGACAAGGTGAGTACTTTTGATGATGAGGTGCTTGATGATGCTGATTTTGTGAGTGAATTCCTTGAAATTGTATAAAGTGATGTTGATTGTGCATTTGAGGTTGGTGATCAAAAATGTAATGAATCTTTTGTGCATAATATTTATTATATTTTTAAAATTTGGTTGGATGAGATGGATGACAAGGTGAAAATTTTAGGTACAGCTGAGACAAAGGTGAATTCTTAAGCATGAGATGATGAGAATGACAAGGAACAAGAAATTACAAAGTTGAGGCAGCTTGAGGTGGTGGAAAGTTAAAATAATAAAGTAAATGAGCAAGGAGATTAAGGTTTTGATGAGACAAATGATGGATAAAAGTTTTACATGAAGCATATAGTGATGGAAGGCATCATGGAACATAGAGAAACATGTGTGTTTGTTGTTGAAGTCTTTTGTGTGTGCGGTACAAATCTCGAAGACTTGAGAATGATGAAAGAAAAGATTAAGATCAAAGAGAAATAGAAGAGGTGGAAGGAAAATGAAAACTACATGGGATCTAGGTGGACATGATCAAGATAAGGATAGTGGGAGAAAGGAAAAAATATCAAAGACAAGCTATGAGGATGAAGAAATGAACAATCAAACAAAGAGTATGCATGATTATTCTCCACATTGGGAGTATGATGTAGAAGAATCCATGTAGAGACCTTCAAATTCAAAGTTTAAGTTTCTTGGAGTCGCTATGAGTTGTGAAAGAGCTTCACAAGTTCAAATGCTTCATATGAGTCCTTTCAAGTCAGTAGGGAAGGAAAATTGGAATTATCATCTCTTTCATTTTCCCTCCAAAAGGTATATTTGAACATTTAAATATGTGTAATGGGTGCATGGTCTTGAAATGGGTGATTCAAGTGTTATTAGGTGTTTTTAGAGTGTCTTGGGTTTCATTATTCTACTAAAGTTGGAAAGTTTCTAGTTGAGGTAAATAATGAGTCTTGTGTGTAAGGCATCATTAAGATGCTTGGAATAATGTGTAAGGGAAATTATAAGCCTCATTGTGGGAAGTTCAAGATTCACTAATAAATTCAATCATAATGAGAGTATAAGGTTATTTTCATGATGGTAGTTAGTACATGTAAGTGGTGGAAGCTCAAATATAGCAAGGGTGAGTGAGTTTTGAAAGTATTCCTCATGGAGAGGAAGGATAGAATGTTGAAGGAACAAGTTTTTGTAAGAATATTTTAGTAAAACATATATATATCTATGATCGTGTGTATATTTTACCATTTTCCAAGTGTGATATGATTTTTGGGATTGGGATTGATAATATTTCTCTATGATTCTTAATAAATCATTTGAATGATTGCTAGTGGAATGCATGCTTTGCTCTTAAGTTGATATAAGGCATTAATGCTCTATTTTTAATGTATGATTGATTCCTTGAATGGAATGAATAATGAGTATGACTTAGAAAATGTGCATAGAGGTGAGTATTTAATTTTTAGTGGATTATTTCCTTTTAATATTCTTAAAGTCATCTTTGAAGGTTTTAATGGTTGGTGTTAAAGTACTTTGTTGTAGTTCGGTAGGAAGCAAAGAAAGGACCGAGTGAGGCATGTGTGACCGTGATAAACTCCATGGGAAGTCATTTTCCAAGATTCATGTTTGATTCCTTTAAGGGAGGAGGAGTAGCATCTTTCCCAATAATATTAGAGAGTGGAATTAATCTCTTTTGTAAAAATGAATGTATTGGTAGCTTATGACCCTCTCTTACAGGGTTGTATAGTCTAGATGCGAAGGAACTAGTAAATTTTCAAGATTTCAAGTGCTCGAATCATCCCTACTAGTAATATATTAATAGAGACCATGTGTAGACAAACCTTAGAGTGAAAAATGGCTCTTTGAAATGAAATTTTGTGAAATTTATTGCTAGATTGGCCTTCTTAGGCTTTGCATAAAGGCACGATTAGGGTTTGACAAAGAAGTGTATGTCAAAAATGCCTAGACATGAAAATAAGACATGAGATTTGATAGAAATTATGAGGACACGTTCCTTAAACATATTCAACAACAAATTTTTGATTCCATTGGTAGGGTTGATAGATAATCTTGAAAGTAGCAAGGAGGTATTGTAACACGTTAGAAGGGATAGTTTGAAGGGGGTTTACAAAGGAAGTTACAATTAAACTTATAACATAATATTGAAACTTTGGAAACACCTAGAAACCTTAATGGGTCTCTAGAAATGTATATTTTGTGATCTGAAACCTTGGGATGATGAATCTATACTTGACACATGCTTTAGCAGAGACCAGATTAAGGGTTTAGAAGCCAAATTACAAAAGGTGAGTTAATGAGAGTTGTATGTTGAGTTGAGCTCTGAGATTTTAGGTGAATCTCAAGATAGACAAGGGTGAACTAAAGAAACTTTCAAAACCTTCTGGTACCTTTGTAATTATATATGCATGGTTGATCCAAGAAACCTTGTCTTAAGGGCATAAGTAGACTATTTTGGTAAGTTTAGTAATAACTTGAATTTTGGAAGTTTTTACATCATTTTAATGAATGTTCTAACAGTATTTAGAGGGGATAAATTTCATAGGACAATGGAAGGATCAGAGTGACTAAGGAAGACCCAAAAGTGCACATGTAGCCAAGAAGCTAGTACAAAGAGACCAATACCAAAAAGGAAAACAAGTAAGGTAGATGAAAGAAAATCGAATGAAGGTTGAATGATAAATTTCATGAGTGAAATGATGTTGTGAGGAATCCTATGCAAGAATTCAAATCATCCCATTAAAGTGATCAAGGTGTTATGGGTAAGAATAACTCGAGTTTAACTAGTTCTAGCCATTATAGGCTTTATTGGGTCCTCCTATACGAGACAGAGATAACCTCTTATTTGAAACCCCTTGATAACCAGATATATGCTTGATATTTTATATTCTCTGCATCACCTAAGATTACCTAAATTAATAACATACATTAGAAACAATCCCTAACAAAATTATAATTACTATATACTTATCCAAGAGAATTCCAAGATAATTAAAAAGTGTTTCAAAGCCAAATCAAGCACTACGAGTATCTATATAAAAAATAACTTCAAGGAAATTTAATTTAATGAATATATTTCTACAAGAAATCTATTTCATCACTATATTCAACACTCATGAAGCGTACATATGAAGTATAGATATATATCTCATTATTGGTGTTGAGATAAACATAAGGGAGGAAATATAGACTTGCATTCACTATTGAATGTGTATTAGGAGATTACATTGAGTTTGAACCCCTCATTTTGGAAATGTAGTGCAAATCTTGGATATAATCATAAGGGGGTTGGGTCAAGGAAGTCTGCTCAACCACACATCAAATCCTTATTTTTTTATCTAATTGTGTAATTGAGTGTTAGTATAGGAAATTAAGGGTTTTATAATTACATGAGCTTGCACAAGTATTCTAGAACACATGAAAGTATATGAAGTCATTAAATATGAAGAAAAACTAACCCATATTGACACATAAGGGTAAAGTAGTGCAAGAAACTACTATACAATTGGAAATTATCTTTTTATTTTAGTGTTCAAATTTTATGTTAGTGTCCTTGAGGGTTTGAATACTTCATTTGAGATATGGAGAACCTTCATCCTTATCATAACCTTTTTAATTAAGTTTCATATATATATTAGTCAACAAAACATTATTAAATTTAAGTGGATCTCCTCTTGTGTTTTACTATATTTTTCATGTTGTTAATTGATTAAATCATTATGTTCAATTAAATGTATGTTAATATCTATGTAAATTATTGAATTAATTCAATAAAACTTAATATACATATTATTTTATATAATAATGCTTGTTAATTATGGTATTAATTATGTCCCTTTAATTTTAGGGTCAAATAATTTGATGAATCCATTTGTTGATTAAGTCCAACCTTCCCCAACTCCATAGGGTTTAGCCTTGTATACCATTGACCTAGATTCTTATAGGGAAATTTTTTTCCATGTAAGGTTGTTAAATCTAAATCATATAATTAAATTTCTACCCTATACAAAGTTTATAATACCCACCTTACACTCCTTTTTAATTCCTATAACAATGAGAAATGGTTTGGGTCAACAAACGATGATATATAAATGTATGAAGAACAATGTGATGGTAATTACTATATCTTTGATTATTGTGATGAAATATGTAATGAGAAGAAAGTAAAAAACATTCTTCCACTTCAACCATGCCTTATCGTTATAACTACTATGAGGTTAAGGACCAACCTTGCCCACATATTAGCCTTACCTATAATAAAACATATTCCTATTCAACCCATTCAATTATTTTTAATTATAGACACCAAAAATACATATCTAAAAATATGGATACAAATAAAAAACTTTATGATAATAATGTTAGTACTTATGAGAATGACTATAGTTATAAGGATCTCCAACATCCGTTTAATGAATTTATCATTCCAACTTATCTTGATAAACAAGTTACCACATATGAATGTGTTATTTATCACTCTTATCTTAAAATGAAAATGGAAACAAATGTTCATGATATCTCTCATTATTCTATATAAATGTAAATAGAAACAAATTATTGAACTATATTTCATTCTTCTATTGAAATGTAAATAGAAAAAAGTATTGTTCTATCTTTCACCCTTCTCTTGAAATGGAAAATAAAATTATTACTTACAATATCCTTCTTTATTTTGAATTAGAAAATGCAATAATTGACGAGGGTTGTTGTAGTCCCCAATATTTAATATTAAAGAATGTGAAAACTAGGTGGTGTCCAAGGCTATCTACAAAATGGGATAAGGGAAATAATGATTTTATATTTCTTTATTCTAGAATTGAAAATTCTTGAAAGGAAATTCAATAACTGAAAGTGAATCTAACCTAAAAACTGAAATAAATAGCTTGTTGGCGAGGGAATTTGTCGGTGGACAAATTTGTGAATTCCTTGCCAAAGCTTTAGGAATCTAAGTGCCTCTACTTAACCGATGCAGCTACTGTGTATGCATGCACGAAAAATCATGGATTTTGGTGGTGGCCTTTTGGCCAAGGATCCAATAGGGGCACTCCTCTAACCATGCGGAAAATGCTTGCAGTTATCTGCAAGGGGGGAATTTTCTATGAAGGCGGGAAAGGGAGTGAGAAAAGAGGTAGGAGAACTAATGTCACAGGTAGAAAACTAGATTCCTGCACACATGGTAGTTAGAAATTTCAACACATGCATTTATGGGAAGAAACAACTTTGCGAATGGCAACAAGACGAGATAAGATTGTGAACCCAAAGTTTCTAAAATCTCCTCATCAAATAGGCTAAAAATCCTTCTTCTTGTATTGATGCTTAAATAGAAGTTGTACATAACGTGGGAATGGAAGAAATTTGAGAATGGAGGAAAGTAGAAGAAAATGACTATCTCCTTTGCTTTCTCTAAGTACAATGCACTCATGAGTTTACAAGATCAATTTCCAACCATACAATGGCATAAAGAAGCCATTAAATATCTTGTAGGAAATGGTTAAAAATTCTTCTTTGTTAGCAAGAAACGGTTTACAATCTTTTTAGTCATTCGCATCTGCTCGATTCTTAATTCGTAAAGAAACGCCAATGGCCAAAAAAACCAGACTTTTCATTACACAGATGTTACACTCATTTTTTAACTTTGAATTTGAACCATTCATCTTGCCTTTGAAAATTTAAACCAGAGTCGTCCACGTGGGAGAAATTTACTGGAGCGGGCGTGGAGGATGCCTTTTGCATTTTGTAACTTTATAGAGATTCGACATTTTTTATATTTTTGGTCTGCTTTCACCACTTTTGATATGGTCTTGACACGTGGATTCACTTGATTGGAGGCGATTCACAGTCACTTTTTAATTTTACCTTTTTAAGGCGGGCTCAAAAACACAAATTGCTCCACCAACCCACTTCCCCACTTTGACTTTCCAATGGCAGGCTCAAGATTTGACTTTTCCTTTGTGTTTGGTAGGGTTGCGGGTCACTTTTTAACTTTAAGCCCCTTTAATGAAAACAAGGCTCAAATTCTCAAATCTCCCGACGATCTACCTCCCCGCTTTGACTCTTTTGATGCGGGCTCAACATTTGACTTTTTCCCTCTTGGCATGATCGGGGTTGCGGGTCACTTTATGAATTTTAGCCCTTTTTACAAAAAGGCTCAAAACCTCAAAGTTATTTTCCGACCCACTTCCAATTATATATGTCCACATACCCATGGATAATGGAGCCAAAATTTGACAAGGAAGAAAATGCATGTCATTCACGATTTGTCGAAAAAATGCGAGAGAAGAAAAAACTCTACCATTTTGCTTTGATTTTCAAATTTCTTTCGCAAACCAAGGAATTGAAAACAATATAAGGTGCGACAATCCATGGCCATAGAAAGATTGAAAATTTCATTCAAATGAGGACAACAATAAAATTTTCATGTGTCCAAACAAGAAAATGGAAAATTTATCAAAACATGCAAACTGAGAGTTTAAACAACTTCAAAGCATGAATTTCTCTATCTTTTCAAACTTCCAACTTTACTTGAACACTTCTGGAGGGTGGGAGCTCAAAATATTTGAATTTGAATTAGAAAATGAAGGGGGGATTTTGAGGGCGACAATAGCTAGCTCTAGCTTGGGGACATGACATGGACTAAGCATAGTGAAGACATGACATGGGAATCCAGAATCTCAATCTCTAGACCCTATAATTCATTGACATGTGCCTTATCCATTGGGCCTTACATAGTCATGTATATTTTTTAGAAATAAATATCAAAAGAAGTAAACACATAAAAAAACAATGGGAAGGAAACACACGACATGCAACAAAAGGGGAAACAAAACCACACAACGGAAAGGGAAACACACCTAATAATCACCTATGGTACAAGGCGGGGGACAACCCGCTTTCACTGATGATACAATTTCAATTATTTCCTACTCTAAGGAAATTCCAGCAGTGTTCCATCCAATTATGAGAGAAGAAAAGTGTTCTCGCCAAAAGCTTCACAAATCTAGAATGGGCCGAGCCATAATGAATCAAACTTTCCATGGCTGCCTTTTGGTTCTCTTCTCTTGTCCCATAATAGGATGAAGTCTCCAACTTTGAATTATCTTGCCTTGGCCTTCTTATCAAAAATATTCTTTACTTTCAATTGGTGCTCCTTAATGCAATCCACCACTTGGAGTCTATTTTCTTCTAGCTTCTCAAGAAAGAGGATCCTCTTGTCAATGGAACCCTTATACGACCATATTCTATTGCCTCGTAGTAGCTTAAGAGTTGGCATCTCGATCGTGAGAGGAATTTTTGCTTCAACTCTATACAATAGTTAGAATGGTGACATACCTATTTCCTTTTTAGGAGTGATCCTATCCACCCATAATGCATCGTACAACCTTTTGTGCCAATTCCTTTGATTCTCGTTTACAAGCTTGCGGACAATGGTCACAATGTTCTTTTTGCTTGATTTGGCATGTCTATTTCCTTATGGATAGTAGTCAGAAGAATGAGATAGGGAGATTCCATAGCCATAGCAAAACTTGATCAACTCTCTTGAAGAGAAATAGGTAGCATTATCTACTACAATCTTCTGTGGAACTCAAACGGACTATGATATTCTCCTTGATGAATTTGCATATTGTTTCAGTGTTGGCTTGTTTGGCCGAATGGCTTCCACCCATTTGGTGAAGTAGTCTATTTTTGTGAGTACATAGGTGTGCCTCGCACTTGAGTGAGGGTTCAAACACCAATGAAGTCCAGCCCCCACTATTGAAATGGTTCTTCAATAACCACAAGCCTGAGTGGTAATGCAGCGAGTTGTGGTCTTCCAACAAACTTTTGGCATGCTTTGCATTTAGAAACCCAATCTTGAGTGTCTACAAAGATGGTGGGCCAATAATACCTTCCTCGAAGGATCTTGTGTGTAGTGACCATTGCTAAAAATGTCCACCACATGCTTGGTCATGGTATGCTTTAAGAAACTTTTCTTGTTGCTCTTTATCTACGCACATGAGGAAACAACCATCTAGGCCTCTTTTGTAAAGCACATGATTCCAGATTACAAATTTAGCTGCCTTCAGCTTGAGTGTTCTCCTTTTCTTGTAATCAAGATGGGGAGGTCATTCTCCATAAGTCAGGTAATAGGCAATATCAACATACCACTCATCAGTAGTGGTGACAAAGAGAACTTATGGGTTGTCTTCTGAACAAGTTGAGCAAGCACAATTTTCTTCACCATATTGAACTTTGAGTGTTTCATCTTCAACAATCAACTTACACAAACCATTTTCCCTTACCAAATTGGAGGGTCAAATCTCCAAGTCATATTCTTGATTCCTTGTAATCCAATTTCCTATTTTATCTTTAAGATCCTCCTATTTCAAGATGGAATTGATTGCACTACTAGGGACCATCACCACCGTATGGGAATTGAGGATGTAAAACTGAAGTTTTTTACAACCTTGACCACTGCATAGGCATGCTTCTCCAATTGGTTGTATTTTAGCTCATGATTTTTCAAAGGACAACTCATGAAAGAAATAGGTTCTTCCACACCTTCATCATTTTTTTGAATGAGAATGGTAGAGAGTGTATGTTCTGATGCATAACAATACATGATGAATTATTTGTTAAAATATGGAGATACAAGAGTTGGAGCCTTGGAAATGGATTTCTTGATCTCTTCAAATGTTGCCTTCCCTTCATTTTTCCATTTGAAGTTTGTTTTTGGTTTCATCATGGAAGTGATGTGCTTCGTCAACTCAGCAAACTCAGGCACAAAACGACGAAGAAAGTTCACCTTTCCGAAGAATGAATGAACTCATTTCTTTCTTGTGGGAAGGGATAATTCTTGAATGGATATAATCCTCTCAAGATCAATGTGTGCTCCATGTTTGTTCACAATGTGCCCCAATAACTTGCCTTCTATGACTCCAAAAATGCACTTTTTTGGATTTAGTGATATGTCATGTTTCCTACACCTTGCAAGTACCTGTTCCAAGTGATAGATATGATCTCCCATCTTCTTTGAAAATACTGTGAGATCATAAATATATATGACAATGCAATGCTTCATATCTTTGAAGGCCAAATTCATTGCCCTTTGGAAGGTAGCTCCTGCATTGATTAGGCCAAAAGGCATTCTCATTGTAGGAAAAAGTACCCCAAGGTGTTGTAACGGTTATTTTGATGTGGTCCTCCTCTGCCACTTTGATTTGATTATATCCTAAGAATACATCAATTAATGAAAGCATTTTAGATCCAATGACTGCTTGTAGGATATGATCTATGATAGGAAGAGGATAATTCTCCTTGAGTGATGCCTGGTTCAGGTTACAAAAATCTACACATATCCTTAGTTCACCATTCTTCTTCCGCACTGGCACAATGTTAGCCACCCACGTTGAATGGTGGATGGGAAAGATGATCCTTGCATTAAGCATCTTCATTACCTCCTCCTTGATGGTATCAATAATCTTTGGGTTGTACACCTTTGTTTCTACCTGAAGGGATTAACACCCTACTTCAAAGGAATTGAGTGATGCATTTCCTTTGGCTAGAAGGATTTGAGTTCATCATAAGAGTAAGCCAAGACATCTGAGTATTTCTTGAGTAATGAAACAAACCTTCTTTTTTCTTCGAGAGCAACATTTTCCAATATTGACCATCCTTGGCTCCTTTGGGGTACCAATGTTTTCTTTATCAAAATCAGCTAGGCACCGAGAAGATTGCTTTTCTTTCTCTTGAATGAATCTTTCATGTTTGTCAAAGAGGTCTTCTAAAGAGACTAGGCCTTTGGGAATTTTGTTCCCTTTTAATTTGATTATTCCCTTATCATCAATCCCTTCAATTCCTTCTTTCTCTTCTTTGGGGACTACTTCTCGGTGTGGGTTTTCACCTCCTTTGAAGAAGAGATTATTGAAATTATCCCTTTTCTCTAAAAAGGCTAGAATTTGGTTATCATCATTGAATACTTGCCAATGATTTACATTAGGCCTGAATTCTATTTCAATGGTCACTCTGTCTTTACCAAAAGAAGGATGAGGTGTCGGTAGGGAGGCTAACACTGCAAGAGAATCAGCCTTTTTTATGTTTCCTTGGAATAGCTTCAATGGAAAATGCATCAAAAGATTCAATGCACGAGTCCCACACTTTGTTTCGTAATGCCGAGTCTTGGATTCTTCACCTAATATTTTTAGCATACCTACTTTACTACAACCTCTGCATCACCTCAAAGATCTCATTTTCTTGATTCACATGTCCTTTGTTGCACTCATGCCTAAGAATGAAGCTTGTAGGAAAATGGGTACAACTCATTGGAAGGAGAGTACAATACTACACCAGCTCCCGAGCCCACACTAGAATGACTACCATCAAATTCCATTGTCCAAATTTGATCTTCCTCTTCCTCCATGAGAAGTGGTAAGTTCTCCTCTTCTTTTTGATGTGAGGAATTAGTTTCTTAGCCCACAATCTTGAAAGAGAATGGTTGCTTTCGGATCATCAAACTTTCGTACTATGAAATTCATCTTTCTTACTGGTAGAAAATTATTCATCTCATCTTTTACTGGGATAGTTGAAGATGACCAATCCATTTTTATCTCTCCATCAAATTTGCTACTGAAACTCCTACTCAATAGCATACTAAAGGATGTTGGGATGTCTGCTACCAGTATGGTTTGGAGCACCTTCTTGTCTAGAAAATCAACTAGTGCTACCTGTGCATCTTTGATTCTTCCTACCAATGGCACTTGTTTGGATTCCATTGAGTAGTAGGTGCCATTTACCCAGGTCAAGGTGAGGCCTAGAGAATTTACAACTTTGGGTGGCATCACATTGTCTAAAGCTCCAGAATCTATGATACAATTATTTAGTTAGAAGCCTTGAATGAGGAGTGACATGAAGAAAGGTTCAACCTCGTTGGTTTTGGACGAATCAAGGTTAGTATGTTTTGGGAAGGTGGTGTGGATGGTGTTGGCATTAATCCTTTAGAATTAGGACTTGAGGATAGAGGGTTACCACCACGAATCGTATTAATGAACCTTTCAAACTGGGTTGGGTGTGTTTGTAGGTATTCTATTGAGAGATGGAATTTGTTTTTGCTTGCATGTGATCTAAGATTGATGCTTCAAGGTCCGAGATTATCGTGGCAATGAAGTAGTGATTGGCACTTTGTCTATTATGTCATATAGCTTCCTCAAATCAAGCAACGTCTTCTTAGATGTGGAAGATCAATTCGGGTATTTCCACAGGAGGGCATCCCAAAATAGCCATGATTTGAATCCATGTGGCTCATATAGCCATTCGAATCCTAGAAAATTTTCTCTTTTTTTGAATTTTGAATTTTCTGAGCTTGTGGTCACATTCAAGTGTAGATGCTACTAAATCTACCCCACAGGTGGGCACCAAAATTGTTGGCAAGGGAATTTTTTGCTTGGACAAATTTTTGAATTCCTTTCCAACACTCTAGGAATTTAAGTCCCTCTACTTAACCGTTGTAGTTGATATGTATGCATGCGTGAAAAAGTGTGGATTTATGTGGTGGCATTTCGGCTAGGGATCCAACAAGGGCACTCCACTAACCCTGCGGAAAATGCTTGCAATTATCTGCAAGGGGGAAATTTTCTATGAAGGTGGGAAAGGGAGTGAGAAAAGAGGTAGGAGAACTAATGTCACAGGTATAAAATTAGATTCCTTCACACACAGTAGTTAGAAATTTCAACACATGCATTTATGGGAAGAAACAACTCTACGAATGGCAACAAGACGAGATAATATTGCAAACCCAAAGTTTCTAAAATCTCCTCATCAAAGAGGCTAAAAATCCTTCTTCTTTTATTGATGCTTAAATAGAAGTTGTACATAATGTGGGAATGGAAGAAATTTGAGAATGGAGGAAAGTAGAAGAAAATGGCTATCTCCTTTGCTTTCTCTAAGTACAATGCACTCGTGAGTTTACAAGATCAATTGCCAACCGTATAAATGGCATGAAGAAGCCATTAAATATCTTACAAGAAATGGTTACAACTTCTTCTTTGTTAGCAAGAAATGGTTTACAATCTTTTCAGTCATTCGCGTTTGTTTAGATTCTTGATTCGCGAAGAAATGCCAATGGCGAAAAACCCAAACTTTTCATAATGCAATCGTTACACTCATTTTGTAACTTTGAATTTGAACCGTTCATCTTTCCTTTGAAACTTTAAATAAGATCCATCCATGTGGGAGAAATTTACTGGAGCGGGTGTGGAGGATGCCTTTTGCATTTTGTGACTTTATAGAGATTTGGCATTTTTTACATTTTTGGTCCGCTCACCCGCTTTTGATATGGTCTTGACACGTGGCTTCACTTGAGTGGAGACAGAGTTATGGGTCACTTTTATAATTTTACCTTTTTTAAGGCAGGCTCAAAAACAAAAATTGTTCCGCCAACCCACTTCCCCACTTTGACTTTCCAATGACGGGCTCAAGATTTGACTTTTTCCTTTGTGTTTGGTAGGGCTACGGGTCACTTTTTAACTTTAAGCCCCTTTAATGAAAACAAGGCTCAAATTCTCAAATCTCCCGATGATCCACCTCCCCACTTTGACTCTTTTGATGCGGGCTCAACATTTGACTTTTTCCCTCTTGGCATGATCGAGGTTATGGGTCACTTTATGACTTTTAGCCCTTTTTACAAAAAGGCTCAAAACCTCAAATTTCTCCATCGACCCACTTCCAATTAGATATTTCCATGTACCTATGGATAATGGAGCCAAAATTTGACAGGGAAGAAAACACCCGTCATTCATGATTATGGAAAAAAATGCAGAGAAGAAGAAAACTCCACCATTTTGTGCCCGATTTTCAAATTTCTTTCGCGAACCAAGGAATTGAAAACAATACAAGGTTCGATGATCCATGGCCATAGAAATATTGACAATTTCATTCAAATGAGGACAACAATAAAATTTTCACGCGTCCAGACAAGAAAACAGAAAATTTATCAAAACGTGTAGACTGGAGAGTTTAAACAACTTCAAAGCATGAATTTCTCTATCTTTTCGGACTTCCAACTTTACTTGAACACTTCTGGAGGGTAGGAGCTCAAAATATTTGAATTTGACTTAGAAAATGAGGGGGATTTTGAGGGCGACAACACGCTAAAAGAAAATCTAATCTAACAAAATAAATAACTGAAAGAAAATATAATCTAACAAACTGAAATAAATAACTAAAAACAAATAAATGATAGTAAACAAATGAAAGTGAATCTTCACAAACAAAACAAAATAAAACACACAATGTTGATTTAAACAATCTAAGTAAAACAATAATGATTTTATTCTTAAAAAACAATAAACCATCCTCCTCCTTGGGTAAGAGTGGGCCCTTGCTCTTCCCTCAAAGTTGGGTTAACAAAACTAAAAATAAGCTACTGCCAAGATACTTGAACTATGGATTTTATTAATCGAAATGATGTTACAAAAATCATCCATCTTCTACCACCATCGCATTGAGTGCTTTGGAGAGATATTTATAACTCATTCCCTTGGTCAATACTCCAACATTAAAGAACTACCTACCTATAATCTTTGGTAAGACTCGACTACATCTTCCAATTTTTAATGAGATAAAAATCGAAGGAATTTATTAAAATACTTAAATTCCATATTTAACTACTTATTTCACTTGCATTTAACTACTTCTTCCACTTGACAAGGAGACAAATGTGGAAGAGATTTAATCAAATACTACAACTCTAGATTGAACTACCTCTTGTACATGTACTTAAATTATTCCACTTTCTAAAGAGACAAATGTGGAAGAGATATAATCAAATATTACATCTCTACATTGAACTACCTCTTACACATGCACTTAACTACTTTTTCCATTTTCTAAGTCTATTCTTGCATGATTGAATCTTTCAATATGACAGTTGTCCCGCCAAATTCTCATCCATGATTTTCTAATCGTTACTATGAACTCAATTTAAAGAATATTTTTAAATCTGCTTTTGGGTTTGGTGTTCCGTAATGTAAGCTTTCCAAAAAAATGATATTATTATTTTCATTGAGAAATGAGGGAGAAATTGTAGTTTTACCGAACTTGTGTTTTTTTGTCTTATTTATTTTCCTTCGACCTTATTCATTGAAAATTCAAATGAATATATCTCCTCAATTATTGTTGTTGTGAAAAAATGGAGATAGGTTTTCCTCCTATCAATAAAAGGAACAAAAACCTCTTTCATTTTCTCATTTGAAGGTTTGTAATTTTAGTTACAATGAATCAGGTGCTGCTTGTGCGAGTCATGCACTTGAAAATCTCCTCCTTCAAATGTTGGTATCTTTGTAACTATTATTGTTGTGTAAAAACAAAGAGGTTTTCCTCCTAGAAATAAGAGGAACAAAAACCTCTTTCAATTTCTCATTTGGAGGTTAGTAACTTTAGTTAGATTTATTTCGTGTTGATTTTGTGAGTCCCGCACTCTTTGACCTACAAATCATGTGCTCTATGACATGCGAGTCATGTACTCTAGGATGTTTGAGTCCTATGTTATTGGCTTTATTATTCTTATGTTCTTGAATTTGTGATTCATGCACTCTTACCTATGTGATTCATGTGTTTGACCATGTGATTCATACTCTTGTTGTAATACATTTTAGATGTAGACACCCCAATTTCACACCTCACCTAAATCAATTAATTTTCTCATTCCATTTCCCATGATAAATTAATTGATATCATTCAATTAATAAAACCTTGTCAACTCCTAATTAATCCTCCCGACATGTCAAATATTCACCATGTCCCCCACTTACGAACTAAATATTCATGTTTAATTCTTGACCATTCCTCATGTCCCCACTCACTTAATCGTGCTTAATTTTCAAAATCATGATTACCCAAAACCTCTAAATTAATCTCACTTTTAGGATATAAATAAAACCTTGATCCCCCCTTTTAAAAACAAGAAAAAATCATGTCCGATCTCTTACATTCTTATTGCACATAGCACCCTTGTCATCTGGTCCTAATGTTCACATGATCCCACTTTGTCCATCCCAAATCCATGATCCTCACATCCCTTGGTGCAAAGTTTAATAGATCATTTACATAGCTAATGTACTGCTCATGTTGGAGAAGCACCTAAACTTCAAGCAGTCTGGGCCCATCCAAGTCATTTCCCATTCCGAGGTTTGTAAAGGAGGTATAAATTTAGATTCAATACTTTCTTACTATCGGTGATTTCTAGAGCTCACAACCTGGCACACCCGATGTGACTTACCCACACTTTGTTACCTTTGGTTTCACGACTATTCACTTTATCCATTTTGTTCTTACTGATATATGTTATTATCATTTCATTTTTGTACCTTATGGCATCCTTTGGCTAACTTTTACATTGTGGGAAGTGCTTTTTCTCTGTGGTGTATTATGGTGTCTGAGTAGGTTATATAGCAATGGATGTGTTTCCTACACCGTTGTGAACCTCTTCGATGATATTCATTTATTTTTCATTCCATTTTGTTTCACATCTTAGTAATCTTTTCATGCAACTATGTAATATTTATTAACATTGGTATACATATTCTAGTGTGTTTCACATATATGTATGATTGGTTGTGGTTATTTTTATTGCTTCATTCTATCTTGTGCAGTATTGAGAGAACCCAAAACAAGAATAAAGTACTAACTCATAAAAAAATTGTTTTGGTGTTTTAATTTTCATAATCATATAGGTATCCTAAAACATCCAAAATCAAAAAAAATCTTGCTTTGCTTAATATTTGTTGATTATTTTGACATGTTTTTGGAGCATTTCGCTTTTGGTCTAATGCTTGTTTTGCGGGGCACACGTATTTTTTGTATCTATGGTAGAAATTTTTATATCTCGCATTATAAGAACAAAAAAAAAATTGCTAAGTTTAGCATGCTACTTAGTTACAACTAATATTTTATATCTTGTATTAGTCTTTGGGGGTTTGTTTTTCATTTTCTGGTTATACAACAGCTTAATTATTTTATTTTTTAGGGCTTCTAATGTTCTATGTAAGCCTACAAAATAAACAATAAAAATAAAATAAATTAAAAGAATAATTAAAAATCAACTTGTTAGGGTATCAAGTTACCCATCCCCTAACCTACCCACAAGCTTGGCTTAGAGATCGGTGATCTACTCCCGAGATATCCCGTCCCTCACCCCTAACTCGTTAACCTCCCCCGACCCTACCAACTCTAAATCTAACCCCGACTCGGTAATCAACTCGTTAAGTCAACCCTAGATATACCCGACAAGCTCACTACTTGCCCCAACACCCACTCTCCTTGACTCCTGCATAACCCCTACCACTCATCGCTCGACCACATGCTAAGTCTCCCACACTTCCCCAACCATACCCAACTACCTTACAACCATCCCCACCACCCTTCACTTGGTCACATGGCTACACACCCGTCAAACCCTTCCCCAATACACCGAGCTCACTCGCCCACTCACCCACACTTCCCATAGTACCATCACACATTCTTGTAACACGCCCTTACCCTGTAAGCCTCCCATCCTCAAAATCCCTCTGCAAACTCCATATGAGCACTTCACAAAGCCCCGTCTTCACAATCCCGAGCTCCAAAACCCACTCTCCCTCACCGCAACACACACACACACATCACTTCATTGCATTAGCTTTTAGGGTTTGCATTATAGGGTTCTTTTATTATATTTGGTTGACCGATAGTTATAGATTAGTTTAATTTGATTTAATTCAACTATTTGATTTACTAAAATTATTCGGTATGTCAACCAATAATTTGATTTTATTCACATAAGATTAATCTCGCCTATGCCTTTCATTAATTAATGTGTTCTCACTTAATTACTTAGTTAATTCATTCACGTTAGGCCTTTTTTATTTACCTAATCCAATAATTCATTTAATCTAGTAATTAATTTTCTTAATTAATCCAAAATCATTTCAAAAAAATCAAAAGCTCATTAAGCCTTTTTTGAACCAAAATTGTTGGGTTAACAAAATTTCCTAAGTATTGAGAGGACATGCGAATGGGGTGTGTCTACGCACGCATGTGTCAAATGAAGAATGGCGTGCCCGGAAGATCAATTCAGGACTTAGCCAATTTTGCATGGAATGGGCTAAAAATAGGAAAATTGGTTGGAGTGTAACCCAAGTAAAGAAAGGAACAAAAAGACTTCACGGCTAAGTAAGACCTATTTTGGGATCACATTGGGAGATCAAGGATCATGCATGGATCACACTAATAATAGGATTAAAGAAAGGGTTATTTATAGATTAATATATTATTAGGCTTAGCATGCATTCTTTGTAGTTTCTTTTGTAAATACTCATGGTTGTTATTGGAGCATGTAGTCTATTTTGAGATGCATGGGTGGTGAAGGAAAGTCCCCACCCCAATATATATTAGTTAATATACATTGTTTTAGTATTTTGTGATGTAGAGTTATGTTTCCCGATTTATTATTGCACATGGTTCTATGATAGTTATTGCAATGTATTTAGCTTTTGTTAGTTGATGAATTAATGTGATGGATAATCATGGATGGATTTTAGTAATTGATGTATTTCATCATGGCATTGGCATGGTGAATCTGATTTTAATGATGGTTTGAACGATTATGTTTCCTTATTACATGTGTTTCCATATGGTGAATTTGATCTTAATAATGGTTTGAACTATTATGTTTCCTTATTACATGTGTTTCCATATGATGAATGTAATGACTTATACTTGATATTATGAACTGTTAATGGTTACTATGAACATGCATGATAACATCTTGACAAAAGAGGGACTTGGTAACTTCACGTGCTTCGGGTGAGAGTTCGAGATCTATCTCGAATGAAGTTTCGAGTGTGCCTAGGCAATTGAGTATAAATAAGAAGACTACATTTTGGTTCCATTTCCAAGACCTCTTTTCAAATTGTCTTCTAGGATGTTTCATACCGATGGCGTATAGATTGACTCTTGCGAGCATTGAGAGTTGGGTTGACAATGGACATGATCGATTTACACAAAGATATGGTTTTGTACCTGATTTCAATGCACACAAGTGGGTGGAGGGGCATATGTATCATGAGATCTATGCGACGTTTTCATCCTTTTTCCTATAGAGTTATATGAGTGGTTGTCAGCATACACATCAAAGAAAAGTTGGAGTTACAGACCAAGGGTTTGGACATAGGAAGATTAGAAAACATTGTTCAATGCAAATCAACCTTGGATGCATGTTGCAGATCATTAGTGGGTTGGTGTTGTGTGTAGCTATAATTTGGAGTACGTTGTTTCTACGTTTTCTTTTCTAGAATTTGTTGAGTTTTAATTTTTATGAAAACCCGGAGGATCTTACATACGTGTTATTTCTTTAGAAATTAAAATATTGATGGTGCTACCGAGTTTACGAAATTACGTATGGCTAGCTAAATCCACCACCGCGCATAGGTGCAAGAGCGGTGTGGTGAAAAATGGTGGACCTAGTGGCAAAAGGCGAGAGAGAGGAAAGGTGGCTTAATTATTATAAAACATGGGATAGGGAATTGAAAAGCATCACGATATTGAGGATTATGTGGAGTTACAAAGGATAATATCTCGTGAAGCATTTGAATCTCACGTGGAAGACATGGAATCGGAGCATTAGGATCTCCCCACTTAGGAAAGCTCAAGATAGACCCCCTTCACTTCCGATGAGAGCATATCGAGAGAAGGAAAGATTGAGGACCACATGCGTGCATTTGATCCCACCTAGCGACCTAGCCCTTGTGTTTGGTGTTCCAGTTCCAAAAGTAGTCAGTGAGAAGTAGGAAAGTGTAGGTAATCCAGTAGCTACATGTAGATATCATTTTCCTTTGAATATAGAAGTGCATCAAACAACACATATACCTATGGTAACACAAACATCATCATTGTTTGGAGGACTGATTGGAGGAATATTTTCTGGAAAGTCATCGGACAAGAGTGTGGGCATGCAAAACATTAGGAATACGTATGGAAGTACTACAATTTTGTAGACTGTGGGAGTTCATTTTAGCACTATAATTAGGATGCAAGGAAGTACATCCACTAGGTTTGGTGGATGATACAAAGGCTCGGTAGGATCAGGAGGATCGGGATCAAGTGGATCAGGTGGTTCTAGAGGTGGAGGAAATATTGGTGGGGGCTCTGGTTCTAGATCTAGTGGGAAAGGTCCACACCCCCATCAAGACACATCAATTTTACTATGATATGTCTCTTCACTTGCTAGAATATAGGGGTATGTAAGATGTAGTATAGGATGTGCAAAAAGGTGAGTCTGTTATGGCAAGCTAAAGGAATCATAGCTTCCGATAGAAAAGTAAGTCAGTTTACTACTACTCTTTAAGGGTGTGTGCATAGTTGGTACAGAAAGTATGACCCGCATCAAACTACGGTGGATTATAATGCTTTGCACTCTATGTTTCTAGATAAGTTCCATACTCTAGAGTTTGAGAATAAGAGTGTCAGTGCACTTAAGGACATTAAACAGGATTATCGAGAGCATTCGGAATATGACATTCATTTTAAAATGTTTATGTCAAAGTTATCTTATGACATACATCCGAGTCAATATGTAAAGTGGTTTACTAGTGGCTTCTGAATCCTTTTAGAATGGCATTATCTCATAAGACCTTTGTTAATCTGTGTGATGCCTTGGAAGCAGCTTTGCACACTAAGGTAATTAGAAGCGTGGACACTGGAGTACACCCATTCTTAGAGATGTAGATTTCATCTATGAAAAACAATTAGAAAATATCTCTACTAATTCAGCTCATAAGATGCGTACTGGAATATGGTGTACAGATTGTGAGGTTGAAGGAAATACTAAAGATATCTTCCCTCGTAATTTTGTGTGTCTCATGTTGATGGATTTTGAGATTTTTCATTTGTACCATGATACGAGTAGATGTCATCTCTTACAACGTGTGATCTGGAAGAATGTGTTTATGTATTATAAGATTTTCAAAACTCATACTCATGACATTATTAATCGCATATTGATTTATCACGTCCATGAATCCATTGAGATGGGTGTATGCCAAACTAATGTAGTAGGTAAATATAAGAAACAAGGAGAACATTATAATGAAGGGCACAACAATGGGGATAATAGGAATAGAGGCTTTCATGGAGGATATAGAGGTAGAGGTTGTGGTGGTGGCGGGGAGGATCGCTTAGAGGATATCATTATACTTATGCATCTCCTAATCATTATCAACATGAGTGCCCTCGAAATTTGGTTTGCTCATGGTGTGGAAAATAGCACAAAATTTTAAGAATGTCCTGACTTATATGAGTACATGAGCAAGCAACACAAGTAGGACAAGGGTGTGGGAATGATAAAGGTACAACACGTAGTTCAAGGTCAATAGATGTTGAAGGTAGCACCTAGTTACGAGTTATAACCCATTTTAGTTACTACACACGTTGAGACTACAAGCACACGTGAACCTCTGAAGTATAAGTCAACTATAACAAAGCAAAAAGTGATAAATGCAAATTATCTCGATGTTTCACATCGAAAGAGGCTTACCAAGAGACTATAGATGTCATCGATATCTACAAGGAGATATTCAAATCCTGAAGAAGCAAGCACGAGTGATGGATCGAGCAAAGAAAAATGAGCTCCAACATAATAATGTAGATGACTTGAAGGATTTCTATTAAATGTTGCACCAAGAGAATATAATCTATTTCTTAGGAGAGTGGTTGAGAGAAAGATGTCGTGCGCAGTGCGAGCACGAGAGGTGGATACTTCATGTGAATCTGCCCCACATCACCATGAGTATGATAAGGAGATTACACTGAATGAAGACATAGATGGGTGGATTTTGAGCAATAGTCGATAGATACAGATGCGGAAGTTAATGTACTCACGTCGGTGTTAGGAAATCAATCTATTAGTGCTCCATTATTTGTGTAATCATTAAATAAGTTAGTATATTGTTTCGGGTGAGTGAGGTTGTTTGTAACAACTCACGTAGGTTAGATTTTTGTTATAGCTACCTCCTAAATTATAGGAGAGCTATATTCCTATTTATATGGGTTCTTGTAATATGAAGTTTAATGTGCTGAATATAATATCCTTGTTGTGTTCAATCTGGTGCTCTTCTTACATTTTCTATTAGAGTCGGCCGAATCCTAGACATATTCTATGTCTTTCTTTGAAGCTTCGATTGCATGATAAAATTTGGGCATCATCAAATTCCTATGATAAGTGACTGATTGTTTTTGCATCCTTATGAGTAAATTTTTGCATTGACGGTTTTTATATAAATTTCCTTCTGCATTATCTATTTGTAGCTCTTTAAAA
The DNA here is from genome assembly GCA_018340775.1 of Taxus wallichiana var. yunnanensis. NCBI lineage: Eukaryota > Viridiplantae > Streptophyta > Pinopsida > Cupressales > Taxaceae > Taxus > Taxus wallichiana. Next base: position 481,105,624 of record CM031236.1, on the reverse strand, counting down.
CATGCCATATAGTTCATGTGTATTCTGTAGATTTGGTTGGACAACGAAATAGAGGATGGGCATATTTTACATGCATGTTAACGCACTCAAATAGTGTAAAAGGAAGAGTTTAAGTTAAACGTACATTAATGGTTTTGATAGATCTGTGCAATACTCATTATTTCAAGCGTTCAAAGCTTGATCTATGTCTGCATTACATGTCCATTATTCACCTAATATGCTCATCATTTTATCTTGTGGGGTTTCAGATATACTATTGTTGTGCAAGGAGCCATAAAGTTAGGAAGTATAATTGATCTTGGACCAACATACTCTTGTGTTGGTTCTTACACACTAGAAATGTCTATTGGCTCTCTACGTGGCACAATTTGTTATGTAATCCCTCAGATAAACCATTTCTTTGGGGATCTGTTATCACCATTTTTGAAATATCCATTATGTCCCACATTACAACATATGCATCTTTGAAGGAAGCATTAAAACCAAGGATATTTGGCTCAAACTTCACACTCCACGTGGAGGCCTCACCATCACGAAGTAAAATAAAAGCCATATCATCATAACAACAAATTGTTTTTGCGAAGAGTGGTCATTTAATACTAGAAACATCAGTCAAAATTAGGTGTGAGTAGTTATATTATCAATGTTAGATAATATAATTTGTGTGTTCGTTATAGTCATTCATTGTTCAATATTCGTCCTCTGTAGTGTGCAGATTTAAATTGTTTAAATATAGTGTGTCATCACTTTAAAAATCAGGAGGCGATATGAAACAGAGTCATTGTTTATTATAGTCTAAGTATTTTCATGAGTCTCGCCATCAAAAGTCAACATGTCCATATAGTATTGAGTCTTTGTCTCCAATTTTTTTTAGAGAGTCATTATTATGTCTCAATTGTGAGTCAAGTTAAATTTTTATTTAAAAATAACTTGTATTGAAATTCATTGTCTATCATATAGGTGATTTTTAGATATTCTTGTCACCTTCAAAATTTTGTATATTGTCATTGTCAAAAGTCTGAAGAAAAAAAAATTCTCACGAGACACATTTTCGGTGTTACCTAAATCGAAAAATAATTTTTTCACATTACGAGAGAAATATTATACCAATAAATCCAATGTGGAAACTCCTGAGTGACATGATCATATTTTCGAGTAAGAAGCATCATTCACTGGAGGACGAGGCATCGAGGTTGGAGGACAATCAACGTCCTCTTGTCAGTCACCAATGATGGGGCCACTTCTGCTATGGTGACATGTGTGAGTGTGCATGTTTATTTCATTGTGATTTTTTCAGAATAATGTGTTATCAAACTTCACATTGTGGGGGAAATAACACAATATTTCTATTTGTGTTGATTGATATATATGGATTCTAAAGTAATCTCTGAAGGTGAAGACATGATGATAGCTGAAATAGTATTGCACATCGTGATATGGTTTGGGGTAAACCATTTGAAAACCTCTTTTGTCTCGGTTTTGGTCAACCGATAGAAAACCATATCTTTGTCTTGGTTTGTGATAATCCAATAGAAAATCACACAACTCTCGGTTTTTGGTTATCGATAGAAAACCATCTTTGTCTTGGTTTGTGATCAACCAATGGAAAATCACACCATCACAAAATTAGGTGCAGTGCAAAATGGATGTTTTCCCCATGTTCACACTAAGGGGGGGAATGTTAGGAAATCAATATATTAGTGCTCCATTATTTGTGTGTAATCATTAAATAAGTTAGTATATTGTTTCGTATGAGTGAGGTTGTTTGCAACAACTCACGTAGGTTAGATTTTTGTTATAGTTACCTCAAAGTATATAAGAGCTATATTCCTATTTATATGGGTTCTTGTAATATGAATTTTAATGTGCTTAATATAATATTCTTTTTGTGTTTAATCTAGTGCTCTGCTTACAATTGGATTCTTGAAATCATATGGGAAGACCACCATTGCAGCCTTATTCAAATGTGTTGTATATGGAAAATAGAACTAGGGATAATCCTATTAGAGTACTAAAGGATGAAACTATTACAATTCAAGGAGCCAAGTTTATGGGGGATTTGAGGTATTGGATTTTGTTGAAGTGGATACCTTCTCGGCATTACTTGGGAAACCCCGTGTTATACAAATAATGCAGATTTACACTTCAATAAAGGGTATATTAGCTTTAATAATAAGGAAGAGTGCATCATTATACCTTGGAAAGATGTGAAGGTTGCTCGTATGTTGATGAGCCTTTGAGTGAAGATGACTTAAATAGGATATATGCGTGCACAATCAGAGACAATGGTGTAACTAAGCCATCTAAGGAAGGAGTGATACAGTGGGATGTTGCTCATTTAGTTAATGTTATCACAAGTACTTCTTGTGATAACTAGGTGCATGGAATGTATGAAGTGGTTGGATGAGAAATCAAGAACACGATTACTTGCATGATCAAGTCGTGCATGGTTAGGTGTTTGAGCTACAACCAGGTACCTTGGTACACTAGTGAGGGGAACCTTGATGTTTTTTTGCGCGCCATAGAAGCCCAATGGAAGAATGAAGGAGACAAAGAAATATGCTAGTATATACTCTACACGAAATAGCAACATCTTTGCTGGTGGGCAACACATAGATGCAACTTTCTAGAATGGTGAGAAGTGAGAATTTCCTTTTCTACTAGGTTTCTAAGGAGCAATGTACCTTCTCAAATATACAAATTTAATTTGAAATTCCCTTCGTCACATCACGTTCCAAATTGTGAGAGACTTTGGACGAACGAACAAGATGCCCTGCCACCATCACTTTGGGTACATAACTTCTACTCCACGTTAAGTGGTTGTGTGCATGCGTGGTATGTTTATGCACGCTTAACAAGGGAAATAATGAACTGGTAGGAGATGACCTCAGGTATGATTCATACTTTTGATTTCTCTTCTACTAAATCTTTGGTCAGTGAAGCACTGCAGATTATGAAGCACCTTACTTTGGGAGATAATGAAAAAGCTCAAGAACTCTTGTTATATATATTTAAAGAGCTTGATATAGAGGCACGCCTTGACCTTGAAGAGACAAAATAAGAAGAGATGGTCTCGCGTGTGGGAAGAAAAGGAAAAGGGTAAACTGGTATGCATGATAAATGATGAGGATGATGAGGACAATAATTTGTATGTTAACTACACTGAAGGTATGTGTGAGGTGATAGACACGGCACATGAAAAGGTGTATCATGATCCTATGAAAACAAAGAAGGTTAACATTGGAATAGATGTAGATCCTAAGGAGGCCATTATTGGTGATTACTTGGTCGGAGCAGGAGGTGGCTAAAATTATTGAACTCTTGTATGACTTCCAAGAATTATTTCCGTGAGGCTATCATGAATTAAAGGGAGTACACCCTTCCTTAGGCGAGATGAGAATCAAGCTTAAAGTAGGCATGTGCCTAGTTAAAAAGAGGTCATACAGGATGAATCTTAATATGTGTCAAAGTAAAGGAAGAAATTGATAAAATGTTGAAGTCTCGGTATAATTGAGTCTCATTTAATTTATCTCAAGGTTGCATTTAATTTATCTCATTATCGTGGTAGGTGAGAACCTACTAGCAAACTTAAAAGTGGCAAACTGTATTTTATATTTTTAAGAACTTGTTCCCACCCAATTAAAGATATCCAGTCGTAGTTGGATAGAGGACCTCGTAAGATTTCCAAAAAGTCCAACCTTGCGTGAATCCGAGCTCCCTGTGAAAATGTTATGGCCGTCGAATATCGGGTGTCTGCTTCTGTCGCTTTCACTGTAATGTTGTACCTCCCGAAGGTGTGCCATAGGCACATCCATTTTCATGTCGACACCTTCTGTCATGTGCCTCTTACCTGCACCATGGGCGCATCCATTTTCGTGTTGACACCTTCTGTCATGCGCCTCTTACCTGCGCCATGGGTGCATCCATTTTCGTGTCGACACCTTCTGTCGTGTGCCTCTTACCTGTGCCATGGGCACATCCATTTTCGTGTCAACACCTTCATCATGCACACCTTTACTGCGCCTTGGCGCATCCATTTTTGTGTCGACACTCTTTGTTGTGCACCCTTTACCTGCGCCTTGGCACATCCATTTTCATGTCGACACTCTTTGATGTGTGCCCTTTACCTGCGCCTCGGCGCATCCATTTTGTGTTGACATCCTCCTCGATGTGCGCCTTTACCTATGCCTTGGCGCGAATTTTCATCAGCTTTGAGTTTATTTGATTTCCATATTCTTCTACTTGTCTATATCTACCCAAGGGGGAAATATATATACAACAATTTGGCAACTCAAAGGGATCACCTTCCTGCTAGGTAGAAGATCAGTGGCCTTTTAGCAATCCATTGGGTATGGAGTCATAAGCAATAACACAAAACCAACTCGATATCGATCTCGAGCCACGATCTCGCAACCCTTCTTCAAGAGCACACTTTGAATGTATAAAATCAACCTAAGAGCAACAAAACCTGTGCCGGAGCACTTAGGGAAATTGAAACCTAACTACAACAAGACAATGTGCATACGCACTTAGAGGAATTTGAAATCTAAACTAATATTTACAAGGGTAAACCTTTTCCTTTTAGTAACAATGTTTAAGGTATATTTTGTTAACCGGAATTGGGAGTTCTTCTCCATCCAATGTAGACAATTGGAAGGCATTACTACTTTTACATCCTGTGACCATGTAGGGACCACTCCAAATGGCATCAAACTTGGAATGCCTTCCTGGTTTTTCCCGATCTGCATCCCATTTTAGAACTAGGTCCCCTTCCTGGAAGGTCTTTGCTCTTGCTTTCTTATCAAACCATCTTTTTACTAAGGCTTGATCCTTCTCAATCATCTAAACTGCATGTTCTCTTATTTCTTCCAATTCCATCAACTCTGCATACCTGGCCTCCATTGGTTCGAACTCAGACAACTCCAACTGCTTCATGAGCTCCAATGCTGGCAATTCTAATGATATAGGCAATACTGCCTCTTTCCCATAGACCAACTTGTAGGGAGAATTACCTGTAGACCTCTTTGGTGTTATCCTGTCAGCCCATAATGCTGATTTTAGCTTGGTATGCCATGTCCTTTGGTTTTCATCCAGATTCCTTCTGATGATTCTTAGCAAATTCTTGTTCGTGGACTCTGCTTTATCCATTACCCTGCGGGTAATAATTTGAAGAGGTGCTCAAATAGATTCCATTCTTGATAGCCCATTCATAATCTTGGAACCTATGAATGCCAATGTATTTTCTAATATGATAGTGGTAGGCGCACAACACAGTCACTATCCCTTCATAAAATTCTAGTATGTTAGACTCATTTGCCTCTTTGAGCGCTCTTTGCTTGGTCCACTTGGTGAAATAGTCATTGCCATGAGAATCCACTTGTGGCCTTGGCTTGAGTTTGGGTTGATGACCCCGATGAAGTCCAATCCCCATTGCATAAATGGTTGGTCAACCAAAATTGGGTGCAATGGAAGCGCTGCTAGTCTTTCTTTTCCCGTGAAGAGTGCACATTTCTTGCACTTTCTTATCCATGTATGGCAGTCACTGAAAACTATCAGCCAATAATACCCTGCCTTCATTATCTTGAGAGTCGTTACTCATGGGGAAAAATGTCCTCTGGAATCTCCATCATGAAAATCTTGTAACACCCTCTCAATTTGACCTGTCCCAATGCACCTCAATAGAACTCCATTGATGTCTTTTTTAAACAAAACACCATCAACAAGCACATATGGAATGGCTTGTAATCTAAAGTATCTCCTCTTTGATTTTCTCATTTCTGGAGGGCATAGGCCTGTCTGTAGGAAGTGTATCATATTACAGAGTCCAACAAGGAGGGGCACATCATCATCTTCTGTTCTTGACCATCTGTAGTACACCAAGAGCAGTCTCTTTTTCATCACCTGCTTCAACTTGCCGACTCAAAGCTAGCTATTCACATAGTCCTTTTCCACGTACTAGTTTTGTGACCTTGATCTCGATGTCATATTCCATGACACGGGTTATCCATCCTGCACGTTTCTCATTCAAATCCTTGTTTAGAAGGAAGTCCTTGACTCCCGCATGAGAGACCAACAATTGGATCTTGTTGTTTGAGACTAGGTGCTTGAATTTCTTTAAGCTCTTGATCACTGCAAGGACATGCTTTTCAATGAAAGAGTACCTTGTTTCGTATTCCTCCAGGCCTTGACTGAAGAAAGCAATTGGTTGTTCTAATCCTTCTTTGTTTTGTTGTACTAAGATTGCAGAAATTGTGTCTCCACCACCAAAGGCATATAGCATGAAATCCTTGGAGAAGTCTAGATTGACGAGAGTTGGAGCTTGAGATATAGCCTCTTTTATTGCCTCAAAACTTGCCTTGCCTTCAGATGTCCACTTAAATGTCATGCTCTTTTTTAACATCAGCGTTATTGGCTTTACGAGAGCTGCAAAGTTTGGAACAAACCTGTGGACAAAATTGATCCTTCCCAAGAAGCTTTGAAGATCCTTCTTGTGACTTGGCAATGGCAACGCTCGAATTGCTTCAACTCTTTCTGGGTCAATCGTCAATCCCTCCTTTGAAACAATATGGCCTAGAAGTTTTCCTTCGTGAGCCAAGAATATACATTTTTGGGGTTCAATGATACCCCAAATCTTCTACACCTCTGAAATACTTGCCTCAGATGAAAGAGGTGATCCGCTGCATTTTTGAGAATACAGTGATGTCGTCAAGATATATCAGAACTATTTTATTGATCAACCCCTTGAATGCCATATCCATTGCCCTTTGGAAAGTGGCTCCAGCATTTGATAGCCCAAATGGCATCTTCTTATAGGCATAGGTGCCCCATTTGGTGGTGAAAGCCATCTTGAACTGGTCATCTTCTTTCACCATTACCTGATTATACCCTGAGTAGCCATCTAGGAGAGAGAATCTCTTCGAACCGGATACCACTTGCAATATTTGTTCCATTGAAGGAAGTGGGTAATGGTCTTTGAGAGATGCCCTATTGAGGTCTCGGAAGTCTACACATAGCCTAATTTCTCCACTCTTCTTCTGACCAGGAACCAAGTTTGCAACCTAGCTTGAGTGCTTGATCGGGAATATAATGCTTGCCTCTATTAACTTGTTTAGCTCTTTCTTCATTAGAGGCTCAATGTGAGGGTTGACTGGTCTCTGCTTCTGCCTGATGGGCTTAGCATCTGGATCCAATTCTATGGTATGTTGTGCCAACTTCGGATTGAAACCTCTTAAGTCTTCATAGCTCCAAGCGAAGACATCTGGAAATTCTTGGCAAAGTTGTATGAAATCTGATTTCTCCTACTCAGTGGCCACTTTACCAATTTGAAGTGTTTTGCCTTCCCCAACCGGAATTGGCTCTGAATCTTCTCTCTTGACCTGTATGTTAGCCTTTTCCTTACGGAACTGGTCGTTAGGGTTGAAGATAGACTCCAATGTTACTAAACCCTTGGGAAGCTTGTTTGTCCATAACTGCACTACTTGATCCCCATACTGCTGCTCTAATCTATCTTGATTCCTAGCTGAGAATTCAGCCTCTTCTTGTAAAAATTGACGATCTGTTGATCGTTCTCAAACACCTGCCAGCTTGTGTTATTATCTGGAACTGCTGGCCTCACAATCACATGGATATGTGGTTGTGTTTTTTCCCTTTTGATGTTGTCAACCACATCAAACGTTGCTCCAACTGCTGCGAGCCTATCCGCAGCTTCATTTTTCTTCCTAGGTATGGACATGATGTTGAAAGCTTCAAAATCCTCAACGAGGTCCCATACCCTATTCTTGTAGTTCTTCAGCAGTCATTCTTTGTAGCATGTTGTCCCCTGACTTGATTGACGATTAGCTCACTATCTCCGAACACCTGCAAGTTCTTTATGCCCTTTTTCCTGGCCCAATGAAGTCCATGAATCAAGGCCTCATATTCAGCTGTGTTGTTTGAACAGGAAAACTGGAAACGGAAAGTTGAATAATATTTGATGCCTTGAGGTGAAACAAGCATAGCTCCTCCTCCTGCACCTTGCCTACTCCTTGATCCATCGAAAAATAATTGCCATACCTCATTGTCATCCTTATGGTCTGGTTTGGTGATGCTAGGAATAGGATGGTTTTCTTCATGTATGCAATAGACTCCTAGCTCAGATTCTTCTACTTCTTGGTAGGGATCAAAATCATGTACCTTACTTGCCCATTCATCAAGAGTCAAATCTAGGGCCTTCCAACTTTGGTGTTAGCTTCATCTGTGCTTGGATAATCTTCTTGATCAAATGTTGAACAGTTGGCATTGATTTGGCTTGGAGTATGAGGCTCAATATGAAAGTTTGCAATTGGTTCGGATCTGATTGTGACCTTAGTACCATATCTTGTTCTGAACAACATGTGTGACCAATCAGCAGATAAGTAGCCTCCAATTCTAGCTGTGAAATCCCTTGATAAGCATAGGGCAAATAGTGGTGGAAAATCTATCACTGACACATCTTGCAAAACGGTAACGTTGGGGCATGCATGCAATAAGATTCAAACCTTTAATCACTCCCACCATTGTTGCTTTCTTTGTCCCATCCAATTGCACTACCCCCTTTGATATGACTTCATATTGGAGACCCAGCTGATCAGCTATTTGCTTGGGCATGACAAAACTACTTGCCCCAGAATCAATCATGCAATTGTGTACTAGTTTATCCCAATGATTAATGAAACATAGAATGGAGGGGCTTCAAAACTTTACCTTGTTTTCCTCCATGATTCCCTTCAGGCTGAGTAGCATTTGTGAGGACATTCTCTTGCATATGGACCTGCTGGTTCGAAGTTGACCAATTCTTCATGGCAGCTTGTAGAAGATCTCTTTGGCCTAGGATGGATAAAGATTCCCACATTGATATATTCACATTTGTCTTCTTCATTTGATCAATGATGCTAAATGGGGATGAAACATCTCTTTGTTGTCCTTTAACTTACATTCCTTTCTTGTGCATGGGCAGCAACAGCTGGCATTTGAGTTGGTTTAGAAGGTGGTTTGGGCTGTCCTTGCATGTTTGGAGCTGCATTTTGCTTACCGACACCTTGTGGAGTGATGGAAGGTTGTAGATCACTTGGAGCCAATGACTTCCCTTCACCAATATTCCTCTTCTTTGATCTTGTGTTAGCTGCTACACTCTGAGAAATTGTTTGATTCATGCCACAAAAATCCTCAGCTTGCCAATTCGCAAGTGCGGTATCATTTGGAGCTGTGTTTTGCTGAGATGTCCCTTGTTGCTGATTTGTTTCTTGACTCACTTCACCCTCAACGCCAGTAGTTGTCACCATCAAGGCTTGGTTCAAAGCACCATTGAAGCACATAGATTGGTTGTGAGGTTCATTGCATGGGAAACACCAATCATACTCTTGAGCTATGTTGTTTTGCACTGGCACTAATGCTTTAGAAGCAGATGCAACATTGGGGTTATAGGGCTGAAATGGTCTATTGGTGGGAGGCCTTACTTGGCTTTGATTTGTAGCTGGATTGGGTGGCCTATTGGGTTGGTATGGTGGCCTAGCCTGGTACTGCGCTTGAGGCTGATACGGTCTAGCACTTTGAGCTTGCTGTCTTTTGATAGTCACCAGCTCATTTCCAAGGTTCTGCAATTGTTTCATAACCTCTTGGAGTTCATTTGAAGCACTAGAGGATGAAGTAGAAGTTTCATTTGAACTTTGATTTCTAGGAGTGGGAATAGGAGCCAAAGTGGGTGCTTGACTAGTGCTTGGATTTTCTAAGTTTGGATACAAGGGCATGGGAGGCCTAGGAGCCAGCTTACCAGCTTGAATAAGACAGTTTTCAGCCCTAATGGCAATGCTATAAGCAGCAGGTAAGGTTGTGCCTCCCATAGATTGAATTAACATAGAAATATCAGAATTCAAAGCTTTAAGATAATATAGAAAAGCACCTTTAGCTTGTTGGCCTAACGACCCTTTGGAATCCTATCCCAAGACCTTTGAAATCTGAAGTTGAAGTCAGTCAGTTGCTCATTGGGAGCTCTCTTGATAGTTATCAATTGTTCTAGTAGAGACAAATTGTCTCCCTTTTCTCCAAACTTCTCATGGAGAACTATGCATAACTGATTCCAATTTTGGATAGAACCAGCTCCAAGGCTCCTAAACCATTGCAATGCCTTCCCTTTGAATGAAGATGCCAGCAATTTGATAGCAACATCCATTTCATTTATCTCATGGATTGCACAAACGTTAGCAATGTCTTTGACATGATCACCAGGAGTGGTATGATTTTCTCCAGTGAAAAATGGAATGTTCTTCAATGCTGCAATTGGAACTGGATTTTGTGCATTGAGGGCAAGTGGGCTACTGCCAGTGAAATTGACAAAGGGATTCGGTGGTTGTGCCATTCTGATTGGCCTGAGAACCCTTGTTGATGCGAGAAAAGGTCTACCAGGTGGAGGTGTAGACAAAGTCTGGTTAGGTGGAGATGGTGATCTTTGTGGTCTTCTTCCTCTCCTTCCTCTACCTGGTGATAGTTGCAAGTGGAAAAATAACCCCTCTTCTCGAGTATCAGACCTGGTTCGAATTCTTCTCATATGCCTAGGCAACTTTTGCTTGCTACACCACTGAATTCTATCCCTTCGGAGTCGCCAGATGTGTTAGAGAATGAGCCTGAAAATGCTAGATTATGCCAAGTTACACACCAAACCTGACAATATTAAAAATAGAATTTAAAACTTTGAAGGACCCAAATAGTTCTTCAATTCGGTTATCGGGTCTTGTTGTGCAACTACTAATCCCCAAAGCGGGAAAAACTCGAGGTCATGCGAAAAACTTACAAAACCAGAAATACTTGTGTCGGAACTTGGGAAAAAACCCGAAATACTAAAAACCATGAAATTTTGAAAGTCAAAATCTCAAAAATATAAGAATACCCTTTTGAAGATTATCCCCCGATCTATCAACTGGTGAAATTTTGACTTGTTTTGAGCAAGTTAAGCCCTTGAAAATTGATTTCAAAGTTCAGCCTGGAAGGTGAAAAATCTGAAATTGTAAAACCTGCAATTTTTAAGTCCAAATTTCTTGAAAATTCCTTCAAATCTTGTGGAATGACCTCTTGGTCCCACCAGGTGTGCCAAAACTATTGATGGTGAATCACAACACCCCTGAATGTCTGCAACTTGATGGGTTGAGACTCTCAGTGCGATTGCATAACATGGAGCTTTTCCCAAGTGTGGGACCTTGTGAAATCGGAAAAGCTCTCCGGATGAAGGCCGGTTCCTATTCCTCTGTTCAGATGCACACATAAAAATGCAGAGGGTTTACTCAAAACCTAATCTAACTTTCCAAGGAGACAGGGTAAGAAGATGCATAAAATAAACCTAAACTAACAAAGGTGATGCACCGAGGAATGAAGAACACACTGTCTTGCCAATAAACACAAACCATTAAAATGCAATGCAAGATCATGCACAGATAACCAAATTTGTAGTGAAAGATCGGAGGATGCAAATGAACATAGAGAGGGTTGAGAATCATCCACAGACATGCATTATTTGCTCCAAAGATTGATATAATACACTACAAAATGCCAAGAGGCAAAGTTGCATTACAATTTTAGATGGGAGGTTTGAACTCCACAAATTCACCTGCCAAAGAGAAGAAGGGAGGGGCAAAACAAGAATTTCCAACCTTTAGAAAGAAGCCCCTCCTTACAATTTATAGGAAGAATGAGAGAGGAAGAGAGAAATCCAAATCTACCCCAACCACCTCCAGGTTGCATTTAATTTATCTCATTATGGTGGTAGGTGAGAACCCTAGCAAACTTAAAAGTGGCGAACTGTATTTTGCATTTTTAAGAACTTGTTCCCACCCAATTAAATATATCTAGTCGTAGTTGGATAGAGGACCTCGTAAGCTTTCCAAAAATTCCAACCTTGCGTGAATCCGAGCTCCCTGTGAAAAGTTATGGCCATCTGAATATCTGGGTCGGAAGTCACTTCTTCTGTCGGTGCTCGAATGTTGCAACTCTTGAAGGTGCACCATAGGCACATCCATTTTCATGTCGACACCTTCTATCGTGTACCTCTTACCTGTGCCATGGGTACATCTATTTTCGTGTGTCGACACCTTTTGTCGTGTGCCTCTTACTGCGTCATGGCGCATCCCATTTTCGTGTCGACACCTTCTGTCATGCGCCTCTTACCTGCACCATGGCGCATCCATTTTCGTGTCGATACCTTCTATCGTGCGCCCTTTACCTGTGCCTTGGCGCATCCATTTTCATGTCGACACTCTTTGTTGTGCGCCCTTTATCTGCGCCTTGGCGCATCCATTTTCGTGTCAACACTCTTTGATGTGTTCCTTTACTGCGCGCTTGGCGCATCCATTTTTGTGTTGACATCCTCGATGTGCGCCCTTTACTCGTGCCTTGGGCACGAATTTTCATCGGGCTTTGAGTTTCTTTGATTTCCATATTCTTCTCGCTTTATATCTACCCTGGGGAAAGATATATACAACAAGAACCTAATAATCAAAGTGAGGTGCACATATTTTTGGGACATAGAGGGTATTATAGGAAATTATTTAAGGGGTATGCAAAGATTTCCACACCCTTAGAAGAATCTTTTAAAGAAAAAGGAAAATTCTATTGGGGTCACGTGCAATAGTAGGTCTTTGAAGCATTGAAGGAAAATCTTACTACTACACCTATTTTGTGCTTTCCTTCATGGGAAAAACCCTTTCATGTTCACATAGACACTTATGGTATGGAAATTGATGCAGTGTTGACTTAATCAAGAGAGGGAATTATAGACCACCCCATTTACTTTGCAAGCAGTAAGTTGACACCCGCATAGCAGAATTATGCAACTACTAAGTGTGAGGATTTTTCTATGATCTACGTGTTGTACAAATTTAGACAATACTTATTGGCAACACCATTTATATTATTTATAGATCATATGGCACTTAAGTATTTGTTCAACAAGCATGTTTTACAAGGGCATATTTGTAGGTGGATACTATTATTTTAGGATTTTGAATTTATAGTTGTTGTCAAGCCAGGAAAAAGTAATTCAGGGCCTAACCATTTGTCAAGGAATCATTCTCGCAAGGACACATAGAGCATTGAAAACAAAATTCCTAATGCAAAACTTTTCAGTTAAACCGTGCACCCACAAAATTTGAGGATATTGCATTATTCTTGCGCCCGGATAGGTGCATGAGGGAATGAAGACATTAGAAAAGAAGAAAATTGCAATACATGTGGCACCTTACCAGTTGATAGGTGGAGATTTATACAAGTTAGGTCATGATGAATTTTGCACCAATGGTGTTCTAGAGCATGAGCATGAGGCTATTATGGAAGAAGCTCATGGTGGAATTAGCAGGAGGTCATTATGTTGGGGATGTTACCGCATGCAAGATTTTGATGGATGGATTATGGTGGGAAACTTTGTACAAGGATATTAAAGAATATGTCAAGGCGTGTGACCATTTTCAGTGCCTTGGGAATCCTAGAACTAGAGATGAGATGCCTTTGAGGCCTATTGCAAGTGTTGAACCTTTTGAGAAATGGGCTATTGAATTTTAGGTCCTATTTCCCCACCATGTGTAGGACTAGTGTGTGCTATATTATAACTTGTACAGACTATCTGACAAGGTGGGAAGAAGTAGCACCTACCAAATATTACATGTAGCTAATTGGGCAGAACCAAGATTTTTATGGGAGAACATTATCAATAGGTATGGATGTCCATTGAGTTTAACAAGTGATAGGGGCACTCATTTCCTAAATGAGAAAATCATGATATTATTAGATGATTTTATGGTGGCACACCATAATACTACACCCTATCACCCATAAGCCAATGGTACTGCTGAAGCTTTCAATAAGATTCTGGGACAAACATTGATAAAAATTTGTGATGTTGGAAGGAAATACTAGGATGATAAAGTATATGTTGTACTTTGGGCATATAGGACAACATAAAAAAGGTTGAATAAGGCCACACACTTTCATTTGGTGTTTGAGGCAGAGGTTATATTTCCTATTGAATTTATTTTACCTTCCATGTGTATTGCAAGCACAGGAGGACTAGATGATGAGAACATTGTTGAGGAGCGCAAAGACAAACTAATGCAGTTAGATGAGAGGTGTGTTATTTCCCAATGGATCCAAAAGACAGAGAAAGGTGAGATAAAAGGCCTGACATGATAGACACATAAGGAATAAAATGTTTGAAGTGGGAAAGATGGTTCTTTTTATGATTCAAATTTTGTGCACCACCCAGGAAACTCAAAGTTCATTGGTTGGGACCTTTTGTAGTAAAAAAGATACTTGAATCGATGTTTGTTATTTGCAAGTGTTGGATGGCACTTTATTTCCTAGTTACTTTAATGGGAGTAGGCTGAATCCCTACTATAAATAAAGCTTCTTGGTGTTTGTAATAAGGCAATATTACCATTTAGATTATATTTCCTTTTATGTGTTTCCTTTCATCGTTGTTATGTTTTTTCAATTTAGTTATGTGTTTTGTTGTAATAAGTGTGTTTACACACTTTGGAAGCTGATTACTATCTTTTGAATGCATGCGCAGAGGACCACGCATTCTTTTAGCATGGGGTGGAGAAAACAAAAAATGGATTTTTCGAAATGAGATTCGAAGTGAAGGTTATTATATAGGTACATATATGGGTTAGAGCATGAATGTCCTCTAAAATATTGGTGCGCATAGAAGAAATATGTTACAAGTGCTCGATTCAAGGTGTCTTTAAGGAAATTTTCTTAGATTAAAGACCAAACGTAAAGGGATGATCACACAATGTAGTGCAAGATAGGAAACAACATGGGAAACTACTTAGTATGACGCGCAGAGGATTATGTACTTCAGCGCATGGAGGCATGCGTAAGGAGGTATGTGGCTTAAAATTAGTGTCCGTGCTTGAAGGTTATGACTGGGGCATGGAAAAAGTAGTGAAAAGTGTGGAAAAAGTAGAAAATTGTAATTAAAGTTGGGTATGGTGGTAGGTGAAGAAAAATTAATGTGGAAAAAATTACAAAATCTATAAAAGGGGTGTTCATGATTTTTTTTTACCTTAAATGTTTTGAGTTTTCGAGGTGTGAAGATGGATTTGAAGTGCGAAAAATCAAAAAGTATGAGAGTGATTGTATAAAGCAGCGAACTAATTGATATTTGGACACGGCCATAACAGAGCTCCATTGGAAGGGTGTTTGAGCTAGTAGAAGACATGTAGAAGGAAGGTTTGCATAATTAGGGTTTGAAGAGAACATAATTACAACTAGGGCATGTTAGGTCACGCATATTTGGAGTTACAGAGGTCAAACGAGTGCAAGGAAGCATTGTAAAAATTGTAATGGCACCCAAGAGAGCACCTAGGGTGACCACATGAGGCAAGAAGAAGGATGAACTAGAGGTGGAAGTTGAATACGCACTGAAAGTCGCTTTTAGAGATAGAATAACCAAAGGAGTCATTATGGGGTTAGATTGGGAGTTTCATATACGAAGAAGAAAGGTGAGAGACTAAAATCACCGCACCACTGCAAAATCAAACCAAATTGAAAAGGAGCTGGTTAAAAGGACAGGTCTTACGGACTAAAGATGACAAACCCATCTATAATGACAAAGGGAAAAAGATGTTAGAGAAATTTAGGGTTTTCTGTGTTTATGAGTTTCCATACTTTGGAAAGTGGAGAGAAATTACTAGTGGCTAATGTCTAGATTCCATGAGGACTTCTTTTATTTTGCAGATTTACGACAGTGCACCTCATCACACCCTTGATCAGAAAATTGACAGGATTGAGGAGTTCGGGGACCGAGATTACTAAAGAACTTGGATTGTGATGTGGGTGTTAATTATACTTACATTGAGTTTGCATATCATATATGATGTCATGCAATGGACATGTCAAAGATATAGGACCATGTGGTTAAAATTTCCACACACCTTCTCACAAAGTTTAATAACCTGTGAGTGTTGGGGCCACACGAATAAGAAGTGGCTCCACGTTGCAAAGAAAATGGAAGAGGGGACTATATATAAATTTATTGGGTTCATAGCTGAAACAATCATTGAAGAGGCGCATAAGGGAGATGAGATAAGTTGGAGTGTTATTCTTCTATCTATTATATTTGTAGAAATTAGGGTTGTAAACAGCCCTAATGATAGAATATGGCAATTCTCGGAGGATAAGAATTCATTGGAAAAGGTTTGCAAAATACACTTGTGAGAGTACTATGAGTGGCCCATATAAGCAAAGGTTGGAGCTTTGGTACAAGTGCATGCGTGAGGATTTTGAATACGAGTGGAGGATACCCAAGGACTTACCTGCCATAGTGGATAAGAAGGCGAGTTTACGCTTCTTTCAACATTACTGTATTGGAAGGTTCAAAATGAAGGATGGTAAGTGGAGCCCTTGGTGCAAGATCCCTTACACATTCATTGTGCATTACTTTCAAGCTTCTGTTAACATATTTTTAAATGTGCACAAACTTAGGTTTGATACATAAATTTAATTTTGATTACCATACACTTAGGAAGAAATATGTTTATCTAGGTAAGTCTACATATATTGAAACAATGATATTTGATGATATTGCTATTAGTTCCATGAATTTGGTGGTTGGGAAGTTGGGTGTAGATAAGGTGTACCTTAACCTTAAGCCCAAGTTGATGAATGGAAAATATATTGAGAATGAGTTCAAACTCCCTGAGGCGCCCAAGGGACAGCACACAGTTAGAACAATATAGGAATATGATCCCACTCCTCCCAAAACAAATGAGGAAGAGCTTGGGATGAAGAAGAGGAGATGGAAGATAACAGTTCACCGCATCATGGCACAAGAAGGAAACCAAATGTAGGTATGAATATGTCATGCAAGATTACTCCTCCCGGGCAGGAAGAGGAAGAGGAAGTAAGGATGGAGACCGATGTTGAAGAAACAGAGAAGAAGAAGGCGGAGTAGAATATCAAGGCTTCATAAGAGTATTAAGGAGAACTAGGATGAGAGTGATTGTGTGGGACCCTCTCACCACTAAGAATATCATTGAAGACCTCTCCTATCAAACCAAACCCACAGAAGAAGACAAATAAAAGGCCCAAGTATGTGCCTAGGAAAAAAAAAGTGAAGAAGAATTGTTTGATGAGGTTACACACACTTTGTGGGGATACACCAGTTATCGATGTAGAAAGAGGAGAGGATCCTAGAGATGAAGAGACTAAACATGATGCAGAGAGGTGCATGGTGTGTGTGAGGAGGAATACCTCATGGGAAGAGGTGAAGAAAGAGAACAAATTATTTTTTAGCCATCGGTGAGCCTTCTAGAGAGCATGGGGTGTGACAAGTAAAGGCCCATTCAGATGCATGGATGCATATCCCTAAGGGAAGGCGGTATGGAAGGAATAAAGGAGAATAAATTTATAATATGCCTAAGTTTGGGTATGGTAATGACCCTTTCAAGATTATTCATGCCATATTTCAGATCACCCTCGCCCCTGAAAAATTATATGGTTTGGAATTGATAGATCCCAAGAGTGAAAATAAATGCACAAGGAAGAAGTTGTCTTGGAGCATGCAGACGCATATGGACGAACCAGAGTTCAATGTTAAGGAAGAAGCATGCATCAGGAGGAAGATGAAAAAGGGATCCCAAGAAGTGCATATGATAGTAAAGTGAACAGAATTCACTGATGAACATGCAAATAATGCCTTGATTAAGATGGCAATGAAGGAGCGCGTAGAAACTCGGATAAGGTGTTTACACTCATAACATTGCTCAAAGATAATAAAAATATGAAGGAACAAATTGAGAAACTAACGAGGTTTGTAAGAAAGATAAAGAATGAAAAAAACATTTCTTGGATTTTTTTGTGAAATTGGGGTGAAATTGTATAGGTGCAACTTAATTTGATGAACAAATGAATAAAACTTACAATTCATCCTTGCACTTTTTGCAAGATTGTGTTCATCTTTTTCTTGAGAAGAAGTTGGCCATCGTAGAAAATATGGAAGAAAATGTTGTGGTCAAGAAGGAAATAACCAAGAAATTGATTGCATGTAGAGTTGTAGAGTATGACGCCATACTCCAAAATTTAAAAGATGAGTTGAAGAAGGCAATTTGGGCACTGGGATATTGTGAGGATCCTGAATAGATCCTCAAAACAAGGAAAATCTAGGAAGAAAACGAAGTCCTTGTAGCTAAGAAGGATGAGACCCTTGGCCAGAGGAGAGGCTAGCTAAAGTAGCAAAGAAGCACGATGCACTCAAGATAGCCAGGACCCCACAAAGAAAGAATAAAGTAGATGGGGAAGTTAGTCGTGTGAAAAAAATGGATTTCATAGATTGCTTGATTTCAAAGTTAGATGGATTGATAAGGGAGTTAAGGCACAAGGGTGAAGACATGACCTTGGAGGAGATGGAACAAGTGCTTGGAGATGTCCCTGAGAAAGCCAAGAAAGGGCTAGGAGAATGGAATGAATTAGAAGATGATATCAATAAAGAATGCCTTGAACTTATGCTACTAGTTGAATGAGTGCTTTGGTTATCCTTTCATTCTTTCATTCTCATTCTTTATACTTCTATATTCTTTGGAGAGATAATCTAAACAACCCCATTGCTTTGAGGGTGGAAATATCATTAGTTTGGGGGTAATGTTGGGTCGAAAAAATTTCCTAAGTATTGAGTGCGCGTGCGAAGGGGGTGTGGATGCACGCACATGTGTCGATTGAAGAAGGGCACGCCTAGGAAGATCAGTTCGGGACTCATCCGATTGTGCATTGAATGGGCTAAAAATAGAAAAAGTGGTTGGAGTGCGGCCCAAGTAAAGAAAGGAGAAAAAGACTTTGCGGCTAAGTAAGAGCTATTTTGGGATCACGGTGGGGATCAAGGATCATGCATGGATCAAGTATAATAATAGAATTAAAGCAAGGGTTATTTATAGATTAGTCTATTATTAGGCTTAGCATGCATGCTTTGTAGTTGCTTTTGTAAGTACACATGGTTATTATTATAGCATGCAATATATTTTGAGATTCATGGGTGATGAAGGGCAAGTCCCTATCCCTATATATATATATATATATATATATATATATATATATATATATATATATATATATATATATATATATTAATCTACATTTTTAGTATTTTGTGATGTAATAGAGTTATGTTTCCCTGATTTACTAGCATGCATGGTTCTGTGATAGTGATTGCAATGTATTCAGCTTTTGTTACTTGATGAATTAATGTAATGGATAATTGTGGATGGATTCTAGTAATTGATGTATTTGATCATGGTATTTGTATGGTGAATCTAATCTTAATAATGGTTTGAATGTATGTTTCCTTATTACATGTGTTTCCATATGATGAATGTAATGACTTATACTTGAGATTATGAATTGTTAATGGTTACTATGAACATGCATGCTAACATCTTGACAAGATTTCACAAAGGAGGGACCTAGTAGCTTTATGTGCTTTGGTTGAGCGTTCATATATATCTAAATGAAGTGTTAACGCGCCTAGAAATTGAGTACGTAAAAAATAAGACTAAATTTTTTTGTTAATTAGCTTAATTATTTTTCTTATTCAGGTCCTTTTCAAAAAGGACAAAAATAAACTACGACCTTTCAATTGTTTTTATCATAGTTTTGACTATGCGATCTAGTGGTGTTACTTGTTCTTACGGGGTTCTAGGACACTTCGGTTAATTTCCTCCACCGTCAAAGAATTTTTATCAAGCATACACTTGATTAAGACCCCTTTCACTTAGATTTTCTAACATTTCATCAATTGTGAAAGTTACAAATATAGGGCTATTGGACGTTCCAAAGAATCTTGAGAATCGAAACACGGTTGTGTCATTTTTCATCATTTTTTTCTTTATCTACCTTGAAAATTTTTTCAACAATTATTTACAGGACTCCTTTTCCAAAGACACAATACAAAACTTGAATTGATATCTTGTGTTCACAAATTCGTCCATCATAATTAACTTAATTAAATCACCACATTTTACTAGATTTAGTTTCCTTTTCTCGATCATTGCTAGATTTTAGTTACATTTCTAACAATTTTTATTTCAATCATGATTATGTATGCTCTTTTCCTGTGCCTTCGAGCGATCTAGACTATCAAAATGGCCATGATTATATATTTTTCGTAACTCTTCTTATCTATTTTACTAGCTTTAGTTTCCTTTCTTAATCATTTCTAGATTACAATTGCATTTTTATCAATTTTTGTTTTGATCACGATCGTGTATACTCTTTTCATGCACCTTTGAGCGATCTAGAAAATCAAAAATGACCACGATCATTTTCTAACACTTCTACTGTAAGACAACTACTAATTTGTTTCATGTAGGACCATATCTCTTGGAATTTTTCAAAAAAATAAAATAAAATCTTCCCGCAAAATTACCGCATTCAAAGAACAATTGTTGAAACTACTAAAAACCCAAAATAATCACACTCAAGTATGATGTCATTTTTGCTAGTAATTTTATTTTAAGTTAGAAAAAAATTTTCAAGTAACCACCAATCATCATTTGTCTTTTCACGTAGTGGAAGTGGATTTCTTTACCACCTATGCTATACTTTGGTGACGCAAACTTCATTACTTTGTGCACGCACCACAAAATTTGTATTTACCTTGCATTTGAGACCCAATCTCAAAATAACATTCAATATATAGCTCGCCTTTGGTCCCTTTACAAGTAATTTTTTTGTGATTGGGATTACTATGAGTAATGCCTAAATAGTTGTAACAATAAAGTATGGGCATCATCCCTATAAATCTTCGGGGAGTAATAAGGACACCATACACACTTTCATTCCCCCATCACCTTCCACCTTTTCACAAAGCCTGCCTTGGACGTGGTGATTCACTCAAAGTAGGTTAGTAAGAATTGGTGAGTCTCCTCCAGTATCCTAAGGGTTCCCTATACCAATTTTTTCCCCGTATAGATTTGGTTATATCAGACTAGTATATATCGGAGGATGCATCTATTTGGAGTGATAAGATCTTACATCTTCCCATTTCACAGCATACTACATTGCATGATCTACAAAATAATGATTATTCCTTATGGATATACATTTTTAGCTAAAACATTAGATGAACATGATTGTTTACTAATTGAAAACAAGTTATTTTATCATTTTATATATCATTAAACTTGGATGATACAAATGTGTTTGTTGTAAATTTCAAGTCCTAGTGTGTTCCAAAAAACATTTCAAAACTACCTCAATATCAAACAAACAATTGAATCAATAGGACAATGAAAAATATTACATTAATGTCAACTCATTAGCTAAGCAAAAAATATTCATAGATTTATTTTAAGCTATATCAAACCTATATCTAGTGACTTTGTTTAGATCACTCTTTATGTCATTAATTATCGAGCTTGTTTGAGCTCCCTACGTAAACAAAACCACTCATAGATTGTTTGAGCTATATCCAACTAATATGGAGTGACTTGTTTGAGCTCACTCTATATGTCATCAATTTTATAGCTTATTTAAGATACACTTCCAATGAATCCTTCATAGCTTGTTTGAGCTATATTATACTAATATCGAGTGACGTGTTTGAGCTCACTCCATATGTAATCAATTGTTGCATTTATCTAAACTATGTATAACACAAATCCCCTCATAGCTTGTTTGGAGCTATATCACAACTATATTGAGTTAACTTGTTTGAGTTTACTCTTTCCATAGCACTTAAGAGCTTGTTCAATCCAAATCTGGAATAAACCTACGCTAGCTTATGCTAAATCATGTTTTTTAAAACTCCCTAGCTTCTTTTAAAGATTAATCAGACACATACCTATCTAGTCATGGTATTCACATGCCATCAAATATACCCTCTGACTACTAATTTGGATCATGCAAATGATGATGAAGAGGTTACACAACCTAAACTTAGTCACAAAGAACATGAGCAAGTAGATAAATTATTATAACAAAACAAAAACAAGTACCTACTTCACATCCTAGCCATGGGAGCAAAGCTACCTCCCGATTTTGGGATAGAAAAATTAACCAAAATCATAGATAATGGTGAATCAATTCACCACAAAAAAAACACCAAATGACCCAAATAACGCTTCAAATTAATAATTATTCACCAAAATCCAAGAGTTAAAAAAATAACTCACACAAGTGACTTCTAGAGTTGAAAAGTCACATGATCAAAATCTAGAGAAACCTACTAACGAAGTCCTTGATACCCCATCACATGACTCTCCATTCGCACAAGAATGAAAAAATATGAAAGAAACTATTCAAGGGCTACAAAAATATTCAAAACCGTTTAATTTTATAGAACTCAACCCCTACGCATTTGATAAATAAATGTTACGATTACCATTTCCATGTTTCTTTTAAAACTCCTAAATTTGACAAATATAAAGGAAAGGTGAACCCACATGAAAATGTAAAATAATTCTTCATGTAATGTTAGTAATTAGCTTACCACAATGTATATATATGTTTGTTTCCTAAGAGCTTAGGAGGACAGGCCTTAGATTGGTTCCTTCATCTTCCAAAAGGGTCCATCACAACTTTCACAAATCTATTAGAGAAATTTGTTAAACATTTCTCCTTTAACTTAGACTCTGAGGTGACCATGCTCAACCTTTTCAATATGAAGAAAATTCCAAATGATAATTTCACATCCTTTTTACAACATTGGGAGGGATTACAAGTAGATTCCCTTTCCCCATACCGGAAAGATAATTAGTCAACATCTTCATCCCAAACCTCAACGTACAATTATCATTTCACATGCAAATGCATTGTTTAACCAATTTTGAAGAAGTTATTGAAAAAGGGACACAAATAAAGAAATCCCTCATTTCTAAGGGATTACTTAAAACACCCTTTAGGGACCAACCCCTTAGGGACACCCCTCAAAATCAAGACAAATCTAAATTCTTCAATCGAAATAGAAATGTAGTCAATGATGGTGTTACCGATTCTTGGTACATTCAAAATATTCAAAATAATCCACCCAACACTAATAAACCCAACAAACAACCACTTTTCCTTCCTCGTATGGATGTTTCTCCTCGGAATTCTGATGAATATAGTTCACTCCACTTGAGAAAGCTTATCTAGTGTCTTCCGCCACTTGGAAAGTGCCAATATGATCACATATCCCATCGTAAAACCCTTCAAAGAAGGGTAACCCAAACCAAACTGGTATAAAGACAATGAATATTGTGAATACCATCACATCAAAGGTCATCATACAGATCGATGCATGTAACTCTACCATTATGTACAAGACTTGATTGAAACGAAAATATATAGAGGTTGAAAATACCTCTGATACCAAAACCCCCAATGAAAAACTAAACATGTTCAAAAACCCTTCCCTAAACATGATAAAAATTCAAATGACAAGGGTCAATCATCAAACAATGTTGATTATGACTCAATCATCTCAACTATAAACTATGATTAATATATAGTTGCTACAGTAAAAATCAAAGTCGACTATGTGATAACCACTAGACACAAAAAAAATTATGGATCCCCACTACAAAAACAATCTGCTACTTCTTCCCCATACCACTTCTCATCCAACATCTAATTCCACAACCACTTCCACTTCTCAAATTTACATCTTTATTCAACATTATCAAGCCAATGGAAATACTACAACACAAATTTCTATCATGGAATTACTAAAATATTCTCCCGTATTACAACATATTCTTACACATGCATTAAATGAATCCCATGTCCCACATGACATCAATTCACAACAATTCCAAGCTTTGATAGTAAATATTTCAACTCCTAATCCTATCTTATCATTCGGTCCCACTGACCTTCTTAATCCCAACCTTACTAACAATCAGTCATTATATGTAGAATATTTTATCACCAATCACAAAATATTAATCCTGTATTGTTTGACAATGGAGCAACCTTGAATATTTTATTCATGAAACTATACGATTTCTAGGTTATACCGAAGAATACTTTATAAAACAAATCATAACCATTCGTGGATATGATAATAATGAAAGACAGTCCACATGCACAATCACATTGCCACTCATGGTTGGACCAATCACCTTAGACATGTTATGTCATGTGGTAGACTTAGAAGTTCCATATAACATTATCCTCAGTCGACCATGGATTCATGCCATAAAATATATCTCATCAACATACCACAAGTTTATTAAATTCCCCCACCTAGATAAGTAATTTACATTGCATGTTAACACCCATCCCTTTGAGTATTGCAAAACTCCATGAAGGATCGTATAAAAATTTTGATTATTATCCATCAAAGGAAAAATATGGTCCACCTCGTCCAATCCCTTTCTTTAACAACACATGTATCGAAGTAGATATGTTTCCCAAATATATTCTAGAACCATCCTTTTCTAGTCAACCATCATCTTCCAATCCATCCTATTCTACTAATCAACCCTCTTCATCAAAAACCCTCCCTCTTCCACTAACCAATCACCTTATTTACCTAATCAACCTTCCTCATCTAACAATACCTCTTCTGTTAAAATACCATCCTCTTGTTAATCAAGCTTCTTCCTCTAATCCACCCTCCTCTTCTTATAACCCATTCTCTCCATCTTTTAAAACTACAAAACTAAATTTTATGACATTCGAGGTACCTACTGGTTCCTTGACGCATAAGTTCAAAATCATTGATAAAGGTTGTGGAAAATACCAATTCTAGAATATCGAGAATTATTTTTACATCAGTAAATCCCCACAAAACTATATAAAACCTAATGCTTCTCACATCATAACCCTCCCACTTATAACATGGGTCAGTTGGTTTGGTAGAAGTTTGGTTATCTTGATGAAGAACATATTCCAAGTTCCTTAGGATCTTGGTTATATGATGACGAACTTGCTTCTTGTTATGAGTCCCCTCAATTTACCAAATCTCATCGAATAATGAAAAACATGTGATGGAAAGGTAAAGGACTTGTTAAAAATGAACAAGGTCACTTAGATCCAATCACTTATATTAAAAATCCTAGTAAACATGGCCTCGGTTTCAAAACATTTAATGTAGCTCCCATATTAGTCTCAAGTAGTGACGATGATACCAATTTTGATAATGACACAGGTTCTATGCACAACCTCTTTAAAAATATTGTAGAAACAAATCTCCACTTTGAACATCTATCCATTAATGTCATTTATTTCGAGATTCTTCACCAAATCTCATTGATCACATAAATTACATCATGTGGCCATGGATATGTTTCAAAATGATGAGGCCATTGAAGAGTTCCTTAGAACTCATGATCAAATTCCCCTCTTTGATCATAAAAAGGATTTGATATTAACCTTGATGAATTTACCTACTTTGGCAAAGAATTAGAATATTCCAATCCTCCACCTTATGAAACCTTAAATAAGAAGTGGAAGAATAAAATTTCCCATAGTAAAAACATCATTTTCACCACACTATCCAAAAACATATCAATAAAAAGACCCAAAATCACAAACAAAAACCATGTGCTTCCCCAATACTAACTCCTCTGAATCACCCAAAACCAATGACTTACATCAACCAATAGCATCTTTTTCAGAAAAATACATCCAAAATGTTGGTTGAGGAAATCAAATATATTAACATCGGTACACTGAACAACCAAAAATTTACAACTCGATCATTATTGTTCGACCAAGAATGTGTAGAGTTCACAACACTCCTCATCAAATTTTAGGACATTTTCACATGGACCTACAAAGATATGCTAGGATTAGACCCATCTCTTGTAGTACATCACCTCGTAGTACATCCAGATGTTAATCCTATAAAATAAAATTACACAAAATACATCCCAAGGTAGCATTACTTGTAAAAGTTGAACTCCAAAAATATTAAAGGCAAACTTTATAAGACCGATCAAATATTCTAAATGGATATCAAACATAGTTCCTATAGCTAAGAAAACTCCTAGCATTAGGGTATGCACATATTTTCATGACATCAAAAATCTTGTCCAAAAGATGACTTTCCTCTACCCAACATAGACATGATCATCGACTCTACGGTATGCCACAAAATGCTCTCCCTAATGGATGGATTTTCTAGTTATAATCAAATACACATCACTGAAGAAAGATCAACACAAAACAATATTTACTACACCATGGGGCACCTTTTGTTATAAGGTCATGCCTTTTGGGCTGAAAAATGTAGGCGCCACATATCAACGAGCCATGACAGGTTATCTTTCATGATATGTTACATGATATCATGGAAGACTATGTCGATGATATACTAGCCAAATCCAAAACACGGATAGATCATCCAAGTGTGTTGAGATGCATCTTTGAAAGGTTGTGTGAGTATAAGGTCCGACTTAATCCAAAAAATGTGTATTTGGTGTGACCTCTGGAAAATTATTAGGATTCATTGTCTCTGAAGAGGTATAGAAGTTGATCCCATGAAAGGTCAAAGCCATCATGGAAATGCCTCCTCCCATAATCTCAAACAATTACAATCTTCAAGGAAAATACAATCCATTCGATGTTTTATATCACAATTAGTTGATAAGTGTCATCATTTTAATCAATTTCTTAAGAAAGATGCACAATTCCAATGGAATCAAGATTTCCAAGACTCCTTTCACCAAACTAAAAGAATACTCTCTAGTCCACTTGTCCTTATGTCACCAATCATAGATAAACCCATGCTTCTTTACACACATTTCTATTCAACATGCCATAGGATCTTTATTAACACAACATAACGATCAAGAAAAAGAACATGTAGTTTATTATCTTAGTCAAACACTCATTGAGCATGAGGTAAGGTATTCCCAAATTAAAAAAGTATGTTTAGAAGTTGCTTTCACATTCCATAAACTACATCATTACTTTCTCAATCATACAACCAAACTTATCACTAAGATTGATCCTCTCAAGTATCTCCATCTCGACCCATTCTCATGGAAAAAATGTCCAATTGGGTCATCCTACTTAGTGAATTTGACATTGAATTCATTCCATAAAACTAATTAAAGGACAAGCCCTCGTAGATCAACTTGTTGAGGCACCTCTTCCTAGAACAAACCACTCCATTTTACATTTCCTAATGAAGATCTCTTATACATAGATATAACGCCAGCTTGGACGTTATTCTTTGATGGATCTTGTAACCTCCACATGGATCAGAGCTGGTATTTTTCTTATCACACCTTGATGGACATGTTATCCCCAAATCATTTCATTAGCATTCTGTGTACTAATAATATCGCAGAGTATGAAGCTCTCATAGTGATTAAAACTTTCCATATCATGGAACCTTAAAGAGTTGGTCATATTTGGTGACTCATTACTTATCATTAAACATGTTACCGATGAATACCAAGTCAAGGATGAAAATCTTATTCCATATAAACGCATGGTAGATAGCCTCTGAAGCTATTTTCGGTTGATTAGTTTTGACCAAATCCCTATAATTCGTAATAAATCCACAATGTTATGGAAACTATCGGATCTCTATTATAAATCACATCCAATCAACCCTAAGCACACTTTCTCATAGAACACCTCTTAACACCTACTTATAATCTACCTAAAAATACTATGGTATGTGAAATTATGGGTCCTAACAACCCTTGGTACCATGATATTTACACTTTCATCCATGACAAAGCATTCCCTACCAACATGAATACTAGTCATAGACATGCCTTTAGCACAATGTGCCTCCCACTACACAATTTTAATACACACTCTATATAGATGAGGTTATAATGGCACCTACTTTGATGTCTTAATCAGAGGAGGCCTCTAGTGTTCTAACTTAATTCCACTCTATGGCATCTGCATAACACACAAATGATGGTTCTAGCTAATAAAATCCTATGTGTTGGGTACTATTGGCCCACCATGGAGAATGATGCATGCCTTTTTGTCAAATGATGTCAGCTTGTCAAAAACATGGCAACCTTATCCACACCTTCTCAATCATTACAACCAATCACCACACCTTGGCCCTTATCTCAATGGGGGCTTGATCTCATCGGTAAAATTAGACCAACATCATCCGATGGACATAATTTCATCATTACCATTACCGATTATTTCACCAAGTGGGTAGAGGCTATGCCTCTCACCTATGTTACCGAAGCCAAATATCAAAGTTCATTTTTAATAATATCATCTTTCGATTTGGCATTCCATCCTCCATTTCACCTACGATAATGGAAAATCATTTAAAACCATCTTGTCAAAGACCTAGCTAAGTGTTTCCACATCAAACTTAAATGGTCTACTCCATACTATCCCTAGGTAATGGCCAAGTAGAAGTAACCAATAAAACTTTAAAATCCATCATGGAAAAAAATTTTGATACACATGGAAGAAATTGGCACACCCAAATTTACCCTACTCTTTGGGCTTACCGCACTTACCACACCTTACAGAGCCACCCCATTCTCCCTTGTTTATGGTTGTGAATCCATTTTACCTATTGAGGTTGAACTCCCATCCTTAAGAATATCCCTTAAAGATGTAATCAATGAAGATGAATATCGATAATCATGACTTAATGAACTCAAACTTCTCGATGAAAGATGACTTAATGCTCTCAATCACCTTCAAGTCTATCAAAACCAGGCTACAACATAGCTATCATAAAAAATTAAAGCCTAGAGAGTTTAAGGTTGGTGATCTCATTCTCAAAGAAAATCAAAATAATACAACCAAATAACAAGAAAAAAAGGGAAATTTGAACCTAATTAGTTAGGGGCCCTATGTAATCATAGTTAAATTTGGCTCTGGAGCCTATAAATTGGCCACTAAAGATGGTCAAGAACTTGAAAAACCAATGAATGCAATCCATCTAAAGAAATTTTATTCCTAAGGTGCTCTCTATCCTAGGAGAAACCACTTGTACATTCCTCTATCTAACTTATCTCCAAATAATTTTAAACTTTTCACTCCATTGGTAGATATTCTCATTATAAAAATCACATCTTCATACTCATCATCATGAGACAAGTGTTAATATAGATCCTATTAAGTCTTGTGCATCTCATACTTCTTATAATTTCTCCCATTTTCGGCTTCTTTTTCCTATGGTCATACCTAGAAGCTTATTGATGGTAATATATTCCCTCCAAAGTAGTTCTCTCTTTCACAAAAAATCTCTAAACTTCTTTACCCGATTCATTTGACCACCCATCTCAATCTTCGGTGTTGAACCCTCACATCCTACTAGTCGTGTGGGGCTGAGATTGGGGAAGATGTTCCTTCCCAAATAAAAAACTATAATAAAAATCAATCAATCAAATAACTTATGAATAATTAACTATTACACCTTTCATCCTTCACAATATTTGGTGTTGAGCCCACACTTCTTACTAGTAGTGTGAGACTAGGAATGGAGGAAGGTTCCCTTACTCGTCTACATTTTGTCTTTGGTGATGAACCCTTGCCTCTTACTGGTAGCATGGGGAAAAGCCTGTAGAGGGTCATTCATAATTTAAAAAGTCATAAAAATGTCATAAAAATCAACAAAATTATTAATACTGCCTACATATGTCTTGTCTTCAGTGATGAACCCTTGCCTCTTACTAGTGGCATGGGGCAAGGCATAGGGGTCATTACAAAAATAAAAACCTTATAAATTTGAAAGTGCTTACAATTATAAAATCCCCAAGAAGTAATTTAGATGCCTAAGTGAAGAGAGAACTATCCCTTCACCTAAAATCTTACCAATTAGTAGGCCACGTAATAGTCTAAGTCTAGTAAGTGACCTATAAAGTGAAAGTTCATTTCAAAATTGGTTCAGTAACCTTAAGAGGAATTGAGTCAAAATTTCCCAAATGGATCATTGTTAGCACTTGTCTCTATATTCATTATATACATCCCATGTCCTTCTTGACTCTCGGTGATGAGCCCTCACATCTTACTAGTTGTGTGGAGTCAAGAATGGAGTTAGACTTATTTTCATCATATCATCACCAACATATCCTGCCAATGGAGAAAAAAATTTGTATTATTCAAAGCATGAGTTACCATGAGGAACAATGTACATACAGATGATACCCTTGGCTTATCACCTCTCATAAGAAGTTTACCATCATTCTAGTATAAAAATCCAAAAACATTCAAAATCTCAAAAAATCCAAAAACAAAAACATTCAAAAATCTAAAAACATTGGAAACATTTCTCAAAATCCAAAAACATTGAAAAATATCAAAAATTCAAAAAACATTAGAAAAAATCCAAAAAATTTTAAAACCCAAAAAAAATATTCACATATTTAAAAAATCCCAAAAATGTACAACTAATCAAAGGAATCAAATACTCAAAAAATCAACACAATTCAAACTTTGAACTCTTTTCCCCAATAAATGTTCCAACCACTTTACGACTTTAACACCCAAATCATTTCTCCCTCGCGTGAATCCTCGCTTGGGAAAATTTTGGCTCTCATTGTTTCCTTGTTTGAGGATGATGACCTAATCCATTTTGAATCATTGTATCCCTTCTTGGGGGCAACATCTAATCAATCATCATTGTGGAACACATTAGGGACATGTTTGAAAGTTCTTGTGTTGCATTATTAGTTACAAGTTTATTTTTTTATCTTGTGTCTTGATATATTACATAGGCATCTTGATTTTATGTATCCTAGTGTTCCCTCTAATATGCTTTTGTTGTATATCACTACTTCTCTTATATGACTGCATATCGTATAGGGGCATCATATTTTTTTGATGGCCCTTTCTATGCTCTCTTGCATATTATAGTCTAGTCATCATGATCTTCTATATCATGATGCATCTTGTTATGTGCTATATTAAAATTAAGATGCTTTCATCACATGAGTATCTTCCTGCATGATCAAAAACTTACTTTTCACCACATCCATTCACCCTTACTAATACATTTTCCAGTTTGGGAATCCTACTTGATCACTATTGCAGTTTGTGAATCCTACTTGAGGATCTTTCTCATGCAGAGTTTTTATCCTGTAACTCCTCATCCCCCACCATGGTCAACCTGTATTTTATCCATTCATCCTCTCTCCTCATTTCTACCCACCCTCGCCACTTATCCCCACATCATCCTTCTCACCATTCATGTCCCCTTTCACCACTATGTGTCTTTTCCTTCCATTCTTCCCTTTCATTCTTCCACTTTCAGCTTGACAATCTTACTTAATCACCCATACAATGTGGGACTCTTAGTTGAGGTATACCTCTTCCTAAGATCCTCCCACTATAGAAACTCCTCCATCATTACATCTCTCATCGAACAACAATCACCACCACAAATATTTTTCCACTCCACCTCTTCCACTTGACATTCTTTCCTCATCACTCCCACCACATGGGCATCCTAATTAAGGATTCCCCTCAAATCTAAATTCTAGCACCGCATATATTCCTCCATCCATTCATGTCACACTCCTTTGTTTCCTTCCTTCCTTGTTATCACCTCCTCTCACCCCTTGTTCCATTCTTACATACTATTTTCTCTTTCTCATTCTTCCTAATATCCATCTTCTTCTTGGTAATCTTACTTACACATTCTCACAGTATGGAAAATTTACTTGAGGGTTCCCCTTCAGTCCATCTTGTCATACACTCTTCCCCCACCTCCATCAATCACTCAGGTCACCACTTACCTCATGGACCTTCTTCCCATCATTCTTATTCTTCATCTTTGGCTTGGAAATCCTACTTAACCATTTGTTCAAAGATGGAAATCTTACTTAAGAGTCCCTCTTAAGGATGATTTTCATCTTGCACTTCCCCATCCATACAATTCCCTCCATACTATTTTCCCCCCCTCGCCATCATCATCTACTCCAACCAACCATTCTATCCCCATGCCTAATACACTATTATTTTCTCTTCTTTCCCATTCATCATCACTGTTGGTTTGGTGATCTTACTTAACCATTTGTATGGCATGGTGATCTTACTTAAGAGTTCCTCTTAAGGATGATTTGTCATCTTGCACTCCCCATCACTACACATTCTCACCCTTCACTTTTTCTCATCATTCCCATCATCACATCCTCTCACCACCTCTTCCCTTCTTGCCAACTTCACCTCCTATTTTCCCACTCTTCATCTCATCATCCCTTGCTTGGCAATATTACTTAATCACTTCCATCATGATGATTCTTACTTAAGGGTTCCCTTAAGATAGATTTTCATTTTAGACTTCAAATTCTTTCTCACTCATCATTCCTTCCATTGATCGTTTACTTCCTCTTGGTCTCCCCTACCAACCAAATTTTCCTCCTACCATTACCCTTTCTCAACCTATCATATCACAGAGTGCATCCATCATCTTCAGCTTGTGAATCCTACTTGATCCCTCATTACTCAACCATGTTCCTTTCCCCCATTTTCCACTCCTTGTTCTATCTTTCTTTATCTATCTCTTTTTCCACTCTTTCCATATCTTGTTTCCTTACCTTCATCTTGTTCATCATCATCCTCTGCATCCTCTCCTTGCCTTCATCTTTCACAAATCATCACTATCCCTTTCTTTACTCTTTCCACTCCATCTTCTCAAATTCTCCCACATATCCACCCCTTTCCACCCGTCATTATTTTTGACTTCCTCTAACATTATTTCATCATCATCTTCCATTTCCTCATTGACCATCCCCCATACTACCACTCATGTTTCATGCTAATAATTATTGTTGGTCTCCCCTAAAATCACTCATCATCATTCTCCATTACCTTTTTCACTTTCTTCACTTTTCCTCTCATCCTTCCCCAACAATAATTATTGTTGGTCTTCCCCTAATGTTATTTCACTTGGCATTTCCTCTTCTATCCCCATTATCTCTTTCCTCCCCTCCCTTTTCTTTACCTTCAAACTTTCTTTTCATTTCTTCCCCACCTCTCCATCTTCCCTTCTCCCTTTCAATGTCTTTATTGTCTTCATCATACATCCTTTGTCTATTTTCTCGTAATCCTTTTATCCTCATCTCACACATCTCCAAGTTTTTCCACTCCATGTCATTCCTCCCCTCTTTCTTCTCTTTATGTTCCTGATGCTACCGACTCTCCACAAAATATCCCCATTCTTTATTCTCTTCCTTTTGCATCATTTCCTCTCTTGTCCTCTCCTCCTTCCCACTCTTCATTCTTGTCTCTCTCTTTCTTTACATATTCTTCCCATTTTTCCCTCATGCCTCCTTCTTACTTCCCCATCATTACCATGTCTCTTTCTCGTTATCCAGTATTTTTATCCATTCCTCTTCCACATGCATCTCCATGTGGTCTATTTCATACTCCTACCTGATATAACACCTTGATCCCTTATATATTCTCCATGTATCTTCCCTGTCATCTCTTCTTCCCCCATAATTTTCACCTTCTTCCTCCCATACCCTTATTAACTCTACCACCCCTACACTTTTCATCCATTTTGTACCAGTTTCTCTTCCTTTCTACTATCTTCTCCACATCTTCTTGTTCTCCTATAGTTTCTTTCTTTTCTCCATTCTATCATCTCTTTCATCTTCTTTAAATTCTTCATCTCCTTCATTTTTCCATCATTTCTCTCCCTTTATCTCACACATACCTCTTCACTTTACCTTTTATATTCCACTACCTTCATTTTGTTGGTGTGAGTTATCCTATGTGTCCTCCTCTCATATTGGAGGGTCATCTCACATGGGTTAGGTTTAGGGTTAGGTTTAGGGTTTGTTATTGAGTCATGCACTAGGGTTACTCAACACCCTATATGTACTATCCTTCTATTCATTTATGAGCATGCCAAGACACTCCGTTGTCTTTCCTCTATGTGCAAGCTTTGTTTCTATTGAGCAAGTTCTTCCATTGTTGATCAATTTTTCGTTGTAATTACGTTGGAGCTATCTCGATTCCATTGGAGTGCAACTACTTCATGTTGCATCATTTCTAATTCAATTCTCGCAAAATATTTCATGGTATCATAGCTGAGATCGGGTAAATGTGCACTCATTTTTTTAGTTTTGATTACTCTTGTTGTTTCATTCTTTTACTCCGCATGCAAGTTTTTTACGATCTTTAGATTCTAGATTTTCCTTGCTAACATTATCAACATTGTTCTTGGAAAGTTTTTTGTTAGCAGTAACTAATTGATATTTGGACACATCCATAATAGAGCTCAATTGGAAGGTTGTTTGAGCTAGTAGAAGGCACGTAGAAGGAAGGTTCACAGAATTAGGGTTTGAAGAGAACATAATTACAACTAGGGCATGTTATGGCACATATATTTGGAGTTACAGAGGTCAAACGAGTGCAAGGAAGCACTATAAAAAATTGCAATAGCACCCAAGAGATCACCTAGGGTGACCACATGAGGCAAGAAGAAGGATGAACCAGTGGTGGAAGTTGAATACACACATGAAAGTCAGTTTTTAGAGATAGATTAACTTGAAGGAGTCATTATGGGGTTAGATTAAGAGTTTCATATACGAAGAAAAAGGTGAGAGACTACAATCACCGCACCACCGCAAAATCAAACCAAATTTAAAAGGAGATGGTTACAAGGATAGACTTATGGATTAAAGATGACAAACCCATCTATGATGACAAAGGGAAATAGATGTTAGAGAAATTTGGGGTCTTCCAGGTTTATGAGTTTCCATACTTTGGAAATCCAGAGAGAATTTACTAGTGGCTAATGTCTAGATTCCATGAGGACTTCTTTTATTTTTCAGGATGATGGGTGCACCTCATCACACCCTTGATCGGAAAATTGATAGGATTGAGGAGTTCAGTGGACTGAGATTACTAGCGACTTAGATGATGATGTGGGTGTTAATGATACTTACATTGAGTTTGCATATCATATATGATGTCATGCAATGGACGTGTCAAAATAGAGGACCATGTGGTTAAAATTTCCACACACCTTCTCACAAAGTTTAATAACCAGAGTGTTGGGGCCACGTGAACAAGAAGTGGCTCCAGTTGTAAAGAAAATGGCAGAGGGGACTATATATAAATTTATTGGGTTCATAGCTGAAACAATCATTGAAGAGGCGCATAAGGGAGACAAGATAAGTTGGAGTTTTATTCTTCTATATATTGTATTTGTGGAAATTAGGGTCCCAAATAGCCCTAATGATAGAATATGGCAGTTCTTGGAGGATAAGAATTCATTGGAAAAAGGTTTGCAAAATACACTTGTGAGAGTCCTATGATTGGCCCATATAAGCAAAGGTTGGAGCTTTGGTACAAGCGCATACGTGAGGATTTTCAATACGAGTGGAGGATACGCAAGGACTTACCTTCCGTAGTGGATAAGAAGGCAGAGTTTGTAGTCTTTCAACATTACTCAGTATTGAAAGGTTCAAAATGACGGATGGTAAGTGGAGCCCTTGGTTCAATATCCCTTACGCATTCATTGTGCATTACTTTCAAGTTTATGTTAACATATTTTCAAATGTGCGCAAACTTAGGCTTGATGCGAGATAAATTTAATTTTGAGTACCATACACTTAGGAAGAAATACATTTATCTAGGTAAGTCTACATATATTGAAATAATGATATTTGATGATATTGGTATTAATTCCATGAATTTGGCGGTTGGGAAGATGGGTGTAGATAAGGTTTACCTTAACCTTAAGCCCAAGTTGGTGAATGGAAAATATATTGAGAATGAGTTCAAACTCCCTGAGGTGCCCAAGGGACAAGCACACATTTGGAACCATATAGGAATATGATCCCACTCCTCCCAAAAAAAATGAGGAAGAGCTTCAAGATGAAGAAGAGGAGATGGAAGATATCGGTGCACCGCATCATGGCATAAGAAGGAAACCAACCGTAGGTATGAATATGTCGTGTGAGATTACTCCTCCCAAGTAGGAAGAGGAAGAGGAAGTAAGGATGGAGACTGATGTTGAAGAAGCAGAGAAAGAAGAAGGTGGAGTAGAATATCGAGGCTTCATAAAAGTATTAAGGAGAACTAGGATAGAGAGTGATTGTGTGGGACCCTCTCACCACTCGGAATATTGTTGAAGACCTCTCCTATCAAACAAAACCCACAGAAGAAGACAAATAAAAGGCCCAAGTATGTGCCTAGGAAAAAAGGTGAAGAAGAATTTTTTGATGAGGTTATGCACACCGTGGGGGATACACCAATTATTGATGTAGAAAGAGGAGAGGATCCTAGAGATGAAGAGACTCAGCATGATGCAAAGGTGCATGGTGTGCGTGAGGAGGAATACCTCATGGGAGGAGGTGAAGAAAGAGAACAAAGTATTTGTGAGCCATCAGGTGAGCCTTCTAGAGAGCATGGGGGCATGACAAGTAGATGACATGAGAGCACATGAGTTGGAAAATGAACTACTAGGATTAAATCCTAGTGACTTTGAAACCTACAAGCTTTCTTCTTGAAATTTTTCCACCTTAAACTGTTGTTAAAAGAATGTCAAGTAGAGAAGAAATATTCTCAACCGATCTTGTTGATTCTCTCTAATCTAGGTCCCGAATATTCTGTCTTCGTGTCAACTTTCTACGCTACAAAAGCTGCTTTGGGAGATACTTGGACTATGCCCTCCTTTGACTATTTTTCATCCCAACTCATTTGAGAATAGGAAAAACTCATTCAAATGGAGTCTCTCAAGTCCAAGTCATATGCCCTTATAGCAAGTACTAGCAAGGGAAAGAATACTGAAAAGAAGAAAGAAACAAAGGATCAACCTAAGAAAGAAACCAAGACCAAAACTAAAAATGACACAAACACTTCAACTTCTAATCCTAAGGCACAGAAAAGCAAGTTTTTGTGTTCCTATTGCAAGAAGTCTGGTCACAATGAGCAACACTTTTTTTTTTTGAAATGAGTTGATCACTTATCTCATTTACTCTAGAAGAATAAAATAAGTGTTCCTAAATCCATTAAACAAAGTGCTCAGAAGGCCGAGTCTTCTGCTACAAAGATGTTAAAAATGATAAGAAGAAAGGAAAGGCCATTTTAGCCGAGTTGTTGCTCCTTCATTGACATGGATTATAGATTATGGTGCCTCACACCACATGGGTTCTTTGCATGTTGAGTTTTCCAAGATCGAACCTTGTGGAATGTCCCAAATCACGATGGGTAATGACACAACAGTGTTGATTTCTGGTAGTGGATCGATAGAGGTGGATGGGGAACATTTAACCAAGTGTTGAGTGTTCCTGATCTCTCTACCAATCTCCTATTAGTTTACCAAAGCACTCACATTGGTGAAGGAATGTGAGTGGAATTTGGTCCTAACTCGGTGATTATTCGTGAGCTTAACAATGACACTACAGTGGCTGAGGGAAAGGCATATCACCATTCACGGTTATATACCTTTTCCCACTTTACTTCTAATTCTACACCCACTGCCTTGCTCACTCATGTAAATGAGGTTAGTAAGCTATGGCATGAGAATTTTGGACATCTAAATTATCGCTACCTTGAACAATTGAGCCAAAATGAAATGGTCAACGGGTTGCCTCGCATCAAGTTTTCTAAGGGTCTTTGTGAGGGTTGTACCCTTAGAAAGCATCCTGAAAAGAAATTTGACAAAGGAAAAGCCTAGAGAGCCACTCATCCTTTGGATCTTGTTCACAGTGATGTTTCTAGTCCATTTCCTTCTCCTTCATTTACTAGAGCTCTTTATGTGCTAACCTTCATTGATGACTATTCACGATATACTTGGGTATATTTTCTTAAGATTAAGTCTGAAGTCTTTGAACATTTTCAAGACTTTAAGGCTCTTGCTAAGAAATAGTCGAAACAGTCTATCAAAGTTATTTGAACAGATAATGGAGGTGAATATGTAAATAATAGGTTCATGGATTTCTATACTTCAAGGGATCTCTTTACAAAGATACGCTTTCTTATAGCCCTTTGCAAAATGGAGTTACGAAAAGAAAGAACCGAACTCTTAAGGAGATGACCACTTGTATGATTCACTCGAAGTCTCTTCCTCCGTAGTATTGGGCCAAAGTAGTGAATTGTGTAAATTACATTCAGAACCATGTTCCACACAAGGAAGTAAGAGGGATGACACCCTTTGAAGCCTGGTTTAGATGCAAGCCTGATGTTGAGCACTTTCGAGTCTTCGGATCCAAGGCTATGGCTCGGATTGCCAAGAAGAAACACAAGGCTTTGGAACCACAATCCAAACCTGGTATCTTTCTAGGGTATCATGACGGCGTGAAGGGATATCGATTGATGAATCCTACTTTTCATGAGTTGTATATCGAGAGAAGTGTTAAGTTCAATGAGTCTTCTTTGACTTCTACTTCTCCACCTATTGAGGTTCTTTAGCTCGTTGATTCAAATTCTAACTCATCAGATGATGATGTTGTTAAGCGTGCTCCTCTTCCCGATCCTCCTAACCATCAAACCTTTGAGTCTTCTTATTCTAACAGTAGTGATGATGAGGACTATGTCCCTTCTCACTCAAGTGAAGAATCTTCCAACTTTGAGCTTGATCCTCCTAGTCCCCTTTGGGCTAGGAAAACTTTGCAAAGTGCTAGAGATTTAGTTGGAGATACTTTGGATATGAGACGTACTCGCTCAAATTTCATTGGACCCCACTCTTTCTTCACCTCTACTTTTGATTCACAATCTTTCCTGGAGGCTTCTGTTATTTCTGAGTGGGATTCTACTATGGATGAGGAGTATTCCTCTCTCATGAAGAACGATACTTGGGATCTCACCACTCTTCCGAAAGGAAGAAAAATCGTTCAGTGTAAGTAGGTGTTATGAACAAAGTATGGAGTAGATGGAGACATCTAAAAGTTTAAAGTGTGATTAGTAGCAAAGGGTTTCTCCCAGATAGCTGGGGTTGATTATACTGAAACCTTTGCTCTAGTTGTGAAGATGACTTATATTCGATCGACCCTAGCCATTGCACAGAGTAGTAAACAGATGGAAATTCCATCAATTGGACGTTAAGAGTGTCTTCCTTCATGGTGACCTACAAGAAGAGATCTATATGGAACAACCTCTAGGTTATGTCCAAGATCCCTCCTCGTTTATAATTTAAAGAAGTCTCTTTGTGGCCTTAAACAAGCCCTTCGGGCTTGGGATGCCAAGATGAACTCCTTTTTACTTACATCAGGGTTTACTATGTGTCATTCTAATCCAAATGTTTATATTCTATGGCTAGATGACTCTATACTCATTCTTGTTCTATATGTTGATGACTTGTTGATCATAGGCAGCTCTTCCTCTATTATTGATTCTGTGAAGATCGCCTTGGCTAACAATTTATCCATGACTGACTTAGGTCTACTTCATTACTTCCTTAGAATCTAGATTTCACAATCTGACTCGGGAATCTTGATTTTGTAACCTAAGTATGCTCTTGATTTGCTAGCTCGTTTTCATATGTTCGATTGTAAGTCTTCTCCTACTCCTTTTCTTCCCAAGGTTAAGTTGGTTTCAGATTTCTCTACTCCCTTGGTTGATGGTACTCTTTATCGATAGTTAGTGGGGAGCTTGATTTACTTGACTCACACTCAACTAAATTTATCATATGTTGTTGGGATCGTGTCCAGATTCATGCAGGAGCCACATGAGTTGCATTGGAAAGTAGCTAAATGGATCCTTCATTATGTTCATGGCACTTATGTTGATGGCATTCACTATCATGGAGGAGTAGATATTAACTTGATTGGGTTCACAGATTCTAATTGGGCTGATGACTTAGATCATCGAAATCTACTTCTAGCTACAGTTTCTCTCTTGGTCCGGGTCCTATTAGTTGGTCTAACAAGAATCAAAATGCAATTGTGATATCATCTATAGAGGAAAAATATAGAGGAGTAATTAACACTGCCACATAAGCTATTTAGCTACAGGGTATTCTGGACGAGTTTGGCATCCACTTTCGGTGGCCTACCATTATCTACTATGATAACATGATCACAATCTCTATTTACAAAAATCTAGTTCAGCATCGTGTAGAAGAAGCACATTGAGATCCATATGCACTTCATATAAGAGCTTATTCATGATGGCATCATCAACATTTAGTACATTCAGATAGCTGATCAGATTGCAGATTTATTTACCAAGCCCTTCACTGAGATGAAGTTTCTTCACTTACGGTCTCTTCTTGGGGTGAGGTCTTCTACAGCTGCTCATCTTCTTCAGGCTATGTAGTCCTTTTTCTTCTTCTAGGAATATTGTGTTTGTATATGGGCACCTTATCAGGCCTTTAGTTGTCGGGCCCCATTGACACATCTTTCTTAGTTGTTTAGGTGTGTCTTCTCCTTCAGTCTGACTCGTCATAGCCGCTACCCCAGCTTCGATGAAGGGGGGGTGTTGGTGTGAGTTATCCTATGTGTCCTCCTCTCATATTGGAGGGTCATCTCACATGGGTTAGGTTTAGGGTTTGCTATTGAGTCATGCACTAGGGTTACTCAACACCCTATATGTACTCTCCTTCTATTCATTTATGAGCATGCCAAGACACTCTGTTGTCTTTCCTCTATGTGTAAGCTTTGTTTCTGTTGAGCAAGTTCTTCCATTATTGATCAATTCTTCCTTGTGATTACGCTGGAGCTATCACGATTCCATTGGAGTGCAAATACTTCGTGGTGCATCGTTTCGATTCGATTCTCGCAAACTCTTTCACATTTTACATCTTTTTCTCCCTTTTTCTTGATTTCACCCTCTACTCTATCATCTTCTCTCATCTCATCTTATCCTTCTTTTTCGTCCTTCCTAATTCCTTTCTTCTCCTATCATCCTTCTCTTTTATCCTCTTCCACCTCTTTCATTCCCTTTTTCTCCTCCTCCATCTCCATCTACTTTATTCCATAACCTTGTCTTCTTCACCTAAGATTTTCTTTCCTCATAACATTTTTCTATTTTCACCTACTCATAATCAACCACTTCTCTTGTCCATTCCTTTTTCTCTCTTTCCACTCTCAATTATTACGTCCTTCAAAACATCTTCACACCTATCATTCAAGGCTGATTAAAATCTTTCCCCATTTACACACCACATCTTCTCCATTCTCTTCCTCCTCTCCACAAAGATTGACCTTTCCTCTTTTCGATAGATATGTCATCTTTTTCATTCTTGTCAGCCCTCTCGAAGGGGAATCATCACATCCATCCCTAATCACATATTCCCATGATGTTTTTGTCTTGAATGACACCATAACATTCATCATCTACCACCTTCTATTCTCACAAACAAATTTCTACTCTACTTTTTTCTTATTGAAAGTAGATTTAATTCTTCCCCCATTCTCACGAGAAAATTTGGTTTTAATTTTTGTTTGAAGAATGCTTTCCTTTTCTTCCTCTAATGACTTATTATTGAAGGAACACCTTCCTTAAGAAAA
This sequence comes from Taxus wallichiana var. yunnanensis, assembly GCA_018340775.1. Lineage (NCBI taxonomy): Eukaryota > Viridiplantae > Streptophyta > Pinopsida > Cupressales > Taxaceae > Taxus > Taxus wallichiana. Next base: position 481,064,294 of record CM031236.1, on the reverse strand, counting down.
ATCTCTTCAAAACCTTAAATCCCACCGCTTGGGGCATATTCATCCATTTCATCTACTTTATTTAAAAGGACACTACTTTCATAGTACCTTTCCAAAGAGGGGAAAATGTAGACACCCCAATTTCACACCTCTCCTAAATCAATTAATTTTCGCACTCAATTTCCCACAAAAACTCATGAGAAATTAATTGACTTCGGTCAATTAATAAAACCTTGTTAACTCCTAATTAATCCTCCTCACATGTCAAATATTCCCCATGTCCCCCGACTTGTAAATTAAATATTCATGTTTAATTCTTGACCATTCCTTATGTCCCCCACTCACTTAATCTTGTTTAGTTTTCCAAATCACGAATACCCAAAACCTCCAAATTAATATCACTTTCAGAAATAAACATAGCCTTGATCCCCCCTCTGAAAAATAAGCAAAAACATGTCGAGCTCTTGCATTCTTCTTACACATATCACCCTTGCCATCTATTCCTAATGTCCACATGAGCCCACTTTCCCCATCTAAAATCCATGATCCTCGCATCCCTTGATGCAAATTTTGAATCAATCATTTTCGTAATGGTCTTACTCCCGTTGAGAAGTACCTACACTTTAAGAAGTATAGGCCCATCCAAGTCATTTCCCATTCTGAGGTTTTCAAAAGAGAGACAAGAAATGAGATATAATTTAATATTTAATACTTTCTTACTAAAGTGATTTCTAGAGCTCGCACTAGAGAATATTCCAAAGTGTTCTAAAGTGATTTAGCTTTCAAATATTTTCAAATGACCTTCTCATACACAATACTGCACTCTAATTTACAAGAAATATTAGGAAATGAAAACATTCAGATTGCAATGGAATTTTCAAAAATAGATCAAATATATTCTACATTTTATCTTAAATAAGCTATCTAGTTCTTAATACTACATCTAAATCCACTTTATAAGAGAAGGAATAGTGTTATTTTGTGTAATAGATGAGACTTAGTTTGGTCTCATCACTCCCCCACACTTAATTTCATGTATGTCCTCATGCATATTGTTGATTTCAATGCAGATTTTGATTTTGAGTCCTCTTTTCTTCTTCTCTTTTTGTACAAGACTAGTCATTTTTTCTTCTTGACAAAATTAGTATGTTTATTTTCTTTTCTTTTCAAAATCAACATATGTTTTATATATATCAACCCTTTTCTTTTGTATTTTTCAAATATCTTTGTAGGCTTGTATCTTCTTCTCCCCACACTTGGCTTCTTGCATGGATTGTTTTTTTTTTTTTGAAAAATAAGTTATTCACTTCTTTTCTACTTTTTTCAACATCTAATTTATCTCATCTGCTGCTACAAGCCTTAATAAAAACCAATCTTTCTCTTTTGGGTAGGTTCTTGGAAGTTGAATTATCTCTAATAAAAACAACTTAAAACTTTATCTAAGAATAAAATGATAGAATATACCTGAACTATATTTCAAATTCATCCATGTTTTCTTATTGTTGCACAACCTTTATTTTTGTAAATTCTATATCGAACAAAGAAAGGAACTTAGACATTTTACTTACAACACCAATATTTTCAGCTTCAAAGGAGTCTAACCCTATAGATATGAAAGAAATTTAAAATTGTATCAAAGATATTTTATTACACCTAGGAAAAGCAAATTTTTTTTGGTTTTGCACTTTCCTTTTTTAGAAAAGAGTCATTATTTGTTGGTTTTCAACACTTCCCTTTTTAGGAAAGATCTTCCATTTACTGGTTTTCAACTCTTTCATTTTTCTTGTGCGCTCATTGATCATCCATGAAGTTTTTGTATCTACATCATTAGCTTCTTGCATGATAGTTAGAACATGTGGTTGATATCTTTTCATTCTGCAAAAACTTTTACTTCTAGAAAAAAATATTTCTTCAAGATCTCTATCAATTTCTCAATTTCTAATAGAGAAACAAGTCATTTTCCATTATTACTAGGCCTTGAAGTAGTTTTTTCCAACTACCACATTGCATCAACAAATGTGGAAATTGTTAGATCTGATTTGTCTCACGAGTCAAAAGAAAAGTGGTAGTTGCATGTTGACAAAAATTGCATGAGTTACTATAGTAAAATCAATACATGCAATCCATTTTATTTTAGCAAAAGCATTCAACATGATGTCTTATTTTTCATTATCGAAAAACACTATAGGAATCATTCTTCCTGTTTATAGCTCATCAATTGTAGATTTGAGGGTTTCCATCTCTTGGTATATAGCAGCTAGATCTTTATGTTTTTCAATCATGTAATACCATACATGATAAGATATTCCCTTGTAATGTTTATTGTTTATCCTACAAAAAGTTTGTTTTGGGGTTTTTTTGGGCAAATCTTTTGTGAATCTCTAATCCTACAAATTTAAATAAACTTCTAATCTAAACTAAGGATTTGTAAGAGATTTATATTTCATTCACTCGATAACTCGAAAGTTACATGTTATCACTATAGATACTTTTTATATCGTCTGAAGGAATGAAAATGTCTAGAATTTATCTCACTAAGCCCAAGCATTTAACTAATAAAATAGTCCCTTCAAAACTATGGTATAGTTCATCGGTTAACTATAGTTGGACATTCATGTATATTCTGGATGTTGATCCAAACTTGATGTTTTTACTACATTATTTGGCTATGGAGCCTTTTTGTAAGAGGGTATAGTCCCTTCAAAACTATGGACTGTTCTTTTCTGCTTTATCTGGCTTTTGAGCACGTTTTGTAACAGGGTATAGTCCCTTCAAAACTATTTACCCCTAATAAAAAAACTAATAAAATAGAAAAAAATTAAAACTACCATTTAAAAGGATTGGTAAACCAATATCTCCCCTAAGTTAAGATTTCGTAAGAAAATCTTGTTCCACTTACTCCAATAAGATGAAAATAATTTTTGTCACAACAACCAATCTTTTATATCTTTTGAAGAAGTAACAAATTTTGTTTTCTAAATGGAAACTTAGGATATTATTCTTACTAATCTTAACTTAACAACTTACCCCTATTGACACATGTCCCCGAAGCGGTGCTAAAGATGATGAGGGTTGTTGCAGTCCTCATCATTTAATCTTAAAGAATTTAAAAACCAAACGGTGTCCAAGGATATCTACAAAAGAAGCTAAAGGAAATAATTATTTTACATTTATTTACTCTATAATTAAAATTTCTTGAAAGGTAATTCAAAGACTGAAAGTGAATCTAATCTAACAAACTTAAATAAATAACTAAAAGTAAATATAATCTAACAAACTAAAATAAATAACTAAAAGAAAATTAAATCTAACAAATTGAATAAAATAACTTTAAAAAATAAATGAAAGTAAACAAATGAAAGTGAAGCTTCACAAACAAAATAAAATAAAACACACAGTATTGATTTAAACAATTTAAGTAAAACAATAATGATTCTATTCTAAAATAATAATAAACCATCCTCTTCTTTGAGTAAGAGTGGGTCCTTGCTCTTCCCTCAAAGTTGGGTTAACATAACTAAAAATAATTTGTTTCCAAAATACTTGAACTTTAGATTTTATTAATCAAAAATGATGTTACGAAAATCATTCATCTTTGACCACCATCACATTGAGTGCTTTGGAGAGATATTTATAACCCATTCCTTCGTCAATACTCCAAGAGTATAGAACGCCTACCTATAATCTTAGGCAAGACCCGACTACATCTTCTACTTTTCAATGAGATAAATGTCAAAGGAATTAATTAAAAATACTAAAACTCTAGATTTAACTACTTCTTTCACTTGTATTTAAAAACTTCTTGCACTTAACAAGGAGACAAATTTTGTAGAGATTTAATCAAACACAACTCTAGATTGAACTACCTCTTCCACATGCACTTAACTACTTCTTTTACTTACCAAAGAGACAAATTTGGAAGATAGTTAATAAAATATTACATCTCTAGATTGAACTACCTCTTCCACATGCACTTAACTACTTCTTTCCATTTGCCAAGTCTGCTCTTGCATGATTGAATCTTTTAATATGATAATTGTCCTACCAAATTCTCATCCCTAATTTTATGATCATTACTATAAACTCAATATGAATAATATTTTCAAACCATTTTTGGGTTTTTTGTTCCCTGTTGTAAGCTTTCCAAAATATTTTTCTATTCTTATTTTCGTTGAGAAACGAGGGAGATATTGTAGTTTTACTAAAACTATGTTTTTGTCTTATTTACTTTCCTTCAACCTTATTCTATTGAAACTTAAAATGAATATATATCCTCGGTTATTATTTTTGTGTAAAAATGGAGAGAATTTTTTCCTCCTAGCAATAATAGAACAAAAACCTCTTTCAGTTTCTCATTTGGACGTCTACAATTTTAATTAGAGCAAATCTAGTGTTTCTTGTGTGATTCATGCACTTGAAAACCTCCTCCTTCAAATGTTGATATCCTCTTAACCATTATTAATGTGTAAAAATTGAGAGAGTTTTTTCCTCCTAGAAATAAGAGAGGAAACAAAATTCTTAGTTTCGCATTTGGAGGTCTGCAATTTTAGATAAAGTTATTTTAGTGTATATATTGCAAGTCTTGTGCTCTGTGACTGTGAGTCTTGTGCTCTATAGTGTGTGTCATGCACTCTAAAATGTGTGAGACATTTTCTTTGCAAGTCTTAAACTCTAGGATGTGTGATTCATGCACTCTTGGCTTTGTGATTCCTACGCATTTAGCTATATGAGTCGTGTGTTTGACCATGTGAGTCATGTGCTTGTTTTAATACATTCTAAAGAATATTCCAAAGTGTTATAAAGTGATTTAGCTTTTAAATATTTTAAAATGACATGTTCATACACAATTCTACACTCTAATTTATAAGAAATATTAGGAAATGAAAACATTCAGATTGCAATGGAATTTTTAACAATATATCAAATATATTCTACATTTTATCTTAAATAAGATATCTAGTTCTTAAGACTACATCTAAATTCACTTTGTAAGAGAAGAAATAATATTATTTTGTGCAATAGATGAGACTTTTTTTGGTCTCATCAATAATTACTTGTGATATTCTTTATTTTAAAATATCAAATGATATCAATGATTGTGATGTACATGATACTTCTCTCAATGCAATAAAATACAATACATGTGTTTCCTATACATCTCTTGATATAGTTACAAATAAAAGTGATAGGTATGATATTGTTGATGATGTTTTCTTAGATTATACATGTTATGATAAGCCAATATGTCATTCCTCTAGTAATATACATATTACGAATATGACACATCCTAGTGCTACTAGTGATGATATACATATACCATCTACCCCCAGTGGGTGTTTACATCCTAATTAAATTAATAGTTCTATGAATGAACTAAAAGAGGATGAAAGGTTTTTTATAAGGGATTATTATAATCAATTAACTTCCAACATTAATCATTCAATATCATAACTACACATTAATACTTGAACCTAGTGATAGTGATATGTTATAAGCTCAAAAACATAAGAGGAGATGCACTTAATTATATAGAGTGAAACAAGAGATATCTAAGTGCACAAATTGGAGGATTTGTGAGTATTGAACCTAAAGATGGGTTTTAATTGATACTATAGTTGGAAAATTCCCTGGTATGGAATCATACAATTCTACTAAGCATGTCGATATGGTCTTGCCCCTATTGTACAATTTTGAACCTACTCAAAGTTTAACTATATAAATGTATGTTCCCTTCATTTTCCTAAAAATGTATGCCAATGTTGAACCCTAAGTGTCATGCAATTATAAAACCATATAAATAATCTGAATCAAACTCAAACCCTAACCATGGGTGAATAAATTGTAAAAATATTAGTGTTTGGGTTAAAGTGTAATCCATGCACCATCTACATCTGCACTACTCTCGAAGATTCCTAAAAACACGTGTATATCTCCACCTAACATGTGATATCTATATGGATGCAACTATTTTGGCAACTTGAACCACTTTAACAAATTTTAGGATGATTTTACTCTTTTCCAAAACATTGGATTGAAATCTTTGGATGTTTGGAAATGATGGAAGATGAACTCCTTGACTTAGTTGAGTGATTTAGAATTGTATTGTTGATTACCCTAATGGATGTGCATCGAACTTGGTAAGATTTAGGAGCCTTGAATTATTTTAGTGTTAATATTTGTAATGAGATCTCATAAGAGTGTTAAGTAAGTTAATGAATCGATATTAAATTTCATATATTCTAAAGGTAATTTTTATAACAACACCAATCTAGGAGGATGGAATGATCCAACAAAGGTAATAAAATTTGGAGGATGTGTCAGTATGGAATCATATCATCTGGGAACAAATTCCACATCCTTATAATACTATATCATTTTAGATAGGGTGATTGTACATGTAATCTAAAATAGCTATCATGATAAGAAAAGGTGAAATACTATTTTTTATGCATTGATATTTGGAATGTGATGAGACATCGGTGTGTATAAATAATCAAGTTGGGAGAGAGAATCATATGTACTTAGTGGAGATAGAATGTAGATATTTATCTTTAAAAAGGAGAATTGTCACAACTAAGAGTGTCAAAGGAAAAATCCTAAGTTTGAGTGTCTACATTTTCCCCCGTTTAAGTATCAACATTACTTGCTTAAAATAAAACATACCATAGTGTGAAGACACACTTTATCTTTTCTTAGAGTTTTTATTGTCCAAATGTGTTGGTGTTGGCATGTTCCATGGTGAAACCTGAAATATAGATTGTATTTAATGTCCATAGTAGAATTTGAACTATAACTCTAATGTAAATGTAAAATTTACACTTGCACAAAGTGAAATAAAGAGATGCAAAACATGGAAGGAATACACTTATTTTTTTATAGAGGGAAGATATCCCATTCACTTGTACTTGGAGATTTGTATTGTATTTCTAAACTTGTAAAAACATAGGGGTGATTAGTCCCATATTGTATTGAAGGAAAAACTAGAGTATTGAGTGCATGAAACACAACACCGAATAGAAGATAAAGAGAGAATAAGAAAGATGTCTTGAAGCACCCCATGTAGCAAGAATATCTTGTATCAAAGTTTTTAGTAACTTTAATATTTTCCCCTTTGAAATTATAATAGGATAGGAAGGACTTCCTACAAATAACTTACCCACTTCGATACCTTTTGTAACCCCACACAACACACCACTACAGATGGATATAGGCCAAATTTTGTATATATATAAAAAAGTATGAAATAGAATGGGTGCCTCCATGCCCTCCCTTTGTGCCATATAGCTGAGTAGGAGTGTGTAATATACCAAGATGATGATGGAGAAGGATAACCATTCCCAAAATACTATATCTTTAACTAAAACCGAGTACTAAACTAGAGGATTGAAATATTCATGCCCCCTATAAACTACTTTTAATGGTGTCAACTAAGTCTAAAATTGTGTCAAAAATCTATATTTGTAAGTAGAAATATGAAATTGTAGAAAAATATAGTGTGGATACCCCTAGAAGAAATGTGTGGGAGGATCGGGAAAGTCCGTAGGGTTTTGAATGTTTTATATGTTTTTAAACTTGTGTATTTTTTTCCACATTTCTATTCTAAATATATGTATGAGGACTTGTTCCTATGAAAACTTGTACCTAAAATCAGGAACCTATATGTAGGTGTAGAATATATCCCGATGAATTCCCCCTCTTTTGAGGAATGTGTGATAAATAATTTGAGCACATAGCTCAAAATAAAATATGTGTATCCCTATCTCGATTAGTAAAATAGTCTACATAGGAACAGGTAGAAGGATGTAGTGGGCATCAATGGGATTCCATTCTTACAAAGGGAATGTGCATGGTGGAGACCATGTAACACACAAAAAGAAACAATATAAATAATAGTAGTAGTAGAAACAACTTATGTGTAATAGAACAAGCATAGAGACATAATCATAGTCGAGTGAGCAAACAAAAGCAATAATATATATATACATATATATATATATATATAAGAGACACATCAAGGCATAGATTTGTAAACATGGGACACCCAATGTGTCATGAGACAATCAAGGAACTTAGGTCGCATATAAGAGACAAAATTTCATACAAGAAAGGCATAGAGCCATAAACATGGGACACTCAAGATGTCACAAGAAAATCAAGGCACTCGGGATGCATACAATGAAGCACACAAGTAGTAACACAAATAAGTAACAAACTTTTATAGAAAGCAAAGTGATGTCAAAAAGATAAAAGCATCATTGAAACTAGTAAAGAAGCACATAGAGAAATATATGTCGTGTTGCCCAAGACACATTTGTTAGTACCATTACTCCATATATAGAAATAACACTAAGTATATAAATTATCATGATGAGGAAGGTGTAAAGTAACATATAATGAAACAAAAACACCTATAAAGTGTGGAAGGATTCCCCGGGAGAGTAGTGTAAGGAAACCATTCTAGCTCCTGTCATCATGTATTGATCTATGAGTGTCATGCATCAAGCTCAAAATACCTAGTGAACATATGGGCATAAAGAATGAATATGCTATGTATCAAATAAATGTAACCAACATGATGTATAAAGTAACAAGCTAACCAAAAAAACTAGAATAGGTCTTGATTTTGTATTTTTATCATATGTGAATGTTTTTGTATTATGTGGATTTTTTAATGTTTTTTCTCTATTTTAAAGATAGCTATATACTGAGGAGAGGAGTAGCACAAGTGCTACCCAATGAAATCCTCATGAGGAGGTGACTAGGATCCTAAAGAAAAGGGATTCTTGGGCCTCAACTATGCCAAATAATGATACTCATATGTGAGTTGTGCATAATTTATAATGTGTTATATAAGTATTAAGAGGATAACCAAGTGGATTAGATCCACAAAAATTAGTGTCCTGACAAGAAATACCTAAGAGGAGGGTGATAATAATGAGATCCACTAGAGATAAATGCACCCTATAAGACTAATGCATGGGCATCACCTAGGAGATGTAATTTCATAAGATAACAGTCCATTAGGTGTTAATAGTCATCTAGCATGATTTTAAATTCATTGGAGGTCCTAGTTTTCAAAAAAATGTTCAATGGAGTTTCCTTCCAAAACACAATTTGAATTTTCTTATTTGTAAAACCTTCACATTTTGGAAATTTTGTCTTGGTGGTGTTTTTTTGGGTTTAAAATTGATTAAGAGGGTCAATTTTGAATCTTAAGTCCATTAGTAATGGTTCATAACATCCTTCCTTTGTAATTTATTATAAAACTTTGTTCTTTCTCCTTAACTCAAGCATGTAACTTGAGTTTACAGATCTAGTTGAGTATAGTTAATAGGAACTATATGGAAAAATATAGTTGGGGAAAATGATATTCGAATTTTGAGAGAGAGAGAGAGAGAGAGAACACTCTCAAGAACAATAGAGAGACTCTGAGAAAAAAAAAAGTGAGAAAATTTTGTGGAGAAGAAGGCGTATACAAGACGGTCAAAGAGTGAATTTTAAATATGAAAATCAAATTTATTTATTGAAACTATGGAATATTCTTGTCTAATTGGTTCATTTGGTTCTCTTGGAATATTTTTGTTTGTTTCAAATTTTGGAAGCTTGAAAATGTGAAAAAATTCCTTTGAATTGTGTACTGAGCCTAACAAGCTAGAAAATCCTCTCTTGGAGAAGGTAGATCTATCGTTTGAAAATTTTGCATGTATTTTTTTGCATGGCGACTCAGGGAATTTGTAATAGGTTAGAAATAGACAACAGATCAAGTTTCAAGTCTTAAAATTTTGAAATATTGTTTGAAATTTATTTTTCTTCCTTACCGAGCATGTCAAAACCCCAAGTAGGGTTTAGTAGAAAAAACTTGTTTGGATGGCTTCCACAAAGAATCATGGCCTAAAATTTGTAAGAAAGCTTTTCAACCTTCCCTTATTATATATTTTCAAGGTTTTTTTGGTTTCTTTAGTGTAGGTTATTAGTTATCCTTTTATTTATTTATTAGGATAATTCTTACACTTGTGTTAGCCCTACACTTGTTGGGTTAGCTTGCTTAGGTGTACTAGTTGTGTGGAGTTATCTTACTAGTTGTGTTGAGTTAGCTTCTCAATTATGTGGAGTTAGCTTACTAGTCTTTTGGAGTTAACTTAACTACCAATATCAGTTAGTGGGAGTTCTTCACCACTGATTTAGGTAGTAGTTGCACTTCCCTCCTCCTATATGTACATATTTCTTATTGAGTAATTCAAGTCATTGTATTGTAATGTATTGAGCATTATGAATTATGATGGATTTCCATATATGGTATTTTAACTCTTCTACTTTGCAAATCTAATGTGGTGTGTTATTATCATCTGAGATCATATCTTGGAACAATCTTCTTATCATTCCTTTTATGGTATCAGATCTATAGATGATGTAGACATTCATCTGTAAGTTTTTCTTTGCAAGCAAGGGTTTATTATTTTCATGTATTTGGAATTTGTTAGAAATTTTCTACAACATGAATTTTTATGTAAAATAGAGTGCGACATTAGATTTGGAAGGTGCCAAAACCCTAGAATTGACTATAAACTCGACCATGTTTTGAGATAGTCAAATATGGATGCAGATATGTACCCTCTGGGTGCATTCTTTTATCCATTGGATATAAGCATGTACCTTCCAGATGCATTCTTTTACCCTTTGGATATTTCAGTTTTAGATGAATTATTTTATCCACTAGATGTAGATCTATACCCTCTGGTGCATTATTTTATCCATTGGATATAAGCATGTACTTTCCGGATGCATTCTTTTACCCTCTGGATATTTTGGTTTTGGATGCAATCTTTTATCCACTGGACACATATTTGTACCCTCTGGGTGCATTATTTTATCCATTGGATATAAGTGTGTACCTTCCGATGCATTCTTTTACCCTCTGCATATTTCTATTTTGGATGAGTCTTTTATCCACTGGACACAAATCGGTACCCTCTAGGTGCATTCTTTATCCATAGGATATTGACGTGTACCCTCTGGATGTAATGATTTACCCTCTGGAAATTTTAGGTTTTGGGCATAGGATTTTATCCTTTGGTTGCAATCATGTATCGTGTGGATGCCCTCTTTAAACCTTGGGACATTTGGGTGTCACGTGAACCTTTTAAAAAAGATCGGCATTAAAATATTATTTTAATAGCAAAACCTTGTAGAGCTCATAACTTTTGATCTGTAGCTTGGATTAAGGTGATATTTTTTTGAAATTATGTATTTTTTCAATATCTACGCATTGGTGAAATTTTTATACACATATTTCAAATTTAAAAGGTACTTTTACTCATTGTAATATTTACATGCACTCAATTATAAAGTGTCAAATTTGGGAGGGTGTTGTAATCACTTGTGGATGCAATTTTGGTTGAGCCCGACATCCTAAAATTTTGGGTGTTGCATTATTGTATCTATGGGTGTATGCATTTATATCTCTTTTTTTTGTTGAGATATTTTGGATATGTATTTTTGACACTTTTTGGCATGTTGACAGTCTCTCTTGTGGGGGAGCTATTCTGGTGAAGCCCAGTGTTAGTTTGTCAATGTTTGAGTAGTTGATTTTGGCAACTCATATAGATCTATGGTGTCACTCTACCCATTCAACAGTATGGGAGGGTGTGGTGTTGATATTGCTTCTTTGGGTTTCATGTCCTTGCCTTGTTACCTTGGCTTTTCTTGGATCGTGGCACTCCTATTTATTTGGATCTCATGTCCTTACCTTGTTGCCTTGGTTGTTCTTGGATTGTGGCACACCTATTTGTAGCAGTTGATCAAATTATGTTTGTATTTTTTTGCACTTTCGACATCAGTCCATTGGCAGTCTCCTTGCATGGAGCTATTCTGGTGAAGCCCAGTGTCAATTGTTTTTATTTCTATGATCGAGTAGTGGATTCAAAGCACAAATAGCGCACCACACTTCTTCACATTGTACAAGTTTTGGAGCTGAGATTATAAGGATATCTTACAGGGATTTTTCTCTCTCTACTTTCTTATTACTAGTTTTGGGTACCTTGCGGTGTCCAATTTTCCCAATTATTGTATGTGGATACCTCATCAGGCCTTGTTGCGAGGACCCACCTTCTTTTTCGCCCACCTAAGATATTCTTATAGGAGGGTGTTAGTGTAGGTTATTATCTATCCTTTTATTTATTTATTAGGATAAATATTACACTTTTGTTATCCCTACACTTATTGGGTTAGCTTGCTTAGGTGTACTATTTTTGTGGAGTTAGCTTACTAGTTGTGTTGAGTTAGCTTCTTAGTTATGTGGAGTTAGCTTACTAGTCTTTTGGAATTAACTTAACTACTAATATTAGTTAGTGGGAGTTCTTCACCACTGATTTAGGTAGTAGTTTCACTTCCCTCCTCCTATATGTACATCTTTCTTATTGATTAATTCAAGTCATTATATTGTAATGTATTGAGTATTATGGATTTTGATGGATTTCCATATATGGTATTTTAACTCTTCTACTTTGCAAATCTAATGTGGTGCGCTTTTATCATTTGAGATCACTACTTGGAAAAATCTTCTTATCGTTCCTTTGAGTTTCTAAGCCTCTATATGACCGGAAATCTTGACAGGTTGTGGGCTATGTGAAACAAACCTAGTTGGAGACCTATTAAAAAAATAAAATTAGTGAATTAGGGGGTTACATTTGGAGTTGACAAACAAAATTTTGCATGAAGCATCGGGGCCATAATGGGCATCTAAAACTATTCCAACTTTCTCAATAAACATGGTAGTTTATTTTAAATAATAAGTTTTAGGTGTTTTGATGGCTAGAATGACGTGGAGACAATTTTGGAGGGAGTGAATAGAGTTGAGAAATTTTATTTTAACTAAAACCTAATGAATATTATTGTAGCATGTATTATCATTGTTAAAATGACATGAGGGTGATAATAACCTCTGTAGAATACTATTCTATCCAAAACATTGTTGGATGAATTAATCTTGGTGTTAAGAAACCAATCAAAATACTCGAGAAGAAGGATTTAAAAGTGAATTGTTTTTACTAACCTATTGACATATTTGAATCGATTTAATGACCTCTACATCAAGTGGTATCGAGCAAGATTTTCTCTTGGAAGAGAAATAAAATATTTCCAATAATTTGAGAGATAAAGAAAGGTTGAAAGGAAGAAGCAAACTGTGAAATAGAATTTTACAAGAGGAAGAAAAGAAAAGAAACAAGATGGATATTAGAGAAAAGATGAGAACAGGATGTCGAGAGAGACAACCTAGATATATGAATTGGTTACCATATTGAGTAAAATACAAGATAGATTGGGAGATTTAAAATTTTCTTAGAGAAGAGGAATGATATTAGCAGTGGAAAGTGACAGAGAAGAAGAGGTAGAAGAACAAGTGAGTACAAAGAAACAGTTGCGAATAAGAAGATACAGATGTGAGACTCTTGAAAGAAATTATGGGAGTAGGTTCTCAGATAAAAATGAAGGTGCCAAACTATGAAGGAAGTATACATCTAGAAGAGTAGATTTACTTGGATCACCGAGATGGACAAATACCTTGATTTTGAGAGAATAATTGAAGACAAATAGGTAAAATTCACTTGTACTAAATTGACAGGAATGTAGCTATTTGGTGGGACTTTGAGCAAAAAGAAAGAATAAGTAGAGGTAAGCATAAAATAAAATCTTGGGATATGATTTTTGCTAAGTTAAGAGGAAAATTTATACCAACTGATTATCAAAAAAGCTTGTTTAATAAATTGCAATATTTAAGGAAAAGAGAGATGGGTGTGGCAGATTATATTGAAGAATTATATAAGTTAGCTATGAGATCAAGTCATATAGAGGGAGATGTTGAAGAAGTAGAAAATTATTTGAATGGATTAAGGATTAACATTCAGGATTAAATCAACTTATTTACTTTGAGAACAAGTGGAAGAATCTTACCAAACAAACCTTGAAAGAAGAGGAAAAATTGTCTAGAAGGAAAATACAATATAATAAAGGCAAAGCTAGAGGGATTATAGGTAGAGTACAACAAACAAGTAGGGGACAACAAAAACAAATTCAAGAAGAATCAAACATCTCACAAATGCAAATTACTTCAAGTGGTGGCTACTCAAGAGGAAGTTATTCTTATAGAGGAAAAGGAAACTTTGGAAGAGGAAGAGGAGAGTTTTAAGGTAATTGTTTTATATTGAATAAGTTTTCTCATTATAGATCATATGATTTTCCAAAAAGCCTCAAGCAAGTGGTAGTAGGGTAAGTGAAGCAATAAATCAAATTGTACATGTTGATGAAGAAGAGAGTGTGGGATCACCATCACACATTGAAGAACCTGAAATAGGAGAGGCATTGATGATGAGAAGAGTGTTGTTGAAACCAAGCAAGGAAGTTGAAGAACCATCCCAAAGAAGAACCTTATTCAAGACAATGTGCAAATCCAAAGGTAAGTGTTGTAAACTCATTGTTGATAATGGAAGCACAGATAATTTGGTGTCTTCTGAAATGGTAGAAAAATTAATATTGCAAAATTTGATACATCCTAATCCCTACAGAGTGTATTGGGTTCAAAGGAATCATCAAGTGTTAGTGAGTGAGCAGTGTCTTGTAAATTTTCATATTGGTAGTTATAAGGATGATGTTCTTTGTGATGTAATTCCCATGGATGCTTGTCATGTCTTTTTATAAGACCTTGTAAGTTTGATAAAAATTATATTCATGATGGTAGGGAAAATACTTATACTCTAATGAAGAATGGTGTTAAGCACACACTAACCCTCTCAAGGAAAACAATGCATGGAATGAAGGTTATTCAAGATTCATGTTGATGAGTGTAAATGATTCTTTGTAATAGGAGGATATAGATGGTCCCAAATCATCAAGAGTAATAAATGAAAGGAAGCATAACATGGTGGGAAACAAGATAATTACAATCAAGAGGATGTGGAAATGGTTGATTGGAGAATATGAATATCAAAGAAACCTTCAAAAGATAATAAGTAAAGAAGATGAGAATGATGAATTTTCAAACCTCATAGGAAAGGGACATAAAGTAGAGCTCTTAGAAGCATAAGAACCAAGCATGAGTGAGAAAAATTATGAGCATGAGAACACCATTGAGCACTCGGTTTCTAAGCAATAAGGTGACATTCATAAAGGCTATACTGAGACAATTGAGAAACATAGGGAATCCAAGACATTAAAAGATAATAATGAGAACTATCCAAGCACGATAAGAAGAATGGAGGTGAAGTGAAGGATGTTATTAACAGGGGTTGCACTAGATCTAGATTCTCAATCTAATATTTCTTTTAGTGGTGATTGTGTAGGTAACTTGGCTGATATGTTGAAATAAGTGAAGACTAGATTAAGCAAGAGATTCCATTTTAATAACTTAAGGTCATAATACATCAAGAAGGATAAAAATGTAATCAAAAAGTTGATCTAACAGTCATGATCAGTCAAGAATCACTTCATATACAACTAAAGCATGGGTGGAATCTAGAGCAAGAGGTGAATAAGTTAGCATTATATCCCAACACAACTACTTCACAAGTATACAAGCCTATTCAAATAGCTAGCATGACGGTATGAGATATGGTTCAGATCATGAAGATAATATATTCATGGGATTCAGTCATGAACAAGCACAAGGAGATCAAATCCAATTATAAAACAAGAAAGAAGAATTCAAATTTGGTAGCACATTGTGTGCAGGATCTCATGGGTCATCTTCTTTATTTTAAAGAGTATGATGCAAGGCATCACCTAGGAGATGCAATTTCATAAGCTAATAGTTCCATTAGGTGTTAGTAGTCGGGGTTTGAAATGCATTGGAGGTTCTAGTTTTCAAATTTGTTGTTCAAATGGAGTTTCCCTCCAAAACACAATTTGAATTTTCTTGTTTGTAAAACCTTCACATTGTGGAAATTTTGGATTGGTTCTTTTTGTTTTTGGGTTTAAATTTTGTTAAGAGGGTCAATTATGAGTCTTAAGTCCATTATTCAAGGTTCATAACATCCTTTATTTGTAATTTTTCATAAAACTTTGTTTTGGGTTCTTAACTCAAACATGTAACTTGATTTTATGGCTCTAGTTAAGTATAGTTAGTAGGAACTACATGGAAAAATTTAGTTAGGAAAAAGTGCATTTGAGTTGTGAGAGAGAGAACACTCTCAAGAACATGAGAGAGACTTATAAGAAAAAAAAAAAGTGAGAAAACTTTGTGAGAGAAGATTGTGTGTACATGATAGTCAAGAAGGGTGAATTTTGAATATGAAACTCGAAGTTCTTTATTGAAACTATGGAGTATTATTATATAACTGGTTCATTTGGTGCTCTTGGAATATGTTTTTATTTGTTTAGAAATTTAGAATCTTGAAAATGTGAACAATTTTCCTATCAATTGTGCATAATCCTAAACAAGCTAGAAAATCATATCTTGGAGAAGGTAAATCTCTCATTTCACAAATTTTTCCATGTATACTTTTTCATAGCGTCTCAAGACTCTATAATAGGTTAGAAAATACATACATATAAATTTTAAAGTCTTGAAAATTTTAAATATTGTTTTAAAAATATTTATCTTCCTTATAGGGCCTATCAAAACCTCGAGTAGGATTTATTACAAAAGTCTCATTTGGAGGGCTTCGCAATGACTCATGGCCTAAAATTTGCAAGAAAACTTCTAAACCTTCCCTTCTTATATATTTTCAAGGTTTTAGTGGTTTCTTAGCCTCCATATGGCTAGAATTCCTAATAGTAAGAGGCTAGGTTAAATAGACCTAATTGGAGACCTATTCAACAAAATCAAATTAACAAATTAGGGGTTACATTTGGAGTTGAGAAATAAAATTTTGCATGAAGCACCAGGGCCATAATGGGTATCTGAAATTTTACTCACTTTCTTAAGAAACATGTGGTAATTTCTTCTAACTAATAAGGTTTATGTGTTTTGAGGGATAGAAAGAGGTGGAGACAATTTTAGAGGGAGTGAATAGATTTGAGCAATTTTATTGTAACTAAAAGCTAATGAAGACTATTATAGCATGGATTATCATTGTTAAAAGGAAATGAGGGTGTTAATCACCCTATAGAATACTTTTCTATCCAAAACAATGTTAGAGGAATTAATATTGGTGTTAAGAAACTAATCCAGATACTCAAGAAGAAGGATTTATGAGTGAATTGTTTTTACTAACCTATTCATATATTTGTTGAGATTGCAGGACCTCTGTATCAAAGACCTATGATGAATTCTAGGAAGGAGGGAGCCACTAGAGATAACATGTGTTGTAAAGTACCTAAGAGGAATCATTGGAGGGAAAGTTTTATTAAAGATAACACATGAAGTAGAAGGCATATCTAGAGAGATAGGAGTAAGAATAAAAACTATAGAAGGGTGACTAAGAAAACTAGGAAGAGGATCCTCAAAGGGAATACAATAACTTATGACAACTTGATGTTGTAAAATAAGTTTAACACATTAGTGTTAGATAGATAGAACATTAGTAAGAGCACATAACCAAGGAATACCTAAATACATGTCACCTAAGATAAGAGCAAAGGACACTATAAATGGTACTTGTGTAGTAATAAGGTGACAGTAATAGGTAAAATAATATGTCCAAAGTTAGGATTATAAGTGTGTGTGATTTTTTTAAGAATAGCCAAGAAAACAAAGTATCTAGAAAGTAAATAGAGTATGCTTGTTATGTGGATCGACCAAAATACTATGTATAGGAAACAAGAATTTCATCCACATCGAGTCATAAAAAGTAATAACCGATGGAGAAGGTAGCATAGGAATGACAATGCTAATCATTACATCCAATGGGTGATCATAAGAAGGAAAATTTAGTATTGCATAACATACATTTTTCATTTTCAAAGTAGATTTATCAATGTTATGATTAGGAAGTGGATCATTAAATATTTTTATATTTTTATTATCATTGGTAGGCTTAAAGGATTAAGTGGGATCATCCCATTTAATTTCATTTGTATCAATAATATCTTTTATAAAAATATGAAGCTTGAGACATAGATCAATGAAGTGACCAATACATCTATGATAGTTGTAATAAGCATTAACATCAAAACTAGTACCATGAGGCTTGCTCACGTAAACCTCAAGTGGTGGACGAAGAGACACAAGATTACACTCAAGTAATTTTTTAAGTATTATATGTGGAGCACAAGGTAAAAGCATAAACTACCTTTGCGTTGTTTATAATTACAGCTTAGTAGGTTGAGTTATGATATTCACAATGTATTTAGTAGTAACCATATGGTCATTAGTGAAGCAATAAAGCAACAATGTTCACAATGTCTTTAGTAGTAACCATATGGTCATTAGTAGTTATGATGTTCACAATGTCTTTAGTAAACAAAAAGCAACACCCCAACTGGTCAATTAGAGATTTCATTGGTGAAGCTATTGATATATGCAAGAGCTTTGAAAATGTTAAAATCACCCACACCTATCGGGAAGGAAATAGGGTCGCAGATAGTTTGGCAAACCTTGGTGTTACTAATACTTTTCAAACTTGGCTTAGGGGGGATGTTCTACCCACTCAAATCAATAAAGCCATAATCAATGATCTACATGGCCGAGAAAATCAACACTAACGGCTGTAATGTGGATGCTAATGTGCGGATCCTCAAGTACAATATGATGACATCACATAAGATATGTATGATTGATGCGATATGTGCGAGCTGGACTGTCATCATTTCTTGGCATAGGAAGAAAGCCGAGGAGCGGGGCACTAATTACAAGTATGGTATAATAATTAAATCTGCTTTCACGGAAGGGAAAGATTCAAAAACCAACATCAAAGCTCAGCCTGTCCCGCATAGTGATAGCATTTTTACCGTTGAGAACAGGAACAAAAACAGTGGAAACATGGGGGGTCCGCCTTGCAAAACTGAACCCACCCACAATCCGGCGTGGAAAGAGGATACGGTGCTTTGGAACTACCTTCAAATCGGGGTCTGTCAAATTTAATTGAAAGGATTCAAGGGTTTGATCAAGACATTTCTATTAGATTCACCCAGGGATGGAAGAATCGGGTTGTCAAATACAACAACATGGAGATTGAGATCATGGAAGAGCTCATCGCCCAGATCACGGGCCTCAGCCTGGAGGGCACCAAATTCTTCAATAAGAAGGTTGACAGGGAGGTGGAGACCAAGAAGTTCCTGGACGATGGGGAGAATCTTGAATTTGTGACTGCTGGCATCAAGGTGGCGTCGATTCCTGAGCCTTTTGCTGAGCTTTCCAGGATGGTTGTTAGGTATGTAACTCTTGAAGGAAGATTTGTGACTATACCTCAAAAACATTTGATATTTCTTAATCACTTTCGTAGAAATATTATCATCAGCTTCCCTCACTACTTGATAAACTCACTGGAGAAATCAATTAGGGAAGTTCAGAGCCACTCTAGGGTTGTCCCTCTGCACCAAGGGCTAATCCTCCTGATCCATCGCCACTGTTCTAACTACCCCCGCATGAATCCTACCCCACCCTCTTCCTCCATACCTCCACCTACTCACACCGCTTCCACTCCCCCTGCTGAAAAGGAAGATTGAAGCTGCTGCTTCTAGCAAGAAAAGCAAGAGCATAAAAACTAAAATCCCTTCTTCTCAACGGGTCCTAAGAAGTCACAAAGACCTGGAGCTTGCTGAGAACCTCCTGCATATCAGCAAACCGATGGAGGAACCCAAGGAGGAGGACTTGATGGACAAAGTGGACAGGATGGAAAAGGAAATACAAGAGCTCAAAGGGACTATAAAAAATATGGAAAAAGCTAAGGGAAAAGGAATACTTCAAAGTGATGATGAAGAGGGGGTTATTGCTGAAGTTTTCAAGAAGTTACAGTCTTTGGATGGCAGAATGGGGAATGTAAAAAGTCACAATGACTGCATACTATCTGCCCTTAAAAGCATTTATAATTTCATTGAACAACATGTTCATAGTGTTTGCAGTTTAAGTGGGATTAATGAAGACATTTGGGGCCCCAAAGAGAAAAGGGATATTGCAATTTCTTAAGTGGATATGAAAGAATCCTCTCAGGCCACTGCCATTGCCTTCTTCATGTCACTGCAGGCTATCAAAACCAAGATTGACAGGGCTATCAAGTAACGGGTTGTTGTGATGTTGTTTTTGGCTGCGAAGTTCTTTATTATCTGGCGGTTCTGGAGCTGCTTTTTGGCGGAGTTTTTATATGATGAATATCTTTTGTTTGCTTTTTGATCTTTTCTGCTACTTTTTGGATCATTGTTCGTTTGGATCCTTTCTTCTCATGTATTGTCATATCTGGCTGTTGAGCCCTCTTAGGTTGGCCATTTTTCCCTTCTCTGGGTTGTTTCTCTCACCTATGCTATCTGGCTTTTGAGCCCTTTTGTATACAGGGTATAGTCCCTTCAAAACTATTTGCCCTTAATAAAAAAAAACCATATGGTCATTAGTCTTTCCTTTGAATGTATATTTTCTTGGAAATTTGGCATTGAATGTAGTATAAGTGTTAGCAACGTAATTAACCCTATTCATATGTAGTAACTTTCCTTCATATTCTTTTGGTGTATGACATAGATGATTAAAATATTTAAGCTTATTGAATATAAATGATTCCTACAAAGGAGATAACAATATTTGTGTAAGGATATCTTGTTGCTATCATCCAAAATATTTTTCATTTTATCAAGCATATTCTTGTAGCATAAAACATAATCACTTGATGTTCTCATTATACCCTTGTCATATTTTATACATTTGAGCATAAAAAACTTTTTCCACAATATTTATATAAAATTGTGCAAGAACTTGATTTTCCAAAGTGTTAAAAGAGTGTAAAAAAATGTGTGGGGAGATCATAGAACCATTGCAAATAAAGTTCCTTGATATTTGTAGGGAAAATTTTGGCAAGTAAGATATTTTTATATGCATAGTCAAAGCAAGCAACATGGAATGATCAAAGGTGTTTTGCGGGGTCGCCATTTCCATCATAAATATGAAGCGTAAGAGGAAAATGATAAGAAACCACTTCAGTGAAAGTGGGATATAAATCAATTGAGTGGAATACATAACATGAGAAGAAGTGGATGTACCTTATTATAATTATGATATTTGAGCTTGTAAAGTGTGAACAATGGTTTCAATATCCTCGTGTACTAGAAGATGAAACATCTCGAACCATTGTGATTACATGTAGGAATAAAAGTAGCTATAAGAATGGACATAGAGACACTATGTGTTGGAATATTATCTTCCCCATTTTTGTGATGTAGGAACTGTAGAAATATGATATGTTTGTATATTAGAAGAGGGTGAGGCCTCCAAAAATGATTCTTTATTAGATTTCTAATCACAAGAAATTTTAGCAATGAGAAGAAACTTAATAATAGGCTCAATGTGATGATGATTTGCATGAAGTTGCACACAAAATTCGAGATAAGATTTCAAAGTTTTCTTGGTCCACAATATTTTCGTCATCATGTTTATAATCACAAGA
Source organism: Taxus wallichiana var. yunnanensis (assembly GCA_018340775.1). NCBI lineage: Eukaryota > Viridiplantae > Streptophyta > Pinopsida > Cupressales > Taxaceae > Taxus > Taxus wallichiana. The sequence continues at coordinate 481,042,794 of CM031236.1, read as the reverse complement.
ATGTTCACTATTTGTTTCAATGTCATGCAATGGTACCTCATGAGTGGGAGGATCAAGTATAGATGGGGTGCTTGAGATATAAAAGAATAATAATCCATGATGATACAATGCTTGAGAATAGGAGGAAAATCTCAATATTCTCGGTGGATTTATGGTTAATCATATTTCTACGCCTAAAGGGAATATGAAGGAATCATATGTAAACTGAAATTTACTAAAAATCCTTAAAATACTAATGAAAGGAAAACCCTATATCTAATAAGGTGTTAATAATATATTTGATTTAAGAGTCGGGTTCACCATATTTCTTCGTAAGTAATTAATTTAATAATGTTATAAATGCACTAAAAATGTAAGTTTTGTTATAGGGGTTATTCTAATTAATTAACTTCCAATATTAATCATTTAATATTTAAAACAACACATTAATACTTGCGAAATAGTGGTAATAATATGTTATAACCACAAAAACACAAGAGAAGAGATGGACATAGTTTTATAGAGTTAAATAAGAGATATGTGTGCAAAAATAGAGAATTTTTGAGTAATGAACCCAAGGATGCTTCACTATTAATATTGTAGCTGGAAAATTCCTCGGTATAGAACCATACAATTCTAATATGATCATATGTATGGTCTTGAAATTTTGTATGGTTTTGAACCTACTTAGAGTGTGGATATATAAATTCTTGTTGCCTTTACTTTCCTATAAATGAATGTTTGTAATGCCCCATTCATCATTGCTCTGTTATTCTGTGACGACCGTGCTTCTAAGGGTTGAACGCCGTTGCGTTTCCATTGAAACGTTGGTGTCTTTGTCTTGTTGAGCTTGCCTGCTTGTGTCGGTGTCGATGTTTTTGGTTGTTGGCCCCACGCGTCCCTCGCGATTATCCTATTAAAGGAAAACCTTGTTCTTGCTTTATCGAACCTCCTATTGATTGTTGTTAATTGCCTGCAAGATATTTTGCCGTAGTATTGATCACTCTCGTGCTCGACCCCTCGATTAAATTATTTTTTTAGTTTTGTCGCTATCGTGTTAGGTCCTAAACGTTTTTTTTAAACCCCGTTTAGGTGTCACGACATTTTAAAACATAATAATAATGAATAATAAAGGAATGGGTATCAGTTATATTCTTATGTGTATATAGATAATAAAATTTCATTTTTGAATTAATTAAGCCTTTTCGGCCGTGCGCATGCCTTATGCCATTGTTTATTTGAGGTTATCATGTTTTTTATTATCAGGTTCCTCATACTTGGCGTGGAGACATGGATTTCTTTGCAGAGATAAATAAAAGATGATTTGTTCACGTAAATGTATTATGTATATTGTCGGATAAATAGGATGACCAATAGGATTGCACATTTTCAATTACTAAGAATTATTATTAACTAAAATATGTGAGTTTTTGTCGGTTCCCTAGACTTAGCAGCTGTATACTACCGTCAATTTTGTCGATCTAACGGAATTTTAAAATGAAATTGTGACTAATTAAATTTATTTCATTTTGTGGATATGTAATTATGGTTAGCAATTGCATATGGGGTTGTAAACTATAGTGCATGTTCTTTTGTCAAACAATTTATCTTTTTATATAGTTTCACACTTTGCATATACGTCTTGCTGGCCACTTGGTTGTTTCCTTGTTTTTAATTAATTATGCTATGCTTGGCGTGGAGGAATTTCTGGCCCTTGTCCTTCCTTATTGTTTCTTTCTTTGTTGATTATGCCTGACTTGTTTGGTGGAGAAAGTGTAAATTTACTATTGGGCCGCCTATTTGTTTCCTTGTCAGCTTTAATTAAATCATGATTTGACCTTTTGCTGGAATGAGACGCCTCTTTCCTCCTGGCCACATTTGTTGGGTTGTGTGTTATCTTTCTACTCAGTTGTTTTTTTCTTTCCTTGTTGCGTGGCCATCTCCAAATGGCTCTACCTCTGCTGGGCGCACTTCTCTTCTTTTAATAATTTTGACTTGCAAATCTTCCATGTCCTTGTTGTCTTCCTACAATTTTCTACTCTGGCGGTGTGAGACTTTCTTGGGGTGGACTGCGTGTGGAGTGGTGGAAAAGCTTTAGAAAATTTTGTCTTCCTTTGTTGTGCGCTTGGCCCCTTTTTGACATGTTCCTTTTTCTTTTGTTTTATTCACCTTCCCTGGCCGCAATGAAACTTGCTCACGCCTAGTGTTGGTTGGACGTTTGGAAAATGTGGTGGGAGGATTTCTCGGTCGCAGAAACTTGTGGACACCTTCCTGCTAGCCGCATGGAGAGCTTTTGGGTCATTTATAATGCTGGCCTCTTTCCTTTCTTTGAACAAATTAAGTTATTTGTTGGGCAACTTCCAAATACTACCTTTGTTCAGCTGAAAAATTTGCTAAGAGTTGTCAGTTGGATGGATCTTATTTTCTTTGTAAACCTGATCATGTAAAAAGGGCAGCACACATGCTGGATAAAATACCAGGTTTGTCACTTCGTGATCGGTACAATTTTTTCTATGCGCCTGTCAATACAAGAGATCCTAAGGCAATGTCCCATTTATCAAGATTTTCTCAACAATATAGCAATAATCTTCCTATTCGGATAGCCATGGGTATACCTAAAGGATCTGCACAGATGATCTAGAGATTTTAGATCTTGAAACTAAGCACCAAATTCTATCTATGTATTTATGGCTATCCCATCATTTTAGGGAGGAGACATTTCCATACAAGGAGAAAGCTGAGAACATGGCCAGAGATATTGTAGATCTACTTAGCAAATCTCTTGCTAAAGCTTGCTGGAAAGCAGAGTCAAGAAATAGAAAGAGAACTCCACCAAATAATGTTTCTACTTGTCGGGAGACAACTCACTATAATGAAAGGATTGTAAGAGGAGGTGTCCAGTGGAGTTCGGGTTTGAGAGGAAAGTTGGTGCTTCGCATGCTACGGACAAAGATTCAACTAAAGGGTTGTTGTTGTGGATCTTGGGGAGTTTGGATGCCTCATCGAAGCTGGAGGAGCACATAAGATAACTATACACTTTGCTACTGTTGCTATATTTTTTTTAATATATCATGAAATCGAACCACCATTTCCTTGTATTGGCTTGTCAGCTGAACGCCTTACTAGGAGACCTCTCTTTTCTGCTTGTTCTATTCTTGTTTTCATTTTTATCGCTATCGGTGTGTTAGTGGAAAGCACGCATGTGCCGTCGTCTCTGGGTGTTATGTTTTCCTCGCTTGAGTGTTCGACCTTCATCCCTTCATTTATGTATATCTTCTTCTCTACGATTGAGTTTTAAGTTATTATGTTGTCCCAGCTAGTATTTCATTGTCATTAAAATAAGTTGCGATAACTATGCAACTCCTCCCTATCATCTGAGTTTATTTTCATTTTCTTTGTATTTCGTTGAAAGTTATTAAATCTATTCCTCAAACCCCTTCGATAATCTTCTTGACATCGGAAAGACAGGTTGTAGAATTGGAAGTGATCACCGCTTGGGCTATCCGGGTTGGAGCTTCGGTATTAAAACTTTTAAAATGAAAAGTTTGTGTGCAATGCATATCAGATCTCATGTGCTTAGACTTCCATATTATCTTTCAACTTGTTCCTAGGCTTTTAAGGCCATCCTCAGGAAGTACCTTGACCATCCCTATCCACTTGAACCGTAACTAGCTTTTCGGATCTGCTAAGCTCGAGGTTTCTATCATGTGAATCTAGTACCTCGTTAACACTAGGATAGTTTGGGTCTAATCCCCCTCTCAGAATTATTGTTGATGGTGTTTCTTTCTATTTTCCTAACTTGCATTCTTTCTCTTTTATAATTTTAATGCTATTAATTAATATTGGTCATTTTCCATGCACGTAATTACCTTAATATTTTGTGATGGAAATTGCCTTAAACGTTATTAATCTTCGGGAAAACTCATCTTGCATTTGATAGTCTTATGGTTTCATAGCGGAAGGTTTTGTTTTGATAATGTCACTTAGAAATTTATGTTTGTATCTATGTGTGACGGTTGATTGTGTTATGAAGGGTTGACTTAAAATATTGTTGTTTAAAAAAAAGTAATTTATTTTAAATTAACCGAACTTTAGAATTACTGTGGAGGTTTGTAAATCCTTAGTGATATAAAAATTTGGATGACGTTTTGTATACTCTTGTTTGATGGAGTTCCCTTCTTCTCTTGCATGTTATTACTAGCCTTTAAGGCATTGGCCCTTCTTGAATGATTTGGGAACCTCTTGGAGTTAATGGTCAAGACTAGTATACCTTGCCTTCGCTTCAAACTTATGTCATGTCGTGTCTGTGTATCTAATTTCAGTGATATGCTCTATGTGATTTCAGGAATGAAATTCTAATATGCTTGGCCTTTCATGTTAATCTGTGAACATTGTGGTTCCTCTTGGTTAGGCTGATCAGCTCTTGTCTTTTAGAAATCTCATATTAAAGCCTATGCTTTTGGTATCTTTTGGTAATTTTAGATGGATGGCATGTGTGACAAACTTCAATCTTGTAAATATTTAATTGTTGATGGGAATCTTGTTTCTTATAGATTGTTTATTCCTTCTTATAAGGCCAAGAGCCATTCTCGTACAATTGTTAAACTTTTGTTGCTTTAGTTCAAAATGGAAGTACAAGGCCTTTTCTTCTTTGATTGGCATGGTAGAGACTTTATGATAATTTGAGGTGTTGTTGTGTTTAGGGCATTGACCCAATTCTCATAATAGAGTGTTTCTTTCATGGTATTGTTAGACTTTAGTTATGGTGGCTTTGTGTAGCCTTATCTTGCTCAGTTCTCGCGAACTGACTCTTGTATAAAAAAATTGTTGTAGATGGCTTATGCGGGTAGATGAGGGATAGACTTGTAGACTTTTGCATCAACCTCAGTTGAGAAGTTCTTTTGCATGATTCCTTTTTATATTGTTCAACTATTGATAACGTCCAGTGGAAAATGTAGAAGAGGATCAATGTCTTAGTATATTGTATTGTGGATTATGTCATCTCAACTTTGGAAACCTTGGATTGTCTGTCTATCTTGAAAATATAAGAAAATTTGGTTACCGCTTGTTGAGCGACCTTATTGGATTATCGGTATTTTAAGAGTTGATGTAACCTTGTTTTGTTCTTGTAAATGAGTGTTGTTAAACTTTACCCTTGAGAATAAATGTTGAGTTAAATCTTGTTATGACTTAGTAATAATGTGTCATAAGTAAACTAACATGGGTTGTTTAATACTTATAGAAGTTAAACTAAAAGTTATATTCAAATAAAGTAACGTAGAGGTCACCAACTTGAGAGCAAGTAATTCTTTAAGTAATCAAAGGTGAGACTATCATTGTAAGTAAAATTATATAACATGATATCCCTAGCTCCACTAGTGAACATTATCCCTTTTATGGTGAAATTCGTAAAATGATCCTAAGGTGAAATGAATTGTTTGTTGATAGAAGATAATAAGATTTAATAAGCCGGAGAAAACAATTTGGAAACCACGCAATTCTATCTCTCTACCATTTGGAAGGTAAATTGTTCTCTTTGGTAATACTCATTCAGTGAAGCCTATGTAAAATATTTGATAATTCTGGATAAATTCTCAAGCCTCAATTAAAGCCTGGTAATAACTAATGAGGTCCTAAAGATGATTTCAACTCGACCTTCTCCCTCTAACCTTTTTCCAAGGCACTTTGTATTTCTTCTCTTAAGTGTGTTGAATGCAAACCCATGTTGTCATATGGGCATGAACGAGTTCTAGTAGCGTTAGTGTGAATAGATGGCCTTGTGGAATTTAAATTACCCTTTTCTTCTAAATAAATGAATTAAGCAAATAATAGGCCATAATAGAGAAGACTTAAAGCAAATTTCTCTTCAGAGTAAAAGTAAGAAACTTAGCATTGTAAGAGGAATTGTACGAATCATATCTAGAGTCCTAGAAAAATTAAGTTAAGGATCAAAAGATGTTTTATTAAAATAAATAACCTTCAAAAATTTCTCATTATGGCTTTCCCTATCTGTAAGTGTGTTATGTGGTGGTTTCCTATGTTGTCTTGTCAAAAAGAAAAGTGAATTATCCTTGATGGGTGTGAACATTTCCGTGCTACCTTTGTGGTCATCCTTGTATCGAGTTGTTCACAGAGTTAGTTGTAACCTTGGTGGCGACCATGTTGTGTCGTGTTTTGTGTCAATCAAAAAAAAATTATCCTATATTTTACTGTGTTGTTAGCATGTGTGAATTTATTTGGGTCGTTACAATGTTGTTGTCAAACCCTAGTCACACATTTGAAATCATCAAAATAATCTAAATCAAACTCATACCCTAATAATGGGTAGAAGAACTTGCAAAAATATTAGTGTTTAGGTTGAAGTGCAATCATTCACCACCTACGCCTGCACTAAATCAAAAGGCCTTAAACTACACATAGTTCTCTGCAAAATATGTGATATCTATATGGATGAAACTAGTTTGTCAACTAGAAACACTTTGACAATGCTTGTGATGATTTTTCTCTTTTCTAAGAAATTGAATTGAGATTTTGGATGTTTAAAAAGAGGAAATTAGAACTCATTATCTTAGTTGAGTGCTTCAAAACTCTAGTAGTGATTTTTATGGATGTCCATAAAATTTAGTTATATTTAGGAATATTTGATTACCTTTATTGTTATTATTTATAATGAGATATCATAAGAGTGCTAGGTAAGTAAACAAAGTGATATTTACTTGATTATATAGGGTTTCAAAGGTAATTTTTTATTACAAGGCCAACCCGAGGATGAAATGATCAAAAAATATAATCAAATAGAAATAAAAGGTATAGGATGTGTCACTTAGGATTATACGAGTCGTCCAGAATGGATTCCACATTCGACTGCATCGTATGGTTTTAGAAATGTTAACGGTGTATGTAGTTTGAAATGTGTATCATGGTAAGAAGAGGTAAAATATTTATTTCAAGCATTTACATTCAGAATGTGATGACACATCAATGTGTAGAAATAATCAAGTTGGGAGATACATAATAAGATGTATTGAGTGATGATAGAATGTGGATAGTTGTCTTAGTAATGGAGCATTGTTATAACTTACAATTTTAAAGTGTAAATTACAGAATTTGAGTATCTACATTGGGATATTGTGTTCTCCCTAAGTTTCTATCATGTAAGCTTAGTTACACATGCATGATCCTAAATTTTCATTGCACATTGTGAATTTATGGAGCATACCATGCCAACACATCACACAAGGCCTAACGTAGTGCACTCACTCGAGGCATGAGAGATGACTAGCTATCATCGGGTTTGGATACATCATAATGTTTTTTAAAGTGTCTTACAAGTACTCTGCTTTATAATTGGGCATTATGCATTCAGTTATATCAATGTTTTAAAACATATATAATCATCACTAAGACGCTCATTTAACCATTGAGAGCATAACTACCATAAGATTCTTGTATTATTTCAATCATAGTGTCAAAATGTGCTCAATTAAAATCAACTATCAATAAATAATAGCCCCTCTAAATGATCATACACAAAAAAATCAAGAACTCTCAAATTCTATAACTCTTTAGCCTCATATACTAATCCTTTAATGGGTATATGTATTGTGACAGGGTATTTCCCTTCATCTATTTGGAAAGAATTTACATTGATCCTTGAGCCTAGATTATAAATATTTAACTCGTAGTTAAGTAGGTGATGTGAGTACCAAATGGAACCATTCCTTGTCCTTAGGATCTACATGGTGGACTTAGCTTCTTGAAAAATTCACTGGATTAGATAACTTTAGATACTCCACGGTCACATGCCAAAATTTCTTGCTTCACATATAAGAGGTTCAATATAGGCAATTAACTCATTCTTTTCTTTTCCTTGAGTGGTGATCCTCATAAACTCTTATGCACGGATCTTGATAGTGTGCCACTATTTCCTTTCATGAATGTGAAAAACGTGTTCTTCTCTTGTAAATTTTGTGCACATGGGATGGGGTCCCATAGTGATGGTGAAGAAGTGTGCCATTTTTTAAAAATGTCTAGAAAATAGGTTTGCATACAAGTATAAAAGTGCAATATGCACTTTGAATAAAGGAATATTTAGTTAAAAAAACTTATATTTCCTTAGAAAAATGGGGCTCAACATTAGCCCACACTATCTCATTTTCCCATCCTTGAGTAACCCTTTATCTATTTCCACAAAATTTATGATGCCTCCCCGGCACAACCGATCCTCATGCCCTTTCCATATGAATAACATAGATTGTAGTTGAGGGCCTAACTTTTATAGCTGCATGAAAAAAGTATCTCAAGGCCTTAGTAGTATTTTGGGGATCTTGGTCCTCTACCTACATCATTTTTAATGTCTTCCCTGCCTTAACATTTGATTTACCAAGCTTTCTTTGTTCCTTAAATGTTTACTTCTTAAGTTATACAAGGTTCTAATTGATTTTATCCTTCTTGGAACTCATGTATTCCTCCAAAAAATTGATATCTTGTATTAGTTTTCTTTACCAGACTTTTCAACCATGTACACTTGTAAACTCAAGGAATTTTACATGTACTACTCTAGGAGGATGTGCACCTCGGTATTTTATTTTTGGTAAATCCCTTAAAACATTTGTCGGATATGTGGATTTATCACTTATCTTAGTTGATATGTCTCTGCACTCTTTCAATTTTTCCACATAGAAGGCCTTGGCCTTATCTCACTTATATTTAATATGATATACATGGGACCCATCACCATCCTTCCTTTTCTTTAGGATTATCCCCACTAAGACCTCGATTTTGAAAATTACATCTTCTTTGATGAGTACTACTCCTATTGTGAGGTTGGAATCCTTTGAAAGGGTTATTTTGCACAACTTCATGGCCTTCATGTCTACGAATGTGTTCTTCTAGAGAAATTATATGTCAATTTTTTGTTCTTTTGTGAGATTACTCTTCACATATTTTAGTTATTTATTCAATTTGTTTATACAAATTTTTTAATATCTTAGGTTAGTGTTATTTGAAAAGTAATGGTGCATGACCTCTCCAGCTATCTTGAGGAGTGTGTGATCGAGTCTACATTTTTTTATCATTTGATATGTATCCAAAAAGGATACTTTTAGTCCATTCCTACAAAAATTCAGTCATGTGTGTAGGTTATAATATGGAAATTAAAATTATGGATAATTCATGCATACGTCCATAGAAAAGGACACTAAATTTCTTGTATTTGAGGTTGCATTGGTGGGTTCCATGTTATCTCAAAATAATATCTCCAATTCATTATTTCCTTTTTGGAATCAAGAGAAGATATTTTGTGTTGGATCATCTTCACCTAATGTTTCATCCTCCTTTATCTCAAGTTATTTATCATTTCCCTTCCCCTTGTCTTTTACGCATTCTTCAGCCTTTCCTCATCCATTTATCACATGGGGTATTCATGGTACTCTTCTCCTTAAAAATTGATTAACATGGGGGTTTCTATTGGAGTTGAGCTAGGTATTGTAATAGATTTTTTGGTGCCTTGAGGATAATTCCCCTTAGCTCCATAGTGTTTAATATTTTTTTGGTGGGGAAGGTTCCCTTGGTGTGGTTTTTACCTTTCATTCTTCCTCTCCTCCTCTTTCTTCCTCATGCATCATGTTCTTAGATTCTTCAAATGTTCTTGTTCCTTATTCTTACACAGGATATACTAGTGTGTGCACATATGAAGAGTAATTTGACCACTCTTATTCCAAAATGTGATCATATCTAGTCACCACGTTGTCTTTAGAATTAATTATTTTCATGCATGTGGAGGTTTCAACCCGTTCACTTGTTTATACATCCTCTTCATCTTATTTACATAAAGAGGGATCTCATCATAATATCCTTCTACTCCCTCTCTGAAATGCTTAGATAGCCTAGGTAGAATACTAAAGAATTTTTTTCTCTTTAAGTTCTTCTTGATTGACCTCTCATTTTTGGGGAAACAAAACACCTCATCCTCCTCTTCACCCCGTGGTTCCCCTACCTCAGCCTTCCTTTTGGGCTTTAGATAATACAAAATTTGGCATGCTTGATTATTTACTACAATCATTTTTTTCATGGAGATATAACATATATTGGTCTCTTATTTATCCATGTATGTGTTCTTCCCTAAATATACATAAGTTTTTTGAAGGAGATGGGTGTTTACACCTATGCTTGTTACATCAAGATTTATCTTTACATCATTTTTAATTTGATTAATGGATTGTAAAAACTACTCACCAGTGAACCCAAATGGAACTTTGGCCTATGAAGACATGTTTTTATGAGTTAATGTGATATGTGTGAGGGATTAATGATCCATAACCTCAAAATTATCATTTCCCTTCACCAAGTATGGGAGGATCTTGGGTACATGTTATTCATTCTCAAATGTTTCCTTTAAGTTTTTGAACTATTTTTCTAGCCTAGCTTTATATGCCTTTGTGATTGTGGCAAGGAAAAAATATTCTTTGTATCACACAACTGATGACTTGTCTTCTAGGGTGGATTTCCATGAAAAATTCATGTCTCCTTCTAGCACACCAATTTCATTGAATACTAGGAGGATTATAATTTCACCTCAAGTGAACTTACTTCCAACAAAATGTGTCAATTTTGTGTCATCCTACATTCTCTCGAGTAATGTATTGGAAATATTGTAGTGCATCCCATTTCCATTTGGTGTGCTATATGAAAAAAATATTGTGTTCACTTCTACCCATATCTTGGATCCTATTAACTTGTAACTAAATAGGCATGTTAAAACCATTATTTTTAGATCAACAATGTTTGCAATGGGTAAAGTTCACCCTCCTCTCTTATATTTAAGTATTTCCCCTATCGTGTCTACCTCATTTTCATCATGCAAGGCTAGATCGAGGTCTTCTCCAATACATACTTGTCCAGTGGCCTTATTGATGTAAGAGGATGTAAGCCTCATCCTTTTCCTATGAAAATAGAACTACCCTCATGTACACACAATAGAAGGAACTGGATTAACTCCATTGGCTTACAAAACTATAACAACTCAATCAAATATAATACCTAAGCATACTCTAACACAATCTTGACATTTTCATAAAAATGATCTTGCCATTAGGGGTATTCTTATCTATTTGTTTCGTATAGCCTTAGATGAACATTGCCTCCAAACCCTACACATGGTGGTTGAAGTGCATACTCTTGCACATTGTTAACATATATTTCTTAGTCTTCTCCATGCACCACTAAGTTAGGGTACTACATTTAAAATAACATGTTGGTAATGGGAATGAAATTTTTAGCCTTTTCCTTTTCCCTCCTACTAGGCATCATTATATGTTCCTATTTTTACTCATTCATTTAAAGAAGTGCTAGTGCGTGACTCTTTAGCACCAACACTATTACAATCAAGTTCCTCTTGTATGATTATTTTCACTTCCTCCTCTTTTAACTTTGATACACCTCACTTACACATTTACCAATTATACATCTTTCTAAAGGTTGTTTTGTTCTAAACCCTCTTTAGTTTACTATTGGGTAATTTAGGACTCTGAAACTCCTTGTCTTTCTAAATAATCTCAACCTTCCATGTTAATGATGGCCATGAATAGAAAAAAGGTCATGTAACTTGAACCTACAATTCACCAAGTGTTTTCTTCCCTAATACATATTTTCTTCATCTACACGACCTCAATTATTCAAAAATAGTATAAAACATTGGTTTTTTTACTATGAAATCATTTCTACAACTTCAGGCTCTTTTTTATAGGTGGAGATATGAATTCATAAAAATCCATGTTTTTGCAAATGAGCTTCTCCACTCCATTTATACCTTACCAAAATTGGTATGTCAACTCGCATTTAATTCTCTAACATATGTGAACTCTTAAATCACTACATTCTATATTTATTGACAAATAGCTATCATTTTTACCCCACTTTTAGTTTCCCCACATTTTATGATTTAAAACTTATCTTAAGTGGGTGATGACATCATCTAAATACATGCAATCTATGATTCCATGATTTATTTTGATTCTATGTTTTTTTCCTCGTACTTTCAGCCAATATCATCACTTATATTCCTAGGAAACATCTCATCCCATTTTCATTTAATAGATGTCTTCTTTTTGTGTGCCTAATAACTTTGTATATTCCTTAAACACGCTTTTTTCCTCCCACTTCCTATTTCACATGATTTCACCATTCATTCTTTTATGATCTTATCAATTATCCCTTTAACCCACCTATTACTTGTAAGAACAAGTTACAAAAGTGTTATGTTGTGATAGTTTCCTTATTTAAATTACCATGTCTCAATGCACTACTATCCCAAATTCCAAAAATCGCCATATTGATGCACCCCACACTAATCTTGAACATGGTCCTTTGCGTGTGTTTGTCTTACTTATTTAAGAGAAAGGGATAAAAGTATTTAAAATCATGAGTAAAACTTTTAGAATGGATGTAAGGATTAATGTTGTGTGGAACAAACACACTTATTATAACTAAAGGAAATGAAACAATTCAAATCTACTTAAATTCCTAATTGTCTACTCTAATCTATTGTCATATGTTGTATTCATTACAAAGAGGGCCTTTATGGGTAGTAGGGTTTTATCGTACTCCCATTGAAGTGTCCTACTAACAAATATCCATTGATATTTTCAATTTACATGCCCATGTGTGTAAGATATCATGTATATCATAGTGTCTTAACTAATATTTTTTCATTTTCTTGGGATGGTGCACAAACTTGGAGTGATATAATAGAATTAGTGTACCCTTTATGAATAGTTTGTTCTTTATATTATAGTTGTTCCATGATTTTTTCCATGCCTTTTCTATGTTTTAGCTCTATTGCATGTGAATGCACTTCAAATCTAGATTAATGAGAGTTATGAGGTGTTCCCCGATACACTCTTTATCATCAAAATTTTCTACACATGAGATCCTAAGTGAGGGTACCATCAAATCCATCAAGAACATTGCTTAAAATCCAAAAACTAATTGAAATCAAGTCCCTTTGTTCAAACACTTATAGGTTGTTTTATAGGCCTAGATAACTATTGATACTTAATCATCCTAATCTTTCCTTCTGACATCACCTAAATTTTTCAAGGTATTATTCAAAAATTTATTAAAATTCTCCACCATTCCATTTTCTTGCAGATGGTAAGGTTTTGTCTCATGATGCATAATCATGAATTCTAATAGTAGTATGATCACCATCTCATTCAAGAAATGAGTTCACCTATCACTTTTCAAACATAATTGCTATCCATAATGACTTATTATGTTCTCACAAATTAACTTTTAAATTTTCAAGGTAGTACATATTTATTTGGCACCTCCTCTACCCAATAAGTGAGGTAATAAATATATGTGATGATATACCTTTTGCCTTTCTACCATGTAGCTACGATTAGTGGTCCAAAATTTCAACTAGCCATTTTTTAAATGGTTCATGTGCAAGGATCATCACATAAGAGATAACCTATTATTCTCAAGTAAGTTTCAAGAGTATATCAATTCACATTGGATTTAGATGTGTCATAATGTTTATTCAAAGGGTTTTACATTTGAGTTTATAATTGATTTTCATGCATTCAATTATATCAATACATGAAAAAATAGATAATATAACTTCAAAGGCTATATTATCATCCACCAATAATTATTTCTTCACATGCAATATTTTCATTTTAGGAAATTTAATATTTCTTTTCTTTTTTTTAGTGGTGTTCTGATAAAACCCCGACAGAGTGTTATTGTTTCCTTACATGTGATGATATAAGAGTCCTTGTAAATCCCCACACAAAAACTTGGTATTACCTTGTAACCTACATGTGCATGGGATGGGGTATCTTATTAATTGTAAATACACATGTCATTCAAAAAAAAATCTATAAAAAATGTGTGTGCACAGATAAAAGTGCCTTATGCACCAAATAAAGGAATACTTAGTAAAAACTTGTATTTCTTCTACAAAATTTGGTCTCAAAATATTGTTTCAAGGGAAATAATAAATGATAAAGTTCATCTTTATCACTTGGTTCATGTTATAACTCGAGCATAAATAATGGTGCTCCCCTTGATGATTCATGTTTGCACATTCAATTTAAAAATTCTATACTCAATGACTTGTCTTATAAGGATGTCTTATAATCTGTTCAAGAACAAAAGAAAAGCAAAATAAAATTCAAGCTAAGAATATATATATCATATCACTTAATAATGATTTTATGCTTCTAAGGATTCCAAAATGCACATGTTTATTATATCTCTACACACATTCTTAGGCCTTAAAAAGGTTCATCTCCAACATGAGTTTGTAATAAATATCAATATATGCCTGGTGATAAAGGAAATAAGTATGCTACAAGTATTATAAGAGAAACATATCATAATTTGAGTTGTATAAAAGTTCCACATACAAGTAACATTATGCATTATGCAAGCAATCAATATCAAGTATTAACACAATCACCTAAGAAGGAACTATGTCAATTTGATAATTTTAAATATTAACCACGTGGCATATTGCACACACTAGTAGATAAGAAGTTAATTCAATCATAACCTAATTAATATCATCCTCCTCATGGGATTGAGAAGGTAAAAGATAAACCTTTTTACAAATATCATGGAATCAAAGGTGGATATTGTGATAATGATTGTTACACTTTGCAAAACAAGAAAACAACTTGAGTATAAAATATGTAATTAATTCAATCAAGTAATCACTATATATCATTGATCTTATTCCTCTTATATGAAACACTACTCTATATAAGGTGAGACATCCGATGAAATTCCCTCATAGGAATAAACCTTCTCTAGGGGTTTTGTCTAGAAAGGATATTCTTTACACACATCTCTTATGCAACCTACTCAATTGTCAAAATCTATATGGTTACCCAAAGATACAAATTGTGAATTTGAACTAAACACAATGATAGTGAATCGTGTGACTGAAAGGAACAATAACTAGATCGTACCAAGACAAGAACACATATGCTAATCAAACACCGTGATCTATAAGATGAAATCAATTCGCGAATAAATTTACATAAAACCTTTGCAAATAAATGAGAAGCAATATCATATATTAGTATGGAACTCAATACAATACATTGAGAATGGGCCTTGCTTAAATAGGCAAGGAATAACAATCTAAGAACCAATCAAGGTCGTAGATCAAGCCATAAATCAAGGAAATAACTAGTCATCAAAGAACTAGTCAAGACCATAGATTTAGGAGAGAACTAGACATCAAGAAAAGAACTAGTCAGTACCATAGATCAAGGAAAGAACTATACCTAACAATTAGATAATATCTCCTAATATCTAAATAAGATAAAATAAATATTCACACACATAAGTGGGTGAGGATAAATACAATAAAGGTAAATAAAGTACCTAGGTGAACATGAGCTAAGGTAAATACCTACTCTAACACCCCCCCTCAAGTGAAGCTAGGGGCCAAAATAGAAGTGGCATGTCCACAGTATGAGTCCCGAAAACTAGGCCTGATGAGGTACTCATGTACAATAACTAGGAAAAAGGGGACACCGCAAGGTACCCAAAACTAGTAATAACAAAGTAAAGAGAGTAAAGACCCGCTCTAAGGAATCCCAAGAATCTCGGCTCAAAAAACTCATATAATGTTGAAGAATTTTGGTGTGCGCTGTGGTCTGAATCCACTACTTAATCACAAAACTCAAAAAGAACTCGACACTCGGTTTCACCGAATAGCTCAACACAAGGAGATTATCAACGGAGTGATGTCAAAAGTGCAAAAAAACACCAAACATAATTTTATCAACTACTGCAAATAGGTGTGACATGATCCAAGAACAATAACCAAAGCAAGAAAGCAAGGACACAAACTCCAGAGTGTCATGATCCAAGAAAAGTCAAGGTAACAAGGTAAGGACACGAAACCTGAAGAAGTAGGATCAACACCACACCCTCTCATACTGTTGAATGGGTGGAGTGATGCTACAAATCTGTATGAGTTTCCCAAAATAAACTACTCAAACACTGACAAAATAACACTGGACTTCGCTATAATAGATCCCCCACAAGAGATACTGTCAACATGCCAAAAGTGTCGAAAATATAGATACAAAATCTCTCAACAAATAAGAGAGATACACTACACCTGCTAAAGAAAAATGCTCAAAACAAGAAGCATCACAATGCAAAAGGTATAGAAAGTGGAGCAAGAGGCCGAATGGTGGAGGAGCCATGCCTATAGAGTCCTCTCAATGAATGCCTATGTCACCGCCACAAGTGATTAGATATCCACCCCAAATCAACACAGATGGATGAAGAAGATGCCTGCATATGACTTGGTGTAAAATGCACAATGGGTGCATGCAAAAGAACATTAGAATGTGTGTCAGGTTGATCATGTCTAACAACTGAAATCTCAAGTTTCTCAAGCCTGAGTAAAGGTGCAGAACTCATGTGTTGCTCATGATCCTCAGAAAGATTTGAGCGAACAAAAAGAGGAGCTTTATCAATGTGTGATCCCAATGAAGTATCAACTTGAAAACCAATGTCATGACGACGAGAATTCCACTTAACATGTGGAATAGAGGAAACAATACCCTGTGAATGTCTATCAATGACTCCGCTAGTGAGACCCATAGATCTGAATGCAATGGTATGCTTCTCAAAAATCCATGCGGTTGAGCAGCAATAGGATGCACAACATGTGGTACTCAGTAGTAGGCACAGATGTGGAAGAGCATGCATAATAAGCCTCACAAGTTTAGAAGCATCAAACGCAGTTCAGCTTAAAGACCGGCGAGATCAATGTCAATGGGTACAAGAGCAATAGCTACAAGTGGACTAAGAGCATGGATATGGTTGTCCACAATATGATGGTGATATTGTAGGCTAGCAATTTTTTCCTACATGGAGTGTATTATTGTATCCCTATCATGAATGAGTGATTGTAGAAGATAATTTCACTTCTTGAGCGATCTATTTTCTTCCAAAAATTTTACAATATCCTCTTGAAGTCCACATACTTAAGAGAAAATCATATCATTCTCAGAATCCATGATAGATACAAAATGTAACTCCCAAAAGTTTAGGACATCGGCTCAACCAAAATTGCATCCATAATTGATTACAACACTCCTCCATATTTGGCACTTTATAATTATAGTGCAAGTCTCAAAATAAATATTTCCAATGGAAAGAGCATGAAAAACAAGCACTTTTGCAAAAATAGCACTCAAAACTGAGTTACCGAGCAAAAGATACAAACTTTTCAATATTTTTGCTCTGTTATTTATTTTAATTGCCACTAAAACAAAATAAATTGTTGTTGCCTTTACCACATAAATAAAATTAAAGGGGGCTGAAATTAAGCACCTACTAGTTGGAATCACAAGTTGTAAGACCTCATATGACCAAGGGCTAAGGATTTTAATGGGTGTTACCAAAAATAGCAACCTACGGATTTTCTCAAAACATTTTTTTTCCTTCACGGCACAAATCACGAGGCAAACTCACTCGCAACCACAAAAACCGATCGCCTCCGTAAATTGCTGAGTTTATAGTCAATATTAGGGTTTTCGTGCCTTCTGGATCTAATGGAAGCCTCTGTTTTGCATAAAAATGCACGCAGCAACAAAATACGACCAAATCCCAAATATATGAATATACAAAGAATTTATTTGCAAAATAAAACTTACAGACGGATGTCAACAACAATCTCCATCTCTGATACCATGAAAGGAATGATAACTAGATCGTACCAAGCCAAGAATACATATGTTAATCAAACACCATGATCTATAAGATGAAAGCAAGTCGCCAGAATAACTTTACATAAAACCTTTGCAAATAAATGAGAAGCAATATAATATATTATTATGGAACTTAATACAATACATTGAGAATGGGTCTTGCTTAAATAGGCAAGAAATACCAATATAAGAACCAATCAAGGTCGTAGATCAAGCCATAAATCAAGGAAATAACTAGTCATCAAAGAACTAGTCAAGACCATAGATTTAGGAGAGAACTAGATATTAAGGAAAGAACTAGTCAATACTATAGATCAAGGAAAGAACTATACCTAACAACTAGATAATATCTCGTAATATCTAAATAAGATAAAATAAATATCCACACGCATAAGTGGGTGAGGATAAATACAATAAAGGTAAATAAAGTACCTAGGTGAACATGAGCTAAGGTAAATACCTACTCTAACAAAGCTGACTAAGTCTATACAAGATCCATCTCATATAGTTATAAAACATGATATTTTAAAAAATCCTAAAGATTAAAATACATTTTTATGTCCTAAAATGATTGTTTGAATTTTATCAATCTAAATTACTAGCTCAACCAACTAATATAGATGCAAGTTTGAATAAAAATAAATCACATATCAACAATGTAATGTTTTATTCATCTCATATGATACACGAGATACAATACCCAAATCAAATTGCTTATCATATAATCTAAAAAATTACCACAATACATACAATATCGATCAACAAATACAAGAAGTGACATATCACATTAATTCTTAAAAAGGGAAACACTATTTTATCTATACATTTATTGGTTCTCTAAAGAATTGGTACATGTGTACATATTACTAGGAAACCCTTGGATTTATAACATTTGAGCTACTTCTTATAATGTGCATAATTATGATAAATACATTTATTGTAATGAATTTTTCAATGTTCAAGGAATACCTTATGAGCCTTCTTTTCCAATTATGGATTTTATTCTTGATTCTACTCCTTATGCATAAATGGTAAAATGATCTATACTTTCCCCATATATTCAAATCCTTCTTAATATAGTGGTAAGAATTATTGTACTAGTACCTCTTTAACATAAGCCACAATTAAGATCACACAATTCTAAGAAAATGGATTCTCCTAGAGACTTTAAATCACCTTAGCATGTCCTACAACCTAAGCTTAAAGTGACATAACCTATTATTTTACATAGTACACTATTGTGACATACACCCTATCTAGAGGTCCATTTTACAAACTCTAACATATATATCCAAACATTATTATGTTATAACACATAATTTCATTCGAGGATATCACATGCACACATATAACATGATTTCTTACTCAAGAGTAGTTCCTAATTATCTTCATCCACATGATTTGATCATAAGATATAATACTTTCATAAATTCTCAATAGTGATGAAAATATAAAAATAAATAATTTAACAATTTAAAACATTCAAAATATTTCAATCCTAAAAAAATCATGACTTGAGTTATGCATTATACATGTGTTATTTACCATATGGTTTGGTAAATAGTGTTTTCCTAGATATTGAGCAACCTTGTAGAATGTGTTAATTATATCAATCAAATCAACTCAAATCAAACTTAATAGATAAAGTGGACTCATGCTACTTCCATTGAATAAGATATGGATGTCATCTGGTTCTTTTAATGAATAAAGTGGGTCAAATATTCAGAATATGAATCTAAATCTATAAATCATGAAACTATAGAAAAAAATTAGTTTGTTTTTGTGTATAGGGACCTACCTCGGTCATATACATATCCTTCTCAAGGTATATAAAATAACATGTAAGACATGTTATGATAAATGAAATATTGAAGTGAAATGGTATTCTTGTTTGGGGGCTTGAGGGGACAGATCCATAGTGCAAGGTTCATCTATGGTAGATTACATATTTTTGATGGTGTGTTGACTAATTGATGTTATCACTAGTGGCATTTCAATCACATGCAAAATCAAATAGAAATTGTAACTGATAATAAGGTTGAAAATCTGAAATTTAATTATGTAGTGAGCTTTCTCTGTCCAAAATGGTCTTCTTCCTCATTTCATAAAAAATGTAAGCAAATGATGTGCAAGCTAGAGAAATAATTATGAAAGTAACCAAGTAGATGAAGGGAGGGGTGAGTGTTATTTTATAACTTTGGGTTTTTTATTAGATCGGGATAGATATCAGTCCAATATTTATATATGGTTGAGATGATAAGGTTGAACTATGTATTGGAGATATAAATGGAGAGGTGGTGTGTATGGAGGGATGTGGCTAGATTAAATGTGAGTGGATGACATGTATTAAATAAACATGATTTTATGTTTTTAGGTGTTTTATTATTTTATTTTTTAGTGATTTTTTGTTTTGTATTTTTTTTTTTTAATTTTAGCATAATAGACCTTATCCCCAAGGTGCATTTTTTAATGTCTACATTTTGCCCCTTTTTGGGATGTGTATTGTATAAGGTAGGATGCAACACAAAAATGAAGATGGGATGGGTTTCATATAACCATCTGAAAATGGTTGGTAGATATATTGTCTTAGATGGTTTAATTGATAGATAGGAACCTAGAAATGCAATAAATGGGACACTTTAGCTAAAGTAGGAGAAGGGATCAATAGGTTGATTTTTTAAGGAAGAGGTTATTTGGTTAATTGACTAAGAAAGGATATGATTTATTGTCATAATATAAATGATAAAGGTTTGGTATTTGATCCCCCAAAGTGGAAGGTAATGGACCATACATTTCCTCGGTGTAATGTGGGCTAAAAAGTGGTAATTGATAAGTGATAAAAAAATGAACCTTGGTAAAAGAATTATTATGTGAACTGGGGACATTATTTACCAAACCATGTGTAGATGAAAGAGTGATAAGTGACTATATGCAAGAGTGTATGTGTGTTAGGTATTATGAGAGAAGTATTCCAATAGTGGTGTAGAAAATGATAGAAAGGTTAAAACAAATGAGAAGTGTGGATTATGTGAGATTGTGTAAGGTTTTGTAAAAGGTAGTGAGTGCCCACAAATGTCCATACTAGGAAGAATGGATTAAAGTGTGATGGATGTAATAATGGAAGTGAAATAGGTGTTTATGGTATTGATATGGTGTGAAAAATATTATTGGTGAGAATCCTAATGTTTTAAAAGGCACGTATCATGAGTCAAGATATGGAATAAAATAGGTGTTTGAAAAAGGTCTAAAACATCACCTAGAAACATACTAGCTATGTTTCTTATTAATGTATAGTGCATGTTTGTGAAATTTATCTACTACTTAAAGCAAATACTTGGAAAGAAATAAGTGAAGACACTAGCCAATTTTTAGGTGTGATTAGAATAGTTTATTGATGGATGATGGAATGTAGAAGGTAAATGTAAGCTATGAATTGTTTTGCTGCCAACCATGAATCTATAACCTTGATGGAGATGCATTTGATGCATGTCATGACATTTCTATACTAGCACCCAAGCATTTATAGCCCTATTAGAGATATTATAAATACCCCTTAGAGAGATTCTTAATATAGTTTTTGACTTGTTTAATTTAGTTTTTGATAGGATATTTAACTCTCTCAATTGTTAAGGGGTTAAGAATTGCAAGTGGCTTGATGGAATTATGTGGAGGTGGATGAGGATATGAAATTGGATAGGGTAAAATGATAATGCTCGAGGAATTCACAACAAGATATTAAATTTGTAATAGTGTTTGGATATCGAAGAGGACAATCATTCTTAATTCACTAGGTAACGACATATCAAGTTCAAACAATTTTAATAGAGACTAATAAATCACAAAATGTTAGGAAAATATAATCAAGAGTCCACAAAAATTAGTGAATCAAACCATGATGTGCAATGTGAATGAGTTATGACTAAATTGATACAAAGAGTGAAAAGATAATTGGAATGAAATATGAATGAATCAGAGTAAATCAAGAAAATATGTGTTCAAATGTTGTTTTATTGCAATTTTTTATATATAGATATTTAGGATTTTGAAATATATATTTTTTGTAGGATATGTGGGTTGGTATGTGCATTAAGAATGATATGGAAGGATGTGTGGAGAATCGAGCATGTTTTGAATTGGTGAGCTAAAATACACACCTGCTGAAACTAAGTTCAACGATTTCAAGGCAACATTGTTAGAACATGAATTATTTGGTTACTCATGATCATTCTCCAGTAAAAGGGTTGGTTCCCTCCATTATAGTTTGTTCAAGCTAAACATATACCACTCTCTAATCTAAACTATGTAACCTATTATAACAATTCCAAGCAGGGAATGTTAGAACAAGGAGAAAACTAAAAGGAAAAGGGAGGTGATTAACCAAACTGAAATGGATTGATTCTGGATCTAAAATACAAAAATTTAAGTATGTGAATGAAACATAAAATACACACACAATCGGAGAGAAATAAAATGGTAAATAATGAAGGCATGCAAGAGGACAAAAATATTCACATCAAACGAGGGAATATTTGAAGGAATGAAATCACACATGCATAAATATCAACATATAACCATTTTAAAACATAGGGTTAAGGAAGAGAAATCTTCACATGTTAATTATAGAGGCCGCAACAAATAAATTTGTAAGCTCGTAAGGAGGAAATTTTATTCAATAGAAAAGAACTCCGTCCATTGTGTTAAGACACTTACATTTATAGAATTGAGAGAAAGGGATGGAAAGGAAAGTGATCAATGAATTCAACTACCGTAAACCACAGACCACTCGTGGGCTAGGTATGAGTTCCTGAAATTTCCCCAAGCACACACCATCAGATTTACAGACGAGGACAATGACTCCCATACTTTATCAAATTCCTATTTTTGAGGTGGTTGGTCTTCGGTTTAGAACATGCATGGTTTTCGTGTTCCCTGTATATTTTGATGGTTCTTCTTTGATCAGTAGATTTATCATGGATTTTGAATGTTTTGTAGCTTCTATCATGACTTTTAAATTTGATGTGTCTCTTTACATTTAGAAAGCCGTGAGACACCAACTTTTGTCTACACATGGAAATCCTTGTTTGAACCACCACAGACTCTCAAACTTTGCACACTTGATCCCCCACACATCCTACTCCTTTTTCGCACTCACACTAGAATCCACAAAGGATTATCCAAATTCACCTAGCACCCGCTCCATAGACTTGGGATTCTCGTGGAGCACCACATTTGGAAAACATGTGGAACACTAGGAAGGCATTTCGCGATCTTTGGACTTATGAAATTTTCAATATACCCACTTCCTCACATGCATGCTCTGGTTTTTCCAATACCCATGGAAGACATAAATTTGAATTCTAAGTATTTTACTTTTATCTCTACCTAATTCATGAGTTCTCATTCCCTTTGTTGGACAAAAGTTATGAGAACCCACGAAACACTACATTTTCATACTCTGTGGAAGACCGACTTAGTATCCCACATCTTTCTTGATTAAAGGTGTCTAAGTCCTAACTTAGATGAGTTGCTTGAAATTACATGGGGTGAAATTTTGGGAAACAAAATCCACAAAAATAAATAGGAGAGGGATGCACAGATTGGGAGAACATGGAAGTGAAGACAAGTAAAATTCCTCCCACTCCTTGCCAAGTAGGGACTAGATGAATGAGAGATAAGAAGTAGGGAAGGAGTATAAAATGAGATAGTTAATGTGATTGTGTGTGATTATATTAGTGAAGAGTAAAGTATAAATTCCAAATAGATTCCAAAGGATGGTAATGAGTAGAGTACATAATTATGGAGATGAAGTAATATAGATGCCAAGTGGGATGGATGTGTGTAAATTTGGGGTGGATGAGGACTCAACAATGTATCCTGGTAAAGAGAGAGTGTGTATGGAATTATTCTCCTAGTGATGATGTTAGGTGGAGTATGAGATAAAAATGGATTTCCAAAGGAAGCATGATAACACCGATGCGGTATTGTGAGGAAGAGGTGTGGTAAGAAGAATAATGTATCAAATAGGATGAGTGGTGTGGAATACGATGTCAAATGGATGAGGGTGTGTAATCAAGGTCTTATGATGTTAAGGCATGAGTTCTAGTGTACGTGACTTAATATGAACATATGTAGGTGACTTTTGTGGAATATGTGTGATAAATAGATGTGTGGAGTCTATAAATGTTGTAGGGTGTGAATGGGATCTAGTAGCAAGAAGTGAAATTGAAAAATTGGTTTTGTGGTAATAATATGCATATGGAAGAAGATAACTTAGTGTACAGTACAAAGAGTTACACAAAATGGGGTAGAGAGCATGATGTAGGTGTGGGAAATGGAGAAATGACAAGAGTTTGGTAGACAACCAAAGTGAGTGATGAAGTATAGGATTAGAAATCCAAATACGATCCCATGATGGTATATATGGTGGAAATGATGATGGTGATGATAACAATGAGGAGGACTTGGGAGAGGTTGATAAAAAAGTTAAAATTATAATGTGAAAATAGTGGGAGATGAATATTAGGATGACAGGAGGAATGACACATGGAGAAGGAGAAAGATCAGTAGTGAGTGTGAAGTTAGTGGATTGGTGTTAGAAGGTGAAGCATGAGAAGATGAAGGGTTGACAAAAATGTCACCATTATCAAGGATATCATGTATTATGTTATGAATTTGGGGAAATGTGTTGGTGGAATAGCCATTAGTGTAATGATAGGAACACCAATCATGGGAAGTACACAAAAATGGTGGTGGGTGAATAGGGGAGGGTGATCAACCTTTATCGTTTAAAGTTAGAAGGATTGAAGATAGTAATTCAATTGATGGAGTGAATTTACAATTCAATTGGATGAAGTGGTAAACCTTATGAAGACATGGAGGATGTGAAGGTGTAAGTGGGGGAGTTGAGGAGGTAAGAGGAGGCTCTGATGGATGAAATTTTGAACATGTAAGTTTTGTGGTGGAATAGGTGGGGAGGAACCAAAACATGGATAAATTTAATAAGACACCCAATCTATACATCCATGAGGTATTGATCTATGTGCACGACCTTATCAAAGGTGTGAAATGTGTAGATTTGTAAGTGGCGAGAAAATGTGGGGGATGTAAATTTTTAAATAGAGTTCAATGAGCTATGATTGTGGAAGTGAAAAGTATATGTGGTGAACAAGGGCATTCCAACATGTAAAAAGGTAATAATGGACTCATCACCAAATTTTTGAAGTTGGTAAATATTGACCAATGTCACATTGGGAGAAAGGTTACGAGAAGTGCATGAGGAAGGAATTAGTAGGTTATGCAAAAGAATGAATGTTATGTTGTGAGAGGAATGAGTTTCATTTGAGTGATTGTCCAACAAGTGAAATTAGGAAGGTTCATAAGATGAGGGCATCCCCATGTTGGATAATATGATATATGAATTGAAATATGTGCAAGTGGTGTTGAGGGTCCTCGTTGTTATTGAATTTTTCTAAAGTGGTATTTTTAAGTGTGGGTGGTATGGGTGATGTTGTACCATGGGTGAATATGTTTCTTAAAAAAATTATAAGTAAAATAGTTTCCCATCCCCCAAGTGTTATGACTCTAGCTCATAAATGTAATTAAGGAGGTGTTTGTGGAACATATCAAGGTGGGAGTGAGCATGGGAGTGAAGGGAAACCAAGTGGGTGGATTATGTAGGGAATATGGTAGTACATAGGGGTGACCAAAGAGTGCATGGAGGTAGGGCGTGCATAAAGGGGGATCGAAGTGTATGAAGAGTCGAGGATGTAAAAGCGTGGGGAATTGTGAGTTTTTAAGTGTCATAATATGATCACGTGAGAGACTGGGGAGTAGAATGTGAAAGAAAAAGTGAGTTTCTCATTGGAGAGATTGGTTGTGATGTTATATTGGTTAGATGTAATGATACCATAGGTTGGTTGGTTTACATATAATTTTTTTGAGTGACCTACCAAACTACGCTTACCCATTCTATAGTAGCATGTGCCCATTTGTACTAATCCTTACCAATACAAATAACACTTTAGAATTCAGATCTAGATAGAGTTATTTTACCAACCTAAAGCAATCTTGAGCAACTAAATGAATCCTTACCAATTTGAATGAATCCCTCATATGGCCAACCATACAAATATATTCCATATTCGAATGGCTCATAAGTGATATGATTCATAAGAGTGACTTGTAACTTTGATGAGGGTCATAGTATATACAAAGAAGTCATGGGTGTGACCAAGGGGATCACACTTGTGACCCCATCTTGGGTTTTAGTTTTGGTTCCTCAAAAGGGCATGAAATATTTCCAATCGCAATTATAGATAATGATGGGAGGACTAGGTTCATGGGCTCCATACTCGATTGGGCCAATATGGGTCAAATTTTTTTATCCTTGATCATAATAATGGCCAATAGTCACTATAAAAACCACATCTAGGTGGGTTGAGCATGACTCGTGATGATCTAGTAGATGATATGGTAGTTAATTTGATAAAAATTAGTCACATTCGTAAGTGTGGCACCAATGGTCATAGGTGTGATTATGATGCTAAAAGGTAGGTGTGACTAATGTGGTCGGTGTGGAAGACTTAAAAATGCCTGATATGATTTGCATGATGAAATTTAGTGTGATGTGAAGTGTCGATGTTGAAATATGAAGGAGGTTATGACTTCATGGGTATGATCCATAAGTTAACATGCATGACCAAGATATGGGGATGTAGTACAATGTGAGGTCAAAATTATGGGAATTCCTAGTTGAAATTGTGTGGAAATGTGTAAAGACAACATAAAATATTGGTCACAATTGTAATGAGTGTGTTGTTCATGTGGCTATTGAAATTTAATGAGACACTTAAAAGGGATAAATCCAAAAATAAGCAATTCGCTATAGACACCAATGAACAATTCGTATAGAGGTCATAGTAGTTCCATAGAGTGTATGTAACATGCATCTTTGAAATTTGAAAATAATGTGAAAGAAGGTTTCAACTTGACTGAATATGAAGCTTTAATAGTGAGATCAAGTGAGAGTAATCAATTTGGGTTGAAAATTTTGAGTATCGCATATGAGACTCGATTACGGAATATAGTCTCAACCGCAACCAAGCTATGTGTCATGGGTCAAATTGTATTGAAGCAAGAGGTCCAATAGAGGTCTGGTGCAAGTCATAAGAGATAATTATTTAGGTGGATATGGGGTCACATGAGTGACCTATAAGGTCCACACTTGACCAAGCATTGACTAACAAGAAAAGTGGAAATTTAAGACATGACAAAATTTAAGGCAAGTCACTCGTGTGAGGGTTAGGTTAGATCTTGGGGTGAGTATTTATAAAATGTGAATGGAGTTGTGAGATGGTGAGGTAAGTCTTCATAAAAAATAGAGGAGAGAAATTTTAGTTTTCATAGTGACATTGTAGGAAACAAAAATGATTTAAATGGAGTGGTATGTGACGAGATTAGAAAGAAGTGAGCTTGGTCAAAAATTTGGACATAATTCAATAACAAGCAAATAGTCATTATAGTGACTAAGTGTGAGGTGTGATGTGTTAATGTGATAATACATCAATAATTATCTCTCAATGAGACTTGGTGTATGTGCACGGGGGACAATGCATAGTCATAGGTAAAACTAGTGAAAAGAAAGGGTGGTGAAATAGGTTAAAATATCGCTCATATGTATAAGCAATCCAATAAAAACATGGTGGAAGGGGACAAATGCCCAATCACAAGAGTGAAAATCCTAGGGGTGAATATGATGGATGAGAGGAATATTTGTTTTGTGAGTATTAAGAGGTAGACCATGTTGGATGTGGACCGGAGAGCATGAAATTTGGAGTGGAGAGTGTAAGTGACAAAGTACACATAGAAGGGACCAGAGAGAACAAATGGTGGATTGAATGTGATGGGGAAACGAATATTGTAAGGGTAGAGTGCATGTAGAAAGGGTTGTAGAGAATTATGTAATATATTATGGGTTCACGAGCATTCTTGTGTCAACCAATATTAGTGAAAGTGGAGTTAATCACTTGTTTTCTTTTTATAGAGAATTTTGTTATGTTTTTGGAGTCATGTAGTGAAGATATATATTTTTAAAATATCATAGTGTTTAATGTTGCATTTTGTGGAGTGCACAAGTTCTTTTTGTAATGTATATTGAGTGTATAATCCTTCGCATAATATTTGGCCTATTACAAAATTGTCTAGTGCACAACATTGGTATGTGTGATCCTGTTTGTGCGAAACTTAGAGTTATTATTTGATTGAAAGTATAACTTATGGGGAAATAAAAAAATTTATGTGTAGATATATTATTGGGTCCTTTGATCCATTTATTTTAATTCCATAGAATTAGGAGTCTTAGGAAGTGACATGGATGGCTATATAAGTAGAGCCCATTGTCTTAGTTGAGTAGTTCAAGTTTAAGAAAGAACTCAAGGGTATGCTTAAGGGTATAGTAGAGATCCAAGATTAA
The DNA here is from genome assembly GCA_018340775.1 of Taxus wallichiana var. yunnanensis. Taxonomy (NCBI): domain Eukaryota; kingdom Viridiplantae; phylum Streptophyta; class Pinopsida; order Cupressales; family Taxaceae; genus Taxus; species Taxus wallichiana. The sequence continues at coordinate 481,014,597 of CM031236.1, read as the reverse complement.
TGTTCATTGTTAATATAAATAATGAAGTAGATGTGACATTTTACGTGATAATTATAAATGTATATTAGTGTGATCTAACATGATAGAGAATATCAAATTGCATAATAGGATGTTGAATCCTTGGAGATCGAGTGTGATCTTGCTATTTCTATGAATAAGATATCCGAATGCTTTATTTTTATTTAAATTTATGACCATTTTTTCAATACATAAATATTTAAGTTAATTATTGTTTCCATTACATTTTGAGGGTTGTGATATTTGTAGTTGTCTTTCATTGGAGTCCCATACCCCATTTGTGTTATTTGGTATTAGAGAAAGGATTTAGCTCCTTGAGGTTAGGAATGACATATCTTGTGGTTTTCCACATTTTTAGTGTGGGTATAAAACCATTGTAAACATCTTTCGGTGTGTAAATGTTGGGTACAAGGTGTGAGATATAAGTAACATAATAATATTTTGTATCATTCCATAGTTTAATGGTGGGTAGAAGGTCATTACAAGAATCTCCCGATAGAGAATTTGTTGGGTATAATATTTTGGAGATTGCGTTCATGAATTAAGAGAAATAAAAAGGAAAATATCATTAAAATAACACACTAAAGGAATGTAGGATGCACTATAATTAGGGTGCTTTATTTGAGGAATTGGATGATATGATGATAACTATGCAAGCTCACTTGGAAGCCATGAAATCCACATAATGTGATAATAATGTTGTGAAATATCATATTGATGATGAAGGAATAATTGTACAATGTAGGGTGTATGATAAAAATGGGAATGCAGAGGTGAATGCAAACATCGAGGAAGAGGAAGTGTAATATGGTCCTAAGGATAGATTTCTTCATGCAATTAATAGGATGAGTAAGCCAATATTAAACACCCATTGTTATTCGGTAGTTTGGAAGAGACAATACTCTTGGATCGGGTAATAGAAATGGAAAAATATTTTTAATGTGAAGACATGGAGGATCATGTACACCTAAGAATCAACACGTGACTCTTAGATGCACGCAACCTCCGAGGTCGTGTCGGGATAGCCACAATGAGATGGATAAATTACTATGGAATGGATAAATAGTAATGCGAGACGGAATGGTTGGGATGGTGATAAATCAAGGTAATCTAATATTCTCAACTCGCACAATGGGTATCTTCTCGTTTAGGAAATGAAATCATCTCTTACTTGTTCAGGGTAATGGTACAGTCAAGTATGATTATGGTACGCAAGTTGGTGTCAATGTCATTGAATCTAAACAAGAAACAACTTGGTTGTGGAACTCATGAAAACTCTCCTTCATCATTTATGAATTCCTCTCTAAATAGGGTCATGAATGTATGATGAACGATAAGGTGAGGAAAAGTCTAGTCTCTACCGGTTTTCCAAAAACTCATTGGCGTTATCCACCTCATTGTTCAAAGCAATCAACTACCAACTATTGTATGATGATCTAGGTGGAATGGGAGTAGTCTATAATATGATTTTCTTAAGGCCCTGGTCAATGTTGATCAATTGTGTAACGGTGTTTGGTTGTGGTACTCTTGGATCACACACTCTTTTCTTGGTTGTCTTGGGCCTTGGATGGTCATGTGGACATGAAACAAATGATCGTGGTAACCTAAGCCACTAAGGAAACATAGGGAGTTTGTGTTAATTCCCATCTAATTAAATCTATGTTCCTAAATTAACCAAAGAATGCAAACAAATTTAAATTAAACAAATTTGATTACTCTCCTTTAATTTAATTAAATCTATGTGTAACTAATTAATTTAAGGAAATGAAACTAATTAATTAAAGCAATGAAATTAATATAATCTACTTGTTTTTGTATTTTCAAGTACTTTTAAATGAAAGGAAATAAGACAAATAAATAAATCTAACTTAATCTATGTTTTTGAAGATTTTCTAGTTTTATGGAAATAAATAAATAAAACTACACAGACAATGGAATTGCTTCTAATTAAACAAAAACTACTTCTACTCTAAAATAAAATAAAATAAACAGTGAAATAGCCAGATGTGGCTATTTCCCTGTTACATAATGAATTAAATCTAATCTAATAATAACAGAGGATTTTTCTAATTTTTAGTTATGGATCTAATTTCCTCTGGTTCTACCTCAAAATCACTTTGGAAGATTGAAAATCTTCTCGAAGTAATTACCTCCCTTGAAACTTCATTGGTAAAACACTAAAATTCCTATGGATACTTTATAATGTGAAGAAACACAATGAAGTGAACATAAACAAAAACTTCTTTAAACTTACTTCCCTTATAGATCCATAGGGATAAGCAGGGAGAAGATTTCAAGGAATATTTTCCCGTATGCACATGCAATCTAACTAATAAACCAAAATGTAAGTTGCAGTGCTTCTAAATGAATAAATGAAGAAATGCAAAGCACTATGCACATGAACTTCCTCCAAAACTTTCCCAAGAAAATCCATAGGGATAAGTTGAGAAAGAGTTTTCAATGGAAGCTACTTATAGGAAATGAAACTACTATGTAAATTCTACTTCCCTTAAAACAATATTATGAGTGATTATGAAATGAAATCTAATTATTAAAACAAAGCTTCTAGGAATTTAAATACACCTCCAACTTGGAAATGTAGAACAGAGACAATTTCCAATGTTGGTTGTGCTTTTGTTGATCCCCTCAACTTCTTTTCCAATGAAGTATCCAATTTTTTCTAGGGAGTTGTGTTGGTTAGTGTACGAAGAATATGTAGAAGTGTTGGAGCTAGCTGGTTTGCAGGCATTCTAGTAGCAATGTAGGTAAGAGAGTAACAAGGAAAAGGATCTGAGTTTTCTTGTGTGCTTCTTGGCAAGATTCTAGCAGAGTAATGATGCAATTCCAATTCAAGAGACTCCAACCAATGCTTTAGGAAAAAGCTTGGTTTTTATAGAAAGTTGGTAGGGAAATTGTCCAGCACACTTTGCAATCAAGAAGTTCCAAATCACCATGGGGAGAGGTAAGAAAACTTAAAAATTATAGTAATTAAATAAGAGGAAGTCTATACACATATAACAAGCTCAAAGGTAGCTTATTTGGTCAAGAAACATGTGAGAAAACAACTTCATAGAAGCAACATGCATATAGAACATGCTCTTGAAGTATCGATTTAAGCACACGAAACCGTCGGTCTCACGCAGACATGTGGTTACACAACCACCATGGCGATTGCATAACCACTTCTCAAGGCATATCAGCACTTGCGTAACCACCAAGGTGTTTATGCAACCACACAAAGATTTTCATAACTTAAGGGGGAAAACTTAAGGAGAAAGGGTCGAAACGTTTTTGCGAAAGCATGCAAGGCTAGGAAACTAAGAGGCAAGGTAAACTAAGTCATATAGTTAAGAAAAATCAATGAAATGGGACTTGGAATCATCATTTAATCTGGAAACAAAATTTATCATCATCGGGGATTTTCACTGCTCGACAATATAACATCGTGCAATTTTGGGTGTGTACGGATCTCAAATAGTTTAAGTTTATATGCACAAAGTTAAAAGACCGTGCATCCTTTTTGTGGGAACATATTAAGAACAATCAATTTCAGCAAGGCAAACATAAGATCAATATTTTAATTTAGGAATATCCAAAATTGAACAAGGTAACATGACACTCCTTATTGTATGCTTAAGATATCTTTAAGATACTTCTCATATTACCCCACCATGGAGGTATTAGGATAGGAAGGTGGAAGAGGATTTTGACAGTATCATTATATATATATATATATATATATATATATATATATATATATATATATATATATATATTACCAAGGGTATATGGGCCCCATGGGATTATGGTGTATGAATAGGAAATGTATAACTATTTGGTTAAATAGATATATAATACATGTTCATATAAGGAAGTATGGTATTTAGAAATGTGTTCATGGCTATCCGATTATAGGTATTGGTGGCCATATTATTAGGAATAATGTATGATGTAGTGTTGTTAAATGATCCTTGAATAGGATACATGTATGAAGGATTATAACCCAATCCTAACATGCCCTCCCTTATGAGAAGGTCCCTTAGGTTTGGATGTGGTGAGTAGTTGGGTTGTCAATATGGCTATATTTTATAAACATGATGGGAAAACTTAAAAAGTAATTGTTACTTGTTGTTCTTCAAGAGGGAGACCATTCATTTTGTCATTCATTGTAGTTGGAATTTTTTCATTCTATAATTGGTGGAAAGCTTTACGATAGAAAGCAAGTAGATAATTGGAATAAGAGAATACAATCTTGGATTTATCATATGTATTTGTATTAAGGGCATTGGTAACATCTATTTTTATTCGATTGGATAAATATGTGCACCAATCGAATTGTCCCCGACAATGTCCTAATATATATTGAACTACCCTAAATAGAATGTTTGCGGTGTCTTCCCTACAACACAATCCTAGCTTGAAAAAGTGATACAAATATAAGAAAGAATTTGTTTGTAATACCTTGTATAACAAGGCCTCTTTTTAAATGATTAATAAGAGTTGTAACAATATACAAGAAATGTTATATGCTTGGGCAATCAAGTAATATTAAGAAAACAAAAAAGTGAAAATAATATTTAACTTACCATTGTCAATCACACATTGTAATGAGACTCCAAAAAAAAATTGTCTTCATCTGTAAGGATTGCCTTTGTAGTCATGGGTGGTTGGTTTTGGAATGGTAAGCCAGTTAAACGATGGACGTTTGCGGGCTCCACTGTGAAAGAAATTGTATGATCCAAGAGGTGAATGGAATATTGTCCTTGTTTCTATTTATAAAACATGAGCAGTAATCAAGGACATAAGTATCAATTTCGAATTGGAGCATGTTGACAAGCCTCATAAATTGTGTTTTTCATAGCCATTCCTTTGGTGTGTCTTTTAGTTTTATCAGTACCACAATTTGAGGGCACGTGAGATTTTTGTATTGGAATTTTGGTGTAGGAGCAACCATGGTGCTAGCCATTGTTGAAATTTGAAGGAGAGGAAGGAAAGAAATGTGCACATAAGTTTGGTAGAAGATTGGAGAGCTCGAGAGCACCTTTGAAAAATTTCATGGATAAGTTAAGAAATGAACCTCACAGGGGTATATAGGGCTCGAATAGTTTAAGGGACACATGGAGACAAATAATTGGTTGAGAAGATCAAGTAAAACACACCGGGACTCGTGTAAATATTGCTCGTCTATCTTCTTACAGTATATGGCTCACACGAGTTATCCAACAAGATGGATGACTAGGGGTCCCATCTTAACAAAATTCATCCACCCCACATTGGGCGGGTGTCCATTAAAGTTGGATGACATAGAACTTGGTCATATGTCCATCTTTGTTGGATGGATGATCAAGCATTAGGCCATCCAACTTTAATGGATGTCCGTTCAATACAGTGTCCAACTAAAATAGTCATCCGTCCAACCCGGGTTGGATGGAAGACACCAAAATAGATAGTCATCCAACTAGAATAAACGATCATCCAACTAGAATAGAAAATCATCCAACTAGAATAGATGGTCATCCAACTAGAATAGTTGGTCATCCAACAGATTATGTCATCCAACACCCGTCCAACCACGCAAAATTGTCGCAAAAACACCCTACGAATTCACCTTGCCATGAATCACTTTTTCGGAGATTCGCCATCATTTTGAAAGTCCATTTCAGAGATTCACCACCCATTCTATAATAATTTTTCGGAGGGGGTCTTAAAATGAACCCTGTAAAAATAGAAGGGAATTGTTATGATTAGACATAAGAATAATAACCTTTATTAAAGGTTCAATGACATATAAAACTCTCTTCCTAATGTATTCAAGGGGTATATAAGTACCCACAAAATAATGAAAGGGTGGGAATATGGAAGAAGAGAAAATAAATAAAGTAAAATTAGAAATAAAATAGTCCTTCATGTTGCATTCACCAAGATTTATACACAAGAAAAAATATGTGCTTAACCCTTACACTTGAATTCCCAAGGTTGGGTTGAGACAACTAAAATGTGAGAATAAGGAGATTATGTGTGGTAATAAGAGAAATAGAATATGACATGCACAATGAAGCTATAAATGAATATGGTTAAGGTGAGGTATGTAAATCATCCTCTATTGATAGGTTTATAGGAATACTTGTTCATCCAGGATAGAGAAACTCTCACCAATATCTCAACAAGATATTTTGCAATCAAGAATGATGGATGTGTGTTTTTATTAATCTATGTCAGTTATAAGAAGTAAATTGTGAGTAGGTAATATGACCCTAAAAAATGCACATATATTTCAAGATGTTCCTCTCCAAAGAGGTGCACATGGCAAAAATAGTGTAAGATAGTAAAACTATAGGTTTACACACCTATGTGGGTGTAACTAATCAAACAAAAATTTATAGGAAATGAAGAGATGTTTGTTTAATTCTTCAATATATTTTATGATAAAAGGTGGTAAGGAATAGAGTAGATGACTAACGTGTGTTGTCATAAGTCATTGTCTCCTTTATAAGTGTTGAGCAGATAAAATATAGCTCAAGGATGAAAGAACATAAGGATTAAGAGCATAGAAATAGTGCGCGTATGCACGTCGAAGTTTAGCAAAACAAGAGTGCACCTAGAAAGTTTGGAAACGGGACTTAACTGCTTTTGCTAGATCAAGGCTATTTTTAGACATGGAATGCAAAGCATGTAAAGGTATGAAGACTTGCGGGATACACAAGGTTATTTTGGGGCAAGAGAAAGATCAAGCACCATGCAAAGTTTTGAGCTATTAATAGGAGCTATACTAGGGGTTAACTATAAGAAATCTATTATTAGCACTTGCATGTTTTTGTATTCTTATGTAAGGGTGCATGGCTATAAATAGCATGTAACCTATGTTTAGAAGGTGCATGTGTGTTGAAGGGAAATTTTCCACCCCTATTTATATGTATTGATTTGCACGATTTGGATATATTGTTTTATTGTAGAGTTATGTTGCGGAATTTCCAACATGCATGACTATGGAAATTGGATCATGATGTATGAAGATTCTATGTTTCACAGATTTAATATAATGGATAACATTGGCTAGATAATGGTGTTATATTTGACGAAATATGGTTCTTGCATGGTAAATCTCATTATAGTCATTATTTATTCAATCTTTCATATGGTTTAGATCTAGATCCGGTTTATGTGTTGTGGTGTAATTGATTATTTGTTATGGATCATAATTATATTTGCAATCATGCAAAAATTGTGAAAAAACTACTCTAAAGAAGGACCTGGTACCCTTGCACACTTCGAGTGAGTGCTCAGTCCATTCTGAGTGATGTGTCACGCACATTGGGATTTTCGGGTATATTCTAGCCAACATCATTGATTTCGTCGTCGGGACCTCTTTCTTAGTTGTTTTTCATAATGTTGCATGATGAAGATGTACCGATTGACCTTGGCCAATATTGAAGAGTGGTTAGAAAATCTAGAAGAAGAGTATGCTCGTATATTTAGCATTGGACCTGATTTTAATGCACACACATGGGTTAAGAAGAATCTGTATGATGATATTTATGAAACTTTCTTTTCCATCTTTCCTATAGAGTTGTATGAGTGGCTAGTTGCTTACGCGTCTAAGAGGAATTGAAGGTTTCACATGATTTTTTAGACGTAGGAAGAATTCCAGGACTTGTATGATGTAGATCTGATTTGGATGCACTCTATGGATGTTTGGTTCTCGTGGTGTTTTGAACAGCTATATCCTTGAGTACACAGTTTCTACTTACTCTTGCCCAAAATTTGTTGAGTTCTAGTTATTGCACAAGCTTAGAGGATCTTATTTAGGTGGTATTCCATCAGCAATCAAGATCTTCATCATAACCTTGTCTTTGGAAAAGGATCCTATTGCTAGCTAAACCCCACCACGTGCGAGGCAAGAGCAGTTCGCTAAAGATGGTGGACCTTGCGGTAAAGAGACGGAAATAAGAAATATGGCTTCAGTTTAATGAAGCACAAAAGAGGGATCTGATGAAGTAGCAAGAGATCATGGAAATAATGGTGTTGCGGAGGGAGATGGCTCATGAAGGATTTGGAGCTCACGTAGAGGATGTGGCGTTAGAGCATCCGGAACTCCCTCATTTAGGGAATCATGGTAAAGAACCCATCTCACTTTGGATGAACACATGTTGGGAGAGAGTTTGTGGACCATGGGCATGCATCTAAACCTACCTAGCAACCTAGCCTTCACACTTGGTTTTCCAAATTCTACAGCAATTAACAGTAAGTAAGCTAGTGTGTGCGGTATAGTTACAAGAGATGATTCAATTTGCATTCAAGTTCAGGAGTTAATCAGGTAGATGATTCATCTATGGTGGTGCAATCGTCATCAATGTTATTTGGAGGACCAACTGGAAGTATCTTTTCGATGCATCATCGACAGAGATCACGAGCACGCAGAAATCTATATAGCATCTGGAATTAGCACAACTTCGCATACTGTGGGATTCTAGTTTAGCACAACCGTTGGAACACAAAGAAGTGCATCCTCTCGGTTTTTGTCTACTTCAAGAGGAGGATTAAGAGGGATAAGTGGCTTGGGCATTGGTAGATCTAGTGGATCTGGAGGTGGTGGAAACACAAGAGGAAATATAGGCTCTAGGTCTAATGGGCATGGTCTGCACTAACCTCAGCAAATTTATATGGAGATGTCTCTTCGTCTTCCAGAATATAGAGGCATTGAAGATGCAGCCGAGCACATACATATGTGTGAAATACTATGGTGCACCAAGGGGATTACATTTCCATAGCGTAAAGTAAGTCAGATTGCAATTAAGTTGAACGGGCATGTGCACATGGTATAGAAAGTTTGATCCTGATTAGAATTGTGTGGATTATACAGTGCTATGAGATGCCTTTTTAAAATAATTTTATATCCATGAGTTTGAGCAGAAAAGCATAAGCACACTTAAAGATATTAAGCAAGGCACTACTGAGAGTGTTCGAGAATATGATGCTCAATTTCAAACCCTTTTGTCTAAGGTATCTTATGGCATCCACGCGAGCCAAAGATGCACAAAGTGGTTTGTTGGAGGACTGATCACACATTTTAGAAGAGCGCTTTCACATAAGACCTTTACAAATCTGTGTGAGGCACTTGAAGCATTTTTACACGTTGAAGTGGTAGGAAGTGTAAACACATGAGTGAACCCAATTTTGGAAGCTTATATTACAAAAATGGAAAAGCAAATGGAGAAACTATTTGCTAGATCGGCACATGATACATGTAGTGGAATTTGGTGTACATATTGTGAAGTAGAAGGGCATACTAAGGATAGTTTCCCTCATAAATCGGTGCGCTCATTGTTACTAGATTGTGAGATATGTCATTTTGACCACAGTTCAAGTGGATGCTCATTGTTGCAGCGTAAAATAAGAAATAATGTGTCATGTTAGTGCAATATTTGTAGGTCTTCCACTCATGATACTAAGGATTGCAGGTTGATTGATTAGATTCATGATGCCATTAATATTGGTGTACAATAGACTAGTATTGTAAATAATTCCAAGGAGAAAGGTGAGCATCATGACCATGATCATAATGAGGGCGTTTTGATGGTGGCCATGGTAGAGGTCAAGGATACTAGTGCGGATTTAGAGGCCAAGGTCGAGGGGGAAGGAATGATTTCCCTTGTGGAACTTGTTATACATGTGGATCTCGTGATCATTATAGGCGTGAATGTCCTCAGAACATTGTTTGTTTTTTTGTGGAAAGAACCATAAGTATGAAGAGTTCCCAGACTTATATGAACATTTGAGTAAGGAGCGTAAGCAAGAAAACAAGGGTGCGGGATGGTTAGATTACAATGCGTAGTGGAGGACCATTGGATGCCAAAGTTAGCGTCGAACCTTGAGTTGGTACCTATGAATATCATTACACGTGTTAAGGTTAGGTGAGCTGCAGAGCTTCTTTAACGAAGCCTATGATTACTAAGGAGGAAGTATTACATGTGAAGTATCCAGACCCTATACATTAGAAGGAGGTTTATCAAGAAACCATGGAGGTAATTCAGAATTTACAGGGTGAGATACAATTGCTTGAAGGAACAGTCATAAATTAGAACAAAAGAAAGCAACTGAGCTCCATCAGATAGATGTTGATGATTTAAAGGAGGTTTGTAAGATGTTGTGCCAAGAAAACATTATTCCATTGTTAAGGAACTAGTTGAATTGAAATACTCAACGCACCGGGACTTAGCATGAGAGACATATTTTGCATATCAATCATCCTCTAGAAATTTTGGATTATGACAAGGATATTACTCTAAATTTCATCGTTTATGATTGGCTTTTGAGTAACATTTTGATTGACACATGCACAGAAGTAAACGTACTCACTTTAGATGTGTGGGTTCAGATTGGTAGACCTCCATTGTAGCCATCCTCTAATGTGTTGTTCATGGAAAACTGAACTAAGCCCATGCTAATTTAGGTTTTGAAAGATGCATCAATTACTATTTAGGGGGGCAAGTTTACTGGTGATTTTTAGGTCTTAGCACTTGCATAAGCTAAAAGTTTTCCTACATTACACCGGTGTCATTGGTGTTCGCAAACAATGTTTACTTGTGCTTCAATAAGGGGTATATCAACTTTGAGAATAAGGAAGAATGTGTCATTATCCCTTTGACGGATGGGAAATCCACTCCTTATGTAGAGACCTTAAGTGAAGAAGATTTGAACATAATTTATGTGCGCACCATTCAAGATATGAAAGTTATTGATACATCAAAGGAAGGAGTCCTCTAATGGGATAACACATAGTCCATGAATGATACTACAAGTGTTGCATGTGAAAACTAGACACATGGCACTTACAAAATGGTTGGGTGCAAAGTACAAAGTGCAGCTACCCGTGTTAGTAAGGCATGCGCAAGATCGCGTTTGGGCAGCAATCATGTACCAAAGTACATAAGTGAAGAGAATCAAAAAGTATTCTTGCTTGCTATGGAAGTTCAGTTGGAATGTCAGGTGGAAAGAAGGAACATGTTAGTGTATACTCTGCATGGGATGGCAGCGTGTTGGTGGATGGTTCACATAGATAATATTTTGGAGTGGAGAGAAGTGAGGATTTCTTTATCTGCTAGATTTTTAAGGAGTAATGTACCTACTCATATCTATGCATTTCATGGTAATGATATTTTTCAACACCACATTCAGCAAGCAGTGTGATAGACTCTAGAAAGAGGGGCAGAATATTTACCACCTTCATTATGGGTGCACAAGCTTTATTTCACCTTATGAGGTTGTGCGCATGCATGGTATATCTATGCAAAGTTGAATAGAGAGACTGGAAATTGGCAAGAACTTACTGCAGGTATGATTCAAACCTTTGACTATTTTTCCACTAAACCTCCTGAATGAGGTATTACAGTATCAATCACCTGAACTATGGGAGATAGTGTAAAGGCTAAGGATATCCTTCAAGAGTTGTTAGGAGAGTCAGACTTGGGGGTGCATTTTGAAGAGGAAGAAACAGATGTTGAATAGCTTGGGCGTGCCTTCCTAGAAAGAGAAAAGGGTAAGATGGTCTACATAGTTGATGATGAAGAGGTTGATAACTTGGATATTGAGTACACATAGGGTATGCGCGAGGTCCTAGATAATGTGAATGAAAAGGTGTGCACCTACCATGAGCCTATGAAGACCGAGAATGTGAATTACTACGTGAATTCCAAGATTTTTTCCCTAGTGGCTATCATGAATTACAAGATATACATGAATCACTCGGGAGATATGAGGATAAAACTAAAAGAAGGTGTGCATCCAACTCGGAAGAGGACTTACAAGATGAATCTTAACTTTCACATCAAGGTGAAAGAAGAAATTGATAAAATGTTAATTTTGGGATCATTGTGCCCATCAAGGAATTAGAATGGGTGAGCCTTATGGTGATCAACATGAAAAAGGATGGAAGAATCAAAATGTGTGTGGATTATGGAGTGTTTAATGTTACATGTGTTAGTGATCCCTTTCCCACACTTTGTTTCTTCAAGAAATATGGGAGGGTGTTGCAGGCGCAAGATCTACTCTTTCACCGATGCATTCTCTGGATACCATCGTGTGAGGATAGATAAAGAGGATCAAAAGAAGACAACTTTCACCACCAAATGGGGAATTTTTGTATACATGGTTATGCCTTTTGGATTAAAGAATGCGCCTATAGTATTTTCATGCATAGTGGTAGATCCTCACCGAGAAACATTGATCTAAGATCTTCTCATAATAAGTTGCAGTCAGTTCTAAGGCGTGGAGAAAAATTAGATGATTTCATCGATATCTTGTTTACTGAGAAACGAGTTCGTTTTAAAAAGTTATGGCTCACTGAATTTTTCAGGCAACTAACAAAATCTAGGACTGCATGCAAGTTGGATGGATGCACGCTCGCCAAGTGGATCAATGGGATTGTGACACATGGACAATGTAGGTGATGGAGCAAAATTTGGGTTTGGAACACCGGTCTTGGACACTCATACACACTCAAGTATGGAGGGGTGTCTTGGCCTCCTTCACTTCACATTGCATATCAGAACTCTTGCATATATGTATCAATAATGTGCTATACACCATACATGTGGGACTAATCAATTAGTGTAATTAAATATTGCAACTAATTATTATTTATTCCTATTAATATAGGTCAAATCCAACTCATTTCATTTAAACTTCCAACTTTAAACACATATTTTCCAAACTATCATATATTAAAATACCCATGCATAAATACTTGCCAACTCACACCCCTTATCTCTCCAACATCCATGCATTCACCCACTTTGAGCACCCCATCCTTGGGGATAAGATGGCTCTTAAGCCAATGAAAGCATACACCACCCAAAATGCACCCCACAAGGAGTGGGATTTGAACCTAGGCCACTTGGGTAAAAGGATAGGTGCCCAACCATTACACCCGGAGCTGTGAAGTAGTATAAAAGGGGCTTTGTTGTATATGAAGGGACATTGGAAGGTGACTGTGATATTGTTTTGCTCATAACTTGAGCTAGAGAAGGAATTTTGAGGTGATGTAAAAAGTGACTCTTGTTATTTTTGGCAGAGGAACATGATGAGAAGATAATATTCTTGTAGAAATATTTGTAAATATTTATTTTCAATATTTTAATAGATCGGTCCCATTCAACCAGACCCGGAGACATAGGCCACAAGCGTCAAACTCCATTATCAATTCTTGTGTCAATTTTTTGGTGATTCATCTCTGTATTTTCTGATTTTACACAATAATTTAATATTTATTTCCTTTATTAAAAATACAAAAGGTTATAATAGTCAATTTTTATATCAAAAATCAATACAAAGCAAAGTTAAGTGTTGCACAATTGTAGATCACTAGTATCGTGAGCTGGTTTTGACTAATTTTTGTTTTAGATTAACTATTTTTGGATTGCAAGTTTGTGTTGGATGTTAACAAGGTCTCAATCTAATAAGGGTGAAGGAGAGTTAGTTAAAAAGAGATCCCAAAATTGGTACTATATGGTCTCGAAGTCCTACAATGGCGGATCGCAAGGAAGAAAATTTTCGCCAATCATTCCTACGATGAAGGAAATGGTGGAAGAAATGTACCAAGATAGAAAAAGGGAAAAGGGAACTAGAGAAGGTAAGAAAGAATAAATCTCTAGTTCTGATAATCCTAAAAGAGACCCTTTGAAATCTAATTTTCCTTCATTAAAGTTAGATATCAAGTTTGAATTGCCAATGTATATTGGAGAGCTAAATGCAGAGAAGTTGGATAACTGGGTCAAGTAGATAGAATTATATTGCAAGGTTCAAATAATTATTGATGATGAAGAAAAGATTCATTTGGCAACTCTTCGGATGGGTGGCACAACACTTATTTGGTGGGAGAGTAAGCTTCAAGAAGTGGAAGAAACCAAAGGTAAAGCAATCACTTCTTGGTCTGAATTTGTTTCAAGTCTTAGGCAACAATTTTATCCTCTTGGTTATAAGCAAAAAGCTATGATGGATTGGCAAACATTAAGACAAGCTAAGGGAAAAAGTGTTCAAGACTACACATAGGAATTTAGGAAAAGGGCTCTAATTATAGGAATTTCCCTAAACACAAAAGAAACACTTTAAAAATATATTGGTGGATTGCATAGTTATCTAAGGCATATGATACTTGTTTTAGGTCCTACTAATCTTGATGCAGTATGTGTTCAAGAAACCCATTTGGAAGCATGAGGGAAAATGACAAAGGAGTCCTCTTCCTCTTCTTTTAAACAAAAGAACAAGAAATCTGAAGGAAAAGGTTTGAAAGAACAAGGAAAAGGAAAGGGTAAGCATAAGACAAACTCTATTATTAAGAAGGAAGATGAAAAACCATTTTGCAATCATTGTAAAAAGAACCATGATGAGTCTAAATGTTGGAAATTACATCCTGAAATGAAACCTAAATGGATGGTTAAGAAAGGAAAGGAAAAGAAAACAAACACTGCAGTTCATGATCTTGGGTCAGATTCAGGTGATGAAACCAAGATCACGGCTATGAGTTTTCAAGGTAAATCAACTCTTTCAATTTCCAACAATAGTACTACAAATGTTGCATCTTCTTCTAGTAAACAAACTATACATGATGATAAGAAAAGGAATGAGCTTTTCCACATCAGAGTGATTTCAAAACATATAAAAATTGATACTCTTTTTGATGGTGGATCTCAAACTAATCTGATTTCTGAGGAGGTTGTAAATAAATTAGGACTCAAAACTAATCCACATCCTAAGCCTTATCCATTGGGTTGGGTTTGTGATGATGAAAAACTCAGCAAGTAACTAAAACTTGTACTTTTAGATTTGTCATTACGAGACAAGTTTATAGATGAGGCTGAATTGGATTTAGTTCCTTAGGATATTTGTGGGGTGGTTTTGGGAAGTCCTTATTTGTATGAGCGTAAAGCGAGTCTTTCTATAGGGAAGAAAATAAATATTTTCTTGTAAAGGATGGAATTGAGTTTATTGTTAGAGCTCACCATGAAAATAATAATTTATCCTTGGTGACTACATGTCAAATGAAAAGGCTTGTAAACTCAAGCAAAACTTTTGTGCTCATGGTGGTCAAAGCCAAAGACAAAGAACATGAAATGGCTGTTGAGGATTGTGATCCGAAACATAAGAATGAATTGGTAAAAATCATTTCTAATTTTGATGATTTTTTTCAGGATCCACAAGGTCTACCTCCCAAAAGAGGGGTTCAACATGAGATACAATTGCTTCAGGATGCACCTCTTCCCAATATCGGAATGTATAGATTGTTAATAGTAGAGAATGAGGAATTTAAAATACATGTAATGGAACTTTTGTCTCAAGGTATAATTCATCCAAGCACATCCCCATGTGGTTCACTAATTATATTGGTTCCTAAGAAGGATGGCACTTGGCGAATGTGTGTTGATTTCCATGATTTGAACAAGATTACTATAAAGAATTGTTACCCTCTTCCTAGAATAGATGATTTACTGGATCAATTAAAGAATGTAATTTATTTCACTAAGTTAGACTTAAGAAGTGGTTATCACCAAGTAATAATTGCAGAAGGTGATGTTTGGAAAACTACTTTTAAAATGAAACAAGGATTGTTTAAATGGTTAGTGATGCCTTTTGGTTTGTGCAATGCACCGAAAACATTCATGAGAGTTATGAATGATATATTTAGACCATTCATTGATGATTTTATTATTGTCTACTTAGATGATATTCTTGTATTCAAGTAAGTCATGGGATGAACATGTTAAACACATCCGAAAGTCTTAGATGCATTAAGGAGAGAGAAATTATTTTTGAAGATGTCAAAATGTGAATTTGGGAAAACATCTTTAATTTACTTGGGTTATGTTGTAGGAAATGGAGAATTGAGAATTGATCCTGCAAAAATAGAGGCTATTGTAAAATGGCCTAGACCCACTAATGTGACGGAAGTTAGGATTTTCTAGGTGCAGTTCAGTACTAGAGGAAATTCATTTCTAACTTCTCATATATTGCATCTCCTTTGCATGTTTTGATAAGTATTAAACAGTGTCTTTCAGTGGGGAGGAAAACAATAGAAATCCTTTGATACACTTTGAAAGACAAGACAAGTACCACTCTGATCTTGGCATTTCCAGATTTACAACATTCATTTGAGATTAAGACAGATGCTAGTGATTATGCAATGGGGGAAGTTTTGATGCAGAACAAACGACCGAGTGTGTTACCATTCAGAAACCTTTACAAGTGTGGTAAGAAACTATCCAACTTATGATAAAGAGTTGTATGCTTTGGTTTAAAGTGTTAAAAATTGGAAGCATTATTTAATGGGAAAAGAAACAATTATACATACTGACCATCAATTGCTTCAAGATTTACAAACATAAACCAAATTGCAATAGTCTAGACATTTCAGGTGGATGGGATTTTTACAACAATTTCATCTTGTAATCAGGTATAAAAAAGGTATTCAAAACAAGGTTGCCGACATGTTATCTAGACCACCAGTGGTAGTAGCATCTATTCTTTTGTAGCATAGTTATTTGGCTCATGTTAGTTACAAGTAACAATATGTTAATGATGTTGATTTTTGAGAAGTGTATGAGGATCTAGTAAGTGGGAAACAAGTAGGAGAAAATGATTATCATTTGCATGAAGGATTGTTATATCATTCTTGTAAACTTTGTATTCTAGAAAATCAACGTGTGCATATGATTAGGGAAGCACATACTTCTCTTATTTTAGGGCATTTTGGTGTTAGTAAGAAAGTTGCATATTTACAGAAATATTGTTATTGGCCTCGAATGCATGAACATGTAAACATGTATATTAAGGGATGTGTTATTTGTGCCACAAGCAAGCCAAGTAATAGGAAATTAGGACCTTACACTTCTCTTCCTATTCCGATAAGGCCTTGGGAAAGTGTTTCCACGGATTTTGTAGGAGGCTTGCCAATGACATGGAAGAAACATGATTACTTATATGTGGTAGTGGACAAATTTAGCAAAATGTGTGTGTTGGTTCCATGTACTAAACAAATAACTGGTGAGGGAACTGCGCATTTGTTTTTTCAGTTTGTTTGGGTTCACTTTGGTTTACCTACTTCAATTATATCTAATTGGGATTATATATTTCTCGGGAATTTTGGTCAACATTGTGGGGGTTAATGGACACAAAACTTAAAAATAACACTACTTTTCATCCACAGACCGATGGTCAAACAGAGGTTATAAACCGCACAGTAGTACATTTTCTTAGGGGCTATTGTGGCAAACATCCTAAGCTATGGGATGAACATATATATTATGTGCAACATTCTTATAATTGTGCCTTACATTCATTCATCTACTTTAAAGTCTCCATTTGAGACTTGTTATGGATATCTGCCTAATTCTCCTTTAGATATATATCATGGACATGAAATTATTGTTAATGGTTTAAGTGATTCTGACAAGGCTAAAAGATTTGTGCAGAGAATACAACAGGTTCATTAGTATGTTCGTGAACAATTGGAGAAAAGTCAAGCTAAGTACAAAGTTAGGCATGATAAACATAGAACTGATCACAAGTTCAAAGTTGGTGATTCAGTTTGGCTTCACATTAACAAGGAAAGGTTGATAGGTGAAGGTAAAAAATTGAAACCTATACGGTATGGTCCATTCCAAATATTGGAAAAATTGGTAACAACACTTTCTCAGTTAGATTTACCTCCTTATATGCAAATCTACTCAGTTGTAAATGTTGAGAATTTAAGATTGTATGAACCACCTATGATCGTTGATCATGATGATGCTAACATAATACCTTCCATTGATGATTTTTCTCCTGAGTATCTTGATGAGTTGCAGGAAGACATCATTTTGGATAGGAAGGTTAGAACTTCGAAAAGGGGTGATATTCACTATCTTTGTGTTGGGGTCAATAAAATGGTATAGACAAATTTGTAGATGAATATAATCAACTATATTCAATTCATACGGGATTATTACATAATGAACAAGCTGCAAATATATAGGGAGATAGTTTCCTATTAAGTAGGAAACAACTCAACCACAAATCTATATATATGTGAGTTGTTATAACTCCCAAACAACTCACGTATATAATATACTAACCTGATATTATGAGTTTGTTTATTACAACTCATAATATATTACATAATATTATTCATCCAAATATATGAATAATGTGAGCACTATATATGAATTCCTAACATTCCCCCCCTTAGTGCGAACATGGGAGAAAAACAATTGCACTTCCTTTTGCAGCGTGCCACCCGTGCGTGCTCATGATCTGGATGGTTTTTCAGGACAGCCAACAACCTCAACATGGATGGTTTTATAGGACAGCCAACAACCTCAACATGGATGGTTTTATAGGACAGCCAACAACCTCAACATGGATGGTTTTATAGGACAACCAACAACCTCAACAGGGATGGTTTTACAGGACAACCAACAACCTCAATATCATGATGTTGCTTTTCCTTGTGCTTTCATCTGTCCACAATGTTTTTCCTTCAGGGAATTATGTAGGAAATATCACTCACTGATTACAAATATGAAAAGAGAAAATGGAACATTGAGACCATGTTCCCCCCCTCAATGTGAACATTTCACTTATTCAAGCCATAACAGGAACACTGAGAAAAAATTACGCTGCACACAACTGGAATCAACTGCAACTTTGAAAAGAAAGAAAACTCACACACACACTATCACCACAGCTTCATGCGGCCCCGTCATTGGTGACTGACGAGAGGTCGTTGAATGACCTCCAGCCTCCTGTGCCTCCATCCTCCAGTTGATGCATTCTTTTTAGAAGAGAAAGTCTTCTTCACTATCTTGAGCAGCAACTTCTCTATCATGTGAATGGTTGGATCCTGCTTCCCAATCACTTTCTTCTTCTCTATTTTCAGAAATAAAAGCTTTATTATTCAATTTACCATCCAACAGATCCCTAGCTCGTTGTTTACAAAACATTATTCCATGTCCAGACACATTACAATAGTGACAAATAAGCCTTTTCTTTGGATCCTGGGAGGTTGAACCTTGCTTGAAAGAATGACTGTATCTCTTTTTACCATGTGTTCCATATAATGCTTTTTCTTCTGTTTCAATTTTATTTGTTCTATTTTCATCCTCTATCAAAGAAGAAATCAAGTCTTCCAGACTTGGATTGATTTTGCTCAAAGTGAAGACCATATTAGAATAGCTAGGAGGCATGCTATTAAGTAAAACTGCTTTTGCATCATCGTCGGGAACATCTACTTTGATTCCAGCTAATTGATTCAATACAAAACGAAACTTACTTATGTGTTCCACCATGTTGTCACCTTCCTCCATTTTGAGTCCGAACAACTTTTGTTTTAGTGATACTGTTGCGCTTCCTGCTTGCGATCCAAATAGTTTGTTTAGTGTAGTCCAAATTGTATTTGAGGATTTTGACAAATCTATATGATGCAAATATGCATCAGATAATCCCAATCCAATGATTGCTATGGCTTTTCAATCTTTGATGTCCCATATTGCCACTTCCTCTGCATCTCTTGGTTTCTTTGCTTTGCCATCCACAATCTCCCACAAATCTTTGTTGATTAACAACAACTGAGTTTTCACCTGCCATGTGTAAAAATCTTTGCCTTCGAATTTTTCCATTCGATTCAACTTAGCCATGTTAAAAAAATGGACGTCGGTTTCAACCGAAAATGCGTCCGAAGACAATATGACAACTAGACTAAAAAATTTAAAAAGTAATAAACTGAGATTACTTTTTAAATGAAAAATGACTATATAATAAATAAAGACAAACAATACACCTTTTGAAACAGCATGCTTACTATTGACTGCAACATGTGAGAGGCGTATGCATGTGGGGAGCCCACGTTTTAAGAGAAGACCATCACAACCAAATGTTTAGAGAGTTCCCGCAGGCTCCTGATCAGTTTTGAAATGTGAAATTTTACCATTGGTGAGATAAACCGCACTTTTCTTCTTCACCCGACCAGACTTGCACCAAATGGAGGCTTTGGTATATTCTTTGAAAATAATATAGAATGTTAGCAGATCTTTGACCACCGAATCTGCCTTGTATTGATAATCTCATGCATGCTGATGGAGAAGACAAGGGCGCTCAGGTTCAGAATTGTTTTGTTAAGTGACGGACTGCAGACAAGCTTGGTCTCTATATGATTCGCCACAGTTATGGAAAATCGAAGCTCCTGCCACCACCAACAGATCCTCAAAGCCTTTGTTCATGCGCCTGATAATAATAGTTGGTACTGCAGAATTGGAGAAGACCACTTTACATATGCTCCATCGTATATGCAACAACACCACCAATCTACAGAATCTGATGCAGATATGAATCGATGACGCAGAAATAATGAATAAGTGACTTGTTGCCACTACAAATGCAATGTAAACCTCCGGATGGAAAGCAAACTCGGTGGCAAACAAGAGATTGAATTTTTGTATATCATTCAATCTAATCTTCACCGTCAAGAAAAACTACTGATCTTGACCGTATACACAGCAGAAGCTATGAACAATGTCGCATATAGTTAAGTCTTAATCACATGCTTGGGCAACAGTACAATCTATAGAGTCACCCCTTGTGATATTATCATAAAATCATTTCTCTCATAGGATAAGCTCGCTCTGATACCAAATAAAATGGTATAGACAGATTTGCAGATGAATATAATCAACTATATTCAATTCATACGGGATTATTACATAATGAACAAGCTGCAAATATATAGGGAGATAGTTTCCTATTAAGTAGGAAACAACTCAACCACAAATCTATATATATGTGAGTTGTTATAACTCCCAAACAACTCACGTATATAATATACTAACATGATATTATGAGTTTGTTTATTACAACTCATAATATATTACATAATATTATTCATCCAAATATATGAATAATGTGAGCACTATATATGAATTCCTAACAGTCAAAGCCATGCATCCGAATAAAGCTAAATGGATGGAAACTGGAAAGGTGAGGAGAAATACCCTCACCTATTCACCAATTAAGTTGACTTTTGGGATCTAAAAGTTTCTCAATGGAGAGGAATGATCCAGAGGATCCTCACCGAGAAACACCCATCTAAGATCTTCTCATAATAATTTACGATCGATTCTAAGGCGTGGATAAAAATTAGACTATTCAATCGATATCTTGTTTTGCAGAAATGAAGTTCATTTGCAAAATTTATGGCTCGCTGAAATTTTTGGGCAACTGGAAAAATCTAGGACTACATACAAGTTGGATAGATGCACGCTCACCAAGTTGATCAATGGGATTGTGACACATGGAAAATTTAGGTGATGGAGCAAAAATTGGGTTTGGAACAATTTAGGTCTTGGACACTCATACACACACTCAAGTATGGAGGGGTGTCTTGACCTCCTTCACTTCATCATTTCATTTAAACTTCCAACTTTAAACGCATATTTTCCAAACTGTCATATATTAAAATACCCATGCATAAATACTTGCCAACTCACACCCCTTATCTCTCCAACATCCATGCATTCACCAACTTTGAGTGCCCCATCCTTGGGGATAAGATGGCTCTTAAGCCAATGAATACATACACCACCCACCTATATAAATGCCTTCCTGTTTTCATGCCCAACAAATGTGGGATCTTATCCCAATAGAAAATGCACCCCACAAGGAGTGGGATTTGAACCAGGGCGCTTGGGTAAAAGGATAGGCACCCAACCATTACACTCGAGCTGTGAAATAGTATAAAAGGGGCTTTGTTGTATATGAAGGGACATTGGAAGGTGACTGTGATATTGTTTTTCTCATAACTTGAGCTAGAGAAGGAATTTTGAGGTGATGTAAAAAGTGACTCTTGTTATTTTTGGTAGAGGAACGTGATGAGAAGATTAGATTCTTTTATAAATCTTTGTAAATATTTATTTTCAATATTTTAATAGATCGGTCCCATTCAACTGGACCGAGACATAGGCCACAAGCGTTGAACTCCGTTATCAATTCTTGTGTCAATTTGTTGGTGATTCATCTCTGTATTTTCTAATTTTACACAAGTACTTTCATATTTATTTCCTTTATTAAAAATACAAAAGGTTATAATAGTCAATTTTTAAATCAAAAATCAATACAAAGCAAAGTTAAGTGTGTGCACAATTACTAGTTAAAATTGATTTTTAGATCAACATCCACTTTCGAAAGAGGCCTTACAAGATGAATCTAAACTTGTGCGTCAATGTGAAAGAAGAAATTGACAAAATGTTTATTTTGGGGATCATTGTTCCCATCGAGGACTTAGAATGGGTGAGCCCTATGGTGATCAGCATTAAGAAGGATGGAAGAATCAAAATTTGTGTGGATTATAGGGAGTTAAATGTTGCATGTGTTAAAGATCCCTTTCCCACACCATTTAATGAAGAAATCTTGGACAGCGTTGCAGGGCGCGAGATCTACTCTTTCACTGATGTATTCTCTGGATACCATCAGGTGAGGATAGCTAAATAGGATCAATAACTACCAAATGAGGAAGTTTTGCATACACGGTTATGCCCTTTAGATTAAAGAATGTGCCTATAGTATTTTTGTGCATAGTGGTACAAGCATTTCAGGATTTTATTCACAAGTTCTTGCAGGTATATATGGATGATTGGACAATCTATGGGCTTGTAAAGGATCACTGTGATAATTTGAGGTTGATGTTTGAGAGGTGTCGGCAGTTGAGCATCTCTTTAAATATTAAGAAGTGTGTATTTGCCACACCCTTTGGAATTTTGTTGAGACACATAATCTATAAAGAGGGCTTACTAGTGGATCCTCATGTTAAGGTTCTTTGTCATTTTGGGATTGGAGGAACCTACTAGCCAAAGCAAGGTGCATGGATTCTTAGGGCACATGGGATATTATAGGAAGTTTATTAAGGGCTATGCTAAGATCACCGCACCCCTGGAGGAATTGTTGAAAGGAAAAGGCAAGTTTTAATTGGGTGAGGCACAACAGCGCACACTTGAGACTCGAAATAAAGGCTTACTACGGTGCCTATTTTGTGGTTTTCTTCATGGTCCAAACCTTTTCACATTCATATAGACGCCTCTGGCATGGCCATTGGTGCGGTACTAGCTCATCCTGGAGAAGCAATTATTAATCATCCTATTTGTTTTGCTAGCAAGAAGTTGACTCCAACAAAAAATAATTATACAATGACAGAGCGTGAGGTATTGTCTATGATCTACGTGCTCCATAAGTTTCGACAATATTTTTTGGTTACACCTTTTATCTTTTATCGACCACATGGCACTTAAGTACTTAGTAAATAAGCATGTTTTACAGGGGAACATATGTCATTGGGTATTGTTATTCTTGGATTTTAACTTTAATATTGTGGTTAAGCCAGGCAAGAGTAATTATGTCCTAAACCATTTAACAAGGATTCAATTAGTAAAGGACGCAGAGAGAATTAAGGATATAATTTCATATGCAAAATTTTTAAGGTTACACCACGTGCCCTTGGACTTGGAGGATATTGTTGTCTTTTTACACACACAAGTGTGGAACTTTGAAGGAATGAAGGATTTATGGAAGAAACAACTTTACTTTCACGTCGTGCCTTACATGTTCATCAGTGGAGACCTATATAGGTCAGGTCATGATGAAGTTTTGCGCCAATGTGTACTTGAGCATGAGCATGAAGCAATTATGGAGGAGGCTCGTAGCGATATTGTAGGTGGACACTATGTAGGGGATGTCACCACGTGAAAATTTCTACTAGCTGGTCTATGGTGGGAAACATTATACAAGGATTGCAAAGAGTATTGTAAGGCATGTGACCATTGTCAATGCCTTGGAAATCCTAGGCATAGAGATGAGATGTATTTGAGGCCTATTACTAGTGCATAACCTTTTGAGAAGTGATAAATTGAATTAGTGGGTCTTATCTCCACAATCGCGCATTGGACAAGATTGTGTTATATTATAACTTGTATAGATTATCTTACACAATGGACGAGAGCGGCACCTATAAAGGATAACATAATGCTATGGAAACAAAGTTTCTATGGGAAAATATTATCAGGAGGTATGGATGCCCTTTAAGTTTAACAAGTGATATGGGTACTCATTTCCTTAATGAGACTATGGATGAATTTATGGTTACACACCATAGAACTACACCCTATCATCCTAAGGAAAATGGAATCCGCTATGAATCCTTCAACAAGATATTGAGTCATTTATTGACAAAAAATTGTGATGTTGGAAGGATATATTAGGATGATAAAGTTTATGTTATACTTTGGGTGTACAAGACAACCTACAAGAGGTTGAATAAGGTAACACCTTTTCAGTTGGTGTTTGGGGAAGAGGCAGTTCTACCTATAGAATTGATGAAACATTTTTTGCGTATTGTACACGCATGAGGTCTGGCTGATGAGCAGGCATTAAAAAAATGTATTGACAAACTGATGCAACTGGATGAGAAGCACGCCATAGTGCATTAGAGTCAAAAGAAAGAAAAATCCAGCTAGAAGGCATGGCATGATAGGCACATCAAGGATAAGAAGCTTGAGGTTGGGTAGATGGTACTTTTGTATGATTCAAAGTTTTTACGCCACCCTAGAAAGCTCAAGGTGCATTGGTTGGGACCGTATGTTATCACTTATATACTTGATTTAGGCGCTTTCCAGTTAGAGGTGTAGGATGGAACACGGTTTCCAGTTACTTTAACGGGAGTAGGCCTAAGACCTACTATAAATAAGTCTTCTTGGTGTTTGTAATAAGGCAGTATTTCCACTTAGATTAGATTCCCTTAATGCATTCCATTTATATGTGTATCCCTCATCGTTGTTATGCTTTATCAATTTAGTTCATTGTTTTATGTAATAAGCGTGCTTTGAGCAGATTCCTATGTAAGTATTTTCATGTGTAGAGGACCACGCATACCCTTAGTGTGGGGTGGTTTATATACAAGGTTTATTGCAAAGTTTGATTGTTATCTAGAGACGGGTATGCATAGAAGACAATTTGTGCAAGTGCTCAAAGGAAAGGTGCGGTTAGGAAAAGAGAAAAATTACTCATGAATAAAGACCACAGATGGAAAATTGGATGCACAATATAACGTGAGGTAGGTGTGGTAGGGAAAACTACTTAGTGAGAGGCACAATGACAAGGTACTTTAGCACATGAAGGCATATGAAAGGAGTTCGAAGCCGAGAAGTGTGAGACACGCTAGAAGGTTATGACTGTGGTGTGAAGATGAGCAACACGGAAAACTTGACGAATGATGAATTAATGTTGGAAATGGTGGTAGGCAGAGAGAAATAAATGCAATAGATTTTTAAAAATTTATATAAGGACATGACATGGAATCATTTTTACATTTGCATATAAGAGATTTCAAGTGAACTAAGGGTGAGTGAACTAACGAGATAGTTGTGAAGTGTAGAAAGTTGAAACTAGTTTTATTGTGTCTGATTTATGCACAAGATAGTCGTACGCTCCATTTGGTGAAGTGTTTGAGCGAACAGAGGCATGAGAAGAAGAATATTAACAACTAGGGTTTGGTTTCGAGATAGGGCACACGAAGTTGAATTGTAGAGCTCGAAAGAGGTAAAAAGAACATGCCTTTTTAGTTGATATGGCACCCAAAAGAGCACCTGGAGTTGGTACAAGGGGAAAGAAGAAAAAGGAAGTTGAGATTGAAGTGGAAGATGCCCCGAAAGTAGATTTTCTAAAATGTAGTACCCGGAAGGTGTTTTTATGGGCCGTGACTAGGATTCACACATTCGTCACTACGTAAATTTAGTGATTACAACCACATGAACAAGGATACCAAGGAAGAATTAGAGAAATTTTGTGGTGAAGACCTTGAAGAGAACAATAGATGATATGGTGGTTTATAATGATGCGGGCAAGAAATTATTGACCAAGGTAGGAGTTTTACAATTGTATGAGCTCCTGTATTTTGGAAAACCTGAGAAGTTGTACTAGTGGCTCATGAGAAGATTCCATGAGGAATTCTTTTATTTTGTTGGGCACCGAATGAGGATCACCGTGCCTTTGATTGGAAGTTTGACAGGGCTAAGGAGTATGGGTGTTGAGCTAAGTAGTGACCTCACTGATAAGGAGGCCATAGAAAAGATGAAGAAAGAGCTTGGATACACAAAAGGAGGGTGTGGGATGGACATCCCTAAATTGTAGAAGTATCCAAATCATTCAAGCAGTAACCCATCTCTTGACAAAGATTAACAATCAAGAGTGATGGTCCCAGGTAAACAAGGCTTGGCTTCATGTTGCGTGGAAAATGACAAAAGGGGTTGTATACAACTTATCAAATTTCATTGCTGAGACGATTATTGAGGAAGCACAAGAAGGTGAGAAGATCAGCTTTGGTGTTATACTTCTGTCATTAGTTTTTGTTGAAATTGGGGTGCTGATGGGCCAAAAGATAATATGTGGGAGTTTCTGAAGAGAAGAAGTCCTTGGCGGAAATATTTTCCAATTATACTTGTGATGGATCAATGAGTGGACCCTTCAAGCAGGGCATAAATATGGTATGAGTGCTTGCGCGTCACATTTGAAGAAGAGTGGAGAATACCCAAGGAGTTACCTTCGGTATTGGATAAACAAGTACAATTTTCATGTACCAACACTTTTGTATTAGGTGCTTTGGGATGAAGGATGGAAAATGGAGCCCCAGTGCAAGCTGTCATATGCCTTCACAAATAAGCGCACTATTTTCAAGCATCTCGTACATTTTTTTCATATGTGCTCTAGTTGTTTTTCAATGCTGACAAGGTAGATTGTGACTACCACATGCTGAGGAAGTCATATGTTTGTCCAGGTAAGATTGCTTACATTGAAAGATTAATTTCATATGATATTAACATGAAGGATGTGAGTTTTGCCATTGGAAAGATGGGTGTGGCTCTGGTATATATACTTGAAGCCTAAACTACAAAATGGGAAGTATTTGGAGAATGAATTCAAGCTCCCTGGGCCGCCCAAGGGAAAACATATTGTGGGCACTTTAGAGGAAGAGGATACTTTTCCCGTTGAAGAAGAAGAAGAAGAAATTCATGAAGATATTGGTGGGTTGGAGCACAGGGGTAGAAGACACCCTATGGTTGGAGAGAAGAGAGAGTGCGAGGTGAATCCTCCGTTACAAAAATAAGAAGATGAAGTGTTGGGGATGGGCATAATGGAAATAGATGCAGATCATACCGTTAAAGAGCCACAATTTAAAAGGGTGTTGCGAAGAACAAGGGCTTAGAGCACGGGAACATCACAACCTTTAAGGAGATCACCTAGACGTCACCTCGTAAAGTAGAGCTGTGGTGTCCCCAAATTTCACCTGAAATTTGGGACTACCCTATTTAAAAAAAATCATACTTTTAAAATAATGGGTCGTTGTGTGTTTTTATTGCTAGAAAGTGTTTGTACTGTGTCAGGATAATCCCAGAGAATCATATTAGCCAATTTCGTTAAATACCCAGATGCCCGAAATCATTATATTATGTCGTTGGGGTTTGCCTACGGGAAATTTGTATTTAATGATTTTGAGCCCCATTTGAGGAAAATTGTGCTCCAGGTTTACCCTGTTGTGATCGTACATGTCAATTTTCCCATATACCAGTAGGGTTTTAACCATGAATGAATTCTGGGATTTATTTGTGACTTCTGGCAATGTTTTATGTTTTTGGTGTTTTCCTGTTTCGTTTTCTGTGAAATTTCTCTGGATCAATTCCTTTTCAGTTTGGCCTAATTCTTGGCCTAGAGTATCTAGAGATCACATATGCACATTGTGCTAGAAGGAATTCACCATCGGAGGTCTGGTTCTCTTGGAAAAGATGAAGTCGTGCACCAAAAAGCTTCTTCTAGGCTGGCCGCATTTTTGGAAAAAGAGGGTTTGAAGTGGATCATGGGATTTTTGGAAGCAAAGAAGTAGGTGGGAATTTTGTACCTGCCTAGTAGGGTACTTTTTCCCATGGAAGCAATGCCACTTAAGTCACAATGGAAAAATTAGAGGCAAGCAGGCAGGCGGGAATTTCTTACCTACCTTGCAGGGTAAAAATTCTCATTGTGGAATAAAAGAAAAATCACTTAAGGCATTGATGGGATTTTATTACCTGCCTTGCAGGGTAAATAATCCCATTGTCAATTGACTTTTAAAAATAGAATTCACCCGTGCCAAAAAGTGCGACCCACCTTGGGTGAATAATAATGCATTAAATAAATATTTGTTAATATTTATTCACCCAATTTTGGTGCCCAAGCTTGTGGAAAAGTCAACAAAGGGAAGTGGACAAAAGGAAGTTGGAAATAGACAGTTCTAAAATTAAATAAATATTATTTATTTAATACAGCCCAGAAGGAAAAGTGTGCCCCATTTGAAGAGGATTTTTGCTCAAAAGAAGGCGTAATTAATGCTAAAAGCTTCCAGAATCGGCGCACAAGTTGAAGGAGATTGATTTGTGTCAGGATAATTGTTTGCATAAGTGATACAGATGCTTAGGTGAAGTTGGTAAAATTCATGTTTGCTTTGCATGCAAATAAAACATCAAATTTGGGGCAGTAGGCTTGAATTATGTAGATTTTTATGATTAAAATCCACTATTCATGTTCCGGTTGCCATCTTTGTTTGAATTAATTGCAGGAATTTATTACAGGTGCTTTTATAAGAGAAAGGGGAGCTTAAATCAATGTCTAATGCATTGAACATATCTTCCAAATTTGAAGAAATTATCCAAATCTGCACCAGTTTTGAAGAATTCTGGCAAGATAAGGAGAAAAAGAATTATATAGACAAAGATAGACACAGCCATGGCAAAGAGGGATGAAAAAAAAAGCTCAGCAGAATCATGTGTAGCTTCTAGATTTGCTGAAGTCAATAGGCCCGATCCGAGATCTCATAATTGCAAAAGCTTCTAGCAAAAATTCATCTTGTTGTTTCGATGCGATCAAGTGTAGAAGTCGGTGTGTGGAAAATTTCTTCCAGGGATCTTTTGCATGTGCTCCCAATCTTCCAATTGAAGCCTTCATTGAATTTGCATTCACCCGAGTGCTTTCCAAATTTTAATTGAAACATTGCAAGACCGATGCATGTATTGGAGAAGAACTGCAAAATCTTCAAGGATAAGAAGGAAGACACGTCAAAGGCAATACCCACAAGCAAATCATAGTCACTCGCTTCTAGATCCACCGCTTCGGATCCAGTTGAATCAGCGACATGCGAGACATGAAAAGGACAAGACTGCAGCTTTCCTCTTTCTTTTTCTTTCTCTTATTTCCTCCGACAAAATAATTGAGCGATCAATTAAATTATACAACTTAAGTGATTGGTTTAAAAGCCATTACTTGAAGAAGTCAACTACTTGGAGATAGGTGGCAGACATGCAAAATAGAAGGTTCTATTTTCAGTTGCAAATCATGCATGTCATGCAAAGAGGAATTCCAAGAGGGAGATTGTCAATTGTTTCCTTTCCCACTTCCACATGTGCCAGTTCAACTAAAAGCTTCCGACTTGTAATTGCCCCTCTACATTCTATAAGTAGAGGAAGAACCTTCGGTTAAGAATCAAAATTTGTAAGCAGCATTCTTGTGTTCTAAAATTTGTGCTTTGAAACCCCTGATAGCCACTTAAAGCAAAGGAATATAAAGGAGGAAGTTTCTGGAGAACTTTGTGTCACGGTGCAATTTGTTTCTAGCTTTCTATCTTAGATCTTCTAATAGACTTTGTGTTATTTTATATCTAGATCTGGAATTGCCTTTGCTTATAATTTTGTGTGTTGATATCTATTGGTTTCTTCTATGTGCATGCAATCAACTTTGTTATCTATTGATTGGGTTGCACATCTTCCCCATTTCTTCCCTATGTTTTCTTATTTCCTTCTTCTATAAATATTTCCTTTCTTAAACAGTTGCTTACAGTGCAAAACTATACAGCTATGGTTCATGAGCTGAATAGTTAAAGTAAAACCCCCATATAGATACTAGCATATTTTTATTGACAAATCTGACACAGGAGCCTCACCGGTAAATGAGGGAGATTTATCTCATGACTACCTAGGTTTTATGCTATACGAAAATCTAGCCAACACTTTGAGAAGAAGAAAAGGAACATGTTAAAGCTTAA
The DNA here is from genome assembly GCA_018340775.1 of Taxus wallichiana var. yunnanensis. Classification (NCBI taxonomy): domain Eukaryota; kingdom Viridiplantae; phylum Streptophyta; class Pinopsida; order Cupressales; family Taxaceae; genus Taxus; species Taxus wallichiana. The sequence continues at coordinate 480,984,449 of CM031236.1, read as the reverse complement.
GAAGTAAGAGGAGGATGATTCCGAGGAAAGCGCGTCAGTACTCTAGTATAGCTTGAGAATACAGAGGAGCCTCATGGTGAAGAAATGAAGAATGATGAGGAGGATCTGAAGGAGACAAAAACAGAAGTAGATAAGGGCAAGCCTTTAGGCACACCCCATACTACACAAGAAGGTGAAGGCCCAATTTTGGATTCAAGCGCCTGGGTTCCAAAAGGAAAGAGAACAAGGAAGGAGAAGGGGTGAAGACTATGAGACTCCTACAGTGGGATATGTGGATGACATAAGAAAAATCATACGCGCGGGTTCCAGAGCACTGTGGAGCCTAAGGATTTATATGGTTGGGAGCTGATGGATGAAGAAATGGTGAACACGCGCACACAAAAGCAATTATCATGGTCTATGCAGACTCATATGGATGAGTTTGATTTCAATGTGTGTGAGGAGTCATGTCTTTTGAGCGGGATGAAGAAATCACCCCACATCTGACACATGAATGTTAAGCCTACTATCATGTCGGATGAGCAAGTGAGTAATGCCTTAGTGAAGGTATCTGCAGAGGTTACACACGAGAATATAGATAAAGAGAAACCCTTAGGGAATTGATGGACAATAATAAAGATAAGGATAAAGAGATAACGCACCGATAGAAGAGAAAGAAAGAGTTGAATCAAAGGCGAAGCATTGGTGAGTATGGCAAAGGAAATTGGAGATGACATTTTGAAGGTACGGCCACACCTGGAATCACAAGTTCCAAAAAAATTTCCTTCTATTATGCATTACCTTCACACTTTGGTAAAGTTGGTAGTTGATGAAGGGCCCATGCATATGCCAGCACCAAAGGATGTTGCAAAGGAGGCAGAAAGGGAAAAGGCCGCGATTGCAAGTTATGGTTCATTGTTGCGAGCCTTGGAGGATGAGCTTAAGAAGGTGGGATCAAGCTCGAATATGTGTGTGGCACTAGATTCATTTATCGAATAAGGACTATTGAAGAGGATAATTAGGTCCTAAAATAAATAAAGAATGAGACGCTCGGACACATGGATAGGATTTCTTTGGTTGAAGAAAAGCGCAAAGCACTTGCAGAAGCCCAAAATCCACACAGGGAAAGGATGAATGAAATCGGAAGCTCATTGCTTAGAAGATGGACTTCATGGAGGGAATGGTTTCCAGCATGGCTAACATTGTCAAGATACGGCATAATGAAAAAAGAAAACATGACTCGGGATGAGTTAGAAGCCATGGTTACAGATGTCCCTGATAAAATAGGTGAAGTGTTGAGTGATTGGCAGACATTAGAGGCAGAGATTAAAAATGAGTATCTAAAATTGGTTGTGTCGGTAGAGGAGCAGAGCACTGAGTAGTACTTCACTCTTTTTGGTCACGTAATTTTTATTCTTTTATTCATTATTCTTTATTCTTGTAGAAATGAGTAGAGATTACCCATTGTCGGGGGCGGAAATGGATTTAGTGTGGGGTAATGTTGAGCGGATAAAATATAGCTCAAGGATGAAAGCACATAAGGATTGTTCACGTGGAAACAAGGTGCATATGCGCGCAAGTATAGCAAAATAGGAGCTCACCTAGAAACAGTTTGGAAACAGGACTTAGCCACTTTTGCAAATCAAGGCTATTTTTGGACATAGAGTGCAGAGCACGTAAAGGTATGAAGACTTGCGAGCTAGGCAAGCTGAAGATTGAGCACAATGTAAAGTTTTGAGTTATTAATAGGAGCTATACTAAGGGTTAACTATAGGAGATCTATTATTAGCACTTGCATGCTTTTGTATTTTTATGTAAGGGCGCATGGATATTACTAGCATGTAACCTATATTTGGAAGGTTCATGGACGGTGAAGGAAAGTCCTCACCCCTATTTATATGTATTGATTTGCATGGTTTGGATATAAAGTTTTATTATAGAGTTATGTTGCGGAATTGCCATCACGCATGACTATAGAAACTAGATCATGATGTATGAAGCTTCTATGTTTTACAAAGATTTAATATAATGGATACTATTGGTTGGATGATGGTGTTGGATGTTTCTAAATATGGTTCTTGCATGGTAAATCTCATTATAGTCATTGTTTATTCAATCTTTCATATTGTTTAGATCTAGATCGGTTTATGCGTTGTGGTGTAATTGTTTATTTGTTATGGATCCCAATTATATTTGCAATCATGCCACCATCATGAAAAAACTACTCTAAAGAGGAACCTAGTATCCTTGCACGGTTTGGGTGAGCGCTCATCCGGTTTGAGTGATGTTTCAACGCACCTTGGGATTTGTGGGTATATTCTAGGCTACATCAATAAGGGATGATACTAGGTAAATTGATGATAAGTTCAAATTTTCTCTTATGAGGTTGATTCAGACTAGGAATGGTCATGTGATGATATTAAATTATGAGGGAAGGAAAATAAGGAGCTAAAGGAGATTGAGGGTTAATTTAGGGCAATGAAATCCTAATAGCTATGTTTTGTGTTTTGTTTTGCAATTTGATTTACAAAAAAAAAAAAAAATAGAATATGAATAATGGAGGGTAAATCTATTTAAATCAAATAACTAATAACAATGACTTATATTTATTTAATTCACCTCTAAATAATCATTAACAAAGTAAAATAATGATTTATTCTAACTTCTTTTTGTATTTTCTCTTTATGCACTTTTTTAATGAAATAGAAATTAATTAACAACCGATCTAATATTTTTGGATTTTCTCAAGTATTTGAAAATAATTTTTATAACTAACGAGCTAGGAGGAAATAAATAAATAAAATTTAAACGTTTTCTTGTTCCAAAACAAACAAACTAAACAAAAGATAAGTAGATGTAGTTATCCCTTGGTTGAAACTATTAATCTAAAATAACAGAAAATATGTCTAAAAATATAATGCGTGTTGATCCCTTTTAGAAGAAATCCTCCTATAGTAATACCCTTAGCCTCATCTTTGTTACGAGAAACTTCTCCAAATATTTTTCTTTTAATCTAAATAAACTTTCTTAGGTAAGGTTTTTCTATTAAATGTAAAACAAAACAAATGAAATACTTCCAATCTTTCCCCAAGAAAATCTACAAAAGATGAGTTGAGGTTTAATTATCAATTATACGGATTTCCATACCAAAGTAATGAGATATAAAAAGAAGGGAAGTGTCTATGAAATATTTTTCCACGATTTACAACTTAAATTCCATTCAAATTTACTTATACATATTTAAATCTAACTACAAAATATTTTTAGAAACCTTTTCAAAAACTATTCTAATGAAATGAAAATAAAACTAAATACACCTCCCAATTGGTCCTCTCATTCTTAAGGTAACTTGTCCCAAGATTTCATGTAGTATTTTTTGTTTCTTCATATTTTTGCACCTTCAAATGTATATTCTAATGTGATACGGGGAGGGAGAAATCGTTGAAGAAAAGTAGTAGTGAAGATCCAAAAAGTTGGTTGTCCGATGTACAACCGCAACTAGTATGAAAATAAATAAAATAGCTTGGAAAATGTATTGGTTGTGTATAACAAGTTTTCTTAGAATATGAACAAGATAGCCTCTCTCAAAATTAGAAAATAAACTGCGAAATAAAAATGAACTCTATTTTTTAGAAGGACAATTCCATATATGTGGAAGAAATCAACAAGATAAGAATAGTGAGGATGAATCAACAATTAAAAAAAACAATCCTATTCTTAACAAATTTGGCGAATAAAATTAGGAGGAAATGAAATTGTAACTAAATTACATGTTTGGACATTTGTGTTTTGTTTTGAGATCATTGGTGAAGAAAATTATTGTCTTACCATGCTAGTGTTATAAAACTAATGTAGTGGTTTCACTACACTTAAGAAAACCTCAAATTTTTAAAATGAAAAATCTCAAAATTGGGATTGAGGATAAACTGAGAAGTTGTAGGAATCTTGTAAGTAAAACTAAGAGGTATTCATTTTCTTTTCTTGTTTGAATGGATCTTCATCATCTTTGGATACATTATTCCCACATATTTCACTACGTAATTTTTGTGTGTGTATACGGTCCCTTTCCTCTCTACTTCTCTTTCTTATCTTTAGGTAAAAATGGGAAGTTAGAATATATGTTGGAAATAAACTAACACTTAATGCATCATATGAGTTAAAGTGATATTGTAATAAAGTGATTTTTATTACTTAAGTTAGCTTAGATAAAATCAATTATTACTTGAGTTGTCTTTTATTTTTCTTATCCCTTGATTTGTGGGATCATGTTCTATATTGCATATTTTGTTCCCAGATGATTTCCATGATGGGAAATAGGGGCAATTAGGGGAAATAAGTTATTCTTGCCTTTTTGCTTAGTTTAGTTGATATTGTTCCATATATTGTGGAAGAGATAGAAGTTGTCCAATATCTATAAATATTGCAGCTCTCTCTTTTGATTGTAATGCTTGATTTTGATATTAATAAAATACACAAGCATCATCTTATTTTTGTGTAAAGCTTCTATGTCAAATATTTTTTCAAGTATTCATTGTCAAGATTTGGTATCAGAGTATTATTCTGATCCAGGGGAGAGTGTAGGAAGTTTTAGGAAGTTTAGGGAGACCTGGAGAAATTTCAGAGCTTGGAGGAGCCATAGATGCCCCCAGCCATTTCACAGCCCCTACCCAAATCCACACCCCAGTTCACAAATTGATTTGTAGTTGAAGAACACCTGGAGTGCAATCACATGCCCTTGCAGACCTGGATGCAACTCATTGCAAAAGGTGACATTGTTTCATTCTCTATTTTTAAAATGTTTACATGTACCTACAAAAAAATTAATTAGAAGCATTTTATAAGAAATATATACAATATTTTTGTATTGTGGGGACCCAAGCTTTCAAGCTCCCCACATAACTTCTCCTTCCTCTTCTTTGTGTTCTGTCTTTTCATATATCTATGAAGAGAATTCTACATTCTGTGAGAAGATCTATGTCCAAAGCGACCTCTCGAAGCCTCCAATCAACCTGGAGATTGCATTCATAGATCAAGAGCATTCAAGAGAAGAAGAATATGTTCCTATAAAGACAAAGAAAACAAATCCATTCCAAAGCCTTATCTGCAGAGGAAGCAATAAATTCAACATTGCCTACAAAAGATTCAGCATCCAAAGCTCAAGGGAAATACAAAAATTGTGTCCCAATAATATACTGCATGAAGCCAAAGCAAGGAGCAAATAAATAATAAAAAAGGCGGCCAAGGTTTATTATAACGCTTAGGCAAAGTGGTCGAACTGTAGTTGTGCCCTAAAACGTACCAAGTTGAGCCACATAAACCCTAAGGATAGAAAAAAAAATCCATATTTCGAAAGGGGCCTGGAAAGATATTGAAATCAAAATTTAAACAAGTCATAACTTTCAACTGGTACCTCGGATTGAGGTGCCTTTTTTTTAAAGTGTTTGTTTTTGTGAGCTCTACGTATTGGTCCAACTTTTAATAATATTTTCTTATAAAAAATTACAAAAATTAGAGGTTTTTGTACTTGAAAAGAGGCCAAAGATTCCAAAAAAATATTTTTACAAATCGGCCACAGAGCCAAATTTGTAACAGGGCCAATAGTGCCAAAAATTCATTGTACATGGCCAAAAAGGAGCCCAAACTGAATAAAATATTATTTTTTTGGGGGGTGTGCATGTTTTAAGGGGGAAAAGTGTTCAATTTTTTCTTCTATTGTTTATCAATCTTCACAATGGCCGCAATTACAGCACCAAAATTCTTTTTGCCAGATTCTCAACTTTTACGTTCTGATAATTACCCAGAATGGAAAACAAAAATGCATGCACAACTTGATTTTGAAAATCTATGGTCTATTGTTTCTGGTAGATTAACAAGATCTGCAACAAATGTTACACAAAAAGCTGCATTTGATCGTAAAATCAGAAAGTAAAGTTAATAATTTTGTTTAGTGTTTTAGATGAGGTAAAACCTCATATTCGTGAGGCCACAACAAAGAAAAGAATCTTGGGAAAAGTTGTAAATAGTATGTGAGTCCAAAAATAAGAACACAATACTTCATCTCCAAAGTCAACTATTGAACTTGAAAACGCAACCAACTGAGAAAGTTGAAATGTTTTTTTAAAAGAGTAGCAACTTTGCGTGCATCACTTCAAGCTTTCGAAGAAGAAGTAACTGACACATCACTCGTGCCTGTAGTATTGAGAGATCTTCCTCCTTCTTATAGGATTTTTGTGACCACATTAAACATAATTGGTCAAACAACAACTTTTGAAGAGTTAGTGAATATGTTACAACAAGAGGAAGTTATTCACTCAACTACTAAAACTGAAGAGCAAGCACTTGCTTCTAATAAAAAAGAAAAAAAAGGCTAAGTCTAGTAAACAACCTCAGAAGCAAGGTAATACTCAACAAGGCCAAAAGGACCAACTAAAATGTCTTATTTGTGGTCAAAAAGGACATGAGTTAAAGAATTGTTGGTACAACACATTCCAACAAGGATCGTCAAGTGGAAAAAATATTGATTACCAACAAACAAAATCAGGCCAACAACATAATAAACAAGGACAAAATAATCAAAAGTGGAAAAAGAAACCAACTCAACAAGGAAATGTAGCCAAATAGGAAGATCAATTTGATAATGATGACTTCCTATATTCTACACAGTCAAATGAAGTATCTAATTCTACAAATAAATTTTTTTATGTCAACTCGTGTGCAACTCAACACATGACAGGAAAGAAATATTGGTTCTTCACAATGAGTAAAACACCCAACAAAAATCATGTCTCTTTGGGGATGATACATCATACAATGTTGAAGGAATTAGTTCCATTTCACTACCACTTGGGCAACATAATTGTAAAATTACAAATGTTCTTTATGTCCCTAGTTTAACAAAAAAATGTTATCCATGAGTCAATTATTAGATCACAATATCAAAATTGACTTTGATTGTAAAGGCAGTAAAAATATGTGCTTAATTCGAGATAAGTCAAGAAGCTTGAAAATTGTTGCAAAAGCTTCGAATGTGGGAAGAATGTTTTAGTTGGATTTTGTTCAATGAAATGATCAAGCACTTGTAGCCAAGGATACATCATCATCTCAACTATGGCATTGAAGACTTGGACATGTGATTTTTGGCTATCTTGACACACTTCGTCAATACAATATGGTTAGAGGTTTTCCACTTATAAAAAATGGTACAGATAAATGTCAACATTTTTTGGCAGGAAAACAACATAGAGCACCATTCAAACATAGTACATTTTGAGCTAAGGAAAAACTTGACTTGGTGCATACCAATCTATGTGGACCAATGAGACCTAGCCACTCTGGGTTTCAAAAATTCATGCTCTTTTTGATGATAATTCAAGAAAAATGTGGATATATTGTCTTTCTACAAAATACCAAGCTTTTGAAACTTTCAAGAATTTCAAAGCCCTAGTTGAAACAGAGTCTGGTAGGAAAATAAAAACACTCCACTCAGATCGAGGGAGAATACACCAACAATGAGTTCAACGATTTTTTGGAAACACATGTTATTCATTGTCAAATGGCTCCTCCTCACACACCACAACAAAATGGTGTTGTTGAAAGGTGAAATCGTACTATCATGGATATGGTGCAATGTATGATTGATGATGCGAGTTTATAAAAAAAAAAATTGGGCCAGAAGCGGCTAAAATGGTAGTCTATTTACTAAACAGAGTTCCCACTACAGCTCTTGATGGAGTAACACCACAAGAAGCATGGTCAGGAATAAGCCATCTATTTCACACCTAAGAGTTTTTTTATGTAAAGCGAGTATGCACATTCCTAAGAAACAAAGAACTAAGTTTGATATGAAATTAGAAAAACTTATCTTCTTGGTATACAATGATGTTGCACTTGGCTACGTACTTATGAATCCAAGAACAAGGAGGGTATACGGTAGTCGGGATGTTGAGTTCTTTGAGAAGAAAGAAGCAGATTCTCTTTCCATACACTCACATGATGAAAAAATCATCCCTACAGTGAAAACAAAGGATGGTAATCACTTTGATGACGACAATGATGATGGGGAAGATGGTGAAATTCAACCTCCCATGGGAACCACTAAAAGTATTCCTAAATGGTATATAAGTATGATGAGAGATGTAAAATTGGATAGTGCCCCAACACATCTACCACTAGAATGAGGACATGTAGTATGGCTTTAAATGAGGTCAATTTGGCCTTAATGGGTAAAGTTGTTGAAACTACTGAGTCGTCCACAATTTCAGAAGCCCTACAGTCTAAACCTTGGAAAGATGCTATGGATGCAGAATATAAGTCACTTATGAAAAATAATACATGGAAACTTACAGATCTTCCACCAAGGAAAAATCCGATTGGATGCAGATGGATCTTCAAAACGAAGTACAAAGCGATAGTTGAAAACTAATAAACACAAGGCTAGACTAGTTACTAAGAGATATGCTCAAAAATAAGGCATTGATTATGAGGAGACTTCTGCTCCCACAACTAAGATAAAAACATTCAAGTTAATCTTTGCTCTAGCTGCACAATTTGGTTAGAAAATACACCAAATGGATATAAAAAGTGCCTTTCTTAATGGTGATTTACAAGAAGAATTTTACATGACTCAACCAGAAGGTTTTTTCATACCAAGTAAAGAGGAAAAGGTATGTAAACTCATAAAATCACTATATGGTTTAAATCAGTCTCCCAGGCATGGTATATTAAAATTGATGAGCATCTCATTCAACATGGATTCAACATGAGTCCATACGATCCTAATCTCAATCTCAAAAAGCAAGGGGGGAGATAGTGATTGTTGTAATATATGTTGATTATATAGTCATCACTGGAGGATCGGTGAGGATGATTGATTCTAACACGATCATTCGATATGACCAATCTCGAGATTCTGCATTATTGTCTTGGACTTGAATTTTGGAAAAAATAAAATCATTTCTTTGTGTCACAATTGAAATACGCCAAGACAACGCTCAAGAAGTTCAATATGATGGATTTTAAACCAATTTCTACTCCTATGGAGACCAGAATTCAACTATCTCGAACAAATCCATCACCACAAGTAAATGTAACTCTCTATCGGTAGTTGATCGGAGTCTCATATACTTAACTTACACTAGGTCTATCATGTATCATATACAAGTCATCTATCTTTCTTGGTTCATGCAAGAACCAAGGGTTTCTCACTTGGAAATCAAAAATCGAGATCGAGGTACATCAGAGGAACTATGGACTATGGCCTAGAATACAAGGACAATAACTTCTTCTTGATAGAATATTCAGATTCAGATCAAGCAGAAAACATAGATGACAGGAAATCCAATTGAGGATTTGTATTCTTTTAGGATCTACGGGTGATATCATGGGGAGTAAGAATCAAACTTATGTTTCAAGATCCTCTACGAGATCATAATATTGTGCATGCATGGTGGAGTTTTCTATGAAGCGATATTGCTCTGACATATACTTGAAGGATTGGGAATACCGCAGAAAGATCCAAAAATCCTACATGTAGATAATGAAAGAGTATAAAACTTGTTCAGAATCTAGTTTTTCATGAATGCAACAAACAATTTGAGGTGCAAATACATTTCATTTGCAAACATGTTCTAAACAACAACATCCAGCTCCAACATTGCCCGACAGAACATCAGTGTGCAGATATCTTCACAAAGTCTCTTGCACGTCCAAAATTTGAGGCATTGAGTTTTTCTCTCTTGTTCACTTCAGAGTATGCTTTGAATTAAGGGGGGTGTTGGAAATAAACTAACACTTAATTCATCATATGAGTTAAAGTGATATTGTAATAAAGTAAATTTTTAATTACTTAAGTTAGCTTAGATAAAGTCAATTATTAGTGAGTTGTCTTTTAGTTGTCTTATCCCTTGGTTTGTGGGATCATGTTCTATCTTGCATATTTTGTTCCCAAATGATTTCCATGAGGGGAAATAGGGGCAATAAGCTATTCCTACATTTTCTTAGTTTAGTTGATATTGTTCCATATATTGTGGAAGAGATATAAGTTGTCCAATATCTATAAATATTGCAGCTCTCTCTTTTGATTGTAATGCTTGATTTTGATATTAATAAAATACACAAGCACCATCTTGTTTATATGTAAAGCTTCTATGTCAAATATTCTTTTCAATTATTCATTGTCAAGAATATAATCTATGGTTAGCTATTGTTTATAAAATGTTTACTTTAATATTTTGGCTATAATACAGAAGAAAGTTTATAAATATTTTATGGTATTTTTTAGTTAGCTTCCTTCCTATTCCAAAGAGGATTTGGGCCCGATTACCCTTAAATTGAGGAAGAAGGATGGTTCTACATATTTATTATTGTTATTATATTTATTAGTAGTCTTTCCATTTCTCTATTTTCATCTATTATTTCCATTATTATCATTTACAATTTGTTCCTAGTCTAGATTTGATTTGATATAAGCAATTGTGTTTATGAGTACAAGATCAATATATTACTTTCATGCATGTTTGCATTTATTTCCCTTAATAAAAATATTGTCATGCAAATATTATATCCTTCCTATTATAGATATTCTTTGGAAGCGCCTAGATTGCATAATCATTAGATTAAATGAGGAGGATTACAATGACCCTCATTAAAATATGTGTGGAATTGAAGGAGAATCTTGAAGATGGGATCAATACACATGAATAATTGGCTAAGACTAAGATTGAGTTTCTAAATAATAGTGCACACTTCAGATAACTAATCAATCTAATTAAAATATGTTTGACCATGATGCGTGCGTAAAGGCCATATGTACATTACATAAAATTTGATCCCATTAAATGAAAAGGATAGCGAAAGTCTCCCATTAGAAAATAAAGTAGATAGTCTTATTGTATAGGTAGGGAGCACTAAACTAAGAGGGAATAATCAACTATTTAAGGTTGAGTAATGAAGTAAAGAGTAACAAGGAGCAATCCATAGAAATCATATTAGTTGATATTTAAACAAGACTATGGGCCTCAAAGATGTAGGCTTACCATTTATTCGAGAACAAGCATAATATAAAAAGGTTTCATAATCGATAAATATTCAAGAACATGTTTTACATATATATATATATGAGAGGATCTATAAATCCTATAGCAACTCCATCAACCTCTCACACTAATTCTAGGTTGGTTGTTGAACCACATTAATTCTCTCCCTCTATTTTCACTCCCGAATCTCTACGTGAGATGTGTTAACAACTTACATACATTGTTATGCTCACACGACACATTCACAAAAATATAATATTTAGTTGTTTCTCAACAACTTAATATTACCTTACATAATCATATTTTATTACACACACTAATATTGGTAGCCTAAACACCCATGTGAGGACAATTCCTAACTTCCCCACTTAGTGTGAACATGGGAGAGATTTTCACACATTGGCATTGCAATGTCATGTTATCACCTTTGTATTGCATTTGTTCACCAAGATTCATTCACTATACATGTTTTACATTTTAGAATTATGGACCGTCTCCCCCTCACAATGTGAAAATTTTAGACATTGGTTGTGATTGAGAATGCATTTGATTACAAATTTTGGAAACATATATGACCACCCTTTTTATAAATTTTCGAAAAATAACTATATCCATTTTATAAAAATAAAATACATTTAGGAAAATATTCTCCTCTTTTGAATATGAAGACCCCTAAAATATTATTATCCCGCAAAATATTTTACCTTTTTCAAAAATTCCTATAAAATATTTTTATCAAAGACACATGTTTTGGAGGGTCAAACTCTTAACCTTCTCTAAGCCTTTGTGACTTCACCATATCAAATCTAATTTTGATATCGAGCCCATTAAATAAACATATGAGGGATAATTATTTTCAACCAAAAAAAAATCATTATCATGTTTTTAAAAGAAAACTAATCTAACTCACCAATCTTAGGTTTAGGTTGTGAAAATTCCCTAAGCCCCAATTGAATATGGTGAGCTTGGGAGGTGAGAGAGTATGATGTGCCACTTATACAGACTGCTATTTTTATAGGGAGAAAATGAACTTCTACTCGCCTTATTCTAAGGAATGTCTCAAATTTGTAGATTATGATCCGGTCTAGAATACACACAAGTGAATGCACACAATGTAGGTCATGAGTTTGAATTTTTGGGTTATAGGAGACAACAAGATCATAGAGCTCATATATGAGGGCATGTTGGATATGTTGTCAAGTTGGAAACTCTTGACGTGGAATTTGATGAGATATGGGAACTCGCTAGATATAGATGAGTGATTGTGAGCTGAGTTAGGAAAACTCATGCCAATAAGATATCTCCAATGTAGATATAAAATGAGGTGTCTAAGTTACTCTCAAGGTAAATATAGTTTGACAACATGGATTCAAATTATCTCACTAATATGAGTTGAAAAGGTAGGAGAAATAAGGACAATTAGAGTAATGCGAAATTAAAAATTCCCAAGTTGAAAAAGTTACTAAAGATTTAGTCGAGCTTTATTGAAAATAATAAATATTCATTCGAGAGACATTACAATTATATATCTTGATGCATCCCTAGAATTAAGGATCCAAAACTAAACAATAGATTCCTCAAATCGCTCTAAATATTCTCTCACCTATTAACTACATAAACGGTTGTAACAATCCATTATTTACATATTAATATCACATGATATGATATAACAAATATATAACCCACTAACTAATGTGCTAAATAATTCGTAGCATTACCCTCCTTAGTATGAACATGGGGCAAGGAGCACTGAAAAAAGAATTGTATGCCATCGCATACTTTTATGTAGGCATGTTGTTGTCTAGATCTTCTTGCACATGATCGAGATACATACGAGAACTTATCCTGCTTTCACTTCTAATTGAACATATTTAGTAGACGATCATCTTCTAATGAAGTAAAAAAGTAAGAGGATCTTTATAGTTAGAGGATCACTCCAAAATCTTCCTCTCTATATAACTATTTTTGCGAATTATGTACCTTCCACACCATATCACAACACTTTCAAGAGATTATATTAGGAATGCTCATATGTTCCAAGAGAACTCCTGACAAACTTTTGTTCTTAATTTGCACACAAACAACATAAAGTAAACACACGACTAAAAAAGAGATATAACTATAGCAAAATGTGGCTCCGTCATTGGTGGTAGGCAAGAGGCATTGATTTCCCTCCTTTCTTCATTTTCTTTGAACCTTCATCATTGTTGTTGTTTACTCGGCTAATTAGAAATTGAATCTCAAGGAATTCCACATTGTGTTTATTTTTGTCACTCCCCCACACAATGTGAGATGCTTACGTGAGATGTCGGTTTCCACCAAATATGCATCCATAGTTATATTTTCCTTTAGAAAATATTTGGGGCAAATATTTCAATTTAAAATAATAAAGAAATAATCCCCTTTACATTTGTCCACCAAAAATATTTTCTCTCATATTCGTAAAAAAAAAAAGGGAAGTTAAACTTAAATTCAACGCCTTTGTCACTTTTAAAAGTAATATCTTGCTTAAAGTAACATAATCGGTAAGGCGGTGCTAGATTTTGACGTTCAATGTTACATGTCACAATAAATTGTTTTGTGGTCTAGAAAATTACATGGATGTCATTTGACATTTAAAATTTAATATGCACGTCAAATTTGTTTTTATAATAACTATTACAAAATACATAAATTGAGTTAAATTTTATATGGATGTTGGTGTTCTTTGTAATATTATCTCATAGTTATGTGAATTTTATTTAATTATGGATAATAGATTGGACTAATCAATTTCATAGTTTTTCACATATTCATTTTTTCTCAAAAAAATTAATGTTGCACTAATCAATTTGAAGATCCATAAACATCATTAAAGTTTATGAGAATATTAAAACATAATTTCAAATTACAATTTAAAAATAAATTTGAAGAAAATGATAGAAATGAATCACTCAATGCAAACTTACAATTCTATAGAAAATGAGTTCCATTTCCAACTTGCAACTTCTAGGCTTGTAAGGCCAATCTTCTAATTTCACCTTTCTTGCAAAATCCCAAATCCAATACATCTAGTCTATTATCCAATCTTTATTTGTAAGAAATCAAACAAATAAAAAATAAAAATAAACCAATTACAAATCAAAATCAATAAATGATTTAATTTAATTTATATTAAATCTATATTTTAGAGTAACTATTTTGTCCTAATGATGTACAAAATGATAGTATACAATAAGATCCCGAGATGTAAGCAAGCGATAATGTAAAACCCTAAGCAAAGGAGGGAGATAAGATGACTTAGTTGATATCCGCGCAATCTAGAAATGATCTAGGTGGGGTAAAGTGTTGGACAAGATACAAACAACGTCGTAACTACTCACTCTAAATTCTAGAACTCGGGAATAATGTCAAACAGGGGTGCCTGGTGCAGGAGAGAAAGGCACCTGGCGCTGGGTGACCGAATCTAGGTGTTGGTGATTGTGCAGAGCTCAATATTTGTTTTCTTCTATGTCGTAAGGGTTTCACATTTATTCCATGTTGATCACCTAATGTTCGCCCTAGATCGTCGAAGGTGCCTTGTAACTTTGTAAGAAAGAAGTTCACCTGCACATACCCACAAACCACATCAAACCTAAAAATGAAAATGCAAAATGCGGAGTCATACTGCCCCTGAGGTCACCCCAACGGTGAACTTACAACCAAGTGTTGCACTACATCTTAGACTATGTGTAGATCTTGTGTGTGTGTATAAATGGTTCCCTAGGATGCCCTTGTGCAAGTTGTACTTGATTGTGAGTTGTAGCTAGAATGTAGCAATGTAATAGTATGTGTGGATGGAATATAATAGAATTCCCCTTCCTATATTATGTATGCAGAAGTATGCAGCCCTTGTCCCCTTGATTGAGTGCTAGATGGATGCCTTTAGAGTGTTTTAGTGCCTTTGGAATGCAAGCTTAGGTGATGATAGTAGTGTTTAGTTCTTGGTCCTTGATTTTAAACACATAACTATATATTTATATGATTAGTTTGTCTGAATTTCATAATTGACAACTAGAAGGCGGACCCATAAGTGAAAAAGATGCCCAAAAGATAAAAGATGCCCAAAAAGAGCAAGTAAGATAAGAAAGGGTTAGGGGCACCCGAGAGGGAGAAGAGCGCATGGGTGTTGTTTTCCTAGTTGGGCGTTGGTGTCTGAAGCTAAGAAATATAAACAAGTAAAGTTTTGATTGGGCTATAGGATATGGAAGACAAAATAGAAAGCAAGAGACAAAGAAAAGAGGCCAAAGATAGTTTTCAACCACTAGTTTTCTTAGTTAGGAATCATGTAAATGTTAGCATGCTTTTAGGACCTATAAATATACCCAAGTGTGTGATTTTGTGTCTACATTTCCCCCACTTTATGTTGTTGAGTGAATACTTGATAACATAAAGTAGATAAGAGATGCATACCTTATGATCATGTCGAGAGTATGGCGAATAGTATGCCGAGTGGATAAGTGAAGCATGGAATGATTATAAAGCGAAGAGATAGAAAAGTGTCATGTTGTTTTGAAGTTGCTGATCCGAATGCTAAAGATGAGGTTTTGGCGATCTCAAGCCCATAGCAAGTTTTGGGGATCTTACGCCAAGTGCAAGTGTTTTGGGTGATCTCGGGCCAAGTACAATTTTTTGGATGATAACGTGCCAAAGAGCAAGTGTTGGGGACGAGAGTCCTGTTTTACTCTCCTTCCATGATTCTACCCAATTAGCACAAGTGCGAGATGGTGCTTCCCTATTTGTTCCTTTTGTTTTGATTATTTCAAATTAGTTTTGAATTGTTTTGATTGTACTGGATTGAAGGAGATAGCATGCATTAATGTAGCTCAAGGTTTGTGCTTGTAATCGTAGAACCGCTTTCTGTGAATGTGATGTATATTTTGTTGACTTGAGAAAATAATTGTAGCTCCCCTAGGAAAGTAGCACCTAGGGGAGGACACAAGCAATCGAGTGCTACTATCAGATTTTAGGTGTTGTTGTTTGTTCTATGATTCTAACCCAAGTCTAATTATGGGCCGTTATGTGACTGTGTTCCCGTAACTTTTTGTATTGTATTAATCTAAGTTATAGCTCGAGATGTTATAGGGGTGGTTTATTCACCCAATGTATGCTCCCCTCATTTGGGGTGCATGTAATGATGGTAGGATAATACGGTCCAAAAGGAGAGGATCTGAAGTTGTGTTGAAGTGGATAGCTATAGGGGGTAGGGGATGTGTAAGGTAGAAACCAAGGCACATACAAACAAGAGATGTTAGTAACATATTTTAGTAGTAAACATAGCTAGCATGCAATATAATACTATGTAACAAGCAAGTGTGCGAGAACGCTAGACCACGAAAATAAAGAATCAAACATGGGACATCGCTCATAATGTCACTAGACAATCAAGTTCGAAGCAGCCATAAGAAAGCAAACAATGATCAATAAATACATAGGTCATAGTCCGTAAACAATAACATACAATAAAGCAAGCAATAGAAAATAACGGAAAGCAAGTAGTGACAGATAGCCATGGTTTTATATAGTCCTACAAAGCAAATGCTACACATGAAGTACCCATTAACATGTTATAAATATAAATAGTATGTCAAGACATGTATGTATCAATGGAAAGTAATGTGCTAGAAAGAAGTAGTAAATGATGAAACAATAACACATGTAATGTGTGAGAGTAGTAAAGGTAGATGCCCCTCGGGATCCTTGGTGGGACTAGAAAAGGATTTAGTTTCAAACATCATGCATCATGTAAGGAGTTGTAAGAGATATGCATTTACAAGTAGATACCAAGTGAACGTGCATGTGTATATGATAAATATAATGACATATTGATTATCCGGCTAACATAGTAAGCAAATTGCAACATGTAAGTAGAAAAGATAGCAAGAGTAAATGCAACCAAGATATGAAAATGTTGTGAGTGTGATGGTGTGATATGCAAATTGTGAAGATATGAGGCATTGTGTTGTCCCTCAGGAGATGTGTATGAGATGAGGTTCATTTATAAGGACCCTCAATAGTTAAGAATGAACCTTAAAACAAGAGTGTGTTATTGCTTAATGTGTACGAATAGATGCTAGAAAGATGTCTCAATAAGCACAGAGCATGAAGTGTGAATGATGTTAGGTTCATTTCATAACTATCCCCTCGGTAGTCAGTATGAACTATGGAACTAGAGTGTGTCATAGGGTAATAACGATACAATGTGTGCATAGTAGTTATGATGTATGGATTGCAGAGCATAGTAAGAGACTTTAGAGAGAAGTGATAGTGATTGGAAGGGGGGAGTAAAGTGTGATTCCCCCAAGTGTATAGGTGATAGAAGGCTATCCGAAAATAGTTAAGGGTGAGGGCCTTTCATCCGATATGCATGGAGACAGAGGCATGTGACGATGCTCTAAGATTGGTGATGTAGGAGAGTAATTATGTGTAAGCTAAGGAGTGGTGAAAGCAATGGTAAACACCTATGTGAAGGGGTTTCCCGAGTAAGGGACTTAGGCCGAAGAGGTGGACTAGTGGACCAATGAGCACGACAAGGTCATGAAGTAGGTTGTGTACGAATAGGAGAACTATGAGTAGAGTTTTCTTTAGAATTGATAGGCATGGGAGGCATAGATACTATGATTGGTATATGTATATATATATCAAGAGTAGGTCGTGGCAATGGTGTACATGGTGGAACACCTTTGATAGTAACAAGTTGTTTATTTTGGATGAACTTAAGACACAAATGATTCATGGAAGGGATGAATTGGGCAGCGTGGAGCCAAGAGATACCTAAGAGCATGTCACGACCTTGATTGAAGATGCAACAATGAAGGATACAAGCATAGTAAAAGGCACAACTGTGATGGGAAGCCTAACATAGCCAAAAGACTTAGGAACTGGAAATGTGACATTAGATAGTGGATAATTGATAACTAGGAGGAGTGCAATGGAGCATACATTTGTAGGAGCTATTGGATAGATCAGATTATTATTGACAGTGTAGGATATAATAGAAGCATTGATGTGCAATAAATCAGAAGTAAATGTAGCATGATAATCATGATCTAAGAACGTAATGATGGGTGATGATGGATCAGCAAAATTGACAAGGAATTTAAGGGGCCGCGATGAAGGAGGAAGCACATTTCGATACGTATGATTAGCGAAGAATCGGGAGCTTGCTTATCATGTTTTGGGAAAAGGGTCATTAAAGATTTTAAGATTTGTATTATCACCGATCAACATAGAAGTGGATGGCTCAGGGATCTCGAGTGCATTGTTGTCAATGAGGTCTTGAATAATATGTTTGAGTTTAAAGCAACAATCGAAAGTGCCCAACACATTGGTGATAATCACATTGTGTATTTTCATCATAGTTGTGGCCACAGGGGTGAGAGGGATTGAGATTGAGTGGTGGTGAAAGAGTGATAAGAGTTGAGCCAATAGAAAGTGAGGTGCATAGGGTAGCTTGGTAAAAGTACGATGTGGAGCTTGCACATGAAGTGTGGGGGTTGGAAAAACAACATTGACAATGGCTTTAGCTTGGAACCTATGAGAAGAAGATGAAGGAGTATCATGATATTTTAATTTTCCCATAGATAAGAGTTTGACTTCATACATTTTGAGTGTATGGAATAATTAATCAAAAGGATGGAGAGGTTTCAAATATAACACTCTCATGTAATGGAGGTAATATACTTTGAATGAAAAGATCCTGCAATTCAAAATCAGCAAGTACATTGGTCATCTTAGCTAGGTTGTTCTTATAACGCAAGACATTGTTTGTTAGATGCTCATTAGATTTTTGTTTGATTTGAGCAAGTTGTGCATAGGATCTTGGTGCCGATATTGACAAAAAAAGTGGTCAAGGAAGGCATCGGCTAGATGTGTAAAAGAAGTTACCGAATGAACAGGTAGATCATGAAACCAATGCATGGGATAATCTTGTAGACTTTTAGGAAATAGCTTAGCTAACAATGTATGATTATCTGTATAGTCTAGACATGCCACATGAAAAGATCGGAGATGCTCTTGAGGGTCACCATGGCCATTGAAGGTGGGCAACTTAGGGGTGACGAAGCTAGGAGGAAGTGGGTAAGCAAAAATGGCAGATGCTAAAGGGGCATGAAGAAGTAATGAAGAATCAAAGAGATGGAGAGGAGCGTGAATTATCTTGTTAGAATCGCAGACTTGAATTTGCAGATCCCGGAATAAAGAAGTTGAGTCATGAGTGTCGGAAGTGGAACCATGTTGTGTATTAGAGGTATTGGGAGTGATGAGAGGAGCGGTGGTGGTAGCAATGGAAGTAAGAATGTTAAGGGGTTGGGTGGAGGCCATGGAAACTAAGGAGGAACCTACAAGAGGGACAAAAGTAGCATCTCGAGAATGTTTAATAGTAAGTAAAGCATTGAGAACATGTGGAATATGCAAAGGGTTGGTGTGCAATGTTTGACGAAATTGGTGAGTTTGTCTAGTTGTTCTTGATCAATGTTGGTATCCTCATCATATGAGTGTTTACTATCAGAAGATTCAATGTTCTCAAGAGGGACAATGTTTGAGTTAAGAAAAGGGTTGGAAGATTTAACCATTGATTTAGAGGACTTATGGACAAATGGAGGAAGCTCAATGTACTCAAAGGAACTAAAACGACCACTATGGGTGACGGGCATAAAAGGAAAGCCCTGGGAGGAAGGTTGAATTCAAGCGAGTTCACCAAATGATTTAATTTAATTTAGATTAAATCTATATTGCAAAGTAGCTATTGTTCCTAAGTATGTACAAAATGATAATATACAATAAGATCCGAGCAAAAAGTAAACAATAATGTAAAACCCTAAGCAAAGGAGGGAGATAAGATGGCTTAGTTGATATCCGCGCAACTGGAAATGATTTGGGCGGGTAAAATGTTGGTCGAGATACAAACAATAGCGTTGTAACTACTCATTGTAAATTCTGGAACTCGAGAATAATGTTAGATAGGGGCGCCTAGTACAAGACAGGCGTTTGGGCGTTGGTGACTGAATCTGGGCATTGGTGACTATGTAGGAGCTCAAGATCTACTTTCTTTTGTGTTGCAGCTATTCCTGTTGATCACCTTCAATTCACACCTAAATCGTCGAAGGTACCTGTAACCTGCAAGAAAGAAGTTCACTTGCACATACCCACAAACCACATCAAACCTAAAAGGAAAATGTAGAATGGGGAGTCGGACTAACCACGTAGTCACCCCGAGAGTGAACTTACGACCAAGTGTCACACTACATCTCAGACTCCATGTAGATCTTGTGTGTGTATAAATGGTTATAAATGGTTCCCTAGGATACCCTTGTGCAAGTTACTTGATAGCGAGTTGTAGCTAGAATGTAGCAATGTAATAGTATGTGTGGATGGAATAGAATAGACTTCCCCTTCCTATGTTGTGTATGCAGAAGTATGCATCCCTTTTCCCCTTGAATGAGTGTTAGATGGATGTCTTTGGAGTGTTTTAGTGCCTTTGGAATGCAAGCTTAGGTGATGATAATAGTGCTTAGTGCTTGGTCCTTGATCTTGAACACATAACTATATATTTATATGATTCTCTTGTTTGAATTTCATAATTGACAACTGGAAGGCCGACCCATAAGTGAAAAAGATGC
The DNA here is from genome assembly GCA_018340775.1 of Taxus wallichiana var. yunnanensis. NCBI lineage: Eukaryota > Viridiplantae > Streptophyta > Pinopsida > Cupressales > Taxaceae > Taxus > Taxus wallichiana. The sequence continues at coordinate 480,963,799 of CM031236.1, read as the reverse complement.
CCAAAAGATAAAAAAGATCCAAAAAGAGCGAGTAAGATAAGAAAAGGTCGGGGCGCCAGGGAGGGACAAGAGCGCCTAGGCGTTGTTGTCTGGCCGGGTGTTGGTGTCTCAAGCCGTGAAAGATAAAGAAGTAAAGTTTCGATTGGGGCTGTAGAATATGGAAGACCAAATAGAAAGCAAGAGACAAAGAAAAGAGGCCAAAAATAGTTGTCAACCACTAGTTTTCTTGCTTATGAATCATGTAAATATTAGCATGTTTTTACGATGTAGAAATGTACCCAAGCACGTGATTTTGTGTCTACAATAAAATACAAAGAAATAAGAAATCAAATAAATCTATAAAAAAATGAAACAAAAAATTATTAAAAATCAAAATTAATGAATGTTTATATTTTATCAATGAGATATGCATATATTTATATTTCATTAATAAGATATTAAGATAATTTTATTATTTTTATTTTATTTACATTCTAAAATTTCCATTTTCATTTATGTTATATTTGTCATGAATCTCACAAATTTATAATATATATATTGTCTATTTAATATTTAATTTATTAACTTTCTTTTATATATATATATATATATATGGAATATACATATCATTTGGACGGTTAAATTATATATTTACCTGTCAATCATGATGGTCATATTTTAAAATGGTTGTATTTTAACATCTAAAATGACTAAAAACATCTAAACGCCTTGCAAAATCCAACATTGGCGGCAGGGCTGTCAAATAACTCAAAATGACACGTGTAAAATAATGATTGGTTATTTGAATTCACCTTTTGTTATTTGTAAACAATGTGACACAGAGGTTTGTGATGCAAAGGAAACTTTAAAGAGCCTTGTTCCCAGTCAAATTTATCTTTCCTCGATGTGGAGCATCAAAATGCTCTGCAAATGCAATAAAAGCTTGGTTGTTGCCATTCCCACCAAGAGCTTAAATAATGTAAGGGTCAAGATGATTCTGTCTCTTAATAATATTATAGATGGACCATATTTGACTGATGCGTTAAAACCAGAGTCAGAGCAAATGAATCATACATATTGAAAATATTTGAAGTAGACAAGTTGAAAATTACGGTCTCTCTAGAATATATAGAGATAAAACACTATGATTATAAAATACCGCCTATATAAACTCTTCACATAGAGTAGTATTTTCCATCACAGAGAAATTGAGAGAATCACTGTTGCACCCCTTATAAAGTCAAAAAAAAACATTTCTTCTCTAACACCAAATGAAGATTTGTCCATAGTTTCGTTGACAATAATAATGTTTCATTGTGGAGACATTACAATTATATAGCTCGATGCATCCCTAGAATTAAGGATCCAAAGCTAAACAATATATTCCTCAAATAACAATCCGCTATTTACATATAAGTATCACATAATATAATATAAAAAATATCTAAACCGCTAATTAATGTGAGTATTAATTCCTAATAATTATGTAAGATATGAGTTGAATGTCATTTACAATTTGGTTAGGGTTGAGTTACGTTAAACACATAAACCCACAAATAGTTAGATAAGGAGTTTGGATCGGGTCGAGTAAGATGAGGTGTATAGAATGTGAAAACAACTCATTGCATTTGATGTGACTTGTGGATGTTAGAGGCTATGTCATTCAAGAGATATTTTTTCCAAACATGGACCGTATTAGCTCGTGCAAGACAACCATCTCTAAACACAAATTTTTTTATCTCAATATGAAAGAAGAAACTTGCTAAGAGGAGATGGGGGTAGAGCTAGGATAGCTCAAGAAGTATATACCCTCAATATTTCCATATTTGAAAACCCTTCTCAATGTTATTCCTACAACGCAATTTTGCATTTATTTTTATCTCAAATATTGTATCTTCACAATTGTTTACGCCCTAAGAATTACATGCAAGTACAAACAAGATAAGATGTATGGGTTTGTAACAGGGGTTACTCTAAATTAATGAATTTATAATTAACCATATATATTATTAGAATAAAAATTAATACTTGCAAAAAAAATAATATAACAATAATTCAAAAACACAAGAGGAGATGAAGAGATGGTTATACATGGTGGAATATAGGAGATCTTGATGTGAATATTGGGTGAATACAAAAATATGAAACCAAAGATGCTTCATTTCTAATATTGTAGTCAAAAATTGTCTTTGTACAGGACCATAAAGTCACATCTTAATTATATATGATTTTTGCCTCCTTTATATGGTCTTGGACATGTCTTGCAGTGAGGTTTGTAACTTTTTTCTTTTACTTTTCGGAAATATTCATTACTATATGTTTTTCTAACTCCCACAACCTTAGGATAACCTATAATGATATGTAACAAGTAGAAACCATATATACTTGCAATACCCTTCATCAAAGCATTAGATAACAAAAGGATAAATTAGTTTGTGGGTGAGGCTTAACTACACTCGGTGGTCTACCCATTCTCAGTAACAATCCAAGTGCTACAATTGCATTCCCTCGAGTGGGATCCAACCTCATGTATTACTCCTAACTATAGGTGAAAGTTTGAATGTGATCTAAGACAACCCCTTATGTGTTCCTTTGTGTCTCTTGACACAAATATAGTGGGATAACTATAGAGTAGAGAATGTACCCAACACAATAGTAGTGTGATGTGGTGAGCTTAATTGCTAAACTAAACCCTTTTTGCCTTGAGGACCTTTGAAAATTCTTGAAGTGACTTTGCTCTCCCTAAGGCATGGCTCTAGGACCTTTGCATGCTTAGAAATGAAATAAGTTATAATCTTTGACATATTTGATTGATTCATACCTAATGTAGTGGTTGATATAAATGATGTGCAACAAATTTTAAAATATTTAGGAGAAACTTGAATGATATATTTTGTAGGTGATATACTAAGCTAAGATTGAACCTAGTAAGATGGGATGAAACACTTAAGATGTTAAATTTTAAAAAGAGTTGTTATATGAGAAGGTCAAGGACTATACAAGTCATCATGGACCATACTCCACCATGGGCCCAAATGGTATGATTTTACCCGTATTTAGTGATGTAAAATTAGAAGTTCAAGAATGTTTCCTGGGGTTGAAGTACTACTTTTCTTAATTAATATTTCTTGGATGAATGACAGAGCAATGTGTAAAGATGGGAAAGTTGAGAGAGAGAGATGGAGATATGTGTTGATTGGACTTAGAATATGAACATTTATCTTAGCAAGGAACAAAGACAAATTTTTCATTAATAAATGATAAGTTAAATTTGAGTGTCTACATTTTCTTCCACTTTAAGTGTGATTTTGAAAATTGTATGCTTAAAAGAAAAATATACATGAGTGTGTGTGTGCGCGCCACACACACACACTTTGTCTTTTCTTGATAATTATCTTCCGATGTCTTGGTGTCAATATAATTCGTGGTGAAAATGGAAACATCAAGTGTAGTAAATGTCTATAATAGAAACTAAACTTTAACTCAAATGTAAATAATACTTGCAAGTTTTGTAAAATTGAACTTAGAGTAAGTAAAGTAAAAGATATGAAATACATGGATGGAATATACCTATTTATTTTTTGGAAGGTGTAACTCCCATTCTTATTTTACTTTGTATATTTGAAGTTATTTCTAATATGTTGAAGGATTAGGGGTGATCAATCCCTGATTGTGTTGAAGTATAAATTGGAGTGGTGAGTGCATGCAACCCAACACCAAAGAGGATATATAGGTGTTGAGGCACCCTATTAAGAGAGAAGTCTCATGTGTCATAATTTTTGGTAACCTTGATATCTTCCCTCTTAAATGTGAAAGAGGAGAGGAAGAAAATCACTGAAAAGAACTTAGATTCTTTTATATCTTCCAAAACCCATGAAACACACCACTAACAAACAAATATAGACCCAATTTTGTAAATAAAACATAGAGTAAAAAAGGAATGGATGTACCATGACCCACTATGTGTTGTATAGTTGAGTTTGATTATGTATATTTTGAAATAATAGAAAGGAGAAGAAGGAACATGCCCCCAAACCCTATTCTTATAACTTTATCTAAGTAGTGTAGTGGAGAAGGAATTAAGTATACATGGCCCCATAATTTTTTCTAAATTGTTGCCTTTGTGTTTGAATCTATACCATAAATCAGTAAATAGTTGTAAGAATATGAATTTGTTGGAAATTTCTAAGAATCTTCCCTAGGTTAGGAATGTGTAGTAGGATATGGAATGCACTACGGTCCTAGCCCGGAGTGGATGGTTTTGACTAGTGTTGATTTCAACCACTTTTATATATTTGTACTTATTTCTTAAGATCATGTACCTACAAATTCCTATTCTTGTGTCTTGTAATATGTTTTTGTTGGTTGTAGATGTAGAATATATCCCAATGAATGTGCCCTCTTTTTAAGTACATGTGATAGAGCATTTAAGTGTGTAACTCAAAGGAAAAGATGTGTACCCATGTTGGATAAGTATGATAGTCTCTTGGATAACATAAAAGGTTATACTAGTGACCACCATTGGGAACTTGTTCTTATAAAATGGGTTCTCAATGGTAGATACCATGTCATACAAATAAAATAATGTGCATCATGCAACAAGTAAGAGTAGCAATAGTAGTACATGTGTATATAATAAAGTAAGCAAAATAGTGAAGAGATAGTCAATCAAGATAACATAAGAAATAACATGTAAAAGAGTCATATCAAGGCATAGATCTACAAACATGGAGCGCGCTTGGTATCACAATAATCATATAGGGGAACGTGGGCCACATACAAAGAAGAAATTGCATTCAAGATAGGTACATTGACATAAACATGGGACACTCACGATGTCTCTAGACAAATAAGCTACTCAAGCCACATATAATAAGAAACCAAGTAGTCAACAAAACAAATTAATAAAGCTATCTAGTCAAAGAAGTATGGAAAAAGGTGATAGTGAAAGCATATATATATAATATAAGTAATCTCTGCACACAAGACACATGTGTTAGTTTTGTTAGCTCAAAAGATAACATATATATAATATAAGTAATCAATTATAATGAGGAAGCGTGACCTAGATGGAATGAGTGATACAATGGACCATTCATACTCGTGAGAGATGGGTCAAAGTAGATTGACCACCTCATGATGGGTCAAAGTAGATTGACTCAAAACTATGTAGTTAAATCCCATAAAAATTGCACAAATTTTCCTACTACGGAAAAAAACCATTTGTATAAATGAATGATCTAGGGAGATTTGTATTGGATGGTTCATAAAGGAACAAAACTTGCTAAAGGTTTTTACAAGTGGGGTAGCAAGCTAAAAAAATTGACTATGGAGAAAACTCCATAGTTAAGCGTGCTCGAGTGAGAGTAGTACTAGGATGGGTGACCTCTCGGGAATTCCTAGTGCTTCACCCCCATGAGCATAAGCTATATGCAATGATATGTACCATTCACACTCATGAGAGATGGGTCAAAGTAGATTGACTCAAAACTACACAATTAAATCCCAAAAATACACAAATTATTCCACTACGAAGAAATAACATTTGTATAAATGAATGAGCTAGGGAGCTTCGTATTGGATGGTTAAAAAGGAACAACACTTGTTGAAGGCTTTTAAAATGGGGTAGAAATCTAAGAGGGTTTGATTGGGGTGAAACTCCATAGTTAAGCAAATTACATCCGGAGTAGCAATGGGATGTGTGACCTCTTGTGAAGTCTTGGTGCTTCACCCCTATAAGCATCACCTAGATATAATGAGCGCTAGAGTTTACTATTCATACTCATGAGATATGGCTCAAAGTAGATTAAATTGAAACTATGCAATTAAATCCCAAAATATTGCACAAATTGTTCCACTATAAACAAAACACCACTTGCATAAATGAGTGAGGTAGGGATCTCTATATTATATGTCTCACAAAGGAAAAACACTTGTTGAAGGTTTTGCAAATAGGTAACAATATAAGTGGGTTTGAATGTGGGGGAAAATCCATAGTTTGAATGTGGGTTTGAATGTGGGGAAAATCCATAGTTGAGTGAGCCGAGTAAGTATCTTGGGATGAGTGGTCTCTTGGGAAATCATGATGTTTCACCCCTATTAGAATCACCTATATGAGTTGAGTTATATAGTATACCATTCATACTCGTGAGATATGGGTTGAATTATATTTCCCACTTCATGATAGGTCAAACTAGATTGACTCAAAACTACACAATTAAATCCTAATATTTTACAAAAATATTCCAAAAATAACATCAAAATACAAAATTTTACACAATATACATGTATTCAAAATGCAAGACAGTTACACAAGTGGATATGGAACATGACTACAAAAAGATAATCAATTGTGTAGAGCGACTACAATTTGTAGAGAGGATGCATTCCTACATGATAAAATAGGAAGACTGACTTTTAGGTAAAATGTTCAAACATTGAAATATTTATAAAGAAGTTAAACATAATATGTATGCAAGAACTAAAAAAGGGTTATTATTCATATAGGTATAATTCACAATCGCCATTGTGAGTCTTGAAGGGTTGAAATTATATAGATACTCAGAGACGGGAGATAAAAAAATTGAGCATGTAAAAATGATGATAGAATAAATACACACAATCATTGCATGCTACAATTGTGAAGGAAATTGTACATTAGCAACATGTTCTTTCCAAACGTGTTGTAATCAAATACATTGCCAAGGAGTTCCAAAACATAAAATCAAATGTCCATGCAACTTGCAAACATTGAAAAGCTTTGATGAATCAAGAGCAAAAGCATATAAGAGACTTCTAATTGAATCAATTGTTGAACGAGGCATTGAGGCGCATGAAACATGTCACATGTTACTTGAGTTTTCGTTAACACGAAGTGGTAGAGTATTTGTCAACTTGAATGTTTCATGGGAGGTGTTTAAATCAGTAGTTAAAATTGATGAAGATGACTATGACAAACATGTAAAATCTTTCATTAATGGGTATAAGAATAGATTGTTTTCTTAAGTGTTTTGCTTATTGTGCGCAACTAGATATTAGACATATAATCCAAAGCAAAAAGAGATAACAAATGGGAGACGAGGATTGTAGCAACTATTGTGAGAATATTCCCACAATTTTCCTTCATCTATGTGTGAATCATATAAATAGGTAATTTTTGTTTGTTAGAATTATTACTTTATAAGTCATTTTATGATATAGAAAGAAGAATGAAATTGATAGTGATACAATAAAATCAAATTGGAATTCAATCAATTATAATAGAACATGAGTGAAAAAACATATTTTGGCATCACCATGACCAAATGCAAACAAACTTTGGACTTCTTTCAAAAACTTAAATGAACCAATTATTATTGCTAGTTGCTTTATCAAAGAATGTCAATAGTAAGTGGCGAGTCTAGGTAAAACTTGTGAATAATTTTTATTATTACAATTTTTTCACAATATTTCTTTACTAAATTAGTTGTAATGAGGACCAAAATGCAGCTATTACTTCTTTATAGAGCTAAATTTATCTTTGGATATTTGGTGTGTTTGTCTCAGAAATAAATTAATTAAAAATAATTTTAAAGATTTACTACTTTTTCTTTTAAAGAGTGCATGTATATCATGAATTGTGTGCTTCTCTCCCAAAAAATATTAAATATATATAAGTTGAAGTTAAAATAATATTAGACAACACCATAAAGTATTCTTAAGGAATAACTTCACCAAATGTTCCAATATATGAATCCATTTTAAAGGAAAAATTACCCTCAAGTCATCATATAATTATCGACAAACTCTTGAAATTTATTTAGGTGAATAATTTTAGAAGTAATTTTTGAAAATAAGTAATCCACATCTCGAAATTACATCCAAATAATTATCCACATTCGAAATATTTAGTGATCCACAAGTATAGTAGTGAGAATGAATGTAGTAAGTTGAATGTGTAGCACCTCGTTCGAGTCACTCTCCCTACAAAATGTAGTGAGATTAACATTGGCGATGGATGGCATTTGGAATTGAAGCATTGGAAATGTGCGCGTTGTTTTCATTGTTTACAAAGTTAACTCATTACTTCCGGGCGATAAATAATACAAATCACAATGACTATGTTTTTTTTCCAAATATGTTTCCAGAATCTAAAATTTCTCATATGTCCATATGATTATGGAATCCCAAAAATTTCCCAACCAATGAATCATTATGTTGTGGCCTTATGAATTAAATTTTTAAATGAAAGAAATTTATTAGTTTGTTTAATTAGTGTGTCAATGTTTTTAGATTTTACTTTATAAAATGTAGTTAAGTTAATCAAATGATTTAAGGTCTATTTAATTTATTTAATTTTTTTGTTGTGTTATAATTAGTATAAATATCTTAAATATATCTATGTAAACCATGTTATGAGATATTAATTTCAAGATTCTTATCTTAGGTTTTTAGTATCACATCGTGGTAATTCAACATTACATTTTAAAATGACATCAATTTAGTGACATATGGTCGTGGGCACCACATTTTATTGGTGGATTTCTCCAAGCAAAAAAATAAAACTTCTAAATGACAAGCAAATGTACATCAACTTTAAGGTTGACTTATTCTTGTGAAATATATAAATATATATATCGATTTCAAAGTTATTATGTTATATTTTCACATACGACATTCATTAGTAACTTTATTACATTCTATATCGATTTGTCATTTCCTACTAAGTTGTGGTAAGTGGCATCAATTTAGCTACATATTGGTTGTAAATATATATTCGGTAAATAAAGACCCAAATGTTACCTAATTGCCAAAATATTATTCTTCTTCGATTGACTTGTTCAACAAAAAAGAAATAACATTTAAGTAATAGACAAATGGGCATCAAATTCAAGCATGAATTACCATTTGATAATTGAATAGACATCTAATTTAATATCTAAAATAAAAGTGAACTCACACTATTACATTACCTCACTTTGTCAATCTATGTAAACCATGTTATGAGATATTAATTTCAAGATTCTTATCTTAGGTTTTTAGTATCACATCGTGGTAATTCAAGGTTGACAAGCAAAATGTACATCAACTTTAAGGTTGACTTATTCTTGTGAAATATATAAATATATATATCGATTTCAAAGTTATTATGTTATATTTTCACATACGACATTTATTAGTAACTTTATTACATTCTATATCAATTTGTCATTTCCTACTAAGTTGTGGTAAGTGGCATCAATTTAGCCGCATATTGGTTGTAAATATATATTCGGTAAATAAAGACCCAAATGTTACCTAATTGCCAAAATATTATTCTTCTTCGATTGACTTGTTCAACAAAAAAGAAATAACATTTAAGTAATAGACAAATGGGCATCAAATTCAAGCATGAATCACCATTTGATAATTGAATAGACATCTAATTTAATATCTAAAATAAAAGTGAACTCACACTATTACATTACCTCACTGTCAATCTATGTAAACCATGTTATGAGATATTAATTTCAAGATTCTTATCTTAGGTTTTTAGTATCACATCGTGGTAATTCAACATTACATTTTAAAATGACATCAATTTAGTGACATATGGTCGTGGCACCACATTTTATTGGTGGATTTCTCCAAGCAAAAAAATAAAACTTCTAAATGACAAGCAAATGTACATCAACTTTAAGGTTGACTTATTCTTGTGAAATATATAAATATATATCGATTTCAAAGTTATTATGTTATATTTTCACATACGACATTCATTAGTAACTTTATTACATTCTATATCAATTTGTCATTTCCTACTAAGTTGTGGTAAGTGGCATCAATTTAGCTGCATATTGGTTGTAAATATATATTCGGTAAATAAAGACCCAAATGTTACCTAATTGCCAAAATATTATTCTTCTTCGATTGACTTGTTCAACAAAAAAGAAATAACATTTAAGTAATAGACAAATGGGCATCAAATTCAAGCATGAATTACCATTTGATAATTGAATAGACATCTAATTTAATATCTAAAATAAAAGTGAACTCACACTATTCCATTACCTCACTGTCATTAAAAAAACATTTGAACATAAACATTACACTACTTGACTATCAATGTAAGAACACTACTCGGCACAATTAACAGTAGTGTGCTATTAGATATGTTAGTCAAAAATCAAACATAGATATCTCATCTAAAGTCAAGGTCAATTATTTGTCTTATTGTAAAGATGCACCATTAAACGACCCCAACATCCAATCAAATATGTTTGTTTGTTCTTGAGGCCCTGAGGGGGAATTTGCTTACAAGTGTACAACATTTTGGAGGAAATAACAAAAAGAGGCCAATCACAATCTCAAGTTCTTCACTATCCATAAGGTTGTCATTTATTGTATTGACAAAAACCAAAGTGCGACTAAAAAACCACACATCTGTAAAGTTGTTACTTTTTTAGTTGCTTTGATGATATACTCCAACTATAATCATTTTCATTTAAACCTATACTTAGCAAACTACAGTGAAGAATGGTGAGCAATGCAATGGTGATCATTTTGATAACCGTTTGATCAAGGGGCAATGATTACAAACACAGGTTCAATGAGGTGGCCAATACCCACAGAAAGCATAGTGAAGACTCAATTCCATTAGCTACTCAATGAAGCCCGGGCTTTCTAGATGAGCAAATAAAAGAGAAAATGATATGGCATGTGCCACATTTGTGTTGAGTAGTGAATATGTCTCCAGTCATTGTTAAGATTAGTGAAGCTAGTTCAACTGATTGTATTATCAACAGAACATAACAAAAAAGAAAATGATTGTATTATAAACAGAACATAACAAAAGAGAATTATTGTATTATCAACAGAACATAACAAAAACGAAAATGATGGCCTGTGCCACACTTGTGTTGAATAGAGAGTATGCCCATGTTCACTTTTACAATCAATCAAGCTCAATACAATTGATCATGTTGTGAACCATGTATGTTTTGTCGTAGTTATGGCCAATGGGAAATGAATATTAATGTTATCTGATATCTTAGTTCGTGCAAGAGTTTCATCTGATATTTTCTTACACGCCATAAATGTCCAATAATTAGGTGCAATAACTTTTTCTTTACAATACACGCTAATACTAATATCTAGAGGTATGGTTTTAAACGAATACAATGGATAAAAATAGCAAATGTCTTTTCCACTCCCAACTCATATTGTCGATTGAAATTTCTTTGAGAGGCTTGATTTGATTCCTCTTACATTCCCAAGATTCACATTCTTTTGAATATCCGATGCAAATTAAATCCATCACAATTGTCAGTCATTTGTGTGCAGAATGGAGCTCCCACAATTCAGTGCTTATCCATAACATTTCTTATTAAATACATAATGGATAATTTGAAATAACCAACAAAACCAAAATATCAACCAATACACAACAAGAAACTACTCGAGAGTCCAGTAAAGCAATTATGACAACATGACTACCCACAACCATGATGGTATATACACTAGGACAGCTATCTTAAATACATGTATCTGAAATACATTGACAGATATTAATCTCACAGTTCTTATCTTGAAATTTACACAAACGATGTTAAACTTTTTTTCTTCTTGTCAAATTTACCACTGGTAAAATGACGTCCATCTAACTACACCACCATGTCATTCTCTAAGAAAAACATTCCAATGATAAAAAGGGCTTTAATCTCCACCATGTGGCTAAAGCTATTACAATTTTTGTATCTCCATCTCCAAACAAAACGAACAAACTTCGAAGTGGTTCGAATTTAAGGTTAAAATTTAACTGGCAACTGAACATCAAATTTAAAGTCCAACATAAAAGTGAAGTGCTAACTACATCACTCCCTTGTTGCCATCGTAAATTGTTGCTTTTGTAAAAAGGCTATCAGCATAAACACAAATCATTTCTCATGCTCTGAGAGGCATAACTACAATGGCAGCCAGGGTTGTAATGGAGTGAGTTGTTCACTTTTATTTTCAACATTAAATTTGACATCTATTTAACCATCACATGACAATTCATCCATAAATTTAACTTCCATTGGACTGTCACTTATATGTTTTTTTTTAGTTTTTTTCTTGAAAAATTCAATCAAAAATAGTAATATCTAACATAGCTATATATAGGTGCTTTCAGATTTATCTCTCTCGCCACATTTTAGATAGATGTATTTAAGATATCTAAACTAGTACACTTTCAACTACAACCGGGTAAATACTCTAGAAGAATATATCAGTTCTTGTATGATTAAAACTGTAAACATACAACAAATGCTTAGCAGGACTATCTCACATTTTGTATATCGTATTAAATATCATACAGTGATCAAATCAAGCCATACGGTGTTGGAATCTAAATCTTTCATAAGAGACAAGTTAGAGATAAAAACTTTGTCATGCCTATCAGATGTAGCTCCAGTGGTAAATGTGAAGGCTTACTCCTTGCCCACACAAGATCAAATTTCAATAGGCACTTGCCATTATGCATATCTGTGCTGTAGTGTGTTAAAAACAGCTTCATCATTCATACCTCATATTTCCATCAGCAAAAGAACATTGTCAAAAGCACTAGATGGTAAATGGCCTTTATTATGGCCAACTAAACACTACTCCAAAGAAATTTATTCGGTCACCTTTCCACCGTGAGAAACTGGCAGAGGGGGTGTGCAGCAAGATTGCTCCTTCATATGGATCTAGTCGTATGCGTTAAAGAACTTCTGTTTTCTTGAGCTAATTGATTAATCAAAAGGATTCTCCAAAGACATGTAATGTAAATAAATGAAAATCTTGAAAATTGCTGGCTGGATCTCATATTTCCCATAAGCAAAAAGAAATGCAATAAGAACGAACATTGTGAAAAGCACTGAATAGAAAATAGCCTTTATTACAGCCGACAAAAACTCTTCCCAAGAACTTTATTTAGTCCCGCAAGATTACTTCTTCCTACAGATCTAGTGGGTACGTGAAAGGACTCTCATATTCTGATTAATCAAAATCATGAAAAAAACTGGAAGGATCTCAGATTCCCTAACCTAAACGTAGGGAAAATAAATTATTGAAGCACATCTAAAAAATTGCCATCCTCAGTTCTCATTTGCAAACTTAATACCCTTTTCGATAGAAGCCTTCAGCTCTGGTTTTAAGTTCTCTAATCCCTGTTTCTCATACTCTGACAGAGAACCCAAGCCCAAGACTTCTTCAAGGCCATTTTTGCCCAGCCTTACCTGCATAGACAACAGTCAGATGATCCCATAAGCATACATATGCCAGCTTTGGCGCTGAAAATTTGAACTCAACCCAGAAAAAATAATTCAACATTGGGCATAAGAAATGCAGGATCAAAGTAGCTAAGAGTAATAAAATCTGATTTCGTTATCACAAACAAACAGCAACCCACATCAACCAATGTTTACTATTTTTTCGCCTATAGGAGTGATACTTCCAATGTGTTTGCTCTCATGTTGATCACCCGTGTCAGTCATTTCAAGCTCCTACATCGGCCCTTTAACCTTCTACAATAGTAAATCTTATTATTATGATTTAGTTGTATATTTCTTATTGTTTCATCATGTGTATTGTTTAAAAATGGCTGCATATGACCTGCCCTTGCAAATGTAGCTGTGCCTATAAGTACAAAAACAGGTGATACCACCTAACCACAACAAACTGCCTGTGTCACCATAAGCAGATAAGACCTAGGTCCCTAGGTCTGGGACTTGTTTTTCAATTTCCACTTTCTCGTCAAAATAAATTTCAAACAGAACCCAATTTAAAATTAAGCTCTTGCAATTGAGGACGGACCATCCCCGCAGCCAACAACGATAAGGATGTTTAGATCTGAGGTATAATCAGTTTTTCAAACCCTAGTTTGAAGATCACACTGAAATGTGCAACAGAGAATATAAAGCATGAGTATCATTCTCTACTTACCATGCTCAAGTCGCAATTTCCACAATATTTGCAAATCAAGGGCTTCTAAAATATTTGCTTGTTACAATTAATGCAAAGCCCAAATTACAGTGCGTAAATCAACTGACAGACATCTGACCTTGATTAAAATACCCACCAGAAAAAGTTAAATTTGATAGATTTTAGATTTGAACAAACATTTTGCACCTAAAAATTTCCTTTGATGGATTGAAACAAATACCATTTAGTAATAGTTTCCGTTGAATAACTTGCATCTAAAATTCCTTGCAACAAATAGAATTTACAATCAATCACACTTAGTTGACTCCAAAGAAACACATACTAATATCTAAATCCCCAAACATACTTGTATCTAAATCCTCAAATAACGAGAGTAGTTACCTTGGAGGCAAAGAAAGGCAATTCAGTAATAGTTGACTGCACATAAGAACACTCCACAACATTTGGTTCCCCATTAAGCCCTTTGAGGCAAGCATTAGCAAAGAGAGCTCCAGCATAACTGCAAAGCCAAGATAACTCTCCATAATCAGTACCAACTCAATTTTTCACCTTTCATTTATGTCAAACTGATAAATATACAACTACAAAGTAAAACCATTCAAATGTATAACATAACAGATTAACATGAGATGAACTGGCAGCCTAAATTTGTAAATTGGATACTACTGCTGTCTTTACTATAATAACAATGCATGAAATTAGACCACATTGAACCTATGGAGACCCTACTTCAATTACACCAAGGAGTTCTGCAATGGCAGCGCGTGAGGTGGTGGTGGGCTGTAATGTATGCAAGTGTGTTCACTTTTAAAGCCGACCTTAGTTTTGACATCTATTTCACTGTCATCAAGAGGTTTTTTTCTTGGAGAAGTCGATCCAAAAATCCTCAATATCTTTACCCATATGTAAGTTTAGAGCCCATTTTTTCCCCATAATTACTTGTCACCATTTAGTGGGAAATTTGTGAAGAAGGTAATTATGTTTTTAATAATTGCAGTATGCTAAAAAAACGGGGGAGGGGGCATGTCTTGGAATTGGTTATCTCAAGGTGTTATTCAGATAAACGTATTTAAGATATCTGTACTAGTTACCTTTCACTCACACTCTAATTTGAAATCAAAAACCTGGGATCAGATTACACAATGAAACAATATTCAGCTTGAGCCTATTCTACTAATAAAAAAAAAAAGACATGGCACTAAACTTTACCTAACAACAGAAGTTGAAAGTCAAGAGAAAAATTTAAGAACAAAATTTCAAATTTAAGTTGTAATTACTTCAATTCAAAAGCTTCTTCCAATATACTTACAAGTTCGAATCCACTTGTTTAATGCAAACATTTCTATCAGAATTCATCACTATTTGAACTCTAAACCGTCTTATTCAAAGGCTTTAAGCTAAAAACTAAGAATGTTTTTCCCTGTTCCTCAGATGATGACAATGCTGTGTAAGTCATAACAAAGTCATCCCAGACATAAGAGATTGATAACAACATTTTTCTGTCCCATTTAAATTAGTGGGGATGTCAAGCAGTGGACCATCGTTGCACTGAGACTCATCTCCTACCACCAGAGACGCATCTTGGAGGCTTGCATTTCAGTGTTTGTTTTTTTAACATTTTTATATATTTTGTACTCAACCTGAGATATTATGAGATATCCAAGATAGATATTATATATCAATATAATTATTCTTCATCTCAAAAGCCTGCATTTCAGTATTTGTTGTTAAAATATTTTGCCATGTTGACCCTAGAAATGATGAGATAACAAAAAGATAAAATATCAATACAAATACTCCTGAATTTTGATGACATCTAAACTCTTTACTTTAAAAAAATATTAATTGAGGTTTTTCTTAGGTTCTATAATAATGTTCTCTAAAATTTACAAATATATTTAAATGTAATAATGTTTTCCTGTAGCATTTAAATTAGTGGTAATGTAAGTAATGACACATATGTTGCACGGACACTGCGTCTCCTACCACTAGAGACACATCTCAGAGACTGGTACTCAATTGTACTCGCCCCAGAGGCATGCATTTCAGTGTTTGTTTTTAATATATTTTGTAATCTTGACACTAGATATGATAAGATATCAAAAATAAATATTTAATATCAATACAGTTACTTTTATACAAGTAATGTTTTTAGCAATAGAACAATTTTGTGTAATTTTTTTGAGATTTAAGTTTTAACTGCATAATTTTAGAGTTAATCTACTTTGATCCATCTCTCACGAGTATGAATAGTCCACTTTAGCACTCATTGCATCTAGATGATGCTCACATGGGTTGTAGTGTCCCCTTTTCAGAATTAATTAATTCTGAATTGCCGAAGCCTATTTTTATTATTTTCCATAGGCTAAGGGAAATTAAAAGAGGAAGACAAATTAATTTTAGTGGTCTAGGGATATTTTATATTTTAATTGGCAAAGGACACTTAAAATATATTTTTACTTCAAAAAGCATTATTAGAATAAAATAATAGTGGAAGGTTGACTTCTGTTATTGGGCACTTGGTTAGAATTAATAAATAAATAAATAAAAGGGGACGGCAAAGTTGAAGAGAGCTGCATGCTTTTGTAAATCCTAATTTTAGGATAAGGGATGGCAAAAGTATTATTTAATATGTTTAATCCTATTCTTAGGATGGGGCGCCAACATGGAGGTGGATAAAAGATTATTTAAAGTGTTTAATCCTATTTTTAGGATGGGGCGCCAACATGGAGGAGGGATTTATTATTTTTAAATAATTCAAAGCTTGTGCATGTAAGTCTAAAAGGGGAGCGCCCACTTTAGAGTGTCTGAAAGTTATAAAGGCAGACTTGGGGGTTCATTGTAACACATCTTGGAAATTCATCAATTATTTTCTGTCTGCAAGTGGCTTCAGCTTCTGCAATAGCAATAAAGGACGAAATCCCTCATTTGCATACAGGTTTGGGGACGAAAACCCTCACATCTGAGCTTGGCAATTCCATTCAGGGGTTGCAGTGACAATTCAGGGTGCAAATGTTCTGCCAATTCAGTTTCGGGCAGTATTCAAACACTGCTATCTTTATTGTAGTTGGTTCATATTCAGTACATAAAATATTTTTTTACGAATTATGGTTTGCTGTTTTTATATTAAAAAATCAGATTATTGCTGCTGTTATAGAAATCAGATTATTAGTACTGCTGCCTTAGGGATTAACAAAAATATCCAAATTTGTTAGACAATATTTTTCAAGGATATTACATGGGTGAAGCATCTGGACTTTCCCAAGAGGTCACCCATCCCAGTACTACTCTGACTCAAGCGCTCAACTATGGAGTTTCCCCACAATCATACCCACTTTAGACTTAGCGGGAGGTCACCCATCCCAATACTACTCCAGCTCAAGCATGCTTAACTATGGAGTTTTCCCCACAATCAAACCCACTTAGCTTGCTACTTGACCCCTACAAATATATGAGAGAGATGGATGCAAACTAATTATCAGATTTTCCAGGAATAGACTTAAGGTGAGGGGCCACATATAGAGAACTTGGCTTGACTAGTATCAGTAATCTTTGAGGTCTCATACATCCCCTCGGCTCCATATCCTCGAATAATCATAGCATGTTTATAATAACGAGGGAGGGTGCCCCCTCTGCTCTCTCTATTGGGGGCACCCCTCTCCCCCGCCCTGTTTTCTTCACGTGAGGGTCTGGGCCCTATCTAATTAATCTCGAAGTGTAGCATAGTGAACGCCATATAGTCTTCAAGGAGAGCCTTCCTCCACATCATAGTCCCCAAGTAGCAAGCTAAGCAGATTCGACTGTTGGGGAAACTCCATGGTTAAGATCGCTTAAGCCAGAGTAGTACTAGGATAGGTGACCTCTCAAGAACTCACAGTGCTTCACCCTTTATCAGCATCACCTAGATGAAATGAGTGTTAATGTAGATTGGTCAAAGTAGATTGATAACCTCATGATGCGTCAAAGTAGATTGACTTGAAAACTAGGCAGATAAATCCCAAAAAATACACAAACAACTACATCATCTAAAAGGCTTGCATTTCAGTTTTTGTTAATATATTTTGTCCTCTTGACCCTAGACTGGATGAAATATTGAAGATAAAACATTAAACATCACTATAACTAATTGTCTTTTGTCAACATCTAATATCTTTACATCAAAAAGTTATTAATGTTTTTCTAAGGCTGTATAATATTGTTCTCTAAAATTTACATACATATTTGCTGTCTCCTAGTTTTTTGAAAAATGGTGTACCCATCAATGTCTCCTCAGGCCCATACCTATACTCGTCTCTTGGTATCTATGTCAAGCATCTACCAGCTATACTTGATATTGGTGTAGAGAATTCAGACAGTGTGCTGACACCTAGATTCTTCCACAACCAACCAACATTGTTATATCCCATGGCTCACATAGGGTGACTATTGCTCCTTCCTAAACCCCAATCAAATCTAGTGATTAACTCTATTCCTAAGATAGGTCTTGAGGAAACTTTCCCTTTCAGGGGGCTTCTTTCCCTTTCACAGCTACTGGTTGAATCTGTTCCTAAAATAGGTCTCAAGGGAGCTCCCCTTACCGGAGCTTCTCGCCCTTCCATTCCCAAAAGGAATCAAATACCCCTAGGATAGTATTTTCTTAATCCTAAGGACAGTATCCACAACATTTTGGATCCAGTCCTGAAAATTTCCATTTCCTGTTTTAGTTTCCATATTCAGATCTCTGAAAAAAATTGTGTATAATCTAGAGAGAGATAATCGGATCCCTTGGATTCGTTCCTATTCAGACCTCCATCCTGATTCTACACATCCTAAATTAGGAGGGGTCTAGGACGTACGTGTGTCAGACCCCTGGAGCAAAAGTTACAAACCTCCAGGAGAATGTCATTTTTTCCTTCCATGTTGACATAAGTAACCTCGTTGGGAATGTCAGCCTCATCAGCTACAATAGCTGCCTTGACTACTTTAATAATTTACTTTGTGTTGACCACGCTTTTCATTTTCAAGCATTCATTTTTCTTTGTATTTTGTATTATCATAATACAACAAGACTTGGTGTAAAGAAATTTCCAAAACACACAAATCCTCAGTTTGCGCACACCTCATTTTTTAAGAGTATTTCATTTGAAGGCATTTAGTACCCTTTATACCTACTAACTCTAGACATGATGTTCGGAAAAGCTTAATATGTTTAAAGTTGCGCCTTTAAACACTTCAGTAATTTATTCATTAAATTGTTTTCTTTTCTTGCCAAAGCTCTCCTTGTCTCAATGCCCTTTTTCTAGACAGGATCCATAGAGCTGTGTATTTTTTTGAATCCCCATCCAAAACTTGATCTGAACAGAAACTTAAAGCTAAAGAACCATACCTCATTATTTGTAGATACACTAAAGAACAATAGAATGCTTCTGAAAAACAAGAACAAAGCAAAGACAAACATTCAGGTGGGAACTTTTGTGGTCCCAAATCAACAGATTGAATACCAAGCTACTGCTATTAAGTCATAAATGAGCAATTCCACAAACAGTGTTTTGGGCGTTGACTTGAAAAAAACATGCTCAAACCTTGTGAATGTTATGGTTACAAGATCCTACAAGATAAGAAACATAACATAACCATAACCTTTGTCCACTCTAATGTCTTTAAAAAATGAAGGAGCAAATTTGTACAACTCCCTCCCAATTTCCTAGTTTTCAAACCCAGAACCCTTCTCAAGATATACACTTGACATAATCAGTACTGTTACAGTGGACAGAAATAAAACATCTGCACAGATATTGTTGATTAACTCGAAACAATTTTCAACAAAACATAGGGAGGGTTATAGACAGTAATACCATCTGTTATATTTTCAAGGCAACAAAAACTGTTTAAATTTAAAGTTAAGACTTTGAGATGAAGAAAATAGTCTCGGAAGCGCCATTGTATAGGGTACAGAGTGGACACAAACAGACAGACGTTCGTCCACAACATATTCTTAATAGCAGAGGATCTTAGATAGGAACTCACCACAAATGCGTTCACATAATATGTAAGTCGACAAATCCAGAACCAAGTAACCCTAGTGAATCATCCTTAACCCTCTACAATTATTTGGCATATCAAGAAGACATGTGCAAAGCATACTGCAGCCAAGGTCAGGATCTACAATCAAGCAAAAACCAAACAATACAATCTTATAGGAGAAACAATCTGTACTTACGCCATTGACAATGTTGCTGAGCCTTTGCCTGCTTTTGCTTCAACAACTTCTGTCCCGCCATCCTGAGTACGCTTTGTCAAAGCTTTGATATCCTCATCAGTCAAGGAGTTAGCTTTAGGTGTTGCCTAAGCATGACAATCAAGGTATCAGTTGCCTTTCCGAATCTTTGATCTTCAAAATAATCTTCAAATTGTTACCATCACTAAATTGATCCACCAACATCCAAGATGCAAAGACAACACAAGAAAGACCATCAAACACTGAAGACACGGGTACCCTAAAGATCATTCACCTGTGAAAAAAGAGGAAGAATTGTAATCCCAGCATGTCCACCAACAACAGGCACATCAACACCTGCAGACCCAACAAAAATTGGATATCTAACATTTGAACAAAATTAAACCAATAAAAGAAAATTCACAACATTTCTATCTAGACCTAACTATATGCTAAAACCATTTTCTTCGACTGGTTGCAATAACACTAAGATTCCCATACCTTCAACAGGAACTCCTGCCTTTGCAGCGTAGAAAGTCTTTGCACGGACAACATCAAGGGTAGTTACACCAAAGAGCTTCTTTTCATCATAGGTTCCAGCCTTCTTGAAAACTTCAGAAGCAATTGGTACAGTAGAATTTACAGGATTGCTGATCATATTGACCAGTGCCTGCCATCAACAAAATGTTACCAGATATAATAGCTTTAAAATTTCCATATCAGAAATAAATTAATCTCCTGCACAAACTCTCTATCTTTCTACACAAGCATGTGTGTCCAAACTCTACAATTCAAAAGCCCTTACAAACGTGAAAAAATGAATTGCCAAAAATTAAAGTATATCATTTCATACCCAAAACATTCTATGATATCAACTCTGAGGACACAATCGTTTAGATTTCTCAGAATTCGATGCATATCATTTCAACTGTTTACATTTCCTCTAATCATTACAATGACGTTCAAGAATTGAATCAGTATGCCACAAACTCTCATTCTATTCAGAAAAATGGGTAGGTGCATCCAGATTCCAACATTCAAAAGCTCGTATAATTTTATACTGAAAATTTTCTGTTATATCAACTCTGAAGCTATGTCACCAAAAATAAGAAACATGAAACTACAACAGCAACACAAAGGAAAACAAAACTAGCAAGGTTACCCTTAGGAAACGGATTTTCTATATATAAATTGCATATATTTATTTTAAACTTGACTAAATTCACTTAATTGAACTTTAAAAAAATTACATTATAATTATATAAATAAAATAAATATAATTATATCAAGCAGTTGTATTACCCATATAATTGCAATAATGTCTAAAATATGAAAAAGTAGGAGATAAAAAATATTAACCCATAATGTTAAAATTGAAAACCATCAAAAGAAATCGGATGGTATGATGATAATATGTAATAAAATAAAATCTGTAATTTAAAATTATTAATTTATAGTATACATTAATTTAAGTATATGGTTATGGAATAAGAAATAATATTTAAATGGAGGTTGCACTGACATACCATCTATACTAACAATAAGGGTAAAAGCAAAATATTTTATTTCATTTCAACTCCCAATTCATCACTCATCCATTCCATTTTGCAGCACTCTTTCCTTGCATAGAGAAACGCAACAGAGAGGCTGGAAACACATGATCGCATTTGGACCGCATTTCAGGCACTAAAACGGGCAACGGGCCTCTCCCGATGCATTTCTAGCTACACAGCTCTGAGGGTACAATTGTTTAGATTTCGCAGAATTCTTATGCATTCCTTATATACATGTTCTAATCAGTATGCTGAAAACTCACTATATGCAGAAAAATATGTGTGTTCATCCAACTTCCAAAATTCAAAAGCCAATATCAATCAGTTCAAATGCACAAACATGGCTTGCTAAAAGAAAATAAAAGCATATCATTTCATACACATGAACACTTTATTTCATTTAGACAACTGAACACAATTGCATAAGATTCCTAAGAAATCCTAGCGAAGACAATTGATGCCTTCCAGAAAAATACTTTATTTTATCTTGGCGCAGAGGACACAATTATCTAAATATCACACTAAAGTCCTGACAAAGACTACTATTGCCTTCCAACACATTCATTCACTGCATATATGTGTTAATCAGCTTTGTCATAAGACGTTAACAATAACTGGTCTAGGATCTAATCAACTGCGGACTCACACCTCTATATCTAGGCCATAACCAAGTGCAAATCGAACTGTTTACTCATTGCTCCAATATATCATCAAATTGTAATCATTCAAACGCGTAGGCTACAGATTGGTTACTTTTAGCTACTGATGTGTTCCACTTCCAACAAAGAGCCAGTCACCACAAAGTCCAGTAAATGTGTAAATCAGCTTTTTCATAAGACATTAACAAATATTGATATAGTATGTAACCAACTGCATAGTAACACCACTTGGTAAAAACCAAATTCTGGCTCTAACCAACTGCAGATTGGCACTGTCTACTCAATGCTATAATGAATAACACAGTAGTTCCAAGAGAACACATTGGATAAACATTGATTACTTGCAGCTACTACTCACAAATGAAAAATAAAAGGTGCTTGACAAAGCAAATAAAAGAAGAATAGTTCATTAGGAAATAAATTTAGGACAGCAAAACCTTTTTAAGCTTTCAAAACAAATGACAGTAAAATTGTTACAACTTACCCCTGGGCAATATTTTGCAATTGCAGAGCAAAGATTTTTAACTATTCCTGCATTTATGTTAAAAAGATCATCACGGGTCATGCCAGGCTTCCGAGGTACACCAGCAGGAATGATCACAATATCTGCATTTTCCAGTGCCGTGCCAAGTTGCTCCTCGCCCATATATCCTGCAACCTGCACCCCGGATATATTATGATGAGCTACAATTGATATAAATTCAATATTGTGGATACAAAATACATAAGAATGTGAGTGAAAACTTCAAAAAAGGCCAACATTGAGAAACAATTTTCATAAACTGTCTGACATCCTGAGATTACAATAAATTTTCATAATTAATTAGGATTCAATCATTCTCCAAACATATTGTGATCCGGACACAATTATATAAATAAGCTCAAGCTAGTATAGAATATTCTATAATGGACCTGGTATAGACACTAAAAATGGGGGAACAATGTACTAGGAAGTTGTAACTAAAAGAGGAGGATATATAGAAATAAAAGACAGGAATGTCAAAAACAATTGATATTTACAGCAGTGATAATACATGGTAAAATCAGTATTGTGACAACAAAGTCATGACATAATTTGAATCTGAAGGAGTAATTGTCTTCACCAAGTAGTCGACATCTTGGGTAAAGCGAAAATGCAATGGTTAGCATTTAAAGTTAATACATAATGCATTAGTTACACTAGTCTTTTAAAGACGCCCAGGAACCCAAAAATAGTCTCGACTCTTGACTTTTCAAGAAAGCAAGCACAATATACTCTTTACCAACATATTGCTAAACCAATAACAGCCACACAAAATCAATAACAGGACTGTGCCATGCCCCAATGCTTCGACCGAACTTCCTGGGAAAAGCTAAGATATTGCTTGGTTCACCAGCAGAAATTTTAAAAATTTCATGGATGAGGTCCTCACACCGACATTGGCCCCCAAAATAGTAAGAATAGACCAACCTAATTATGGATCTGAAGGCACTTAAAAAGCTTTTTTTTTATTCATGTAACACTCTCAACAGAAGTCCCACACAAGCCTTGCAGAATATAACACCAGAACAAGCATGGCAGGGAATACACCAGATGTAAGTAATTTTCATGTTTTTTGGATCTACTGCTTCTGTATAGGGTAAAGTATAAATGTTTGTTGGTTATTGTGAGTAAAGAGATGCATACAGATTACTAGATGTCTCTACATACAGAATTGTGGTTAGTAATGAGATTTTTGTAGATGAGAAAGTACCATTCTTTTCTGATAATGGTAAATCTACTGAGTACTGTAGTGGTTTCTGCTGACATATATTCTGGAACAACTTCTAGTAGTAGTGTTGGACAGAGTATCAAGTTCTAAGGAAGAATCTAGTGATGAAGAGGGTGTTTCTCACTCTTCACAAGAAGATCAAGAAAGTCAACACAAGAGGCCAAAGTGGTACCATACCACGATGAAAGATGTACAGAAAGATGAGTTGCCTTACTTGTTGGAAGGGAAATCTACAAGGTCAGGAAAACAGAAGGTGCAAGGTGAAGAGCAGGTAAATTTTGCTCTTACTGCTTTGAAGGTATTGAAACCAGGCATCATTTCAAGGACCAAAGTCAAACCCAAATGGAAGTTTTCCATGAAGGTTGGTGAAAGAGGAAGGGGCATACAACAAAAGCACATGAGTGTTGTGAACAGTAAATGTCCCAAAATTATTCAACAATGGAAAGTAGTAGGTGTTGGGTCTTCAACAGCTCAACACAGAAATATCTCTTAGGGGATATTCTTTGTTGTTTAGTCTTGATGTATATTCTAAGCTTTTGTTGGACCTGATCACTCTAACAAACAAAACATGACACATTCAAGACATGACAACTCTTCAAAGGAACAATAAAATCCAACCCTGTATTCAGCACCATTTCCTACTCTACTTGGCAATTACAGCGGCTAATTACCCATGTACTTCAGTAAGATGGATTGGTGACAATAGGGACATTTGGATACATTTCCTGTAGTGACAACAGGACTGCATCTTGGTTAAGTTCAGTTATGGACTTGATCATTTCATTGTATTAATGAGTAAAACATTTGATTCAGTCATTAATCAAATATATTCTTTACATTAGCAATTTATTCTAACGTAGTATTATATTTGGGCCTAACTAATAGTTGTTTAGCTATTGTTTGGTAAGTTACGGATGAAGCTTAACTTGGCTTTCCGTTCAATGTTGCTATACTTACCTTCCTTCATTGTAGCCTTGTATGAACTATTTATATGGCCATATTTCTAAGAAGAAACTACGGCTTGAAATGGGATTTGATGGGACATCTCATAAGCCCTTACGACACCACCATTAGAAGGACCAAACACCCACATTGTTAAATTTCCCCATCTGCCAGATGAATCGATTAAAGGATTTATTTTATGTGATTAAGGATCTAAACGATAAAAAAGTTAAAAAGCGAAAAGAGGAAGAGATTCCATGCTTGTTCATTGCAACACTAACCATGAATTTCTAACCAGCAGCAAGGGATTATACTACTATGGTGCACCAAATGAGATTTTACAACGAAATTCTTGAGCATCTCCACAAAGTTACTCTCAAATATATGGTGCACCCATTAAAAGAGGATTAGGTCATTTACCGATTAGATCAATAAGATCCACACATGGGGGTATCGAAACAATAATTTTGGTGCAATTTTGGATCACCCGAATTATGATGAATAAATTGGGGGTGCAAAAACATTAGATCGGAACAAAAGGAAAATTTGATTAGTGGGAGAGGTTGATCTCGGGTTAGTGAGTGGTTATGAAATCGTTTTCCATCAAACCCCAACAAGATCAATCAAAGGGAACCATCCAACAAAATGAAAACCCCATAAAACCCAACTCTGTCATTTAAAAAATGAACAACAGCAGAAAAATAAGAGGAAAATAAAATTTAACCCACCTCAGCACGAGTGTTGACATGGCTCACATCTGCAGCGACACCTGGAGTTCCAGCAATATCATAGAGGGCCAACTGGGACACATATGGGTTAAGTTTCATGAGAAGGGACAATGGCTGCCCTATGCCTCCTGCAGCTCCCAGCACAACCACCTTGCGTGGAGGTGATGCTCCGCTCGAATAATTTCTTGCAGACGCAGTTCTCACTGCAGATCCCAACACCCTTTGTATTGCAGACCTCATTTTTCTTCCCGAACCAAAATACAAAAGGAAACACAACCTCGATGACGAAGGTACCAATCCAGGTGAAAATAATTCCGACCCGGATGAAACGAAATGAGATCGAAGACGCTTAAAACCAAACGCGATCAATTTGACGGTCGAACTGTGAAGAAGGATAAATTTTATATATAGTGTTATCGTTCCCGAACCTGGCGCAAAACCCTATGCAGAAAGGTCGGTTTAGGGTATAATTATATTATTTGTTGTTTTCGATTTATGAAGTATTTAACCTGGTTTTAATTGTTTATGGAATCTTTTAGCAAGCGAAGAGATATTTCGAGAAAAGGAGTGAAAACGTTGATTTGAGGTTGCGAGTTTTGTTGCTTCGCCGTGGACTTTTGTGCTTGGTGATTCCGTGTTTGTGGAGAGGAAGGGATCAAATTTGAAGGGTAAATATTGGACCTGCCATTCCATGATGAAAAGTAAAAAATGGTACGATAAGAATAAAAATTAAGAATAATTTTGTTAACTGAGAAATTATTTTTTTATAAAATCAGTATGAGTTGATTGGCACCTTAAACAAGGCCATGATAAGATGATGTTTTTGTTGCGCAGTCATTTTTGTTTAAAAGGTGACGGTGTTGTTAAATCGATGAGACTCACTTGTTAGAAACACCCAATTTAGTTTTACATCGAGAGAAGTGTGTGTGGGTGAGTTTTTTTTATAATGAATAAAAGGTATGTTGTGCAAATGCAGTGGCTATTTAGGAAGGTTTGTAAAGCATATAGTGGGTGTAATGGCAAGATTATGTAGGGGCATTTGTTTTAGTAAAATCAAATCATATAATTAAAGCAGGAATTGGTAGTGCATTTGTGAATGCTTGAATGAGGTGTGAGAAGCCAATGAAATTTTTGTGTATCTGATAAGTGCACAACTAGGTGTGACGTAGAGAGGGGAGTGACCGTTTTTTAATTGAATAAGTGCCACGCAATGTCCGTAAATCGCGGAAATCATTTTTGTTTGCCTTTGCTCTATCCATTGTTTGTGAATGCGTGCAGGGGAAGAGGTTGGTTGGTGAGATGTAAGCCTCTTTTTTTGTTTATTGTTGCTTGTGGATATGGTATGACGTATGTAATTAACATGATTTTTTTGTTTTGTAGTAATGAATGTGCCAGGTTTGTAGCACGACCAAAATTATGAAAATGTGGGCGGAATTTGTTAATATTTTTAGAGTATTTGGCAATTACCATCCATGTTAGCAGAGGAACAAGAAGAAAAACAGAGGTAATTAAAAAAATTCAACAAAGGTAATTAGAAAAAATTCTACAGAAAATCAAATAGTTATGCGATCCATGTGAAGGTCGAAGTATAGTTTTTGTAAAGAATGCATAAAATGTGTCTACCATGTATGTGGTTTGGTGTCTGAGTTTCTTATGTTGGCAAGTTGGTACATATGTTATTAGATACCTTGGAATGCTATTTGATATGTGATGTTTCACCTTTTGAGATTAGCTCTACTATGGTGGCACATTGTAGTATAGCACATAAGTTTCAAAAACATCAAACCCATTGACAATGGATGATTCTTCTTTGGTTTTTTCTCTAAAGTACATCGTATCGGATCGATCATAGACCTAAACTATTCCAATTTGTAAACATACAAGTGAATTGGAAGTTGTGGAAATCATCGTATAGCCTTGAAGGACATAATACATGTGAATTGGAAGCTATGGAAATGATCATATAGCCTTATAGGACATAATACATCTAAACACTAAAAGTAGAACGTATTTGTGGTAGAATTATACCCAACATCTTGAGGTTTTCAATAGAAATGGTGTAGATTACAAGGGCAAAGGGGATTCCAAAGGTTTTGTAAACATCAAACCCGCTCACATGATAAATAAATGTGAAAAAATCAAAATCAAAATAATTAGGAAGTCAAGCTTATAATAAACAACTACTAAGCCCCTCATTCCACAATGGCTAGGGTGATTAACCCTCAACATACACAGCCTTCAATAAACTATCAAAGAACCCTGAAAAATCACCACACAGCATGCATATATTTCTTGCTAGGAAAGCATTAAATGTGCCCAACTGAAAGCACCATAACCAACTGGATGCACCATAAACAACAGATCTTGATCCATAGGCAGAGCATTTGTAGTACTCGTACACATTTCAACCACTCATAAAATACAAGTGCAAATATATAAAAAAACTTTTAAAAAAACTCAGAAAACAAAAGCTTAAGCAACTGAAACCTAAAATCGCTGGGAAGGATTCCCAAACTGCTAAAAGGATAAAGTTCCACGATACAAGTGTGCATTCTAAGAAGCGAATTTCTTACTTTAAAGGACTCGAAAACCTTCATACAACGCAATAAATTCAATGTACATAAAATAAGCGCAGGCTAGAGCAGAGTAACCATGACTGAACTCAGACTCAAAATTTTGTAGAAACAAAAATTCCTCCACCTTGTGAATTTTGAAACAGAAAAACTCAACAAAACCGAAGCGAAAAAAAAGCCTCTAGATCTCAAAAACATAAATAATTAATCGTACAACTTACTATATCCTATAAAAAAAACTCAAAAAATCAAAGCTCGAGCTTACTAGGTGAAACCTAAAATCGTTGGGAAGGATTCCAAAGCTGATAAAAGGATGAAGTTCCACGAATCTAGGAAGCGAATTTCTTATTTTAACCGATTAGCACACACACCTTGGATGAGGGTTGTTTTTAATACTTTTCTGCACCATTTGTAGCCATCCTCCAACACATTGGAATCATATCTATTTTTGGATGCATATTTGGGCCCTCTTTCCGTGCTCATTGTCTTTCGTTTCCTTTCACTATATGCCGAGTTTCATTGTAAATGGAAACATATCACTGTCAATCAAGCTGGAACTTTGGCTATTTTACTTCTAAGCCCGGTGCAGATCTTTGCAATCCTTGTAATTTTCTTGGCGGTGAAGTGAAGCATGAGCTTGATCTCGAGCAGAATGGTAGGCAGAAGATCCCCAATGAAGACTACTAATCCTACGCCTACACACCGCAGAAATAACAATAAGCAAGGGGACTGAAAATGTTCCTCCTGACAATGAAAATGTGAGAGCCAACGCCCATGGAAACATGAACACAAACAACAATTACAGTCCTGCTTTTGGTATTTTTGAAAAGCAAAGGATGTTAGTAGCCCTTCGGTGTTGACCCACGACCCCCTCGGATTAATTGAAGCACAAATTGTGTAATGAATTTAAAGGGTAGGGTGATCAAAGTGTAGTGGATAGTGGTGTTCGTAACTTTGAAAAAATTGAAACCAACAATAAACGAAAGGGAAAGCGCAGTAGAACCAAACATAAGCCATGGCAAACAATGGATAGACGGAAACAAATTTCTTGCCAAATAAATAATTTGTTGCAAACATTTTCTTGTGCAGAAATCATGGCATTTGCACTTGTTATTCTTCAAACCGCTTTATAATAGAAAGCAAACAAACAGAGCCAAATAAGAGACGTAAAAGGAGCACAAAGAAGAGGTCAAAGTTTACAAAGAGATGTGTGAATAGTACATCAAGTAAGGAAGATGCATAAATTTATATGCACAATGCAATCACAGACGAAGAACATAACAAGTGGGAAATTGGAGTCCAAAATTAGCGGTTTGAACTCAATTACAAACTTCAAATTAGGAAGCTAAAAGAATGATATAGATCTCCCACAAGTTGAGGAGCCCCAAAAAGAGTTACGTAGCCTCACAATTGAGAATAATCCTAAGAATTATGAACATCACATAATGTAAACTATGTCAAAAAGAATAAGGATATTAGACTAGGTATAGAAAGATGGTAACAAATTATTAAATCCTGTGATTTGAAGATTATTTCAAAATGTTTTTCACAAAGACTAAACTTCCTAAAGTTCACCTCATGATCGAGAGAATATCATCCCAAAGGATAAACTTAGGCCACTTAAAAGGCCAAGCCATACGTCACAATTTAATTTCTAGTCTTTTTTAATCCTTTGAACAATGTCTTCGGTGGCTAGTGCTAAATAATGTGGCTAGGAAAATAATTTGGTGAGAGAGGATTAAGGGCATAACCAAAGTAGGGTAGAACACAAGAGAAAAACAAAACTAACCCCTTACAACTCTCTACCATTGTATCCAATGTGTACACAAATATTTAACCATCAAAGTACCTCTTTCACTAGGCACGGAAGTCCTTCACAATTAAGCTCATAGTGTCTATCAAATTGAATCAAACAAAAGTATGAACGATATTCGTTTGCATTGTTACATAATACATTGCAGATCTGTGTGCATATAGGAGTTTAAACACTAACTCTAACCTTGGAAGCTCCAATAGCAAAGGGTAAACAGCTTCATAAGGGTTTTTCCAACAGAGCTGAAATATACATTTCCTTGAATTGGGCACCTTTGTCCAACTTACGCCCCACAACCCACTTGATTTTGTTATATCCGAAGCTTTCAATCATTGGCACATACACATCGAGTTGCGATTTGACGCAGAAGAAATGGTCCAGCCGAAAATTCCACCTAGGTGAAGGACCCTGTAGATGTCATACAGTATGAAATCCAGAAGAGTGTTGGGGATCTAGTTGCTGAGGATGTGCATGGAATGAATGAGATCCAGTCGTGTTGTCGAAGAAGGGAAGGCACTGCGAGATGGTGAGGAACATGAGAAGCATCCCTCTGGATGCGATGAAGTTGTTGAAAGGCCCGTCTAAATTCATGGAGGTGGTCACGATCGTCACATTGTGCTCGCGCATTCTCATGGCGAAGGTCGTCGTGCCACCGCCGATGTCGACCCCGATCCGGATCGTGCCCTTCTTTAATTCCAACACTTGGTTGATGCTGAAGTGTAAGGGATTGGTGGAGTTGAGCCATCTGTACTTCTTGCGGTAGGCGAGGTCAAAGCAGTCCTTGCAATCGGACCACACGCCCTTCTGGTTCTTGCTCTCGATGAGGCAGTCATAGCCCTTGCAGTGTAGGGCGTCCACATGATGTTGGAATCCGCAGGGGTGCTCCACATGCTCTGCGGGAAGGGGAAGGGCTATGTGTAGTTTGCAGGCGTGGGAGGGAAGCGGCATGCGGGGAAGAGGCTCGCACCCCCAAAGCATGAGTGTCTACGCCAGAATGTCGTCATCGGGGCATTGCCTCCCGACTCAATAGTCCATGTATTTCCGCAGCTCCTCCTCCATCATAATGCATGGATGCCCCATCAGAGCATAAATTGTGTCCGAGTTGAACACGCGGTTGCGACCCAACGGAAGCTTGTGCCCTGCACTGGTTTCCTTCAATTCTCCCAGCAGATCATCCTGTGCTAGAGTAGTTAAGGCAATAAACACAGCCAATCTTGAGCCACACAAACCGATGTAACACCGCATCATACAGTACACCATTAAATGAATAGAAGTACATCCCCTTTCCCTCAATAGTGCCAAATAAAGGGGATCACTAATAGACCTTGCCATAACACAAAAATTAAAACATCAAACTTTAGTTCAGCCCATTTAAATACAGATGGCAAAATATGATTGAACAAAATGCAAATAACTAATTGTTAATGTGAAGACAATATCCTTGCCTTCGGCAGGATAATAAAAGGAAAATTAGTAATCCAAACAAAATGACCCTCAATCAGAATGGTGTAAAATTAAGATGCATTTAAACTGGTAAAATAATCAAATTATGATGTAATGAAAGCCCAAATTTACAATATTCTAATTTTCTAAAAATCATCATAACTAAAATAAGCATTAAATAAATTTAATAATTAAATACAAAAACAAAGAGTTAAAATTAGACATAAAAACCATCAAACTACCAAAGGTGACACCTTTGAATCTCTTATAAAAATCATTATGAAAAAATTATAAATAATAAAATAAATAAATTTAGCTTTTACTTGGATTTTAGTGCTAAAATTAAAACCCATTTGGATTCTTATCACTTCAATAAAAAAATCATTCAGAATTTAACCACTAAAATTAAAACCCATGTAAATTTTAACTAGTAAAATGCATTAAATTAGATTTTTTCCAATTAAATTAAAGAAAATGTGCATTTATACATTGAAACACCCACACTAACTATGTCACCGACATAGCCAATGGGGTGGGAGTGGTGCGGTCAAGTCACACGATTGTGTGCTTGCCCACCCAGTTTCAAATCCCCCCGAGGCACAATCCTCCTCGGAGGTGGTTTCATTGCTAGAGGCGGCATCTCTGCTCGTGCTGACACTGGTGGTTACTCCTCACTGCTGACGTTGGTGGCTTCTCCTCTCGTTGTCAATGCTGGTGGCTCCTTCTCCTCTCGCTGCTGACGTTGGTGGCTACTCCGCTCACTGTTGTTGCTCCTCTTGTTGTTGTCGTGGTTGCTCCTCTCACTGCTGACACTTGTGGCTGCTCCACTTGTTGTTGATCTGGTGGCTGCTCCTCTCGTTCTGCCGACGCTGGTGGCTGTTGTTTCTAATAGTTGTCCCACTCATTGCGATTGTTGTCGATGGTCGCTGCATCTTCACTATGGTTTCATGGTTGCTTCAATTGGGTTCCTAATAGTGGTCCCCTTCATTGTAACCAAGTTGTGGATTCTCTCAAAAATCCTCAAGTGTACAAGGATGCGGGTCCTTTCAAACACCCTCAATTTACCCTCAATCCAAAAAAAAAAAAACTATGTCACCGACATATACATCGAGATATTCTTAGTCAAATTTCAAAGCCAAGAGCTTCACCTTGTGCACAATATGCATTTAGATCTACTACACACAAATGATGTATTACCAAATTAGACTACTCCATTAAACACACTCACCCTTCATAATCCTCCCTGAATCTGTCCACAACCCTCTTCCTCAACTCCTTAGGCATATAGTTGAGTCGCATTGTCTTGAGCACAATTGTTCTTGTTGGCCTCCACATCATTGCTATTAAAAATGGTTAGAGAGAAGATACCAATGATGACTTGGAGGGGTGATTTCAATTGACAATTTTTTTATCTCTGCTGTTCACCCCTCTACAAAGAGCTCCTCTCCTTCGCCCTGCATTTTGCCATCTTAGATAGGTCCAATCAACCTTTGCATTAGGGAGCAACTCGACACTTAGATCAGTTCTTCTTTGCAAGGGTCATAATGTGTGAGCTCCTCAAGTGACTCGACCTTTGTTTTGCCTAAAAGCAAGCCCTAACTACCTTTTCTTCGAGCTCCTTCTTTATGCATACAAACTAAGCTAATCCAATTATCTCAACCCCTAGCTTGTCTACACACCTTGAACTCGAATTGATCTAAGTGATATGGATCAAGATCATTGCGAGCCTATCACGCCCTTTAGCACCAATGTGGCTCTCATAGATCATGCTTGACACCCTACATTGTGAGTCACTAATTGAGGTCACCCTTTGAGATCAGTTTAACACTTTTCTCTAGGCTTGATTAACTAAAATTGGGATTTTAAGTGCTATTGTATAGTTAATCTAATTAGACACAATAATGAAATAAATGACGTGATTTAGAGTACTAAAATTAAGTATTTAATTTTGTTATTGAAATAAAATTAAATAATGGAAATAAAAGGGATAGAGTACTAACCTCGGAATTAACTTACCTTGTTGTGTGTTGGATCGGGACAAGATGATGTGTAGACTAGATAGAGTGTAACTAGATAGCTTCTGACTGGAAAAAGTTGAGGATTTAGGCGAACCGAGGTGCGTGGTATGATAATGGGGCGCCCTAGTTTGTGATCTAGGCATTGTACTTTACATAAATACTCGGGATCTGAATTTGATTGTGTCATAAGACCTTTGCAATACCTTTGTTCTGTCGTGCGTTCGTTGTTGTACTTATTTGTGTCACTAATAACCCGATATGAAGACCTACACCTGTAAAATCCCATACAAAGCATCAATTCCTAAAAAATAAATATGCAAAGGAAGGGGTTAGACTGACCTTATCTGCCACAATGGTGGACTTACGACTACGCGTTACACTACATTCCGGACTCCAATGTAGTTTTGGGTGCTTATGTGTGTAGTGATTTGCTTAGGATGCCCTAGCGCTTGATGACGCAAAAATAGGGGCAATAACTAGATGTAAAAATGCAAATGGTGGATGGAATAGAAAGGATACAACCCTTTCCCCTATGCTTGTATGATGCGTATGTAGTAGATTCCCAAATGCATTCCCTTGCCTTAGTATGTAGTTGTCCTTGATAGTAAGATGTCCACCCATAATGTAGTGAGTATGTTATGTTTATATAGGGATCTCTTGCTCAAATTTCAACACTTATGACTTGAAACGTCGACTACCTCCTAGGGGAATGCACGAGATAACAACAAAGACTGACCTCGAAAAGATAAATTAGATCCATGAATTACAAAAACATGGGTGCCCAAAACCATGAACAGGAGCGCCTCGATGTGCCCCAGTCTGACCTTAGGCACCGGGTTATACACTAGAGACAAGAAATGATCAAATAAGAACATGTGACACATGCTTTGAGAGACAACCAAAACCATATAGACAACTGATGACCATGTATGACAAGTGACTACGACGACTAACTAACTAATGAAAAAACTAAGGAATAGGTCATTAATGAATACTTTTATTACATGAGATCCATATATAAAATAACATACCCGCGGTTTAAATGTAATAGTAAGTGTGTGATTTTATGACTACATTTTCCCCCACGTTATGTTGGTGAGAGGAAAGCTTAGTAACATAAAGTAGATAGAGATGTGTACCTGAATAAAGTCAGAGAAGCCCGTGTTGTA
The DNA here is from genome assembly GCA_018340775.1 of Taxus wallichiana var. yunnanensis. NCBI lineage: Eukaryota > Viridiplantae > Streptophyta > Pinopsida > Cupressales > Taxaceae > Taxus > Taxus wallichiana. The sequence goes on along the minus strand of CM031236.1, from coordinate 480,929,052 downwards.
GAAGAATACGCAGATGTGTAGTAGGAGCATGTCGATATAACTATAAAGTGTGCCTAACCATGGATCAGTGAGTTGATCCATGTAACATAACGAAAAAGCATAAATGTCATGATGAAATGTACTAAACGAATGTGATGATTAAGATGTATGATGATTTCAAATGAGGTATAATGACGAATAGGTGGGTAGGGAATGATCAGTTCCCAACCCAAGCGTTTGCATACAAATGATTAACCGAAGGATTTGGGCGTCCCTAGCGCTAGAGGAAGAGTATAGGGAGAAAAATGTGTTATTCTCCAATCTTTAACTACATCCCCAAGATTTAGCCATTGCAGACGGACTCATATCAAATTTTGTGGTCTTTGGATCCAAATGATTTCGATCAAACAGTTGACCCATATAGGATTGATATATGGAAGTCACTCTTGCCCCCACTCTACGGGTGTCACCACAATATGAAAGCTTCCAAGTTAGGTCATCTAGAAGCGAATACAAGATGAAAATGGTGGCTCCCAAGTTATGTCATCTGGAAGGAAACATGAGATGAAAAGATGGATTCCAAGTTAGGTCATCTGGAAGCAAGTGCAAAATGTGAATGATAGCTTCCATGTTAGGTCATCTGGAAGCAAATCATATTAGTGATAATAGGGCTTCCAAGTTAAGTCATTCGGAAGTAATTGTTAATGATAATAAAGCTTCCAAGTTAGGTCATCCGGAAGCACACACAAAAATGTATTATGGCTTCCAAGTTAGGTTGTCTGGAAAGCAAACACAAAATATAAAATAATTTCCCAAGCTAGGTCGGGTTGAGTAGATGAAAGTGGGATACTTAGCAGAAGGCACACAGAAGGTTCGTGCGTGAGAGCAAGGTGCAATCAAAGGCACACAAGGATAGGGAAGGATATGCTCACGAAAGACAAGGGCGGTCGGGACTTTGTCGTTTCACATGAGCGAGGCTATTTTGGAGATAGCGTGCCGAGCACACAAACCAAGTAAAGACTTGCACAACACGCATCAACTATTTTTGGAAGAGTGGATACTAAGCACTTTGTATGGGTGCTAGCTAAGAATAGAATTACTACTACCGATTATCCGGAAGAGGTATGTTGTTAGGGCATTTGCATGTGTGGCTGTGATTGTAAAGGTGCATGGTTATTTTCAACATGCGACCTATTTTTGGAGTTATGCAAGCGGTGAAGGGAAAGTCCCCACCCTTATAAATATGTAATGATCTGCGTAGTATAGTAGTGTGTGAGAACTGAATTACTATGAAGTTATGCTACCAAATCGATCTTGCGCATAAGCTATGGTATTATCTATTGTAATGAGCTTCGTGTATTTATTGTGTTTAATATTGCATGTTTGACTTCATTATGGTTATCATTTAAATTTGTTACTCTTTAGATCTAGATCTGAACATGCTCTGTATAATGTTGTATTAATCTCGGATATGAATGCATTAAGTCTTCATCATGTTAACATCCTACAACAACAACCCTAAAGAGGGGCTTGGTACCTTTGCGCGCTTCGGGTGAGCACTTAGTCTAGGCTGAGTGATGTGTCAGCGTGTCTAGGCTTTTATTGGTAAATTATAGGTTACATCATTGGTTTCGTTGCCAGGACCTATTTTTTCGATTGTTTTTAGGATGGTTTGTGATGAAGACATACCGGTTGACCCTAGCAAGTGTTGAGGAGTGGATACATGATCTAGAAGAAGAATATGCACGGAGGTTCAACACCGGATCTGAGTTTAATGCACGCGCATGGGTGGAACAAAATCTGTATGACAGTTTGTATGAGAGCTTCTTCACTATTTTTCCAGTAGAGCTATACGAGTGGCTGATTGCTTATGCGTCTAAAAGGAATTGGAGGTATTGCACACTTGTTTGGACGCAGGAAGAATTTCAGGCCTTCTATGATCTTGATCTAATTTGGACACGCGTTGTGGATACTTGGTTTCATGGTGTTCTGAACAACTATATTCTGGAGTACTCAATTTCCACCTATTCTTGCCCAAAGGTAGCAAAATTCCAATTTTTACGATATCCTAGGGGAACTTACCTGCAAGGCATTCCACTAGTGATCAAAATTTGATGGTAACTCGAACTTGGAAAGAAACTCGGTGGATAACTAAACACCACCATGCGTGAGGGTAGGAACAAGTTTGATGAAAGATGGTAGACCTAGTGATAGAAAGGTAGAGAGAGGAAAGGTAGCTTAAGTATAATGAGGCGCGTAAGAGGGAGATAGAGAAGCAACATAATGTTACAGAGTGAATGGCATTGTGGAGAGAGATGGCCCACGAAGGATTTGAAGTTCACGCATAAGATGTGGAGCTAGAGCATCAAGAACTCTCCCATTTGGGAAAGCATGACAGGGAACCCCCTTCGACCTCACGTAGAAGCACACCAGCAGAGACAAACTGGTCCGCGGGCACACATCTGAATCTACCTGACAACCTTGCCCTTACACTTGGTCTTCTAGCATCTAGTACGACAAATAGTCAGCAAACAAATTTAGGCAATGAGAGAGTAGGAGTAAGTCATATAACAAGCACATCGATGGTGGTGCAAACATCTTCGTTGTTGTTTGGAGGTAACTTTTCAGGTGTATCATCCGCACAAAATTTAAGTGCGCATAATTTTGGACTCACTTCTGGGAGTGGTAACACTTCACAGACTATAGAGTGTGCGATTCGATACTACTATTGGGATACGGGGAAGTACATCTTCAGTCCGACTCCGATTACGGGTTAAGAATCGGGAGGTATAGGTGGTTCTAGTTTTGGTGGATATGGTGGTTCTAGAGGTAGAGGAAACATAGGAGGTTCTAGATCAAGCGGGCAAGGTCCGTACCAACCCCATAATATTTACATGGAAATGTCTCTTCATCTTCCAAAGTATAGGCGCATAATGAGATGATATTGAACATGTGCACATGTGTGAAATCATGTGGTGCACAAAAGGAATCACGGCTTCTGAGTGCAAGGCAAGTCAATTCGCTACTACGTTACAAGGGCATGCACACACAACTAGTACAAAATTTTTGACCCTGATTAGACTTGCGTAGACTATGCAACTTCAAAAGATGTTTTCCTTAAAGAGTTTCACATCCCTGAGTTCGAGCAGAAGAGTATAAGCGCGCTCAAGGATATTAAGCAACGCACTACTGAGAGTGTCAGAGAGTATGATCTCCATTTCAAAACGCTTTTGTCTAAGCTTTCTTATGACATTCATGCAAGCCAACATGCGCAATGGTTTGTTGGAGGTCTGATTACACCTTTTAGAAGGCGATATCACATAAGACATATATTGATCTGCGCAAAGTACTTGAAGTAGCTTTACGCACTGAGGTAGTTGGAAGTATAGACACTGGGGTGAGCCCATTTTTAGAAGCATATATCATAGCTATGGCGAAACAATTGGAGAAGCTATCGGCAAATTCAGCACATGAGACACACACGGGGATTTGGTGCACATATTGTGAAGTGGAAGGTCACACAAAGGATAGTTGTCCCCAGTAGATCAGTATGCTCATTGTTGTTAGACTATGAGATATGTCATTTAAACCATGATGTTAGTCATTGCCCATTATTACAATGCACAATAAGGAAGAACGTCTCATGCTACTGTAAAATTTGTAGGTCCACAACTCACGACACGGAAGACTGCCGGTTGATTGGTCAGATCCATGATGTTATATATATTGGTGTACGGCAGACATGAGTATCAGATAACTCTAAAGGTAAGAATGAGCATCAAGATTGAGATCACAATCAAGTGCGCTATGATCGGAATGAAGGGCATTTTGAAGGAGGTCGTGGCAGAGGTCAAGGATACCATGGTGGATTCGGAGGATGAGGCCATGGTGGTGGACAAGGCAAGTTCCCTCATAGAACATGTTATACATGTGGATCTCCTGACCACTACATGTGTGAATGTCCTCAGAATATTACATGTTCTTTCTGTGGAAAGAATCATAGTTATGAGGAATGCCCAGACTTGTATGAGCATCTTAGTAAGCAGCATAAACAAGAAAATAAAGGTGCAGGGATGGTTAGGATACAACGTGCTATGGAAATCAGGGGATGCCCAAGTTGGAACCAAAATTCAAGGCATTACCGATAAAGATCACTACCCGTGTTGAAGCGGCGTGCACCAAAGAAGCATTACAACATAAGCCTACCATCACTAAGGAGGAGGTTTTACATGCATGGTACCCAGATCCTGTCCATCAGAAGGAGGTTTATCAGAAACCATGGAGGTACTTAGAAATCTTCAGGGTGAAATACAGTATTTAAAGGAGCAATCACGGAAGATGGAGCAAAAGAAAGCAACAGAAACGGTCCAATCTGATATGGATGACTTGAAAGAAGTGTGCAAGATGTTGCGCCAGGAGAATATCATTCCACTTTGTTAGGAAATTGGTTAAAGGAAACACTCGCATGCAAGTATTGAGACTAGATGACAAATCCTGCATGCAAATCTTCCCCCTCATAGCTTAGATTATGATAAGGAAATCACTTTAAATGTTGTTGTGGATGGGTGGCTTTTGAGTAATATATTGATTGATACAGGTGCAGAAGTCAATGTTCTTACTTTAGATGCATGGGTACAAATGGGGAGACCTCCATTACAGCCATCTTTGAATGTATTATTCATGGCTAACTAGACTAAGGCCACTCCCATCGAGTTTTAAAAGATGCATCCATTACCATATAGGGAGCCAAGTTCACTGGAGATTTTGAGGTTTTAGCACTGACAAAGGTAGATAGCTTCCCAGCTCTACTTGGGCATCCTTGGTGCTATGCAAATAATGTTGATCTTCAGTTCAACAAGGGTTATATCAGTTTTGAAAATAAGGAGGAAATAGTTATTATCCCTTTAACAAATGGAAAATCTACGCCCTATGTTGAGCCTTTGAGTGAGGAAGACCTAAATAGGATTTATGTACGCGTCGTCCGAGGACCCAGAGGTGCTTGAGCCATCTAAAGAAGGAATTCTTTAGTGGGAAGATGCACAGTCTATTAGCGATACTACAAGTGTTGCTTGTGATAATTGGGCTCATAGTACTTATGAGTTAGTAGGGCACGAAGTAAAGATCACATTTGTGTAGGACAATAGACCTTGTTATATCAGGAGAATAGGTAACAACTCGGTACCTCATTACACTAGAGAAGGAGATCCTATGGTATTCCTGCACGCCATGGAGGAGCAGTGGATAGACCAGTTGGAGAGACGAAATATGCTAGCACACACCCACGTGTGGGACAATAATAGCGTCTTTGGTGGGTGGTTCATAAGGATAATCTTGTAGGATGGAATGAAATTAGGATTGATCTTGCTACTAGATTCTTTAGGAGAAATGCACCTACTCAAATCTACACGTATCATGGTAATCAACTTATTCAACACCACGTTTAGTAGTGTGAGAGACTCTGGATAGAGGGGTAGGAAGCTTTACCACCTTCGCTCTGGGTGCACAAGTTTTATTCCACTTTATAAGGTTGCGTGCATGCTTGGTATGTATATGCGGAACTCCATAGAGAGACTGGAAATTGGCAGGATTTAATTGCAGGAATGACCCAGATGTTTGAATTTTCTCTACTAAACCTTCGGTAGAAGAGGCATTAAAGGTTATAAAGCGTTTAACTATGGGAGATAGTGCCAAGGCGGAAGAACTCATTCGGAGTTATTTGATGAAGGGGACTCAGGAGCACGTTTTTTGAAGAAATAGAGATAGATGCCACATTACTTAGGCATGCTTTCCTTGAGAAGGAAAAAGGAAAGATGGTCTACTTAGTGGATGATGAGGAAGTAGAAAATCTGGATGCATAACATTCAACATGTAGGCATGAGGTTTTAGACTGTGTAGATAAGACCATAAACCTATGAAGACAAAGAAAGTGAATATTATATTAGATCTTTGAGCCTAAGGAGACAATAATTAGGGACTATTGGTCTTACTCAAGTGGCAAAAATTAGTAAGTTACTACGGGATTATAAGGACTTATTCCCTCACGGATACCACGAACTCAAAGGCATGCATGAATCGTTAGGAGAGATGAAGATAAAGCTTAAGGAGGGTGTGCACCCAGTCAGAAAGAGACCTGCGTGATGAACCCCAACTTGTACGAAAAAGTCAAGGAAGAAATTGACAAAATGTTGAATTATGAAATCATCAAGCCCCTGGATGAGTCCGAATGGGTTAGACCAATGGTGATTAGTATAAAAAGGATGGTCAAATTAGGATTTGTGTGGACTACATGGAGCTGAATGTTGCATGTGTGATTGATCCCTTTCCTACACCATTCACTGAGGAAACACTAGAAGGCATTACAGGGTGTGAAATCTATTCATTTACAGATGGATTCTTTGGGTATCATCAGGTTAGGATTGCACAGGAGGACTAGGAAAAGACTAGTTTTACTACCGAATGGGGCAACTTTTCTTATCTTTGCGATGCCATTTGAGTCCGAAAAATGCGCATGTTGTATTTTCGTACATAGTTGTCTAAGCGTTTAAATATTTTATTCACAACTTCTTGCAGGTTTATTTAGATGATTGGATAGTGTATGGACTTGTTAAAGATCATTGTGACAATCTGCACTTAATGTTTGAAAGATGTAGACAATTGAGTATTTCTTTGAACATCAAGAAATGTGTATTTGCTATGCCATTTGGAATATTGTTAGGGCACATTATCTACAGGAAGGTTTTTGGTTGATCCAACTAAGGTGGTAGTCATTATCGACCTAGAAGAGCCTACCAGTCAAAGTGAGGTGTGTGGATTCTTGGGTCACACTGGGTATTATAGAAAATTTATAAAGGGGTATGCTAAGGTTGTCGCACCTTTGGAGGAGTTACTAAAAGGAAAAGGGATGTTCTACTGGGGAGAACCGCATCAAGCGTGCATTCGAGACATTGAAGGAGAAAATTATGACAATGCTCATTTTGTGCTTTCCTTCATGGGACCGACTGTTTTCATGTACATGTGGACGCCTCTAACATGACCATTGACATGGTGTTGGCTCAACTTGGAGAAGGTATTATAGATCATCCTATATGTTTTGCTAGTAGAAAGTTGACTCCTGCAGAGCATAATTATACAACTACAAAGCGCAAAGCTTTGTCGATGATCTATGCTCTTCACAAATTTAGATAGTACCTGCCAGCAACACCATTTGTATTTTATATCGATCACATGGTGTTGAAGTATTTCGTAAAAACTCATTTTACGAGGGTGCGTATGCGAGATGGGTACTCTTATTCCAAGATTTTGATTTCACGATTTTGGTAAAACTAGGGAAAAGTAATTCTTGACCGAGATCATCTATCCGAATACAATCGGGAGAAGAAGCACATGCAATTTAAGATACCATGCCCGATGTACGCTTATACAGTTACAACGCATGCCATCAAAATTAGAGGACATTGTTGTCTTTCTACGAACAGGTATGGCGCCAGAAGGAATGAAATCCTTAAAGAAAAAACAACTTGCTATACGCACGACACCATTTATGTTGATTAACAAAGTGACTATACAAGCTAGGTGAAGATGAAGTATTACGTCACTATGTCTTGGAACATGAGCACACAAATATCACAGATGAGGCTCATAGTGGTATTGCAGGTGGGTACTATGTAGGTGATGCCATTGTGCGCAAGATTCTACTCGTTGGATTATGGTGGGAGACCCTGTATAAAGATTGCAAGGCTTGTGATCACTTGCATCGGCGCCTTGGGAAACTAGGTCAACGTGATGAAATGCCTCTAAGACCTACTACTAGTACAAAACCATTTGAGAAATGGGCTATAGATTTTGTGGGTCTTATTTCACCAGATGCGTGCAGGACTAGATCACGCTATATCATTACTTGCATAGACTATCTAACAAGGTGGGCAGAAGCAATGCCTATAAAGGATTGTACAACAACTACAACAACCAAGTTTCTATGGGAAAATATTATTACAAGGTATGGATGCCCTTTAAGTTTGACCAATGATAGGGGCACACATTTTCTTAATGAGACAATCAAAATTTTATTGGATGAATTCATGATTGCACACCATAAGACTACACCCTTTCATCCTCGGGAAAATGGCACTTTGAGGCTTTCAAAGCAAGATTTTGAGCAGGACATTGATAAAAATTTGTGATGTTGGAAGAAAGGATTGGGATGATAAAATTTACAGATTTGGGTGTATAGAACAACTTACAAGCGGGTAAACAAGGCCACACCTTTTTAATTGGTGTTTGGCATAGAAGCAATTCTTCTTATGGAATTCATGTTACCTTCTTTGCGTATTACATGCACCTGGAGGTATAGGTGATGAGAAATCATTAGAAGAACCGATTGACAAGTTGATTAAGTTGGATGAGTGACGACAATAGCACGCTGGAGTTAGAAGCAAGAAAAATTCAGGTAGAAAGCATGGCATGATAGGCACATTAGGGACAAAAAGCTTGAGATAGGAAAAATGGTGCTCCTTTATGATTCTAAGTTTTTGCGCCATCCAGAAAACTCAAAGTATATTGGTTAGGACCATATGTTATCACTCACATACTTGAAACATGATCTTTTTAGTTAGAAACACTTGATGGAATACGGTTACCTGGTTACTTCAATGGGAGTAGGCTGAAGCCCTACTATAAATAAGTCTTCTTGGTGTTTGTAATAAGGCAGTATTGCCATTTAGATTAGGTTTTCAATTATGTATTCCCTTAATGTATTTCCTTCTTCATCGCTATGCTTTGTCAATTTAGTTGTTGTTTTGTGAAATAAGTGTGTTTACACACCAGAAGCTAATTACCATTTGTAATATTTTTATGCGCAGAGGACTGCACATACCATTTGTGTGGGGTGGTTATTGAGAAATGGGTACACATAAAGGAACAAACTTGTACTGAAGTGCTATTCAAATTTTGAAGAGTTGGTGAACAAAAGATTGCTTCTAAATGAGGACCATGGATGGAGATAAATGAAGGAACAATATAATGCAAGGTAAGCGGTGGCCGTGGAGACTACCAGGAGAAGGCATAGTGATGAGGTACTTAGGCACATAAAAGGGCGCTGAAGAAAATCTTGTAGCCAGAAGGTAGGAAGGCATGCTAAAAGGTTATAACTGAGGCACGAAGATGTACCGTACGGAAAATTGTGAAAAGGGTCAATTAATGAGGAATGTTTGTAGGTGAAGGAGCAATAAATGCACCAACTTTTTGAAAATATATATAAGGAAGGGATACAAGTTCATTTTACCATTGTAAATTGCAAAAAATTGAAAGAGCTAAGTGTGACCAAGGCTGAGCGAAGAGTATTGAGGTGCAAAGAGTGTGAAACTAGACGTGAGGAGCAGATTTGTGCGCAGGAGAAGCTTACATCCCCGTTGGTGAAGGGTTTGAGTGAAGCAAAGCATTCAAAAGAGCTAGGGCACACAATTTCAACTAGGGCACACAGATTCGAGCTAGGGTTTGAGTTTGCACGTTGTAGAAGATAGAAGGCGAGCATTTAAGGACGAACGGGTTGTGATTTATAAATGGCACCAAAGAAAGCACTGTCATAGGAGCCAAAGGGAAGAAGAAGATAGAAGTAGAGGTTGAAATTGCTCCTGAGAGCAATTTTTCAGAGATCTGATACCCAAAAGGTGTGATAGTGGAACAAGAATGGGATTCTCATGTCTGAAAGTGCAAGATCAGTGACTATAACCACTGCACATCAAATAACAAGAAGGAATTAGATGCGTTGTTGAATACAAAGACAAACAAGTGCACAATAGAGGACATGTCGGTGTATGATGACACTAGAGAGAAGTTATTAAAGTAGATTGGAGTTTACCAATTATACGAGCTTCCATATTTCGGCAAGTATGAACCTTTGTACCAGTGGTTGATGAGCAGGGTACATGAAGATTTCTTCTATTTCATCGACGTAGGGTAAGGATTATAGCCGCTCTGATTTCAACTATAACAGATTGAGGGGCATATGAGTGGACCTAAATAGTGACTTGACAGATAAAGTAGCCATCTTGGAGACGCGGAAGGAGTTAGGATACACCAAAGGTCCACGCGAATGGATATCGACAAACTGAAGAAGTACCCAGTGGTACGGTAGTTGCACATCTGGTCACCAAATTAAATGATCAAGAGAGATGGTCCCAGGTGAACACAATGTGGTTACACATTGCAAGGAGAATGTCACAGGGAAAAATCTACAATATATTAGGCTACATTGTGGACACTATCATTGAGGAAGCACACACAGTGAGAGAATCAGTTTCAAGCGTTGTCTTATTATCCTTGGTATTTTTGGAGATCGAGTGCCCGATGGGCCAAAGAACAAGATCTGGGAGTACCCCATGCAGAATAAGTCCTTTGCAGAAATATTTGAGAAGTACTTGTGTGAAGGGTCAATGAGTGGGTCCTTCAAGCAGGGCGAGAGATGTGGTATGACAGGCTCCATGCGGTGTTTTAAGAGGAGTGATGCATCCCCAAGGAGTTACCTTCGGTGGTGGGCAAGGTAGTCCAGTTCGCAGTATATTAGCACTTTTACATCGCATGGTTTACGATGAAGGATGGGACTTGGAGCCCCTAGTGTAAGTTGTCATATGCCTTCATAATGCGCTACTTCCAGGCATCACCATCAATTCAACAATGCGCGACGCCTAAATTTTGTTGCAGACAAGGTAGACTGCGACTACCACACATTGCGTAAGACTTATGTCTATCCAAGGCAGACCACCTACATAGAGAGGCTAATTTCAGACGTGATAAGTATGAAGCCCATGAGTTTGGTGATTGGAGATAGTGGGGCCACACTTATCTACCTTTAGCTCAAGCCTAAGTTGGAGGGTAACAAATATGTGGAGAATGAGTTCGTGCTTCCAGGGCCACCTAAGGGAAAGCATACAATGGAGAATGTACCAGCTCCAAATCCCACTAAAACTATAGAAGTAGATGATGAAGAGGAAGAGCGTGAAGATAGTGGTGGCTTGGTGCATAGAGGACAAAGGTAACCCTCGGACAAGGTAGAATCTGAGCGCGCAAGTACTCCACCCTAAACATAAGAAGAAGGGGATGAAGAATTGGAGGTAGGAGTAGACCCTAAGAACACCGCTTTAAGAGGGTATTCAGACGAACAAGGACTCAAGGCACTACTCCCTAGTTAGTGTAGAGATCACCGCGACTCTCTCCACAAAAGGAGACAACTGAGAAGAGAAGGAGAAAATTGAAGTTGAACGAGGAGGCAGAAGATTCTGAGGAGAGCGCGCCCAAATCTCCTACACCACCAGAGGACGTGGAAGAGATGAAAGATGAAGATGTGAAGAATGAAGGAGAAGGGGTAAAGGAAGAAGAGGCAGGACCAGATAATGCTCAAGACATAGAAGATCCAACTCTAAATCTTGGTGCGCCAATTCCTAAGGGGCCAAGAAGTAAAAGGACAAGTGGAGAGTTTATTGTTCCATCTTTGGGATATGCTGAGGACACAAGTAAAATTGTCCACACCTATGTTCGAGAAACGGTGAGCCCTAAGGATTTAAATGGATGGGAGTGGTGGATGAAGACATGGCTACCACGTGCACATGGAAGCAACTTTCTTGTCTACATGCACACACACATGGACGAGCCAGACTTTGACGTATGCGAAGAATCTTGTGTGTCGAGAAGGTTAAAGAAGGCACCTCAAACCAGACATATAATTGTAAAACCCATTGTTATGTATGATGAGCATGTAAGTAATGCCTTGGTCAAAGTATCTGCAGAGGTGTCACGAAGGAACATACACAAATCGACACTATAAAAGCGTTGAGAGAAGAAATCAAGGCCAAAAAAGCGAGAATAAACTTTTAAGGACTATCGAACATGATCAGGACTCGGAGCATCTTCATCGAGCGAGTGTGTCATCATGTCGCTCTGCAGTCTTTGGTTCAAGATTCCTTTCTTGCACTCGAGCCAAATTCTTGATAAAGTGGTCATCCCCATCTTGATTGGAGTGCGAGATGATGTCTTGTAGGGTATAGGTAGTGATCCAAGATTTTCAAATCTTGATCTCGGGACAGTGGCCTTACGATCATTGTATGATGTAGCGAGATACGTCTCCATAGCGTAGCATTTGGCCTTTCAACCAGCATTTACGACAAATTAGTCTTCACATAGTAATGAACCTTGACAAACCAAGGTATCTTACATTGTATTAGTACATTTCTAGCTACATCTGGATGAACATTCATTAGAGGAGAATTAGACAATTTAGTTGGTAAATATTTCAGTAAGAAAAATTTAAAATGCTTTGGGAAAGATACTTCCTGTCGCCAATTGCAGGAGGTCGATTCCATAGATCAAAGTGGAGTGGATGTTCTTCAGTCCACAATCTGGAATATTCGAATCGCCATAGGGTATCTTTTTCTCGAGTACCAACCGTGCAAGACGAGCCCTTCAACAGGTAGATGATCGGGCTGCTCCATAGTGTAGGATGATCGCCATTGCCAATGAAGGCAACACTTTACCATAGGTTCCTGTATTGAATGGAACTGTCTTCCTGGTATTTCGGGGTCGAAGAATCTGCACTCAGTATCAGACATAGCAAATTCTTGTATGGAGATAAAGTCTCTTGATAATAGAAGCGTCTGAGCTTCTCTGACATCCTGTTGTCGTTGATTGTGAGAGCATCAATCTGAGCCTTTGAATGTCTATAGTCCCATACTGTACCATGTGGCTCATGTATCACCCGAGTGACATTAATTACTTTTGCAGAGTTCAACTCACTACTGGCAAAGTCACCAATGCATTAGCCTTTCCAAATATATGCTCAACCGTGAACTCGAAATTATCAAACCACAGAGCCCATCTCGTAGTCTATTAAAAGTCAGTCTTATTGCGGGATCACCGCCATTCAACCTTTTTTTAAAATCCTTTAGATCGATCTAAGGATGAATGTTTCATTTTGCACAAAAAATAAAAAAAAGCTTTAATTGCCTTTTTAGTGCCAATAATTCTTTATGTGAAGAATGGTAGTTCATTTCGAACCTTGAAACGCACCGATGTGAATCTCTGAGATTTTCTCTTTCCCATCTTCACTCCTTTCTTTCAATATACTGCGCCCAAGATTGTTCACTCATCATCACACTCTATGATCTTTAATCTGGTCCGTAAAGACATAGGTGGAAGTTCTTGACTCGCTTCTTTATCCTTTGTCTTTGCACTTGTCATTTCCCGATTCCACCAGAGCTTCCTTCTTCAAGCGCTTATTGAGCAAGATACTCTGTCGAAAGAATATTCGGTAAAAACCAAAGCAATATAGTTGACACATCCTAGAAACGCTGCAGAATTGCTTTGCTTGTCTTGATTTCATCCGGGAAGTTCTGATTTTACTCGACAATATGCTTTTGCATTTCTATATGCCCAGAACTAATCTTTATGCCAAGAAAATCTATGTCTTCATTAAAGAGTTCAATCTTTGAAGGTGAAAGACATATACCATTTCTATAAACAACTTCATAGAATTTTTCTAAGTGCTGAATGTGCTCTTTGGGTGATTTTGAAAAGATTAAAATGTCATCAATGTAAACAATCAGAAATTCTGATAACTCACCAAAGATTTTGTCCATTATCTTTTGAAAGATGGATGGAGCAGTCTTTCAATCCAAATGGAAGCACTTTCCATTCATATTGTCCACCTGGAACAATGAAAGCAGTTTTATACATGTCTTCGGGCTTCAGGAAGATTTGCCAGAATCCGCTTTTGAGATCAAATTTACTATAGACCTTTGATCCTCTGATTCGGCTTAATAAGTCATCCTTGGCAGGAATAGGATGCTGCACAGGAGCTATATACTTATTTAATGGCTTGTAGTCAACTACAAGTCTCTTCTTATTTCTAATTTGCTCACTCCTTTTATTTACATAAAAGGCTGTGCATGACCATGGGGAATTTGATTCCTGAATAAATCCTGCTTTAAGAAGCTTGCTGATTTCCTCATGGCACTCTTTACGTTCTGAAGGAGGCATACCTTTGTGGTGTGCTCTGAACTTGGGAATGATTTCTTTTCCTTCATCATCTTTGATCAGCTGTAAATCAAGTGAACAGCTGTGCTTCTTCCTGTGAATGAAAGCATGAGGATTATCATTACAAATATTTTTCTTTATTTTAGAAGCAATCTCCTCAATACTTACCTGGCAGTTGGCTATGGATTTATGAATCCAAACATTGTTTACTGCCTTACTTTTCTCTGGTAAGGGCACTATTGACTGGAATGTATATCTTCTGGGAATCCTGACAGGAGGATTAAACAATGAAATATGTTTTTCTGATATACTGAAAGTAGAACATTCTTTTAAAAAGTCTACTCCTAACAGACAGTCATAGTTTTCCATGTTATGTAAATAGAAATCAATCTGCATGGAGACTCCTCAATATCTAACAAAACCTTTGCCATAGATCTGCATATAACTTCTTTTCTGTCAAACCTTATCTTTGTATGGGTATTTTTCCACAGCAATTTGGAATAGCATCTTTATCGAGCGGACTAATCTCTGCACCAGTGTCAATCATAGCATCAAGTATATAGGGTTTGATATTTGGTATGCAGATAGTTATTGCAATGAAAGGGTTTTGTGTACAACTTAATGTACATACCTCTGAACAATCTTTCTGAGAAGCTATGTGCTGATATGTATCTTCAAGAGATTCTTCAGCATCCTTCTTCTCCTTTTCTTCTTGGCCAGCAACCTTGTATATTCTTCAGTTGCATTTGCTATTACTTTTTCCAGTAACTCAAGCCTGGTTTTTCTCCAGGATCTGTAAACCTCAATAGAGGTTGAATGCAGTTTTGTATCTCCGGAAGATGACTGTCCTTGCTCAAATGTTGAATAAGTCTGGAGGACTAATTCTTCCACGACCTCTCCATGGTCCTGCTCTTCCTCTGGTAGGAACTTGACGTTGTCGGACTCTCTGTTGAAAAGGTGGTCTAACTGGAAATGGCTCGAAGGGCTCATCGTTTCTTCTTGCTCTTGCAGTCTACTCTGCTCGGCTTCTTGTTGTCTGACGTACTTATCTTGCATCTCTCTGAGTTTTTACTCAGAGCCATTTTTCTAGCAGTGTCCCATGGGGGACAACTATCATATTCAGATTGAAAGCATTCAAGTTGCTTTCTTAAGAGCTCTGCACTTGGAGGTATCATTGGATGTGCAAAATTAGTAACCATATTGATAGCAAAATTAGTAAATGAAGGAACGATCTTGCACTGCGCTATCATCTCATGCTATCATCATCATCGATGCTGCTTGAATCATTGCAATGTTCACCATCTAATGATACATATGAAATATCTGATGAAAAACTTTCAGAATCAGATACTAGTGCATACTCATCTTCATCTATGCCTTTCATGGATAAAGCATTTACCTTTGCTTTACCTTTAGCAGAATCCCTTTGCGGACACTTATTGGCATAGTGATCCTCTTTGCAGATATAACATGTAGGCTTAAACCTCTTGTGTTTACCAATGTTCTTGTATTTTCGAACTTGAACTTCTTTCTGGGCTGTCCATATGAATCTTTGAATTTGGATTTTTTGTATCTTTTAAATTTCTTTTTCTTTTTCTTTACGTACCTGACATCCCCCTTTGAAAATGAGCATTCTCGGCAGGAAGACTTACGGCGAGAAGGCGAAATTTCCAAATCTGGACATCCGAAAGGTTCTAAGGCATACTGTTCGCAGAAAACAGTGCCTAAAGCTTTCTGGTGTTTAAGCGCTGTTTGCGCTCCCATTTATCCTTGCATAGTTTGGCGTTGGTCTGATCTATGATCTGGTTTATTGCGCCAAAACTAAGTTCACTGTTTCTCAAGCCATGCATTGCTTTCTTGTATTGAGTCGCAAAGTATGGAGGAAAAGACTCAATATAACGAGACGCATAGTCTCATCATTAATGTTACCAGAGCTATAATATAGCTTCTGCATGGCTAAGCACTTAGTAATCCTTGACTCGTGTCATATCACATAATCCTTGCGTAAAAACATTCTTTGTATTCATTAGTTTGTCATCATCAATATTGCCTATGAATTCTTTGATGACTATTTGCGCAGTGAGTCTTTGTGTAACAGTTGCGAATGGATTCTTTGTTAGGAAGCAAATCCCACCATTCCTTTAATATGCCAACAAAACCATTGGCAAGTGTTGCAGCTATATTCCTAGGAGATCTTCCATATGATTCTAGTGGGTATTACCCCAACCTATCATAGCATGTACTATTTCTTTGATCTCTGGAATTGTTTTACATTCTACTCTGTAGAAATTAGGTCAAGGTTTGAATCTTTGTTGTATTATGTGGGTGTTCGATTAGATGTTTCACCCATCTGTTCATCAAACAATGGAGCTTCAAATGTAGGTCATTTCTACTTCTCTGATCCAAGAGATCCTTCTATCCTAAGCATGTTAACTTGTTTATCTTTGAAGAATAATGGCTTGTATTCTTCAAGTACCTCTTTATAAGATTTTTTGACAGAAGGACTAGCTAAAGCTGTAACATCTGACCATGACGCTGCACGCGTCCAATCTCCTTCCTTGGGAACTGTTAGCTTTGTATCTATTGCTTGTAATCTTGGCAGAATACGAGGAAGCTCATGAGTTAAACACTTCTGAATCTCATCTATTCTAGAATGTGTTTTCTCATTCTCATCTTGTAGAGTCATGCTACGCCGCATTCTATCAATTCATTTGTATGGCTCACCCGAGTGAAATGCAACTTTTATGCTAGTAGTATGGTCTACTAGTGGTTGAACCAAATCAGTAATTTTCGTGTGATTGCTTCTGGAAGCTCTGTAGAGACAATCCTATGATTGTGCTGAACTAAGGTCTCTACACGTTTAACTGATTTGTCAAGTGTATCAACTCTATCATTTAATAATTTGAGGGCACTTGCAGAATCTCCTTTCTTTCTTAATTCTATTGCCTTCAAAACTTTTTCTAAAGCTGATATTTTCTCGAATTTGATACAACTTCTTCATGGACTGCCTTAACGGCCTTATTAGTCCAATTAATCATCTTAGAGCTCTCTGAGGGCTCAATCTCCTTATTAACTGTTCTTTGGTACCGCAAAACAGACTTTTGGTTTGTCGAGATATCAACTCATGTTGATCTCAGAATAGCGCATAGAACTTGTACTTTCACTCAAAGCCATATTTATAGTTGGTCCATTTGATGGAGCATACCTTTGCTTACCAACTTCTCACAATCTGAGCACCATAAAAAATCTGTTGATGGGTCGTGCACAAGTGAATTGTGGCTGCAGAGAAATGTCTTCTCTGTGTTTGATTCTATAGGCTTCTGACTATTAGAACTTTCACCAACAGTAAAGTATGATGAATTTGAAGATACTGAGAATTGGATCTAGCTAAGCCTTTTCTGGACAGATCTAAACTGGAATTACTTCTGAAACTTAATGTCACATTACTTTTATTTTCTGTGACGGCAGTGGCATTCTCAAGTTTTGGTTTGGAGGACTGTATGAATTTCTTGGACAGAGTCCATTCCTTTGGACCTTTATATCAGACCATGAAATTAATTCGGGTTCTATTTTCTGACTTTCAAGATTTACGTGTGTCACCACGCTGCTGCCTTTGGACACACCGTGCTTGACGGCAGGGTACATAGTGTTTACCAATCTATAGATGATCTTATAATGGATCGCTAGAGGACAAGATCCAGACCGCATATTGATGCCGGTAGTAGCAAGATGTAATTTGAGAACATCTTGAAGAAGATCATCCTTGGTCAATGAAACTGGATAGTTGGGATAAACCTCGAAGGATATTGGACCATTATGGAGTCCTGTCTGAATTGCGGCTAGGAGGGAATCCTTAAAGTTGTCGAACCTAAGATCCATGAGACAACATAAAATAGAGGCATTAAGACCTCTACGAAATAATGGGGTTATTCCAATTTGAACACAGCCCACATGGGCAAACTTATATGTGTTCTGCTTCTTAAGATTCTTTACATCTGATTTGTCTATCAGTGGAATATTGTATTCACCATTATTTGTTTGGGAAACCTGAATGACTGACTCTCTGGTTTTGAAAACAGTAGACGCTAACAAATGAAATCTACTTATTTTAGAATATACTTCATTATAGGATTTTCTAGGTAATCTCCATTCTGGAGTAGGACTAGATTCATCAACAACATCAATATCAGAATTGATGGCAAAGACTTCGGAAAGATTGATCAGATCTTGATCATCATGTTCTACAGAAGAAGTACTGGGATTATTATCAGCCATGACTGGTACTAGACAAGCAAGGAAGCTAAGGTTAAACAAACGTCGGGCTTTCTACCTTATATATGCTGCGCTTAGACACACGGTGACTTACTTGAAGGATTTGCCTCACCAATTAACCTTTTCGATTCTTTGTATAAACTGTCTTCGCGAGATAGTAGATTCAAACCAAATACAAACTCGTATAACTTCGAACACTTTCTATCACTTTTCCTGGAGAACGGAACCCGGCTCGATAAACTCGAGCCATTTCCAGCTAGACCACCTTTTCAACGAGAGAGTCCGACAACGTCAAGTTCCTACCAGAGGAAGAAGCGAGGACCATGGAGAGGTCGTGGAAGAATTAGTCCTCGAGACTTATTCAACATTTGAGCAAGGGCAGTCATCTTCCGAGATACAAAACCAGATTCAACCTCTATTGAGGTTTACGAGATCCTGGAGAAAAACCAGGCTTGAGTTATTGGAAAAGTAATAGCAAATGCAACAAGAATATACAAGGTCACGGCAAGAAGAAAAGGAGAAGAAGGATGTCAAGAATCTCTTGAAGATACATACCAACACATAGCTTCTCAGAAAGATCACTCAGAGGTATGTACATTAAGTTGTACACAGAACCCTTTTATTGCCATAACTATCTCATACCAAATATCAAGCCCTATATACTTGATGCTATGATTGACACTTTAGTGCAGTAGATTAGTCCGCTCGAGACGACATGCTATTCCAGCTGACTGTTGGAAAAATACCCATACAAAAATAAGGTTTGACAGAAAAGAAGTTATATGCAGATCTATGGCAAAGGTTTTGTTAGATATTGAGGAGTCTCCATGCAGATTGATTTCTATTTACATAATATGGAAAACTATGACTGTCTGTTAGGAGTAGACTTTTTAAAACAATGTTCTACTTTCAGTATATCAGAAAAACATATTTCATTGTTCAATCCTCCCCGTCGGGATTCCCGAAGATATACATTCCAGTCAATAGTGCCCTTACCAGAAAAATGTAAGGCAGTGAACAATGTTTGGATTCATAAATCCATAGCCAACTGTCAGGTAAGTATTGAGGAGATTGCTTCAAAAATAAAGAAAAATGTTTGTAATGATAATCCTCATGCTTTCATTCACAGAAGAAGCACAGCTGTTCACTTGATTTACAGCTGATCAAAGATGATGAAGGAAAAGAAATCATTCCCAAGTTCGAGCACACCACAAAGGTATGCCTCCTTGAACGTAAAGAGTGTCATGAGGAAATTAGCAAGCTTCTTAAAGCGATTTATTCAGAATCAAATTCCCCATGGTCATGCACAGCCTTTTATGTAAATAAAAGGAGTGAGCAAATCAGAAATAAGAAGAGACTTGTAGTTGACTACAAGCCATTAAATAAGTATATAGCTCACCATGCGGCAGATCCTATACCTGCCAAGGATGACTTATTAAGCAGAATCAGAGGATCAAAGGTTTATAGTAAGTTTGATCTCAAGAGCGGATTCTGGCAAATCTTCTTAAAGCCTGAAGACATGTATAAAACAGCTTTTATTGTCCCAGGAGGACAATATGAATGGAAAGTGCTACCCTTTGGATTGAAGACTGCTCCATCCATCTTTCAAAAGATAATGGACAAAATATTTGGTGAGTTATCAGAATTCCTGATTGTTTACATTGATGACATTTTAATCTTTTCAAAATCACCCAAGGAGCACATTCAAAGATTTAGAGAAATTCTATGAAGTTGTTTACAGAAATGGTATATGTCTTTCACCTTCAAAGATAGAACTCTTTAAAGAAGATATAGATTTTCTTGGCATAAAGATTAGTTCTGGTCATATAGAAATGCAGAAGCATATTGTCAAGAAAATCCGAGAACTTCCCGTGATGAAATCCAAGACAAGCGGCCCATTTGCAACGTTTCTAGGATGTGTCAACTATATTGCTGGTTTTTACGAGAATATCTGCTGGACAATCTACCGCTCAATAAGCGCTTGAAGAAGGAAGCTCCTGGCTGGAATCAGGAAATGACAAGTGCAGTACAAAGGATAAAGAAGCAAGTCCAAGAACTTCCACCTATGTCTTTACCTGGACCAGATTAAAGATCATAGAGTGTGATGCGAGTGAACAATACTGGGGTGCAGTATTGAAAGAAAGGAGTGAAGATGGGAAAGAGAAAATCTGCAGATTCACATCAGGTGCGTTTCAAGGTTCAGAAATGAACTACCATTCTTCACATAAAGAATTATTGGCAGCTAAAAAGGCAATTAAAGCTTTTTTATTTTTTGTGCAAAATGAAACATTCATCCTTAGATCTGATCTAAAGGATTTTAAAAAAGGTTGAATGGCGGTGATCCTGCCAATAAGACAGCTTTTAATAGACTACAGAGATGGGCTCTGTGGTTTGATAATTTCGAGTTCACAGTTGAGCATATCGCTGGAAAGGCTAATGCATTGGCTGACTTTGCCAGCCGTGAGTTGAACTCTGCAAAAGTAATTAATGTCACTCAGGTGATACATGAACCACATGGCACTGTATGGGACTACAGACATTCAAAGGCTCAGATTGATGCTCTTACAACTAATGACAACAGGATGTCTAGAGAAGCTCAGACGCTTACATATCAAGAGACTTTATCTCCATACAAGAATTTGCTATGTCTCGATACATCGAGCGTAGATTCTTCGACCCCGAAATACCAGAAGACAGCTCCATTCAATACAGAGGAACCTATGGTAAAGTGTTGCCTTCATTGGCAATGGCGATCATCCTACACCATGGAGCACCGATCATCTACTCCGTCAAGGGCTCCGTCTTAGGATAATTGGTACTCGAAAAAGATACCCTATGGCGATTCGAATATTCCAGTTGTGGGTCAAGAACATCCACTCCACTTTGATCTATGGAATCGACCTCCCGTGCAATCGGCAGGAAGTATCTTTCCCAAAGACTTTAAATTTTTCTTATTGAAATATTTACCAACTAAATTGTCTAATTCTCCTCTAATGAATGTTCATCCGATGTAGCTAGAAATGTACTAATACAAAGGTAAGATACCTTGGTTTGTCAAGGTTCATTACTATGTGAAGACTAATTCACACGTAAATGGTTTGAAAGGCCAAATGCTATGCTATGGAGACGTATCCTGCTACATCATACTATGATCGTAAGGCCACCTGTCCCAGATCAAGATTTGAAAATCTTGGATCACTACCTATACCCTACAAGACATCATCTCGACTCCAATCAAGATGGGACAAACCACTTTATCAAGAATTTGGCTCGAGCGCCAAGAAAGGAATCTTGAACCAAAGCACTGAGCGACATGACACCCACTTCGCTCCGTCGATGAAGATGCTCCGGTCCCGCATCATGTTCGATAGTCCTTAAAAGTTTATTCCGCTTTTGCTTTGGGTGCGCTTGTTTTTGTCGGCCATCACGGCGGGCTGTTGCAGTGTGTCTTTTTGTCTAGATAAGATTCGTTCTTATCTTGGTTTGTGCTTTTGTCAGTGCGTGGTGGGCCCATGCCTTTAATAATTACTCCCGTGAGTGGGTTGTACTCACATGTGTGGTCACAACGTGCATTCCGACCTATGGAATCTTACCGGTAACTGTTGGTCCAGCTCCCGGCTTCCGGCCTGGTGAAAAGCCTTAGAAAAGTCTATAAATTGGACTTCTTCTAACTCATTCAAGACACCTTGAACAACGTGGATCGGATAGATACGACTGCAATATTGGTAAAGAAATCCCAGAAGTCTGATAGCTTCAGGAGTCTTGAAGATTGTAAAGTCTATGTTGCAAGTTTGAAGGTGCATATTTATTTTGTAAGTGTCATTATGTATGATTCAGTCCATGTCTTATGTACTTCGTAAATGGAGATTTGAAGTTCATTAATATTGAATCATTTCATACTTTTGAGGAATACTATGAGACAGAAGATGTCTTTGATATAGTTATCAGTATTTTTGCATCGATTGTTTGGTAATGAAGATGTTGCTATTCTGCTTATTTTCACTCTAGATGAGTAATCAAGTTTTCTTTCAGAGATTTCAGAGCTTGTACATTTCAGTAGTTGTTTTGGTTTCAGTTGGTTTCAGTGCTATTTTGTTTAAAAGTGGTATCGTAGCTTAAGGAGGGACCAGCTAGGATGCCAACACCAAAGGACCCTAAGCAGGAGGAAAAGAGGGAAAAGGCTACGGTAATTAGAAATATTTCATCATATGAGGCATTACTTCAAACCCTATGGGAGGAGCTAAAGAAAGTGGATCAAGCATTGAATATTTGACAGCTTCTAAGGCAGTCATAAGAATAAGGACCATGGTAGAGGACAATGAAGTCCTAAAGGCAATGAAGGATGAAACCTTGGGGCGCGTGGAGAGAGTGGCACTGGTAAAGCAAAAGTGCGAGGCCCTTGCAACAACCCAGGAGCCCCATAAGAACAGGTTGGATGAACTTGGAAAACTTATAGCGCAAAAGATGGATCTACTGGAAGGGAGAATGTCTGCAATGGCTAACATTATGTTAGTATTACAAAATGAAAAGGGATAAATTACCCAGGATAAATTGGAATTTACTGCAGTGAATATTCCAGAAAAGGCACAAGCCACACTGAGTGAGTGAAAAACATTAGAGGCAGAAATAAAGGAAGAATATCCAAAACTCATTCTTCCAATTGAAACAAAGGGTGGTGTAGAGTAAATACTTATTCTTTGTATAGAAATTATTTTACATTATTTCCATTTCCTTATTCTTTATTATTTGAGGAGTAGCCATTGTCGGGGTGACAATGCAGTTTAGTGTGGGGTAATGTTGAGTGGATGAAAGTGGGATACTTAGAAGAAGGTACACAAAAGGTTTGCGCGTGAGAGCAGGGGAGTGCGAACAAAGGCGCGAAAGGATAGGGAAGGACATGTATGCAAAAGACAAGGGTAGATTCAAGACTTAGCCATTTTCACATGAGCGGGCTATTTTTGGAGATAGCGTGCTGAGCACACAAACTGGTAAAGACTTGTGCGACACACATTGAATATTTTTGGAAGAGTGGCTACTAAGCGCTTTGCATGGGTGCAGCTAAGAATAGAATTACTACTGCGTTAGTTAACTAGAAGAGGTCTATTGTTAGCGCACTTGCATGTGTGGTGTGATTGTAAAGGTGCATGGCTATTTTCAGCATGTGACCTATTTTTGGAGTTATGCAAGCGGTGAAGGGCAAGTCCCCACCCTTATAAATATGTAATGATTTGCGTAGTATAGTGGTGTGTGAGAACTAAATTACTATGAAGTTATGTTTGCCAAATTTGATGCACGTATAAGCTATGGTATTATCTATTGTAATGAGCTTATGTGTATTTATTATGTTTAATATAATGGAGTGTATTGGCTGAATCAGTGTTAATCTTGAGTATAATTGGTTCTTACATGCTTGACTTCATTATGGTTATCATTTAAATTTGTTACTCTTTAGATCTAGATCTGAACATGCTCTGTAGAATGTTGTATTAATTTCGGATCTGAATGCATTAAGTCTTCATCATGCTAACATCCTGCAACAACAACCCTAAAGAGGGGCCTGGTACCTTTGCGTGCTTCGGGTGAGCACCCGCCTAGGCCGAGTGATGTGTCAAGGCGCGCCTGGGCTTTTACTGGTAAATTCTAGGCTACATCAGTCATCTAGGAAAAAGTGATGAATGTAATCTCCCAAATTATGTCATTTGGGAGGTCGCTTGTAGATTGAATTATATTTTTTTAATTGTTATTTATTTGAACGCGTTGATTTTGATTGGTTACTCGTGGAGAGATTTTACACTAAATACCCCGAGTGTTAGGTAATTAGAGGGAATTGATGGAAGAATAAAGAATGATTTTATTAGAAATGGTTTTTAATCGCTTGTTGACCCTAAATTAGGTCATTAGGGGAAGTGATAAAATGTCACATAAGGAAATCATGTGTTTGTTGCCCCCATATTAGGTCATTAGGGGGAATTGATGATGAGGCATCACACGGTGTATTGGTAAATGTTTGATAAATGAACGAATTATCCATGTTTTAAACATGTGGTGATGTAAGGAGAACCATAAGATGCCCCCAACAATATGCCCCCTTTCGGCGAAAGTGGGAGTCATGAATAAAACGAACACTAAGTCAAAGTAACGACAAATCATGGGAATAGGCATGTTTGGAATTGAAAACCATGGTGAAGAGATATAATGTGCATGGAATTCATATAGTATGGTGGTAGGTGAAATTCTAAAAATAATGCCACAAATGGGGTGTAAATTGGAGTAAAAATGCTCGAGATATGGGCTAAACAATGTAGCGGGTATTAGTTGTTGAAATAGGCATGAAATATGTAACTTAATAAAGCCGAGTGAAAAAGTAACTATAAGAAGTAGAGTGAAAAGTTGTTTAGTTACTTCATTTGTATTTTTTTCCAAAGTGAGAATGTATATGGAGTGAGTGAAAATGCCTCAAGTGAGAGCACTACGTCCTAGTCAGTTTGAGAGAGTGGCACCATTGTCGTATCAAGCGTATGACCGCAGAGTTGGTAAGTGGGTTAATTTTCACAAAAATGTACCGTATTCGTTGTTTTGGGTGAATTTAAGAAATTTTAGGTTTTGAATTTTCATGGTGTTTCTGGCTTGGACAAAAATGGTGAGGACGCTAGTGGCCCTTGGGACGAGAGCGCCCAAAACTGGGCACTAGAGTCCTGCATCTGGCCGCCCTAGTCCGGAAGTTGTGCTTTTGTGGATATTGGTTAAAGAGTTGTTTATAGTATGTGGAATGAGTGTGTTTAGTGATGTAATGTGTTCTAACGTTGCTTTTGTTGTCGTTTGGTGGTGTGTAGAGGGATATCCACTCGAGGGAGTTTCGTGGTGGTCAACATATGAGTACGTTGCTTGGATTGGGTTTGTTAGATGATGATTGGGATGTGATGGACTGTGCTGGCCTACAACATATAGCATGGATGGGGAATGTGCCCCATAATATGCCCATGTTGATTGCATTATGTGAGATATGGTGTGTCAATACATGAACATTTTGGTTGCATATGAGGGAGATGACTGTCACATTAGAGGATTTATATTATATATTGCGATTACTGGTTGTTGGGGAGACAAAGATGCGAGTTATGGCAATGGAGGATATACAACGTCGATGCGAACTACGAGACGATATTTTGTGGGGACTTCAAGACTATTGAGACCCATATTAGTTTGGATGTCATATTGCAATTTGATTTTCCACGCTTGCGAAATTTATAGCAATTGTGATTATATCATGTAGAGTTGTAGAGGGAGGAGGTGTAGGTATCTTGTATAAGATGCGGGATATATGCCAATGGATAGAGGAGGTGGGTACAAGATATGTATGGGCATGATGTGTGTTGTCCACTTATATAGGGATCTATACTTTGGTTTACACAGGATGAGCATGGTGGAGGGATAAGAGCCATCACAATGATGTCTCGCATGGGCATACGAGCATATAGCCATGTTGAGGTGAGTTGTAGGTCCACGAGGGGAGTGAGCGTGACCAAATATATTTGCGAGGAGATGGGTTGATATTCGTAGCAGGAATATGGACATAGATACATTTAGGAACTTATAGATAGGATGGGGCCTGAGTCAGTTATATGGAGGCCATATCGTGAGTATGTTGGATTGTTAGAGTATGCGATATAGTTACAATGCATCGGGAGGACTATGTGGCTAGAGGACCACTTTCCAGAAAGCTTTTTAAGGTAGAGAGGGTATCGTGACATTTTGGCATGGCTCATGATGTGCCCCCATAGCCATATATATAATTATGAGCTATTAGATCACCTAGGAGGGTCGGGGCAGGCCGGGGCCCATAACAGAGTAACTAGTAAAACCAGTCCAGATGCGGTAGATCCAAAGGTGATAAAGAAAGATTGATGGAGATGACACGGGTTGTACAAAGGATTATCATACATGGTGAGGAGGGCATCGGTGGGTATTGTTGTACCCATTATTCACAGTTCGAATAGGGCTACCGCATGGAGGAGGAGAGGAGGGGGCAACACTTGTCCCCAATCCTATAACAAAGGTCGTGGCTAATCATAAATACTTGTATATATGTTCATTGTGTGTGTTATGGGTTTATATCATTGTGTTGTATAGAGGGCTAACACATTATTGTGTGTGTTTTTAGGAGATGTGTATTGGTCGTTGATCGTGGACACATCCATCCATGTGTTAACGTGAAATGTGCCAAATGATGTGCTAGGTGGAGGCATACTTGAGTGGGTGGATGATATCACAGTAAGGCAGATGCCCATTTATTTGATCTAGTGGCCTTAATAGCGGTAACGCATATACTATGTTGCTAGGTGAGAGGGATGAGGTACGTAAGGAGACTCGATAAGCCCGAGAAGCGGTAGGTGGTGGCCCTTAGCTCAGACATATTTGGGTAGTATGCATATTTGCAGAGGCATTTCTTAGAGTAGGCTATGGAGATTACCTTCTGCGAAGGCAGATTGAGCGATATTGAGGCCGCGAGCATTGGTGTCGCATGAGGAGAGGCATCTAGTTCTAGGGCTCTTGTAGTTCACGAGAGTTGTAGTGATGATGAGGTCCGATTCGGACTATCAGCATATGATGTGATGATGAGGAATGTTGTGTGATGATGATTGTACTTACATATATGAGTGGACACCTATTTTTGTGATATTTTATAGATCTATGTGGGAATGTTTTTTTGTTGCGATGTAATTTTTGTATGACATTATGGTTATTTTATTATTCGTGTTTGATGAATATAAATTCACATTATAATGTTAGTAATGGTAGATAACGTGTGTATGGTAAATGAGAATAAATATCAAATGTAATGTGAGTGATGAAATGTTTATTGAATGGAATGTGTAGCACATAGCTAATAGAATAGATGAAAATGTATGATAGTAAAATGAAGATATCGTAATGAATGTATGAAAACTTAATGTAGTTGTAATATGTTAGTATGATGAAAGGGGGAGGATTAGTGATGCCCCTAGTGTGGGAATGAAGAGGCTCATGTAATTAAGACCCCTCAGCAGTCGAGTATGAGCCATGTAAGAAAGAGTGTGTCATTAGGAAATGATTGAATGCACTAGATGAGATGACGAAGCACGTGATGAAAGGTTCTTAGAACTAATCCCTCAACATTCATGTAAGAACCATAAGAACACAAGTGCGTCATCGAGGTGAGGTGATAATAATCACCTACCAAAGACTAAGACAACGTGTGGCGGTGGAAGCATGTGGAATGGATGTAGCATGAGTGTATGAACCAAATTGAATGTCATGTGGAGTAACCATAATGTATGTGAATGTTTGGCGAAAATCCATGAGATGGATGCAAGTGGATAACGTGAATGCGGTGGATGCAATGAATGTGATGGTGGATGAGGTGAAGAGTGTGCATGTGATAGTGGTGAGTGAAAAATGGACCTAGTGCTAGTGGAGAAGACTCAATTGTCGTATGCCTATACTTGATGTGGTAAGGGAGACAATGACCGCTCACGAGAGGTAAAAGATATGATACCCATATCTACTAGTTGTTGCAATTTCTCACGTAAGACAAGACAATCATTGTCTCAATGGCCGAGATGCGATGGTAATTACAATAATGTTGGTCAAGTTGATGTTATAAGTTGTCCTGGAGGGTGATTTCAGTGGAGGTAAGTCGAATTAATGGTTTATTAAGTAATATATGCAACACATTATGAGGTCAAGCATGAGGTGAGAAGCATAGAGGCTCTCATCACTTAGGTGGAGTAGTGGAAGTAGTATCTTGTTGCAGAACCAGAGAGATATGTATTGGAGGTGGAGGAGTATGTTGGGTTTGTACTTTAGGAAGAGGTAGAGATTGCATGTGATGTTTACTTGGAGGTGGGGGTGAAGGACTAGAGGGTGGAATGGTTGGTGTAATATGCAGAGCAATGATGATATGGGAGGAGAGATATTTTTCTAGGTCAATAACTTTGTAGCATAAGAGGATGAATGACTCACAGGTATCATATTGTAACCTTTCCTTAAGTGGAGAAATGAGGCCATGAAAAAAATGAATTATTTTTCTAAGTCAGTAGGTTGAAATATGAGTTGGTGGATGCATGTGCTAAAGCGTATGATATAATCCTGTATAGGTTCATAGAAACCCTGATGTAAAGTAGGCATGTAGTCATGGGTGAATCTAGGGCCATTATTGATAATGAAACGACGGAGGAAAGCATCCTCCATGTCATATAAGGTGTTAATAGACCCAAAAGGTAGGTGAGTGTACCATTAGAGTGCCTCATCTACAAGACTATAATGGAAGGCCTTAAGTAATAGTCAGTCATTAAAGTGAGAGGCCATAAGCATGTGGTATTGTAAGAGATGGGCATGAGGGTCACTTGTACCATCAAAGTATGTGAAAGTGGGCATGGTAAAGTCTTTAGGGAATATGGAGTTATGAATCATCTTAGGAACTAGATTACCATGCAAGGATTTGTTGTCGATAGAGGCATAATAGGCCTTACTTTCTAAGGTGAGAGTATGAACTTGAGATTGAAACTAGCCTACAACATGCATTAAAAAGAGAATATATCGAAGGAATGGTAGGAGATGGCAAAAATGTATTAAGTGGTTGGAGTTTTCCATTGTGAGTGATCATAGGGATGTCAAGAGGTGATAGAGTAGAGTCCAATGTTAAAGGCACAATAGTAGTATGTGCCAAAGGTGTTATAGAAGGTGATGAATGTCAAGTATCAATAACAATAGAATCACTAACATCGACAATGTCCCTAATAGGTGATGAGAATGAGGGTGAAATCTCTATAGGCACAAATGAATTAGGAACCATTGATGATGTGGGAATAGAAGGAAAATAAGTGATGGGTGGTGGTGACTCGGTCATGATAGTAGATGCAATCAATGGGGTAGGAGAATCACACTCAACCGTATAGAAAAAGGAGACTCGTGACAATCATTAGTACTAGGTGAGGTAGTAGGAATAGTGTTATCACTAACAAAACTATCAATATGATCATCAATGTAATATGAATGAGAAGATGAGCTAGAATGAGATGTGGGCGAAGTACTATCGGGAGTGGTGGGAGTGATGAGGCCACATATTGGCATGTTTTGGCCCCATCTAAATCCTTTTTGAAGCCTCTTGCACATACAGTTTTGAGACTTTGGCCTCCTCTTGATGGTTGATATGAGATAAAGTTATGATTTTGCATATATTTAGTTTTATATGTTCATTAAGATTTAATATACTTATTTACTTTGGTGAATCTTGTCTCTTGTGCAAACTGATGTTTCTAATGTCTCTATGAACAAAATACAAGATGCCATAAGCTTTTGAAGTAGTAGGCCCTAGCATGTAGTAACTCGCTATGCTCCTATAAAGAACCTCGTAGCCACCGATCCAGTGCTTCTACAAAGAGCCTCTACATACCATACCGGTTGGGAAATGATAAGAGAGAATCATGGTATTCAACAAACAATGAGGCATCATGAAGTATATGGAGCTAAGCATATGAAGCTAGAGAACGATTCAACCAAGTGGCAACATTGTTTGGACAAGTCTAAGAAGTCTTTGGGTGATTTATCTTACCCGTAGCAAGCTCCAAGCCTACCCGTAGCATCTTCCAGAACTACCTGCAACAACAAAGCAATATGCACCTCCAGCTGCCCGTAGCCAAAGAGAACTTATCCAGCTCACACCGTAGCATAAGACAAAAAGTGCCAGCTATCCTAATGCATCATATGTAATGATATGGTTATTTTGTTAAGTAGTTTTGTAATTAGTTCCTATCATGTAAATAAGACAGGAATTAGTTGTCTTCACTCAACAAATATGAAACCGAACAACTATAATCTGTTTGAGTGGTTTTTGATCATATTCCTAGTATAGAATAAGTTAGTGATGTCTATATATATATATATATATATATATATATATTCAGATAGAAATGTACACAGAGAGGAGTAATAGATTAAGGAATGAAGTGATAACTATGTGAGAAAAGTAGAATTGTAAATGTGTGAAGATAGAATATATTAATGTGAGTTGTGCTCTTGAGTTCATTGTAATCTTTAATCAATACAATGATCAATAGATGAATCGCTTATCTTCTTGAGCAGCTTCGTGTGAGTTTCTAGGTAGGATCGAAACTCACTTTTGCATGAGGAAGGGCCCCTCGGAGGAACCGCAAGGAAGATCCTATTCCTTCATTTCTTATTTATGTTGTGTGGATTGATTATTAGTTATTCATTTCATTTCTCAAAGTTAATGAGTGCATAGTGTGTTGAGTTTTTAGATCTACAGATCAGCAACCTCCATAGTTTACTTTCCAATTTGCATAGCATTACTTTATACTCTTTGATGAATTTCTAGCCTACAAAGACTTCACTCCAAAGTACTGTAGCATATATTTTGCAAGCCCTTTGAAAAGCTTATGCCCCTGGGTTGACATTTAATGAACAACAGAGTATGAGACCTAATATCATTGGTTGATTATTCTGCACATCATTTTGGTGCCATTTCCGGGAAGGTGTCCAAACAGTACCATAGAAGTGATTCCATTTCCCGCTTTCACAATTCATGCTTTCATTTCCCGCTTTCTAGAATAACCATTCATGCTTTCTAGAATAGTCGTCCCCGCTTTTTTTTTTAGATCAGCTTTTCTTCCTGTCATTTCAAAAGCTTTCTAGGAGCTAGAATTCCTGCTTTCTAGGATAAAATTGTCATTACCGCATTGCTCAATTTCTGCAAGTAGCATTAAGAACCAACCCCCTCATATATTTAAAAAAAGAGAGAGAGAGAAAAAAAAGTAGGAAAAAGCAAGAGAGAGCTGGAAAATTTATGCATAGAGAACGAGACTCGTTCGGAAGATTTTTGCCAAAGCAAAAACAAACTGCAGCAGAGGAGCCACTTATCTCCCAAGACAAGGAGTATACTTCCACATAGAGAAGAGTGGCAGAGGAGCTGCAACATATTCAAGAAGAAGAACAAGAAGCAGAGAAGACCTTGGTCATGCTAGTGAAAGAAAGACAAGAGGAGGATTCGAATGAATCCCATACTCCACAAGGAGAAAGAACACCATAATACCTACTCAATTCAACAAGTTTTGTTGTAACTACTGCCACCCACCATACAACACCTCAAGTATCTATACATTATCATACCGAGGGGAAGTTGATCAGGAATTTGAGGACATTATTCTGAAATCTCTTGGGATCTCGTATAACAAGGAAATACGCCATGGATCGAGCATCAAGAAATGAAGTTGAAGGTAGAGAACCTGCTACCCCCACTTTTGAATTCCCAATTGTAGAAACCACAAAAGATACTCCTATGAAGAATATTCCACCCTCAGCCCTCCCACACTTTAGGGGGACGTCCAATGAGGATCCAGATACATTCCTATTTGAGTATGATGTGTTATGCCGAAGCTACGACTACCGAATGGATGAACAAAAGCTTAAGCTCTTCCCAACCACCCTGAAGGATGCAACACTAAGATGGTTTATGGGACTAGGGGGAACACAATCAGTAGTTGGGACGAGATGAAGAAAAATTTTCTGACCAAATATCAGAATATAACAAAGGCAGAAACTTCAAAAGAAATGATATATTCCGCATGACTCAAGATGAGGATGAATCTTTGGAAGACTACATGGAGAGGTTCACCTTCACTCTACAGAAGCATAAGAAAAATAATCTTAGCCCAGACACACTCAAGCTAGTATTTCTGAAAGGAATCTGAGATGACTACTTGGAATCCTTAGACCTCATAAGTGGAGGAGATGCATCTTAGCTAACCTTCTTAGAGATACAACAACTGGGGAAGAATTATTCGAGATCAAAATTGGGTAAACTTTGGAATAACAAGATGCTACCAGCATCACCAATGGGATCTCTAAAGCTGATGTAAGTAATCACTATGGGACATGAAGATGGATATAATCAGCCACATGGCCACACAGTTGGATACGCTACACACCAAACAAAAACAACAAGCAATGGACCAAGACCTTACGGTCTACCCGCCTGGATTTCGGAAGAAGCAAGCTGATTATAAATGTCAAGTCACAAAGACAAAGGTAGCAAGAAGTATTACATCTGAAGAACCAAATTATGTAGCGTTACATGCCATAGGAGGAGATGAAGATCAAGTGTTCTACATGGCACAAAGGAAACCTTGGCAGCCAAGGACAAACTATCCAAGTATGGGATCGAATTCACCATTTTCACAATCATCATTTTTCAATCAAAATGCAAATAACATGCCCAGTTGGAGTAATCCCTGGATGCCCCCAACCCCTCCCAACCCACATTAGCCTATGCAAAACCATATAATCCCAATCAATGGCAGCAGTATCCCACTCCACCCTGGCAAAATCAACCATGATAGTCACCACACAATCAATATCAAAATCAGCCAACCCAAGGTCCACAAAATCTTGCAAACCCATGGCAGCAACCATGGAGAGGGCAACAACCTTGGGAAATCAACAAGGTGGGTTCCCACAACAACCACAACATCCTGCAATAATGTTGAATACACAACCAACAAGACCGGCTCAAATACCTGCTCAACCTGTGCCAAATCCTACCAATAAGTTGGCTCAACCAACATGTACTGCTGAAATAACACAGTACCCCACTTATACAGTGGACATCAATGAAGTCCACCTGCATTCAGGAAGAACTCTACCACCTCCAAGTCCACCCATAATGAAAAACCCCACAATATCCATTCCACAGTCTACACCACAACCACAAGAGGATCCTGAACCAGCCAATAAAGAGAATGCAAAAACAATACCACCACCCTTCCCAGAACGTCTGAACCTTCAACGCACTCTGTTGAACCTGAGTTTGATATCCTAGGGAAGCAGCTAAAGAATGTTTGTGTAAAGATCCCTTTGTTTCAGGCCATTAAATATGTCCCCATTTATTCCAAGGCAGTCAGAGATTTGTGCCTTCGGAAATATGGAAGGAAGAAGAAGGATCCTAATACAGTCCATGTCATTGGACAATTGGCAGAAATCATGCTGGGAGGAACGCTACCACAAAAATATGCAGACCAGTCATCCAATTGTCACTATTCAGATCAATGGACAACAAGTCCATAATACCTTGATCGATTTGGGAGTTGCCATCAATGTCATAACAATGGAAACAATGCATAAATTAGACCTACAACATATTCGTCCCACATCTACAATGCTGCAAATGGCAGACAGATCCACAGATGACAACCGGAAGGAATCATAGAAGATCTGGTCATATCAGTAGATTCATGGGAGTACCCTACATATTTTATTATATTGCAGCCAAAAACAAAACTTGGAGGATATCCTCTGATCTTGGGAAGGCCATGGTTGGCCACTACAGATGCATTAATCAGCTGTAGATCTAGCAACATGTAGATTTCAAATGGGAACATCACCAAGCAACTAGTTTTGTACCCACCGGCATAGGTATCACAAGACAAGGACCAGCCTGTCTGGATTGAAGAAGAAGAAGAGGTACCCATCTTGCCCTGCTTTAACAATAGATCATGCATGCACATTGGCAGATCTAGAAGAGGATACCATCATCTCCAACATACTACAAAACAATTATCAAGTAGAATAATTCACTCCTAAAGACTTACCTTGTATTCATTGTCCTTTTTCTAATCTATGGTCAAAAGAAGAACTAGCTGAAAGTCATCAAAGGATCTTCCATCACCGCCGCTACACACAGTAGCCACATGTGAACAATCAAAGAACATAGAGAAAATGACAGAAGCCACAAAAGCCATAGAAATAATGCTAGGCAAGACACTCCGCATAAATAACAAATTAAGTATGGAAGAAGAAAGAAAATTGATAGCCATATTACATGCAAACAAAGGAGCCTTTGCATGGGACTATGAAGACATGCAAGGCATCAACCCAGAAAATTGTACACACCACATTTACATAAAAGAAGAATGCAAACCCATACACCAACCACAAAGGAAATGAACCCAAAGAAGAAAAGAAATAGTCAAGGTTGAAATACAAAAACTCTTAGATGTAGGATTCATTTATCCAATCTCTCTCGACAAATTGTTAGCTTTCTCC
Source organism: Taxus wallichiana var. yunnanensis (assembly GCA_018340775.1). Lineage (NCBI taxonomy): Eukaryota > Viridiplantae > Streptophyta > Pinopsida > Cupressales > Taxaceae > Taxus > Taxus wallichiana. The sequence goes on along the minus strand of CM031236.1, from coordinate 480,894,681 downwards.
GTTAGTCATTGTACCCAAGAAAGGAGGTGAATGGCGTATATGTATAGACTACAAAGAATTAAACACAACTACAAGGAAGGACCATTTCCCACTGCCATTTATTGATCAAGTGCTAGATACACTTGTAGAAAAGAAATACTTGCATTCTTAGATGGTTTCAATGAATACAATCAGATCCGCATTGCTCCTGAGGATCAAGAGAAGACCACATTCACATGCCCATGGGGAACATTCGCATATGTTGTCCTACCATTTGGATTATGCAATGTGCCTGCCACATTTCAATGAGTAGTCCTTAGCATATTTTCAAATCTCTCACATGACTGTGTAGAGATATATATGGATGACTTCACCGTCTATGGAGACACATTTGAGGTATGTCTGAATAACTTGGAAAAAGTATTAATATGTTGTCAAGAAAATCATCTATCCCTAAGTCATAAGAAATGTTTCATGCTCATGGAGGAAGGGATAGTGCTAGGACACCATGTCTCTGAAAAGGGGATCAGAGTGGACCCAACCAAGATTGCTATCATCAAGGACCTTCCGGTACCACAAAAACAAAAATATGTATGCAGCTTCTTGGGTCATGCTGGTTACTACCGGAGGTTCATCAACAATTTCAGCAAAATAGCAGCCCCATTGTTCACCTTGCTAAACAAATATGTTGAGTTTGTATGGACTCGCCTGTAATGAAGCATTCAATCTACTGAAGCAGTTGCTCATATCAACCCCCATATTACATGGACCAGACTGGGCATTGCCTTTTCACATACATACAGATGCCTCTGATACTACCCTAGGTGCAGTACTAGGACAGAAAGAAGGCCATCTTAGCTATGCTATCTACTTTGTAAGCAAAAATATGCAAGCAACAAAGCTAAACTACACGGTGACGGAGAAAGAATTCTTGGTAGTTGTATATGCAATCAACAAGTTCAAACATTACATCATAGGCTATCAAACTTTCATACACACAGATCATGCTACCATCAGGTACCTCATGAATAAACCATCGGTATCCAAAAGAGTGGTAAGATGGCTTCTCTTGTTGCAAGAATTTGACATTACTATACTAGATAAACCAGGGAAGGACAACGTTGTAGCTGACTTCCTTTCAAGATTACAAAGCAATCAAGAGGATGGCATAGTGGATGACTCATTTCCTAATGAGCACCTCTTCACCCTCGCTATCTCTACACCCTAGTTTGTTGATATAGCAAACTACCTTGTTTTCAGACAACTGCCACTGCACTTTTCCTCAAAAGAGAAGCGTGCCTTGATATGGAAAAGCAGTAAGTACTCTTAGATTTCTAGTTTTCTCTTCTATACTAGACCTGATTGTGTAATACGAAGATGTCTATGAGAAGATGAAGTAGTTGACATTCTTAAAGCATGCCATGATGAGCCATGTGGAGGACACTTTGCAGCCAAAAGAACAACAGTCAAAATCCTGACTGCAGGATACTACTGGCCTACGTTGCATAAGGATGCAAACAGATATACAACTCACTATGATAAATGCCAATGTATGGGGAATCCTATAAGGTTGGATGAGATGCCATTATAGCCTCACCTGAATCGAACCTTTTGACAAATGGGGCTAGACTTTGTTGGGCCCATAGACCCCAAATCAAACAACAAAGAGTACATCCTTGTATGTACATATTATGTCACCAAATGGGATGAAGTAAAAGCACTGACACATGCTCGAGATGAGAAAGTAGCAGATTTCTTATACAAAGAGATATTCACAAGATACAATGTACCACGAAATAGTTACAGATCAAGGGCCATAGTTTACTGTTGATCTCATTGCTGACCTAGTGGAAGAATATACAATAAGACACAAGAAGTCCACACCATACCATCCACAGTTCCAATGGCTAGGTTGAAGTCACAAATAGAGAATTAGAAAATATCCTGACCAAAATAGTGAATCTATCGAGAAAGGATTGGGAGTCCAGACTCCATGAGGTTGTATGGGCATACATAATCACATGGAAAACAACTACTGGCTTCACACCATATGAGCTGGTGTATGGGAAGAAACCAATGTTGCTAATAGAATTTGAACACAAAACCCTGAGGACTGTAGTAGAGCTGGGAATTGATATTTCCAAAGCACACAAGCAAAGATTGATGCAGCTCAATGCTTTGGATGAGTACAGACAACAAGCACTTCAGAACACAGAATTGATACAACAAGAAATGAATAGGATGGCATGACAAATACATCAAGCCTAGTAGTTCACACATGGAGATTGGGCCCTACTGTTTGATTCAAAATACAAAGACCACAAAGGAAAGTTGTAAACAAGATGGCTTGGGCCATATGAGATCAAACATGTCTATGACAATGGTGTAGTCCAACTACGAACAATTGATCCAGTGAGATTCAAACTCCTGGTTAACGGTCACAGACTCAAAGTATACAAGAAACCCTTATCAAAGGAGCAATTTTCACAGCAAGTGTAGCAGTCCATGTCCATGTAGACAAACCCTCATATTGACCCACCAAGTTCAAAGGAAAAGGAGATTGATGAGGAAGGAAGGGAGGATGATCTCTACCTCCCATGGGAAGAAGATTGAAATACTATATATGGACCTTAATAAGGCCATAATAAACATCCTGCTACAGGCAGTAGCAGGATTAAAAAAAACAACAATGAAAACCCTTTTTGGGCGTTGTTGGCAGATTCTGGGTAGAAAACCAGCTTCTTGTGGCTGCTCAGAACTGTAGAAAAGGGCCTGAATGGAAAACCAACTCGCTAGCCATTCAGGGGTAAAAACTAAAAAAAGGGGAAGAAAAACACCTCAGCCAAACCTACTTTTTCCACTTCCAATTGTTGCGAGCTACTCAATCAGTTGCTACGGGTAACCTTCCAATTGCTATGGGCTACATCGATTCTTGCTATAGAAACCTTCTAACCTACTCACGGGCTCCTCAACCAGATTCTTTGCGGGTAACCTTCCAATTGCTGCGGGTAACCTTTCAGTTGCTGCGGGCTCCTCAAACAATTGTTGCAGGCACTTTCTAAAAGTGTTACGGTAGAGTTTTGGATAGCCACATACATATTCAGAAGGAGGTAAGGCAAAAGCTAGGTCATAAACAATTGCACAAAGTCAAATTCATGTTGCAGTACTCTTTCCCTTCCTACAAACATTCCTTGCTTGCTACAGGAAAACCCTTGGTTAAATCAGGCTACCTATTCAGTGCTACAGGCCACCTCATGGTCACTACAGGCACAATTTTAGAGTGCTACAGCAAAGCAGTGCTACGGGTAGTCAAGACAAGGGATGCACAAATCCACTCCAGAACTTGCAGGCATCATACAAAAGAAGAAGGAATGTAAGTTTCTAAAAATCACAAGCATCATGCAAGGAGGTATCATTTTTGCAGGTTTTCACATGTTGCAGATGCATAAATAGAAACAAGGACCTCCAGCCAAGTCCAAGAGGAACCTCATGTCTAGATCTACATAAGCATAAAAATTGCATAAACAAATTCCAGGAGAGAAATCATTTTTCAGACGATCCTTGCAATCAAATTACTCATTGGAAGAAGTGTTGCACGCCAAACCCTTGCACAAATCATATTTCCATAAAAAGGTGTCACGTGGAGGACAAATAGGTGACACTAAGGTAAAAAGGTAATATCTATAAGTAGTAAGTATTTATTTCTTGAAAAGTCATGTTAAAATTAAATATATGCTTTAATCATTTACTCTTTTTCTATCACCATCATGAGGGGACATTAATAAGTTCCTTCAAAGAATAAATATATGACACACATGAAACATTTTTTCACTTGGGATGAGTGACAGTTTTCTAGGGGAGGAGTCGATTGGATCTCGCTACGGAAAACTTAATTACCCTCAAAGATGATAACCAAGGAAGTAATGATGGATGCCTTGATTACAGGGGACAATTAAAGATTGCCCCTGAGATGTGATAAAGTAAAACAGAGAAGGGTGATAATCAATGCAAAGAGAAGAAAGAAAAAAACTTGTCTACATAAGCTATGGGAGGAACAGTTGTTCGCAAAGAGCCCACCGATGTCACACCCTTGAGAAATAACCCTCATTGCTGGGATATATTTGAACGGGCTGGATGGACAAATTACTTCCAACTGCTAACCGAATACTCAAATGAGAGAGCAGAGCAATTCACAAGCACATTCGATGGACAACAAGCCATGGTAGCTGGCATATCATTTCCAGTAACAGAATACTTGATTGGGAAAGTGACAGGACTCCCTCAAAATGGAGAAAATTGGGAGGAGAAACCCAATGCACAACAAATCAGACAACAATTCTTCCAAGGGGAGCAATATAATAAGACAAAAGGGGGTATTGAGACAAGAAGCCTACCTGAGGCCTAGAGAGAAATTGTTACATTCATCATCAAATACTTCACATGCGAAGGAAGGTATTCCCTACTCTATACAATGCAAACCACTTAAATACTTAACCACTTCACTGGTTTGGGACATTTAATATTAATAAATGTCCCAAACCACTTGTTGAGTAGCCTAAAGAAAATGGCAAAAGAATATCAGAAAGGGGTGAAAAACACCTTGTCTCATCATTGTCTGATCTGGCTAATCACCAAGCAAGGCCTCCAAAACATCCAACCTATGATTGATTTAAACTAGGTAATAGGGAATCCGGACTCACCACTTGCAAAGATCAAAAGAAGAGAAGAGTCAAGAAAAATTTGAAGAAAGAGTGGAAAAAGAAGAAACCCCTGAGAAATAGCCACAACAAGAAAGGAGGACAAAAAGAAAGCATATCATAAGGGTCCCTAGGGAGAGAGAAGAGGAGTCTAGCATACCCGTAGCAAGAAATACTAGGAGCTCTACTACTACGAGAAGAAGAAGGAGAAGGCTCATCATTTCCACAGAGAAGGAAACCACAGAAGAGGTAGGGAGTAAGAAAAGTAGCCCTAAAAAGAAACAAATGCCTCTCTATCTGCATAATCAAAGGGCTTTGTCTCCAAGAAGATGAAAGGTGTAGAGGCAAAATCACTGCTAGAGAGCATAACATGCAGAAAAGGAAGAAAACCCCCTACACCTATAGTAGAGGAGGCACCTGAAGAAACTGAGACTACCTCAACACCTAAGAAAAAAGGAAAAGAAAAGGTAGTAGAGGAAGTTACCCCCAAGAAGGAACAAAAGAGAAAAATGACAGCTTGTAAGAAGATCTCACAGGATAAGGAGGAAAAGAACAACACAAACAAAGACCATAGAAATCAATGAAGAAACACCTCCAAAGAAGAAAAAGGAAGAAGTCTTTATCACAAAAGAAGGTTTTGAGATAGTAAGAGAGATGGACAGTTTAGAAGAAGAGGAGAAGTAAGAACAAATACCTCCTGAGATACCACAACAGGCAGAAATTGAAGAGGTGAAAAGTGAAGGGAAACAAGAACCTGAATTCCAAACTCTAGAGCAAGTAGTGGAGGAAATCAACATTTTGAGAAGCATCATAAGAAACTTGGAGGGAACAAGAGGATTGGATGCCTTGATAGGAGCAACGAAGCCTTGGAAAAGACTCCCATGGAAGAAGAAAAAGAAAAAGAGCCTGCAGAATAACCTGAACTTGAACCTGAACCAAAATAAGAAGGTAAGTACAAAGGAGGAAAGAATGAGTCCTTACTCCAAATGGTCCCATATAAAGCATAAAAATAGCTTGTAGTAGAGACTGAGGTAATACATTTTGACCTCACTTCTGAAAATATCTATTCGGTTGGACCTAAGGATGACCTATATACATTCTCGAAAAAAATTTCTTGAAGATTATAATGTTTTTCAAAGGCTAGTACAAAGATTTAAAGGGCATGTTGAAGCAAGGCAACAACATGACACATTGGTGGAGAAGGTGGAAAAATAGGAAGCAAAAATAGAGGGACTCAAGATGAAAGTAGAAAATATGTATGATCTTTCTACTAGGATTTTAGAATGCAGACCTCCACCACGAGTATATGCCCTATATCTCATAGGAGAAATGGTTGCATTTTAGATATGAGAAGGTATACAATAACCTTCCCTATGCTATGGATGACCCCAAAACATTCTTTAACATGTATAGAGAATCTGATCCTGACACTCAGGCACAACTGAGTGAGTTTTATATTCATAACTTTTTGTTCCTTCTAATGTAAAGTGGAATCCTAACATGTACTGGGTGACATACTTCTAGATGCCTTCACATCTTACCTGAAAAATGAGAAGAGAAGGAAAGAAGAGGCAGATGAGTATCTAGAAATGGAAAAATAGTCCACCTTAATGATAAGGGGAGAAAGTGGTTACCCTGAGGACATTGTAGAAGAATGGGTAGAGTTTGTATCAGAGGATAGATTGGCTACATGGGTTAGGCAAAGGCGGATAGCTGTCCAGAACCAATATTTGATATTCCTGGATAAAGAAGGTAAAACAACTTATGTATCTTACAAATCAAGATGGGATGAGTTTCCCACTATATTGAGAAATAAAGAGCCAAACTCACCTAAATTTTAAGCAGGCCTTAAAAAGGGTGCATGATTACATAGAACTGGTAAGAATGAAAAAGGAAGGATGGATAGGATTGAGGTTTCATCCTCCCATCTTCTGGTATCTCATTCTAGATTGGAGGGAAATAGTACCTTTGGATAAAGAAAAAGAAAGCCTTATGGCATGAGGTTGGGATAAGGGGAGGTCTCTATGGATATGGCTAGATAGGTAATCAAGACCCCTATGACTACAAAAAATATTGTGCCCTCAAGATGAGCCAACTTGCTCAGGGACGAGCAAGAAGCTAAGTTAGGGGGTGTGATGAGGCCACATATTGGCATGTTTTGGCCCCATCTAAATCCTTTTGAAGCCTCTTGCACATACAGTTTTGAGACTTTGGTCTCCTCTTGATGGTTGATATGAGATAAAGTTATGATTTTGCATATATTTAGTTTTATATGTTCATTAAGATTTAATATACTTATTTACTTTGGTGAATCTTGTCTCTTGTGCAAACTAATGTTTCTGATGTCTCTATGAACAAAATACAAGATGCCATAAGCTTTTGAAGTAGTAGGCCCCACCCGTAGCAACTTTGGTTGTGCTCCTACAGTAGCACGTAGCCACTAACTGTGCTCCTACAATAGCTTGTAGCCACTGGCTGGGAAATGATAAGAGAGAATCATGGTATTCAACAAACAATGAGGCATCATGAAGTATATGGAGCTGAGCATATGAAGCTGGAGAACGATTCAACCAAGTGGCAACATTGTTTGGTCAAGTCTAAGAAGTCTTTGGGTGATTTATCTTACTCGTAGCAAGCTCCAGGCCTGCCCGTAGCATCTTCCAGAACTACTTGCAGCAATAGAGCAGTATGCACCTCCAGCTGCCCATAGCCAAAGAGAACTTATCCAACTCACACCGCAGCATAAGACAAAAAGTGCCAGCTATCCTAATGCATCATATGTAATGATATGGTTATTTTGTTAAGTAGTTTTGTAATTAGTTCCTATCATGTAAATAAGACAGAATTAGTTGTCTTCACTCAACAAATATGAAACCGAACAACTATAATCTATTTGAGTGGTTTTTGATCATATTCCTAGTATAGAATAAGTTAGTGATCTATATATATATATATATATATATATATATTCAGATAGAAATGTACACAGAGAGGAGTAATAGATTAAGGGATGAAGTGATAATCGTGTGAGAAAACCAAAATTGTAAATGTGTGAAGATAGAGTATATTAATGTGAGTTGTGTTTCGAGTTCATTGTAATCTCTCTTTGTTGTAGCAATCTTTAATTGCTACAGCTCAATAGATGAATCGTTTATCTTCTTGAGCAGTTATGTGAGTTTCTAGGGTAGGATCGAACTCACTTCTGCATGAGGAAGGGCCCCTGGAAGGAATTGCAGGGAAGATCCTATTCCTTCATTTCCTATTTATGTTGTGTGGATTGATTATTAGTTATTCATTTCATTTCTCAAAGTTAATGAGTGCATAGTGTGTTGAGTTTTTAGATCTGCAGATCAACAACCTCCATAGTTTACTTTCCAATTTGCATAGCATTACTTTATACTCTTTGATGAATTTCTAGCCTACAAAGACTTCACTCCAAAGTACTATAGCATATATTTTGTAGGCCCTTTGAAAAGCTTATGCCCCTAGGTTGACATTTAATGAACAATAGAGTATGAGACCTAATATCATTGGTTGATTATTCTACACATCGGGAGGTGTAGAAGGACCGATAGAAATAGGTAGAATAGAAGGGGATTCATGATGCACATGTGACTGAGTATCAATGCCTAGTAAGTAATCGAGAGCAAGGTCATCTAAAGTATTTGGTGAAACATTAGAATGACCATAAGGAACCAGTGACATAGTGCACAACAAGTAAATTCAATAGGGTCATCAATGAGGAAAATACCTATAGGAGAATCTGCAAGACTAGTTCATGAACAATTTGTTGGCCATCCAAGAGCTCATGCTTAGTATGATCGGGTATCATTGGGGTACTATATAAAGCTTTGAGTTCAGTTATGGTAGCCTCATCATAAATGGGATTAACACTAAAGTGAGACATGATTGGAAGAGATAAGAGCGGATCCTAGAGCAATCTATTTGAAAAGACGGGTTCACCAAAATGATTAACTAAAATTGGGATTTTAAGAGCTATTCTATAGTTGATCTAATTAGACATGATAATGAAATAAATGACATGACTGTAGTAATTGTAATTAAGTATTTAATTTTGATATTGAAATAAAATGGAATAATGGAAATAAAAGGGATAGGGTACTAACATGAAATTAACTTACCTTGTTATGTCTTTGGATCGGGATAGGATGATGTGCGATCGGATAGAGTGTGACCGGACAGCTTTCGAGACCCAGCATAAGTTGAGGATTTAGTTGAACTAAGGTGCACGGGATGATATTGAGGCACCTCAAGGTGCCCTGGTTTGTGATCTAGGTGTTGTAGTTTACATAAATACTTAGGATTTAAATCGATTATGGCATAAGACCTTCACAATACCTTCATTCTTGTCACGCAATTGTCGTTGTACTTCTGCCTGTGTCACTAATAACTTGATATGAAGACCTACTGCGCAAAACCCATACAAAGCATCAATTCCTAAAAAAGAAATATGCAAATGAAGGGGTCATACTGACCTTATCTGCCACAATGGTGGACTTACGACTAAGTGTTGCACTACATTCCAAACCCAATGTAGTTTTGTGTGTAATTATTTTCCTAGGATGCCCTAGCGCCAATGACACAAAAGTAGGGGGCAATAACTAGATGTAAAAATGTAAATGGTGGATGAAATAGAAAGAATACAACCCTTTCCCCCTATGCTTGTGTGATGCAGATGTAGTAGATGCCCAAATGCAGTCCCTTGCCTTAGTATGTAGTTGCCCTTGATAGTAAGATGTCCACCCATAATGTAGTGAGTATGTTATGTTTATATAGGGATCTCTTGCTCAAATTTCAACACTAATGACCCAAAACACCGACTACCTCCTAGGGGAATGCATGGGATAACAACAAAGATTGACCTCAAAAAGATAAATTAGAACCATGAATTACGAAAACACAGGCACCCAAAACCATGAATTGGAGTGCCCCGAGGTGCCCCACTGCAACCCTAGGCACCCAAGTTATACATTGGAGACTACAATGATCAAATAACAACATGTGACACATGCTGAGAGACGACCAAAACCATATAGACAACTGACGACCACGTATAATAAGTGACTATGATGACTGACTAACTAACAACAAAACTAAGGAATAGGTCATTAATGAATACTTTTATCACATGAGATCCATATATAAAATAACATACCCGACGGTTTAAATGTAATAGTAAGTGCGTGATTTTGTGACTACAAAGCTCGCCCGACCTCGCCTTTCCATCTCAACCCATATCGAGCTCGTGGCCACTCTACACACTCGATCTGTTCCAAATCATGTTGTGTATCCTCCCAAGTGGGTAGATATTTGTGTGCAAGTCAATCCTAGCTCTGTTCTTTTCCTCTTAAGGTGGTTCATGTAAAAAAGGAGCAGAAAAAATATAAGGTGACAGATAAAAAATCTGAATGAATCCCAAACAAAGGCCATAACCCTAAATGGTAATATTAAATATTTGGTTTTTAGGTATTTGTGCTCAAGTATTTGTTGATCTAGCATCACCAACTTGCTAGAAACTTGGGATTTGACCTTAATAATATTATAGTAGTAGTATATTTATTATTTTAAAATTTTGATAATTGCTTAATACGTCTTGTCTAACGTATATGTGAGTCACGCACATATCCTAGAAAGTTGGAGGTGATTGTTTGTAGAAGTCATCAATAATATTTTTAAGATTTAAAATTTCACACAAATTGTTGACAAACATTTTTCACCATAGCCCTTCTTTTGATAGTTTTAAAAGTAACTTGCACTTCTCTATTGTCAAATGTTTTTTACATTTTAATTTTTTTACATGCAAATTTTTACCCACCCTTTTCTAACGGGTTTGAGGCCTTGGGAAGGGTTGTGATGGGCTCAATTTTGAACTCGAGTCGCTCATATCAGATTTTCTTTGAGATGTACACCTCATTTTGGTATAGACTTTTCCTACAAGTTGTTTCCCCTATTTTTTAGTTCCGTAGTATAGATACCTTTTACTAAAAAAATACACTTCTTCAATTCACCAATTATAGGTAATAATTGTTCATATTTTATCTAAACAATTTTATAATCTCTAAAATTTTGGGAAAATCATTTATCTATTTATTCATTGAACAATATTTATTGATTTGATTTGACAAATTTGTGGTTTTATTGTATTAGTAATTTATTTGAATTTTTGTGTTTAAATTCTTAAAAAGACACGTGTACATTCACTTATGTTAGATTTGATATTGGAAACAAAAATATTGATACGATGAATGAAAAAAGTAGAAAAGTACGTAATTATATGTGTCCATACATTATTAATAGTAAACTACTCTAGTCTCCACCGTCATAACATTGAGGTTATTGGAAATTTATGATTTCACAGAAGCTTCTGGATGGTGCATACTTCTTTCGATTTTAAGGATTTGACAATTATTACTTGAGGGCTCTTTTACACATAACTTGCATAATGTCGGCTGCAAGATCTCTTCCACTAAAGTAACTAAACACTCCAACTTATTTTGAGCTCCTAGAGAGCTTTATCTCGATAGTTATATGAATTTAATGTTGCCTCCAATGGTTTATGCTATGAGTTTATGCCATTTTTCCTCGTTACAATAATTTTTAGTTAGATTTGTTAAAGCACCCACTTTATGATGTTGAATGAATATTCGATAACATAAAGTAGACATGAATAACATACCTTGTGAAGGGTCGAAGGAGGTTGTAGCCAATAGCATGCCATAAGGAAATGTATAGCTTGATGAATGGAGGTTGTAAAGTGTGTATTATGGAATCTAAGACGCGATGAGAACCACGAGGGGTGACCTTGCATGCGTAGTAGAAATGATGCATGTGTTTGTTCCTTGACTATTGCATTTTCCTAAGCATCTTATGCTTTAGATTACTCCTTGTTCCATTTATGTTCCCTTTTTTGAGATAAGGACAGACCTACAAAATAAGAGAAGTGTAGTCAATGCTCGTGTTTTATGAAATTAAACTTTAACTTAGAGAAATTAACATAGAAGTATGTATGAAAATAAGTGATTCAAGGATATAATACGCTTTGAATGTCATGAGAGAAGAGATATAATTGTTCATGTGTGTTTGTTTCCTTAGAGATGGTTGGGAGAGTACTAGGGCTTTAGGCGTCATGAGGCCATATTGAGGATTTAGGTGTCTTGTTGCCACACTAAGGATTTAGGCATCATGTCGCCAAGGGAAGAATATTGGGAGAGTTGTAGGATTTTTCCCTCAACCGTTGACACTTCCCCATGGATAAGTGTCATTGTAGATGGTCACAAACCCAATATAAACTAACCACAGATGACACATTGTTCCAAGCATATCATTGTCCTACATATGCCCTAGGTGCCACTCCTTATTTGATATCGATAAAGAAAATGTAAATTGAGAAAGAAGAGTAATTAGTTCCCTTGCTCAAAGTATGAAACTTGTCATTGATTTTGTTCATGTTGTACTGATAGTAACTTGTAATTTAGTACGTCTTTACTAGAATTTGGAAAAGCATGTCACTAAAAACCTGTTGAACCTATATTGTACATGTTTATGCCCCCAAGACAGAACTTCCTAGGTGAGACACTAGTACCCACCATTCATGTTTGTCTTGGGCATTTCGCCCCTTTATTTTTGGCCCAAGTTTGATTCTAAACCATTTTATTAGCTCTTGTTTGGTCATATTTTGTTATGTACCACTTTGTGTCTAGTTGTTGGCTTGTTGAGAGGGTAAAATAATTACTTGATAATTACCCCCACTCATTTGGGGTGCATGAGATGAACCAATGTGAGCATAGCCTAAATGAGGAAGGTAAAGGTGGTGTGCTCATTTCAAACATATCTCCTACGGGGGAAATAGGGAATGTACATGGTAACAACCATGACACATGCAAAACAATGGAGAAGATCTAGCATAAAGTGTTAGTGACAAACAAACATGTGGTTGTCAAATGTTCATATTTTATTCAAATAATTTTCCAACCTCTAAATATTTGAAAAATCATTTACTTATTTATTATTTAGTGGTATTTATTGATTTGACAATTTTATGGTTTTATCACAAGACTAATTTATTTGAATTTTTAAGTTTAAATTCTTAAAAAAACACTTGTACATCAATTATCTTATTATATTTGTTATTGGAAACAAAAAATATTGATACGACTAATGGAAAAAATAAAAAGTATGTAATTACATGTTTTCATAGATTATTACTAGTAAACCACTCTAGTCTCTACTTGGCGTAATGTTAAGGTTCTTGGAAATTTTTTATTTCACGGGAAGCTTCTAGATGGTGCATATTTCTCTCAATTTTAAGGATTTGAAAGCTATTACTCAAGGGCTCTTTTACACATAACCTACACAATGTGTGGTTGTAGGATCTCTTCCACTAAAGTAACTAAACACTTCAATTTCATTTTGAGCTCCTAGAGAGCTCGTCTTGATGGTTCTTTGAAGTTAATGTTGTCTCCAATGGTTTATGCTTTGAGTTTATGCGATGCTACCCCATTACGAGTAATTTTCAATTAGAGTTGTTAAACCATACATTTGACTAGGTTACAAACAAATTACATTCTGCTAGGATTTTTTCTATGGGCCCCGTAAGGGCGGGAAATCTAACATGTGGGCTTCCCCTTTGTTTTAGGTTTATGATGTTACCTAGATCCAGGTGAGGTAATTGTGGCAGAGGCATAAACAGTTGAGGAAGTAGAGGTTGTATTCTTGTGTTCCTTGGATGGTATCTTATGTGTATTTTGTGGGGCTTCAAATTCTAATATTTTGGTCATATTTTTACTTATAAATTGTTTTCAACTTGCAGTTAGTTGGAAAGAGAATAACTTGCCAAATGTTTTTATGATATGGAAAGAGGTAGCATCACAAATTGCGAGAAATTAGCCTTAAATCTCCTTAAGGTATGTTAAATTTTTTAAAAAGTTTCATTTACTAAATATCCCCGAGGTATGTTAAAAACTTAAAAACATTCATCTACTAAATTGATTTTTAATCATTTTTGTAGGTAGTAGTCTTCACCAAGGGATTGAAGTGTGCAATGAAAATAGTAGACTTCGGGTGAAAACTATATAAGAAAAATAGAGCATTGAAATATTTCATTTATGGAAAAAAACATGGAGACATTAGTAGTTAGATTGGAAGCAATAGTGTCTAAACTTGAAGCCCTCGATTCTAAATTGGGATTGATAGATTCATCTAATCCCAATCCCCCATAACTAAAACTAAAGGGCCACCTTAATCCTTAGTCACATGAAGTAATAATCTGTTATGATCCTCATGTGTGAATTTCTATAATGCCTCGAGGTTTTGGTGTAACAGATTCATTACATTTGGTATCGAGCAACCACCCGTGTTCAAGTCCGACATGGGTGGCTATGCCGACATTGCAAGAGTTCACCACCTGGGCTCATATAGAGCAGGGTGTGATCCTGTTATACAGGCATAAATCTAACCCGGGGTCTGGGCTACATAATCGTGGTGGGATGTTATGATCCTCATGTGTGAATTTCTCTAATGCCTCGAGGTTTTGGTGTAACAGCTTTGATACATAATCCAAACATTTCTTAGTATGATCAATTGGTAGAGTAATTGTTTGGAAAATTTTATTGTAATAGAAAAGATTTGAGGAAAATTTTTGGATGTCATTCTTGTTCTCAAGGATGCATTTGTTGTTCACAGGGGCTTCCTTCTTAAAATACATTTCATCCTTTATGGTTTGATTACGGTTTGTACACTATAATCAAACAAGGAATGAAATAGGAACCACAAAGGGTTATTTTGACAAGTTAACTTCCAATATTAACCATTCAATATCATAATAATGCTTTAATACTTGTAACAAATGTATACAAGGTATAATACAAACTCACAAATACATGGGATTGAGTGCACTTAGTTTATCACAAATAATTATGGACTGATCTGTGTGATCTTGCTATTAAAACAAGGGTATCCAGGACTTGGAATGCTTTGGGACCGAAACCATGACTTGAGAATCTCCTAGGTAGGACCATATAGTAGGGGCAAAATGTTTGTACGGTCTTGACCTCTTTGTATGGTTTTGCAAATGCTCGTAACTAAGGTTTATGACTTTATTGGTTTGTTATTTGTCTGATTTTATTTATCACTTTTTGTTAGTCGTGTCAATCACACTATGAGGGTCTCTAAATAATCTGCTCAATCTTTCAAAATCCTAACCATGGATGACGTTATGTAAAAAAACATTAGTTTGGTTTTGGGCACCCCCGTGCATTGCCAACATCAACACTACTTTGAAGAGGCCTCAAAGCACATGCCATTTTCCACCTAGTATGTCATATCTAGTTATAGTGCAATTAGATATGACATCCTTCCTTTAATAATGCATGACTTGAGTTTATCCATTTCCAATCTACTTGAGTGGGTAACTTTGAGTGCTTGCAAATATGGGAAGTATTTCCCTAGACCTAGTGAGAAGTTTCAAACTTGTAGATAGTGGTGCCGTGATGAATGTGCAAAGGTATTTTCAAAGTGTAGGGAGCTTTGGGTGCCCTTTTTGCTATCTTTTGCAATAAGAGTCCATGAGAGTGATTTGCCCTCAAATGAGGTGAGTTTCACTTTATTATACATGCTTTTGAAGGTGATTTAAGTTATAAATGATGGCCAAGGAGGAGTAAGTGACCCAAAGAATAATGTGTAATGGAAAGTTTGGGACCAAGGTGAGCAAGGTCAAAACCGTACACTAACGTCAAAACTATACAAATGTTCATGCCCCTACTTTACATTTTTACCTAAGAGTGATAATTTTCAATGTGAAGTTTGGAAGATGACAAGTGGAGTTTCTTATTGTGATTCATGCATTCAATTCTCGAAACTATTGACAAATGATTGTATAAGATCAAACAAGCTAAACAAGAGGCCTAGAGATATACGGAAGAGAATATGTACATTACATATGTTTGAGAAAGAGAGAAATATCAAGAACATCAGTTTCAAAGAGTAGAATTACCAAATTTGAGTGTTTACATTTATCCCCCTTTAATTATGAAATGGAATTACATGCTTAAAGGAAAATATAGATAAGTGTGCGGGCACACTTTGTCTTCACTCAATGTTTATTTTTCAAGATCTCGATGTACTAGTGTTGATACACTCCATAATGAAACCTACAACATAAAGTGTAGTCAATGTTTATAATAAAGAATTGAACTTTAACTCAAATGTAAAATGCAATTTAATGAAATTTTGAAACAACAAGAATGAAATAAAGAGATACAAAACATGGAAGAAGTACACATGTTTGTTTTATAGAGGGAAGAGTTTCCCATTCTTAGCTTGTACTTGGAGTTTTAGGTTGTTGAACTTTTCCGAATGATTGGGGGTGATCACTCCCCAATTATGTTGAGGAGATGTTGTAGTATTAGATGTATGGAGCCCAACACATGAATGCTGAAAATATAGAAGAAGAATGAGGAGCCAAAACACCCCATAAAGGAAGAAGACCGTGTATCAAAGTCATTTAACAATTATGATATCTTCCCCTTTAGGTGTAAGAGGAGAGGAATGACTGCCTATAAAGAACTTAGCCACTTTGTTATTTTATAACCCTACGAACCACACTAATGTAAACAAAACTAGGCTCAATTTTGTAAATTAAGACACACCATACAAAAGAGAATGAATTTCCCCCATACTTGATGTGCCGCACAATTGAGTAAAAATTGAATAGAAATGGAAGGTGTTAAAATATAGTTAGAGAAAGAAGACCTATTCCCCCAATATGCCCGAAACAAAAAATAAAAATAAGTACAATGGAGAAGAAGGAATGAAACCTTTCATGCCCCTAAAATTGATCTAAACCAAGTGATATGAGTAATCGTGCCAAAAACTTGTGCCTATAGGTGGGAATTTGAAACGATGAGAAAATTATTATAATTACCCCTAGGGTAAAATTGTACAAATGGTCTAGGATCATTTATATGGTCCTGACCGTCTTGTACTTTTTTTACCCTAAGCTTTATTTTTTGAGTTTCTATGTCTAATGTTGTTTCTGAGTGATTTTTCTTGTTTTTACGTGTAATCTGAGCTCATAATTTTGTCTATGTTTATTGTAAATGTAGAATATATCTAGATGAATGCCCCCTCTTTTAAGGTGCGTGTGATAAATAGTTTGAGTGCACTAATCAAGAGAATATATGTGTAACCATGTCTAATAAATCTAATAATCTATGTAGAAAACACATAAAGGGTTGATGTGGTGACCATCAAGAAGAACATGTACCTGTAAGGAGGATGCACATACTAGAGACCATGACGTGTAACAAGAACAACAATAACAACAATAATAATAATAGTAGCAATAATGTCAACAAGAGAACTAGTAGTAACAACAATAATAATGCATATGTAAGTAGAAACAAGTGTAAAGATAATAGTGCAAACAATGTCACACAAAAATCTTAGCATTTGTAAACATGAGACACTCATGATGTCGCAAGAAAATCAAGGCCCTTGGGCCTACAAACAAGAGATGTAATGTCACACAAGCAAGGTATGATGCCACAAACATGGGACACCCATGGTGTCATAAGACAAATAAGGCCCTTATGCCACAATCAAAGTAGCAAACAAGTAACTACACACACAACTAACAAGTATGTATAGAAAACTAGAGTATCATAATGTGATGAAATGACATAGAAAGTGATATAAAAGAGCATATGAAACCAAAAATTGTCAACACTGAACAAGACACGTGTTTTAGTCTTGTTAGTTCAAAAGATAGAAAATACACTATGTATGTAATCAAACATAACGAGGAAGTGAAAATGTACTATAATTAAATAATAACACCTAGATTGTGTATAGGGATGCCCCCAAAAAAGTATGTAGGAAACCATGATAGCTCCCATGATCATGTATCAATTTGTATGTCATGCATCAAGCTCAATATACCCCATGAATGCATACATGTAAAGAAGACAAATGCTATTTATCAAACCAAAAGGATAAAAAACATGTATAATATAAAGTGTGAACAATGTATGCTAGAGAAATATGTCCTATGTTTTTGAAAATATGTGAATTTTTTTACTTTTCGTGATTATATCAATGTTTTTGAAATTTTCTACCAAATTTTGCTTTGAGAAGATCATCCATGGTGAGATGAAAGCCAATGGGTATAAGATTAGCCATGTTAGTAAATTTATGAAAATGGGAATCAAGGAATAAAGTTGTCTCATCAAAGTGATGGAGTGCCGTAATGTATTCTTCATCGGTGAAAGGAGGACCTTGTCTTTACATATCATGAATCCAATGTGTTGTGTTATGTTAATAATCAAAGGAAGAGCCATTGTGAATAATAATCACGCTTTTGGTAAGGGGAATGGTGATGCTAGTATTATATTCATTGAGCGTACCAGATATATGTCATAACCAAGATCTACTAAAGGCCAATGGTGTGGGTTGAGGATCAAGAGCAACCCAAACTTTAGTTGCAATAACACATAAGCCATAAGCTATCATAAGCATAACATATCCTTGAAACTTCATAAAAGGAGTGAGAAGAGGTGTGATATTAGATGGTGTGAGTCCTAAAGTGTGCAAAGCCTCATAAGTATAAATATTATTATTGGTATTTAGATGTAAGGGGATGTTTGTCCATTATCGATTCTGAAATATAAACTATATTAGTGAAAGTATCAAAGTGAGGTACTCGATCAAAAGGAGGGGATGCATTGTATAAGATAATAGCATGACCAATTACTTTAAGAGTATTTATTTTTTCAATTAAGGCCTTACAATAATCTATATCATGTCCAAAAATGTGATGGTAGTTACAAAATGGATGACCAAGTTGTTGAGAGAGCTTCTTAGTAGAGTGATGATGTTTAGAAGGCAATAAAAGAAGTCCTCGATTAAGAAAGATAGAAAGCAACTCATGCGGTGTGTCAAGATGAGAAAGAATTTTAATAGATGTGGCTTGTGGTGAAGCATCTAAGGTGTGGATTGCATTATGTGTAGGATCAGGTCGAGGATTATTAAAAGTAATGTGATTAGGAGGAGTAGAATCAACAATACTAGAGGTAGTGTCCCTAAGTTGGTAATGTTAAGGAAAGTGAAGATAAAAAGAGAATGAAACATAGGCTCATCTTCATCAATAGGATGAAAATTAAGCTTACGTAGATTTTCATACTGTTATTGTAATTGTTTCATCATCATTATCGTTAGTACAATAGTGTGCATCAAGAAGTTGAGTAACATTATCTAAGATATTAGGAGTAAGAAGTGGTGGTGAAGTAGATGATGAAGGAGGTACCATGGAAGTAATATCCATGAGTGTCTTAGTGTGAGGGGGTGTGAGAGGCTCAAAAGTATTACTAGCTTCACCGACAACATATGTATTTGTCTTGTCCATGGGAATAGGTTACGATGGGAGAAAGATAAAAGGCACTTGCGGATTAGACATATCTACTATGTAATATTGATAAGGAATGGATCAACGGGCATGGTATGCTCAGTGTCATTGTGTAAAAATTTTGCAAAATAATAGAAGGTAGACGTAACAACTTACATATCATGAAGCCATGAATGACCCAAAAGTAAATTATATTGAATGTCGGTATCCGGATATGAAATGTAGTAGGTGACATTTTAGATCCAACTAGAAAATCAAAAGTAATTGTGGTAAATATAGAGTGTGTAACATCGTCAAAACCTCACACAATAGTAATGTCATGATTATTTACATGAGGAGAAATGCCCATTTTGATGCACAATGATTTAGGGAAAATTTTAAGACCAGATTCATTGTCTACAACCACTCTTAATGAAGAATCCTTGGATGTATGTTGTAATAATTAAGGGTCGGCATTTGTCCATATTGTAGACACAAAATCTATGCACATGTGTACATTTTAAGGTCCTAAAGCACACTCATGTATACATGATACTCAAGAAAGAAAACTAGTAGTTGACAACATCTTTTAGGCCTTTTGCTTTATCTCTTGCACTTTTATTTGCCTTACATATTCTACAACACTTGTTGGCATTTGAATAATTTATCTTTTATTGCCTCGAACACTAGCACCCATTTAGGACAATAGGGCCACAACACTCCTAACCTTATTTATCCTTTTCTCATCCTTTTGGGTATCTTTTACTTTTTAGTAACCTTTTAGTACTTTGGGTCAGCCTTTTAGTTGTCAATTATGAAATTCAAACAAGGGAATCATATACATATACTTATTTATTGCTATCAAATAAAGGGGTCAAACACAAAGCCTTATCTATTATCGCTTAAGCTTGTAGGCAAAAAGAGCATTACAAAGCATCCATCTAGTGCATCCATACAAGGGACAAGGGTTACATCACTCTGCATACACATCATAGGAGGGAAAGTTCATTTTATTCCATTTCATGCATTTGCATACTTGGAGCAATCTAGATCTAGCCCGCTAGCAGATAGTGTAACTTTACACAAGGGAAAAATATGGCATCATTACACACACATACACACAAAACCATATGGAGTATGAGATGTAGTGCAGCTCTAGGTTGTCATATCACTCTTTAGGTGAACGCGTCGGTCAATATGACTCCCATTTTACATCTTCTTTATTAAGTTTGATGTGGTTTGTTAGTATGTGTGCTACTAGGTGTCTATTTTACATGTTATAGGTATGAATGATGACATTAAAGAAAAAACAGAGTGATAAAATAGGATCAACATCGAAGCTCCTCCAACTTAGAAAAGACCAAAACCTAAGCACCTAAGCAAACACTAACGCCTAGATCGAGTCACTAGCACTTGAGTGCTCCTATCCTCCCACGGGTGCTTCTATCATGCACATTACTTGAGTTCCATAACTTGCAGTTAGGCTTGACAAAACTATTTCCATACTGTTCCAATAGTTTCTCACCCGATCATCTCTAGATTACACGAAATCGAGATAATTCACCCTCTCTCTCTCCCCTCTTTTTGCTTAGGGTTTTATATCTTTGCATGATCGTTGCTTGTCCATTTCTGTATTCTATCACTTGTAAATCATTAATTAAATTAGTTACTCTTAAACTAGATTTAATTTTATTTAAATTAAATCACTTAGTGAACTCGATTGATCAAACCTTGCCTTCTCACCATGCATCGATCCTCTCTCCTTCTTATGAATTTATAGACTAGTCCTCTTACCCATCCTATACCCCCATTATGATTTCTAGCATGGATGCCACTTTATTCTTGGTTTTATGTAAGTCTATACCCAACATCCTCCTTGCTTTAACCCATAAATGACTTATCCAACTATTAATGTGGTCACCACTCAATGCAATAGGAAACCCATGGCTCCACTCGTCTCTATTCCACCACCTATTACCTCTATAGTTCCTACTAACACCTCTAAAGGTTATGATATCATTGAGCAACTAAAGAATACACTAGCCAAAATATCTCTTTATGATCTCTTGCACACTACACCAGATTGTTGTCATACATTAGAGGTTGCCCTCCATTCTATCCAGATTACAAGTGACAATTCCCCTATCACCTTCACTCATCTAATTTAATCCCTCAAAATTTACCACATGCCATATCATTCAATAATGAGGATATCCCCCTCCGTTCTTTGGTGACCCTTTGTCACCTTTCCTTATTATAGTTATTATGGGTTTTGATTATATTAAGCATGTATTAATTGACAATGGATCTGTTGTAAATCTATGTTCCCTCTCATTACTCACACAATTGTAAATTCCTCATAATCTAATCACCAAATCCTCTACCCTTTTTGTGGCTATGATTCTACTACACACACATGCATCGACACCATCACCTTACCTTTAAAAGTTGCGCCCAAACCCTCCCCACTTTATTCTATGTCATTAATACATCATTTCAGTTCAATTGCTTACTCGGTAGACCATGTATCCATGCTATGCATGTCGACCCTTATACAGTTCATCAATGTGTCAAATTCTTACATGATGGCATACCATTTCCACCAACCCCGACCCATTCAAGTTCTGCCATATAGACCCTATTACATGTCATGCCTATACCCCCACGTAACCCAATTCCATACCATAATATCGATACATAAGATGTCGGTCAATCCAATGGTCCTATTACTTCTTCTACCTCCACACCTACCTCTTATATACCTATACATCCCACTGATCTCATTTCCCCTACCATACCTTCCTCTATCACTACCAATATTCCACCCTTTACTACCCCTTCTAGTCCTCCATCCACCACCCATCCTCTCAATATCCTTGATAATGCTACCCAACATGATAATGTTTCCATCGATGATTCCGATGATGAGGTTGATGTCATAGAGCTTATCGATGAAAAGTTGCGTAACCTTAACTTCACTCCTATTGAGGTCAAAAATCCTATTTTCAAGACACATTTGTTGCTATTGGTCTCGGTGAATATCAATTTCAACAACCTCCTCCCTCTACTACCGCCATAATTCCTTTCCAAAGAACTGTCCATACATCGGATGTCATGCCACATCTTTCATCTCCTCAAATCAACTATGGTCCGTAACGAGATCTCTTCACATGCACCTTATTCATACATGAATCTTATTGGTCTCGTATTCCATTCCATCCCACTTGTCCCGACACTTCTGCGTACACGTGAAGGCTTAGCACAATTAGGATTTACGCTTGTTGATCTCCTCCCCCTCATTCTCCCCAACTATATCATGGACATGTACTTATTACTTATGCTCATGGCCTTAGTGTCTTTCATTTATTGGTCTTACTCACACATACACCTCGTTCCTCTCCTCTCACCCTCAAACAATCTTGGATCAATGACATTTGTGGTGCTCTTAATCCCAATCATACTTATATCACATTTCTAATGCCTTTTAGTTGCATCTCCATTTGTAATGACTCCTTCCTTAGCTATACAAAAAACCTAACTCACCTGTACGTACATGATTGTCAACAACCTCCTTTTATTAATGAAGAATGTGCTATGGGTATGTATAATTTACGCCGTACAAGCTCACTCCATGATCAACCTCACAATGTTGACTATTATATCCTTAATCTAGACCCCATAGATTATGACCCTAACACTAACGACCTGCTTGATGAGTTTACTTTATCCCTCAATTACACATTTGGGGGCATCACACTTTTTACCCCCTTCATCTCCATCAATTCTCTTTAGTATCTACTTATCACTTATTTGCTACATTTCACACTCTACGCTTCATGTCTACCTTTCTAAGCACTCTTGCATCTTTGGTATACCCATTATACTATCATTACCCGATGACACAATCTAGTACTATGATTGACACTTGACTGTTGAGGGAACACTTCTTCCATGAACCTCACATCATCTACACTTCACACTCAAGACTTCATGATACATCTTTCCTAGCATCTACTCTCACTCACATACAATGCATTCATTACTCGATGATCCACTCTAGTGCTACGGTTCACACTTGACTATTGAGGGCACCCTTCTTTGTAAACCTCACATCATCTACACTTCATGCTTAGTACTTCACGATACATATTTCCTAGCATCTACTCACTCGCATACAATACATTCATTACTTGATAATGCAATCTTGTTCTAAGGTTCATACTTGAATGTTGATAGAACAATTCTAAATGAACCTCATCTCATGCACATCCGCTAGAGGGAAACACTGCTCCTACCACCTTCACATCTTGCATATCACATCACACTATCACTTGCACACATCTGCATATCTTGGTTGCATTTTATCTTGTTATCTTATACTATTTACATGATTACACTTTATTTACCATGCTAGTAGGATTCTTAGTATGTCATTATCATTTTCTATATACACATGCACGTTCACTTAGTATCTTGAGGGGACCGTAGGACCATTCTGATTCTTACACGATGCATGATGCTTAACACTTTTCTTTACCGGTCTTACCGAGGCTCCTAGGGGCATCTACCTTTACCACTCTCATATTCTACACATCACAGGTCCTATTGCTACGATATTTACTACTTCTTAACACTGTCATTTTCCTTTTCATCGATATATACATGCTTTGACATACTAATTATCTTTCTAACATGTTAATGCATGCTTCATGTGTAGAATTTACGTTGCACGATTCTCTACAACCATGCTTATCTGTCACTTTTTTGTTATTATTTGCCATTGTTTGCGGGCCATGCCCTATGTCATGCATGATCATTGTTTGCTTTTGGCCACTTCAGCCCTATTTGTCTTATGACTTTGTGAGTGATGTCCATGTATGCAGCCCACTTTTCATGGTCTATATTATCTTCATACTTGTTTGCTTTGCATTGTATTCTATTGCATGGTAGATTTGTTTACACTAACACTTATTTCTAGCCTATCCTACTTGCATGTGCCTTGGTTTCTACCATGCACATGCCCTACTCCCTGCAGGTATCCAATCTTAGATATGCATATCAAATTCAGTTTTTCTCATTTGGGCCACATTCTCCTATAATCATCACATGCACCCCAAATGAGGGGGGATATATTGGGTGAAAAAATCACCCCCACAATAGCTCGAGCTCTAGATCGATTAGTACAAAGATGCAAAATGAAACAAGCACACGGTAATAGAGTGGTCTAGAATTAGACTTGGATCATAGACATAGACTAGGCACTAACACTCAAGAATGGATAATAGTGGTGGACACTTGTGCCCCCCTTGGGATTTTATGTCGTAGGGGGAAAAACAATCAAATTATCAATTCAACACAATCTCTAGTAGTTTATAGTACATTTATCCAAAGCTGTGAGGCATCCATCTCCAATTACATAATGCATTCAATCAGTTACAACAGGAATAACATGTTACAAATCAAGGATGTACCATCTGTAGTGGTGCTTATTGGGAAGTGTCATGGAAGGAGAGAAAAACCAAACCTCTCTCCCCAACACTCTTCTCTTGGCATGAGATCACCCAAAAAACTCGCTCTTGGCGTGAGATCACCCAAAAACCTCACCTTCGACAACAAGACACTCAAATTCAATAACATCTCCAAAGTAAACAGGAAAATTTTCTATCTTATACTCTCTTACACATCAGGTGCACTCTTTCCTATACACACTTTCTATGTACTAATGCAAACATTACTCTAATTTTTCACATACGAGACTTTGACTACTATTTTTCTCTTCTTTTACAGGTTCATCCTTATACGCAACAAGAAGTAACTCACATTAGCAAACCCAAATTCCAACAACATGCTACTATGCATACACTTCACCCCTAAGGTCTACTTCCTTCTCCTAGTTTCCACACTTCACATTGCGATCACTTCATGCTTCACTTGTCCACTTGGCACGCTATCGAAATACACTATTCTCTATAAGATTACAAGGTATGCATCTTCTATCTACTTTATGCTATCGAGTATTCACTCAACAACATAAAGTGGGGGTAAATGTAGACACAAAATCTATGCACTTGGGTACATTTATAGGTCTTAAAGCATACTAATGTATACATGATTCCTAAGCAAGAAAACTAGTAGTTGACAACTTATTTTGGGCCTTTTACTTTATCTCTTGCACTTTTATTGGCCTTACATATCCTACAACCATGTTGACATTTGACTAATTTATCATTTATGGCCTCAAACACTAGTGCCTAGTAAGGAGAGAAGTGCCCATGTGCTCCTGTCCCTCATGGGCACTCCTGACCTTCTTTATCTTTTTCTCACCCTTTTGTGTCTCTTTTACTTTTTGGTCACCTTTTAGTACTTTGGGTCGGCCTTTCAGTTGTCAATTACAAAATTCAAACAAGGGAATCATATATATACTTAGTTATTACTCTTAAATAAAGGGGCCAAACACAAAACATTATCTACTATCACCTAAGCTTGCATCTAAAGGCACAAAGAACATTACAAAACATCCATTTAGAACATCCATACAAGGGACAAGGGTTACATCACTCTACATACACAACATAGGAGGGGAAGTTTATTCTATTCCATCTCACACATTTGCATACTTGGAGAAATCTAGACCTACCCCATTAACATAATGTAACTTTTTACAAGGGAAAACTAGGGCATCATTACACACACATACACACAGTAATCGCATGGATTCGAGATGCAAGTACAAATCTTGGTCATAAGATCACTCTTCGGGTGACTCATCAAGGTCAGGTTGTCTCCCCATTCGACATCTTCTTTATTAGGTATGACGTGGTTTGTGGGTATGTGTAGCTAGGTATCTATTTTGTAAGTTACAGGTATGACCGATGACATTGGAGCAAAACTAGGGTGACAAAAGAGGATTAACAATGAAGCTCCTCTATCCCGAAAATCTGGAACATGAGCAGACACTAGTTTCTAGATCAATCACTAGCACTGGGCCCCTCTTGTCCCTTCATGGGATCTTCTATCCTACACACTCTCGAGTTCCAAAACCCTGCAATGAGGCTTGACAACATTATTTCTAGATTGCTCCAAAAATTTCCCATTCTAGATCATCTCCAAATGCACGAAATCGGCTAAGTCACCATCTCTCTCTCTCTCTCTCACTATTTTTCTTAGAGTTTTATATCTTTACATGCTCATTTTTTGTCCATTTACTATATTCTATCACTTATATATCATTCATTACACTAGTTACTCTGAAATTAGATTTAATTCTATTTAAATTAAATCACATATCAACATTTGAAGGGATATCAAAGACTAAAAGTAATGGCCTTATCAAGTGCCTTAAATGTGTCAATAAGAGAAGTAAAGGTTGTTGGATGTGTGTCATTGGCCAAAATGAAAGTGTACAAGGTGTCTTGTAATATGTCTTTATAAACAAGTGTTTTTGAAGCAACTATAAGAAAGATATATTAGTATCGATGCTACCAAGTTGTTCTAATAAATCATACCCTTTAGATAAGACACTATTTTTAGCCATAGGAACAATTGGTGGGGAAGACAAAGGTGGATTTCTCCCAATAGGTTGTTTATTATGTCTTATGGTCATTACATTAATTATAGGATGAAATGGCTATAAATAATAACATGGTGGGTGATCATTAGTAACAAGAGTGTCCTCAAATTGTATGTTAAGATAAGAAGGAGCCATGTTAGCCTTATAACACTTGAGATCAACATAAAGAACTTCATTCATATGTGTAGTCACTAAATCACACACTTATTATATACATCTAGCCTCTAAATATTTCATGTATATGCATGATTCCTAAGCAAGAAAATTAGTCATTAAAAACACTTGTTTGGATTTGATATTGCTTTTATCCTTCTTATCATTGTTACTTGTATTTTTTGGATTTACACCTTACAATTTTTCACACTAGTTGACATCTTATTTAACTCCGATTCCATTATTTTATATTTCTACCACCATGTGCGAAAAGCTTAGAGAACCTCCTCTAAAGGTGTCTCGAGTTGTTTGATGTTGTTCACCATTGGTCACTAGGTGGTCACACTATCATTGTCGAGGTTGCTACAAACTTGCAATGAAGTATGAACTTGCAAAACCCTCAAGCAAACATCAAATCCTAAAAAATAAAGATGAAGAATGAGGGGTCATATTGTTGTTAGGTATCACAATGGTGAACTTATGACTGGGCACTGCACGACATCTCAGACCCAATGTAGTTCTATGTGTGTGTGTATGAATCGTGCCCTAGGTGGCTCTTGTGCATGTCACACTTGATAGCGAACAAGTAAGCTAGATGTAAATGAATGTAATAGATGTGTCCATTGAATAAAATGAACTTCCTTGCTATGAAGAGTATGTAGAATAACCAACACTTATGTCCCTTGGATGGTGCTTTAGATGGATGAAATGAACTCTTAAATGCTTGATATATGCAACCTTAGGTGGTGATAGTTAATGCTTAGTGCTTGGTCCTTTATTATGATCACATAACTTTATATTTATATGATTCCTTTGCTTGAATTTTGTAATTAACCCTGAAAATATCGACTACCAAAAAGATAAGATGCTCAAACGGCTAGAAAGGACCCAAAAAGTGTGAACAAAGTACAAAGGGGACATGGGTGACTGGAGAGGATGAGGGCACTGACACTTGGCATCTCACTGGGTGCTAATGTCCAAGATGATAAATGCTTTGAAGTAGAAAAAGGTAGACTGAGCAAGTAAGGATACAAGACCAAAGGTGGTAACAAAAAAAATAAAGAAAGGTGGCCAAAGACATGAGTTGATTAGTACTTTTCTTACATAGGAATCATATGAATAATAGTATGTAATTAGGACTAGATAATTACCCAAAGTGCGTGATTCAGTGTCTACACCTATCTTTCACTCTTGTTTGTATTTCTATAGCTAGACATTTTTTGAATATTGTTATATTTATCTGATCAACAATGTCCTTATAATAGATTTAAATTTCTTTAAATAATTTGGTGAACCCAACCCTTACATGCCCATTATCGTATCTTTCATGACTTCCCATACCTTTAAGTCCAATGTTTCCCCATTTTATATCTAAGTTCAACTTCATAATCTCCTTGTTAAGTGTGTCCTAGTTGATCCTAGATATGGTCTTAATGTATGCAATCTTTCCTTTCTCCATAAAATAGGACTTTCTACTACTCATCTCAATCCATCTACTCTTTGTATTTGTGGCTTTGATAATACACCTAAGCAATTATTGGGCACAATCTCTCTTCCCCTTACTTGTGGGATCTTGCACTCTTGATGTTCTATGTCACGTTATGCCTCATGATGTCCCTTATACTATCCTTCTAGGCTATCCTTGGTTACATATTATGCATACAATTCTTTCTACCCATGCCCTTATTACACCTTCCATGGATACTTGGTATAGTAGATTCCACACCTCATGTTGTTACTCCTTGTGATATTCCCCTCATACATGATGTTGATGAAATTACCTACATTGCACATCCTTCTCCTCTTGGGATGCACCCTAGTGCTACTTGATTTACAAGATCAATTTTCTATTGGCACCCATGATACTCCTCACATTATGTCTCACTCTTGATGCACTTCTATTGATCACGTGCTTAGTGTAGACACAAAATTATGCACTTTAGACATTATTTAGCTTGGTCTTATACTACTATTTACTAGTATTATTTCATCATTCCCGCATATTTTCTTGTACTTATCACCATTTCATAATTGCCCCATCATTTTAGCCCAAAATCGGGCGCCCTTGCATCTTGGGGTGCCCTGGGCACCCTCTGGTCCCATTATGGGTGCCTTGATCTATGCACATCCTTTTCCACTTATTTTCGGGTCATTTTTAGCCATTTTCATCTTTATCCTTTTCCCGATCGGCCTTATCGGGATTAATTACGAAATTAAGCTTAAGATCTCAATAAATATAAAGTTATAAGACCATAACGAGGGTCATAACATCACATACTACTATCACTCCATCTAGAGTTGCGTCACTTGCATCCACATAGTGCCATGCATCAAGGCTAGGAGATATGCATCACACACACTACATAAGGAGGGATTCTATTCTATTCCATGCACACATGCTATTTACATTTTCTATAGTTACTATTGCTCACTACTTCACAAAGTGTGACTAACACAAGAGCACCTAGGGCACAACATGCACACACTCACCAAAACTACATATGAGTATGAAATGTAGTGTAGTGCTCAGTGATAAGACCACTAGTTTGGTGGCTGAGGTCGGTCGACCCATTATTTGCATTTTTATTTTTCCTAGGGTTTGATACTTCCTCTTGTATTGCAAGTCATTATTCAACTCACCCGAAAAATTCAAATAAGTCAACAAATAGGAAATATTCGGCAACACCTCACGACCTGCGCAAAATGAATTTTTGGGCACTTACAGAGATCGGGGCACCTAAACTATGACAAGGGTACCTCGAGGTGCCCAAGTACCTTCGTAGGCACCTCGGTCGATTCGAGATCCTCCAGATCTGGTCTTTGCGAGACCTCTGAGTGACTATTTTGGGTTCTAGATCCTGTTGTTAGACCTACAACACTTTGTGTGACCATATATAATAATCAACTAAGTCAGTATTCTACTTCCTTTGGCATAGTTAGGGTTTTATTTCATTTAATATTATCATTTTATAATCATTTCATATTATTTACTGCATTTATACAGTGTTTTAGTCCTCCTAATTAGATTAACTAGGGTTATTATTTCCTAGCATATAGTTCTATTTTAGTTAATCATTTTGGTGAACCCGACATCTCTTTATAGAACCTTCTAGGGTTTTACATTTGCACCTCCCATCATGGGTAAACGTCATAGAAAGTCTTCTTCCTCTAAGTCTTCAGCTACTCATACAATTTGATAGTGTGGTCGTGCTTTCGTCGACACTCCTATTATTAATTCTGGTTATAGCCCTTGTCCTTCTTTCATTCAACTTCCATCTTCTGGAATGGATCCTTGTCCATTGAAGATGTTGTTACCACTTATTTATGCACCATTAATCCTGCAACCCTAGCTCAACTTGTAGCAGAAGTCTAGGCTCTCCCTCCTGAGGACATAAATGACTCTAGCGCTATAGTACCTCTCCCCACACCTCCTTCTTCTCCACCCATGATTGGTTCTCAACCTCGACCAACTCCCCATGACCTAGTTCCTACCATCTACATGGTTGATATGGTCCCTTCTACTTCGCCACTTACTCCTGTTGTTACCAATGCTTTGATACTGTCTACCATGCCTACTCTACAATACTCAATTGTTTTTCCTATTCCTCCCATATCCCCTTTTCTCTACGAGATGCCATTTCATGCAACTATTTACATGCTTAACACAATCTCTTCCCACCATCTATTACTACTACCGCTATTGTGCCATACCAAGGACCTTTACCATCTATGGATCTCATCCCATCCTCTCTTCCATCATTCTCCTCTTTAGTATGCCCACCATTCACTTGCACTCTCTTTATCAATAATTCTTCTGGGAACACATACCACTAAACACATCATGTATGCCCACCATATATTACCATGATGGTCTCCTTCGACTTGGGTTTGACTTCGACGACCTTCATGCTCCTTTATGCGATCCAAATTTGTATCATGGTTTTTTCATTCTCACACCCACCTATGGCCTACGTGTTTTCCACTTAGCTGTCCATACTCTTCTTCTCTACTTACACTTGCCGCTTTGGTTAGATTATATTGGAGGCACACTTGATCCTAATCGTGTTGATATCACATTCCCCATGCCTTTTGGCACAAATCACATTTGTAGTAGTTATTTTCTTTGTTATACACCAAACTTCACCATTTGGTATGCTCAGGGATGTCCATTACCTCCCTTTACGGATGAACAATATGCCATGGTCATGTACATCTTACGCATTCATGGTTACTTAGACAACCAACCACACACCCTTCCTTACCAAGTTTCTCGCGTTGTCCAATATGATTTCGATACTTATATTGATGATCCTTTAGAAGAGCTTGATCCTCCATCTCCTTTTTGTGTTAACATTGATCCACCATTGTCTCCAGTAGGCTCTATATCTACCACCGTTGTTGATTCTCACCCTTACAATCCTCCATCTAATACACACCTATTGGAGGTTATACAAGCACTACAAGTTTAGTGTCAGTCCATGGAAGCCACAATTGCATCTCTCCATGCTGAGATAGGGAAACTTAAGGATTCCTCTACCTCGCATGCTCCTACTACTCCTACAACTCATGCACCATCCATATCCCCTACCAGGTCCCCTCACCGTACCATTACCTCCACCTCTTATCTTTCCTTCTAATGCTACGCCACAAGACATTCTTGGCCACCTTCTTCATCAACAACTCCTTTCTCTACCGTCTAATCATCGCTACCCTCCTTCTCAACTAATACAATATCGTGATCAACCATTTTGTTGCTATCATCGTATTCAAGGGCATCATACCGAATCGTGTCACACTTTGAGTCGTATTATTCATGATCTCTAACAGTTAGGCCTCATCTCATTTACTCCACTTTGTCACCTTCTATTCCCGTTCCACTCGTCCACTTATTTGGCCCATAGCACTACCCAAGACCCATCTCGATAGCCCTCTCTCCTCCATCATTCACCATCTCAGTCTTCATCCTTCACTCATCCTTCACCTACACGTAGTTTTCATTCACATGCACCAATTTTATCTACTATACCCCCTAGTGGATCATGATCCTACGCTTTCATCATACTAGGCACCGATCGATGAACCTTCGTCCTTCAACCTCATTGAGTGATTTCTCTCTCGGGATCACTTGGGGGCAATGCCATTACCAATACCCCCTTCTTCATATTAGCATAGTTGCACCTCTACTCTTTACATTCTTCTTCACATATACGTATACTTCTTACACATTCTCACACCCTCGTTACCCAATGACACACTCTTGTTTTTGATTCACATTGGACTGTTTAAGGGACACACTACACTCTAGGTTTTACAAATTTACATTCTATCATCATTTCTATACATAACATACATCTTAAATTATCTTATACATCCCTTTTCTATTAATCATTTACGCATCATTTATCTTATACATACTACATTAGTCATCATCTCATCTCTAGTTTAGTTTTCATCCCGTTTTTACATCCTATATTTACGTTGGGTTACATATCATCACTAAATATCATATCTACACCTATATTTTCATCTTGCATCATCTACACATCCTACCTTCCTTACATTGTCTTATTCACATAGCGCATCTATTCATCATATGCATTCTACATACTACACTAGATTCCATTACATATGGGTCTAGTTTCATCTTATTATACTTACATATTCCATTTCTATGTCCAATTACTATTGCATCTCATACATTACATATCCTATATGTTACACATATTACATTGCATTGCCCACACCGCACATTTACATCCCATATTCATCACTTGGTCATTTACACTACATTGTCTTCTACACGCTGCACTCACCACCCTATGACACACTCTAGTTCCTCGGTCCATACTCGATTGCCAAGGGTTTACTAATCAAATGGACCTTACATTCACCAATGTGACATTTTCCTCATCCAACATTTCCCATGTTAGTGACATACACCTTCGGTTAAATTTTCACCCATTTTTTCATCTTATAATGGTATACGCTTTAGGCTAAATCACCACCCTCTTTTTATCATTTTATAGTGGTATACACCTTAGGGTACATCACCACTCCCTTCTTGTCCATCCCATAGTGACATACTCTTTAGGCTACATTGTCACCCATCTTCATCCTTTTCATTCCATAGTGATATACGCTTAGGGATAAATCATCACTCTTCCATTCGACAAGTCGTGGTATACGTTTAGGCTATAGGGCCCACGCACATCTTTACATATGATACATCCTCATACACTCATCCTATAATGATATACGCTTAGGGCTAAATCATCACTCCTCTATTCAACAAGTTGTGGTATACGCTTAGGCTATAGGGTCCATGCACATCTCTCCACATGTCACCTTTCATCATCACTACACATACAAATTCATCACAATAGGCTAGATACAACCAACCTTACTCGACCATTTCCCGATGACACACTCTCGTTTATGGTTCATTCTTGACTGCTGAGGGGGAAAACAAAATGAATGTCATTACATAAATTTCCATACACTCTGGGGCATGTTGCTCCTATCATTCCATCTTGCATTCCATTCCATCCATCCACAACATGTTGCATTGTCTTGGTGCATTTACTCTTGTTTACTAGTGTTTTGCATGATCACTTTACTACACATGTTAGCTTGATTTCTTATGTCATTATCATACAAACATGCACGTTCACACCTTTGTTTAGTGTGATCGTAGATATAGGACTCTACACGTAGCATGGATGCTCACTTTCTACCCTTCCTATATTGGTTGCTGGGGGCATCCACATTCATCTTATCTAGGTGCTATTGTTTCATTTTGTACTTAGCATCTTATATTACTTGCTTATACACACTTTAACATATTGATTATCACTCTAACATGCTAACGGGTGTTCTATGTGCAACACTTGTTTTGTAGGATTACATGTTTCCATGACTACTTGTTTGTTTCTACTTATCTGCTTTGTTTGCCATTGTATGCGGGATTTGCCCTTTGCTTGTGTGCACACTTGTCTGATGTTTACAACCATGATGGTCTTGAGTGTTTTGCGACATCGTGAGTGATTTCCCATGTTTAAAACCTACTTTGTGTGGTCTACTTATTTTCTTGCGTGTTTAAACTACTTTTTTTGGTAGTTTTGTAGGTGAAAAATCAAGTTAACATGCACAAATAAAATGAATATGAAACCAATTCAAATGCAACATGAAACTCAACAAATCAACTACCTCAGATCAAACAAAGATGAAAGGAAGAGGAACAATACCTACACTTACCATCTAGCATGTAATTCTCCTTCCTTGATGGGTGGATGTGCTTGGAAGATGATTGATTGCTTCAGATTTGGATGTGGATGCACTTGGAAAACACCTCCCCTTTGATGATTGATGAATATTGTTTGATGATTGATGAAGGATAATAGATTGTAGATGAAAGATAAATTGATTGAGTGATAAAATGAAAAATATTTTCTAACTTTCTTACTAGCTAGCTCTCATGGAGGAGGAGAGCTCAATTTATAGTTGAGAAGTGGAAAATTGGATGGTGAGGATTAATCCATGTTGGATTGAATCCAATGGTTGAAATTTGATGAGAAGATTGGATTTATGTAGATATTTCTAGATGTGGAGGGTTCTAGATTTTGTGTGGAGATTTTATTGAATTTTTAATTTAATAGAAGAGTGTAGAATATTTGAATATTTAAAAATGAGAGGGAAAGATGGAGAAGCTTCTAGATTTAGAAGCCTCTAGATTTAGAGGCGAGGATGTGCACATGATTAGGATTAGATTAGGTTAAATGATGTGATTAGGATAATTAATGATGAGATTTGATGGAAAGGCTAGGTGTAGGGATGTGTAGGGTAGGTAGTAGGTGAGATGTAGGAATATTAAATTCCTATAAATGTTAATGAAGGATTTAAAATAGGATAATATAATATAATAATGAATTAATGAGATTAATGAATTAAAAGGATGAAATGAGATATAATAATGATTTAAAAGGATTAATAATGGAATGTTAGGATAAAATGATAAAGGGGGAAATATGATAAAATGGATTAAATAATAATAATTAATCTTGTGATTAATTATTATATGAATGATGATGGGATATTTGTGGGGTAGGTTAATCGTATTTAACCATGTCGACATTTTAGATGTCTACATTTTTCCCCTCTTTGAAGTGTTATTGTGAAGCAATGACAATTCAAAGAAGAAAAAATATGTGTAGATGGTGATATGATGCCCCCTCGAGGGGTTATGCGGGGGAATGAGGTGGGTAGCCACTCGAAAAGAGAGGAGATACCCTAGTGAGGAGATGAAGGAGTTATGGGTGAGAGGATAAGAAGATGAGAGGATGCCTCAGTCATCGATGTAGGACAAGGGTGTAGGATGTTTTGATTTTGGATGTATGATGCCCCAATCAACGATGTATGAAAAGGGTTTGGATTTAGGATTTAGGATTTAGATTTGATGATGCCCTAGTCAAGGATGTATGACAAGGGTGATGAGTTTGGATTTGGATGCCCCGGTAAAGGGGTTGATGTTTTGGATGTATGATGTGGTTGGATTTTGGATGTTGGATGTTGGATTTGAGATTCTAGATTGTTGGATGCCTTGGGAAAGAGGGGTAGGATTAGATAGGATCTCGATCGATTGATGATGTTTGATGGTGATGATTGGATTTGGGATGCCATAGTCAAGGGGTAAGGATTTTGATTTTGGATGGTGGATGTTGGATGTGAATATTTTATATTGTTGGATGCCCCGGACAAGGGTGGTAGGATTAGATAGGATCTTGGATTGATGATGTTGGATTTTGATGATTGGATTTGGGATGCCGTAATCAAGGGATAATGATTTTGATTTTGGATGGTGAATGTTGGAGGTGAATATTTTTGGATGATAGGTGAAATAGGATTGATTGAAAATATTGGATAGATTGATTGGATGAATAATATTTGATGTTTGGATGTTAGATGATTGATGAAGGGTTGGTTAGATAAGGTGATGATGATTAAGCTAAGTGATGATTGAAAGGGGTGGTACTATCGTAAAGTGCCCACAATTATCATCATTAGCAATTTTATGAATGTGGCATAGAGCAAAATGCATCAAGGTATAAAGACCATGATGATTAATTTGCTAAATGCCATTGTCCTCATATCATCAGACATTATAAAAAGAGGGTCCTCATATCATTGGACTAGAAAAACAAAAACGACCTCATATCATTGGCCAAGTGCTAAAAGAAAAGAAAAAGTGGCTTCATATTGTCAGCCAAGATATGATGCAAATGCAAGAACAAGTGAACAAGCACACACACACAAATGCATACAAAAGTGTTTAAGATTTTATTTGCTTTGTTGATTTTTATGGATTTTAAAGGATTTTTTTAAAGATTTTTCTGAATTTTTCGATTTTAAAGATAATTTAAAGTTGGTGGGATGAATATGTGATAGGGATGGGTGGGGTTGAAAGGAGGTGAATTTCTCCTATAAGTCCCAAGGTAGATGTGGATAGGGAGTAGGGGTAAAGGGATGATTTTGGGATAGGATAAGGGATGTGGGATAAAGGGATTGGTTAGATAAGATAAAGGAGGTTTGATAGGATGAGGGATGTGATGAGGTAGGATATGGGACTAGGTGATGACTTAGTCGATCGGATAAGGTAGGAGGATAAGATAGGCCCCCAGGTAAAGGGTGGGATGATGGATGATAGTCTAGTTTTTGTGCCCCCAAGTGTAAGGAAGAATAAAAAGTAAGGGATGGTGCCCCTAGCGGATTATAAAGTTTCCCCCAGTCATAATGATGACAGGTTAAAGGAAGCAAAAGGGGGATAGGATAAAGAAAAAGACAATTTATTTCCCATGGATGATGGATGTAAAAGGATGCGGATGCAAGGGATGGATGGTTTGTAATGGATGATGAACAAAATATGAGCTTAAAAGCACATGGTGTAAGATAATAGTAGGACTAAAACAAAAGTGTGACCAAGGTCTAAACAATACTTGAAACATACAAGCATGATGTCTCTTCGAGATCAAAGTGTGTGTAAAAGTGATAGTTAATTACCACTTGAAGTGAATACTTAATGGGTAGTATGTGAAGACAAAATAGCCAATGTATAGGGAGTGATTAAGTCAAGTGGGCCGAGGGAAGGTTGATTCGCGGCATTGCTCTGCGCCACCAAACGTCCATAGCCCCGATGGAGATACATTTGATTCTTGTCACAACATTTCTCTCTTTGCTAGCCAAGAGTCCATAGCCTCGTAGAGTTGCTGGAAACACACCTAGAGAGAATATTGAGGTGGATTTTATTTGATATTTTTAATTTTGATATGATTTTTTTTTTTTTCTTTTTGATATTTAGATATTTTTATGATCCACTCTCTTAAGACCTCTAGGGGTTAAGAATCACAAGTGGCTAGATGGGGGGATGGAGATGAGTGTAGTGACGACATTGGCTAGAGTGTCATAAAATGCACCCAAGGGTCTTCACCACAAGTTAATTAAGATGTGTGATTAAGTGATTGGATCTCTAAGATACAATCGTTCTTGGATGTTGATAGTAAGGATAGACC
This sequence comes from Taxus wallichiana var. yunnanensis, assembly GCA_018340775.1. NCBI lineage: Eukaryota > Viridiplantae > Streptophyta > Pinopsida > Cupressales > Taxaceae > Taxus > Taxus wallichiana. The sequence goes on along the minus strand of CM031236.1, from coordinate 480,857,322 downwards.
AAGGTCACACAAGTGTAATAGGTACTAATGAATTACATCATGTGCGATTAAGTCAATTGAGCATTTGTGAAGATGGATTGGATTGGAATGAGGATGGAGGGATGAGGAAATAACATCTGTGTGCAAAGGACAACCAAAATGCTCAATCCAATTTTAGGTGTTTGGGATTAGAGGATTGGGGATTGGTAGATGGATGGATGGGAGGATCAAGAGAAATAGTAGGATCAAGTTGGATAGGGATGGGATTCCTTGTTCATGAATGCCTAAGGCTTTACCACGATGTTTCATATTAGCAAACATATTGTTGGCTATAGGGTAGGAAGTGGATGGGGAGGATGAGGTTATGTGGTCACCATTAGATTGTAGGATGTCTGTTATTTTCTCATCCGCTAAGAGCTTAGATTTAACGAAGGATGGGGGTGAGATTTGTGTGGAATTTTGATCGATGAGGGATGTTTGGATTGAGGATTAGATTTGGATGGTGAGGGTGTTTGGACTTAGAATGGGGTTTAGATGGTGTTTGATGGTTATATATATATGACTAGGATGGAAAGGTGGTTGATAGATAGGTATAAGGATAATAATTCCTTGGTTAACGAGGTTTTGGACATAAGACCGAAGTTGCATGCAACAATTGGTCGAATGTCCACGGGTGTAATGAAATTCATAATAATAATGGTCCCTATACCAAGATGGTTTGGGAAGGTTAGGATCATGAAGTTTGATGGGTGGGTGAATGATCATATTAAAGGTTTTAAGACAATGGAAGATGGTAGTCAAGGATTCTCCTAAGGAGGCGAAGGTAGCTGGGGTTGTTAGGAAAGATGGTGTGGGTTAGGTAGGATATGTGTAGGATAGGAAAGGATTTATGTGATTTGGATGTAGATTTATGATGGGGATTAGATGGTTGGGATTTGTGTGGAGGATTAGCCTTGGGGGCTTTAGGAGGTTGGTTTGGTTTTGGATTGGTGATGGATTTTGGCTTGGGATTGGATTTGGTTTATTTGAATTTTGGAGTTGGATTAGATTGTTGTGGCTTAGAAGATGAAGGGGATGGATTAGGCCTGGGGGCTGAAGTGGATGGTTTTGTGTTGGAGGCCGATGTGGATTGAGTTGATTTTGGATTGGTTTTAGTATGTGGTTTTGAGGTAGATGGTTTTGACTTAGGATTAGATTGTTTATGATATATATATATATATATATATATATATATATATATATATATGAAAGGGATGTGATAGATTTTGGTGAAAGGGAGTTATGCGATGTGGTTGTTGTATTGGATTTGGGTGATGTTGGGGATGAAGGAGATTTGGGAGATGGGTGTGGTGTAGGAACCACATTAGATTTGGTTGATTTTGGGGATGAAGTAGATGAAGGTGGCATAGGAGCCTCATTAGATTGGGTAGGAGATGGGGTGGGGAGAGGATTGGTATTATATGTGTTAGGTTTAGGATTTGGTGACTTAGGAGTCATGTTAGATGTTTTAGGATTGGGGGATGGTGGATTTGAAATAGGATTAAAGGATAGGATAGTGTTAGGTTTAGGTGATGAAGGGGATGGATTAGGATTAGATGTGGATGAAGGGGATGAATTAGGATTAGATGTGGATGAAGGGGATGAGGGTGGCATAGGAGCCACATTGGATGATTTAGGATTGGGGGTAGTGGGGGATGGAGGTGACTTAGGAGCCATGATGGATGAGATAGTAGTGGGATTGGTCTTAGGTGATGGAGGGGATGCAATAGGCTCAGGGGATAAATTTGATGGTGGATTAGGGATTATGGGACAATCTAGGAGAAAGTCCGTAAGATTGGATTGGGATGATGAAGATAATGAGGATGGAGGATTAAGATGAGATGTGGGTGATAACAATTTAAGATTAAGTTGTTGTGATTATTATGGATACGTGAATAGGACTCGATTGTAGGTTTTATGATGATTGTATTTGGGAGTTGAAGTTTTAAATGACGGTGGATGAGTTTTGATGGGAGGAAGGTGTTGGTTATGATGATCGATAGGGAATTTGGAGATTAGGGTTTGGGATGGTTGTGTGGATTTGGGATTGGTGGCTAGATTAGTGAGGACATAAAGGAGGTCCTCTTCATCTAATTCAAAGTTAGGGAGGTCTCCAAAGTCAATATAATTGGATTGTGGAGATAGTGGTTTACATTTTTAGGTGGGGTCGTGAAATGGGATGATTCGGTTTCCTCAAGAAGAAATTTAATGGGGTGAGCGATAGGGATTTTAGGAAGGGAGATTGTGTATGGGGTTACTAGGATGTAATTGGTTGATTTAAGATCAAATATTTGTTGATTAAGTTGTTTTTATAGTTTTTAGGATGTTAGGATCAACATGGGATGGTTGATTTGGATGACGGGGAGAGGATTGGTTAAGATAGGATGTTAGGTTTGAGATTTGTTTGTTAAGATGTTGGATGGTGTGTGGGGCTTCGTGGTCAAAGTAAGATGGCTGAATTTGATGAGTGGGGGATGATGGGATAACTTGGTTGATGGATTTAAAATAGAGGTAAGGGTTTGGATGTTGGTTTAGAGAGGATGGGGATTTAGGATGAAAATCCATAGTATGATAGGATGTGTGGATGATTAAATTTGGATTAGGATTGTGGATTAAGGATGGTGATAGGATTAGGATTGTATGATGAAGGATGTTTACTTATGATAATGTTTGATTGATTAATATTTTAATGTGATGGGATGGTTGAGGGTGTTCACAAACAAGTAGAAAACATGCAATACACACCTTAGCTAGTCAAGTGGGTATGCAACACAAGCTATATCCCGCTTTCAATACCTCACATGACAGTGACACTCACTGAGTTGGTCCACCTTTACATTGATGTGTGATCGTCTAGCGAGTAATATTTAGTGGTTCCTTCCCTGAACTATATCTTGATTGCAGCCGAAGGCTACCTATGCTAGGATAAACAAGGCTTACTAAGGGCGTCCCCTATATACCTTGTGGTACATGGGGCCCAAGTCTGTGTTGCAAGGATGTTGTCTAAGGCCTAGGTGTTGGGATGTGGAAGCCCCTCACTTCACGTTGCTCTTAAAACAAGTAAACACTTAGCCAATAATGACAACTCTCCAAGAATTTATATACCCCGCCGAACACGAGGTGTGTCTACGTGCGTGGAGGTGAAGCCCATGGTCACGAGACCCCTAAGACTATGAAAAGTGTGTGGTGATGAAATCCACATCACGTTGCCCCTAAAAATGAAAAAGGGAAGAAGGTGGACCGCTTTTGATCCTCAAGATCATCCAAGGATGTGAGAGGAGAGCATACACAAAATCCAACCTTTGGGTTTAACAAACAAACATGCAAAAGATGAAAGATGCAAGATAGAAATATTTTTGTTTTGTTTTTATTTTTATTTTTAAATGATAAAAAGATGATTAAAAAAATGCAAAAGGGGTCTTCAAGAGGAGGCCCTGCAAAAAGTGGATTAGTAGTTTGGAAAATAACCCCAATTCTTGGACAAACGTGCTACAAAACAAAAAGGATTAGTAGTTTTAGATTGATTTTTTAATCTTTGGTAAGTGTAAGAGGTTGCACACAAAGTGTTAGTAGTTTGTAACAAGAAAATATAACTTAATGTGTAGTTAAAAATACAAGATTTAGGAAAATGAAAACCATGAATAAATAATACAATAAAATTCTAAATTAACACTTTCATTGCATATATATTTTCAATACCTTTCCGGGAAAAAATGGAGTCGTTTTGAGTTCGGGGTCAAAATTTATGGCTCTCGAAGTTAGGCAACAAAAGAACAAAATAAAAGTGTTGAAATGGGTCACATATGCGTTGTTTTAGGTCATATGCGCCATTTCAGGTCACAAATGCGCTACTTAGTAAAAAAGAAAATTTGAGGTTATGAGGGTAAAAAAAAAAAGCTGAATCTGTTATACATGTGCTTCTATTGGGTAAACACGACAAAACATGTCACAAACGTGCTAATACGGAAGAAAAGCCCAAATTTCAAAATTTAAGGGTGCAAATCAAATTTTTATGAAACCAAATTTGGACAACTTGGTGATTAGATGATAATAAACAAAAAAATAAAAAGATTTGGGGGAAAGCCCCACAATGGGCACCAAAAATGTAGATGAAAAATCAAGTTAGCATGCACAAATAAAATGAATATGAAACCAATTCAAATGCAACATGCAAACTCAACAAATCAACTACCTCAGATCAAGCAAAGATGAAAGGAAGAGGAACAATACCTGCACTTACTTGTCTAGCATGCAATTCTCCTTCCTTGATGGGTGGATGTGCTTGGAAGATGATTGATTGCTTCAGATTTGGATGTGGATACACTTGGACAACACCTCCCCTTTGATGATTGATGAAGATTTGATGATTGATGAAGGATGATAGATTGTAGATGAAAGATAAATTGATTGAGTGATAAAATGACAAAGATTTTCTAACTTGCTTACTAGCTAGCTCTCATGGAGGAGGAGAGCTCAATTTATAGTTGAGAAGTGGAAAATTGGATGGTGAGGATTAATCCATGTTGGATTGAATCCAATGGTTGAAATTTGATGAGAAGATTGGATTTGTGTAGAGATTTCTAGATGTGGAGGGTTCTAGATTTTGTGTGGAGATTTTATTGAATTTTTAATTTAATAGAAGAGTGTAGAATATTTAAAAATGAGAGGGAAAGATGGAGAAGCTTCTAGATTTAGAAGCCTCTAGATTTAGAGGTGAGGATGTGCACATGATTAGGATTAGATTAGGTTAAATGATGTGATTAGGATAATTAATGATGAGATTTGATGGAAAGGCTAGGTGTAGGGATGTGTAGGGTAGGTGGTAGGTGAGATGTAGGAATATTAAATTCCTATAAATGTTAATGAAGGATTTAAAATAGGATAATATGATATAATAATGGATTAATGAGATTAATGAATTAAAAGGATGAAATGAGATATAATAATGATTTAAAAGGATTAATAATGGAATGTTAGGATAAAATGATAAATAATGATAAAGGGGGAAATATGATAAAATGGATTAAATAATAATAATTAATCTTGTGATTAATTATTATATGAATGATGATGGGATATTTATAGGGCAGGTTAATCATATTTAACCATGTCGACATTTTAGATGTCTACAGCTTTCCACATTGTCTGTGTATTTTCCACTTATTGCATGCATGTGTTTTGGACTAACACTTGTTTTGGCTAGCCATCCCCTTTTGTGTGCGCCTTGGTATCTACCAAATGTTTCCCTTTCCCTATGTAGGGTAGATTTCTATAGGTCAGAGTGTGGTTGGTCTTCTTTTGGGCCGCATTCTTCTTTCAATGATGTCACATGTGCCCTTAAAGAGGGGGCATCATTGAGGTTTTTCTACTAACACAACATATTTAAACCAGTTCACACACAATGAGTGAGTTCAGACTAGTCTACAAACTCCATACACAATGGCCTCAATAGGACATGGTGTCCTTCAACAATTCTACAGAGCAGTTACAGGCTTGGGGGTTACAATGGGTGTGCCTCTCTACACTTCTCCATCCAGTGGTGTAGGATCACCCAAAAACCAGACAATATAGAGATCTCTTCACACATTTTAGTAGAAGTGGTTAAAGTTGGAGGACAATACATTTCCTCCCTATATTTCTTCAGCCAGGGTGGCGTGAGATCACCCAAAAACTCGTGATGAAAGAGTACATGATATCCTTCTACACCCTTTTTCTCAACATGGATCAAGTGCATATGTTCCATTTACATTTTTTTCTAGCGTATTTTACATTTGCGTACTTTACACATTTCTATATACATGTGTATTTTACACAATGTTTTTACATACATACATATTTGACTACTTGATCATTTTCTCCTTATAGGTCCATTGTAGATGAGAAATAAACAAATCAATTGGGGGCAACAACAACAACAATAACAACAAAAATGACAATGACAATGACAACAACAACGACAACACATCGCTACAAGCATTTGTCTTTACTAACCATACAGTACACTACACATAACAAAAATACACACGCGTTTACGCCATAGGTTCACTCTCATCACTTTTTATGTGCATTTTTCATCTTAAGAATCCACACTCCTCCAATTTTTTTTTTTGTCATTCCATGCTTCATTCTATTCCATCAAAGACGTCTTCTTTTACACTCTACATGGACATCGAGTAGGCATTTCTATATACTTTATGTTACCGAGTGTTCCGCTTACAGGACATAAAGTGGGGAAAATGTAGACACAAAATTATGCACTTTAGATATTATTTATCCTGGTCTTATACTACTATTTAGAAGGTTCTCAAGTGAATAAAGTACTAATTAATCCCACCTTTTGGCCATCTTTATTTTATATTTTATTTCATCATTCCCACATATTTTCTTGCACTTATCCATCTATTTCATAACTACCTCATCATTCTAGCCCAAAATCAGGGCGCCCTAGCGTCACCTTCAGGGCACCCTGGGTGCCAGTGGTCCCACTATGGGCATCTTGATCTATGCACATACTTTTCTCGCTTCTTTTTGGGGCCTTTCTAGCCATTTTTCATCCTTATCCTTTTCCCAGTTGGCCTTGTCGGGATTAATTACGAAATTAAGCTTGAGAGCCCTATAAATATAAAGTTATAAGACCATAATGAGGGTCCTAATGTCACATACTACTATCACTCCATCTAGAGTTGCATCCATTACATCACTTGCATCCACATAGTGCCATGCATCAAGGCTAGGAGATATGCATCACACACACTGCATAGGGGGAGGGATTATATTCTATTCTATGCACACATGCTATTTACATTTTCTATAGTTACTATTGCTTGCTACTTCACAAAGTGTGACTAACATAAGAACACCTAGGGCACGACATGCACACACTCACCAGAACTACATCCGGGTCTGAAATGTAGTGCAACGCTCAATGATAAGACCATTAGTTTTGCGGCTGAGGTCAATTTGACCCATTCATTTGCATTTTTATTTTCCTAGGGTTTGATACTTCCTCTTGTATTGTAGGTAATTATTCAACTCACCCAACAAATCCAAAGGAAACAGATAGAAGTGTTTGAAAATACCTCTTAACCCCGCAAAAATCAATTTTTGGGCACTTATAGAGATCAAGGCAACTAAACTGTAGACCAGGGCATCCCAAGGCACCCCAAGTACCTTCCCGGGCATCCTAGTCAGTTTAGATCCTCCAGATCTGGTCTTCGCAAGACCTCCGAGTGACTGCAGGTTCGGAACCTCTGTTAGACTTACTGACAACACTGCGACCATCTACAACAATCAGCTAAGTCATTCTTCTACTTCCTTTAGCATAGTTAGGGTTTTATTTCATTTAATATAATTATTTTAGAATCATTTCATATTATTTACTACATTTATACATCATTTTAGTCCTCCTAATTAGATTAACTAGGGTTACTATTTCCTAACATATAGCTCTATTTTAGTTAATCACTTAGTGCTTCCAATGTTACATCTCTCTTCGCACCTTCCTCATCACAAGTTAGAGCACCGTATGTTGATTTTACAATGATTCCTAATGCTCTCACTTTCCAAGATCCTATGTATGATTCATTTACTATATCTACACCTTATCTTGTTACATCCATGGGGAAATCAATTCCCCTCTTTCTACATTTTTGTCTATGGTCATAGGGGATAATTCATACTACTTTATTGCTTATGATCTTCCCAAATTGCACCTATTGCTTCTAACGAGTCTTGTGTCTCTCCCTCCATTGCTTGACATTGATATTGATGAGCCTCTTAACATTACATATGTTACACATATTTTGACTCACATATTGATCCTTATGTTTGCACTTACTTTTCCATTATTAATAACACACCCAATGTTACACCTATTCTATTTTCTCCTAACAGGTAAATTCTTATTGTTTATACATGTCCTAATCATCTAGTTGGGATCTTGAACTCTATATGGTTTCCACTCACCATGTTGAAATTATTCTTTGATAGCTCTTATGTTTACCAATGTTCTACCTATTCTAGTTTTTCCACATGCATGAAACAATCCTACTCCACATATCATGTTACATGTACTATCACACAACATTAGGTCCTTGCCTCATGTTCACATATGTTAATATTTTTACATTTATAGATCATGTGCCCTTGCTTTCTATCCTCATTACATAGATCATATTGACATTCACATTTGGGGTTATCTCACTCCCCCACACCACTCAATGATGCACTTTTGTTCTTGGTTCATATTTGACTGTTGAGGGCATCCTTACCTACATGAACCTCACTTTGCACACGCACACGCACACACGCACACACACACACACACACACACACACACACACACACACACACACACACACACACCGGGGCATCCTTATTCCTCCCTTCTAGTTGTTCTCTTTCACATATTTGTAATTAAAAATCCAAAAACATGTTTTCTTATATCTTGATTGGATGTACTCTTGCTTCCTTATACTACTATATGTTGCACCTTTTCTTATCATGTTACTATAGTTCCTAGTATGATTTATCATTTTTTCATACACACATGCATGTTCACATGGTATCTTGAGGTGAATGCATGTCACTTACAGGTTGTTACATGATGTATGATGCTTGGCCCTATCCATTACCAGTCCCACTAAGGATCCTAAGGGCATCTACCTTTTCCCACTTATTATCAGGTTCTATCATTACAATATTTCACATTTTCATTCCTATATTCAAATATTACATTGTGACATACTATTTATCTTTCCTAACATGCTAACGAGTGTTTCATGTGTAACATTTTCCTTGCAGGACTCCTTCCAATCATGGTTGTCTAATTTGTTTGTATCTTATTTGTTATTATTTGTAGGTTATGCCCTATGTTTGCTTGTTTCCTTATTTGCACAAGCCTTGATAGCTTCGATTGTCTTGTGACATCCTAAGTGGTGTCCCATATATGCAACCAACTCCTTGTTGTGTCCTTGTTTATTGTTTTCCTATATGATTTTACTAGTTGTTATTTTCATGTACATTGCTTGTTTATCACTAACACTTGTATGCTAACATGTTCTAATTTTTTTCTTGAGTCATGGAAACTACCATGTGTAATCCATATTCCCCATGCTGGAATCCTTATATCAAATATGCATATCAATTTCATCCTTACTCATTTAGGCTCCATTCTCTTTTGTTCATATCACGCACCATAAATGAGTGGGGAAAACATCAAGTGAACCTTTTCACCCTCCCAAATATTATAGACAACAATTATATAATCATAGTTTGCATGATCGAACATTAATCCTTCATAAAATAGGGCTAGAAATAGAATTGGTAGAAATTCACAGCCTAAAAAAAACTACCCAAAGTACAAATAGGAGAAATGGGCTCTTGTGTCCCACCTGGGTGCTCCTATCATAAGGGAAATTATAGTTACACAATTATATTCTTCTCCAATTTTAGCGATTACACGTCTTTTTTTGGATTACAATCAGTTACTAACAACAACTAAAGTTAGTGGCATGTCATAAAACACTAATTCAGAATTAAAACAAGAATAAATAAGGAGGAAACACCTAGGGCATATGCGGGAAAATAATATACCTCGAACAATGTATCACTCGAGGTGAGTTACAAAATAGGTTTGTGATCATTTTCAATTGCACTTATCTATGGGGAAGTGTTAACGGTTGGAGAGAAAAGCTTGTGATCTCTCCCAATACACTTTCCTTTAGTAGTGATAGGATGCCTAAATCTCAAGATTAGCGTTGGGAAGTGCGATCCCTAATTTGGTGACAAGACACCCAAATCCCTTATATTATTCCATTATATTATTCCAACCAGCTCTTAAGAAACAAGCATGAAAAAATTTATACCCTACTCTTTCATCATTTTAGGTGTACTCTAACCACTTGGTTTAGATTTTTCGAATATGCATTTCAAATTTTACATATTGTTCAAGTTAAAGTTCAATTACATTTACTTATAACATTGACTACACTTGTTTTCTTTTGTAGGTCCTATCCTATCCCAATGTGATTTAACAAAAATATAAAATTTTAAAACCCTAATATTGTAGAGTAACTAAATGTAAACTATGATATATGATTGCTAATGTGATATGACATAACCGATAAGCAAGTAAATATAAAAACCCTAAGCAAGAGGTATAGAAAGAATGACTTAGTTAATTAACGCTTGATCCTGAAGTGTTATGAATTGGGAAAATTGCTGAATGGGAAGTGAACAATGTCGTAAATGTTTAGGATAGATTATAGAGCTCATGGATGATGCCGGATATGGACGTCCACGGCTAGATAGGGGTGCTTGGGCATTGGAGATTGCTATTAGGTGCCTCGTGGATGCAAATGGTCGAATATGATTTTATAGTGTCGCATAAGTGTCGCCAATATTACTCGTTGATCATATGTGTATCGCTCTTTGATCGTCGAGGGTACCAAATCTAAAAAATAAATATCACCTGCAAAACCCACAATACCGCATCAAATCCAAAAAAAGAAAGATGTAATATGGGGATTCAGACTAACCCCAATGGTCACCTCGAGAGTGAACTTACAACCAAGAGTTTCACTACTCTCAAATTCCATGTAGTTCTGGTGAATGTGTGTAAGAATTGTGCCCTAGGATACCCTTGTGTAAGAGCACTTGATAGTGTGTTGTAGCTCGATGTAAGAATGTAATAGAATGTGTGGATGGAATAAAGAACTTCCCCTTCCTATGTTGTGTATGTAGAAAATGTAGTCCCTTGTCCCTTGATTGAATGCCAAATGGATGCTTTGAAGTGCTTTAGGTGCCTTTTGGATGCAAGATTAGGTGATAGTAATAATGCTTAGAGCTTCGTCCCTCATTTTAAACATATAACTATGTATTTATATGATTGCCTTGTTTTAATTTCATAATTAACAACTAGAAGGATGAACCATAAGTAGAAAATATGCCCAAAATATAAAAGAGACCCAAAAGGAGTGAGTAAGGTTGAAATGGTTTAAGGGCGCCTAGAGGGAATAGGGGCACTTGGGTGCTCCTGTCCTAGTTGGGTGTTGGTGTTTGGAGCCATAAAAGATAAATAAGTAAAATACCAACTGGGCTATAGGGTGTGTAAGACCAAATAGAAAACAAGAAACACATAAAATAGGCCAAAGATAATCATCAATTACTAGTTTTCTTACTTAGGAATCATATGAATGCTAGTATATGTTTAGAACCTAGAAATGTACCCAAGTGCGTGATTTTGTGTCTACATGATGAAGGCAAAGCACACAAGAAAACATGAAGCAAATCTCAAGTGCGCTCTAAAAAATATGATATTCTAAGGAACTATACGCACACATCATTATCACTCCATACACACAAAGGTCACCCCTAGGATCCTTATCATCCCCTTTCGTTAGAATTCTATGGTACACATTTTTCACTATTCCACTCGACACACTACCGGGCACAATCATCATTCGACTCCCCAAGGTATGATTTTATTTCTACTTTATAGTACTAAATCCTTATTCACTAACATTCAATGGGGGAAATTGTAGTAACTAAATCATGCACTTATTATTTACATCTAGCCTCTAAATATTTTAGTTGTATGCATAATTCCTAAGCAAGAGAATTAGTCAATAACAACACTTGTTTGGCTTTGATATTGCTTTTATCCTTCTTATCGTTGTTACTTTTTTTTGGATTTATAGATTACAATTTTTCGCACTAGGCAACATCCTATTCATCTCGATTCCAATAATTTATATTTCTAAAGCACCACGTACATAACCACTCATTAGGGATAGGAGCACTTGGGCGCCACTACTTGTCCTCTTTGGGTGTTTCTATCTTCCTCCCATTTTTCTAAATTTTAAGATGTTACATCTTTCATGTCTTTGTTTACTATCTTGTGTCATTTTTTCACTTATTAAGGATGAAAGGAATCATATATACACGTCTTATTTAACCTCATTAGGGGACAAACACTCAAGAGGCATATACACCTACAAGGAGATAATGTTTTCTATCTACTACATCAAGGACTGCATTGGGGATTGAAAACTTCACTACATATGAGGGTTTATTCAATTCATACCACACATTTTGCATTGGGACCAAGTAGTTGTCTTTTATTATTTGTGTGACTGGAACTAGGGCATCATAGCTCAAGCAACACTATTCCAATCACACACACATTAAAACTACATTGAGTTTGAAATGTAGTGCATTGCTTGGTGACAATCACATTGGGGTGACTGTCGAGGTTAGTCTGACTCAAGCGTATGCACATTTTATTCATCTAATGTACGCTTTAGTATTGTGCAGGTAGTTAGAGTTTCTTTTGTAGGTAAAAGTGCAACTAAGAATTTTTTTAGTGAACCTTACACAAATTACAATGAACAAGAAGTGACATAGAAAGAACCAGGATCGTAAGTATCTCTGCAGACACCAATGCCCGTAAAAGATGCTAGTGCTAAGGCAACTATGTCCTCTCCCAGTGCTCATGTCCCTAAGATTGGCACATTCTTGAATCAAAGATAGATCTTACACTATCCAGAATACACATTTCCAGATTATCCTCTTACCCAAAATTAGTCTAGACCTACAGTTATAAGTTGAGTCGTCTTTATCTCCTATATTTCACTCTTGCTTGTATTTCTATAGCTAGATCTTGATTGAATACTATTATATTTATCTAATCGAGTGTCCTCGTAATAGATTTAAATTTAATTAAATCAATATGAAAAGTATAGGTGTGGACCTGGTTAGAGGGATAATAGTCCATACCACCATGTGAATGTGGACCCTTGCCTTAGAATATGTATCACAAAATTTATAGGGCAACAACATGATGATATAAAAAATGAGTATGAAAATTGCAAGGAATATACAATCCAAGGCTTCAAAGGGATGAGATGTGATGTTTGATTTCAACATCGGGTTCACCATTTTTTCACCCTTTTTATGGTTTGATTAGGGTTCTTACGTTATTATATATATTCAAGGAATGAAATGGGAGCTACAGGGCGTTATTATTACTAGTTAACTTCCAACATTAACCATTCAATATCAAATATAACACTTTCATACTTGTAACAAATGTACACGATATAATATAAGCTCATAAATACATGAGATTAAGTGCACTTAGCTGATTACAATTGATTTTTGATTGATATGGGTGATATGGATGCTGAAATTGGGGTATCTAGACATGGGAAGGCTTCAAGGTTGAAACTATGACTTGAGAATCTCTCTAGGTAGGACTATACGGTAGGGGCAAGAACATTTGTATGGTCTTGACCTCTATGTATGGTTTTAAACCTACTCATAATCGAGGTCGGTGACTTTCTGGGTATGTCATTTTTCTAATTCTCTTTTCACTCTCAACTAGTCACACCGTGTCGATCACAATATGAGGGTATCTCGAATACTATGTTTAATCTTTCAAAACCCTAACCATGGATGAAGTCCTACAAACAAACATTAGTTGGGTTATGGGCACCCATGTGCACCATTGATGTTGACAAATTACTTTGAAGAGGCCTCAAACCACATGTAATTATCCACCTAGAATGTGATATCTAGTTGTAGTGCAATCATATTTGACATCCTTCCTTTAAAAATGCTTGAATTGAGTTTCTCTCTTGCAAATCTACTTGAGTGGGTGAATTTGAGTGCTTGAAAATTTGGGAAGTAGTCCACTTAACATAGTGCAAATATTCATACCTATATATAGTGTTTCCCTAATGAATGTACTAGAGGTATTTTTGGAGTGCATGGAGATTTGGGTGCCTTTTTTGCTGGTTTTGCAACAGAGTCCATGAGAGTGTCCGACCCTCAAATGAGGTGAGTTTCACTTGTTGATATATGCTTCAAGGTGATTTAAGTTTTAAAAGCTGAATGAGTAGGAGTAAGTGACCTAAAGAATAATGTGCAATGAAAATTTTGGGACCAAAGTGAGCAAGGTCAAAACCGTACACTAGGGTTAGGACCGTACAAACATTCTTGCCCCTACTGTACATTTTTGACCTAAGAGTGATAATCTGCAACGTGAAGTTTGGAAGTTGACAAGTGGAGTTTCTTACTATGTTTCATGCATTCAATTCTTAGAAACTATTGATATATGAGTGTATAAGATCAAGTAAGCTAGACAAGAGACATAGAGATATACTTGAATGAGAATGGGTAAAGTGCACTTATTTGAGCAAGAGAGCAATTTCAAGAACAAAATGTCAAATAGTAGGATTACCAAATTTGAGTTTCAAAAATTCAAGTAATGCAAAGTATGCAATGGATATTTAAGGCTTCTTATTACATTTTTGTTGGTTTTAAAAAAATTTGCCTAATAAGGCTTTGTACATTCATTGTTGAAGATTTGAGTTTCCCAATAATTGATCGATCTAAGAGATTTTTATTTTTTTACTATAGTAGTGGATATCACCCTATTGTTTAAGATGTGTGATTAGGGAATTTCATTTTCATTTGGATTTGATTCTCATCCATGTTTTATGTTTTGAGATACACCCACTCTTATTTTTGGATTTCACTTCATTGTTGTCATTGTTATATAATTAAAACTATTAGATTTGAATTTTTACTTGTGCAATACTTTATATAGGTTTTTCTATCCTTTTCTAGGGCCATGATTTTAATTATCCCTATAGGATTACAATGATTAAGTATCCCAATATCTCATTAGATCTATTGGTTTTTGTTTTTGTCCTAGAATATAACACTTTATTCTATAAAATGGGTGAACTAAGGAATGCCAATTTAAGTAGGATTTGATCAAAGACATGTCCTCCTTTTTAGGAATAAATCGGGAATTTGGTTTTGGGTTGTCTTTTTGTCTTTCAATATAATGACCTCCCGATATATATGAATTGTGACATGACTAGTTGGAAATTATTAGCCATTGACCTCTACATCAAGTCCAAGCCTATTTTTCTTTTTATTGATGTAGTCACATCTAGCATCTTGACACTTACAACAAGAAAGCTATATCATCCACTTCAACTTTGTTCAATCTCTTGCAAAAATACACCTAGTTATCCTTGCTTAGAACATCAAAATTTACAATTATGACATTTAGGATTAAATCATCTCATGCAATGTTTTCAACATATTTGTTACTCCTAAATCCACCTATTTTAGCTACCTAGGCCCCTGGTTTCACAAGATTTGGAATACTTGTTTAACTTGGCCAAAACTATGTTTCTAGGCTTGTTAAGAACACACATGCTTAGAATGGTATAGGTTAGAAAGATTTACTAGGATTCTAGAAAAGGTGATGATGTTTTTGAGCATCCTTTAACAAGTTGTAGGTGTGTTCAAAATAGTTAGGTTCAACTCTCAAAGCTCTCCCTACTTCCTTCACGGTCTCATCTACTAGGAAAATTTCACTCACGGGCTTGTATACTACAAATTCAAATAAAAATTTAATCTTGAAATATTGTTTCCACCATTCTAGTGTTACTTCAAACACCCTTTTGGGCCAATGTTTTATGTACAAAGTCTTATACTCATATTGTTTGTAATATTCTCTTGGAAAACACAATTTGAGCCTCAAATTAGCCCCTCTCTGTTTTACTATAGTGTTTTCATCACAAATGCCATGTATTTCTTCATGATCTGAGCATTTTAATGTAAACATCCTCCATATTCCTAATGATAGGATTGTGTAGGTTGCATCTCAGTAGTTTAGACTTGGTAGATATCATAAAAGTTACATTTGCTTACTAGTCACTGTTTCATCAAAACCTTGCCCAACCGTGACATTACGTTGTTAGGAAAATATTCTTCCCATGAAGGTGAATTGACCTAATTATATCTACATGACCTTCATGAACCTAGTGCAAAAATTTATACAAATTTTGGGAATTTTTCTATGGTCATAATTTGTGTTTGGGGATTTTTCTTAATCAAAACCCTAATTTGTAGTAGTCTATGTCAGTTCTATCAACTCGAGAGCTAATTTTACATGTTACTTGCTCACTTTTTAACTCTTTTTAAGTCTTCAGGTCTTAGGAGGATGAATGAAATCTCTAAAATCTTCTTAAGCACCTATATCTCTATGAATAATCCTCACAAATCATCTATAACCCTGAGTTTCTTCCCAACCTGGACCGTGTTTACACAAAATGTTGCTACAGGATGATTAAATTATAACAATCTCCATTCTTCACAATAGAGCTAATTACTCAATCCTTCTGATGGAAATCATGAATCCATATCCTTCTCTATTCTCTGCTACACCTTATCCTACTGGATCAAATGCATACAACACTAAAACACTGCATTGTATAGCTTTTGAACCCTTCATAAGCCTGATTACACAAAATTTGCACTAACAACACTTATTAGAGCCCCAATTCGAATTTTTTTGATTGATAAATGAATAATACAGTTACAAAACAAGTTTTTATACTTTACCATTCAAATCTTTCCATGTAACTGACTTCATACCACATGCACAAGGTCACATGTAGAGTCTAGGCTTACAAATAGGAGTTTATACAAAGCTTTAAAATCATCACCACATAGACCTAATTGCACCTCTATTAGACCCAAGATAAGGTTCCAACACCATATAAGATAAGAAAACCTATATATATATTCTTAAAAGACACCTTATGACCCTCTAACTAGCCTAGGAAGCCAAAATTGGCTCTAGAGAATTCAAATTTTGAATAGACTAAAATGGAGGGAAACTCCATAATTCAAATTTTGAATCTCCAAAGATTATTAGACACCAAAAATGACTCAATGACATCCCTAATACCCTAAACAAACCAAATTTTTCTTACTATAATTCTAAACTATCCCTAGTGATGATGCCCCTACATCATACTACCAAGGGGAAAAGAGAAACTTCCATGGAATTATATTTGCTTGTCAGTTGGTTTTTTTCCTTTCTTCCTTTGTTTCCAATCTGGCTTGACCTCTTGAGATTGATCTTGGACTACAAATATTGCTTTTGGTGTGCTTTAGATTTGTATCATGTTCTTGGTAGGGTTCCTTGCATGTATCATCATTTCAAGTTCTTTACTTTTTATATGACCGTATTTGTATTTTCCAAGTGGGTTGAGTCTTAACACCTAATTCTTGTTCTTTTGGAGCTCTCTTTTTCTTCTTGAATGCTATACAAGCCTTATCTTGAATTTTTTCCTCTTGTTGTTCCAATCCAGCCTCGGTGTTTAAGATAATTTGAGATTGGGTTACCACATTTGTCCCTTTGTGATTATTGCACCTTTGCTTCCTCTATCACACTTGCAATGAGAACATTCAAATAAATATTAGAGTTCAAAATCTAAGTTTCTTGTTCATGTTTAATGGCCCCATCTTTCCCCTTATGCTCATCTTCTTATGGGCTTTACAACTTCTTATTCTCATGGACTGTTTTGTCACTTCCTCTAGGACTAAGTTTCTTCGTTTCAAAGTCTGATATGGCCTCATATGCCAAGTCACTCAATTTATTACATGCCTCTACTAGTAAATCATTATCTTTGGGTTCATCATGACTTGGGTTTCCATTCTCATCTTCCACATTCTCTTTCTTTTGTAGAAATTCTTGGTATTCATGCTCTCCACTAAGCCACTACCACATTGTCTTCACTGTGCTAGTTTTGTTCTCACTTACTTCACCTTATTGCTTCTGCTAGAAGAATAATTTCATCCCCATAAACATTACCCTTGACTGCTGCTCAGGCCATGTACTTCTATCCTTTAGTGGATTCAATGTATATTTCACTCCATCTTTCACAAATGTATAGGTATTTGTCCACCCATCATGGATGGATCTCTGTCAAATTGCCATGGTCTTCCTAACAGAAGATGGCATGCATCCATGGGTAATATGTCACATAAAACCTGATCATGATATCTACCCACCTTAAAATCAACTAGACACTGTTGATTCACAAGTACCTAATGCTCTTTTTGTACCTAGAAAACCTTGTAAGGATGAGGATGCTTGAAATTTTTCAAATTTAGTTTTTCTACCATTTCAATGGACACTAGATTGTCAATACTACCATTGTCAATAATAAGCTTCATAACACTTACCTCTTTCTTTGCATATTTTCCTAAACAATGTTCTTCTTTGCATTGGTTCTTCTTGCTTTCTTGTATTCACCAAATCTCTCCTCATCATCAAAGACTCTCTAGTTTCAGGTTCTTCTCCCATAGATGGTGATGTTGCAATCTCTTCTTCTTTTGCATGTGCCACTTGGTTCCTTGCTTCACTAACTCTATTACTGCTTGTTTAAGGGTATTCAGGACATTCAAAAGATCTATGTCTAGCAAATTTATTGCATTTGAAACACCTTCAAGTAAATTCACCTCTGCCTCTTCCATATCCACCTCTACCTTTGTATCCATATCCACCTCTGAATGAACTTTGTGATTGTGAACTAGTCACTTCTTCTTCATTTGTTTGTTGTTGTTGTTGTCCTCTTCCTATTTGCTGATTTCTTCCTCTTACTCCTCTTCCTCTACCTCTCAAATATTGAGTTTGTCTTCTTGAAAACTTTTCCTCTGCCCTTAAGGCTGCTTGATATGCCTCCTCTACTAATCTCAAATGAAATAGGTTGATTTCATCTTGAATGTTCAATTTCAATCCATTTACATACCTTACCACTTCTTCAACATCATCATGTATATGACCAAATCTCATAGCCAACTTGTAAAACTCATCAATAAAACTTAGTTTTGATTATCTAGAATGCCTAATAATTTTTTTGATGAACTGAATAAATTTGTCTCGATAGGAGAAAAATTATATCCTCTATGGAAAATACAATTTTAATTATGTATTTTTATAGCAAATTTAGCTTTGCTATTCCAAATTGATCTATACACTAAAAATTCATTTTCAAACTTTTTGTAGAAACTTGAACACATACGTTTTTTCTAAAAAAGTTTAACCTTAATTTTGGGCTCTTTAATTCAATAGCCACTTATTACTTATATCCATGTAAATCAAAGCTTTCAATATGAGTATAAACACCGGTCTCAATGTTCGCATCTAATACATTTAATGTTGATATATAAATGCTACAACTTAGGAGCCAACCAAATACCTAAAGAGAATAATTACAACAATTTATAATTTAAATCTACTAAAAAAACTAATTATTAAAAAATATGCATAACTTAAATCTATTCAACAATAAAACTTACATTCATTAACAAATAAAAGTGTAACTAACCACTATACAAATCTTGTTTTGGTCTATTTATTGACCCCAAATAAACTAATATATATATTAGAAAAATGAATTTGTTGTAAGCAAAGTGGTTATTGGAAATTTAAAAAGTGGCGGCCAGAAAATGAATCAATGATAAAGAGCTCCATCACGACCCTTATCCAATTTGTTGCGGGGTTTTCCACTAATTACTATTATGGTTGAACAATGTTTATACTTTTATTCTCATCGTAACCTATATACATGGAAATCAAACCATAAACACATATACAATAACAATAATTAAGGTCGAGTAAATAGTTGTATGTGCATGTATGAATATGTGATATTATTCTTAAAATTGACATCTATATAATTTGTTATTATTCTCATAAATTTGATTTATACAACAATACCAAAAATTATAACCTCGTCAACTCTAAATTCTATCATACTACTTGCAAAATATACAAACCTCATTGACTTCTCCCATTTCCACCCAATATTTTTCACTAACCTTAGTTAATTTTTTGCTAACATAGAATTGTAACACTTGATTTAACCTAAATTGGTTAATATCTCTATGGGTAGTAATCAATGGTAGATTATCCTAATCAATTAGTGTAGACACAAAATCATGCACTTGGGTACATTTCTAGTTCCTAATCACATATCACTATTCTATGATTCCTAAGGGAGAAAAGTAGCAATTGACATTTAACTTAGGCCTTTTTCCGTGTTTCTTATTTTCTATTTGCCCATCTACACCCTACAACCTAGTCTGATCTTCATTGCTTTATCTTTCTTGACTTTAGACACCAACACCCAGTGCCCTCGACCTCTTTGTATCTTACTCACTTCTTTTGGTCCTCTTTTATCTTTTGGGCATCTTATTTTCTTATGGGTCAACCTTTCAACTATCAATTACGAAAATAAAACAAGGGAATCATATAAATACAAATTTATGTGACCATAATAAAGGACCAAGCTCTAAGAATCTATTATCATCACCTAAGGTTGCATCCAAAGGCATTCTAAGAGCATCAAGACATCCATCTAGCAACCATACAAGGGACAAGGGACTACATTTTTGCATACATGCCTAATATGGGAAGTTCATTTTGCCATCCATAAATCTATTTCCATTTCTATATCTAAATATTACTTGCTATCAAGTGCATCTTGCACAAGAACTTCCTAGGGCACAATATTATCACACATGCATAAGAAATACATGGAGTCTAAGATGTAGTGCAATGCTCGATCATAAGTTCACTCTATTGGGTGACCGTCGGGTCAGTTCCCCATTTTCATATTTCTTTTTAAGGATTTGATGTAGTTTGGGGTTTTGTAGGATATCATTTGTTTTGTAGCTTACATGCGGAATCTATGATCATTCGAAACATATATGTGACCAACACCGAAGGTTAGTGACCACCTTGCAAAAAAAGAAGAATCGCTTTCCTATCTTGTTCTCGGTCCATATGTGCCCGGTAGAGGTATCTAGCGCATAGGCATCCTCACCCTAGTCCAAGATCATCCAATAATTATAGAATTTTCTAGGTGCGGCTGCTACAGTCTCCTCCTCTTGTTCACTAGTCTTCTAGTCTAGAACACTTTGGGATTTATTAAAAAATCAACTAAGTCTTCTATTCCCTCTCTTGCACTTAGGGTTTCAATTTTCATTAGCTTATTGCTTGCGTCAAATCTGTGCTATAACATTTATTTATCATATGTGACTCGTAATATATTAGGATTTCAAAAATTCCATATTTGTTAAATCAATTAGTTTTTAAGGCTAATTATAGAAATGTCATGAATAACAAACAAGTAATGATAAATAATGAAACAAAACACTATCAAATTGGAGAGAGAAGATGACTTAGTTAATCTACTGCTTTGTGTGAAGATATGGGTTGGTTATTTAACTAAAATAGGATGGAAATGACCTAACAGAGACTTGTTGTTGAAGCCGTGTCCTGAATTATTACATGAAACAAAGTGGATGACACGGGCCAAAGTATTCTCGCTATAGCCCTTTCCATACACTCATGTCCCTTCAAATCCTTTGATACTAGTATTTTATGGGTTTGTGTATCATCTTCTAATTTGCTCTTATGCGTAACTTGGATCTCGAACATTGTGCAATGCTAATTGTATGGCTGATTTAATCTCTAAAACCCTAGATAGCCAAGAAGTCCTGTAAAAAAACATTAGGTGAGTTGTGGGCACCCTTGTACACCAAAGAATGTTTTCACTACTCTAAAGAGGGATCAAACTACATGTCATTCTCACTTATCATGTGATCTCTAGATTGTATGTAACCAAATAAATAACCATGATATTGCAACAATGAGATTGTACATGCACCTTTACTTCTTGGTATTTATAAATTTGAGTGGATGAGTGTCCTAGAATGAGTATGCAGAGTATATGGAGCTCAAGGGAGTCTTGGAATGGCTTTGCTTGTGATTTCTTTTAGTGTATTCTCATTAGGATCTTTGGGTGTCAAGTTTGCATCATCTCCTCCTTGATAATGGATGAATAACTAGCTTATATATGCGATGGATCTAAAAAGCTCAAATAAGGCCAACTAGAAGTGTCCCAAAGGAATTTGAATTAAGAAAAGTATCGTTGGAGGGAAAGGGACCAAAGTGGATGGGAAGGGCCATAATGTATAGACACTATGGCCTATTTTGGGCGCTTTGGTTTGGGATGTATGTGTCAATGATTTGAAAATTGAGATTGTACTATATGAGGGTTTAGCATGATTTTATGGATTAATATGACTATTGTTTGAATAAATGAGCTATGTGTGCAAACAAGAATGAATGGGATATAACTAAGGATAACATGATTGACTAAGTTGGACAAGTGTGGACTAGTGCAAAGGCATTACACAATTTGTGTTGTTGCAAGACATGAATTACCAAATGAGTGTCTACATTAACCCTCCCTTTAATTATGTAATTGATAATTACGTGCTTACAAGAAAGGTTACCTGAGTGTGTAGACATACTTTGTCTTTTCTTGGAGTACCTTGTGTTTGTGCTAGGACTTCATTTTTGTACCGGTCATGTTATTTTTGAGGATGCATACCTATAGAGAAAAGAGTGTAGTCAATGTCCATAGTATATAAAATTGAACTTTAACTTGCAACTTTTGAACTTGATGTGAAAAATAAAAATATTTAAATTAAAAATCAAAACAAAGGAAAGTGTACACCTGATTGTTTTTGAGAGAGGGGGAGAGAGTACTCTTGCTCATTGTTGCCATGGATATTTATTGAACTTTGTTTGGAGCTGATTGGAAGGACTTAGGGATGATCGGTCCCCAAGTATAATGTGCACAAGAGAATAGAAATAAGTGCAAATGTACCCTACATGGTGAAGATAACTTTATGAGGAGCATCTAGTTGATCTACATCCCTCCACACAAAAATGAGTGATGATAAATCAAGCCTATAGGGATATCAATCACCTCGATACTTCCCAAGACCCACAAATAAGTGCCACTACATATAAACTTGAACCCAACTAATTTGTAAATCATGACACAATGTACTAGAGAAATTCTAGCTTACACGCACCCTTAGTGCCACCATAATCCAACTTGTGCCATTAAATCTATAATTGAACATGAGTAAAAAGCTTGTAAATGTTACTAAAAACTGTACCAACCGATAAAATTATTGAATTTTCCCCAAGACGGAGCGTATGGAATGGACCATAGTGTCCATACGTTATAATCCTTATTGTTTGGTTTGGTCCCTATGTATTTCTGGCTCAATTATGTTTCTAAGCCTATGTCCTACCCGATTTTGGACATGTTATTTTGTTTCCTAGATTTTGAGTTGTTGTGAGGATGAAATATCATCCTATGGTTACCCTTTGTTTGGGACGCATGATATAGAGAAATGTGAATGCATCATAAACAAGAATACATGTAGTTGATATGCACATGTGTTATAGGATTCATGCAGGGGAAATAAGATAGTGCGCATGACGTATACTATGGCACATACACAATAATATAATAGAAAATATAGAAAAGTGTTAGTGACAGATAATAGAAAAATAAAGCGGTAGATGTAAGTAAAAGCATGCAAAGATGTATAAGTACAACAACACGCCACAAACACAGGCACCACTCAGATTTTGCAAGACAATTGAGGAACTCAAGGACAACACACAATAAACAAGTAACATAGGGCATTTCCCATAAACAAGTGAAAGCATAAATTAAACATGTAAAAAAAGAGACAACCCATAAAATGAAAATTATTCTTGGTTTGAAATTGACTTGTTAAATAGATACTCAGTACATGAAGCACCCATTAACATGGTAGAGTAGTAAAGAGTATGAATGATATATGTATTGAGGAAATGATTTAAGAGAAAGTAAAGTAGTAACTATTGGAATTATAACACATATGTATAATAAAGTGTAAAATGGATGCCCCCAATTTGTACAAAACAACTAGTAAAGAGAAATGCCAAGCATCATGTAACAATTTGTGTGTACCCTACATTTAATGTAATGTACCACATGAATGCACATGTGTATAGAAAAATTATATAACATACTATGTATCAAGCTAACATGATAAGTAAAGTGCAACATGAAAAGTATAAACATGTAATAAAAACAACCAAGTAAGAGCAATGTAACTATTTTTAAATAATTCAACATATTTGAATGTTTTTGGATTTTATTCCCCCTAAGTGCATAGATGAAAACCTATTATTTAAAGAGAAGGAAGGGTGATCTAAGAATGCCCTAGCGAGGGAATATATAGATTTTTAGTGCTTTTGATGAAATATAAATTTTGTAAGCAAAGGTGAGAAAGAAAAGTTTCCCCCTAGTGTGTGTGTGTGTGTGTGTGTGTGTGTGTACACATGCAAAGTGAGGTTCAGGTGTGTAATCAATCCCTCAACAGTCAAGTTAAACCTACAAATAAAGTGTGTCACATGGAAATGAGGGGGAAGCAAGATGCCCCTAGTGTGAGTAACATAGGAACTAGCTAATGAGTATGTTGGGTGAGGGCCCACTATCTCGCCATTCAGAATCAAGACAACAAGTGATCGTGAATTAATTAACAAGTGTCATGTGAGAATACTTACATGAGTTTGTATGTATGGATACTATGTTTGAAGGAATTTTGATGTACATAAGGGGAAATAGTCCAATTGGAATACATATGTGACGACCTATGTTAGAGTAGGTTGTTTACCTTAGCTAATGTTCACCTAGGTGCTTTATTTACCTTCTTTTTTATTTATCCTCACCCACTTATGTGTGGATATTTATTTTATCTTATTTATATATTAGGAAGATGTTATCTATTCGCTAGGTATAGTTATTTTCTTGATCTATGGCCTTGAATAGTTCTTTGTTGTCTAGTTCTTTCCTAGATCTATGGTCTTAACCGACAGAGTGAGGAAACACGAGGATATAAAAGGAATTCATGCACATCAAAAAGTTGCACTAAAACCGAGAAATGAAGTAGCTCCAAGATCAAAGAAAGAACTCAACCATAAAAAATTGTGCATGCATTAAGAAAAATAGGTCTCCATGCTCATAGATAAAAAACAAGGGGTATATATAAAGGAGTGCTTTGTATAAATCCCATGTATGACTCATCATACCTCCATGATGGAGAAGAGGAGTTACTTTCCGGAAATGGAATGTAACTCCTGTATGATACACATTGACACATATGATAGATTATATGATGGAATATGTGATAAATCCTAGGGCATCTATTACCTATGATCTCACCTAAGTGAGATAACTCTATAGACACCAATTCTTGGTACGCTTGTCCCCCATCCCACATTTTCTCCCCTTTGTCATCATCTCACACATATATGCCTCTTTTCCTATTCAAATTCATCTTTCCCTCTTAAATCTCATTTATCCTATCTAATTCCCCTTTTCCCTATCTTAATCACATCTTAGCCTTAGGGGTCTTGCTTGCTTGGATCAACAACACATGTGCTTAAATTGGAAAAATGGAAAAAATGAAAAAGTGTTGATCTAGATATTCCTTATTTTGTCCTTATTTTCTATTTTTTCATCTCTCTCCCTCATTTTTCTTCATGATCTCATTGAATATAACATTTCATTTTGGCTTTTGGGGTTAAAAAGAACACCTTCATGTTTGTTTTCTCACATAGTCTAAGTAGAAGGTAATCTTTTGCATTCACACTTCTTCCACACACAACCAAACTCACAAATCAATTAACACATTTAAAACAAATCCTTCCATGTGGAATTATTGGGATTACATGATCCAATAAGGAAGCCATCATGATGTTTAGGCTGTGTAAGAAAATTTGTTATTATCAGTATATTGACTAAGCACCCAACACCTTTATCACTACGATGTGTGAAGTGAGGAGGTAGGCCCCAATACCAAGCCATGTACTGATAATTATCACTGATTTGTACCTCATGTACCTTTGGGTATATCGAGGACACCAACCTAAACAAACCTAAAACCATCATTAGATTGGTCACTTCTTATGTTCCCTTTGATCATTTCTTTTTCTTTTTCACAATTTTCTAATAAACAAGATAATTAACACTTTGCCGCTTGATTTTCTTGTCATATTAAAAATCAGCATAAGTTCTTGTTTGTTGTTTCATGCCCGTTATTACCTATTCTTAGGTTAAAAAATGGAATAAAAACTTCTTCCAACAACATCCCCACTTCCAACAATCTTTCCCAACAAACTTCGCACTTGCCATTATTTCCTTTGCACCTATGATCACCACACTTTTGGTCTCCCAACCCATTATTTCTATGGCACCCCTTCACGAGACTCATGTCATCCAAATGATCCCCACATTGAAACCAACCCTTTCACTCTCATCACCCATTCCATCTAGACTAGCTAAACCTGAGGATCATCATTGATACTTGTACTTTAATGATATTATATCTCACAATCGAGGGTGGTGTCCACGGTGTTTGCAATAAAGAGAACAGAGGAATTTCTCTCAACACATACTTAATAACGAAATTGACTAAATAATGATTAACTCGCAATTATAAAATGTAATGCATTGAAAGCAAATAATATTAAAGATAAAATCTAAAGATTTTTAACACAATTGAAATGGTAAATGCATCAAAAATGACAGAAAAGAAATAAAAGTAAATATCCCTTCTCACTGGGGAGGAGTGGCCCTTGCCCCTTCCCTTCGATCAGGTTTAAGGCTGAAAGTCACAAAAGTTTTCCCCTGAATCTGCAATCTTTTGATTGAAAGAGTATGCTTTTACAATGAATCAACTAACTGAACCGAATCGATAAATCTAAATACATTAGCTCTTTTATATTAGAGAAATCCTAGTCCCTTTGGGAGAGAACTAGTTTATTCAAAATAACTAACATCTACTTAACTGATTGTTGACTAAAACAATGACTATCTATTTTAAGGAATACAATTGTGGAAGAAGTAGTCTTTGAGGTGTTTGAATTGGAATTAATCTTGCTAACTGTAGAGGAGGTCCGTGATTGACTCCTTTGAGAGAGTTAATCGCTAGAAGATTATTTAGTTCTTAGATTGATTGTAGAGAATCACATGATAATAAATCCTTAGATGTTGGCCATCATCACGTCTCCCAATAACTAAAGTGATTGAACCTCAAAATTTACATGAATGTAGGTTGAGGTAGTGACAACTTCTCATGCTCATGTTGTTGTGTTGCCAGCTGTATCAATAATAGCCCAAGCTATCTATCTTCTTGTGTAAATCCCTTATTTAAAGGAATTTAGAGTTGATGACCTGGATGAGCTCGGCGTTGTACTTTGAGTATTGCACTAAATGCAAAGGTGAGTCCTGTGCCGGTGCACCAATTGAGTCCTGTTAGTGCATTTTTACTCTGTGATAACTCAACATATGCTTTTCCAAATGTATTGTTAATGCTCATAAAAAGATCAATTTAAGCCATTTTGAGGAAGCAATAATAAGATAAAAATAATAAGCATATGCACAATAATTCCTTTAAAAACATAGTAAAGTATTAATTATAAACAATCAACATTATACATCATGCAATATGATATCAAAATAATACAAGGTTTCACATGGGTTTAAACATAACAAAATGGGGATTCATCACTCCCCAAGACTTAAGGTTTAGCAGTCCTCCTACTACCTATTCAGTCGCTCCACTATCCTTGAACAATTATATTCATTGGAAATGTTTTCTAAGTTTCATCCAATGAAGTATTATAGAACCCAAAGTAATCAATAACATTTTTCCTCCAAGTGTTATAACTACCCTCTGGCTGATCATCTATAGAATCCCATCGTGGTATTGGAGAAATCACCAATGGAGGTCGATACCACATGCTAATCCACTTCTCATGTAGCTCGAGAATAATTTTACAGAGGTCCTTGGCCCTTTTAAGTGACCAATGAAGGTTGGTTGGTGAAATTACCTCCTTTTTCTTGTAAGGTTATATAAGAAGTTGATATCTTACTTGACAGGTGAGGAAGTTTACATTGAATGTTGGGAGTACTGCTCCTTGAAATTTTTGACACAAGTTTTAAGAATATTTGTGTATCTATCCACTAGACGTAAACAATATACCTATGATCAAAATCATTAAAGAACCGAATGGGGGTTGAAGATCATGCCTCATCAAGAGGCCAATTATAGATTCTTTTCTTGAAAAAATGTGGCCCTTTGATCCCTCCATTTTCCATGGTGCCTAGAGTAGAAATAAATGCTCTTAACTGTACCTCCCCACATAGAAATTTATGGGGATCTCAATTTTCTCATGGAGAAGAAATTTGTGAACATAAAATTCACACAACAAATTCTTCTCAATATCATTCCCTGTTATATAAACACTCACACATTACTTGTCATTATCAAATTTAAGTGTCCTGCATAGTATGGACCTAGATATTTTCCATTTGAAAAATTGCTCTTTTCAAAAACAATGCATAAAAATTTGAAGGAGGTCTACATGAAAGAACTTGGTCATATAAATGACTAACAATAACCACATTTTCTTTTAGCAATTTGTTTTCCTCTTTCAAATTATTGTTCTCCTTAGAAACTACCTTGAGCTTTGTAACATTCTTCCATCCATTTGACCATGCCCTTTAAAACAACTATTTGAGGAAAAAAAAATTCAATCTGAGTTGTATGTTCTTCCATGACCATAGGCTCTGTTTCTTTCTTATTTTCTTGCAAGACTACAAAAGAGGTGCTAAGTTCCTCTATTTTGGCCTAAGGGATTGGATTTGTTGCTCTCTCTCTCTCTTCTAGGGATTTATGTAGTTTGAAGAGATGCTTCTTCTTGTTGTTGCTACAGATCTGCATTCAATTTTTGAATTTCTTGGTTTTTAGTAGTTTCCAGCTAAGAGAAATTGGCTTCTTTGGCCTTAATAAGTGACTGAAATGAGTGATTCTTTCTTGAGCCAATTGTAGCTCAAACTGAATTTTGGACAAAGACAAAACTTGAGGAATAATTGTATCGAAATCAGGGGGAGAACTAGGTTCTCCTCCACCATAGGTGTTTTCCCTTTGTCTATAATAGGTGACTCTTCAATGTGGATAGGGAATGCTCAATTTATTTTTCTATATCATGAACAGATGGTGACATTGATTTATGAGGAGACATAGGTGGGGTTTTTACCAAGGTTTTCATTATTTCCATTGCTTCTTGTTCTTCTTGGGAAGGAGGATTTTCAATTGGTGTTTCATGCAGGGTATGTGTAGGCCTAGAAGTCTTGAGGTGCTTTTTAGGTCTCTCAGAGGTTGAGGGTGCTTTCTCTAGAACTACTTCAGACTCTAAGGCACATTGCTTTTGAAAATTCAACCATTTCTTAATTCCATGTTTTTTTTAACAAATTGATGCTTGCAAATCAAATGAATTAAACCCTGGAACTTTAAATAGGAGGTACCCCAACGAATATTTTTGTAGCAGAACAAATAAAATCATATAAAAATTGAGGTAAATTGATTTTATACTGGGGTTTACTTTGACCATGTCGAAGGTGTATTAACATTCTTAACACAGGGCCCAACACAATTTCATATTGCCCTTCGCAGGTGAAGTATTTTATTAGCCATTTGGCCACTTCTACCCAGGTTCTTGAAAGGGTGATTATTTTTATGCCTTTTTCTTTACCCTTATTATCTATTACCAATTCCAATTTCTCCTTCTTTCCAACTGAAAATATTTTAATAATTTCAGCATACATATTCCTGTTACTTACTACTAAACCTCCCTCAACTATTCCTGAAAGATGACTGATTACAATTGGGATGAAGGGAATTTTCTTACCTTGCACAATGGAGTATCCTTCTTCCATGTTTCTAGAATTCCTCCATCATTTTTATGTTGAATTCTTCATAAGCAAGTAGCAAGTCGAGCCACCCTGTTTTCTCAAAAATCTCCACCGACCTTGCATCGGCCAAAAGTTCCACTGAACTGGTTGGTTCGTGCCTTAATCTAGGCCCCATGACTGATTTAGACTAGGTAGTGATAGGTAAAGGGAAATGGAATAGAAATGCAAGGTTTGTAGGGATGGAGGTAAGCATAAGAGTGAATGGTGGCACAGGAGTGAGAGGGTGAAATTTGGAAAGTAATAGTGGAGTGGAAATGGTTCAAAATTAAAAATAACCGAATTGGGAAAGGTGTGATGGAATCCCAAAGTGATGATGACATTGATTGGGCACATGTGGAGATTATTATGGAGGGGAGTTACAAATTTGGTGGGGATTTTGAAGCGTGTGAAGTTATGGGAAATGGAGAGATAATCAATTTGCATGATTATAATAATTAATGACTCATAAATTAAAAATTTCAACATTCAAGAAGGGAATTAGTTGTACATACCTCATTAAATTAGTTTGTCCCATCATTGGCTATCATTTCCATACTTATTTTATCCTCCATCCACACGTGGTCCTTTATTATTGCATGTCGGATTCAGGGGTGGTGACCACCATTTTGGTTTTTCGATCACCTGAGTTTATTTTTTATTTTTATTTTTTTAGAAGAAATGGCCACCATTTCTGGTTTTCAACCAATGCTCCAGAGGATGATGACCACCATTTCTAGTTTTTAGTCATCTCCTCTTTATTCCTTGATAGAAGATAGCTCAATTTTGAGTTGTGTTGGACAAAGAGACTTTGTCCACACACTTCAGAGTTGAATCTTCTTGAAGTTCTTTCTGAAACTCTTCTTTTGATGTTGGTTTATGGTACAACCTCAGTCTGTGCCCATTAACCAACATTACTTTCTTCTCTCCATCAATTGGAATTAATTGGATGGTTCCATTGTCAAATACTCATTCAATCTGATATGGGCCCATCCATCTTGTTTGCAGCTTCCCTTTAAAATATTTGTACTTTGAATCAAATAACAGAGCCCAATCCCCTTCTTGGAATTTCCTTGGCTTTATGTGTTTTTCATGCCATACTTGCCTCTGGTGTTGGATGATTTCAGTTTGATGCAATGTTTGAAGCCTCATTTCATCCAGCTCACTTAGTTATACAATCCTTGCTTGTTGTGCCTCAAGATAGTTCAATGCCCACATCAACAAGCTATTCTCAAAGTTTGAATCTCAAATTCTATAGGGAGAATGGGATTCTTCCCATAGACCAATTCATAGGGAGTAAACCTTGTGGTTGTTTTCCAAGTAGTGTTGTATGCCCATACTGCTTCAGTAGTTTTTGAACCCAATTCTTCCTTGAGATATCCACTATTTTTGTTAGGATATTTTCCAACTCTTTGTTAGTAACCTCCACTTGACCATTGGACTGTGGGTGGTATGGTGATGACTTTTGTGCCTCAACTAGTATGTTTCCATAAAATAATTGATTACCCATGACATGAATATGGTCCTTGATCTGACACAATGGATCTTGGTGCTCCAAATCTCTGAAAGATATGCTCATATAAGAAATCTGCAACCTTCTCATCTCTTGCATATTGTAGTGCCTACACTTCATCCCATTTGGTGACATAATCAGTAAAAACTAGGATGTACTCCTTCCCTTGAGAGGTTGGGTCAATTGGTCCAATAAAATCCAATCCCCACTTCTCAAATGGTTCTAAGAAAACTTGAGGTTAGAGTGGCATCTCTATGTAAATGTTGGTTTCCCCATCCTTTGGCATTGATCACATCTCCATACATACTTTTTGACATCCTTAAACAAGGAAGGCCAATAGTAACCAACTCCTAGAACTTTTGTGAATGGTCCTTTGAACTAAATAATGCCCTCTTGATGGTTCATCATGGCATGCTCTAAGTATGTCAAATACTTCATTCTCAGCTACACACCTACGTAAAACATGGTCAGTCCACATTTGAAAAGAATTCCATTTAACCATGTATACATCACACTCTGTTTAATTAATTATTTTCTTTGATTTTGTGTGAAAAAGGTTGGAAACTTCCTGTAGCCAAGTAATTAGCCATATCTTGCATACCAAGGAGAGGTAGTAGAAATTGCAAACAAATGCTCATCTGGAAAGTCATCATTGACCTACTCTTCCTCTTCTTAAAGTGTAAAGTCTTGAAAGAAAATCAGCTACCACGTTGACTTCCCTAGTTTGTCAATGATTTTAATGTTAAATTCTCTACAATAACAACCACCTTACAATCCTACCATGCACTAAAGGTTTGTTCATTAGATACTTGATGTCGAGTGGTCAATATGAACAATCACTTCATATCCTGTAATATAATGAAAAAACTTGTTGATTGCATATACTACTACAAGAAATTCCTTCTCAATTGTTGTGTAATTCCTTTTAAACAGGGGAAATGTTTTTACTAATGTAGTAAATAACATACATAGGTTCTCCTTCCTCTTGTTGTCCAAGGACAACACCTACTACTTCATTGAGGCATCTTGTTTGTATATGGAAGGGAAGATTCCAATTTGGGCCTCTCAACACTAGTGTGTTTGTTAACTTACCTTTGATAACATCAAAATATTGTTGGCATGCTTCTGTCCATTCAAATTCGAATCTTTAGTTAGGAGAGAAAATAATGGAGAAGCAATTTTGCTAAAATCTGAGATAAACCTTCGATAGTAACCAACATGACCAAGAAATCTTCTTACCTCTGTTTGGTTTGTGGGAGATGGGAGTTTTACAATGATATCGACCTTGTCTGGGTCTACCTTAATTCCTTCAACTGAGACATGATGGCCTAAAACTATACCTTGTTCCATCATAAATAAGCATTTTCATGATTTAAAGATAATTGATGTTTTTCACACAGATTGAAAGGACTTTGTCTAGATTGTTAACTACCTCTTGGAATGTTGCTCCATAAACTGTGAAATCATCCATGTAAATTTCCACACAATCATGGGTGAGATCAGAAAATATTTCCAACATGGCTCTTTGAAAAGTGGCAGGAGCATTACATAACCCAAAAGGTAACACCCTATAAGAAAATGTTCCCCAGGGATAGGTGAAAGTTGTTTTGTCTTGATCTTCAGTGCCACTTTGTTATTTGGTTGTACCCACTTGAACCCATCAAGGAATGAAAAGTACCTTTTTCTAGATAAATTTTCTAAGACCTTGATCAATAAAAGGTAATGGAAAATAGTCTCTATGAGTTGCTTTATTTAATTCCCTATAGTCCACACAAATTCTCCATTTCCCATTCTTTTTAGGAACTATGACTAATGGAGAAACCCATTGGCTATTTGATATTGGATAAATGAATCCTACATTCAAAGTTTTTCAATCTCAACTTTCACAATATCTCTTAAAGTGGGGTTTATCCTTCTTTGAGGTTTCTTGACTGGTCTAGAATCAATGGTATAGATGTGATGTGTACAAATACCAAGATGAATACCCTTCATGTCACTATATTCCCAAGAAAAAGCTTAGGATGAGAGCATAAGAGTTCAAATAGAGTATTTTCCTCTAATCATTAGCCAACTATTAATTGTCAATGTATTTCCTGGGAGAAGAATAGGTAGTTGTTTGGTAGTTGGATGAACAAAATCTACAACAAGATATTCTCTTAATAATGCATTTAATGGACACTGTGTGGTAGTAACTTGAACAATAGTAATGTTTTGAAAGATGGACTTAGTCAGATCTATATTTCATGTAAAGGGACAAATGATGGGTTGGTTGTTTTCATCCATAAAATCATCTCTTGTTTCAATTAGTTGTAGCGTAGGACTTGAATTAGATCCAACACAAGACTCAGTGCAAGACTTGAATTGAATCTAGTGCAAGACTCAGGTACATGACTTATACTATGTCCAACACAAGGCTCATGGTCACCATATTGGATTTTATCTGAGTGTTCTTGAATTATGACCATGGCTAGAGAAGAGATGATGTCATCTGAATCATCTAATTGTCCTTACACCATTGTTTGTTGTCTATAGAAAAAGGTTTTGCAGTGGGGTATATTGATAATTTCTTTGAATCTTGGCCATTTGTAATCACCATATTTTCTGTTCTACAGATCAATGAGGGAAGTATATGTGGCTAACCAAGGACATCCTAGGATTATGGGGTATCCAATCTTTCTATTCTTCATTTTTATGATCATGAAGTCTACCAATAGTCCTAGGATTCAATAGTAATAATGACATCTCTATAATTCCCTTTGGCTTGTTTATAGACTGATTTTCCATTTGTAAGACTATGGAGTTGACTATGGTTCAGGAAGTGCTAGGGTGATAGAGTATATGTGGTCATAACGTTGATAAAAACTCCTAGATCAATTAGGACATTAGGAATTTGGACATCTCCTATGCAAACTGTAACAATAGGACTTCTAGGGTCTCTCATATTTAGGAGGGGTCATATTCCCTTCTAAAATACTTACAAGTTTCCCATCAACATGGATGGTTTTAGGTTGGTTCTTTCTTCTTCTTGGAGTCTTAAAACAAAGCTCTTTGATAGTTTTGTTTAATTCAGAATTTCCTTAAGAGCTTGCAACAAGGGGAATGCCAATACTCAATTTCCTCAATCCTTGAATTAACTCTGACTTTGGTTTTTCAAAAACTACAATACTGTGTTTTTCAGAGAGTCTGGATGGAAAGGGAATGTCATTGTTTGGTTGAGGAGTTTCTTCAACATAGAACTAGGTTGCATTTCTTCTAGTTTTTCTATTTCTTCAAGAATTTCTTCTATCACAGGAGATGAAGGTTTTGAAGTAACCTTTCTGAATGTAATAAGATATTCTTACAATCCATTGAGTTCACTATGGGATTTTTGTTTGATTCCACAATATATGTTGGGTTTCCCTACCTCACATTTTTGGGATTTTCCATAGTTTGTGTAGGTATCTATGGTTGGGTAGGTTGATCAAGTTGGGAAACATTAGTAGGTCCAGTCAACAGGCTTGTTGACCTTGGGGTCTTCTCTGATTATAATATTACTTGCCCAGATCCTTGAGGTACATTCCATTGTTGTTGTACTTGAGGATTAAACTGTTGAAAACAATGGAATGTTTGGATGTGGAGCCCAAGGTTGTTGATAATAATTTGGTGGGGCATTCCATGTGGGCTCCACTCCTGGGGGTCTTTTGAACCCAAGGTTGGGGGTATATGGCCATGGTGCATTCCATTGATTTGGACCCATTGTGATTTTGGGGATGTAGGACTGATTTTGGTTGGACTAAAAATTTCCTCCTTGCCTCTGAGCCATATAGTTTAACTCAGATTCATCTTGATGTGTTCTATTTTAGATGATTCTTTAGCAAAGGAAGCAATCCACATTGATTTGTGGCATGCTTGAGTTCACAAAGAAGACAAATGTTTATCTTGTCTAAAGGGACAATCCTTAAGTCCATGTTTGTCTCTACATCTTGGGTAAGTAGATGAATAAAGGCTCTATATTCCTAGTCTTTCTCCTATCCATAGTTGTATTGAGTTGAACCAAAGGTCTATTCTCAAATTTGCAATCTCTTCCCTCAGTTTGGATATATCTCCACTGACCATTTTTCCTTTTTGTCTTTGAAATTTGGGGCAAGTTCAAGAGTAATTCCTATAGAGGTCAATGATTTATATGAATTCTAGTTTGTTCATGTCTCCCTTTCCCATAAGATTGAAGGCTTCTTGTGTGTCCTCGTCCAACCCTTTAAGGAATAGAGTCTTAAGTAGATTAATATCTAGACCAAGTACCACACCTCATGTGAAGGAAGAGGAACCATCCAGATAATCCTCTACACTTTCATCTTCCTTTTTTTGAATTCTAAAAAGTTCTTCCTTCCTATCCCTAACTCTACAGTAATCTTGATACTTTTCCAAGAAAACCATTTCCATCTCCTCCCAATTATGGATGGAGTCAGGGGTTAAGCCCATGAACCATCTCATAGTTGTATCTTTTAAAGTGGAGGGAAATAACTTGAGCTTATGGGAATCGAAGTGTAGTCATAAGTTTGGCATAAAACCTTGAATTCAAAAAGGAATTGGTCAGGGTCTTCTAAAACTAATCCCCAAAAGGTTGGTAAGATGGAGGGGATATATTTTTCATAGGAGCCTAATTGTTAGGATCTAGTTGTATGGGGTAGGTAAATGTTCTTCCAACTAGGAGGGTTTCCATTTTCTAGCACCATTGGGGTTCTCTACTTCATCAGCCATCCTTCCTTGGTCAACAAGTTGTTCCACAGGATGGTTTTGAGGGGGTTTTGAAAATTTATCTAATGAATCTACCTCTATGGTCTCTAGGTCTATACATAAATCCTATCATATCGAGAGAATAGTTCCCTAACCATCAGTGCTTAACTTGATTGTTTGTGTTCCACATACTCAAAATCATAGAGGATTCTTGTTTTCACTACAAGGTCTTCTTACTTCATAAGAAAGAGTTATGGAAATAAAATTTCTGAATGGAAACTTACCAGAAAACAAGACAACACTTCTAGCTAGCACTTTTAACCTTTGATAACACCTTGAATTCCCCAAAATGGTGCCAAAAAGTGATGAGTGTCATTGATACTCATACTTTAATGATATTATATCTATCAATCCATGGCAGTGTCCATGGTTGTTTTGCAACAAAGGGAACAATAGGAATTTCTCTCAACACATACTTAATAACAAAATTAACTAAATAATGACTAAATGCAATTATAAAATGTAATGCATTGAAAAAAATAATATTAAAGATAATCTAAATATTTTTAAACACAAGTTAATGCTTGAAATGGTAAATGCATCAAAATGATGAAAAGGAAATAACAATAAATCTCCCTTCTCATTGGGGAGGAGTGGCCCTTTCCCCTTCCCTTTGATCAGGTTTAAGGCTGAAAGTCACACAAAGTTTTCCCTTGAATCTGTAATCTTTATTGAATTGAAAGAGTATGCTTTTACAATGAATCAACTAATTGAACCAAACCGATAAATCTAAATACATTAGCTCTTTTATACTAGAGCAATCCTAGTCCCTCTGGGAGAGAACTAGTTTATTCACAATAACTAACATCTACTTAACTAATGTTGACTAAAATAATGACTATCTATTTTAAGGAGTACAATTATGGAAGAAGTAGTATTTGAGGTGTTTGAACTTGAATTAATCTTGCTAACTGCAGAGGAGGTCCATGATTGACTCCTTTGAGAGATTAATCACTGGAAGATTCTTCAATTCTTAGATTGATTATAGAGAATCACGGTGATAATAAATCCATAGATGTTGGCCACATCACATCTCCCAACAACTGAAGTGACTAAACCTCAAAATCTGCATGAATGTAGGTTGAGGTAATGACAACTTCTCATGCTCATGCTTGTTGTGTTTCCAGTTGTATCAACATAGCCTACGCTATCTATCTTCTTGTGCAAATCCCTTATTTAAAGGAATTTAGAGTTGATGACCTAGATGAGCTCGGCATTATACTTTGCGAGTCCTATGCTAAATGAAAAGGTGAGTTCTTATGCCATTAGTCGAGTGTTGTCTTTGGTGCACCAATTAAGTCCCACACTAGTGTATTTTTACTCTTGTGATAACTCAACATATGATTTTCCAAATGTATTTTTAATGCTCATAAAAAGATCAATTTAAGCCATTTTTGAGGAAGCAATAACAAGATAAAAATAACAAGAATATGCCCAATAATTTCTTAAAAAACATAGTAAAGTATTAATTATGAACAATCAAAATTATACATCGTGCAATATGATATAAAAACAATACAAGGTTTCACATGGGTTTAAACATAAAAAATGGGGATTCATCATCAATTTACCTCACATCAATACCACCTCCATATCTTCTATCCCCATAAATTCTTCATCTATTGTGGTCATTAGCACTCCTCCTCAATCTTTCCCGAATCCCATCTACTTCCTCCACCACTGGAGAAACATGTTCCAACCTTGGTACCCATTTTCACATCATAAGTCCATGCAAATGTCTTCATGTCACAACCCCACCCTTTAGAGTTTACTCAAACTCATCAAATCCCACTACAGAGTGTTTTTTGCCACATGTTCCCTAATCAATCTACCCAAATATCTTAACCACCCTATAAATAAATCCCAACTCACCCAATACATGCCCAATTTAATATCCCATCTCTCAACACCAACAATTGCAATCTTATCCATCT
Organism: Taxus wallichiana var. yunnanensis; assembly: GCA_018340775.1. Taxonomy (NCBI): domain Eukaryota; kingdom Viridiplantae; phylum Streptophyta; class Pinopsida; order Cupressales; family Taxaceae; genus Taxus; species Taxus wallichiana. The sequence goes on along the minus strand of CM031236.1, from coordinate 480,819,553 downwards.
AATTATGTCCCTCGAAAAATCATATCTCCCAACCTATCTAATCACAAACCTTTAACTATCTACGACCTTATCTCCACCCCCACAAACTCCCACTTATCCTCAATGACGTCAATCTCATCCACAACCTAGCCCATCCACTTCTTATAACCCACAACTTCATCCAGTAGTTTCTCATTTCCACACGTCCAATGACCCCATACAATATTTGCTAAGTAAAATGACGAATCTCAAAGACATTACTTTCGGTCCTAAGATTACTTTCACTTACAAAAAATCTGCAACGAGCGTATCTACCCATCAGTTCCCATCAAACCTTATCCTCCACATTGAGAACTCCCAAATTTTTCTAAGTTCAATAGTAAAGAGGACCCCCAATAGCACCTTCATGCCTTTAGGCATGCATGTTATCTTATCCCACATGACCAGACCTCATGCTTCACACTTTACCCATGTCGTTAGCCGAACCCGCTTTGGAATAATAAAATGAAATCCTCAACATTCTATTTTCTCTTTCACCCAACTTGTGTAACTCTTTTTAGAGAAATTTCTATAAATATTTCCCTTAAAATCACCATCACCGACCTCTACACCATTAAACAATTTGATGATGAATACATCACATATTTTGTCACTAGGTGGCATAGCATTATAAATCAATTATCCTTCTCTCTTCCCCAAACCAAACTTGTCAAACTATTCTCTAGATTATGTGTGAAGATTATCTCATGCACTCTCCAAATCCAATCTTTCCAAACCTTCGAAGAGGCCATCACTATGGCTTGCAAATTAGAATTACGGGCCCTTGAGCAAGGCCATGTCAAACTTTTCTCCAATAAGCCAAAAACTGAATTCACTAAGTCATCTACCCATAATGACAAATCTAATAATGCAACCAATTCCATCATAGTTAAATCCTCTTTTGCATCCACATCCCATGCCAAGCCTCTCCAAAGGGCTCCTATAAAAACTCCTAACTAGACTCCCTTAGAGAATACTATAGTTCTATCTTTGAAAAACTTATGGTTGCACACCTCATCAAACTTCCCCCTATTCGACCCGTTGATGATTCGTGTCCCAAACCTACATGGTACCGTGAAGACCATTATTGTAAACATCATCAAGTATGTGGTTATGATATCAAAATTTTTCATACTTTCAAATATCTGGTGCAACAACTCATAAACCGTGGGGGCCTTCAATTGGAAAATCCTATTGCTCCTCCTAACAAACCATTATATTTCTTAAAGCAACCATTCCATAATCATCCACCAAATAATTAAGCTAATCCCCCTACATCTCAAGCACCCAACACCCATATAATCAATACTCTAAGTCAGGATTCAACATCACTACCCACATCTATTATCCCCTCTACTCTACCTACATCTATTACGCCCACGTCTACTTCGATATCTACCCTTACCTCTACAATCATATTTGCATTCGTACCCCTATCTACAACTATTATACCCATATCCACTATACCCACATCTATTACATCTACATCTACCACATCCACATCTATCTCAACACCTATCTCTACACCCATCCCTATATCTACATCTACTTCCCTACCCTTATCTACAACCACATCCGCAACTGCATCTATTCCCACATCTACCCCAACATCTATCTCTACATCCATGCCTACTTCTACATCTATTTCTTTATCCACATCTACGACCGTATCCATACCCACATCAACATCTGAACCCATTTCAACATTGATATCATCCCTTAAAACTTGTATAAGCATATATCCCTCCTTAATACAATCGCAAAGTGATATACCTACCATGTCCTCTTCCTAACATGTATAATCACTTCTACACCAACACCTCCAAAATCCACACAACCTATAACTCCTTCTCACCATACCACTCATTCTACCCAAAAACACCTTCATATTTAACCCCATATCTACCACTAACTCTACATCTGAATCATCTAATTATACCCCAAGGACAATCCTCCCGTTGAAATCATTGTGATCCCGTCCAAGGGTAAATCCTCACAACAAAAAATAAAAACCTTGGCGCCCTATCCAAAAATATCTTACTCATCCACATAAGAAATTGGAGCTCCTCCTTCAAAGTCCCAACAACCAAGTCATCTAACATCTCATCATCTATATTAGGGCCTTCCCCATCCATTTTAGGACCAAGCCCTTTTACAAATCCTCCATCACTAATGAATCTAAATCAAAACCATCTACCCCTCTTTCCAAATCAAAATCAGAATCCAAGGCTACTATAAATCCTCATAAGAATAAGACACCTCTCTTGCCTTCATCCACCGCTCCTAAGTCCAATCCATCCAAATCCATGAAAACCCATCTTCAATCTTATACAAATATCCTTAAACGTATCATCCAAGTGTCTGCAATCACCCTTCCCCCCATCAAATCCTTCCATTCACACAGGAAAAAAACCATGTGGTTTTATTATAATGTCGTTTATGCTTACCATCGATCCCCTCGACATGACATTGAACATTGTATGGCCCCCCAAACCATCATCGACAACCTCATATAAGAGGATGAGCTTATCTTTGAAGAAGATTTCCTCTTCCATATACTAGTTCATCCACATCTAAACGTAATCCTCCAAATCCTTTATCGCAATCCCTCCACCTAAACTCTACCTCTTCCAAAGAAGGTCCCCCTCTTTTCATCAATGTCATTCATATCGCCACTCACTCTCGACCTCATGATCCTCAACCATCTACCCAACCTAAATCAAAAGTTTTCATCATTGTTCCCTTAAAATGATGAAGCCTATCCATATTCATCTTCATCTAAAGCCAAGGTATCCATCTTGTCCGCTCCACGTACCCAAAATCCTACTAGTATTGAGAAAAGTATTGTAAAATAACTACATTAGGTCCCTATTAAGATGTCTCTCTACAAGCTCATCCAAATATCTCCTAATCATCGGCATGTTGTCATCTAATCCTTGTAGTGTATCCAAATTACCACTGATGAACATCAACCTTTCATGGCCCTTTTTGGAGCGCTCACAACTTCCATCGCTTATCTCTTTTGATGACTCCAAAATTCCCGACATCGTACTTAAGGATCACGATCTTCCCTATTCATCACCATCTACATCAATGACACCTTTATTTGATGTTCAATGATTAAGGATGGTGCTATTATCAATATCATCTCATCTCATACCTTCAACCAACTCAAACTTCCCAACCCCATTGTCGCTCAATCACTCACAGTTCTTCGAGCCTTCAATGACATTACTGCTCCTACCTTGGGAATAATTATCCTCCCCATCTGTGTTTGTGAAAAACTCCTCCATGATGTCTTTTACATTGTTGATGAGAGATCTAATATAACAACTTACTTGGATGTCCATGGATCCGTGCCATGCGTTGCGCCCCATCCACTCTCCATCGTTGCCTTAAGTATGAGCATGATGGGAAAATCCATACACTCCTCGCCAATCTTCCTCCCTTCAAAGCTACCACATGACCTACCAACCGAATTCCGCACTCATTCCTACACAAGATTCATCTTTTGAAGCATATACTAGTTCATCCATGCCTACATCTAAGCTTCCTAATGATGAATCTCTTGACATTGTGATGCAATGTCTCTCAATGGGGAGTATCAAATCCTCACCCTCAATGCTCTTCCCACTCCTAATCGACTCGGTATACTAGAAAAAGCTCTTATGTATCAACCTAACATCAAGGATATCATTTATTTTAGTACACCCATCTCAAAACCAATCTTAAATATGGTGGCATTGATCACCCTTCCTCTCACATTGACAATCAACCCCACACTAAGCCATATACGAATGGTTTCAATTTAATATATAATAATTCCTTCACCTATAGCTACCTCCATTGTTGTTCATGGAAGGGATTTGGTCTTGGATGTTATGAGCAAGGCATGCATGATCTTATCATTGACCAATCCCATAAATATCACGAGAAGTTCGGATTGGGATTCAAAGAACATTCCACCGACCCTCTTGCACCTACTTCTTCAATATCCCCCATGCATATCAATCCATCATCCAATTATTATCCATCCAATGACCCCATGGATATGGATGACATCACATCCCTTTCTTCTAACTTTTTTTAATCTCCACCATCATTTTGGGACCAATCACCTATCCGGTAGAAGGTTAAACTAGGCCCCTTCTACTCCAATTTCCTGATATGGTAGCAGAAGATTCCCCTACCATTGACATTCTTCAATGCAGCGACAATGAATCCATTCTTCCTACATGGGGGTATAATATTTTCATCTTCATAAGTTCTTACCTCCCAACACATCCACCCTCCTCAAAAAATCTACTTTCGACATCAACATAGGGACTCCCCAAGAGCCCCACATCCTCAAAGTTGGTCAATTTCTTGATCCATGAGAGCTAAATTCCTTCACTACCTTCCTTTCTAAGTACAACTAGGACTTCACATGGTCATACGCCAACATACTAGGATTTGATCCCAACATCATTATCTATAACATCGTCACCATCCCCATGCAACGCCAAGCCGATTAAGCAAATCGTGCCCTATGTATCCTCCTCGTTTCCCTCCTTGTTAAAGAGGAATTACAACATCTCTTTCCTCCAACTTATTCATACCCATTGACTATCCATAATGGGTTTCTAACATTGTACCCATTTCCAAAGCTTTTAGAAAGCTCCACATCTATACTAACTTTCAAGACCTAAATCTTGCTTTCCCTAAGGAAGAATTTTCCCTTCCTAACATCGGTCAGTGTTAACCTCACACCCCACCACGAGATGTTTTCTCTTATGATGGTTTTTCTGTTACAATAAAATCCTTATCATACTAGAATACCAACATAAGACATATTTCATCACTCCTTGAGGAACCTTATGCTATCGTGTCATGCCCTTTAGATTGAAAAACACAGTAGGGCCACCTATCAAAACACCATGACCTATACCTTCCATGATCTCATCCATAAAACTATAGAGGGCTATATCGATGACATCTTAGGTAAATCCAAACATTGATATGACCATATTTTTGTTCTTAAAATCCTCTTTGTGCATCTCATCTATTTCTTCCTTCATCTTAATCCCGCCAAGTGTGTGTTTGGGGTTTTAACGAAAACCTCCTTGGTTTTTTTTTTCTATTAGGGGTATTGAAGTTGACCCCACCAAGATCAAATCCATCCTTGAGATGCCCCCTCATCTCAAGAAAATTTTTAGTCTTCAAGGCCACCTTCTATCAGTCCGCCGTTTCATCTTGCAACTTTCGGATAATTTCAACCTTTTCATCATCTCCTTCACAAAGACACTCACTTCAAGCGGGGATGCCAATTTCAAAAATCCTTTGAAGAACTTAAACATTATCTCCTATCACCACCTATGCTCATGCCTTTGTGTGAGGGGGAGCCTTTATATCTTTACATATCTACCACCAACCATGTTAGGTGCCATGTTAGCACAATGTAATAAGCAAGGTAGGGAGTAGGTCATCTATTACATTAGCCACACTCCTCACGATTATGAAACCCATTACACTTAAGATGAAAATATGTGTTGTGCTCTTTTCTTCGCCACTTCCAAACTATTCCACTATCTTCTTAATCAAAAAACCTATGTCCTCACAAGCTTCAATCCTCTCAAAACCATTCATTCTAAGCCTTACCAAAATGATCACATCACTTGATCGCTCATGCTCATGATTGAGTTTGACTATATTACATCTCTCAAAAAAGCAATCAAGGGCCAGGATATCATTGATTAACTTGCTGAAGCCCCTCTTCTTGACAATCATCTTCCCCATGAATAATTTTTAGATGGATCTATCAACCATTGACCACGAGATACTCTCCCCTCAAAGTGATACTTTTCTTTGATGGATCCAAGTGTCAAAAAGGGGGATGTGTTTGTGTCATCATCATTCCTCCTTGGGAAACTCATATCTCATGGCTTATAAGATTAGCTTTGAGTTCACCAACAACATGGATGAGTATGAAGCCCTCATCTTAGATCTTAAAACCGTTATCATGCTCAATGTCCAAATCCATGATATCTATTATGATTCTTAGCTAAAATTAAGGGAACATATCAATGTTAAAATGAAGTCCTTCAAAAGTATAAGGACATTGTCAAATTTATTCTCGAGGCCTTCGATCAATACACCATACAAATCATTCCTCATTTTCCCAATCACTTTGTAGACACTATGGCATCTCTCACATCTCTCATCCCATGGACAATGGAAGAATCCAAATTCTTAGTTTTGTCCATCACATTGATCAACCATATCATATCCATGAACCCATCTCATCAATATCATCGACACTAACCAATATGATATCTAGTATACCCAAATATTTGACTATTTATCTCAATCCAAAATCCCCTCGACCTATCCAAAAATGGTAGGAGGGAATTTCTTCATCGTGCTAACTGCTATGTAATCCTTAGTGGGATCCTTTACAAACATGGACTTGATGGTATTTTACTACGATGCCTTAAGTCCCATGAATCCATCTGTACTTTATCCAAGAAGTCCATGATGGCATATGTGGTGGAAATTTTAGTGGTTTGGTTGTCACCTATTGGAGCACATTCTTGAATGGATTAGTGTGAATATGTTAAAAATTACATTAAATGCCAACATCATTATCCATATCCCTAGTCGGCCTTACATCCGACTCAAGATTTATGACCTTTCTCTCACAATGGGGACTCAACCTCATTGGCCTCATCAATCTTGATTCCTCACTCTTCTCAACACCATCATTATATCCTCATCGCTACTACTAATACTTCACCAAATGGGTGAATCCATTCCACTCGCATCTACCAAAGTTAATAATATCATTGATTTCATCTATCAACACATCATCTATCGTTTGGTGTTCCTCATAAAATCATCACGGACAAATGAAAAGTCCTTAAAAATAAATACCTCAAGAAGCTTTGTGACTCTTTCAATATCAAGCTTAAGCTTCTCATCTCCTTATTATCCTCAAGCTAACATCCAAGCCGAATCCACTAATAAGACTCTCCACAACATCCTTACCAAAATGTTGATAAAGTATGTCAAAATTGGCATCTTCATATCCCCTTCACTCTTTGGGCTTATCAAACTAGCATCCACACCTCTACGGTGCTACTCCTTTCTCTCTCATTTATGGCTCAAGTCATTCTTCCTCTCAAAGTTAAAATCCCATCCTTTTACATTTCTCTTCACAAATTTGTCTCCGAAGAGGACTATCACCAAGAGCGTATAGCACAACTTGTATTACTAGATGAGTTTTCTTAATTTCTCTCTAACACCATCACGTATATCAAGAGTGAATCAAACGTGCCTACAACAAACATCTTAAATAACACGACTTTAACATTGGTGACCTTGTCTTGAAATAAAATCAGAATGTCACTAATCTAAAGGAGCCAACATCAAAGTTCACTCTAAAATGGATTGGACCATATATTATCATGCATAAGTATGGGTTTGGGGCCTATCGTTTAGCCTCCCTTGATGGTAAAATGGAAAAATGGAACCTCTCAATGCCTTGGATTTGTGGCCTTTCTACTATTAACACATACACCAACATGATCTTAGTCACATCCATGATCTTTCTTCCATTACTTTCCCTCTCTATATTTCCTCTTAATGATTTGGAATCATGTGGTCTACCATCACTATCCTATCTATGACCTTGAATATGGGCAACAAGGCTTTGCTCATAGCATATTCATTATGGATAAGTTCCTCCTTCTATGGAACCCCGCAATACATTACGCCCATTATCCTCTTATCTACCTACTGAAACCATGTTAAGGTTCTATAGGTGTCACTTGTATATCTTACTTCCTCTCCCCAAGTGGTCTACTTGGATATCCTCAACTCTCTTATAAAAATAAAAAATCACGGATGCTCATATCAAAAGCTATCTTCTCCGTGATTGATTACTCCCTCAAAAAACTATTCGTATAAAGAAAATAATTTCAAAAGTATAGAATGATCCCTCAAATTTTTTTATCATGCATCTTATCCTACCATCTACAAAGTCAAAAATACAAAATCTAAAGCAAAAATCCCAAAATGTAGACCACTCCTTTGAAGGATGGCTAATTTCTTATCATGGCAAAAATGACTTCCCGCATTGATCAAGCTTTTCAAATATTAAAAGAAAAGAAAAATCCAAAAGAAAACATCCTAGGAAAGCTTCCCACATCGATTAGCTTTCCCATAAAAAGCAAAATTCCCACATTGATCAGTTTGCACAATATTGCTCAAAGTCTGGGGTATAGACCTAGGACAACCACCTAAGGAGAAACTATTCCCCCATACATGCTACATCTAAACCCTTTTTCATGTCTACAGTAGGCGTATAAGTACACCTCCCATATTTCTTCCATGATATTAAACATGACTAAATATCGTTGGTTATGTGTTAACACCCACCTTAGCGCACGAGTGCATCGCTTTGTGCATGTTCTTTTTCATGTTTTACCTCCAATCCAGTCCAAAAACATCTATTCTACATGTGCTCTTTTCTATGTTGCATTTTTACTTTATATATTTTGGTCACTTTATCAAGGTCGTGTTTTACCTATATGCATCATCCTACTAGTTCTATAGCCCGTCTATTACATTTAATCTAAATCAATACATCACATCACATCATGTCTAATCTCTCCATCATATCCTTTCCCTATCTAATCTAAGTCTACCATATCAATTTTACACATCTAATATACTTCCATAAAATCACCATCTCTAAACATCTAAACCCATGTACACATATCTAACATCTAAATCCATCACATCTATTCTAATCTAAATCATACCAAATCATTTTGTCATCCAAACCCATCATATCATCTATATCTACCATCTACATCTAATCCAACACATCTAATCTAATTCCAATCACATCTAATCTACATCTATCACATCATCTATATCTAATCAAACATCTACATCCCATCCATCATATCTAATCATATCTAAACCACATCTAATCACATCCATCATATCTAAATCATATCTAATCATATCTAAACCATATCTAATCTCATCCGTCATATTTATCACATCAATCATAATCATATCTAATCTAAAATCCATCACATATATTATAGTCTCAATTATCTCATATAATATATATCACATCATAATCCATTTTCATCCACGCACCATCTAAATATAATCAAACATCATTTCTACATATATGATCTAATCAAACATCAACATCCATCAAACAATATAAACCATCAAATACATCTAATCTAATCATCAAAACACAAGTAAATCACGAAAAAATCATCATATAGATATATCATCAAAGTGTATATACATTCGTGATAGGCCTCGAATGGGATCCATCTCAAAGTCTACACATCAAAATCGATATCAAAATATCTATACAATGTTCACCCACTACTCAGTGAACACAAGATCGACGCTCTACCTAACTACCTCTTATTGATCTAAAAACTACGACAATTCTTTATAGTCATCATGTAAAAATCCTTTGTATACTCTTTTACTCAAAACTATTTTTTCATCAAGTTTTGACTTCTTGAAAAACTCAATTGGTAATATAGAGAAAGTCACCTTTTATCTTAAAAACCATTTAGTCCCATCTTGAAATATTGGGTTTATTTTTCTACTTTGTTTTATTTGAACACATTCTTACTGCAATAATTATGTATTTTAATTTCAACTTGATCTAATAAAAATAAATCCTTTGGGGTCCAACATTTATTCATAGTAAAATATTTCTTTATCTAAATGATCCAATGAATGATTTCTTCCAAGCACAATTTTTTTGAGTAGCTAAGTGTGTCCAAATCTTACTTGCATAACTTTTTGGAAATATATCTCAAGAATATATCCTTTAATTTTTCACTCAACTCATCTAGATGAAATTTAGCATATTATTCTTTAGATTCATTCATGTCTACAATAAATCATATGCATTGTTAGATCCCCATAAACTTTAATCGAAATTATATTCATGTTATCTTCTCTACCAAATGTACAACTCCATGTCCTATTACTCATCTCCCAAGTGGTATTAATTTGTGTACCATAATGCACCCTCACAATATTCAACAAATAAAAGTATCTTCTCCACCTACCATTGACTCATAGTGATCATCACATAGTTAACATATAATAATCTACTAAACACTCTCCTTGGTGGAATATTTCCGCATGCTTTCTCAACACACTTGTAGGAAAATTGTGCTTTGATATCAAATGATTTAGGTTAAGGTTATGGGGTCTAATGAAGGAATTTTTTTCCGATGTATCATATACTCAAAATACTCTAATGGAAACACTCTTAGATACACATATTTGAATCATTAAATTTGTCTTTATTATATTCATGACTAAATTAAAAATATTTTCTACACACAAAAATCACCGTATTACGCAAGATATAAAACATGAAGATAATGCATTTTGAATACTTTAATTTTTCCATTAAGTTTCCTTAAAAACATGTCTAATTCAACTTAGTCTCGAATTATAATAAAATTGAAATTTATAATCACAACATGTAAGTCGGTTTATAAGTCAAACAATTACCTTAAGTTGAAATTTAGTGTCACCAAAAATTACATTTCTTATAAGGCACATTAATGTCATCGATAAATCATCTTGAAGGAACCTTTATGCCAACAAATTAAAGGTGAATTAAACCCTCCTAAACATTAGCCCAACTTTGTAGATCAACCTAAAAATACATTAAGGTCATCTTTGCGGATCAACCTAAAAATGTATTACGAATGATTTTGTGCAATGACTTAAACTTGCCTTTTTGAATGAGGTCGATGTGCCTTTATGTGTTGAATTTTTTGGGTTGACTTGAATGTTACTTTATTTATTGCTTTCTAAGTTCCAATGTTACCATGTTGTGTAGTCCTTCACACGCCCACACATTTCCATTATAGGGGTCGATAGTTTGATACCCAAATCTCCTCTCACCACTACTAGCCTTAATGAGTTAATACATTATGATTGTATAATTAATTTTTACGTAACTCATTTTGGATCTAATTTGGAATGCTACTTCAAGCTAAATTTCTCAACATATGATTTATTTTGATTGATATTTCATTTATATTCTAGCTATACTAGAGAAAATTCATACCAATTTGATGTATATTTTATTGAAGAGCCGAATACATAAACTTATTTTCTTAGAGTTTAAACAAATAAATAAATAAGTGTTTAGTATCAGTTTTCCCCTTATTTATTAAAAGGTCTAAGTTTGCACATGTTGAATATCATAAGCTAATTTATAAACATAAACATACAAAATAGAATAAAGTTATTAATTTAATGTCCAATATAGAAATGATGGAAACAATTCCTTAAAACACAATAATGGAGACTACTTAATGAATACACAAATACAAAGAATATTTGAGTGTGTAAACTAGTGAATATTTGGAAGTGCTTCATCTTTGGAATACTGATTGCAAATTGATCCTTTACAAAATTGTATAGCTTATCCTAAGGTGTAGCACAATTTGGTCTTGGGTTATATGGTCTTATGATGGTAGATGTTTCAAGTGGTCATCAATGACCTAAAAATATACTTTGTTATATGTGACTAAAGCTCGCAACTATGTAAAACCTTGTAGTGACTTAATGGATAAAACCCGTATACCCGTGCCATGAACATAATTACATAAAAAATAGACAAATTTGTGTGTGGTGGAGTTGGAATGACCTTTGGATGTTAACCCCTATTGAACCGATCTAGGTATTGCACTACATCCCCTCAAAAGTGGGATCACAATCCATGTAATCCTCTTAGTTTATGTGCAATTATGTATGCAAATATATCTCCACTCCCTACAATACATTTATGTATCTTGACATAAAGAGTATTAGGCATAAACATAGATAAAGTAGAATGTACCATGTCTAGTGTGATGTGCTTTAGATGTTAGATTGATTCCTTTGAGCGTTAGTAGATTTGGAAATGCTTAGTGTTGACTATCTCTTGTCATGAATTACTCTTTTTGTAGTGATATATAGTGTGTTATGATTTAAGTGCTAGATTGATTCCTTTGACCCTTCATAGATTTGGAAATGCTTGGTGTTGAATTACTCTTCTTATGACTTGGATCTAGGACTCTTGGAGGTTTGTAGATGGGAAAGTAGACTCTTTATCTAGGTTTGAGTAATTTAGACTTGAGTATTGGGTGATATTAAGCATGTGTTGTTGCTTTATGAATATTTAGGAAATCCTTGACTAATTTTGGAGTGTATTTTACAATAAGAGATCTTAAGAATGCCATGTGATTTCTTGATGTATTCAAATTACGTATATAAGCCTTTATATGTTAATTGTTGCATTAAGGCTGGACTATACGATAAAAATGACCCAAATAATTTGAGGGATAAGGATGCCTATGAGAAGAGGGTATTCGAGCCAACAAGTGATAAGGGTATACGGTGGATGAAGTGCATATTGGTTGTGAGTTGGTTTCTAATTTGAACCAATGAGTTGTTGCATTTTATCATGGATCAAGACTCAAGTGTCCATAGGTTGAGGAGAAAGAGTCGTCAATGAATTAAGTAAGTGTTTATGGGTTTGGACATATACGGGACTTTAATTTAATTTTTAACCTCGTCTCACCGCATCTTTCTAGCAGCATTTATCCTGAATGGGATCTTCTGTCTCCTCTATTTTTAGTTATATTTAGTGTGTAGTTATTGGGACCTTAACATCAAACATTTTGGAGCTTCACTTAATGGTTTTCTATAACCCTTTGAAAACATGGATCCTCTAGCATTGGTGAATTGTGCCACATTCCTATTGAACCATTATATCAATATGTTCACCACTGCTTTGTCATGCTCCTTCCAATGGATTGTCACAAAATGAGAAAATCAGTGCATGTTATACCTCCACAACTTTGAAAATCAATAAAACCTAAATGTTCTAAAGGTTTCTCCAAGATTTTAGGCCTTGATATATATTTTAGTGTTTGGAAATGATGTTTCAAGCTAAACCCTAACTAGGGTTTAAGGACTACCTAAGAGAGAGTGAAAACCCCTAAAATGAAAGTGATTCATCTTCTTGACCTAATACTTTCTCGGAGGGTATGTCCTAAGCTTTCACACATTCATGTATCGACAAAGAGTCAAAAGAACTTGTAAAATCTCAAAGTTACATAGACGTCTTACATGTTCTAGCTATAGGGGAAAAATTTTAGCATCAAAATGAGCAACATCAAGATATAGTCTATTACTTCAACCTTTTCTGAGAATCTCTATATCATAGAGTTTTTACACCTTTTGTAAAACCTCAACCATAGAAGCATTACATTAGATATACCATAAGAGATTACCCTTGATCTTCATAAAGTAAACCGTACAAAATAACATACGTAACATGCACAAAACAAGGTCAAATTTCCTTCTTCTTGATTTCTAATCCATCATCTTCTCTTACACAGTTATTTGTGAGAAAAAAATTACCAACTCACATTTATTTTTATGTACACCTCCTCACTTGAGTTCCATCCATAACTAAATGTTATGGGCATTTAGTTTTTCTCATTTAGTATAATATCAAGGAGTATTAAAGGAATCAATAGATGTCTAACAAACTTGGTCCCCAAAAGAGGAACTAAAAGACATGAAAAAGTGTCTAAAACACCAAAAATAAGATCTATACCCTTTACACTTACTCAAACAAGCCAAAATTTGTCCAAAGAAGGTTTGAAAATTCAAAATTCCACATTTGGGCGGAAAATTTAAAAGGGACTAAAATTTGAATTTTCATACCTCCTAAACTCCTCTAACCTACTTTACCACCCCCAGTGAAGCTTCTACATACAAAATAGATCCTTATTATACTCGTGATTGATGTCCCCTGCATCAATAACCTTACATTTAAAAGAGGATCCCTTCTAATATTGAATCTTGTTACATTTATATAAAATGGAAGAGACATGAGAGAGGAAAAGGGATCAAAAGATGTTAAAGAATATATTGAAGGTGTAGACTATGATTCTGATCCCAATAATCATGTGCACTTTCTATGGTGAAATATGTATTTGAATCCTTGTGAATAATTTTGAACAAATCATTTAGTGAGTCATCATCAAGTTGGGATATCGACATCCTTCATCTTTTTTAGCCTTCCCTTTACATTGTCATAATAATTCATATATGTGAGAATTAGGTTTTTACATTGCATGGATATAGGAAAATCCACTACTTTAAGAATCCCATTCTTGGCCAAGTGTCAAAAATCTTGATTGATTCACTACCTTGAGTTTTCTTTTGAATCTCTATGTATTTATGTGACCTATTTCAGGATCACAAATTTCACTAAGTCAATCTAAAGAGTGGAGTCACCTTCAAACATCACAAGTTCAAATCCTTTATATTTGAACCTAATTCTGCATCAAAATGAATATTAAATAGTAAGTTTGACGAGAGCTTGAAGATTTAAATAAAAAGGATATGGTGGCAATAAATATCTCTGGGAACTGTAATGGTGAATCTATAGAGATTACAAAATTGTGAAAAATAATGAAAATGTCGCACCACGAGAGAAAAATGTCAATGGGGGTTTATGAGGTTTCTTTCAAATTGAAAAGCACGCATAGGGTTTTTTTAGAACAAAACTTGGGTGACTACCTTTTTGGAAGAGGGAAAATGAAGAACATGAGTACAGGAATAACATGGTAGAGTTTGTTTGGCATGGAAAAACTTTGTTTTGGAATATAGATTTGGGTGTGAAAGATAACACTTGCAAGCACAAGGGAAACAATGACTAGTATCCAATACCTAAGCCAACTACGAAATAGAGAATAAGTTCCTTGACTCCATGCAAGGAGGAGTGAAAAAACACTCATTAGAGGAGATGAGATGGGGGAGGTGTGTTTTTGTGTAATAACGAGAATTTGGGAGGTGTTTATATAGGCAAAAATAGGGTATGATACTCTTTTTTTGCATTTTAGGGTTTTGTAGTATTTTGAGCGCGGTATATTTTTCTTAAGTGCATGTGTGCAATTTCACGGCTCAATTCACACCTTCTACAAAAACTTCCCCTTATTTAGTGTGTTTTGGTCTTTGGTGTGCAAAGTGCATGAAGTGTTCCCAAAGGTAAATTTTTGAACTTTAATGTGGGACTCCAACATTTTCTTGGATGCATGGAACATGCTTCATATTACCTACTAGAACTTTGTTTCAAGTTTCTAAGTCAAGCCTTAAGTACTTTACATTTCTTTTAAGTCAATTGTTGCATTGAGTACATTTTTAGGTTTTGTCTTATACTTAAGAGTTTTGAGGAGGGGAGTCAATACAAACATTTGGACATAGTACAAAAACAATTGATAATAATGGGAGAAGTTGGATAAGGGCCTTCAAGTTATGCTTATAGATTTGGGGAAAGGAGAAGAAAAATCACATGTTCATGAAAAAAATGGGAAGTGAAATGGGGTTTGAAGCACTTTATCGACCATTTTAAGGCGCTTTACCATTTAAGTTTTGTTATTCAATTGGGCTCATGAAGCATGTTTCTGATGCCCTACCATAATTTTCTTGCAACTTCCCAACTTGAATCCTCAAATAAACTTCAAACTATGTCTATCCCCGGAATATAACACACCCAAGTGTCTTCTTTTCTCTCTTCGAAATGAACCTCTTGTGTTGATTCTTTTCCTTGTCACTTTTCCCTCTATCTAAACATGTCAAGAACATGTGGCACACTTGAACATTCCTCCATTTTAGCTCTCAAGGTACTATTATCACACTTGTCTACTATAGACACAATATCTATACACTTGGGTGCATTTCTAAGTCCTAAACCATACTAATATATACATGATTCCTAAGCAAGAAAACTATTGGCTGAGAACTACTTTTGGTCCTTTTTCTTTATCTCTTGTCTTCTTTTTGGTCTTAAACATATTACAACCCTACCAAAACTTAACTTATTTATCTTTTACGACCTTGGACACTAGCTCCCAGTGTCTACTATCCCTCCCAGGTGCTCCTGATCGTATCTATCCTTTTCTTATCCTTTTGGGTCTCTTTTACTTCTTGGTCACCTTTTAGTACTTTGGGTTAGCCTTCCAGTTATCAATTATAAAATTCAAACAAGGGAATCATATATATACTTAGTTATTTCTCTCAAATTAGGGGCCAAGCACTAACATTATATACTATCACCTAAGCTTGCATCCAAAGGCACAAGAGCATTATAAGGAATACATCTAGCACATCCATACAAGGGAAAAGGGTTACATCACTCTGCATACACAACATAGGAGGGGAATTAAATTTTATTTCATCTCACACATTTTCATACTTGGAGTATTCTAGATCTAGCTTGCTATCATAGTGCAACTTACACAAGGGAAACCTAGGGCATCATTACACACACATACATACAAAACTACATGGAATTGGAGATGTAGTACAACGCTCGGTCATAAGTTCACTCTTTGGTTGACCACGGGGTCAATGTGACTCCATATTCTGCATCTTTTTTATTATATTTGATGTGATTTGTGGACATGTGCAAGTAGACATTTGTTTTTCAAGTTACATGTGTAATAAAAACCCTAATATCAAAGTCGAGTGACAAAAAAATATTGGAGAAAAGACCTTCCGACCCAGAAAAATTTAGTTGAGCATCTAAGCGGACACTAGCACCCATATCAGACACTATCACCTACCGCTATTGTCCTCTTGTTGACATTTTTTCCCGCACATTTATTTACTTTTGAATCTTCGTCGATCCTTTACAATGTTGTTTCCGCCTATTCTAACATACACTCAATCCAAATTACTCCCGATCATAAAAAATCCACTAAGTCACTTTTCCTTCTCATTTGATTAGGGTTTCATATTATTGCAAGATTATTGCTTGTGTCTAGTTGTAGTTTATTACATGTATATCATTAGTTACAGTAGTTACTCTGAAATTAAGATTTAATTCAATTTATATGAAATCATCTACTAGTTCATCGTGTTGGGCACACTTTTGCCTCACACTTAATTTGATTAAGTTCTCAAAACACTACTAAGGCACCTCTTTTAGAATGGTTATAACAAGGGAATTTTTGGTTCCTTCATGAAACTTGCATGTACTCTCTAAAAACATGTCATAACCTTTGGGATAAAAAACCCTAAATAACCCATTTTTTGAAAGCTTTGACAAATATTACAACTTAAATCTCCACTTGGTTAGACTAGAATTCAATTAACATATAGTTTAATTGTTCTATTGTTACAATTCAAGGTGTATTAAGTGGCATTTTTCTTATTCATTGTATGGTTATAGTGTTAATTGGGTTTAATTGCATTTGTTATTTTTGGTTACCACATTGTATTTTATTTTAAAATTAAGAAGCCATGCGAAGAGAACATTGAAAGACGAACAAAAAAACATTAGTATCAAATCCAACATTAGCAAGTTGATGGAAGTAGAATCAAATTCAACTTCTTAATGAATTTAAACATATTTTGATCTCGAGTCATATTCACCATATGACCTAATCAACACACTTTGGTGCATTCATGAGTGAAGAAGGAGAGAGATTTGTTTGAGAGGGTTTTGAGTGAAGAGGGCTGAAAGAGTGATCACAATCAGTTGGTTGAGCAACAAGGTCATCAAGTGATATTCATATTCAGGTGGCTAAGTGGGTGCTTGGTCATCTTGGGGGTTATAGCCTCCTTGTAGAGTGGGTGCTCTACTAAATAGGGGTTGGTGCTCCTTGTGGGGTTGGTGCCTCACTAAATTTGTAGGGGTTGGTGCTCCTTGTGAAGTGGGTGCTTCACTAAAAAAATATTTTGTATTGAGTAATATATACAAAAGTTTCAGTGGGTTTTCTTCCCCTTGAGGGTTTCCCACATACATCTTGTCTCATTATGTGAATTTCTCATGTGGTTGATTGTATGTGCATTGTTTCATGTTCTTAATGCTTAAAGGTTTATAATTGTGCATGGTTAATTAAATTAAATTTTTAAATGATTGATAAACTCCCCTTGCTCATTCATTATCCTTCCAAAAATGTACCTCAATCTCGGTGTTTATTTTCCTTTAGGAATCTTATGATATTTTTAATCATCATATCACTCTCAACTTTATCTCCTATGGGATTCATTGATTCAAGGAAATGGGGCCTAGAAGGATCACATATTAATATAGAGGTGGGTTTAGCCTTCTTGGGAGGAGAAGCTTTTAGGATAATTTCGATTATATAAAAATTAAGCTTTAAAATCTTGACGTCTTTCTTCTTCTTAACACCAAATGACTAACCCATTCAAAGGGATTGTCTCTTGAAGTGCTCACCATTTGAAATTTTTATCCAGAGAATGTCCCAATAGGTGGTTTCAGTTGTCTTGGTGGAGAAGTTATGGGAAAAGGAGGAATATTAGGAGAGGGTATATGCAAAAACGAGTGATAATGAGGAGATAGAGGCATTTGAAGTACACATTGGATGTTAGTTGGTCCTTGATAAAAATAATGAGCTATTGCATTTTACTATGGATCAAATTTGAAGTGTCCATAGGTTGAGGAGAGTGAGAGAGATTAAAAAACCACTTAAGAATTTGTTTCAGGGGTTTGGAAATCTATGGGGCTTCAAATTAATCTTCAATCTCATCCCATTAGATCTTTCTAACATTTTATCTTGTACGAGATCTTCTCCATCTCCTCTAGTTCATGTTGTAGTTGTTGCGAGAGGTGTAGTTTTTAGGATGTTAACATTAGATGTTTTTGAGAATGATTAAATGGTTTCCTATGGCCCTTTCAAGACTTGGATTAGTTAGATCCTCAAACATTAGTGAACGTGCCACTTTCCTAATCAACTATTTTATCGACATGTTCACCACTACCTTTTCACACTCCTATACATTGATGGCTTATAGGAGTGAACCATTCGTTAGAGATACATGCAATGAGATAATTTTGTTAGCATTGTAGATGAAAAATCACACATATATTACTATTTTACTATACTATCAAGTATGTTGTTATATGCATGGATCTTGAGTAAGAAAAGTATTCACTGGTGACACACTCCTTAGTCCATCCACTTGTTTGACTTGATTTCTATTGTCTTTCTCTCTCACATTTTTCATTGTTACACCCAGGTTGTTTTCAAGTCATAGGGATACCCGTCTATTAGTATTTTCACTTGTTTTCATCATTTATCCTTGAAACTAGCACCCATTACTGACAGTGTGCCCGGCGCTCTGTCCATTCTAGGTGCTTCGTCCCCTTTGTTCTTTTCACTTATTTTGGCATTTGTGGTCAACCTTGTTTGGTTTTTTCATCCTTATCTTGAGGTCATAGTCGGCATGTCGTGTCACTAGTGTCAAAATTCAAACAAGAGATCCTTATATATACATAGCATACACATTATTATATGGGAAAGATATTCTAAAGGGTAATCATATCTACATACTATCAAAGGGACTACATTTTTGGGATGCTTACTCTACATACACTACATAGGAAGGGGAAGTGTTGAATTCCATCTCACACATTTACATTTTATCTAGATTTAGCCCGATATCTTAGCGTCATTGGCATGAGGGAAACTTAAGGACACTATTTCACACAAAAGCAGAAAGAACTACATGGAGTCTGGAATGTAGTATAGTGCTCAGTCATAAGCTCATCCTTCGGATGACCGCCAGGGTCAATCTGAATTCACATATTAAATTTTTCATTCCAATTTGATGTGTTTGTGAGCTTGTGCATGTAGCTAGGGTTTGTGTTGCAGGTTACAGGTACCTTGGTTATCCAAGTGTGAATATCGGTAATTAACAATGAATAAGTGTGAAACCCTAGTGACACAAGAAAAACTAGATTCCAAGTATTTGCACAGTTACCAATGCTCGAAGTGGTCTCTGGCACCTAGATGCCCTCACCCTATCCAAGGCGCATGTATCCAACTCTATTCCCACTTCTAGAATTTAATATCAATCATTTATAATACTCTTGCCTAGCCTATTCATCAGTTTTCCCTAGTTCAAATCTATTTTGGGATAAGTGAAAATCAGATAAGTTCCATATCTCTCCTATTTTCTTACATAATTACATCTTTAGAGTACTTAGCATTTGTATTATGTTGTATATTATCATAGTAGTGACTCTAAAATTAGATTTAATAATAATTATATTTTTGTTAAATCATTTGGTGAACCCCTCTCTTGTTAGAACTCCTTGCCCTAGGATCCCCAAAACCCTCATGGCTAAAAATAGATCCTCTTCTCCCAAGCAAGCTATGGAACATATTAGTGTGCAACCTATCCTTGATGATGTTGTACAAGCTGAACTTAATGATCTTTATCGTTATGCTCACTGTGATTCTAAAATTCTCCAACAACTTCTTGATCATGAACACACTATTCCCACTACTTTTGACAACTCTAGCGTTTCCATGGTCTCATCTGCTCAAAATTTCACTTCATATTTTCCTTATTCTTGTATAGTCACCCATGCTACTCCACCTTCTTCTACTCCTCTTATAGCACTTGATAATACTATTATAGATTCTATGCTTGGTCTTACTTGTGACACTATAGATACAAATAATGTTACTCCTAATGTTGAAAATGTACATGTGCATGATGTTATTTCTACTAATTATCAAGAAGAATGCAAAATTGTATATCCTACTCTTCCTACTTTTGAGAATGTATCCAATGAATGCAATGTTAAGTCGCATGATAGTTCTCCTACTACTTCTCTAGATGCTTGATGACTCTCATGATGAATTATTTACAAGTGAAAATATGTCTGATAGTGATGTAGGCTATGCTTCTGATCATGAAATTGCTAGTAATGGTTATCTTTCTCTCTCGAATGCTATTGAGTGTGAATTTACTACTCATATTTCTTCTCTTTACGAAATTGTTGCACATAATGATTCACCTCTTATCATATCTTCTCGATTCTCCTTCTAGTCTTTCCATTGACATTCTATCTTCTTCTTCTACATATGTTATTTCTACTATTCCTTATAGTTCACATCTTATGATATCTTATGATTCTCATTTTAGTATTTCCATTGACACTCCATCTTCTCCTCCTCCTCTCCCACCTCTTTCTTCTTCTTCTACGAGATGCTATTTCTACTATTCCTACTAGTTCACACCTTATCATATCTTACGATTCTACTTCTAGCATATCTATTGATATTTCGTGTTCTTCTCCTCTTCCACATATTTCTTCTTCTTATACAATTGTTATTAATGATGATTCTACTATTCCTATTCATACTTCTTCTATATGTATGACTAGTGTTCCCGTAACGCTTATGTGTTCTTCTCCCCCTTCCACTTTTGCTTCTTCTTCTCACATTCCCATGATCACTCACAATGGTAAACTTTGACCTCTTAATGCGCATCTTGCTTCTTCTACCATCCCCTCACATGATATTTTCCCTCTCATGCATGTTGTCAGTGTAACTTGCAAGCTCAAGCTCATACTCTCACTCTCGAAAGCAAATCTTACTATGCTTCTATTGATAATAATTCTTTGCATGGAAATCCAATACCTAAAAAAATTCACAATTCCACTTTCCCTAAGGATTTCATCATGCCTACATTCACATGTTTTGATGGAACTGAAAACCCCTATTTACATCTCAAGCTTTATTGTTTGTGATGGCTTATTATTCTAATGACCGCTTGCTCCTCTTAAATATTTTTGCCATAGTATTGTTGATCATGCTTTTCACCGGTACATTCATTTACCTCATGGATCTATTAATACTTACTGTGACATAGATGATGCTTTTATTAGGCGGTTTATGGTTAACAATGGTACTAGAGTTACATATGATCATTTACCTACTTTGCATCAAGGAAATAAAGAGCTTGTCATAGATTACATCTTACACTTCAATTCTTGTATGCATAAATTATATTTGAGCCATTGATTTAGAAAAGAAATTTATCTTTTTCCGTGGCTTAATTCCCGCATTAAAATAAAAATTATTATACGAGACATGTGAATATAGATCTTAAACAAGATTTACTTGGAGCACATGTTATTACATCTCCTCCTACTTCTATTTTATTTACTCCATTGCCTACTACTTCATCTCCTCTTCCATCTATTGAGCGTCTTGCACGGTCTCCATCTCCTCCTTCACGCAAGCATCCTCCTTTCATTCCACCACGTCGGTCTCCACCTAAGTCTTCTCCATGTCCTACTTGGAAACTATTGCACTTTCTACATGTTCTAAGCCTCATGATGTTTTCCATGATTTTCTTGAGAGGCACTTAATTCGCTTACCCTCTAATTGGCATCCTCCTCCTCATCGCTTGCATCGCTAGTGCAATCTCCCTTATTACAATTTCCACCACATCAATGGCCACCATGATAATGATGGTTGTGCCCTTCATAAGTTACAACAATTAGAAGATAGGGGTGTCATTGCCTTTGGATCTCCGTCTTGTGAGTGGTCTCTTTCTCCCATTCTGCTTAAGCATGCCTCCACCACTGTTCACTTGTCACCTTCACCAACTTCTAAAGTTGTCGTTCATCCACCTCCAAATATCATTATCCATTGACGTCCTCCATCTAGCTCATCCATTACTACATCATCTCATCCGCCTCATAGTGCTATTATGACCCATTGGCTTCATAAGCCATCGACATTTATGATTCCCACCACTACATCTCCGAACATTGCTACTATTTCATATGACATTTAGGTTTAGCTCTTACACTCATGCTTCTACCACCTCACACGCTTCCACCACCCCTCACATGCCTCTCCATCTTTGGTAGGTGATTTCTATATGGTCACCTCATTACCGATGACACACTCATGTTCTTAAGGTTCTTACATGACTGTTGAGGGATTTGTTACAAAAATGAACCTCATTCTCACACTAGGGGCATCACTCTTTTCTCCCCGCTTTGACCATTATTCATCATATGCTATTATTAACATGGGATTACATATCCTCATTATACAACTATCAACATATCATTATTCTAATATCTTATACCATCTATATCACTACTCTATCACATTACATATTAATCATATCATTATACTACTCATTCACATACACATTATTTTTAATTCACTACTTATCTATTATATCCACATCACAATATATTTCAACATCCAACAATCAAGACAATCATTTCATATGCATACAACATCTACCAAATCAATGCAAAAATGACAACCATCACATCATATACCAATGTAAGTGCACAACACATATGCGATCCAATACATGTATATATATATATATATATATATATATATCAAAATCATAGTTACAAAAATACAATCATTGGGGGGCAAGCCCCATGCATCGCTACATCCATATATGTCATACATCATCCTCACTATCACTATACACAATCACAAGAGCTCTAGAACTAGATGCTTCACCACTCAATCTATGCCACCGATCATTGTAACCTCTATATCTCTATATCTGTCTCTCGTAGTATTGCCACCTCGCTTAATTGCTAATTGCTCAGTGAATTGGCCTGTAACTCCACATATCTCACAAATCTATCCTGAGATAGGTCCCTTCCTCTTACGACTTGTCTAGTTCACTTTGTCTCCACACAAAACATCATCATGCTCGCTCAATAACATGGTACATGTAGCTACCGCTATAGCCACCAGCTCGAACAAATGGGCATGCTCACTTGTGATTGCATCCACTCACTCTAACATACCACCTCCCATGAGCACATCTGGAGGGTGCATTATGCATCAACATGCGTATCAATGAATCAACAATCAACGAACAATACACATCACATGTAACCATACCACACCATATTAGTTACTACACACATTTTACGATATATAACAATCACACTACACTCAATAAATAACAACAAACAATACTTATGATCCGCCAGTGCCGCTACTATGCCATCTCCATCGGGGGTAGGTTCCTGTCCCTCTACTCCTCTAACCAGTAGTCCACATGCCACATCAACGATAACTGGAAATAATAACACCCATCATGTGATGCCCACCACTCACTATAGGCCTGGGTACACCCCGTATCATCCACTTATATTGACCCTATGACTGCATCGACCTCATCAAGACCAAGATGCACTAGTTGTACTCCTGTGGGACCCGACCTCTCTCCCGGATGCCTTGGTGCTCTAGTATCTCTCACCAATACATATGGTTCTGGAGGCACGTCTTGAGCCATACCAAATTTCCTCGACACATGTTTCACTGGAATAATTTTGCAAACTCCTTGAAATCAGTCCTCTAACCACATGGTGCATCAAATACACCGCAAATCTACTCCATCATCCAAACAACCACTATAGTCTATATATGAACTCCATATGATGGCCCCTAGCCGCATTTGATCCATCATCAAACTATAAGTGTTCATGTCTAGTCTCTTGTTACTAGTACGTAGCCACCTCATTGTAAATATATCAAATCTCACCCAATTAGCACGTGCCCCACCGAGTGGCCTTAATATCACAATATGCTCATAGGCCCATACATGTAATAATGTGGTGACTCCTAGTCTACCCCCATGGTCCTCCCTTTTGAATTTATATAAATCCTTATACAAATGGTGTAACACACATCGCGCCCATGCAAATATCACCCCATGCTCCTCTATGAGTGATAAATATCATGCATCTTATACAATATACCTAATCCACCACCCTCTACTGCCACCGATGACACTATAACCACTGCATAAAATTCCAAAATACGGAACACCGATATCAATATAGCATGTATACTAATATGGGTCTCTATCTGAACTCGTGTCCCATAAAATACCACCTTGCTCCTCTAATTTGTCTCTAAGCATCCACTATGCTCATAACCAATAAACATGCTCTAGGGTCATCTTTGTCATCTCACACCAAAGTAGGAAACCAAAAGGTACATGTATCGACACACCATCTCTCACATAATGTAGTCACCATAGGCATATTATGGGGAACCTCCCCCAATCTCACTATGTTCTATAGGACAACACGGTCCAATATGTCCCACTCGATCAACTAACCCCAAAGTCAACAATGTGCTCAAATGTCGACCTTCACAAAACTCTCTCGAGTGTATATATCTCTACACAACAAAAACACAACCAAAATTATTACATTAGTATGTCATACATGTTGCAAATCAAATCATCATAGTACTCAAATTGATCAAAACACAAGCTCACACATCACTCTTCCAAAGCCCCGTCTGGGGCGCTAACACCGGGAGCAAGCCACAAGTGCCTAGAAACAGGTCATAAACACATGGACTTGGGTGCTAGAGTCCCAAATGACATCGACACCTTGGCCACTCCAGCTCTAGTAAGAAACACACAAAAATACAACAGTTCAAATTTTACAAAAATTGACAAAAACAAGCAAATTTAACGACATTTTAAAAAAAAAAACCATACTCACCAACTCATATGTCATCTGCAGCACATACTGCTATTGTTACTCTCAAATCTCATCAAACTCAATTCCATAACACGCGGCATCCTCATAAGCATATATCTCCAAATTTTAATCAATCCCGATACAAATGAAATTACTATTCACTTTTCATTATTACTATATCTAACAATTTTCAATTTTCCAAATATTATAGTTATTATTTTAAATCATTTTCCCAATAATACATAACCCATGGGTTTTCTCATATCTTGATTCTTAGATCAAAATTTATTCTAGCACCATACTATACACATCGCACAATGCTACATTCAAATCTAGACTTAGTGCTCATCAATTTGCACACATTATTACATTGTCTTCTATATTATCTCTCGCTCACTCTTATCTTTACTTTCATCTCAGTTCTCTCCTCTTCACTCCTCCCCTTTTAACGAAAGGGGGCGTATAATTAAAATCACCTTACGATCCCTCTCTAGTTACAATGTAATTAATCGACACTTTTTGTAATCTTTTTCTCTGATTCTATTCAAAGCAAAGGAACACAATCACTCTATATTCAACATTTAATATTTTATACTAATTCAAATCTATTACCCCTAATGACCTAATTTGGGGGCAACGCAAAGTAAAACCTCTCTTGTGAGTAATCTACTAAGTAATATTCTATTATTTAAATCAAATCAATTAATCAAGTACAATAATCATACTCTACTATCTCTCCGAGATGACCTAGCTTACAACTACATAATAGTTTTATCACTCCCATATGACCTAACTTGGGAGTCACTCTACATTTCTACTTCTTCCAAATGGCCTAATATGGAAGCCATATAGCACTATAAAAATTGGGACAATCATGGGAGTGGGGGAAATGAGATGTCATTTCCTTTCCTATACTTTGCTCCTATATGGGTTCTTCAATATGAAACAATACGGTACAACACAAAACTAAACACATAACTAAATTGGGTCTCTATTCATCTCGCATCATTTATACCTTTTGGGGATGTAGTCATGGATGGAGAGTAAAACTATACCTCTCTCCCCAACACTTTTCCTTTGGCGGCAGGATGCCCAAATCCTTCTATTTATAAACAAAATTAGGTTGGGAATTGATCACTCCCTACCTCTTCAAATCTCCATTGAAACTATCACAATCTCCAAAATCTACAAATCATCTCAATGTTTCTCCAAGTGCTCCTTACAATGGTTCGTCATCTCTATTTATGCCACATGGGTTGACACACTGATCCATGGTTCACCACACTATGAGTTCTTACATTCTACGTGCAACTTTGTAATTCGGATTCTTCGGACTTCTCTTAGGTATGTTCCTTTACTTCCTTTACACTACTTAAATTTCATTCAAATAGCATAAAGGGGGAAAATTTAGACACAAAATCACACACATATTACTATTTTATTATACCACCAAGTATGTTGTTATATGCATGGATCTTGAGTAAGAAAAGTATTCACTAGTGACACACTCCCTAGTCCATCCACTTGTTTGACTTGATTTCTATTGTCTTTCTATCTCACATTTGTCATTTCTACACCCGGTTATTGTTAGGTCATAACAATCCCTATCTTTTAGTCTTTTCACATTTGTCATCATTTATCCTTGGACACTAGCGCCCATTTAGGACATTAGCACCCAAGTGCTCCTGTCCATTCTAGGCACCCATATCCCCTTTGTTCTTTTCACTTATTTTGACATTTGTGGTTGGCATTTTTGGTTTTCTCATCCTTATCTCGAGGTCATAGTCGACATGTTGTGTCACTAGTGTTGAAATTTAAACAAGATATCCCTATATATACACAACATACATACTATTATATGGGCGGGAAATTATAAAGGGCAATCATATCTACATACTATCAAAGGGACTGCATTTTTGGGTTGCTTACTTTGCATACATTGCATAGGAAGGGGAAGTGTTGAATTCCATCTCACACATTTACATTTTATCTAGCTTTAGCTTGCCATCTTGGTGTCACTGGCACAATGACAACTTAAGGACACTATTTCACACACAAGCACAACGAACTACATGGATTTTGGAATGTAGTGCAATGCTCGATCATAAGTTCATCCTTCGGATAACCACATGGGTAATTCTGACTTCACATATTGATTTTTTCATTCCAATTTGATGTTTTTGTGAGCTTGTGTAGGTAGTTAGGGTTTGTGTCGCAGTTACGAACCCCGACAATCCAAGTGTGAATATCAGGTGATTAACAACGAATAAGTGGGAAACCCTAATGACACAGAAAAAGTAGATTTCAAGTATTTACGCATTCATTAGTGCCCAAGAGTGATATCTAGCACCCAGGGCACCCTTTCCTATCCTAGGCACTCGTGTCTAGCTCTATCCGTAGCTTCCAAAATTTATCTCAAGCATTTCCGACACTTTGCCCAACTTTGTTCATCATTTTTTCCCGAGTTCAGATTTGTTTTGGGATAAGCAAAAATCGATAAGTTCCCTATCTATCCTATTTGATTACACAATTGCATATTTAGAACGCTTAGCATATGTATTCTCATATATATTATCATAGTAGTGACTCTAAAATTAGATTTAATAATAATTCTATTTTTGTTAAATCAAGTGTAAAGCTCCATCATCATCATCCATCATGCCCTTTAGTACCCATAATCATCCATCATCATCATCATCATCCATCATGCCCTTTAGTACCCATAACCATCATCATCCATCATGCCCTTTAGTACCCATAATTTCATAATTGATTTCATTTTCTTAAGGATCATCCTGATGTACTCCCTTCTATGAATTTCATGTTCATCTACATAATCCAACCATTAATCCTCAATAGCCAACACATGCATGTATTGAACCAAAATAACTCTCCATAAACCCTTTACTTTGAATATGTCTTGTTTATGATACGATGCATTATGAAGTTAGCCATGTTCTTGTAGATCACTTGGGCATCTATTGAAGTCCTGTGGAGGTAGTTATTGACATATATTAGGAATCAAATTGTTGTTTTTTCCTTTGTCTACATAAATTGTGTAATCGTAGATAATTACATGCATAACTATATGAAGATTATTTTATCTTGAACATATTTTGGAAGCGAGGGGATTCTATCATATCCTCCAACCCTTATGTAAGAGAACATGGGGAGTTGATAAATTATCTCTCGAATGGAGTCACCATCTCAGGGGGCATCCATTGAAATTCTCACTAAGTGATCATTTTAAAGTGTTCTAGCCATGAACACACTAAAAGCATTTGTGAATCATTTGAAGTGCTTTTTAATTTCTTCCAAAGTAATTTGTGGGTAGTGAAATCAGATCCTCTTGATTAAGCCAAAATTTCCCACAACATTAAGTCCCATAAAAGGATTGAGCCTTTTCTATGGACCGCATTAGATAGGAAGTCATGGTAAAGGACCGTGTGGCTTCCTACTAAGTCAATTGCTTGTGTAGATTGTTGGTGATCAATTTTTCCTGGTTTTTAAATTTAATATCATTGTTAATGGTACTTGTTGGATGTATGAGATGTGAACCTAAGTTAAGATCACAAAATTTGAAGAGCTTGGCTATCCCAACATCAACAATGGGAATTTCCCCAAGGTGTGGGACCTTGGCTCCTTGGGACATACCTCGGGAGAAGTCCGGGTTCCTTTCCTAACTACTCTAATGGTATAACTACTTTACTCTAATCTACTGATTGCAAGAAAAAATGGATGATATAAACATGAAATAAAACATGGTGATGCACCAAAGAGAAAGGAATCACTCTCCATATATGAGTTCAACAAGTGAGAAGACAAAACACAACTCCAGAGGAAGATATTAGCCACAACCAAAACATGCATCTAAATCTAATTCTCACTCTCAACCTTAAGACACAGTGAATCAAAACCTTGCAAATGCCACACACAATAAACCATGTAGATAATAGAGAGGTAAGGGACAAATTAACACAAAGACAAGAAGGCATATATGAGCCACAACCATAAATGTATTAAAATATAGAAATATACATAGTCTTATATCAACACAACTCAAGGTGTTATTTCATCTACAAATAACAAACTAGAGGTCAAAGGCACTTAGAATGCTTGGAAACCCAATCGATAGAGTAACCTTACATTTAGAAGAGGATCCCTTCTACAATTGAATCACATTTCATTTATAGAAGATGGAAGAGAGAAATAAGAGGATCAAAAGATGTTGAAGAATATCTTGAAGGCATTGATTCTGATCCCAATAATCATGCTCATTTTATATGGTGAATTTACATTTGAATCCTAGAGAAGAATTATAAATAAATCCAACGAGTTAACATAAAGTCGGGAAACTGAAAATGCTTCATTTTTTGAACCTTCCCCTTTGTATTGTCATAATACTTTATGCATGCGAGCATTAGGTTTGTATATTGCATGGATATAGGAAATCCACCGCTTTATGAAGTCCACTACCGAAAAAACACTAGATAAATATTGATCAATCCGCTACCCTAAGTTTTCTTTTGAAATTCTCTATAGTTATGTGACCTATTTTAGGATCACATATTTCATGGAAGTAAGTCTCAAGAGTGGAGTCATGTTCTAATATCAAAAGTTCAAATCCTTGATATTTGAACCTCATTATGCATCAAAATTAATATCAAACATTATGTTTGATGAGAGTTTGAATATTTAAATAAAAATACACATTGGGAAAAAAACTATCTCTGGGATGTGTAATGGCGAATTTGCAATGATCATATAATTGTGAAAAATATTGAAAAATGCCGCACTGTGGGAGAGAAAAATACCCGGTGGGTTTTTTGGGGTTTCTTTTGCATTGAAAATTACGCGTGGGTTTTTTTAGTACAAAACATAGGGGAATACTTTTTTCAAGAGGAAAATGAAAAAATGAGTAAAGGAATAACACGGGAGAGTTTACTTGGCATGGAAAAACTTCGCTTGGATTATAGATTTGGGTGAGAAAGATAACACTTATTGCAAGCACAAGGGTAATACTTGAATATTATCTAATACCTAAGACAAGTATGAAATATAGAATATTATCAAGCATTTGAAAAAAATTCCACGTGGTTCATATCTTCTACATCCTAACATAAAATAGTTTGGCATTAGTTCTAGCCAACATTTTCCTTTCCCGTCTCTTCCCTAAACCTCCTTCATCTCATCTATTCCTCTGCAATATGTCCCTCCCTCAAGTATAATTCTTCAAGGCATCCCCTTCAGCGTCTCCATTGCATAGTTTGTGTGTTATTTCTAGTTCATAACCCTATCATTGTTCGACTCTTAATATTCATTTTTCTATTGTGTCTCTTAGCCAAAAATTCTTTGTATTTACCAATGTTTGTTGTTTCAAATATATTGGACATAGACACCTCCCATTAGCCATCCCAAAGATCTAACCCGAATGTTTTCATATGTGGAACACTCCATGATATAGTGTCGTCTTGTCTCAACCTTGCAAAAGAGACATATTTGATTACACCCTAAATAAATAAATGTTGGTTTAATGTGTTATTATTTATTCATGGAATTAAGGGTTTATAACAAGTTTTATATAAGCTTGGATCCTCTTTTTGTATAGGGTTATTTGGTCCCTTCAAAACCAATTTTTTTACCTTTATTTAAAAAAACAAGTAGTATATACTTGTTATTAATATATTATCAATGTGTATATCAAGTATA
Source organism: Taxus wallichiana var. yunnanensis (assembly GCA_018340775.1). Lineage (NCBI taxonomy): Eukaryota > Viridiplantae > Streptophyta > Pinopsida > Cupressales > Taxaceae > Taxus > Taxus wallichiana. Next base: position 480,788,457 of record CM031236.1, on the reverse strand, counting down.
TATTATTATTAGTAATTTGCAAGATCGAATACTAGAAATAATTTCTAGGAAGGTAAAAACACAAGAATGAGAGCACACTTATTTAATTATATACTTAGGAAGTTAATTTGACAGTGTTTTATGAATGTTTAGGCTAGAAGTGATTTGTAATTGCTTTGTATTTGAACCTCGGAGTGCGAACCAAGCATGGATAAAACCATTTGGGTTGTATGGAATTGCCGATAGTTAAGTACACGGTGAATAATTTATGTACAACAATGAGATGGCATTCTATAATTTTTGTGCATTTGTGTCGATTGTGATGTGTTTTTCTCGAAACCCTACGTGTCACACGTGTGTAACCCTAAGTATGATGTGAAATAGCTTCAAACCTTTACCATGGGTACAAGTCCTTACAAAAATATTATTGGTTGGGTAGTAGTGTAATATGTACACCGCCTACGTTAGCAATGCTCCCAAGAGGCCTAAAATTGAACGTAGTTCTCCGCCTAACATGTGTGATATATATATATATATATATATATATATATATATATATATATATATATATATATATATATATATATATATATATATATGGATGGATGCGTTAGCTTTGACAATATGATCACTTGATAATGAAACAATGCCTTGGCGTACTTGACTTGGCTTGGATGGTCTCTAACTTAGGAAGCATGCATTTATTACTTAGTTAATCATGCTTCAAATTTGTGTAGGGGGTGTTCTAGAGTTTGTTGCTTTATTTTAGTAATGTATGCGAGTTTGGAGTGCTTTAGTAATTATATTTGTAATAATTTATCTTGAAAGTTCCAAGTATGTAAATAAATGCATTATAATTACTTATATAGGGGTTTGGAGGTAAAATTTTGCATTAAGATCAACCCATGAGGAAAGTACCTACCCATAGAAAGATATCAAATTGAGAAAGTGGTCGTTAGGTGGCTAAGGATGAAACCTTTGACTTCAAGCCAAACTTTTGGATGGTCTAGTCCTATACGAATGGGGGATTTTGTAAAGTTTTGGTAATGAAACATGCGAGGAATGTATTTCTTTAGAATGATGCAAGTAGTTATATGAGTGACTCGAGAAATGACAATAAATAATTAAATCATGCAACAAGGAAAGGATGTGTAATTAATCTCATTTTGTGTGTGTAAGTAATCGTTTAAGGATAAATCCAATGTCTTCACTGCCGATTGATAAATTACAAAATTTAGATGTCTACATTTTCCCCCAAGTATGAAATGAGATTGCATCCTTATAGGAAAAGATACCTAAGTGTGTAAACACACTTTGTATTCACTCAAGGTGCTTGATTCACTTGATGGTTGGCATAATATCCAAAAGTGAAATGTGTAACACATAATGTACTCAATGTCCATAGAACTATTTGAGCTTCAACTCAAATTTAAAAATGTAATTGGAACTTACAACTTGAATTTTGAACTTGTAAACTTATAAATTAAACAAAACAAGGAAGGAGTACACATGTTTGTTTTGAGGAAGGAATATATCCTTGATGATGTACTTGGAGAGATGAATTAGAGTTGCGTTGTAGGGGGATTGGGAGTGATCATTCCCCAATTTTGTGATGGAGATGCCAAAATACTAATGGAATCAAGTGTGACTTGATCCAACACTAAAAGAAGGTGTCACAAGGCTTTGTAGACACCTCGAGAACCTTCTAAAATAAGGAGGCGTGTCGCAGGTTTTCTAGTCACCCCAAAATCCTCCCTAAAAGAGTGAGAACAAGGGTGTCACAAGTATTTCTAGTTTCCACAAAATATTCTTCCCATGGCCCACATGACTATAAACAAATCTCATCTCAAGTGTGTAATATAGCACAAAGTCAAAAGGGATTGAAGTATGCTTATGCCCCCACCATGTGATGTCTCATGCATATCAAGTATGCAATGTTTAAATACATAATAATGAGGAGGCCCATTCCCCCATACAATATCATGTAAATGTGATCAAGATGTGCAAATTCAAAATGGAATGAAGTATACTAATGTTCACGCACAATTTTTACGAAAAATGTAGTAAACTATGCAATCTTTGGACTATCCTAATTGTCCTTAAATATGTATCCTAAACATGTCACTATCTATATGTTCCAAACAATGTTGATTTTTTCATTGAAAAGGTGCCTAGGATGAAACAAATTGGGTTACAAAGTATTGCATCTCAATAAAGGCCATTCAAAATTAGCATTAAAAATCACCTCCGATGTATTTAAGCTCTAAAGTGACCATTCGAAATAGTTTTGGAGTATTTCATCTTTGGAGTGACAAATTCAAAAATAATTTTGGAGTGATCAAACAAAATGTTGATCTCCATTAAAAAAAGTTGAAATATGGCTATATTTTTATATGTTTTACGTGTGAATGTATTTCTAGAGATGTGTTCTACATGGGTTTGAATATTTTAAAGAGAAAAAAAAAAAATATTCTTTCATGGTCAAGTAGGAACTTGACAAATTGTAGGGCCAAAGTTTTGGCCCTTTATTTGACTCTCTTGTGGTCATACACTTTATTGACCATAAATGTTCATTAAAATTTGGCCTTTCATGGTCAAGCGATCGCTTGACCATGATAATGTCAAATCTTGTATCTTTATGGCCAAGGAGATGTTTAACCATGAAAGACAAAAATTATGGCCCTCTCATGGTCAAGTGGGTGCTTGAGCATGAAGGGGAATTTTTTGTATCTCTTTGTGGTCAAGAAGGCACTTTACCATGGAGGGATAAAAAAATTGAGCTCAAGAGTATTTCAATTCCATAATGACCATTAAAAACTATCATCAAAAATTGGTTCGGAGTATTTTGGCTCCAAAATGAAAAAAATGTTTAGATATTTTAAAACTTAAAATATAACAAAATTAATCACTATGAATATAGTAATCTATTCAAAAATCCCTCTCATGGTCAAGTGAGTGCTTGATGGGAAAATCATTTTCTCCCTCCATGATCAAATCATGTATTTTTAAATTTTTATGTGGATATAAATGATTTGTCTTTGGAATTTAATTTTATGTTATCAATGGTTGTATATTTATTTCCTAGTTTGTATCGTAAATTTTTATCATATGAAAGAAAATGTGATGAGATTGAATGGGGTAATAATATCATTGCAAAATTTTGATTAATTTAATTTTGCCATTAACTTTCCTTTAAAAATATCTAATTCAACTTCGTGTCAAATTACACTAAAAATTGAAATCTCAAATCACAAAATGTATGTCGGTGATTAAGTTAGACTATTACCTTATGTCTGGATTTCATGCCATCTAAAAAGTACATTTCTTCCAAGGCATCTTAATTCCATCATTAAATCGTAGTTAAGGAACCTTTACATCAACAACTTAAAGGTGAATTAAACTCGTATTACTTCCACTTAAATGATGTCTAAATTCCATTTTATTAGGCTAACTTAAACATGCGTTGATTTTTTTTTATGAAAAGAGATCTTATATTATATTAATTCAATAAGATACAAGATAAATTTCAGCTAAAAAAGTAGGTGGTATGAGAGCACACCCCAAAACCACAAACAAGCTAGGCTGAGCCTAGGAGAACGAGAAACAAACTAGGATGAGCCTAGGAGAAAACAAAAACTATGCAATGCCTAGAAAATTACAAAGGACCAAATCAAGCAGTAGCAGCAAACATGCCCGAAGCGGGTGGATTGTGATCATCCGGCCACTGAGCACGGTAAATCCTTGCAAGATTTGGGATAACCCACCCAAGTGGGATTTTTCTTCCTAATCTACCTCTCCTTAAGTGGGGATGGCGAGGTTGAGGTGGGGAAATTTTTGGAAGACGGAGGTGGCGGAGATAGATTCCATCCATCGGCGGTGCACTACTCGAGAGCCTTAGTCATGCCGACAAGCCGGTGACCCCATTCCTGCTTTGGTGAGATGGTGATGGACTCCTTTGATGATGAGGGCGTGGTGATCCTCGGCCATGCGGGCGAGCTGGTGAATAATTCCTTTGATAGAGAGGGTTTGGGGAACGTCGAGCTCAACTAAAAGCACATCATTGTGAATGGCTACGTTAACCACCATGGCTAGGCGACGAGGAACGCGAGTTAGCGAAGGTGGCGCATGAGCAATATTGCATGGGGATTCCCTGTGGTTTTGCAATAGAGTCTGGAGGTGGTCCACCTTCAGTGTGATTTTGTTCACCTGGAATCGAATCTGCATTATCACATTCGAGATTACCATAGATTTGTTGTAAATAGAAAAATGTTGATCAACTACAAAATTAGCAAAGAAAAAAGTATTTCTTTCTTTCCATATCCAAAAATAATTTCCCCTCTGAAAACATGTCAAATCTGGGTGAACATAGGTAGAAGTTTGGGATTATCCCCTAAAAGGATATGTTGCCAAGTAAAGCATTGCGAGTCTAACCGGAAAGAAGAACGAAAGAATCTAGTTCCAAGAAAGCTGAGCTTTCGGGAAAAACTAGAAGAGATGCATGATAGTTTCCAAATGGCCGTAAAATGGGAATTTGGGAGCCAAGATCCCAATTTGAACAAGGCAAGCCCCGAGAGGGAGACCTTGGTGCAAAATACACTAGAGAAAATGGGCAATTTTGGGCTCCACACAGATAGACCAAATGGTTTCAAATCACCTACTCTAGGAGGATGGAGTGGAGTGAATTCCCCATTGCATGTTGAGTTTATCCACCATGGGCAGATGAGGTGAAAGCCAATGGTATCCTTTATTGGCTGAGTAATTGTGAAATGGAGTATCAACATACCATTTCTAGTCTATCCACCAAGGGCGAGAGGAACACAAAACTATTTTGTGTAGCATGTGGTCAGGGACCGAGTTGATCACTTCATTATAACTAGCCTAATCTTGGTTGGAAAGCCGAAAATGAGTTTTAATTTCAGGCCAAGAGAACCAAGATTGTGAGTGTTTACAGAATAAATCTTGAATGGTGTGAATTCTGTGTTTGAAAAATTTGAGCACGGAGATTCCCAAAACTTCTACAAGACACTTATCATGTGCCTAGAATATCGGTGACCACCAGAGAGATTGATGGTTAATGGAGATCCCATTACGAAAACCGTCACCTTTCCATTGAAGCTAGGGTTTGATGCATTCCCATGCTTTCCAAATGCTCTTGAGCACAAAGGTGCCAATCACTTTGATAGGAACTGAGGAAATGAGTAGGTTGATAAATCACAAACCTTTCTAGGCAGGCGACCATAAGGTGAGCCTTCTTCAATGCCATGTCACATGAGCACTTTCCAAGCTTCTTGGCTAGTGATGCTTCTAACAATCCATTTCACGCAAAGTGCCTGCCCTTGGGGCTAAATTTCAATAAGTCCTACCCCTAGAATTGTGGTGAAGGTAACGTATCTCCCAAGCCGCATGATGAAAATCTCTGCTTGTAGAGGTGTTAGCCCACAGAAAGGCTTTGAACAAATTTTCTAGCTTCTGAATAGAGGATTTGGAAGGAACCCAACATGAGGAGTAGTAAACATGTGTGGCTACAAGAACTTTGGAACAAATTTGGAATTTCCCTGCCAAGGATAAAGGTTTGGTAAGCCAATATTCCAATTTTTTGGCCACTCTTTGAATAACATATTGCTAGAGCTCAGCCAAAGAGGCTTGAAAAACAAAAGGAATACCAAAGAATTTAAACATTTTGTCATGAGACAAAACCTTCCATTCAAAAGTGGTGAGAAAAACATGCTCAGGAAGGAAAGATTGCCGATAGCACTGGGTTTTTTGCCATTGAATGGAGGAACCAGATGCTAAACAAAAAATATCCAGAAGTGCATGGCATTGTGAATGTTGGCTTCATCTTCAATGAGTGTGAGAAAGGAATCATCTACAAAGTGACCATTGAGAAATTGAGAATTGGTCGCAGAAGGTAGTGTGACTCCCCTAACGAGCCCTTGAGAATTGGTGTGGGCCAATAAATATCCAAATCCTTTGGCAACCAACACATAGAGTGCAAGAGCCAAAGGGCAGCCTTGTGAATGGAGTAAAAAATATCAAAGGATTCTCGAGAAGAGGCCATTAATGGTGATTTGAGCAGAGGCATTTGTGAAGAGCATTTTGCAGATTGAATAAAAATGGGGCCAAAGCCAAGGGCTTGGAGCATGGACAGAATAAATGATCATTCAATCCAATCATATGCTTTCTCAAAATAATTTTTATGAACATAACAGATGATTGGTTTTGTGAGCCCATTCCATGCCCTCCCAAACAACAATGATGTTATCCAGGATATAACGTCCCTAAATGAATCCTGTTTGTTATGGCTGAATAACATCCGGGAGGATATTCGAAGCCGCATAGCCAAAGCTTTGGTAATGATTTTGTAGGAGACATTCAACAGGGTGATAGGCCACTAATAAGTAATTTTCTCTAGGTCTCCTTATTTAGGAATGAATTTAATATTCCCCTTATTGATACGTGGCCCTAAGGATTGATTCTAGAAATCCCTTGAGATATACTTGAAAAAGGTCTTGATCGACCAAGTCCCAAAGAGCTTTTTATAACTCACGGAGATTTATCATTGGCCATCTTCATGATATCATCATTAAGGTCTTCAATGGTAAGCTTTCGTTCTCATATCACCTTCCCACCTCGAAAAATTTGCACGGCATAGCACCCAAATAAAGTGATCGGGAGCAGATTTTCGAAAGCTACAGAGGGTTGTTGAGCTTGAAACACAAGCTTATAATGTTGCACAAAGGCTTACAACATGAGTTAGGGATCGGTAACCCTAGCTCCACCATCCATGATGGCCCAAATTTGCTGAGATGGTTTCTTGGCTCTAAGAGAAAGAAAGAATTCTTTCGAAACTTGATCACCAATTTTGAGCTAGTGCAACCAGGGTCGAATTTGCAATCCCCTAACATTGTAATTGTCAGTAATTTGAATTTGTTGGCAAAGTTTTGCAACTTGAAGTTACAGAGTTTCAAAAAAAGGATCGCCTTGAAGCTCCACCACCGCATGACTAAGAACCGAGGTGGTTGTGTAGTATTAGCGACGCATGATTTTGGCCAACTATCTGCCATAGATTCTAAGGAATCTAGTTGTCTAAGTCATCGCATCCTCCCACCATTGAATCCAGTTGGTATGCATAGGTGGATGGTAACATTGGAAATGACTAGGTGGGAGTTAAGTTCCACACACACTTGATATGATTAAGTGTGGGCCCATGTTGCATTAAGGCAATATTAAGGAAGAATTGGCCTTTATGACAAAAATGTGTTTATCATGCCAAGTGATACGAAATCGTATTGGAGAATGATCTCGAAAGGAAAAAGTCAAGCATGACCTCCACTGGCATGGAATAAATGTTATCAAACTCAAAATAATCTTGAGTTGATAGCATAGCTCTGTCAATTCATTTAAGTACTCGATCTATTCCTCCTTGGAGATTGGACCAAGTAAACCATGCTTCTGATGTGGGAAAGTGAGAGGCATTAGGGTCATAAAACCCAAACTTATTACGCATAAAAAACCATGCCTCCCTTTCGCCAATTGTCCACCTCATCGGCAAGTGGCCACATTTATCAATGGGTGACTCAACCATATTAAAATCTCCACTTATGACCTAATATGCATCGGGAATTGTGTTGGCAATCCACCACCACAGATTGACCCTTTTGGCCGCATCATTAGAGGCATAAATATTAATGAGGCCAAAAGGGCGGCCATCAACATTAAATAGGACCCATATGGCACGGTTGGTGGGGTCGATGTCATGTTCAATTAACAAAGGCCTCCATTTGGGAGCAAATAAATAAATTAAACCCCCATTCCCTGCTTCATGATTACTGCATAAAGCCAAGCTATCAAGCCAACTGGAATTGCAAACCATCTACAATTGAAAACCTATAATTTTCACCTCCTGCAAAAACAAAACATCCAAATTTACAAATCTTTTCCGAGTTTCATGAACAACATATTTATGACAGGAGTCTGTAAGACCCTGAACATTCCAAGATAGAAAATTCATGGGAAATGGTGGTCAAGAGCCATGTCACCATCCTCCAAGCCATCAAGGGCGTCATATTGGTTTTCAGGAATTGAGCAGTATTATGCTGCAAAAAATCCTGTAATTCAATTTTTTTCATCCAACGATATTCGATGTTGTACTCCTCTTTGGTTGAGTCCACTTTACGCGCCAGGCTATGATATTGAGAGATGTGAGAAGGAATTTAGGGCCTTTTGGAGGGCCACCGTGAGTTGCTCGTCAAGAGCAACGAAAGTGGTCATGCGGCATGGTGACTTTGTAAACAAAATTTTTCTGGTCCATGAGAACCGAGGCCGCTTGGGGCATGCTAGAATATTTTGGCAACTAGATAGCTGAGTTGGAAATGGCAGTTGGTTCTTTAGCAGAAACAATTGGCTCTTTAGCTTGCAAGTTATGGGGTTGTTCCTTAACAACTAGCTCACGTTGGCCATTAGAGAAAAAAATTCTTAAGTTGTTGGATTTTGTTCTTGTTTTTTTGGCCCTCAACAACTTGCCAACCTTCCTCATGTTGGGGTTTGGCTGGTTCAGGAGTAGCTTTGGCCACAAGGTAGTTGCGCGAGACATAGAGAGGAAAGTCTTTGATCTTATGATCAGAGGCATGAAAACGGAAGCAAGTGTTAGGTAAATCTATATGCATGACTGCTTTGGGAGTAGCATTGTCTCCCATATGGATATCCACAAATTCTTTCAAGTTCGAGGAAGATTAAATTCTATGCAAACACACTTCGTGGACGAGCGTGGTAAAACCTATCTACTTTGAGGCAGACTACCCGGATAATAGAAGTTGTAATCTAAGGCGAAAAATGCACACATGGCAAGGGTAGGCCAAGGAATTCAACCCAGACAGGCACTTTGAGGGTGGTATATTCAGAGACCATGAAATCCTTGTGCCATGGGGACAAAACAAGCAAAGAGTTGTGGACATACCAAGTGGCTTGCCAAGCCGAATATTGGGGGCATTAGTAGGATTAGAAAAGCGAAAAGAAAAAAACCTTGGTCATGTTTTGGACGCTTATCAAGTCTGACCCCATGGGAGTCTAGACTGTATTGACCCAAGATTTGAGCATGATTTCAGAGGGGATGAGACCCAAAAATACCTATTGAGATAGAATTTTTTTAACCATTTGCAAGAAACATTAAAATTAGGAATGAGTAATACCACATTAGGACCAAGTATTACCTTGTGAAACAATTTCGGGATGAACTTCCGTGGTCGTTTTCCAAAGGGTGCCATTGCTCAAAGCTCCACTATCTCCAACCATGGTTATAACAACTAGATTTGAAGATGACAAGGTCATTATAAAAGGGACACCCAAAGGGTGAGAAACCCTAGGAGAAACTATAGCAATAAAATCTCGCAGAGCCCGAAAAGGCTGTGGTATGACGGTGCCACAAGTAAATCCCTAACAGATCGACTCAGCTTTTTTCCGGAGCGTAGACCATTTTTTCACCTCCACATAATAAATGTCATGTAATCTTTCAGCTAACATGCATTTATTTTTCGATGTAAATGTGCCTTTAAATGTATCTTACAAGGGTGAATTAAGCATGCCTTCATTGGTGACCTAAAGGTGCCTTCAAACTAACATAATAATTCAACTTAAACATGCCTTAAGGTTGAAGTTTCTAGTCAACCTAAACATGCATCAAGAATGACTTCGTGAAATGACTTAAACTTTATAAATGTGCCTCTGTGTGTTTATTTAAATGATTTTTAGGCTCACTTAAATGTTACTTTATTGATTGTTTTGTAAGTTCCAATGTCACCATGTTGTGTAGTCCTTCACAGGCCACACATTTCCATTGTATGTTTGATGCCCAAATCTCCTCACACCCCTACTAGCCTAATGAGTCGATACCTTTTTAATTGTATAATTAATTGTTTACATAACTCATTTGGGATCTAATGTGGAATGCTACTTCAAACTAAATTATTCAATATATGATATTTTCTCAATTGATATTTCATTTATATTGCAGCTATACTAGATGAAAATTTATACCAATTTGATGCATATTTCATTGATGAACCAAATATATAACTTATTTTCTTAGTGTTGTGTGCTAAGTAAACAAATAAATTTTTGGTATGAGGTTCTTTCCTATTAATAAGGTGTAAGGTTATACAAGTTGAATATTCTAAATTATTATATAAACAATAACATAGAAAATGGAGTATAGCTTTTAATACAATGTATAATATGGAAGTAATGGAAACAATAGTTTAAAACACAATAAGGGAGAGTACTTAAATGAATAAGGAGGTACAAAGAGGATTTAGGCGTGTAAACTAGTGAATATTTTAAAATTCTTCATCTCTAGAAGTATGACTACAAAATGAGCCTTTACATAACCATACAACTTATCTCGGGGTGTAGTACGGTTTGGTTTTAGGTTGTGCAGTCTTGGATTGGTAAGTTCTCACATTCTATAGATTTGAGAAGTCATTGGTGGCCTGGAAATATACTTTGTTAAATGTTTCTAGGGCTTGATATTGTGGGACACATTCTTGTAGTGACTTGTAATGAATAAAACCCTATATACCTGAACTAGCACTTTATAAACATGATTATATACAAAATGGAGAAATCAATGTGTGGTAAAATTGGAGTGACCTTAACAATCCAACCCCTACTAAACTAATCTAGGTTATTCACTACATCCCCTCACAAGTGGGGTAAAACTCCATGTACTTCTCCTACTATATGCATAATTTTTATACAAATCAAAGTCAACTCCCTATCACACCCTTATGTCTCTTAACACAAAGAATACCAAGTGTAACTATAGGTAAAGTAGAATGCATCATGTCTAGGGTGTAGTGATTTAGATGCTAGATTGATTACTTTGAGCCTTAGTAGCTTTGGAAATTCTTAGTGTTGACTTTCTCTTGTTATGACTTGCTAATGTTGATTTGCTCTTGTTGCGGTGATATATAGTGTGTTGTTATTTAGACACTAGATTGATTACCTTGACACTTAGTAGCTTTGGTAATGCTTAGTGTTAACTTACTCTTGTTATGACTTGGATCTAGTAATCTTAAAGGTTTGTAGATGGGAAGCTAGACTCTTGAACTAGATTTGGATAGCAGTTTCTCTTAAGGATGTGTTGCTGGTTCAGGGAATATTTTGGAGAGCTTTGAGCACTTTGAGTGCAATTCATAGTAGGATCTCTTGAGAATGTCATATGAGTTATTAAGTGTATTGGAATTGCTTATATAAAATTTTGTAGGTTAATTGTTACATTAAGGTTGGCCTATATGATAATAAACGACCTAAAGAAATATATCAAATTAGGAAAAGAGTTGTTGGAGAGTGGGAGATAAGACTGCATAAGTCATCCCACTACCATAATATGGATTGGTCTTAGACCATATCATTTTAGATAGGTAATTCACGATGTTTGAGAAATAGTTTGAGCAATATGTCTAGGAGTGATATGTTTCTTTGGACAAATACAATTAAATATATGAATGACCGAGTAATGTGTGTTTGTAAGCAAGTCACACAAAAGAGAAAATGATATAACAATAAGGCTTAAGATGTGTGTGCAATTCATAGTATAGAAATAAAGATAAAATTATCATTAACAAATGATAAGTTTCCAAACTTAGGTGTCTACATGTGCCCCTCCTTTAAGTGTGAAATTGAAAATTACATTCTTAAAGGAAAAGATACCCAAGTGTGCACACCCACTTTGTCTTCGCTAGGAGTTGACATTTGTGTTTTGGTGTTGGCACACTCCGGATGAAAATTTCCATAAAATATATTAAATTATAACTCAAATTGTAAATAATATATTTGAAAATTTTAAAATTAAATGTTTAACATGGTAAATTAAAGAGAAAATGAATGAAAGCAATACACCTATTCATTTTGCTAAGTGGGAGCTCATATATATAATACGCCCTACTAAGTGCCCCTGCTTTCAAGGCACACGTGATGTGCAAAGGGAGCATGTAGATCAAAAGAAATGATGTGTACCTATGTCTTGGCTGGCCTCAATTGTTGCAAGGGGTGGGTGCTCATGGTAGAAATCCCGATAGACAAAGATGGTAACAAAGAAACAAGAAACAATGAATAATCATAATAAGTAATAATGTATAGTGTTCATATGACCACAACACACCCCTAATTTCACAAGTGAAATCATGGAGCCTTTTGACCTTCACAAGGTATTCTAGAATTGTGGACCTTTACTTTGTCATATCTTGTGCACAATTTCCCTTTTGCAAGAATTTCATAGCCTTATTCATTTTTGCTTGGGTTCTTTCCATGACTATTTTCTTTCGTGGCCTTCACAAATATGTCCATCTACAATTGTGCAAGACGTTTCTAGTGTTTTTGTACAATCCTCACATGCACCCATTCGCCTTTACATAAAAATATTTCTCACATGCACTATTGCTCGAGCCACCACACAATGTTTTCACCTATTTCCGTGTGCCCTTAAATCGCTCATGTTTATTCTTGATCCATTAAATGGTCCCTTCACATTCAAAAATACATTCACATTAAATTTTTACAGCCATAACCGAGTCCAGTGAACCTCTTAATGCTCCACGATACTTTCACCTATCCTAGGCTATGTAAAAATTTGGTAAACCTCTCACACACTCCTTATACTTAACTAATTTCCCGACCACATTAAACAATATTTTCATGCACCGATTGGAACCACGTGTCTCCAATAAGTGCATCCCCGAATATGAAAGACCAAATTGTGCCTAAAATTCCCTAAATATGGTAACACCAGTTGAGGCCATGTATCTCTAATCGGTATTCAATGAAATATAGAGGATAGGGATGAAATTCCAAAGACCTCTCGTGTGTAGTGAAACTAAATATTTCCACGTGTTAACAATCGTAATACCGCGTGGCACACCCGAGAATGAATTGTGAGTGTCGATTTAGTATTTTTCCCTCACTTAAATTGTTTGTGCAAAGTATTAATTTACCCCTTGTTCAAAGGTGGGTATGTAGTACAAAGGTAAACCATTAAGGATGAATGTGCACATAACGGAGACACGAGGGAGAATGTGCATAACCTATTGTGCAAGAAATCCAAAATCTTTCTATTAAAGAAAACCCTCACTACTCAAAGATTTGCATGCACTAGAAGAAATATTGAATGTGCACCTCATGGCAAAAACCTTTTGCACACATTATTTTGCACCACAAATTGGAGATGTAGGAAACGAAAAACAACTATGAGATAAATCAGATCGCCAACAAATCATGGCATCATATCTAGTCTATTTGTCAGAGGATCTCGGTTTAGTGTATGTACACATCATGCCGAGGTAGTTAATTGCCTTGGACATTGTAAAATATTTGTGTATCATATCCAAGATTATTCTTGAGCCTTGCACCATTTAATGAGAATCATCCTTCTTGCAGAGGATATTTTCTAACATGTTAGGAATTCTAAATGGCCAACTTGGCATTCAATGTAATTTGATTATGCATCTACTATGTAATTTTATATTATTAAATCTAGATTATGAATATCCTACCACCATTAATGCTTGTAAGCATTTGTCATCTAGTTTTTCTCATAAATACCCAAATCGAGATCATTATAAAGGCCCTTGAATTTGGAATAGAAAAACTTCGAGAGTTTTAATTACATTTTCGTTTTCTCACTTGGCTATCCATGTTCTTTGCCTAGGTTAATTTCTATGTTTATCTGGTTTCCGTTTGAATGAGTGTTAAAGATTTATATTGTTGATTGAATGTAATATCTTTATGTAATGGCTAGAAGATCATAGAGCGCATCTTGTGCATGTAATGATGTTGTGCAATCCTCTTGGTGTTCTAATCTCTTCCCCTCATACTCTCACACATTTACATGTCTTGATCAAGTGCATATTGGTCTAAGGGAAAGCATGGTTTTCACAATCCTTAGAGTTCACATGAGCTAGAGCGAGCGATAAATTTTTCTACTTATTCTCTTTCAGCCCTAGCCTACTCTATTTTGAATTTTTTTATCAACTTGATTAGTGATATGATCAAAACTTGTAATTTTCCATTAACATGCAATGTATATTCACGTTATAAGTTATACTCATAACATAATAGTAGTTTTATCGTATTTTACACAATCATTAGGCTATGAATGAATGTTGATCAGTTGTTTTACTTACATAATCCTTAAACCGACGTCTTTATGATGTATTCCCTATGTCACTAGTTTTCTGAATTGGATAGAACCGACAACGAACCAAAAAAATAACTACTCTCTCGTTGTCTTGACCTATTCCCTAGTACATTTTTAGGCCACCGAGACCCAATGGGAGAGAAATAAACCTTAGAGAAGAAACTCTTGCATCCACACTAAACTTCCTATCACACTTTTCTACTTACACATTTTTTTAGAGAGGTGGAGTCTCACTCATTTTTTTGAGACTTTGTCTAGGTTGCCTATACTTACATGTGTCTCCTTGACTACCTTCCATAAACATCAAAACCCATTGATGTTTGTGGGAGGGGTTTCAAAGTGCGACACTTGTGGAGATCAAAATTCTTGTGCAAGGAGGGCACATTTTCCAAATCATAATCCATTACCCTAGAAATTAGAAGAGTCATCACCGATCAAAGTTTATTGAAGGGGCCTTTGAGTTCATAATCCTTCCACCCATAGGAAGTGTTGACCAAACAAAGGGAAATTTATTCTAAGGAAAATTCATTCCTAAACAATTCACCTTACAAAACTTTTCCAATTTCCTCTCCCTTTACTTTTCCATAAATTTGAAACATGGGAGCTTGGAGAGGAAACACTTGGTAGTCCACTTTCCCTTCATGAAGGATACAATAAATTATTGAAAAATATCAAAAGAATCTATGAAAAATATGTTCATGGTGAATCTCGCACTACGAGGAACAAATCGGTGCCTATAAGTATTGGTTTGACATGATGCAAATCCTTTATGAGGATGTTTCATGTAGTTTCTTTCCTTCTTTATTGGTTGGGCATGCTTACAATTTATTTCTAAGCCTACCACCAGGATCCATCACCTTGTGGGAAAATCTTGAGACAACCTTCCATATCCACTTCGCTACCCCCGTCGACTTTTCCATCTCGTATCATCAATATGACATTGCACATATGGGAACCCAGAATGAGCCCATTGGTCACTTCAACAAGTGCTTTCAAATCCTTTATAGGAACTTGAAATCCCCTTATAATAAAACCAAAGAGGTGGTTACCTAAGTCTAACTCCAAGTGATTTACCCCCTCACATCTATGTTTTTGCATATAAATCCCATTACCTTGACCACCTTGGCCCTCTTGCTTACATACAACCACTTAAGATTGAGCTCTAAATAAGGCCTCATGATCTTGGTTTTGTTGGACCATTTCCTTCCTTGTCTATCCAGTTGCACACAACCAAACACAACTTATCAACCACACTCTTGCACATAATCAATCTTTTACTCAATCAAATCCCCATTATACAAATGTGAATGTACACTCAATTTCCCACTCCTTTTGCATTTATCCCTTATCCTATGAATCTTCCACATAATCTGCTTGCAAAACAATCAACTAATCATCCCTTAGTGTTTCCCGCACCGAATCACTATATCGTGATGGTCACTAATCGATTAATCCTACCCCCATGCAAAACATCATAGGAAGTTTTGAGCATTCTTAACCTCCCGCATAATCATTTCATAACCAACCTTCTTCATACACACCCTCATCTTTGACTTCTAACGTAAAATTGGGAACTTGCATCAAATTATACAAAAACTATCAAAGGATGTTAAAATTTTGAAAATACAAGGTGCACAATCGAATCAAAGCCAACCATAAACTAGCTTCACTACACGAGAATTTAGTTTCCAATGTAATAAATGGAAATGAAACACTAAACCAAAAAATAGGGGCATACTAAGTCCACTAGACCAAAGTGCACAACAACCTAGTATCTCTAATCACCACTCTAACTTTGTCAACTTTGTAAATTTAGCCTTAGATTCATGGTGTAGAGTTCACAAAAAATGAGATCATTCTAAAGTGGACTACCCAAACTTCCAATAACCTTTGACATCATTTAAGAGGAAATTTATAGCCATTAGATACTTCCCACACCCAAAGATAGTGCGTGAAACACTAAGAATGGCCTTAGGAATGTGTAAATCTTGAAACCTATGATCTCCTAAGGGAGAGCGATAATGAACCCATGGACAACTAAGAGGTTTTTCATGCTTACCAACAATACCAAAGGGGGAACAATTATCTCCTCCACAATAAAGCTCATGATACTTTGAATTCCTATACCCCTCCCAACTCTTCTCAAGTGCATCCTAATGTGGGCGCATCCAAAATACACCACTTCTTAAAGGTCAAAAAGATGTACACCCCATTAAAGATCATCCTAATCCTATGTGCCTTGTTGAAAAAATACTTTATGAGTACAATATTATTGAAGACTTATCCAAAACCATGGCCAATATCTCTATATATGAACTTCTTTGCTTGAGTAACCAAAGAGAAATCTTGTTCAAACCCCTTTTCAGTCCATTTGAGAAGCCCGTAAGTGGAATAACCGACACAAATGTTTCGCTATAAAGAAAAAATAAAGTCTCCTCCTTTCTCGCTAATAGTTATAATTTTTGGTAAAAACTTACACTATTGTTTGGTTAATTTAGGAGCCCCTGCGAATGTCATGTCATTTTACATTTGTAAGAAATTGGGTTTATCTCCCACAAAGTCAAGTCGTAGAGTGGTCCGGTAGACAAGATGGAAGTGAACTCTGGTCAAGAAACTCTCTCACATCCATATGTGGCTCACAATAGATTCATGAGTCCAACACTTGATTGATATTCAAGTAGTGGACATCCCTGGACCATATGACATACTTCTATAAAGATATTGGTAATGTAATTTCAATGGCTATAGACTTTTCACACATATGGTTGACATGACATGGCGTTGCAAACCAAATAATGATTGATTGAGATTCCCACATGCAATTCATGATCACAGAGTGTCACATCCTGTAAATTCATTCTATTTTGTCACAATATTTAGTTATGACTTGTGAAGTGGACTACAAGGGAAAGATGATAGGGGTTGTTGCTCGGATGGAGTTACAAACTAAATGTATGTATGTATACCCTAAAAATGATATACCTACTTACGCGTAGTTGTAACCTCAATCACGTAAAAATGCTTTTCGTCAAGCATTAGTGGGGTACTTAACATTATGACTTAATGTTACTTTTTTTGGTTGTTCGCATTTACTTTACCTTGTTGTGTGTGATGATTCGATGCACTAGTATATTGCTTAGTTTCGAACTCGTTATTGATATTATATTTCACTTTGCTTGCTGAAATAATTATTTGCAAATGTGATGAATGTTTAAAAGTTGCTAACTTATTTTGACATTATTATGGTCACCGATCATACAACGATAAGATGGACTTCATTTGGAACAGGTAAAATTTTAAGCTTGGTTTCATCAAGGTAAAATGAAGGTTGTCTTAATGGTATTTTTATTCACGAGGTAAATGCAATATTTTATATTGCAAGAAAATGATGATTAAATTTTTATGATCTTTGATTAATTAATTGTTTTATGGCTTGATTATAGTGTAATTAACATTTATTGGATGATCAAAATTATCACCATTCCTTTTTTATTAAACTTGTTTGGTTTTGCACATGTCTTCGACTAATCGATACTTTGTAAGCATTGGTTATTTTTGGTGTCGATGTAAGACCCATGGAAAAATTAAAAGTTTGTTTAATTACTTTATTTGGTCGAAACCATTCAACATGGAAAAGGTGATTAATGTGTTGAGGGCTAATAAACCACCATAAGTGGCATGTAATTGATTTTAAATTGCATAGAACAATGTATGAAAGGTAATGGTTGGATTAGATTGTGTTGTAAGGACCTTTAACCATATTCATAGGCCTTGCTTGCTTGGGAAATCCATATGAATTCGACCATTGTCGAATGAAAATTGTTAATAGTTTGATTGGTTGGTTAATGACCCATGCCAAGAATTCATGGTTTGTATTTAATTTAATATTTGTCCAAACTCAAGTTCAATTGATTGTTTGATTACTTCATTAGTATATTAACCATGCAAAGGTAAGGTAAGGTTTAATTATTGTTTTGGTTATCTTAAACACCGTAAAATCCATTTGTCCGATTTGGAGGGAAGAATTTAATGGCATCGATAAGTTATTTGGCCACTACGTGGCATTTGCATGAAGTAAATTGAAATTAATTTTATTGGGAAGCTCAAGATTTCTCAATATGCTACCTTGCATGCAAAAATAGAGCTTCATTTTATTGTGCATGTTTATTCCGAGCTCGGTTTAGTCGAGTTGTGCATGGCAAGGATGAGGTGAATATAGTTTTGATGAACTATTTTGTTAAGATTTTGAGGAAAATATTTAGGGAAGAACTAGATATAGATATAAAGTGTTGTTTTATTTGGTTCATAGAGTTGCTATTTTTGTGAATCAGGACGTGTTATTTTATGTTATTTTGGGAGAAATACGTTTTGAATCCTTGCTCGACTTGGTGGTAAAAATTTAGAGGAAAATATAAGGAGATAGATGGGAACGATACCTTTCGGGGATGGATTGTTTTCTCTTTATCTAGTTATTTCATTTTGATATCTTTGAATATCTCGAAGGTTGCATGTATGATTATTTTCCTATTTTATCCGTTATTGGATTGTAAATCCTTTGAAAAGTAACTCGGGTTTTCTTTATTCTTGATGCATCGAATGTACTTTAGTTGTGATGTTTTGAAAAGGATTATTTATCCTCAAACTTGTATTACATTTTGTGGATGTTGTTTTCTTTTGTGCCTTTAAAATGAGATGTGGGTTTTGTTTATTGGTTTGAATCCTTCCGGGATAGTTGTAAATGATTAAAATTTAAATAGTTCATATGTTTAGATCCCGTATGGTTGCATGCATTGAATGGATAAATTGTATGCTTGTGATTATCTTGAATCTCTTTAAAATTGAAAGAACAGTTCGACCTCTCCTTTTAAGATGAAGTTATGGTAAGGGAAATGTGATCTGGGTAATAAATGAATTGCCTTCTTTCTTTTCAAGTATGTAGCTTCTTAAGTTAGCCCAAACAATTATGATCTTACTCGGCTAAGTACAAACTCATACTTAAATAGGTTTCGAATGGAATTCTCACCACCTTTGAAACTATGTCCCCTTTTTTGATCTTGTGAATTAATTCTTGTGACCTACGAGACAAAGTTGAGTGTTGGAAAAGATGCTAGTATTATCTCTTAATAAACCATTTTCTAAATTGATAGTTCAGAAAATCATGCAGTGAGATGTTGTAGGTAATGGATAAAAATGGTTGCTTAGCTATTTGTCTAACTTAAATGTTTTCATTACCATGATTTTGATTACCATGGTGCGGGAAGCTGTGTTAGTTAATATTGAATGCTTGATAATTGAAACTTTGAGAAAAGAGTTTTTTTCCTTTTATGGTTTCTATAAAATACAATTAAGTAGATTATTGTAGATGTAATTTCAGGAATAAGTTACAATGTTTACATTTATTTACTTGAAAGAAGACTCTTGTAGTTAATAAGATGTGAGATTTAAATAAAGTTGTTATGATGAGACATAGTGATCTAGTAATATTTATTAGTTGTGGAAATAAACTTAGTTTATGTTGTTAGATCAACTTCATTATTGTTTACATGCTTACTTGACAATTTATTTGATTAATTATCTTAAATCATACATAAGATATTCAATTATTTTATAATGGGATAGCTTGATAGATGAGAAGATAGTCCATGCCGATTCTATTGAGCTGACCATATATATATTATTATTTTTCAACAAAGTTGGTTGAAAGGTATCACAAAATGGTTAAAGAATCTGGATTATGACATAATTTGATTTTTATGAACTAGTTCATATGGATGTAGTAAATGTACTTGTACTTGATTTTAATGTGAAAATATTACTCATAATTTTGTAAGGAAAATGTGTGGAATGTATGAAAATATTATCTTTGATAATATCTTTGTGAAAATGTATTGATGTAATCAATTATGATTATGAAAATAAAGATGGTTGTTCTGATCATTATGTATGTGTCTTAAGACATTTTGTATTATTGTTATCAACAAAGTATTCAATGTGAAATGATATTTAATGTGATAACATAACTAAATTATAAGATGTCGTTATGATTAATTCAATGTATAACCAAAAAATAAGATATATAAGGAAATGTGACATTATACTTAAAAGAGACAAGTAATTAAGATATATTTGTTAATCATAGTTAATTATGATGATATAAATCAGTTATATGCATGAATCAATGAGAAATAAATTGCTGCCATTTAACAACATCAACATGCATGTTTGAGATTAAGTAGTATCACCATAAGATCATACATGATTCCACTGTACCTCAGTGTGAAAGTAGTTATGACGATATGGAACAAAGTATGAATGTACATTTTGAACACATGAAATTGTATAGATGTATATATTTGACTTAGGTAAACTAAAATGACTAAGTGTCTAATAATGATCTCAAATAACTAAGTAATGCTATGAAATGGTTTAAGTCTTATACTTGACTAACCTAATCAATGATCATAGATTGATAAAGTTTGACAATCATGTGAAAGAAGGTACATACATTATTCATTGACTTGTTAAGATCAATGCATACCTCTTTGTGAGTTATATAATGTAATGAAACTATGTTAACTGTTAATGGAAAAAAAAAAGTTATAAGGATTTGTAAATGAAGGCGGACATCATGATACGACCTATGTGTCATATAAGTCATGCCCGTATCACTCGGATGACTACAAGGAGAGGAACGAACGCACAATGGTGGGGTCATTACGTGAACATATATTTTATTGTAGGGATTCCAAGGTGGTGCTGGCATTAACCATGTGACCTAATACCAAGTTTTGAAATCCACAACCTTCAAATTTGATCGGATTACTTATTGAACGTGAGTGAGTATTTAAAATGGTTAATTGTAAACTTAATACTAATACAATGGAAAATAATTCTAATACTATGTTGAGACGAATGTGTAGTGATTTCCAGGACAAGTTTCAAGTGGCTTATGTGTAGTCACGAAACTAGGCTTGCTAGCGCAATACCAAAAAAACTATGCACATAGTAGTGCAAATGATTGATTGCATTGTTTGTTCACCATTTCTTCTTTTAATTGTGTTTTGAGCTAGAGTGAAGTAATTGCATGCTTCACTGGCTGACACTAAGAAGATGCACAAGATCTTTGTACCTACAAAAAGGTCTAACCAAAGATATACAATGTATATCAATGCATATATAGCATTAGAGGGGATCGGAAGGATCTTGAACCTATGCAATTGCACATGGTTATCATAGGTTGTTAAGATAGATTCTAGAATATTAATTAATGTTGGATTACTTAGTGTTGATCTAAGTAATAATGTTAAAAAATTACAACATAAAAATAATTAAGGGATTTGTAAACTTAATTAGTATGCTGGATTTATCTTGTGTGTTGAAAATCAATGAAGGCATAATAATGTAATTAATGGTTTATAAAAAAATCTGTTAGTTTGTTGAATAATAACATTGGGTGTTACATACACTATAATAAGATCAATGAGATCTTATTGAATGAGCACGAGGCCGGAGTTTATGCTATGGAGATAAAGGCACCGCGAAAAGCATACATGTTATTCTTAGAATCTGTTGATCCTTGCGTATGTAATCGTGTTTATTTGTAACTTCAAGTAAAAATTATGTACTCATTACACAATTAAGGAATAATAATCCTTGTGTGTAAATACACAATTTTCTATGCTAAAGGAGGAATAGTGCAGCAAGATTCTCGGAAAAGGGAGAGGCATGCATAACAAAGGAATTGGATCACAAAACCCTCTTGCATAAATTGAGGGAAGACAACCTAGAATTTAGAAAAATGGATGATATTGATTTTCTCACGCTACAAAACTAGTGTCGTGCATATTCAAAGCCCCATCTCGATAAGTCATGTGCCACCTTTTTGTCCCTCCTCTAGTGTATAATAGAATAATCCTAATGAATAAACCATTACACAAAGGGCTAGAGTGCAAATGTTGATAGGAAGGAAGCCTACGTAATTGAAGAGTGCACAATTAATGATATCCTACATGACAACTCACCATTACTTAAGGTCTCTATTGCACCTCAAGTTGAATCAAAATGTCTTGCATGATGCATTTTTAATTCCATAAATGATTCTTATGCATGGGGCATGGTGAACAAGAAATGGAGGAAAATTAAATTTTGAGGCACCCCACCGTAATACAAAACACATTGTAAAGTGCCAAAAACAAGAAAAAGTTTGTGAAATATTCCATTACGCAATTGTCAAAGAAGAGCACCTCGTGGCTTCTAATCTACATAACTAAAGGATGGAAGATCATATTTGGACAATGTGTGTTGATGGATCCAAATTATAACAAGGATTAAGTGCAAGTGTTGATTTAATCAACCCTAAAGGTAAAAGGTATTGCACAACATTCAAACTTCAATTCTCATGTACTAATAATGTCGTAGAATATGAAGCGTTAAAACATGGCTTGTCATTTTCTCTATAAAAATGTGCCAAGTATTTAATGGAACTTGGAGATTCGTAATTAATTGCCAAGAAAGACAAGTCATTACACTTAAGACGAAAAACACATATAAAGGTATAAAAATTACGTATTGAAATATTTTGATGTGTTCGACATTTATCTCATTTTTATTTATTTTATTCTCAATAATGGCCCTTCTTTACAATGAATGAAGAACTAACAACCCATTTTAGCTCTCAATACGACCCAGGTAGAGAAGATCCTGAAACATTGAACCGATTTACATAGGATGCGTGTTTGGTTCTCATATCTTCACTAAGAATCACACCAATCGTGGAAATGAGAGAACTTAGGCATACTACACAACCAAAATAGTGTTGTAGACATGCTAATTACTGCACAACTAGCACTTGAAGACAATACAAAGTTCGTAGCTCAAGTGCTTATCAATCGAATTGGTATCCCAACCATCCATACTAGATAAAATTGACATTTTCAAGTGTTCAATGATGATTAACATGTCATAAAAGTTTATCTCTAACTCTAGAGTCTTCAAAGCACGGATTATTGATGAAATCAACAAAGAAGAACCCAAATGAGATAAAGATGTAATCCTAAATCGAAAACCAATGACATGCCCACTTGCATCATAACTATAGAAAATCTATTTAATATGGGTCACCTTGAAAATAACAAAGATAGTTCCTCCCCCTAGGAGTGTGCAATATCAGTCTTATAACTTGGTAATTTGCGCATATCCAAAGAATGTTTTTGTAGACATCTAAAATGTTGGCATGATTAAATATGATTAAAATGTCTCACAACATCGTCTTAATCCATATAATAATTAATTACAAGATTAATTATTATTATTAATCCATTTTATAATATTTATCCTTTATCATTATTAATCCCAACATTCCATTATTAATCATTTTTATTCATCCAATATCCCATTTTCATCATTAATCACTTTTATTTCATTAATTCATCATATTATCCTATATAATCCCTATTAATAGTTTCTAGGAATTAATAGTTGATAGGCCATTGCTTTGTTTGATTGTTGTACATCGCTTGTTTTTTTTGCTTTGATGTTTTGTCGGTTGTTGGTTTTTGCTTTGCAGTCTGTTTTTGTAGTTGGGCTTAATTGTTCTTTCGAGATTTTGATCCTTCTCTTGTGCTTTAACTTTCAATTCTGGCTTTTGAGCCTTAGTGTACAAGGGTATAGTCCCTTTCAAAAAACTATTTGCCAATAATAATAAAAAAAAGTTTCTAGGAATTTAATATTCCTATATCTACTGATCCAAAAATAATCAGATTATTACGACACGATCTCGGACCCTTATAGGCTTCGATTATTTGCCGATAATTTACTCCTTCTAAGTAATCAATTTAAAAATTATGCAAGACAATAACGACAATTGCACATGATTGATTACGGAGTTCGGCAATTGCCTACGCCTCTCGGGTTTGTGATCGAACCGCTCCACTAGTCAAAACTTGTAAGTTCTGATAGTACTTTCACAAGAAAACCTAATGGAATTTTACTTGCCTACCAAGACACCAAACCTTCTGGACGACAAGGGTGAAAAATAGCACCCGACTTTCACCTTCTTGATGCACAATCTCCTTTGGCCGTGATTAGCCTTCCCGACGCAAACAATGCGAAGCTAGCACTTTGTCGACAATCCAGATTTCGCAAGTAATTGGTGTGGCGCTATGGGCCGACTAGGTAGTTTGAATAACTCCTAGCCACAAATATTTCATTTATTATTGCCTAACAAATAATAGGTCAATAATATAAAAATATACAATGCCTAAATAATTTAGGTCTTCACACAACAATTTCTCATTCTCCTCTTGCTCGGACTTCACCTCCAAAGACTCTAGGAATGAGCTTCTCTCCGAGTTTGTGTGTCCACAACAAGCTTAACAAATAATAAGCTCGTGTTGTGTGTGTTTACAATAGAATGGGTTCCCTATTTATACAAAATTAGGGCCCAAAAATAATGCATTTAATATCATCCATAGGCTATTTTTAACCTAGCCCGTACCATGTAATTTGGGATCAAAATTCCCAATAATGGGCGGATTGAATATAATATGGGATTAATTCCCATTTTAGCCGATTGAATATTTTAATGAGATAAATATCCCATAAGCGGCATTTGAATGTTTAATGGGATTAAATCCCATAGGAAGCACGGATTGGATTGACATGGGATTAAATCCCAAGTGGAGTGGTGGATTAAAAGCTTAGGCTTTATTTAAGCCTTTCCACGCGCATAGTGGTCAAAGACCACGTTGGGTTTAAAACCGCCCCCCAACAACCGCTTCAATCCTCCTTCTTCCACGTGGAACAGTCCACGCATGGCTTAATGCCATTAAACTTGCTCCACATGGAGATTTGGTGGTTAGTGGAGTTAATATTAATGTATACACATTAATATATACATGTGGCTTTTAGAAAATGGCCTTACCAAATAATATTATTTCGACCCATACAATGTGGAATAGAAATAATCCTGTAGTCCACTTGTCGTCTCCCGATAGGCAAATCGAGTGAATTCGACGAGTGTTGGCAAGCCACGTGTCACAGTGCGATTCGGTCCAATATTGACCAGTTGGCCATAGTTGACTTTCCCCATTGACCGAACTTTGACCGAACATATATAGAGCTCCCGATGTCCGTTTGTCGCGTTCTCACAGTCATTGGAAAGCTCTCGAGATGATCTTCTGCACTGACACCATTTAGAGATGTTTAGGGAACTTTTAGAAATGATCCCCTGATCACACCTCCCCACTGAGAAAAGCTTTTTGTCCCAAAAAGCTTCCATACTGTCCTGAATCTGAAAACTTTGTTGCCACCTCGGAAGTGCTGCTGTAGTAGACCCTTGGGTCTTCTCCTCCAACCTTCTCACTTCGACAACTCTGTTCCGATCCTGGGACTTGTGGGTTATGGGTCCACGATGCTTTCGCTTGCACCACTTTGATATCCGAAGAAGACCTCCACGCCTCCGCTTTATGGTGCTAAGTTTCTGAATGAAACCTCAACACTCCTTCTGTGCGGTGCTAAGCTTCTTGATATCTAACAACAAGGATCTTCTTTGACTCTATAACATAGCTCCTGGCTCCGAGTTGATTCTGCAGAATCCAAACTGGTTTGAAGGAACTCCATGTTACGTAGAGCTTTGATTGATCCGATGTCAATGATGGACAATGCCTTGTCCCTTTACAGACCTCAACGCCTCCGATGCATGATGCTAAGCCTCTTTCAAGACCTCGAGCCTCCAATGCATGATGCTAAGTCTGTTGATCAGCTACCATTCGTATGTGTGGTCGCAATGCCTTGACACCGAATGACGTTAAGCTGATCCTTTGAGAGCTCCTCTTTGTTGACATACTAGTATCGGTACCATTCTACCGCATGGTCGCAATGCCTCTACACGAATGAAGTTTCAACCCGACATCAATGCCAATGGTGATTCAAATTCTACCATTCTCACGCACGGCACAATGCCTCTACACGTAATGAAGTTCCGAGCTGATCTCTGCGAACTCTAATGTCTCCAGCACAAATGGCGAGATCAATCTCCAAGCTTTGTATGAGTCAAATCCTGTATCCAAGTTGTAACAGGTACTCACATGCTGATTAGGAGATATGTTTGGAGCATTAATCAAATTTTCTAAGTAAGAAAATCCACTGAGTATTGTAAACCTTTCTCTTAGCATTTTCTCACAATATCTGATCTCCAAACTTAATACTGCATACGATTCATCAATCTGAATTATGCAATATATAATTGAAAAATTGTTGACTTACCCATTTCAAAGGACTTTCACTTTTAGGTATTACATGGTTCTGGGTTGACTTGTCAACTAGTGGTGGAGTAGAAACTTCCTCTGCCTTTGCAATAGGCCTCCATTCCATCTTTGGCTTGCCATTACTCTGATGGCGAGATGGATGCAGTTTCCATCAATTTTCCACCCAATGCCCATTCCTTTGGCAATGAGGATGAAAATTCCTCTTAATCTCCTTCTTCTGGGATGAGGAACTCTTTCTGCCATTTCTTGACTCTACATGACGAGATTGGTCTTTCTGATTTGCCTTGTTCTTGATGAACGACATCAACTTCTTCATCAGTGTCCTTCTCTTCCAACATCTGCCACTGAATGATTATGCAATCCACAAAAAGTACATGGAAAAGAATTCCACATCTTCTGAAAATCATAACCATACTTCTTAAGCTGAAAAAGTGGATCAGAAGTTTTACTGTGCTTATGATTATGGTAAGAAACTGGAGGTGGAATCTCATTACCTCTTCGCTGATTTATCTTACCACATCCTACTTGTGACGATGAAGCACAACTTTCCTGCTCAGAATCTTCTTGCAGGACTAGTGGGGTAATCACTTTGCTTTCGGAAGCTTGTCTCCCGTTAGCGTTCTTGGAGCATTCTCCAATTTCCATTCCCACACTAGGATAACCCAAACCTGCAAAATGAGGACAATCCTCGACCTGTATTGGGTTAGCAATACCTTGGCCATTTTTACCAAGGCCTCTTCCATCAAATCCCATTTTATCTAGTAACTTGGATCCAATGCCTCTAGTATGCTTTTCAAACAAACCAAAGACTTTATTACCTGAATCCGAAACCGAATGGGAGGAAGAAGAAGATTCCCATGGTGAACAACTTACAGTGCAATCATCTGCCATGGCCTCTGCATCTGAAGTTGAAGGTATTTCCTTCCTCTGATCACCACATTGCAACCTTGCCAAGAGCTCATCCTTGGTTTGCAGTTCCAATTTCAAACGAGCATACTCCTCTTCCAAGGAGGAATACATTGATCGCAGGAGAGAATTCTCTTCCTGGATCTGGTGATTATACGCTTCAATCTCATCGAGCTTCACCTGTTTAGACATCTTGCCCATAGTGCACTTGTACACTGTTCACACAAAATGAACCAACTGCACCAATCTTGAAGCAATCACTCTGTTAATCAAATTTACCAGCTCTGATACCAAACATGATCCGAAAATAATCAGATTATTACGACCTGATCTCGGACCCTTATAGGCTTCGACTATTTGCCGATAATTTACTCCTTCTAAGTAATCAATTTAAAAATTATGCAAGACAATAACGATAATTGCACACAGATTGATTACGGAGTTCGGCAATTGCCTACGTCTTCGGGTTCGTGATCGAACCGTTCCACTAGTCAAAACTTGTAAGTTACAATAGTACTTTCACAATAAAACCTAACGGAATTTTACTTGCCTACCAGTACACCAAACCTTCGGACGACAAGGGTGAAAAATAGCACCCGACTTCCACCTTCTTGATGCACAATCTCCTTCGGCTGTGATCGGCCTTCCCGACGCAAACAATGCGAAGCTAGCACTCCGGTCGACAATCCAGGATTTACAAGTAATTGGTGTGGCGCTATGGGCCAACTAGGTAGTTTGAATAACTCCTAGCCACAAATATTTCATTTATTATTGCCTAACAAATAATAGGTCAATAATATAAAAATATACAATGCCTAAATAATTTAGGTCTTCACACAACAATTTCTCATTCTCCTCTTGGCTCGGACTTCACCTCCAGCGCTCTAGGAATGAGCTTCTCTCCGAGTTTGTGTGTCCACAACAAGCTTAACAAATAATAAGCTTGTGTTGTGTGTGTTTACAATAGAATGGGTTCCCTATTTATACAAAATTAGGGCCCAAAAATAATGCACTCCATATAATCCTTAGGCTATTTTTAACCTAGCCCGTACCATGTAATTTGGGATCAAATATTTCCCACTTGGGCGGTTTGCATAGAATATGGGATTAATACCCATTTTAGCCGATTGAATATTTTAATGAGATAAATATCCCATAAGCGGCATTTAAATGTTTAATGGGATTAAATCCCATAGGAAGCGTGGCATTGGATTGACATGGGATTAAATCCCAAGTGGAGCGGTGGATTAAAAGCTTAGGCTTTATTTAAGCCTTTCCACGCGCATAGTGGTCAAAGACCACGTTGG
Organism: Taxus wallichiana var. yunnanensis; assembly: GCA_018340775.1. Lineage (NCBI taxonomy): Eukaryota > Viridiplantae > Streptophyta > Pinopsida > Cupressales > Taxaceae > Taxus > Taxus wallichiana. Next base: position 480,759,811 of record CM031236.1, on the reverse strand, counting down.
GTTTAAAACCGCCCCCCAATAACCGCTTCAATCCTCCTTCTTCCACGTGGAACAGTCCACGCATGGCTTAATGCCATTAAACTTGCTCCACATGGAAATTTGGCGGTTAGTGGAGTTAATATTAATGTATACACATTAATATATACATGTGGCTTTTGGAAAATGGCCTTACCAAATAATATTATTTCGACCCATACAATGTGGAATAGAAATAATTCTATAGTCCACTTGTCATCTCCAAATAGGAAAATCGAGTGAATTCGACGAGTGTTGGCAAGACACATGTCACAGTGCGATTCGGTCCAATATTGACCAGTCGGCCATAGTTGACTTTCCCATTGACCGAACTTTGACCGAACATATCTAGAGCTCCCGATGTCCGTTTGTCGCGTTCTCACAGTCGTTGGAAAGCTATCGAGATGATCTTCTACACTGACACCATTTAGAGATGTTTAGGGAACTTTCAGAAATTATCCCCTGATCATCTACCCACCTACCCTACACCTAGCCTTTCCATCAAACCACATCCCTAATCATAATTATTTAACCTAATCTAATCACATCCTCACACCTCTAAATCTAGAGGCTTCTACTTCTAGAAGCCTCTCTAAATTTCCCTCTTTCATATTAAAAATTAAAATATCTCCCTCCCTCCATTGAATTAAAAATTCAATGGATGATTCTTCTAAAATTTAGAACAATCTAATTCTAGATCTTTATATCCTCACATGCATCCTCCACCCTTGATTCAAATCCAACATGGCTTCAACCTAGCCGTTGAATACTCCACCCATAAACTATAAATTGATCTCTCCTCCTCCATGAGTGCTAGCTTAGAACAAGTCACAAATCCATAACAAAGATATGCTATTGTGTTCACCCAATAATCCATTATATCATGCACTCAATCATTTCATCTACAATTTAGCCATCTTCATCAATTAAGAAATCATCAAATACAAGCAAAGGGGAGGTGCTGCCCAAGTGTCTCCAAAATCTGAAGTAATCCAAGAATCATCAACAATCTAAGAGAAAATCCAAAGCATCAAAGGAGGAGCTTGAAAACATATAGGTAAGTGCATGTATTATATTTTCTATCTTTTCCATCTATTTCTATATCTGATGTTTTGTTAGAGAAGATTAGATTAGGGAAGCAATTTGGTTGTTTTCTTACATTTTCACTCACTAATATTTTCTTGCATTACATTTTGGCACCCACCTGCAGGGATTAACCCCAAAATTTTGATTATTTTTAGTAGCATTCCATACTAACAACAAGTTTTTCAAATTTGGAAAATTTTCATTGAGATTTGCACCTTAAATTCAAATTTTCATATAACAGATTACCCGTGATCGACTTATTTGACCTGTCAACAACGCATTTGTAGCTCTATCAACACATTTACAAACATATCAACACATTTTCACACAGAATAATGCATTTGCACACATAACAACACATTTGCACAAAGAACAATGCATTTGAACACAAAATAGTGCATTTGCAAGTGAAGTGCGCATATGTCCAGAATTGGCGCATTTGTTCTGTTTAGGTGCATTTGTTTTGGATTTTTTACCTACCTTAAGAGAGCCATAACTTTTGATCCTGAACTCGAAACGACTCCATTTTTTTTCCCAGAAAGGTATTGAAAATATATATGCATTTAAAATGTTAATTTAGTATTTTGGAAGATAATTTATTCATGATTTTAATTTTCCTAAATCTTGTTCTTTAACTACACATTAAGTTATCTTTTCTTATTCCAAACTACTAACACTTTGTGTGCAGCTTCCTACAATTACCAAAGATAAAAATCAATATAAAAATACTAATCCTTTTTATTTTACGTCTCGTTTAGTCCAAGATATTTGGGGTTATAATCAAACTAATATCTTTGTTTTGTAGGGCCTCCTCTTGAACCCCATTACATAATTTTTAATCATTTTATCTTGCATCCATTTTCTTACATTTATCATCATTTTTGCGTGTTTTCCTTTGTTACTTGTTCATCCCAAAGGAAAAATCATGTATGCTCTCCTCTCGCATCCTAGGATGATCTTGAGGATAAAAAATGGCTAGCCTTCCCAATTTTTATTTTGTAAGGGGTAACGTGACATGGAAGTGACATCCATTCACTTACTGTAGTTCTAGTGGTCTCGTGGTTGTGGGCTTTATCTCCACGCATGTAGACACATCTCGTGTTCCAGCGGGCCATATTAATTCAATGACAATTGTCATTATTGGCTAAGCACTTGCTTGTTTTAAGAATGATGTGAAGTGAGGGGATTCCACGTCCCAAAATCCAGGCCTCAAACACCATCCTTACAACATGAACTTGGGCCCCACGTACAACAAGGTATATTGGGGATGCCCCTAGTGAGCTCGTGCATCCTAGACTAGGAAACCTTTTAGCCACATATTAAGCTATAGTGCAAGGAGGACGCACTCCCAAGATCGATTGCTTCTGCAGACCCCACATTAACACATAAGTGGAGAGACAGGTTTGTGGCACTATTATTAGTGTGTGGTATTGAAAGTGGGCTATAGATTGATTGCAATCCCACTTGACTAGTTAGGGTGTGTGTTGCATGTTTGTTTTGTGCTTGTGAACACCCTTAACCATCCCATCACATTAAAATATTAATTAATCAAACATTATCATAACCATCCATCCTTAATCACACAATCCCAATCCAAATCCCATTACCATCCTTAATTAACCAACTTAATCCCAATCCTAATACCATTACCATCAATCCTAATCCAAATATAATCCCCTACACATCTTATCTAAGCATGGCATTTGATCCTCAATCCACATCCTCTCTAAACCAACATCCAAACCCTTACCTCTTTTCTAAATCCATCAACCAAGCTATCCCATCATCCCCCATCCATCAAAGTCAACCATCTCACTTTATCCCACACACTATCCAACACCTTAATAAACAAATATCGAACTTAACATCCTACCTCAACCAATCTCATCCTCGTCATCCAAATCAACCATCCCATGTTGATCCTAACATCCTAAAAACCATCCAATAACTTAATCAACAAATATCTAATCTTCAATCTTCAATTAATAAATCAACCCTAAACTATCATCTCTTAACCAACCCCATCCACAATCTCCCCTTCCTAAAATCCCTACCACTCACCCCATTGACTTCCTCCTTGAGGAACCCAAATCATCTCAATCCAAACCTCTACCTAATCAACATAAACCACTATCCCCACAAGAAAATTACATCGACTTTAACCACCTCAATAACTTTGACCTAGACCAAGAGGACCTCCTTTATGTCCTCCTTAATCTAGACACCAATCCCAAAGCCACAAAAACATCACAAACCACAACCTCCAAATCCCCTATCAATCATCATGACCTACACCTTCCTTCCATCAAAACTCATGTGAATAATCCACCATCATCCAAAATCTCAACTCCTAAATCTAATCATCATCAAACCTATAATCATGTTCCATTCACATACTCACAACAATCCCAATCACTTACCCCAAAATTATTATCTCCCACATCCCATCTTAATCCTTAATCCTTGTCATCTTCATCACCCCAATCCAATCCTATAGAATTTCTCCTAGATACTCCCACATCCCCTAATCCATCATCAAATTCAACCTCTAAACCTATTTCATCCCCTTCATCACCTAAACCTAATCCTCTCAAAACTATCTAATCCACCTTGACTTCTAAGTCCCACTCATCCCCTTCTATCCCTATTCCTAAACCATCTAATGAGGCTCCTACACGACCTTCATCTACTTCATCCCCGAAATTGACCAAATCCAATGTGGTACCTACACCACACCCATCTCCCAAATCTCATTCATCCCCAACATCACTCAAATCTAATGTGACCCCATATCACACCCATCCCCTTCATCTCAATCTACCCCATCCCCTTCATCTACATCTACTAATCTCAAATAGCCTAATCCTAAACCAAAGCCATCTACCTCAAAACCACATACTCCAACCAATTCAAAATCAACCAAATCTAATTCGACCTCTAAGCCCAAAACATCCACTTTGGCCCCTAGGCCTAACTTATCCCATTCATATTATAAACCACAACAATCCAATCCAAATCATAAGTCCAAATCAACTAGAATATCGCATCAACCACCTAATCCTGCACCATTACTTCCTACTCCATCCAAACCATTTAACCCACACCACTTAACTCCTTTAGGAGAATGCTTGACCACCATCTTCCATCGTATAAAAACCTTAAAAATAATTATCCATCGCACAATAAAATGATGTAATCCAAATCTTCCCAAACCATCTTGCTATCAAGAACATTATTATTGTGAATTCCATTGCACCCATGGACATTCGACCCATCATTGCATGCAATTTCGATCTTATATCCAAAATCTCATTAACCAAGGAATTCTTATCCTTGTACCTCTTTATCCACCACCTTTCCATCCCAATCCTATCCCTAACCATCATCCACCATCCAAATCCCACTTGACATCCAAACATCGTCACCATCCAAATCTCATTGTACATCCAAACATCCATCACCAACCAAAAACCAAAACAAATCTCATCCCCCATCCTTTGTTAAGTCCGACCTCTTAGCGGATGAAAAAATTACAACCCCTAGTCTCATGATGACCACATGAAATCATCTTCCCCATCCACTTCATATCCTATAGCCCAAAATATTTTCACTAATATGAAACATCACGGAAAAGGCTTAGGCATCCACGAATAAGGCATACACAAACCCATCTCCCTTCATCAAAATCCAGGTTTAGGCTTAGGTCATAAACCTAACACCATTAATGACCCTCTCACTACTCCACAATCCATTTTTACCCACTCCTCTCATTGATCCTAATATCCCCACCACTTAACCCAATCACAAATCATTTAATCCCCTTACAAATACCAAACACCTAAAAATGGATTGAGCACATAATTGTCGCCTACGCATGGATGTTATTTCCTTCCCACCCATTCTCCTTCCATCCAAAATCCAAATCCCTTTACATCTAATCCATTCTTATCATCATATCCATTCATATCCTCTATCAATCCATTCATTTGAACACTTGATCAAATTTCTCACACATGTTGTAAGATAATAGTACCTACTATAATCGTGTAACCTTGGTCTATCATTACCTCCAACATCCAAACACAATTGTCCTCCTAGAGATCCACACACTTTAACACACTTAATCAACTTATGGTGAAGACCCTTGGGTGTATCTTTTGACACTCTAGCCAATGTCATCACTACACTCATTTCCATCCCCCATCAAGCCACTAGTGATTCTTAACCCCTTAAGAGTTCTCAAGAGAGTGGAACCTCTTTATGCAAAAAAAATAAAAAATAAAAAAGCAAAAATCATATCAAAATTAAAAATATCAAATAAAATCCACCTCAAGACTCTCTTTAGGGGTGTTTCTAGCAACTCTATCGGGGCTATGGACGTCTATTTGGCAGTAGAGAAATGTTGTGACAAGAATCAGATGTATCTTCGTCGGGGATATGGATGCCTAGATGGTAGCGGAGAAATGCACGAATTAACCTTCCATTCACCTTCCATCAACCTACTTGACTTAATCACTCCCTATACATTGGCTAGTTTGTCTTCACATACTACCCATTAAGTCTTCACCTCAAGTGGTAATTAACCATCACAATCACACACACTTTGATCTCGTAGAGACATAGGGCTCACATGTTGCCAGGTATTGTTTAGACCTTGGTCACACTTTTGTTTTAGTCCCACTCTTTCCTTACAACATGTGCCATTAGGCTCATCTTTTGTTCATCATGATGTCATTTTCCTTCCATCCATCACATCCACATCATTTTTCCCTTAGGATTGAACATCTATGGGTAGACAATGATCCTTTCCTTTTCATCCAATTCTCCTCATGTCCCTTTTCAACTGTCATTATCTTGACTAGGGAAACCTTACTACCATCCACTAGGGGCATCATCTATTTTATATACTTCTCACTTCATCCCTACCCTACACCTGGGGGAAAATAAAATTCAATCATCCATTCACACAAGCCATCCTACTTTACACTTGGGGCACACCACATCTATCCCTCAATCCATACCTCCTATACTTGGGGGCATATCTTATCATCTTCCAACTTGTCTTGTACCACATCCATCAGCCTTTCTATTTCCCATCCCACATCCCAACCAATCTTAATCTATCAACTAATCCTTATCCTATCCAACCTATCCAATTTCCCTCAATCCTTCCCTTTCATCCTACCCAAACACACTTTAGAACTTATAGGAGAAAGTCGCATCCCACCTTACATCCTTTCCCATCCCCTCCATGGGATATCATATCCTGAATCCTTTCATCTTACCTATCCCCAACTATTCCCCCCTTCAAAAATCCTAAAGAAAAATCATCTACGCATCCAAAATCCAAAATCCAATAATCTAAACATCCAAAATCTAAAATTAAAAAAATTAAAACAAAACCAAAATGTAAAAAATGTAATGTGCATGTTTTGCTTGTGTGTGTTTTTTCTCTTTGTCTGCATTTACATTGAGGATGATGATATGAGGCCCCTTTTATTTCTTTTTATTTTACAGATCTAATGATATGAGGACCATATTTTTTATTAATCATTTTGATAATATGATAACCCTATTTTTACATTAATCTTTCTAATGATATGAGGACAAGCACATTTGGCAATTCCATCATCATGGCCTTTATACCTTGATGCATTTTTCTATGTGTCACATCCGTAACATCATTAATGATGATAACAAAGGCACTTTATGGTAACACACCCCTTATATCATCATGTTTTATCCTTATCATCATCCAACTATCTAACCTCATCCTCCCCCATCCAATCAACCATTTATCAATCAATCCAAATCTACATTCAAATTTTATCATCTCACATCCAACATCCAAAATCCTCACCCCTTGGTTTGGGGTATCTTCGATCCAAAAACCAATCCTCATTCTCTCATCCAAACATCCTCAATCATCTAATCCTCCAAATCAAATCAATCCTCAAATATCACATCATCAAATCCAACATCCTCAAATATTTAAATCCTACCCCCTAGACTAGGGCATCTCAACAACTAACATCTTCAAATCCAACATCCTCAAAATCTAACATCTTCAAATCCAACATCATCAAATCCAACATCCTTTAATCCTAAATCCTAAATCTTCACCCTTGTCATACATCGTTGACTGGGACATCCTCTAATCCAAAACCAAAATTCTCACCCTTGTCATACATCATTAACTGGGGCATCCAAAATCCAAAATCCAATATTGCCTAATCCTATAATCTTCTACTCTTCTCATCCTCTCTCCTAAATCCTAAATCTTCTAATCCTCAAAATCCTCTATCATCTCATCCTCTAAATCCTCAATCTTCTCAAATAACTTGGGTCTCTCCTCTTTTCAAGCGGTTACCCGAATTGTTCCCTTCCCCCTAACTTTGTTGAGGGGGCATCATATCACTATCCTAATATCTTCTCTTCTTTGAACGGTCGTTGCTCCGCAATAACACTTCAAAGAGGGGGAAAATGCGATATCTAAAACGCCGACATGATTAATTACGATTAATCATCCGTATAATAATTAATCACAAGATTAATTATTATTATTAATCCATTTTATCATATTTACCCTTTATCATTATTTATCCCAACATTCCATTATTAATCCTTTTTATTCATCCAATATCCCATTTTCATCATTAATCACTTTTATTTCATTATTTCATCATATTATCCTATATAATCCCTATTAATAATTTCTAGGAATTTAATATTCCTATATCTACCTACCCACCTACCCTACACATCCCTACACCTAGCCTTTCCATCAAATCACATCCCTAATCATATTTATTTAACCTAATCTAATCCTAATCTAATCACATCCTCACACCTCTAAATCTAGAGGCTTCTATTTCTAGAAGCCTCTCTAAATTTCCCTCTTTCATATTTAAAAATTAAAATATCTCCCTCCCTCCATTGAATTAAAAATTCAATGGAGGCTTCTTCTAAATTCTAGAATAATCCAATTCTAGATCTTTCTATCCTCACATGCATCCTCCACCCTTGATCCAAATCCAACATGGCTTCATCTTAGCCATTGAATCCTCCACCCACAAACTATAAATTGAGCTCTCCTCCTCCATGAGATCTAGCTTGGAACAAGTCACAAATCCATAACATAGCTCTACTATTTTGTTCACCCAATCATCCATTCTATCATTCATTCATTCTATCATTCATTCAATCATTTCATCTACAATTAATAAATCTTCATCAATCAGGCAATTATCCAATACAAGAAAAGGGGAGGTGTTGCCCAAGTGTCTCCAAAATCTGAAGCAATCCAAGAATCATCAACAATCCAAGAGAAAATCCAAAGCATCAAAGGAGGATCTTGGAATATTTTAGGTAAGTGTAAGTATTATATTCTCTTTCTTTTCCATATATTTCTCTATCTCGAGGTTTTGTTAGAGAAGATTATTTTAGGAAAGCAATTTCGTTGTTTTCTCACATTTTCACTCACTAATATATTCTTGCATTACAATGTTAATTGGAGAATCTTGCACCTTACGAGAGAAATAAGACTTAGTAAACACTCCCAAGTCTTTACCAAGATGTTATCGCATGGGGCTACAATGAGGTGTAAATGTTTGATCCCTTCATCTTGATGCACACCATCCCATTAAATCCTAGTGTGAAACCATTCCGCCATAGGTAAAGGCCCGTCAATCCCTTTCTCGATCCTCTCATATTGAAGGAATTGGAAAATTTATTGAATGAGAATATCATCTTTCTAATTAATCAATCTACTTGGGTCGTGAAGCTTGTTCTGTTTGTAAAAAGAGTGGAGAAATTCACCTTTGTGTGGATTATGTAATTTAAATAAGGAATTCGAAAATGATAACTACCCATTGTTGTCTCTTGATGAGGTATTGCAAAATGTGAATGGTGTGTAAATGATGTCTTTCCTTGATGGGTACTCATGAGATAATTATTTCATTGTACACAAAGAAGATGGGATCAAAATGACCTTCACCACTAAATGGGAAACATTTACTTACCAAAGAATTCCATTTTTCCTTATCAACACCGCGCAAATTTTCAACGCATTGTGGACATTATTTTCAAATAAATTATCATAAAATGTATCATTGTCTACATGGATGACCTCATGGTCTTCTCAAGCAGTGTCAAACCATTTGAAATATTTACACGTAGTTCTCTAATGATGTTGTGAATATTGTTTCTCCTTAATCTAAAATAGTACATCTTTGAGGTCACCACGGGTAAATTGTTAGGGAACATCATTTCTAAGAAGGAATACCCATAGATCCTAAGAGGACTGAATCCATAAAGAATATCCCCTTCCCCATAATAAAAAAATAAATGAAATCTTACTTCAAAATATAAACTTTGTGATAAATATTATCTCAAGATTTGCTAACATATTCATCCCATTGAGTGAAATTCTAAATTTAAATGGAAAGAAGAAGCGTGCACCACATTTATAGAAATCAAAGAACCAATTAGATGGGATCCCATTTTATGTAGCCCAGATTATGTGAACTTATTCTTCATTTATGCCTTGATTTTTGAGAACTCTTGTGTACCTTTCAGTAAACACAAAATCATGTGCATGTTATTATTTTACTATACATCCAAGTATGTTGTTTTATATATAGATCTTGCTTAAGAAAATTATTCACTGGTGACACACTGCCTAGTCCGTCTTCTTGATTGGAGTGTCTCTATTTTTTTTATCTCTCACCTCTCTCACTTCTGTACCCACTCTTGGTCATGTCACGAGGATTCCCGTCCATCGGTATTCTCACATTCGTCATTCATTGTCTTAAGATACTAGCACCTAGGCGCTCTTGTTCTCTTTGTTTTTGCTCACATTTTTGACATTTGTGGTCAGCCTTTTCGGTTTTCTTACTCCTATCTCGAGGTCGTAGTTGGTATATTATGTAATAAGTGTTTAAATTCAAGCAAGATATCCATATATAAACACAACATACATACCATTATAGTGGCGAAAATTTCTATCAAGGGTTATCTATCTATATACTCAAGGGGACTGCATTTTGGGCTTATTATTCTACATACACACTGCATAGGAAGAGAAAGTTCATTTTTCCATCCACACATTTGCATTCTATCTAGCTATAACCTATTATCTTGGCATCACCTAGGTGCATGGGAAACCTAGGAGAAATATTAAACATACAAGAACATAAAACTAAATTGGGTATGATATGTAGTGTAACGCTCAGTCGTAAGTTCACTTTGTTAAAAGCCGAGGATAGTTTGACCCCCATATTGCATATTTATTTTTAGGATTTGACGTAGTTTGATGGTTTTGTAGGAGATTACTTGTGTTGTATATTTGTAGGTACCTCGGTGATCCAAGTGTGACATACAGGTGATCATCAATGAACAAGTGTAAAACCTAGCGACGCTGAAGCAATAAGATTTTGATATCTTTTACGGACTGCGGTGTCCAGAGAGGTCTCGACACCCCAAGCATCCTCACCCATACCCAAGTGCCCTAGTCCTAACATTCCCGACACTTCTGCAATTTTTTGGGTATGGTTACGACACTCTAAGTTATTGTTTTATCAGTTCATCTAGTTCGGATACACTTCGAGATAAGTGAAATCAAGATAAGTGCTCTATCTCTCTCATTTTCTTTCATAGTTACATCTATAAAAATTGTTTAGCATTTGTATCTTATTGTATATCATTATAGCAGTTTCTAAACTCAAATTTTAATAAAATATTCAGATTTTATTGAATCATTTTGGTGAACCCATATAGTAGAACTCTCTTCCCTAGAATTCACAAAACCCTAATGGTAAAAGTAGCTCTTCTTCTCCTAGGAAAGTTATGCATCATGAGAGTGTTAACCCTATTTATGATGAGGTTTTAGACGTTGAACTTAACAATCTCTATTTCAATCCTCGCGTTGATGATAATACTTAAAGAATACTTCTAGATAATGAATGAAAAATTCCTACTATTTTCTCTCATTCTTCTTGCAACATTGTTTCCAAAGAAAAAAATTCTAGTTGTACTCCTTGTTATTCTATATGCACTAGGACTACTCCACCTTCTTCTATTTCTGCTGAAACTCTTGATGATGCTATTATCGATTATATGCTTGGTCGTGATTGTGGTAATATAGAAAAAAAAATAGGATGGAAATGTACATGATGTTAATTCTTATACTAGTTAGGATGATTGTAAAGTTGTATTTCATACTTCTTCCATTTCTGAAAATGCTTCTAATGATTGTAAAGATACATCTCATGATATTTCTTCTCCTACTTCATTATATGTTGATGATACACTTGATGAGCTACTTATGTGTGAAACGGTGTCTAATATCGATAATATTTTTAGCATGAACATGTTAGTAATGATTCTATTTCTCTTAAGACTGCTAAATGTGAATTTTCCACTCCACTTTCATCTACTTCGAGGTTTCTTCTGATGGCATTCATGATGATTCTTCCATTCCTACTAGCTCACCTATTATGCTTTCTTTTGATATTTCATGTTCATCTCCACCTCTTTCTTCTTCTTCCTCTCTCAATGACACTCATGTTGATTCTTCTATTCCTCCTAGCATACCTCCTCTTATTTCTTCTACATCTACATCTAGTGTGCCCATAACATCTTCATCTTTTGCTTCTTCTTCTCACATTCCTATGATCACTCATAATGGAAAGCTTCAACCTCTCAATGTGCCTCTTACATCTTCTATGGTTCCTCCACATGACATTTTATCACTCATGCATGTTGTTGGTCAGTTGCAATCTCAATTTCAATCTCTCACTCTTGAAAGCAAAGCCTACTATGCTTCTATCAATAATAATTATCTTCATGGAAATCCTATTGCAAAGAAAATTCACAATTTAGCATTTCCTAAGGATTTCATCATGCCTACATTTTAATGTTTTGATGACACTAACAATCCATATCTACATCTTAAACATTTCTATCTAGTTATGACTTCTTACTCGAATCATCGATTATTGTTAAAAGCCTTCCATCATAGTCTTGTTGATTAAGTTATACACCCATTTACCTTTTGGATCTATAAGTACATTTTTTGAAATGGAACATGCTTTTCTTTGACGATTTATGCTCAACAATGGTCCTCGTGTCACACATGATCATTTACCTAACTTGCATAAGGGTAAAACATAAAATATTCAAGACTACATCTTACACTTCAATGCTTGCATGCATTAGCTAGTATTTCAGCCTATTGATCTAGAAAAGAAATTCATCTTTTGGCATGGATTGAATCTTTCTCTAAAATAACAATTGCAATACAACACAGTGAATAATTTATGCTCTTATGATATAAGGTTATCGATATAGAACAAGATCTAATTGCTACACATGTTATAGATCCTCCTTCTACTTCTACATTATATTCTGGTTATTCTCCACTTCCATCTTTCAAGCATCCTCCAAGGTCTCCATCTCCTCCACCTAACTCTTTTCTATCTCCTACTCGGGAGCCATTACATTTCTTGCATTTTGCTAGGCCTCATGATGTGTTGTGTGCTTTGCTTGATAAGTGCTTACTCTACTTTGCTTCTAATCAACATCATCCTCCATATCGCTAGAATCATCAATGCGATTGTCCCTATTACAATCATCACCGCATTAATGGCCATTGTGATGATGATTGTTGTGTACTTCATGAAAAATGGCAACAATTGGAAGACGAGGGTGTCATTTCATTTGTCTCTCGCTCCATGAGCGATCTATTTCTCCAATTTTGCGTAAACATGCTTCTAATCCATTTCATTTATCTCCTCTCGCATGCTTCAAAGGTCGTTATTAGTCCACAACCTAAGGTCATCATTCATACATGACCTCCACCTCACTCATCCACCACTACATCATCTCATCCGTCAGATAAAGGTTTTGTTTCACATTGGATTCCTAAGCCATCAACATATGTGCTTCCTATCGATACATCTCCCATCATTGGCATAGTCTCATCTAAAATTCAGTTTGGATTATACATTCATGTTGCTACCGCTTCACATGTTTCCACCACTCTGCATCTCCCTATACATCTTTGGTAGGTGATTTTTCTCACCTCAATGACCAATGATGCACTCATGTTCTTACGGTTCTTACATGACTATTGAGGGATCTATTACAGCAAGAACCCTACTCTATATTTATGCTACACGCTTCATTGATCTATCTATCTAGTGTACACTATCAAATCATTTCTTGATGACACACTCTTGTTTTATGGTTCATTCTTGATTGTTGAGGGGTCTTATATAAATGAACCTCATTACACACATGTTGGGGGCATCACTCTTCTTCCCCTCTCCATCATACTTACAAGTGATTACATACATTCTTACCATAATTTTAATCACATTGTTATCTCACATTTTTCATCTCATACATCAAACTATTTCCATTTATCTTGTCATCATCCATACAATCATTTTAGAAAACAAACATTTACATAACAAACGATAATCATTGCATCACAAGACACAATATACCAATCATCCATATATATATATATATATATATATATATATATATATATATATATATATAATCAAATATCATAGTTACAAAATATCATCATTGGGGGAAAGCCCCATATATCGCTATATCTATCATACATCATCATCACTATCACTATATATAACTACGGGAGCTCTAGAACTAGATGCTTCACCGCTCAATCTACGCCACTGTTCACAACCCCTAGATCTCTCCATTTGTCTACATAATAGTGCCAACTCGACCGACTACTCCACAAACTGGCCCTGTAGCTCTACATACTTCGTGAACACATCTTATGTTAGGGCTCCTCCACCTGTAGTCTCCCTCTATTGTTGATTCTCTGCTCCCGCCTTGTCGTGCTCACTCAAAAATACAATACATGTGGCCACTGCTATCTCCACTGGCTCGAATATGTGGGAATGCTCACCCGTAATGGCATCTACTCGCTCCAACATCCCACCTCCCACGAGTACATTAGTAGGTACATTCCATATCAATGTGTGGATAAATGTGTCAATGATCAATGACCAATAAACATCCCATGTAACCATACAAAGATAGCATTAGTTACTACACATGATGACCATAATCAATTAACTAAGTGACAATCAACAACTACCAATAAATAATACTCATATTCTATTATTGGTGTTGCTATACCATTACCATCGTGGGCATGTGCCCACCCCTCTACTCCTTCAACTAGTGGTACACCTACCACATCTACAACAACTGGAAACAATAGCACCCATCGATGTGTTTCCCACCATGTACTATAGAGCTCAAGACATCCCGCGTCATCCACATGTATTGACTCTATTGCCGCATCCACCTCATCTCGCACTTAGGGGAACTAGTTGTGCTCATGTAGGTCCTGGTCTCGTTCCCTCGCCTCCTCGGCACTCACGTCGCCGACACCCATACATATGGCTCTAGGGGTACATCTTTAGCATTACCGAACCGACGTGATACATGTTCTACCTAAAATAGCTCACCACTCCAAGAAACTGATCCTCCAACCACATGGTACGATGGATACATCATAGCTCTACAATGTCCTTAGGTTACCCTCCACAAGCTTCGTATGGCCTCCATATAATGGCCCCTGGCCCCATACAATCCAACACACTCTATAAGTAGTAGTAGTATCCAATCTCTTACTTAGCGTACTAGTTCATATCGCTTCAAATATCTCAGGCATAGCCCACTATGTGACCTCGGTATTGTAATGTGCTCATAAGCCCATACATATAATAATGTGGTGGCTCCAATTCCACCCCCATGGGCCTCATGCGTGAAATTGTATAAGTCCCTTTACAGTGCATTAATACACATCACACCCATACATACCTTGTGTCATCATCCTCTATATGCTAATAGATATCATGCATCTTATATAAGATGCTCACACCTCCATCTTCCACTACCACTGATGAAGTAATCACAACTGCAATGAACTTCTGCAACCGCGGAACACTTGATATCAATATGGCATCCAAGCTAATGTGGATCTAGGTCTATACCCATGTCCCTGTAAAATACCATCTAGTTGCTCTCATCTGCCTCTAAGCATCCTCTACTGCCATCACCTAGACTCTCTCACCAACCACAAGAAATCACAATATGTAATATACATCCTCCAAGGTCACGGTCATATCCCTGGTAGGCAAGTAAAAACTACACATATCTGTGCACTAATGTTATGGGGTATCTCCCCTAAGCTAGTTATATGCAGCAAGCCAATATAATTTAGTATATCTCACTCGCTCTGTAGTCCTAATCCCAAATATGTACCCAAGTGTCATCCTCCACGGACTCCCTCGAATGGATATCCCTATGCGAAACATAAAACAACAAAAAAACATGACTTTAGCACTGTTATCCTGTAAAATTGATGAGGGCAATTTTGCAGGTAACCATACCAAAATTTTGTTTTGGTTCCCCGCCGAGGTCCCTTAGCATTTGGAATGGCATAAAATCCCTTTTCGGAGAATCTAGTTTTTCGAACTTAGTCATTTTGGTCCTTTTTTGGTCAAGGCAGCATTTTATTCATGCAACATCAAATGAATTTGTGCCCCCTTCTATTCCTTTGGTGCATCCTTTGAGTGTCGACATTCCAAATGTTGCACCTTCCCATGATGTGCCCTTCAAGCTTGCACCGAGGCGCATGCGCCACCTTGTCGACATTAAAATTGTTGCACCCTTGAATGGTGCGCCAAAGCGCTAAAAAGGCAATGTCGATAGTCCCGAATCCGTGCCAATGGCGCAAATATTTTCATGTCATCACCTGTTTTGGTGCGCCTTACAAAAAAATTTGCTTTCACATTTATGGCACCTTTTGCTATAAATAGGCGCATCCGACCTGTCATTTTCACGATTGAAAAACGTGAAAAAATTTATTCCTCTACACCGCCAAGATCTGTGTGTCACTTATCGTCATATTCGTGGACCCCACGCCATTTCTTCCAGCTTATATATATCACTGGTAAGTGGTCCTTTCTCTTCTTGTGTTGTTTGTGGGATTTTTGTATTTTTTTAGAGGTTTTTGTTAAAAACCAAGAAAATGAACCTAAGAAGCTTCCCCAAACCTGGTTTTACCCTCCTTCCAGATCTACTAACCTGGAAGGCCTTGCTTCCGAATGGTCCTTCACCCTCTTTGCTCTGTTCCCCTCACTATCCAAATCTATGTTAAAGGAAGCCAAAATCCAAAAAGCCAATCAAGAGAGAGAAAATCTAAAGTTATTACAATCCAAAGCCACGGCTTTCTCTTTGGCGCAAACAAAATTGTTGCACAAAACACAGTCGCGCCAAAGGGGTGCACTGTCCCCACTTGAAACATACATATTTCTGCGCCTTATAAAAATTCTCATAACCCTAACATCGGCGCAAGCACAAAACCACCTGCACCTTCATTTGAATGTCATGCAGACTCTTCCCGCACCGCACCAAAAGCCAAAACACTGCGCACATTACCTCAATGATGCATCCTTTAAATCTGCGCCCTTTGGCGCATCATAATGTTTTGCAACATGTATCATATCTACGCCAATGGTGCATTCTTGTAGCCTTGCAACACCAAAATAATCTACACCTTTTTCAAAACCCTTCATATGGCGCAGGCACACATCCTTTGACATCAACATTGAATGTTGTGTGTAGTATTTCTGCACCCTACGCCCCTTTGCATTGTTTTCTTCCATGCAACACTCTCCAGTAGTGCGCCTTGCTTTTCCGAATTCTACACTTACAACAGAGTTGCACCTTGTGCCTAGAGACTTGTAAATTGATAAGTTTTCATTTTGTAAAGATTTGATGGACGATTTAATGACCTAACATGACTCTTCCGCAATGGACTTCCTCCTTACGATCAGAAATTTAACTCGATATACACACATGTCTTCATCGAGTAAAAAGCCAACCAAGTCAAAGGGTAAAGCCAAACTCATAGAAGAAGAAATGAAGTACAAATACCAAAGGGTCAGGATGCCCGAGTCCCTTGTAGAGTGTGACTTGGACATCAGGGATTCAGAACTTGGTCAAATTGATATGGAGGATTTTTGGGTCAGAACCAGGATGGTCACAAGTAGTCCGTGGATGGAAAAATTGGTCGAAGTGGTTTACATTTCACTGGGGAATTCCCGTGAGCGCAGTAAACAATGAATTCATGATGGTGGTGGCCCACTGCTACAATAAGGACACAAGATGTGTCGAGAATGAGAAGGGTGAGGTAATAATCAACCTCACTTCCTGACACTTTGAGATCATGTTGGGTATCCCCACCACCGCACTTTGTGGCAATAAGCCAAGAAGACTGCATAAAAGCATGGGATGAAAATGAGGACAAATGCATGCAGCTTATGAACGAAGTGTATCTGAAGAACAAGAAGGTAATAACCAGGTGGCCGCAAGTTATTCACCACAATGACTTCTCAGAAGAGATGAGCGACACCATAACCTTCATGAGTAGGGTATTTACGATTCTTGATGCCCATTATTTTCACAAATGGATTCTCGATATCTGGAGACAATGAGCAAAAACATTCCCGATCAACGTTTTGAATGGGCAGAGATCATCAGCAGCACTATCTCTCGAGCAACTTCAACAACTCTCAACAACAGGAGGTTCTACATGAACTCCTACATGGTATATGTTGTTGCCTCAGAAAGAGACTATCTAGCACTGAGTCGATGCGGGGTGTGGCCCCAAGTAAAAATATATGAGTATTATCTAGAGTTGAGACTGGAAAACAACATCCCTCAATTCAGCAAAATCAACGATGCCTTCTTCTATGGCATCATCTACCTATTGAGGCCCAATATGACTCACGGTCAGACAACCAAGAGCGTGGTGACTACCACAAAGAAGTGGGGGTGTTATTTACGCAATTCCCCACTTTCACTTATCTCAGAGCCGCCAACTTCTTGGGGGAGCCCACCAAGTTACCGAGGTATGCGGGACCGAAGTTGATCCTATTGGAGCTATCTAGGCAGCTTATCACATACCACGAGAAGTTCCTGAAAAGAAAGAAGGGCGGAACTCCATTCCCCCTCACAGTGGGTAGGTACACCTGCACTTCTCACACCAAAGCCCGGGAAATGTTTGCGGAGCTGGAATTTCTCAACTTGAAACACAATTTCCCAGCAAGGCCAACCTTCGATCCTCGCAATTGCCTTCCAAGGGAAAAGCTCGATCTAATCCATGTCCCACAGATCGAAGATATCTATATCGATCTGTATCACGAGGTCGAGCTCAGAAGAAAGGATCACTCCCACCTGGCCCTAGCAGAAATCATCCAATATGGTGTGGCCATTGTCCCGAAAGGTTTCCAAATGACTGATCAAGAAGTTGATTAGGTCTATCTAGATACGAATCGGGACAATTGGTCGTTTGTTGAGATTGATAGAACAAAGGCACCTCAAACCATTGAGGAAAGAGTTAAAGGCACGCTGTAGCGCTCAGAGCATTGGTGCAAGAAGAATGGCCTCATCTACCTTGGGGTAGACTTCACCATGTCTCCTTTGGGCGATGCACCTGCCAAGCCAAAGCACTTACCAAAGGGCAAAGGCAAAGACAAAGAGGGAGAATCAAGCACTACTCAGAGCAAGCTTCTGAGAGTCCTCCGTCCGCCACCCAGAGCAGTAGTAGTAAGCCCGGTCTCCCGTAAAAGAAGAGGCAAGTGAAGTGTTCCAATGGGCACATCCACTCAGGATGTTACCACTATTGTAACCAGTGAAGTTCCCACCATCCCATCTTCCGCTCCTCCTTCCCCTCCTCACGTCACTCAAGCAACCACTCCTTTGGTTGTGTCTTCTCCTCTCGTCTTCTACTGTTCCCCCTTCCTCTTCCTCCATCTTCTCTTCCCTCACGATTTGTCCCCTAACATTTCTTCTCTCATCTCTCAAATCCCTTCCACCCCCATGGTTTCCTCTCCTACAGTAACTCCTATCCCTGTGAGCGTTGGAGATTTGCTTCTTTAACAATGCCACCACCAAGCATCTCGACACATTTCCCTGAGTTCACTATAGTTGCTCCTTCTTCTTGCCTCTGTTCCCTCTTCTCCCTCTGGTCACACTCCCTTAAGTCCATAATGGATCTCCAAGCACCTAAGCCAGCATAAGAGGAAAGTCCCCATTGCACCTATGGACTTCTCTCGTCATCCCAACAAAAGGAGCTAAGAAGCAAAATCCAATAACCCACTTCTCTTAGAGCGCTTCAAGTGAAAGGGTAATGGAGATCGCATACCCCGATCCCACAAAAGATAAAAAGGATCTGTCTCCTACAGATTATACAGTGACACAGGTCACGATGGGAACATCCTCGGAAAGCCTACAGGGAGAGGCCCTATCTGCAGTGGATGCCCTTTGCAAAAAGCTTCAGGAAGAAAAGGAAGAGAAGAGGATACTGAAGGAATAGAACAGACATCTTCTCCAAGCCCTACAGAAAATGGGCAGTGCACCTCCCGTAACATGCCATTGAAACTCCCGAAGCCCTTAGTCAGGAAAAGATCAATGAGTATGCCAAGATTGGCGAGCAAGGTATGGAAGTATCCGCCTGGAGAGACCAGATCCTCAAGGATAGTGAGGAAGTAATTGTTGTATATTTTCCTCTCTCGCCCAATGCCAGGCAAATCGCGGGCGGAGGAGTCGGGCGAAGGCGGTGGAAAAGTGTGGCGAGAATCCCGACAAAGAAAGGAAAACATGTTGCAGGGGCCGCAAAACCCGACGCACCAGGGCAAAACGCGGGTTCGGGAAGCGGGAAATCATGACGCTGGAACATGTCGCGAAGGCCGAAAAAACCGACGCGAATGCAAACGCGGGTTTACAAGTCGGGCGAACAGCAAAAGAAAACATGTCGGGGTTTCTTCCAAACCCGACAAAGGAGAAATGTGTCGGGGGGTCTCAAAACCCGACGCACCTAGCAAATCGGGTTTTCGGGTCGGAAACGCATGATGAAAGAGCATGTCGGGAGCCCACCAAAACCCGACACCAAAGGACATGCCGGAAGGGTTAAAAAATCCGACGCACAAGGAAATCGGGTTTCCGGGGCGGGAAAACAAGTCGGGTTCGCATGGTCAAAAAAGCATGTCGGGAGCTCTAAAGAACCCGACACAAGAAAATATGTTTTCGGGTCGCCAAAACCCGACGCAAAAGCAAATCGGGAAAACACGTCGGAAGAGCATGAAAAGGAAGCATGTCGAGCCAGTTTCCAAGCCCGATGCAAATGCACGAGGGAGTTCCGAACCCGACAGGCGTTGGGGATCTCATCTGCCACCATGGTTGTTGAAGAATTGAATGCGCTTTGAGGTGGTCAGGGCAGCTCAATTCCTCTCTTCTCCCTCTCTTTTCCTCCATATAAAATGTAAGGAGGGGGTTGTTTTTAAAAGGTTGAACATTTTTGTTTTGTGCCTCCTCCCTTCTTCTCTTTGGCAGGTGGAGTTGTGGAGCTCAAACCTCCCATTTGAAACTGTAATGCACCCTTTGCCTCTCGGGCATTTTTTTAGCAATGTATTGATCAACCTTCTGAGCAAATAAATACATGATCGTGGATGTTTCTCAACCTCTATGTGTTTCATTTTGCATCCTCCCGATCTTTCACCGTGAATATGTTTATCTCAGTGCATGATATTGCATTGCATTTCGTGGTCTCGTGTTTAATTGGCAAAACATATGTTCTTCATTCCTGCATCACCTCCTTAGCTTAGGTTTATTTTTATGCATTTCTCTCTCCCTGTCTCCTTGGTAGTTAGATTAGGTTTTTGGGGTAAACCTCTGCGTTTTATTGGTGCATCTGAACAGAGGAATAGGAGCCGGCCTTCATCCGGAGAGCTTTTCCGATTTCGCAAGGTCCCACACTTGGGAAAAGCTCCATGTTGTGCAATCGCACTGGGAGTCTCAAACGATCGCGTTGCGGAGTCCCAGGGGTGCTGTGATTCGACACCAACAGTTTTGGCACGCCCGGTGGGACCAAGAGGTCATTCCAGCAAAATTTGAAGGAGTTTTCATGAAATTTGCACAAAATTTGCAAGTTTTTACAAATTTCGATTTTGCACCTCCTAGCCTGAACCCCGAAATCAATTTTCAAGGGCTTAACTTGCTCAAAACGAGTCAAAATTTCACCAGTTGGTAGATCCGACTGTAATCTTCAAAAGGGTATTCTTAGTTTTTTGAGATTTTGACTTTCAAAATTTCGGGTATTTAGTGATTTCGGGATTTCGGGATCCGAGAGCATCAAAGCAGAAGCAGTAGTGTTTCGGGTTTCGGGGGATGCATTGCATGGTCCTACCCCCGACAGCAGTGATTTCGGGATTTCGGGATCCGAAAACATCAAAACAGCCTTTCGGGTTTTGAGGGATGTCGGACATGTTCCAAGTTCCGACACATAGCAATTCGGGTTTTGTGAGTTGCATCGCGTGACCTGAGTTCCGACTGTGCTTTTCGGGAATCTGCAGCTGCACAGCAGGGTCTAAATTCCGAATTGAAGTCTGTCTCCTCTGGGTCCTTCAAGGTTTTAAACTCCATTTTTAATATTGTCAAGTTTGGTGTGTAACTTGGCAAAATCCAGCCTTTTAGAGGCTTGTTCTCCAACACATCTGGCGACTCCGAAGGGATTGAATTCAGCGGTGTAGCAGCACAAGTTGCCCAGGCACATGAGAAGGATTCGGACAAGGTCTTATACTCGAGAAGAAGGGTTATTCGTCCATCTACAACTTTCACCAGGTTGGGGAAGGAGAGGAAGAAGATCACAAAGATCGCCATCTCCACCTAACAGAACTTTATCTACACCTCCACCTGGTAGGCCTTTTCTTGCATCAACCAGGGTTCTTAGGCCAATCATAATGGCGCATCTACCACCGAATCCCTTTGTCAATTTCACGGGTAGTAGTCCACTTGCCCTAAATGCTCAGAATCAAATTCCAGTTGCAGCACTAAAGAATATCCCCTACTTCACGGGTGAGAATCATACTACTCCTATTGATCACATCCAGGATATTGCTAATGTATGTGCAATCCACGAAATAAATCAAATGGATGTTGCAGTCAAGCTGTTAGCTTCATCTTTCAAAGGCAAGGCCTTACAATGGTTTAGGAGCCTAACAGCAGGGTCTATTACAAATTGGAACCAACTTTGTTCAGCTCTTTGCAGCCAGTTTGGGGAAAGGGCAGATAATTTGTCTTTGTTGGAACAGCTGACAACAATTAAAAGGGCTCCTAACGAGCAAATGGCAGATTTTAACTTCAGGTTCCAACGGACATGGGACAGAATTCCAATAGCTGTTAGACCAACAGCCGAAGGAGCATTCCTTTATTTTTTAAAGGCCATAAATTCAGACATAGCCATGATGATCCAATCAATGGGAGGGACAACGCTGCCAGGAGCCTATGACACAGCGATCAGAGCAGAGAACTGTTTGATCCAAGCTGGTAAGCTCGCACCAAGGCCGCCAATGCCTCTCTATCCAGATATGGGAAATCCGACAACCAGTCAAGCACCAGAGTTGAATCCCATTCCAACTCCTAGAAATCAAAGCAATAGTGAGGCATCCACACCTTCAAATACTTCAAAGGAATTGCAGGAGGTTATGAAACAGCTGCAGAACCTTGGAAATGAGCTAGTGACTATCAAAAGACAGCAAGCTCAAAGTACTAGGCCGTATCAGCCTCAAGCGCAGTACCAGGCTAGGCCCCCGTACCAACAAAATAGACCACCACCACCTCAGGCTGCAAACCAAAGCCAAGGACAACCTCAGGCTGCCAGGCCATTTCGACCGTATGATCCAAATGCAACGACATCCTCAAGAGCCTTGGTTCCAACACAAAATAACATGGCACAGGAGTACAACTGGTGTTACCCTTGCAATCTACCTCACGATCAGTCAGCATGTTTCAATGGTGCACTGAATCAGGCCTTGATGGTGCAAACCATTGGTGTGCCTCAAGAACCAAGCCAAGAAGGGAATCAGCAGCAAGAAACACAACAAGAGAGACCTCCAACAGAAACCACATTGGCAAATTGGCAAACGGAAGACTTCTGTGGAGTTAACCAACAACCTTTTCAAGGCGTGGCTACCAAAACACGGTCATTGAAGAGAATCATGGAAGAGGGACAACCGTGTAATCCAGTTGTTTCTCAGACCACTCCTACACAACAAGGGGTCGGTAGACCAAACACAACTCCAAATGTGCAAAATCAGCTTAAGGTACCTGTTGTAGCTTCAGAAAAGGTTGCACCAAGTAAGGGGCAGCAAAAAGACAGTTCATTCCCCTTCAACATCATCGATCAAATGAAGAAGACACATGTGAACATCTCCATGTGGGAATCACCGCGATCCTGTGGCAACGAGATTTATCAAGTCACCATGGCTAATTGGTCTCGCCACAAATGTATCAAACCAAGGACATGAGAAAGTTCTCACTAATGCAAAGGCAACATGATGGGGGCCGATAAACAAAAATTTAAAGCCTCCACTGCTTCTATGTGTCATTGGTTGTTGGAAACCACTTGGTACACAACCGCATGATATATTCGTGGGCAAGTAGTTCAAGATGCCAAGCAAATAGCGGATCAACTGGGTTTGAAGTATGAGCCGGGTCTTTGGGGAGTAGTGCAATAGATGGAACAAAGTAGTGGGAACTGTTGAGTCATCAGGGGGTTAAGCCTAACACTACATGCCTGTCCTAATGTTACAGTTATGCAAGATGTGTCTGTGATTGACCTCCCGCCACTCTTTGCGTTGTGCCTATCAAGAGACTTCACTGCAAAAATCGGTGGATATTTATCTGCAGATTGGTCACACATGATTTTTAGGACAAGGTATGGGGCCAAAGCAACAATCAGGTCAGAACCAATTGCCAACTTCCATATTGAGCCTCATGTACCAAGTCCTATTAATGCAAATTGCTCAGTTTTTTATCAGGAAAAGTATTCAAATGATCTAGAAACAGGTACTAAGGTCGAGGGAATTCCTGATTTAACTTTGGATGAATGGGCGAACAAGAGTCATGAATTTGACCCATACAAGGAAATTGAAGAATCTGAATTGGGCGTGTATTGTATACACGAAGAAAATTCACCCATTCCCAACATCATTCAGCCTGAACAAAAGGATGAAAACAAAGTTTGGCAACTATTTTTCGACGGTTCAAGAAGCAGACAAGGTGCTGGAGGTGGCGCAATGTTGATTTCACCACAAGACATCAAGTATTATTCAGCTTTTCGTTTCCAGTTTTCTTGTTCAAACAACACGGCTGAATACGAGGCATTGATTCATGGACTTCATTGGGCCAGAAGAAGGGGCATAAAAACTTGCAGGTGTTTGGAGATAGCGAGCTAATCGTCAACCAAGTTAGAGGACAACATGCTACGAAGAACGACTTGCTGAAGAGCTACAAGAATAGGGTATGGGACCTCATCGAGGATTTCGAAGCTTTCAACATTATGTCCATACCTAGGAAGAAAAATGAAGCCGCAGATAGGCTTGCAGCAGTTGGAGCAACTTTTGATGTGGTTGAAAACATCAGAAGGGAAAAAACGCAACCACATATTCACGTGATTGTGAGGCCAGCAGTTCTAGATAATAACACAAGCTGGCAGGTGTTTGAGAACGATCAACAGATCGTCAATTTCTTACAAGAAGAGGCTGAATTCTCGCCTAGGAATCGATAGACTAGAGCAGCAAGATGGAGATCAAGTAGTGCAATGCAACAAACAAGCTTCCTAAGGGTTTAGTAACATCGAGTCTATCTTCAACCCTAACGACTCGCCAAGTAAGGAAAAGGCTAACATACAAAGTCAAGAGAGAAGATTCACGGCCAATTCTAGTTGGAGAAGGCAAAACACTTCAAATTGGTAAAGTGGCCACTGAGCAGGAGAGAAATCAGATTTCATACAGCTTTGCCAAGAATTTCCAGATGTCTTCGCTTGGAGCTATGAAGACTTGAGAGGATTCGATCCGAAGCTGGCACAACATACCATAGAATTGGATCCAGATGCTAAGCCCATCAGCAAAAAGACCAGTCAACCCTCACATTGAGCCTCTGATGAAGAAAGAACTAAACAAGCTAATAGAGGCAAGCATTATATTCCCGATCAAGCACTCAAGCTGGGTTGCAAACTTGGTTCCGGTCAGGAAGAAGAGCGGAGAAATTAGGTTATGTGTGGACTTTCGAGACCTCAATAGGGCCTCTCTCAAAGACCATTACCCACTTCCTTCAATGGAACAAATATTGCAAGTAGTATCCGGTTCAGAGAGATTCTCTCTCCTAGATGGCTACTCAGGTTATAATCAGGTGACGGTGAAAGAAGATGACCAATTCAAGACGGCTTTCACCACCAAATGGGGAACCTATGCCTACAAGAAAATGCCATTTGGGCTATCAAATGCTGGAGCCACTTTCCAAAGGGCAATGGATATGGCATTTAGGGGGTTGATCAATAAAATAGTTCTGATATATCTTGACGACATCACTGTATTCTCAAAAAATGCAGTGGATCACCTCTGCCATTTGAGGCAAGTATTCCAGAGGTGTAGAAGATTTGGGGTATCTTTGAATCCCAAAAAATGTATATTTTTGGCTCACGAGGGAAAACTTCTAGGCCATATTGTTTCAAAGGAAGGGTCGATTTATCGACCCGTAAAGAGTTGAAGCAATTCGAGCATCGCCATTGCCAAGTCACAAGAAGGCTCTTTAAAGCTTCTTAGAAGGATCAATTTTGTCCGCAGGTTTGTTCCAAACTTTGCAGCTCTCGTGAAACCAATAACGCTGATGTTAAAAAAGAGCATGGCATTTAGGTGGACATCTGAAGGCAAGGCAAGTTTTGAGGCAATAAAAGAGGCTATATCTCAAGCTCCGACTCTCGTCAATCCAGACTTCTCCAAGGACTTCGTGCTATATGCCTTCGGTGGCGGAGACACAATTTCTGCAATCTTGGTACAGCAAAACAAAGAGGGATTAGAGCAACCAGTTGCTTTCTTCAGTCAAGGCTTGGAGGAGTACGAAACTAGGTACTCTTTCGTTGAAAAGCATGTCCTTGCAGTGATCAGGAGCTTAAAGAAATTCAAGCACCTAGTCTCGAACAACAAGATCCAATTGTTGGTCTCTCATGCGGGAGTCAAGGACTTCCTTCTAAATAAAGATCTTAATGAGAAGCGTGCGGGATGGATAACCCGTGTCATGGAATATGACATCGAGATCAAAGTCACTAAGCTAGTACGTGGAAAAGGACTATGTGAACAACTAGCTTTGAGTCAGAAGTCCGAAGCAGGTGATGAAAAGGAGACTGTCTTGGTACTACAGGATGGTCAGGAACAAGAAAATGAGGATGTGCCCACTCCTTGTTGGACTCAGAGTATGATACACTTCCTACGGACAGGACTATGCCCCCCAGGAATGAGCAAAGCAAAAAGGAGATACTTCAGATTACAAGCTATTCCTTATGTGCTTGTTAATGGTGTTCTGTTCAAGAAAGACATCAATGGAGTTTTATTGAGGTGCATTGGGACAGGTCAAATTGAGAGGGTGTTACGAGATTTTCACGATGGAGGTTCTGGAGGACATTTTGCCCCACGAGTAACGGCTCTCAAGATAATGAAGGCAGGATATTATTGGCCCACAGTGTTCAGTGACTGTTATACATGGATAAGAAAGTGTAAGAGATGTGCACTCTTCACAGGCAAAGAAAGACTAGCAGCACTTCCATTGCACCCGATTTTGGTTGACCAACCATTTATGCAATGGGGATTGGACTTCATTGGGGTCATAAATCCAAACTCAAGCCAAGGCCACAAGTGGATTCTCACGGCAACAGACTATTTCACCAAGTGGACCGAAGCGGTAGCGCTCAAAGAGGCAAACGAGTCCAACATACTAGACTTTTATGAAGGGATAGTAACCAGGTTCGGTGTGCCAGCCACTATCATATCAGACAACGCATTGGCATTCGTAGGTTCCAAGATCACAGAATGGGCTGTCAAAAATGGAATCTACTTGAGCACCTCTTCCAATTATTACCCACAGGGTAATGGGCAGGCAGAGTCCACGAACAAAAACTTGCTAAGAATCATCAGGAGGACTCTAGATGAAAATCAAAGAACATGGCATACCAAGCTAAAATCAGCATTATGGGCTGACAGAATAACACCAAAAAGGTCTACAGGGAATTCTCCCTACAAGCTGGTCTATGGGAAGGAGGCAGTGTTGCCCATATCATTAGAACTGCCTGCATTGGAGTTCATGAGGCAGTTGGAGTTAGCTGAGTTCGAACCAATGGAGGCCAGGTATGCGGAGTTGATGGAATTGGAAGAAATAAGAGAACTTGCAGTTCAAACAATTGAGAAAGATCAGGCCTTGGTGAAAAGATGGTTTGATAAGAAAGCAAGAGCAAAGACCTTCCAGGAAGGGGACCTAGTTCTGAAATGGGATGCAGATCGGGCAAAACCAGGAAAGCATTCCAAGTTTGATGCCATTTGGAGTGGCCCCTACATGGTCACGGGATGTAAGAGTAACAATGCCTTCCAATTGTCTACATTGGATGGAGAAGAACTCCCGATTCCGGTTAACGGAATCTATCTTAAACATTGCTACTGAAAAGAAAAGGTTACCCTTGTAAATATTAGCTTAGATTTCAATTCCGCTAAGTGCGTATGCACATTGTCTTGTTGTAGTTAGGTTTCAGTTTCCCTAAGTGCTTTGGCACAGGTTTCGTTGCTCCTGGTTTGGTTTTCTACAGTGCAGCGTGTTCTCGGAGAGGGAGTTCAAATATCAGTTTAGTTCGGGTTATTGCTTATGACTCCATGCCCAATGGATTGCTGAAAGGCCACTGATCTTCTACCTAGCAGGCAGGTAATCCCATTGAGTCGCCAAATTGTTGTATATTTTCCCTCTCCGGCCCGATGCCAGGGAAAATCGCGGGCGGAGGAGTCGGGCGAAGGCGGCGGAAAAGTGTGGCAGAGAATCCCGACAAAGAAAGGAAAACATGTTGCGCAGGGCCGCAAAACCCGACGCACCAGGGCAAAACGCGGGTTCGGGAAGCGGGAAATCATGACGCTGGAACATGTCGCGAAGGCCAAAAAAACCGACGCGAATGCAAACGCGGGTTTACAAGTCAGGCGAACAGCAAAAGAAAACATGTCGGGGTTTCTTCCAAACCCGACAAAGGAGAAATGTGTCGGGGGGTCTCCAAAACCCGACGCACCTAGCAAATCGGGTTTTCGGGTCGGAAATGCATGATGAAAGAGCATGTCGGGAGCCCACCAAAACCCGACACCAAAGGACATGCCGGAAGGGTTAAAAAATCCGACGCACAAGGAAATCGGGTTTCCGGGGCGGGAAAACAAGTCGGGTTCGCATGGTCAAAAAGCATGTCGGGAGCTCTAAAGAACCCGACACAAGAAAATATGTTTTCGGGTCGCCAAAACCCGACGCAAAAGCAAATCGGGAAAACACGTCGGAAGAGCATGAAAAGGAAGCATGTCGAGCCAGTTTCCAAGCCCGATGCAAATGCACGAGGGAGTTCCGAACCCGACAGGCGTTGGGGATCTCATCTGCCACCATGGTTGTTGAAGAATTGAATGCAGTTTTGGAGGTGGTTGGGGCAGTTCGAATTCCTCTCTTCTCCCTCTCTTTTCCTCCATATAAAATGTAAGGAGGGGGCTGTTTTTAAAGGTTGAACATTTTTGTTTTGTGCCTCCTCCCTTCTTCTCTTTGGCAGGTGGAGTTGTGGAGCTCAAACCTCCCATTTGAAACTGTAATGCACCTTTGCCTCTGGGCATTTTTTGCAGTGTATTGTATCAACCTTCGGAGCAAATAAATACATGACTGTGGATGTTTCTCAACCCTCTATGTGTTTCATTTTGCATCCTCCTGATCTTTCACTGTGAATATGTTTATCTGTGCATGATATTGCATTGCATTTCTGTGGTCTGTGTTTAATTGGCAAAACATATGTTCTTCATTCCTCGGTGCATCACCTCCTTAGCTTAGGTTTATTTTTATGCATTTCTCTCTCCCTGTCTCCTTGGTAGTTAGATTAGGTATTTTGGGTAAACCTCTGCGTTTCATTGGTGCATCTGAACAGAGGAATAGGAGCCGGCCTTCATCCGGAGAGCTTTTCCGATTTCGCAAGGTCCCACACTTGGGAAAAGCTCCATGTTGTGCAATCGCACTGAGATTCTCAACCCATCGTGTTGCAGAGTCCCAGGGGTGCTGTGATTCGACACCAACGATAATTATGAAGTTCATGGAGCTCAGTATCAAAATATTGATCAAAGCTAACAAGGAAATCCAAGCAATTGCGGGCCTATCTCCGAAGAGTTGGACCATGCCAGGTTACAACATGAGATGTTCCAAAAGATGCTCAACTACCCAGTCGATGATTTAGTAAAATTCGTGTCTTCGATCATCCAAGAGCACCCAACAAAGTCCTTGTTGGACTATCGGGTTGACTAGATGGAATTTGTCTTGGAGAAGATTGATAAAATCAAGGAGGAAGCCTTGATGCAATGCATCAAATGGAGCAGATCATCCTAAGGATGTCCTCGGGCTTGCTCACCCCATCATATGCCTTGAGGAAGGCAGATGAAACTATTCAGATCTTTAAGGAGATTGCGTCGTAAGGGTTAGGGTCAGAAGCCACTTTTGATGCAGAATCTATCAACAACCTTCTGGCCTCATCGTGATTTTGTTGGATACCTGATGGAGGTAGGTAATGAATACTTCAAGCTCCCAGAGAGACTCAGAGATGAACGGGAGACTTGCGAGGTCATCGGCGATCACACCAAAGGTCCCACTCAGGATCAACTTCAACCGATGATTAGCAAGTTCATGGAGTATCACGCTCAATTTCACATCTCCTCTCCTGAGCAGAAGCAAGATACTCCTTTCCAGCCATGGGACGATAATGAATAGGCTCCTTCCTCCCGGTGGTGTTCTCTTTTTGTAAAATATTTAAAAGTTTGTTGGCACAAATGATGACATCATCCATGTGTTGCACCATGAGATGTTGTCATCCACTAAATTGCCCAAAGTCAATCAAGTTGACTTTTAGATATTTTGTACATGTTTTGTAATTAGTTGTTGGTTTCTTTTTGCCTTCTTTCTCCTTCACCTTCTATATATACTTGGATACTTGTTGTATTCAAGTGTGGGCATTTTTAGATAAAAATAGAACTCGAGAAGGAAAAGGCTTTGTACTTTTTGTAAACAGAAAATATTAATACATAAATTAAGACTTTGTGCTCAATGGATGTGTTATGTGTATTAGATCTTTCTTAAGTTAAATCTATGTTGCTTTTCTATCGTATATATCTCTACTTTTTGTCATTTGCTCATCGTATTGTTTTTTTTGTTTATGCACGTAGGTTTGGCTCATGTTTACTACTGACCCAAAACATAAACCCTCCGACCTTTCTGTTTTGGAATTCATTTTTTTCCTTCGGATTTATCCTATCTCCTCTCCTCCCTTCGTTCCTTTTTGCTCACAACCATAAATACTCCAACCGGGATGAGATACCAAACCCCCGAAGGCGAATACTGTAGGACTTGCTTAGATTCCTACTGGTAGAATAACAATAAACCAGCTTTCACTTTGTTGTCTCAAAGAGGGGCTATGCCCTGCACACTTGTTGGCTCATTTATCCATAGATCTGCCATCCCGAAAATTTTCGGACCAACAATTTTTGGAAACTCTATTGGGGATAGAAATAGATCTATGTGAGTGTTGTGTCAGTTAAAGGACACTAACAACTTTAAAGGTTGCTAAAGTAACTAAGAAAATAGATAAAACTGCAAAAATCACTACCTATTTGTAAATCTTAACTTTTTGCTTAAAATCCAAATTTTTGCCAAAAGTGATCCAAACCGAAAATTTTCTTTGAAGATCCATAGATCTGGGCTAGTTAGAGATCTTTAGTTCGCTAAGTTTTTACGAAAACTCAGTATATTTTGTAGATCTCGAGTTTCGGCGCTTTTACAAAAATTTCAAACCTCGCAAAAAGTCAACTCTAAGATCCGAAAATCAGGTGACTAAGTTAAACCATCAATTTATCCTCGTTGATCTTTGTCATTAAACGTAATCGGTTTTCAAAAAGGGATAAAATTAAATATTTAGAAAATTACATGCTGCTGATTTTTGTCAGAAAAATCAGAAGATCAACAAGTACAACCAAAAAGAGTTTTTAAAATCTACTCTAAAAACATTGCAGATTTGAAAGATACACTGGCGGGTGAACCATTTACCTGTAGTAGGAGAGCTTGTGGAGAAGTTGATCCTATTTTCGATTTACTTCAAAGGCATAACTTCAGTATTACGCCGGCACACTTCTCATCACCGAAGTTCACTGATCGCTCGGCCACCAAGTGTCTCGCCCCCACAAAAGAACTGTTTCTCGTAAGGAGCCTCCACATCCCTTTGCGCAAAGCTTTGTTGCTCAAATGGAACTGCACTCTGCTCACGTTCTCTTTCCATCTTTTCAAATGGCAGTACCATAGGGAAACGCTATGGACCCTCTTGCATTGTTGCATCCAGCTTCACGCACTCCCTCATGAAAACCATAAGAATTTCTCCAGATTTGATGGAAGTGGAAACCAAAGCATGGATTCACATATATCTTTACTCATTATGTCATGCAACATCCTCGGATGTAACCCATGAAGATGTGTCGGTATGCCTCTTTCTAGAGACTTTGCAAGGACCTGTAGCAGAGTGGTTCCAACATTTGCTCGATGGATCTATCACCAGTTGGGCCACATTACAAACTGCATTTGAAGACGGGTTTGCGTTACTATCAAAGATCACTCACCTAAAGAAGGAAGTCAACGAAACCATGTTCGATTTTATTGCTCGCTTCAATTAACCGATGTAACTATGCACTTTGCCCGCCATGCTACCCACACCAGAAAATCAGAAGTGTTTCTTTGTGAACGCCATGAGCTTAAGAGTAAGTTTCTTACTCTTACAGAACAAATCACCACCCTGGTTCTCACTCAAGCTGCAGCCATCCAGATAGAGGACAACTTACTTATATCTCGAGTAGTTAAAACGAGAGTCGCTCAAGCCTAAAGTTTCAACTCCTTCTCAGACACTTCGCCGATCCGGCATTCCAAAAGATGGCGAACGACTTGGTCGCGTTAAAGAAGAAATTAGCTCAACATTCCCCTAACACTTCATACCGGGATATCCCACGGAGAAATTTTACTTCCAACAATGCCCCACAAAGGCCGCGTTTACTGCAACAGAATCGCTCGTGGTTGGCACTTGAGGCCCCTCGGTCAATGCCCTGGTTGAGATCGAAGAAGAGGAGCAAAATTATGAAGAACCTTCATCCCCAGGTGGAGGTGATCAAAACGTCGGTGAACCGACTGACGACTCTACAATTGGGTATATGGAATTTGAAGAGGAGGAATCTGATGAAGAAGAGGGTACCCAAGGGTATGCAAGAGGGCAGTCATATGTCAGTTTTCACCCGCTCTCAAGGAAAAGAAGTAGAAGTCGCTGCCAGGATACAAAAAGAGAAGGTTGTGTCAAATACACCTCCGACCATTGCTAAAAGAGGTAATCCTTTTCTTGCTCAACCTCCTATTAAGTCTTTTACGAAGAAATCTTTTCCTCCCATCTCTCCTCTAAATCAGCCTTCTTCTATTTCCATAAAGACCAATAACCCTACCCTACAAATAGCGAAGTGAAGGACTCATTCCCTCATCAACGCAACCCTTGGTCACATTCAACATAATCAATCATGCTAAAAAGACCAAGATTCAGATGTCTGAGGCTGAATATCTTCAATCAAACCCTGAGCAACTTGTAAGATTGACTCAATATATTCAAAGCCAACCTACTGTAACTTCCCATGTCTTCCTGAAAGGAATCCTTTCCACTCCTCCTGCATCTCACATAAATGTTGCCTCCACTTTCACGTCAAACAAAATTGAACCTTTTTATCTCTCCCTCCTAATCAACGGTCACAAACTAAGCAACTGCATAATTGATTCTAGGGCTTCCGATAATGTCATGCTGGCGAAGGTCACTCATGCTTTGGGCCTTACTCTTACCAAGCCTTTCGGTAGATGTTACTCCATGGAAACCAAATAGGTTCCATTGATTGGTTAGATCAAAGATACACAGTTGCCTTTGTGGCATTCCCAGAGAAAAGGGTGAAGATGACCATCCTCGTTGCTGATATCCCAGTGGCATATGGAATTCTACTAGGAAGAAGCTTTTACAGAGAGGTTGGTGGAGAGATTCATATGGACTGGTCCAAAGCCAGAATCCCCATCAAAGGTGTAATGCAGACATTGGAGCCTGAATCACAAAAGAAGTACTGGTCACCAATTTTGACGACCCCAAATCCCAAATTCTCTTCAAATCATCAGGGATGGGGAACTACTTCTTATCTACTGAGTCTGATAAAATGGATGTTCTCGTCCAAGAGGAGGACCTTAACAAGATATGGACACTGCAGTTTGATGGTAGTTGTGTAACTAGCGGATGTGGTGTTGGGGTTGTGCTAATATCTCCTGAAGAGGAGATTTTTCCTCTCTCTTTCAAGTTGTAGTTTTTCAATACAAATAATACTGCTGAATATGAATCTTTGCTACTTGGCATGCAAGCTACAAAAGAAAGGGGAATTAAGAACCTAAAAGTACAGGGTGATGCTGAGCTGATCGTAAATCAAGTGAAAAGAACATACCAAGTAAAGAATAAAAGGCTCGTGCATTACCGCAACGCGTATGGGACAGATTGAGGAATTTGACGCTTTCGATAAAAGCCATTCCAAGAGCTCGAATGACATGGCCGATTCACTACTCGATACCTTGAGTTGCACTACTCTGTTTTCTTCCCGTCTGCACCATTTGGTTCATAATTTCTCTTACTATCATCTTCTACACATTCCACAATGCTATATTCCAATATGGCACATCTCCAACTTGATATACACACTATTTTGTGACATCTACTACACTTCACTTTACTCAACATCACATCATTGCACATCTACTTTCAGCTCAGCATTCATTCTTACTATCACTCCCCTTTCACCAAAAGGAGGCATACAATTGGGATCACCCTATGATCTCCCTCACACTGCTACATGATCATTGCACATTTCTAAGTCGTCATTATCGAACAGTTGATAGTAGATCATGTGACATTTTCTATCACCATCTATCGACTCCCCCTAATGACCTAATCTGGGGCAACAAGTGAAAAATATCTCCACGAGTGATCTATCATATACACGAGGTCTCAACACAATTCTATACTACTATAATCAAATCAATCAACCAATCAACACAACACAACGTTGTTTACTACCCCTCCCAGATGACCTAACTTGGGAGTTGCATCACTATTTTCCGAGATGACCTAACATTGGAAGCTAATCTATACTCTATCGGTTCCAGATGACCTAACATGGAAGCCATCTAGCATCATATACATCGCGACACCCATGGAGTGGGGGAAATGATATGTCATTTCCTTTCCTATACCGCTCATATGTAGGTTATTCTCGTTAGATAAAAATGGATTGAAATTTGGTCTTTTGTCCATCTACTCCAGCTAGACCTTTTGAGGATGTAGTCATAGTTGGAGGGTAAAACCGCACCTCTCTCCTAACACTCTTCCCGGTAGAGAGATGCCAAAATCCTTTAGTTTTTCACACATACAAATATCAGGTTGGGAATTTATCACTCTCTACTGCATTAAATCTTCGTCGGTGAAAAATTTGAAATCTCCAAATCGTTTGAAATCAAATCATCAATTTCTCCAAGTTCTCTTTACAACAGATTCGCCATCTCTATTTATGTCACATGGATCGACACGCTGATCCATGGTTCACCACGCTATATGTTCTCATATTCTACACGTACTTCATAACAAGGCTTCTTCGAACTTCTCACATGTATGTTCCTTACTTCCTTTACACTACTTGAATTTCATTCAAATAACATAAAGTGGGGGAATGTAGACACAAAATCATGCACATACTACTATTTTACTATACTACCAAGTATGTTATTTTATATGTGGATCTTGCATAAGAAAAGTATTCACTAGTGACACACATCCTAGTTCATCTTCTTGCTTTGAGTGTCTCTATTGTTTTTATCTCTCACCTCTCTCACTTCTATACCCACTCTTGGTTAGGTTACGAGGATCCATGTATGTCATTATTCTCACATTTTTTGTTGGTTGTCTCTGGACACTAGCACTCAGCGCTCTGTCATATTTATTTATTTCTCACATTTTTGACTTTTGTGGTTAGCATTTTCAGTTTTCTTAATCATATCTTGAGGTCCTAGTCGACATGTCATTTCATTAGTGTCAAAATTTAAGAAAGAGATCCGTATATAAACACAACACACATAACATTATAATGGTTGCCAATTTCTATCAAGGGCTATCTATCTACATACTTAACATGACTCGTATCTTTGGATTATTATTCTACATACACACTTTATAGGAAGGGGAAGTTCATTTTTCCATCCACACATTTGCATTCTATCTAGTTGTTATGTTTATGGAACCTATTTTCATGTTAGAGTGTGGTACACCTTCTATGTGTTATGGGATGTTTTTGGGCCCATGGTTTTTTTGGTACCCATTGTTTTGTAAAATCCTCTTCGGCTACCCATAGGTTTATGGGACAGCTTTTGCCCATTGTTTTGATACCCACGGTTTTGTAAAACTGCTTAAGTAGATGTCTATTTATATGGTTTTATGCATATGATATATGTATGAAATGCATAGCGAGATGTGCTTTGAATTCGGGTGTGAATTTCAGTAGAGTTTGTTAAGCATAGCTTCAAATGGATCTGGTATTGTATTGAGAGATTGGTGTCTTGTAATAAAATCTAAACAAGTGATTCTTGGTGGACGTAGCCTAAATTGGGTGAACCACGTTAAATACTATCTCTCTATGTTGTGTTATTTTATTCTGCACTTTTATTTGAGATCTGTAATATTTTCTGCATATTAGTTTCTCTTTATGTTACGATTCTATGAGGGATTATTCCACATATTTTATCCCTTATTTCCTAACACTAGTTACATCTTGTTATCTTGGCATCACCGGCATAAGGGAAACCTAGGAGCACTATTGCATACACAAGCACATAGAACTACATTGGTTCCGAGATGTAGTACAACGATCGGTCATAAGTTCACTTTGTCGATATCGAGGAAAGTTCGACCCCTCATTTTACATCTTTCTTTTTTAGGATTTGATGTAGTTTGAGGGTTTTATAGGATATTATTTGTGTTGCATATTTATAGGTACCTCGGTGATTCAAGTGCAAAATACAAGTGATCATCGGTGAACAAGTGTGAAACCCTAGTGACATTGAAGAAATCAAATTTTGATCTATTATGCGAGACTCGGTGTCCTTTCCCTACTTAGGTGCCCTATTCCCAAAATTCCCGATACTTCTACATTTTTTCGGGTCCTATTGTGACACCGTAAGTTATTATTTTATCAATTCATCCAATACGAGATACACTTCAAGATAAGTGAAAACAAGATAAGTGGTCTATCTCTCTCATTTTCTTTCATAGTTACATCTATAAAAATTGTTTAGCAATCTTATTGTATATCAACAGTAGTAGTTTCTAAACTCGTATTTTAATAAAATATTCAAATTTTATTAAATCACACCTCCCTAACCGAGGAAAAAAGCAAAGAGTGAGAGACCCATTGCATTCATGAATTCATCTTTTCTCAACACTATTTTTTTTTAATCTGTCATTGAAAAACAAGACTTCACACTAATCAAGGTCGTGAATAAGTTCAAAAATGAATATTGCATAGTAAATTTATTGCTAATGTGTTTGATCCCGCATTCGAAACGATGTTGATGGAGAATAAACTTGATGAGTGTCGTGGAAAATGGATGGCAATCCTCTCATATTTCGACTTAGAAATCCATCTGAAGAGATATTAAGAGGTATGGCTTTAAGTTGCGCAATGACAAAGGTTGATTCAAAGTTAGTCTACTAGCAATACATGGTTAAATCACTTGTGCATGATGAATGGTACAAGGACATAGAATTTTATTTGATTAATCAAATATGTCCTACGCACTTGAACCAAACACAACATAAGTCACTACACTTAAAAAGAAACAACTTGATTATAAAAGTAGACTCAATCTACGAAGGAATCATGAAGGCATTTATCTGTGATGCCCACCCAAAAAGAAGCTTTTACAACATTGTTCAATTTTTTTGAGAAGCATGGATTGACCATGGGATAGAAACTTCTACTACGCACCGATCTTAAGAGTAACCTCCATGCTTGTGTTATAAGTTTCCACATTTTACAAATTGTTGCAAAAACAAAATGTAACCCCTCTATGCCACAGGTAACTTTCTGCTATCGAGGTACACCCTTAGTGAAATGGGCATTGAACTTTGTTGGCATTATCATTGAGAGTTCTTTAATTGGCCACAATTTCATCTTCACCACAAGTGAATATTACCAAAATTGGGTAGAAGCACAACCATTTGAGAATTACACAATGGATGTTGTGATCAAGTTCGAGAGGACCCCATCATTACTAGGTTTGGTATTCCCTTCGCACTAGAATGTGACAATGGCCATGATTTCTCTTCCACAAAATTCCTTGAATGGACATATGATCATAAGATTATTCTAATATTTTATTCTAACTACTATCTGTAAGGAAGTGGTCTTGTAGATTAAACTAATAAGATTATTCATATATGATGCAATATGTTATCAAGCTTAGAGGATCCTAAATGCAAAGGTTGATGGTTGTTGATCCCAAAACCAAGTGGAAATCCAATATTAATTAAAGTTTAGGGATCAAATAAATTTTGGTAAAAATAAAGTGTTTGATGCAAGTATGATGTTAAGCTAAGTATAGGGGAGAGATGAGGCATATTCAATTGATGGGTTTGAATATTATAATTCAGGTTATTTATCATGGTGATTTGTACCCATTTGATATTTATTAGTTTGGTCGTGGTGGTGTGGGTTGTGAATTAGGGAGGTGGAGATGTTATGTTAGCATGTTTGTCACCAAATTAAAATGAAAATGCAAACATTGGAGTGTTCATCTCATGTCTGAGTGGGAGCTATGTGAAAATGTGACATTGATAGGCTTGCATCATAAAAAAACTACGTATGATCCCCCGCACAAGTTTCCTCTTCGAATTCATAGTATGCGAAATCAAGCTTACCTAAACCATACGTGTTGATTATCTCGAGAGAGGAGGGAACATGTGTTGATGTTGGTGTAATGTCGCTGACAACCCCGATGGGATATTTTTGTGTGCGGTAGAGGTAAAAACTATGAGGGCCTTTCTTGTACTTTTCACCCACCCATTCTTACCATTATTGAACTCATGAAATTGGATGTGGCTAAGGTCAATGTAAATTCCAAATCACTTGTTGGTAGATTTTGGTGCAATTAAAGGCCAACCGCACTCTTCCATAGTAGAAAAGACTACATGCCTCAATTTCCCTATTGGATTTTCCCAGTACGAGGGGTGGGCAACCATTTGAGTGAAAGTGGAGTAGGTTTTCTCTAAAAAATATGGCATGTCTATGGACAATAAATGGGTGGAAGAGATAAGGATGTTGAAATGTTGCGTTGAGAGGTTCATCATCATCACCACTAAACTATGATTCCCTACACAAGTTTCCTCTTCAAAATTTGCAATATGTGAAATAAATCATGGCCAAACCATACACATTTATCATCTCAGAGAGGAGGGATCATTTAGTGATGTCGATGCAATACTACAGACAACATGGGTGGGAGTTTTGTGTGTGCAACAAAGGTAACAACTATGAGGCCCTTTCACCTACATCTCACACCCCCATTTTCACCATCATCAATCTCATGAAATTGGATGTGGTCAAGGTCAATATAAATTCGAAAATCTGCGGCTAGATTTTGGGGTAAATGTGGGCAGTGCACTCTACCATTGCAAACAAGTTTGTATGCCTCCGTTTCCCTGTTGGAGTCTACCCAACTATAGGCATTGACAACCACATTTGAGTGGAGGTGGATTAGGTTTTCTCTTCATGAAATATGGCTTCTCTGTGAATAATTAATGGGTGGAAGGGATAAGGATGTTGAATCGACTCCACCATGAGTCGTGCATAACGTTTCATCCATCTTGACTATCTTTGCAATCCTTTGCTTTGTAAACTTAGAGCGCTCCAAGTAACGCAATTTTAAAAAAGTAAAACGGAAAAATACATAAGCATAAATACAACATGCATAACAATATGATGTAAGCCCATGACATGCCTTTCCCATCCCCATCTTCAATTTTTTTCTGGAACACCAGGATTTGTTATTTGTTTTTATGGCATCAAGGTTTTCAATTGGACAACATTTAATTTGCTAGAAAAGATGAAGTCATAAATGGAAAGTAGGAAATAAAAAGGTGGGAAT
The DNA here is from genome assembly GCA_018340775.1 of Taxus wallichiana var. yunnanensis. Taxonomy (NCBI): domain Eukaryota; kingdom Viridiplantae; phylum Streptophyta; class Pinopsida; order Cupressales; family Taxaceae; genus Taxus; species Taxus wallichiana. The sequence goes on along the minus strand of CM031236.1, from coordinate 480,720,265 downwards.
TAAACACCTACATATCCCACACCTATTTCACGGCTTAGATTGTTCTTACGTAAATAATATTTTATATACGTGTTCCACTTTATCATCTTGACCTCTCTCACATTATTGACATGAGTGCAATTTATGGCTAAAGGGGCCAATATAAAAAATGGAGAAAATCCAATAGGTTCCAAGTTCGAAACCCAACTAGAATGTTTGCTTCTTGTAGCACTTTCTAGTCTCCCTTCTTTAGTTTTAAGCTCAAGTAATTGCAAGAAAACGGGGGATGTGCAAACAATCATTGGTAGTTGAGATCCTCTAGCGGTTGGTCATATATGTGTGGTTTAACATCCATATTTACATCCTTCCCACATAATATTTAAGACAAACCCCATTTTCCTTCACATATACACAAAAGCTTTGTCTTGTGGGAGTTTTATTTTATAATTAGAAACTAAGATTAATCCCAAATTCAAATTCACATTTCAACCCCTGAGATCTCCAATTGCACGGACACCGTGTTCATATTAAAATCCATCATATGTACTTATCGGATGTGTTGCGTGACTCTTGTATTCGGTCTATCATATAAGTGGTTGGTAAATTTTATGTGCCGATCGAAATCTCGAGACTAAGACTCGTACAATTTCTTACATTGTTGAGTGTACATTTCTCTTTGATTTACAATGGGAGATTTTGAAAAATAAAACCATCAAAATGTACCGTGTAATGACCGAGTCTAATTGAGATTCCTTTGTGCCTTAATTTAGGATATAATATACTTACTCTAGGTTGACGTAGTTGATTTCTTGCCATTTTCAGTCGTGGAATTTGTGAAGAAAAGAAACTTAGGTGTATATAAATCAAAAAGGTTTTAAACTTTAAGCATGTTGGATGCAAACATGGCCCCATAGAGATAACACTAGCAATCGCACGTGAAATGTGCGATGGAAACAATGGAAGTGATGCATTGATGAAGGTGCACTTGAAAGAAAAAGGAGATTGAGGGAGGAGAAGTGAATGGGTGTGGAAATTTGTGCGGGGAACATTTGTGTAAATATTATTTATTACAAATGGATGTATACGAAACACTTGTCATATGTGTGAAATGTTTAAAGGAGAAAAGTGACATTTTGCACAGGTCATCGAGGTAAAGAACTTTGGAAATAGTAGACAGAAAGGCATGGTCGAAGAATACTTCCAAGGGATAATTGTAAATGTAAGAATCTCAAACTTTACATATGTTTGATATGGAATTCTATCTCTAATGTTCCTCATCTCAACAATATCATGCACATTGGCTACCAACAATCCTAATGACATTGTCACTCAAAGGCCCCCTACACTAAACTTCGACCTCTCATTTCCCTTATGCATGTTAAACACAGTTGCCTTGACTTGCATTTGGAATTGCCTATCAACACAAGGTGCATTCAAAGGTGGAAAGAGGAATATGGTACCCTTCCATGGGATATCATATCGTAGATGACAAGGTCTCTAAAATCAAGCATGAAACAGATATGGCCAAAAGGCAAAGACGTAATCTAACACAACATTGTGTGATATTTGTGTGTTGTCCTAGTTCATTCATATTGGTTTTTAAAATGTATAAAAGGCTATTGGTGTAAGGAGTTGCTAACATTACAAATCCAATAACCAATATCATGCAACATTGTTTGTGATTAATTCTTAGTAATACATGCAAGTTTCTATCATTTTGTGGCAAGCGGAAGGTTGTGGAGAAAAGGATTTGTACTCGGGGTCTTTTCACCTCAACACTAACAAGTACATCTAAAGAATGTATAATTAGCTAACTTAATAAAAATTAATATTGAGATTAAGAATAGGGGTCTCTCATTCAACGTCGTTAGCTTGTTCAAAAGTTATACAATGCCAACAACCATTCTTTACACAATTGAAAGAAATATATTATTTCCGAAAGTGTGGGTAAAATGGGATTTGTTATTTTTGTTACTTTATTTTGTACGGAGTTAAGATTTCCCATTAGAAGGCATTTCATTTGTTATAGAAGAAGAAATGAATGGAAATTTGTAAGAAGGTGGGAATTAAATACATGCATGTCCCACACATGTTGTCCCATTACAAACTTAAATCCTCTTCTACAAAATGAGAATTTTTTACATTATATATAAGATGGGAGAGAGAGAGAGAGAGAGAGAGAGAGAGAGAGAGAGAGAGAGAGAGAGAGAGAAACTCAAATTTCCCCCTTCAACCACCAACAAGATGCAATAAAATGTTTGAAAACCATCGTGGACATCGTGACTTGCTTTGATGTCGTTGACCCCTAAAAACCCAACACAAAGGGAAAAAATCAACTTTTGGGATCGAAATGCACATGGCACAAAACATGCATATGGACGACAATGTTTCGACGCAACCAAGTCCCGAAATCCCGAAAGTAAGAGTGCAACTAGCTCGATGTTTTGCACATTGTTAAACCCAAAACAAAGGTAAGTCGGGGTTTGGGGGCGAAAAACATGAGACATGGAACATGTTAATGGATCAACACATTCTGATGCATGAAGGATTCGTGAACCACAAACAAAAAAGAATTGTCGGGTTTCAGAAGTGAAAAACATGAAGCGTTATACGTTTAAAACTCGTCATGTCCCAATGACGAAGAATTTTGAAAATGCGACATAAAGGGGACTGTGGAGATCGGACGTGACAGACAAGGAACATGAAACATGCTTTAAATCGGACGTGTCCACAAGAGAAAGAACCCCGAACCTAGACAATCTTAAAAATGAACTCCTCAACCCCGAAACAACTGCAAACTTACATGACTGCAGAAATGAAGTTGTGGCGGGGGGGTGGGTTTATTTAGGAAAACATGAACTTAAAACTAAAAAGAATGAGTGGAAGAAGAATTTTCAAAGAAACCCATTTGGAATTATGTCCAAAAATTTATTACAAAAGTATAGCTTACATTTATTTCATTTAAGACTATTCGTGTACTGAAATGACTTTAACATTTATCTCCTCTCATTTTGGCAGTTTAATTGCAGGTCACCTATTCATGTCCACGTTTCGTTGTTCAAATATTAAGTTGATCATTTCCCTTCATTGAAATGAACATTTTCCCAATTAGAATATCAAAGTTGCCCAATGGAATTGTTCGCATTATCTACAAAGTTAACATCAACTACAGGGTACGAACGAATCATCATTTCATTAAATATTTCCTATCCATCCTACCAAGTGTTAAAAATTGAAAGACCGTTTAAATATTTTTCATATTTTTTTATAGAACCAAAATGTGCGACTTGCATACTTAAAATGTGACCGTCAAATTTTTATACACATTCATATATAAATTATATTATTATATATTAGATATAGTAAAATATATATGAAACAGTCATTTATAACTTTTATAAATAATTTATAAATACCATTGTTTTATATTTTTGACCCATAATATTAAAATTTTACCTTCACCAGAAAATTGTTTTACATGAGATAAATTGACTTTATTCCGATTTCCCACTCTTTGAAATGTCCCAAAGAATTGTAAAAATAAGTGATCATTATGGTCTCTTGCAAATTATTGAGTTTCATTAATAATGCCTCACTTTTTCATTGTATTAAGCACATGTTGTTTATTCATGTCCTCGTCTCCACATTCCCCACGTAGCTCAGATAGAGAATTTTGTGTGACTTTTTTCTTAAAATTGTTTTAGTATGACAGACAACGAAAGGGTTTGAAATTTCTTGAAAAATAAAAGTTTTGATTCCAACGTGTCGCAGACATGGGGAGGTCTCATAAAACAAATGGAACATTTATATGCAAATGACTCTAAAAACATTTATACATTAGTTAATGCCATATTGCTTTGTATATTTTTTCATGCATTCTAAAAAAACAATCCATTAGTAGTCCACGACATTTGAGTTGACCATTTATCTCCTCCACAACTAATACAATGTTAAACGGAAAAAATATGGATTTAAATTTATTGAGGGAAGATGCATGAAACAACGCTCCCTTTATTGGAAACATCGTAACTCGGGAGTGGTCAAAAACCATTGCATTAAATTTCCCTAACATTAAGTAAAGTGCACGGAATCTTACTGAGCCTTCTGATGTTTTTCCACATAAGTACATATACATTACAAATAATTTTTTTTGAAGCACAAGTTCTACTATAAATATTACAAATCTTTCTTTTAGTTGCATAATAAATAATTTGTTTTGATATTTGTATGCCCAGAGCTCTTGCAACACTTCTTGAATCCATTCTCGCAACTCTCCCCACTGCTTCTTCATACACAATCTTATAACACGAAGGTCCGTAATTTATGCCTACTTCGACCTCTATTTCAACAATCGTTTCCTTCAATAGATAACCTCAATCCCTGCACGCCCCGCCTTTGAATTGTTGTATAACTTTCTCAAGTATTGTTGTCTTCTTTTTGGACTGCCCCCTGTGATATCTTCAAATTACACAGAGAACTTGACATGGCAGCCTCATAGCTTTTCTTTCTAGCCTTGCAAATATTACTGCAACAGCTTGGTCAAGGGAACTTCCAATAGACGGTCTTTTCCACAAATAACACAAACTTTACCCAGAAAACCATATGGCTAATATAGTCACGGCCAGTCCACGGATTAACTCCCAGGACTTCAACCACATCAAAACAACTCAGCCTTAAACAAAAATCTGCGTACAACATCAACACAATCAGTAACCAATAATAACACTAATATCATTGACTCAAACAACTCCATAATACATGTTAATGATATGAAAACAATCCAGAAATGAAACATAAAGAGATGACACTCTCCATCTAAGACATAACCTCAAGAAGCCTTCAACATATAATATGTAAAGCTACAACATAATGGATCATAAGGAATCAACAACTTATAAACTACAACCAAGAAAAATGTCAATATTGTATGACAACAGCTACAACCATTATGGCTTTCATGTATAATAACTTAACATAGCCACAACCATGTAAATGGCTTAAGTAAAAATGTTAGACGTAGCCGAATCTCCTTTGAGAGAGTCTTCGATGTAATCTCTTGCCAAGCCGGGCAGTAGGTAACCCAACCCCAATGAGGCCTCTGTTTCAACTCCCTCCTGGCAACACTCCACTTTAACAGTATCCATCATAAACACACGCACCTTTAGCGCACGTTCATTTGTGACCCCAATCCGCAGTAGCACGTCGTCTTCTCCCGAGAAATCCTCTGCACGAACCTCAAATTTGAAGGAAGGATTCGGGGTTCGGAAGTTTGCACACTAGACCACTGAAGCACGTTTCCTTCCTCCAGGGTTGTCTCCTAAAACTGCTTCATGGCATTTAAACCCTTCTATTGAAAAAAGCTTCCAACCTAGAGCTCGGCTCCCACGTAGATCCACGCCAAATTTCTGAACGAGGTGGTTGACTGGGTACAACGAAAAAACTCACCGCTGCTTGTGCAGTGGGGTGGATTGCCTCTTTCATCGTGTTGCAAGCCGCCACCACGAACCCGGGAAAACAAAAGGAAAAATGCCACCTCCTTAGCCCGAACACAGAGCTAATGGAAATCTAGAAACTAAGAAGCAGAAGCTTAAACATGGCAGGCAACTCGGGCACCGTAGTATATTCACACAAAGCTAGAGAATTTTTTGATTTCTTGACCTGCATGATTATGAAGGCGTAACCAGATCTACATCTCCTATCCCAACACCCTTATTAAATCTGTTGATTTGATGTATATATAATTTCTCAAATCTTTATATAAAAAACTAGTCAAAACATCCATTCGAACAGAACACTCTTAAAACACATGAAAATGACACTACAATTGGAAAAAATATTAGTATAAAGTGGCTAACATATTCATGCATAAATCAAAAGAATTCTCCCACATTAAAGGGGTTGATCAAATTTGGGCAAGTTCCTTGCCCATCAATTGATTTTTCTGTAGTTTCAATGAAAAATGGTGATCCAAAACTAGATCTACATCTCCTATCCCAACACCCTTATGTAATTCTTTAGTGCCCATCCCTTGATAATTCAATGCCCTTCCTCACTGCGCCTAATCCATTCCTGATGCAGTAGCTGACACTTTCAAGTATTACACAATGTAATAATGCTTATGGTAAATATTTATTTGAAATAGGTGGAAGAGAAATGCATGTAGGTTATTCTATAAAGTAGATAATACATATACTATAAAGCTATGTTGGAATTTTTTTTGTTAATTTAGTATGTGATTTTTGAAACTATAATTGTGCAAAATGATTACTATTTTTTGGGAAGTAACATTTTAATTCATGATGATTACGTGGTGAAAATGGCACAAAAAATGAAATGCTAAATTTATATTATTAAGAGTTTAGATCTTTATTTTCTTCTGTAATTTGGTCTGTTTCGCTCTAAAGTTTAACATGCAGTTGATTCGACAGTCTAATATTACATACTCGATATATAATTTTACTGCAAGCTAATATAGTGGGTGTCTTCCCTAAATACTGGATAAACACTTAAATACTAAAATCATAAGAAATTGGTTTGGTTCATGCTTCTGTAATCCTTACCTCTCTTCCAGAATGGAAACCACGTTGGCGAGCTGCCACAGCCGAATCAGATTTACTTGGAGATGGAAGGACAGAAGTGTAAAACTAACAAACACTGGAAAAAAAAACACCTTCATCGTGTTCTGATCGATTGGGTTTCCCACATGTAGCCCCAGAATTATTATCCACAAATGAATAAGAGCGTGTAATATATAAACATAGACAAGCAAAAGTAGACAAAAATAGAGAAGGGGTGCTTCCAAACCCTAGGAACGACGCTCGTGGCCTCTCTATAGGTTAAATCGTTGGCCATGTAAATACAACCCACCGCGAACACCACGGCTGCAATGGACGGCAGCGAAAAGGTGAAGAAGATTGTGAAATACCCGCACTCTGCAAATACGATTTTGCCCATTGCGTCGGCGTAGGCACTGCTCTCCAATAAAACTGTAACTATGCTCAAATCACTTAACATGTTCGAGTGTAAAGAGCTGGAATGTTTGCGTTACCTGAATTTGAGGCGTTGTGCTAAACTGGGGTTCCTTCCGATCCAGGTCACACAAATATTTTCACTTCAAAGTCTGATTATCGATGGCTGCAACAATTTAGAGTGGAAGCTTCAAACTTCACCCTCGGAAAAAACTTTGCAGTATTCACGGTTGGAGGATATAAAATCGCTCATGCATTTAAGGTACCTTTCATTTGTGTATGCCAAGGCACATATTCCCTACGGTCTGCTCCGCAACTTTGAGAGCATGGAGAGGCTGGAGCTATGCAGAGTCCCGTCAGAGAGTCTTCCAGAGGATATAAAGGAAATGAAAACATTGGAAGATCTTCGACTGAGCAGATTGGAACACTTAGTCGAAATGCCTGGGTGGCTGTCGAGGCTATCTTCTCTGAGAAGAATAACGTTGGAGTACTTGACTGTGAAGGCTCTTCCACCTGCCATTTTCGAAACCCTGCCTCTTTTGCGCTTGTTGGAGATCGAGAACTGCTGCTAATTGACAGAATTGCCTACCGAATTTGGTAAAGGAGGAGCATTTCCAGCTCTGGAGGAGCTGAGACTGGAAAAGCTGATAGGGCTAAAGGAATTGCCAGATTTGGAGGAGGAAAGCATGAAAATGCTTAAGGAGCTGAGAGTGAGATTCTGCGAGCAGATCAACAATTTTCCCAAGGGTGTGGAAAAGCTGAATAAAAATACAAGAATAGATATCGTGGGGTCATGTGGACTCATTCGCAGCGTGGAAGAGAACGGCGGCGACAGGCAAAGGTTGAAAGACCCTGGACATGGGTAAAGAGTAAAGAGTAAAGAGAGATAGAGGCACGACGATCGTTAGAGTAATGGCCCGCAACAGTTTACGACAACCTTCATGATGGCGAAGGCAGGAATGGCCGCATGCACCCAGGACCCCGGACATGTCATTCTCTGTCCAGAGCCATATTTTTCCCTGCTTCGTATTTCCCCATGTCAGTCCATATAGTTCCCACCATGTGTAAGGTAGAGATCAGTCCGTGCTTCGTCGACCACTATTTCTCCTGCGTTCGATTCTTTGTCTGCTGTCAGAGCCCCTCGGACTTTCCAACTTAGAACACGTCTTTCGGCGTAATTAAAAAAATTGACAAACGGAAAAAGATGAGAGTGATGGTAGGCAAAAAGACGACAAAGATAATTTCTTTCTTTCTGCTTCACATACTACTATGTATGTCCATGGTTCATCTTTGTTGTTACCGTGTATTTATAGCGAAGAAAAAGGATATGCGATGACGGATGGACTTATGTTCTTTAAACATAAGTAACAAGTGGCAACAAAGCAGAAAGCGTGAAGTGAAATTAAAAAGCATAAAACAATAAATTATTATTTTGTGAGATTGCGGGGTGACATCAAAATTGGCAAGCCGTCAGTTACTGTAATTTAGAAAACGCCTTCAATATGATTAGGTTCTTCTCTTTTTCATCACCGTCTTCACACCCTTGATTATACTTCATGCTTCTTGGGTTCCATACACTCTTTTCATGTGGTTGACATTATAAAAAAAACTGTATCAATTCATTGTAAAAATCCCCATGCGTGTGAAATTCCGTGTATCGAATATTTCAATTGTGAATAAATTAGCAGATGTTGTCAACTTGTCAACTTGTTCCATGAGAGGAATTTGGAAATATTAGTTTTTTTTTCTAGTCAACCATGTTTATCCACCCCCTTTCTTGAATGCCAATGTAGATGAGAGTATCTTTGGGAAAACGTGTATCATTAAAATTAATTTGGCCCTTTCTCTCACCGAACAATCTGTTATAAATTGCAGTCTCCTGTACTTCACATCCACACCTTCTAACGTTCTTTGTGTACTTTGTCTGTGTAGGTTTTCAATATCTCAAATATGGGTTCATTACTGAGGTTGAGCTTGACTCTGCTGCTCTTTCTTTGCTCAGGTATGTTTCATGGAGTTCATTTTCAGGGGCCATTTCCATATCTATTCAAAGTTTTAATATCCTTATAAAATGTACAGTTGTTTATAGTTCTTGGGTATTATCATATATTGGTTGAAGTAAGTTGGAGAACTTTAGTGCTAGATGGCTATATATTCAGAAATCAAACACCATGATTGTCTATTTCTTATAGTGATTTTGATGTGCAGGTACAGAGATGGTGGTGAGGTGCACCAACCCTGTGTCGCTGACACTTTTCAACAACTGCCCTTTCACCATATGGCCGGGGTACAGCCTAGTGCAGGGTACCCTTTCCTGCCAATTGCCGAGTCTGGCCTGGACAGAGTCCATTTCACCAGTTTTGAAGTCCCAAACGAGTGGCGTGGCACAGTGTGGCCGAGAACAGGGTGTAGTTTCAATGGAAGTGGAAGTGTAGGTTCCTGCCTCACGGGACTGAGGAGACTGCGGTGGTAGGGCAAATTGCAATGGGCTAGCAGGAAAACGCCTGCAACTCTTGCTCATCTCACACTGAACCAGCTCCATACTAATGTTTCCTCATATTCCGTAAGCTTGGTAGATGGCATGAATGTGCCCATGTCCATCACACCACTTGAGGGCCATGGACGGCAGTGCAAAGTGGCTGGCTGTAAGGTTCACATGCTTTCTAAAATTAGGTGCCCGAAAAACCTTCAAGTAAGGCATGGAAGGGATTTGATAGCGTGCAAGAGTGCATGCGAGGCATTCAAAACAGGCCACTACTGCTGCACTAAAACATGTAAGCCCACTGAGTTCTCATTGATGTTCAAGGCTGCATGTCCAGATGCATACACTTATCCCCATCATGATCCTTCTCTCGTCCACCACTGTGTTAAACCCAATGTCATCAGACTCACCTTCTGTCCCTAAACCTGTACCACTTTAGAAGAGGGCAAATAAAAAAGCACCATTATTACAGGCACCGAGTATGTACCGGCTGCAAGGTTTCAGATCCAAATAGTTTATAGACATTAACAATTTGAATTTGATTCTCAGGACACACGAGTTTTTAATCTGTCTGTCTACTTCCAGCAACTTGCTAATGCTGGATTTGATACTAATGTTTATTTGTTCGTTCCTCTTTCAATGTTCTCTTTCACAACTTCTTAATTTCAAAATAAAACAAGGCCATGATACTGCCGAAGGTGATGGATTTTAGGAAATGGAGAAAACAATGAAGTAGATGAAGATATGTTAAAATGAAAAAGATTTAAATATATATAATTAATTGAAGGTAGATGAAGATATGTTAAAATGAAAAAGATTTAAATATATATAATTAATTGAAGGTCTGATGAGATTAGATTGGGCATTCCTCATTTCTCGCTAGTACAAGCAGTTACCATAGCAGTCAGTTGTGGTTTTGTTACAAAAACCTGGCCTGATTTGCCTGACACTTTGCGGTGAAGTTAAAAGTAGGTAAAGAGGTTAAAAGGTCCTATAGTCTACAGTTACACCATCTCTCCAGACCCAATTTAACTAAAGAGGTTAAAATATATTTCAAGTTTTCTATCCAAGAATATGAATGATGGATTTCTAAATTAAAATCTGTATGGAAATAGAAGATGAATATGTAATAAAGTGGAATGAAAAGAGACATATATTTTGTTAAATCTGGATATTAAGTTTGTGCGAAGTCTTTTTCGGAGACTAACCTCTCATTTTATGAATCTGAACAAGAAATGGTCGCCATAAAAATGTGAAGTTATTAATCCTTGTCCATTCCACCAAAAGTACTCAAACTTATTAGACCAAAGAAAGTAGAATAGATCGTCTATGGAAAATAACATAATAGTTGCAGTACATCCCATATTATTAAAACATAACCACCTAACTAAAAACCATTACAGAGACCTATAATACTATAGACATGTTGAATCCCAACATGATTTCTTTATAGCGACTCTTGTCATATAACAACTACTATTATTACCAGACTGTGGGAACTGAAAATCAACTTTCTTGAAATTTGTTTCACGAGGATGAAAAATCATTGACCGCAGAAAAACCTTCTCAGAGGTTAGGCTCGTCAAGGAAAAGAAGGTGTATCTGCAAAAAAAATGCCAACATGGTGAGAAAGGGTGTTGTCTGCATAATTTTACAAATTTGTAACAACGCTCTCTTCCGCACTGATCCTTCTACTACAAAAAGAGTTAGGCCATGTGACAAAGCACCTTGATAATTCTAGATATCCAACCGCGTACAAGATTAGGCTGCAAATGAAAACAAACGCACGTGAATTTATTGTAAGAGTGAGATTTGTTACGGTGAAACTAGGTACAATTCCGAAGCATCATTTAAGACGTCCCCCATGGTAGATGCATTAAGAAATGTTGATCTCAAGCACAATAAACGAATTATGGGGATGAAAGGGAACGAAACAAGCATGGCTTTCAATGAAGGCAAGGAAAATTAATCTGCTAATAATAATTAGTTTGATAAGTACATATTTATAAGTAAAGCATATAAATGTTATATGATGAACACCCAAACTAAATAAATTTGACAGAATTTGTAACCAGTGGAAAAGCTAAAGAACAACCAGTTGAAAACCAGTAATTTACTAATCCCAAAGTATTAGTATCGAAAAAAGGGACAAAAAACCATAAAATGGATCTCACATACCCTTCCTTCAACTAGATCTCAGTTTCCAATATAAAAAACTGTGCATAATGTAGATATGCAACAAAGAAGTTCTTTATATATATATATATATATATATATATATATATATATATATATATATATATAACTTCTTTGTTGCGTATCTACATTATGCACAGTTTTTTATATATATATTCTCAACTGAATTTGATTGAATATACTCTTAACTAAAATGGCAGTTTTAAAAAATAAGTTCAAGATCTAGAGAAAATGGAAAACAATGTCAACTATAATACTTCGACACAAATGATTTCATGAATGCCTTGTAGAAATATATGAAAAGTGTGGAAGCATAAAGGGTAGCACAATGGTTTATGTTTTGTCTTGTTGTATTTCATACTCTTAAATCGTAGTAGCCTTAAGTTGTAGTCCAATTTTTTAACAATTTTTAGTATACTACTTCATCTTTCATGTTTAATTAAAAATACCAAAATACAAAGTAAAAACTGATGTGTTCTTCCTTGCAGGCATTGGAAAAGGAATTGGGTGTCATGGTTGTTCCTACTTTTAAATTCTGAATTTGTTAAATAAGTGACAAGCACTCAATTGGATGATCTATTACAGGATATTGAGACTGTAAAAACAAGTCAATAAGTTATGAATTGGATTGTTGTTTTGAGTTTCATTTTTTTGTAAACTAGCAATTGCAAATGAGTTGCAAGTTACGCCGGAGAGGGCTTGAGTTTTATGTGTATTATATGGTTTGGATGTAAAATATATTCTATGATCTATGATAGATGTTTGAGTGAAGAACATAAGTTACATTTTTCTAAACAGTTCACATGTCTTTATGTAAGATTCCACATTTTGCATACATGTCTATCAAAACATTTGCAACTATATCTAACAAAATTCCTCTATATTTTGACACAGGTTCGAGTACTTTGGCAAATTTAAACTAATTGGGTTGGAGCCCTGTTTGTTGCATATGGTGAAACAAGGCGAGGAGTATGCTGACAAATGTAAACAGAAACCACTCTCTATACCTGAGTGGTGCAAGCAATTGCAAAAGATGATGAATATGTACAATGGGAGTAGAATCGGATGGAAAGCCTCATTTATAAGAAGCATGGAGATGCTCTTCCGCTATAACATCTTGGGTATCATTGGTAGGTTTCTTAATCTCATCTACCAACCAAACATAAAATTCCCTAGAGATATGTCATCTCATGGAATGAAGTGATTGAAGGATACTGACAAAATGGGATTGTTGTCTACGCTTTGGGAACATTTAAATGCCAAAATATGAACTTTTGTAAATAAACACCAAGTGTTCAACCAAATGGTACAATATGTTATCTTTTAAATGAATATTATAATTGTATCTTACGTAAGACATGGTCATCGTCAAGAGACATTGTGATTGTTTCATCAAATAAAACAACTGTATATTCACCATGATCAACTCACCTATACCAACATATGTGTGGCCCATAACAAAATATGAGCTTTATAACAACGTACAGACATCCATCAAGGCATAGTAGGCAATGTTTTTTTTGTTGGAAGTTACTATATTGTCCTCTCCCCATCACACAAACTTAAAATAGGAAAATTCCAACTCCAATAAACTAAACATTGTCATCCTCTCTGGCATAAATTGCAACTCATTTAGAACTGCATCAGATTCCTTAATTGACTTCTAGAGAAAATGCTTTGGCTCTTAATTAACATTGCTTCTTCACACGATCTGACAAAAAATTCTCGGTGGATACATGATCTCCAAAGATTTGGTTCTGTTTTTTGTTAGATGGAATCATTGAAACAGTGTCCCGTGGCCCTGAATGTCTAGTGTGCACCATCTGTGAGAGCCCTTTTGAAAGGGGCTAACGGATCAAACTACCACATATCCTTAAAATCTGGTCTTTTTGGGACAAGGCTCTTCAAGACACATAGTGCCTTCCCTTCCAAAGTTTCTCAAGTGGCTCACAAAAACAAAACTTGTATTGTTATGCAAGACATCACTGCAGGGTCATATGCCACATCCCTAGCAAAATTGGCCCAGTTTTTGAAGTCCCTAGATGCCATCAGTAGAGACATCGATAAGCTCTCTCAATACATAACCTATAAGGTTTTTTTTAATTTCCTTGTTAATCCAATCATACCAGATGAGAAGAAAAAGGGTATTCTCGAAGACATTACAAATGATGCCAAGTTTAAGCCTTATACATTAATTTTTCTCTACATTCTTATTGACAAGAAAAGGATTGACCTGATTGGTGAGATTTTCAAAGAGTTTGAGACTGTCTACAACAAACTGATCGACACAAAGTTGGCAGTTGTGTCTTCTGTAGTCAAGCTTGAGAATCATATTTCTCTTGGTCCTTAACAAAATCAGTGCAATGTTTTTGTTGATTTAAGTCATATCTTCTGCTAGAGTGTTTCCATAATGGCTTTCTTAAATCTGTTAGGCCATAATTCTTCTATTGTTGCCCTGCACTCTTCCTCTGACAGAGGAGTTTGGGATTCTTCTACATGAGCGATAGCTCACATCACATAATAACTTTTGATCATGCCTTGCTTTCTTCAAGTACTTTTGCAATGATGCGTACAAGTTTTGAGCACTCAAACTGAGGGCAAAATAATGTTCCGCCACACTCAACAAGTCCATGTTTCCATTACCGGGCTCTCCTTCACTGCGCAGGTTAGGGAAGTAAGGAAATAGATTTCACTCATGATGGTCTCAGGCCGGCCACTCCCAAAAGCAAGGGCACCAAAGAATGGTTATTGCCAAGTCTAAAATGTCATTTAAAGGATGTGGAGTCAAAGATGAATATCTAAAATAGTAAATATCTAGGACTTACAAAAATATCTAAAATCCGGCAACCTGTAAAGTTAAGCCACGGAATTTGACACTTTCCAGCAATGCCTTCTTCAAAGTAAATGCCTCATGCCTTGCTTTTTTCAAGTACTTTTGCAATGATGCGTACAAGTTTTGAGCACTCAAACTGAGGGAAAAATAATGTTCCGCCACACTCAACAAGTCCATGTTTCCATTACTGTGCTCTCCTTCATCAAGCAAGTCGTGGTGTCACCTTTGAAGATGCCCTCGCTGGAATGTGTCAAATTTTGGCAAGCTTGTTTCAGTAACTGCTTTTCATTAAATTTAGGCGTTTTGTGATAAATATCTGTAATTTGAGCATTTTGTGGTGTGGTCCAAAAAGGAAAGTAGGGTTGTGTCATCCGGGCGGCCGTCATTCTTGCTTCCATATTGCATTGGTCGCCGGCTTGACTTCCACGTAGTTTTCGCAACATGTAATTTTCTTTGTTCCATGATTTTATCTCTCTTTTTTAAGAGTTGAGAATGGGCACATCACCACCGTTCACGTGATCGATTCCACTAATATTGGCTCGATCGCTAATATTGGCATCTGTTGGGGTTGGGATATTTGATTTTTCAAGCGGCGATTATGTACTCTTTCCCCCTGCTGAGTTGGACTTGGATACATAGACATTTTCCTTGTATGCTTGCACCTTCATCACAACAACAGTATAAGAATTCATACATCTCTTACAGGGTTGTTTCCATTGCTTATTAATGGATGTCTTATCTTGGCAAAATGTCCCTTTACCAACTCCCTAAGTTAATTTCTGCAAGCATTAAATTTGGGGGAAAGGCATGGAGATTGTTGTGCTCTGTTGCTGGCTACGGCACATATTCTTAACTACCAGTTTGTATTCCCTAGATTAAGTTTTCAAAATTTTATACACACATTTTCTCTACACTCTCAGATTCACAAGTCTAACTAAGATCCCAATCGGCCCTGTGGTGAGAGGCTATACAAAAACATGTATATATAATCATATTTGTGGTTTCTGCGGAAAGTGAGAAAGTCATGCTTAGTTGATTCGAGCGGCGGCCTCCATTGTCTCTCCCACACCACCTGGATTCACATCTCCACTCATGCTTTGCCTTTGCTTCACTCTCCTTTATCTTCTGCGCATCCTCGATTGTCACCACCTTGTCCGTCGGAAGATCCGCGGTCGCACTCTGCATCAAATAAAAATTATTTCCATGTCCATGGTTATTTGGGGGATTCAAGTCGGTCAAGAGAATTAAAAAATGGCAGAGTTGGGAATAAATTACAGAAATAACATTTGCGAGAGTGGGCAGTTGTTTAAACAGTTGGAAGAATTCGAAAAGCAAATAGACATTTGCACTTAAACCATCTTCAAAGCTCGAACTGTTGTTTTGCATAAATTAAGTCCACGGCATAATTCATATGCATAATCGTGAAAGCAGTAGAGGCCGAGGGGCCCTTCTCCTATGTCAACGAGGGAGAGATGGGATACTACGTTGTAGAATACAAGGCCGACTACAGACCCATCCTGTTAGCTTCTCGGCCTGGTTCCATTTTTTAGATGATCTTCTTCAACACCACGCCCAATGCCTACACCCTCGCCATCCGCATGGGTAACCACAACAAAGCTGAGACCATGTGAATCATATGGTCTGCCAATAGAAATCACCCTGTCGTTGAGAAGAGCACTCTCAATTTCACAGCCGACGGAAATCTGGTGCTCATCCACGCAGACGACACCTTGGTTTGGTTTACCAACACTTTCAACAAGGGCGTCGCAAGGATCGAACTCCGAACCAACAAACTCCAGTGCTTTGTACCAAAAAAACAACAGAAGCGTGTGCCAGAGCTTCGATCATCCCACTGACACTCGCCAATTTCACCACTCCGTCAAAAATGAGGGCACCGGAGCTCTGCAAATTCACTTCCGACGAAACCTCGACCGCTCTCTACGCCTTCACCTTTCCCAGATTCAATACTACCCTGTCCTTCGTAAGGCTGGACTACGACAGAAATCTGGAGCAGCGAAGAATAAAGACGTATCTCTGCTTGATTTATGACGATTTGGATCAAGAAAATATAAGTGGCGCTTCTAAAATCCAAAGAACTCAGTAAATTGAAGCCACCGGAATTTGACACTTTCCAGCAATACCTTCTTCAAAGTAAATGCCTCCTAAGAATTAATTACACACATAAAAAGTTATGTCTCGAATAGTAATTTGTATTATTCTTTTAAATGAGTTTGTCTTTTCACATTACTTTTGTGGAAACATGGAATTGTAGCTGCACTTCTCATTTCGTGCTTCTATTTAAATTCTCTCCGTATGTGGGCATAGTGGGATTTAGGTAAAATCACTCTTTGTAAGGACCCGAAATTTTGTCCTTCAGAGGATAATAACATAAATATTAAAAAAGACATTTGAAACAAAATAGTGGGTAAATAAATGTGAATAAAAAATAGAACATAGTGATAAACAATGAATTTATATTGGATGAAACAGGGTCATTTGAATGTGAAAGATTTAAATTAACATACTCACAAAGTGGGAAATTGTAATTTTTGTGTTCTGTTTAAATCTCATCTTCCTTGTTATTTCTCAAACAATAGGTGGAACATGTAAACCATATTTTTCCTAGGATTAACATGAAACTCATATTATTGCTACATAAGCTTCAACACAAGTCATGTCGAATTGAACTCATCTTACTGAGATTATTGACACAAAGTGCGAGTAAAAGCACTAGTCACGAGTAATGAATATGGGCAAACTAGCCAAGCGGGAGTCCACAACTATGTTACGAAAAGCGGGAAACATGATTGAGAAAATGGGTTTTTAGGTTTTTGTTGTAAGGAATATTCTAGGATTTTAAAGTGTATGCAAAAATTCAAATTTTAGCTATCATTGCACTTGAAAAAAAAATCAAAAACATTAAACCTTCTATAACTACAAATTTCCATAAGAACAAAGATTACATCATGTGCGAATTTCGCTCCTAGATTTTTAATGGTACAAGTAAACCATTTTAATTCAATGCAATGTGAGAGAAATATCATATAAGACTATTAGAAGCAATTAGGTTTATGAGGATACCAAAAATATTATATCCTGTGAAAATTCTACTCCCATATTTTTAATACTACAAGTATACTCTTTTGATTCATTGGAATGTAAGACACACATCATATAAGGATATTAGGAGCAATTAGGTTTAAGATGATACCCCAAGCAATTTTGTACAATAAAAAATATGTGAAATGCCCCAATAGGAAACTTATTGAACAAAATCCATTCCAATGTATGGTTCGTGTCAATAAATCAAAACCAAAACTATTATAGATAAATGTTGAAATGGTTACTTGATAATGGTTATGATTAATTTTCAAAATTCTGATATTTGTTGGCAATTTGGTAGGTTGTTTGCCACAACTAGAAACAACTCGAACATGATGTTTCTAGAAATGGACAACTCCTAACAATTATGTTTCGAAAAACAAGTCTACACGATAGATAATGTCCTGGAAATAATTTTGATAACAAAGTCCATTTCAAAAAAAAAAACTTCACCCTCACCAAAAATACAATGGAAAGATCTTCTCCTCCAAAGGAATCCAAATGAGAAGCATATTGATTCGTAATTCTCTTTACATCCCAAATCCCATTTACTTACATATACCCTTGTTTTGAGTTTGCAAGATTCATAGTCTTGGGGCTAAAATGCTAAGTTGTCCAAATTAGTATGCCCAAGGTCAAAGCTTAATTGCAACTTCTTATTCAATAGGGGATTACTCTGCATATTGGTCTAATGGCTTGGAGACATCCTCCTTGAATAGAACTAAATCAATCCACTCCAAAGGTTATAAACCCAAACACAATCGCCACCAATGGCCAATATAACATTGACCATCCATATGTATGCAACCCTAATTTTATAATATTTTCCAAGAATATAAAACGATCCCAATGTTGAGATTATGGAGCTGAATTGCTTCACAAAGGAGTTTATTTACAACTTGCAGGTTTACACAGGAATGGCGACATCGGTCGGTTGACCGACGTCGGTCACCTAGAAGACCAATCGACATCGGTTTAGACAAACCAACATCGGTTAGGGTAATCGGCATCGGTTACTTATGCATGATTGTTTATATTTAAGTCACGGGAATTAGATCTAATATTTTTATAAAGTTGATCTAATGGTTGTAAATGAATGGCTAAAGTTCCCTAAGTTTGTATAGGCTTATATAAGCTAGGAAACTAGGGTTAGAGGTAAGATTGAGAGAATTGTAAGAAGGAATTCTTGGTGAGAGCTTAGAGAAGCTTGTGAGAGAAAAAGTATTGTACATCGTGTAAGGTGTGGAAGATTGCAGATCTTCAATTGTACAACCTCTGGAATAATATATTGGTTGTTTCTTGGTGGACGTAGCCCACACTGGGTGAACCACATTATATCTTGTGTATTTTCTTTTGTTGGTTATTTCCATGTTTATTGCTTGTATGCTTTAATCGATATATATATATGTACAACTGGTTTGGTCTAACCCCAACAACCAGTATCAAATATTTGTTTGAGGGTTGTGTGTGTTGACAAATTTACTCACATGGATTTCTGATTGAGTGGGGGACAACAATGATGTGAAAGATAGTAAATACAAAGTAGAGAAATTTGAAGGTCGTAATTATCAGCTATGGAAGATGCGGTGGAGGATTATCTGTATCAGAGAGATCTATATTTACCGTTGGATGAGAAGGCAAGGTCTTGCAAAGATGACTGATGAAGAATGGAATATTCTTGACATAAAGGCTCCGGGATCTATAAGATTGAGCCTGACAGACATCTCGTGGCTTGGTATATAACAAGTATAGTATCCATGGTAGAATTAATGAAATTTTTAGCTAATTTATATGAAAAAACAAGTGCAACAAATAAAGTTTGTTTGATGAAGAAATTGTTTA
Source organism: Taxus wallichiana var. yunnanensis (assembly GCA_018340775.1). Classification (NCBI taxonomy): domain Eukaryota; kingdom Viridiplantae; phylum Streptophyta; class Pinopsida; order Cupressales; family Taxaceae; genus Taxus; species Taxus wallichiana. Next base: position 480,700,863 of record CM031236.1, on the reverse strand, counting down.
ATTCTAAAATGAAAGAAGGTGGATCTGTGTCTAATCATTTGAATGATTTCTGTTCTATTATAAATCAATTAAAATCGGTTAATATCTTTTTGAGGATGAAGTGAAAGCGTTGTTATTCTTGTGCTCTTTTCCGATAGTTGACATAATTTGGTAAGGATATTAGTAATACAACATTTGCTACTAATATTTTGAAGTTTGATGATGTGATTGGTATAATTCTAAATGAAGAAATACGCAGGAAAAGTTCAAGAGAATCATCATCTGGGAATGCTTTGAATGTAGAAAGTAGAGGAAGGAAAAAGGAGAGATCCAAGAGCAAGAGTAATGGGAAATCAAAGTCTAAGAGTGACAGATCTAAATCCAGAGGTAGAGGAATAACCTGTTGGAATTGTGGAAAGAAAGGACATGCAAAGAAAGATTGTTGGTTCAAGAAAAACAAAGATAATGTACCAAAGAAAGGTAAAGAGGAAAATGTAGCATCGGAAGTAATGCAAAATGCCCTTATCCTCTCCTTGGATAGTAAAATTGTATCATATGTTTTAGATTCATGAGCTTCTTTCCATGCTACCCATAATAAGGGTTATTTTAGAAATTATGTCCAAGGTAATTTTTGACATGTTTATTTAGGAGATGATGAACCATGCAATATTACTGGTAAAGGTGAAGTTCATCTTAAATTGCAAAATGTAAATACATGTATATTAAAATATATGAGACATGTACCAAGCCTCATGAGAAATCTTAATTCTGCAAGACAATTAGGTGATGATGGATGCATAGTTACATTCACAACCGATTCTTGGAAAGTTTCCAAGGGATCTCTTGTTGTAGCAAGAGGCAAGAAGGTATGAACATTATATTTGTCTACCAGTATTATTGATTCTTTTTGTGCTATCTACTTCATGTTTAGATGCAAGCATGTGGCATAATCGGCTAGGCCATATGAGTAAGAAAGGAATGCGAGATCTTGAAGGCAAATAAGTTATCATATTGAAATATGTATATCTTGATTTCATTAGCATTGAATACTTGGAAAACAAAAGAAAGTAAGGTTTCTTAAAGTTGGGGCAACAAAGAAGGAGCAAAAATTGGAGTTTGTGCACTCATATGTGTGGGGACCAGCCTAGGTTGCTTCTCATGGAGGATTCCAATACTATGTGACTTTCATTGACGATGTCTCAAGAATGGAATGGGTTTATTGTATTAATCGTAAATATGATGTTTTTGAAACATTTAAAAGATGGAAAGCCCTTGTAGAAAATCAAACTAATTTGAATTTGAAGTGCCTTAGATCTCGAGAATGGTGGCGAGTACTTATTTCAATTATTTCAACACACTCTGCAACTTGAGTCATTAACACACTATGCAAGTTGAGTCATTATTTCAATTATAAACTACAACTTTTGTTGAGGATTGAACTTACTTGGTATAGGGCCAGCCCATGGATAAGAATCCTGAAACCAATCTTGGCTACCTTCATAGTCTTCTCAATCCTCATCTGCACCATGTTCAACTCTATTTCTTGAATCTTCCTCTATAAATCAACATCTCTAGCTGTAGGATGGCTTCCAAAATCTGCATACCCATGCCCCTTGAACAACTCCATAGTTTAGTGAATGACCAAACTGGTTTGTATTTTATTCATATGGGTGTGCATACTCAATCTGATTTTGTCCATAGAATTGATCCGAGGTGTGTTAGAATAGCTCGGAGATGGATTTTAATGACATTGTTGTTGCAAATGAGAATCCCAGAAGGAAATCAAGTCGTGATTGCACAACTTCATGAATGGAGGAAAATGAAAAAAATGGAAATAAAAATGGACGGAAATGGATGGAAAAGGAAAGGGAAAGGTCTCGCAACTCGAGAAAATGGATTGTTTAGATCAACAGAGTATTCATATGTGCTTGAACATGCCTCCAAAGGCTGAAATCTCATCAAGAGCTCATCAAACTAGATTAAATGAAGATGTAAAGCTCCTCAATCTTGTCCCACTAGACGTGCCAAAATTGTTATCACCAAATAATAGCATCCCGATATTTTGTTGTGTCAAATCTCTACTTTTGCTAATATGGGACTATTTCTCAAGTTGTGGGACTTGCATCTTGAGATGGACCTCCGGAGAAGGCCGGCTTCCTCTACCTAAATCTAATGTTAAACTAATCCTCGAAACTTCCAAGGGACCAAGGAGATAAAGAAAGGGTTAGAGAGATGCATGAAAGGGAAATCCTGCGCACTAAATCCAAAACAGTAAAACAAAGCATTTTTGTACATTAAATGGGAAACTGGAGGTGGAGTGAAGCTCTACATTCTAAGATGATCATGTCTAATAAAATAAGTGTTTGTTGCTACATGTGCCGCCACTTGATGTTCACTTTTATCACATCCACCGAGTCGTTTGGATTATCGAGTCGTTAGATGTGCTTGAACATGCCTCCAAAGGCTGAAATCTCATCAAGAGCTCATCAAACTTGATGAAATGAAGATGTGAAGATCATCAATCTTGTCCCACCGCATGTAACAAAACTGTTATCACAAAAAAGTAGCACCCCGAGATTTGTCTCTAGAAGATATCTACTCTTTGCTAAATGGGACCATCTCTCAAGTTGTGGGACTTGCATCTTGAGATGGACATCCGGAGAAGGTCGACTTCCTCTACCTAAATCTAATGCTAAATTATTCCTAGAAGGGAAAATATAGCTAATTGATCCTAACCTAAATTTCCAAGGAACCAGGAGAGAGAGAGAGAGAGAGAGAGAGAGAGAGAGAGAGGCATGAAAGGGAAATCCTACACTAAAAGAGGTGATAGCACCAAAAAGGGGGTTGGGACACTCTCAAATGGATGAAAATGGGAGAAAATGGAGATGGAGAGGGTGGACAAAGCACCACAGACCACAACAACACTCAAAACACCAATTTCATAAGCACAACATCATTCAAGCTTGTAATGAGAACAAAATATGCACAACCATACCTGTAAATGTGATAGAGAGGCAAGAGAATGCAATAAACAAAGCTAGGGCAATGAAATAACCACAAAACTTAAATTTCATCGCTCAAGAAGTTGCACAGACCATTATGTTGAGAAATGGAGGAAAGATTCATCATTACAATGCCCAAAATTGAGGCTTTGAACTTTAACATTCACCTAAGCAATGAGAAGAAGAAAGTATCATTTCAAAAATTTCCAACAACCAAAAAAATGATCTCTCATTACAATATATAGAAGTTTTTAAAAAAGAAAGAGATGAGGGAAATCCTGAAATCTGCATCCAACCACCAACAAAGATAATTAAATGCCCCGCAAACATCATGAAGAACCCTACAAACCCCAACCCTTCATGTTCCTTCGCTTACTTGGAGAATAAAATTGTTTGCATGCCTCCATTAATGTGTTTTCAACTCCCCGAGACGTTGCATTTGATCTCGAGATGTTTGATTTGTTTTCTGCTCACCAACCCCACCTACTTTCCATATTTTATGATTTCATGATGAAGATCTTGGAAAGACATTTCCAAAAAGTTCAATTTTTCAAAAACGGACCACCTAGGAGAAAAATATGGCCATTCAGTTCATGAAGTAGCTCTACTCGAGTTTGCGAGTTCCCATTACGTCAAGCTCCCTCGAGCTCAAATCCCGCACTACTCTTCTTTGCATTGCCTTGGTTTTGTGGGGTTTGGGGATGCCTTCGCTCGCCTTGGGTTTACAAACCCCCACGGCTTGGTTTTGCTTTGCGGGCTTTCGCAGCTTGCTCTACTTCGGATTTTTGACCCCTATTGCTTCTCGGTTATGTCGTCGCATCCCCGCATTGCACTCTTCCTTCTTTTGCCTCTTTCTGCAAATCATGCTATGCTCAAAAATTTTAGATTGCTTTGTTTAGTTACTTTTATGAGTAAAGCAACATCATTTTCGCGCATTACTCCTTATTTTCTTCCCTTTGCTACGGGCTTTGGAGTTATTTTACTTGAGTTTGCGAGTGAGAATTACTTCGAAGTAGTGCCACATCGTAACTCCACATCACTCCTCTTCTTATCTTTGTTTTGCGGAATTTCGGATGTGATTTACTTTGGGCCTTAGAAAGCTCTTTACTTATTTATTTTTAAGAAGTGAAGCAACATAGAAACTACGCATAACTCCTCTACTCTAATCCTTTGCATTGTGGGTTACCCGGACCGCTTTACTCGGATTTTTAGTGAGTTTTGCTTTGAAGTAGTCCCGCAAAGAAACTCGCATTACTCCAAACTTTATTGTTTACATTATTTTTTTCAACTATTTGGATTTTTTGAAACTGGGAGTTAGGAGAAGGATAGAAGAATGCCCCAAAAGCCATTTTTCACCTTTTTAACCCCTTTTCCTCAAATTTGGCTAAGTGTTGAACTGTTGAATCCTAGAGAAGGGAAATGCATCCAAATGGTTCCAAGTGCCCCAAAAAACATGAAAGTTACCTATTTCTTCAAATTCTCCATTGAAGCTCCATGAACTTGCCCAAGTCCAATTTTTCAAGTTATCCATTTTTGCTAGGGGTAAAAATGGGCAACAATTGGCGACTCACGGGGACATCTCACTGCTAGTTAGATGAGTTGATTAATGACTTTGAAGCATCCATTGGGCATGGAGTCAACCTGGTAATATGAAATCTGATATGAACTTGAAGAACAACCCTTGAACTGCTTGAAGCAATGTTTGAACTTGAAGTTGAACTTGGATTTAACTTACTTGATATAGGGCTAGCCCACGGATAAGGAATCCTGAAACCAATCTTGGTTGCCTTCATAGTCTTCTCAATCCTCATCTGCACCATGTTCAACTCTATTTCTTGAATCAACTTCGAAATCAACATCTCTATGTGCAGGATGGCCTCCAAAATCTGCATACTTCTGCCCCTGAATAGCTCCATAGTTTGGTGAATGACCAAACTGGTCTGTATTATGCTCATATGGGTATATGCATACTCAATCTAATTTTTACATAGAACCGACATGGAGGTGTGTTATAATAGCTTGGAGATGGATTTGAATGACATTGATGCCGCAAATGGGAATCCCATGAAGGAAATGAAGTCGTGATTGCACAACTTCATGAATGGAGAAAAATGAAAAATATGGAAATAAAAATGGATGGAAATGGATGGAACATGAAAGGGGAAAGGTCTCGCAACTTAGAAAATGGGTTGTTTGGATCAGCGGAGTCACCATATGTGCTTGAACATGCCTCCAAAGGCTGAAATCTAATCAAGAGCTCATCAAACTAGATGAAATGAAGACATAGAGCTCCTCAATCTTGTCCCACCGAGCGTGCCAAAACTGTTATCACAAAATAATAGCACCATGAAATTTTTCTATGGCACTTCTACTTTTTGTTAACATGGGACTATCTCTCAAGTTGTGGGACTTGCATCTTGAGATGGACCTCCGGAGAAGGTTGGCTTCCTCTACCTAAATCTAATGCTAAACTACTCCTAGAAGGGAAAATGTGGCTAACTAATGTTAATCTAAGCTTCCAAGGACCAGGGAGATAAAGAGAGGGTTAGAGAGATGCATGAAAGGGAAATCCTACACTAAATCCAAAAACAGGGAAAACAAAGAATTTTTGTACATTAAATGGGAAACTGAGGTGGAGTGAAGCTCTACATTCTAAGATGATCACGTCTAACAAAATAAGTGTTTTCTGTTGTGGCCGTCACCCCCGATGTTCACTTTTACCGCATACACCAAAAACCCTCACTATCTTTGTCTCCATCTCCGAGGAATCAAACCCGAATCCTTGCGAAAAAAAAAAAACACAATTTAAGTGACAGGATGGATGTCATGGAATACCAAGAAACGAAGTCGTGGCTGTGGATTAAATTTGATGGCAATATAGACGCTTTTTGTGATTTTAGAGTAAAATACTTGTAAATGTCTTATCAAACTCATCACAGTGACTTGCATATTTAAAAAGTGACTATCAATTTTTATATAAATTATAAAAATATATGTAAATATATATTTAAAAAGATATAATAAATATAGAATAATTAGTAAAAATAACATTATTTTGTGTTTTTGAAGGGCAGTATTAAAAAGTTACCATCACCCAAAAATGTTTGACAGGCATAGGTGGTCGTCAAATTTAACCCTCGAGGTCCTTGGCTAAGACCCTCAGGTAGATGTCTCTATTGATACTGATGCATAAGTATCTGTAATTTCCATGCCACGTAAATTCCCTGCAATCACCTTTTTAGGGTTTTTCCTTGGCGCCCTGCTCGGTTCCGTGCAGCCCTCTATCGTAAGCTTCCTCTGTAAGTGGCTTCATAGCGTGGTATGGTTAGACTCCATGTGTCCAGTCGACCGTTGTTCCGCTGCTCTTTTTCTTTCCGTTTCTTCATTTTTGTGACACTCGTTTTCTTTGCTGCGCGAAAGTTGAAACATTTCAATTTTGAGAGCGGCGAACACAAATTATATGGGACTTTTAATATTGATTTAGTTTATAGGTTTATGTATTTACTTTAAAGAGGAATATAGACTTTATATTTGACACTTATCTATATATTGTTCATGTTTTTAGTGGTAAAATATTTGTAAATTTTATTAATTTTTATTTGTTTATGTTGCATTTTGAACAAAGTAGACCTACCGATAGATTCAAACATTAGATCAACAATTTCGTAATTGGTTATCTTTGAATCATGGGAAATATTTTTAGCAAGGTGCAAAATATTCTTTGGTCGCTTTCCGAGTCATGCGGCTAAGATATGAACAGTTGACTAACTTTTCATAAATTTGATTCCCTTAGAGGGGTGGATGGAGTATTTGATGTGCATTAGAAAGGACATTTAATAGTTAATAATGATTATGCATGAAGATAAGGTATCCATCGAAACAATGTTACCTAAGTGGTCACCTAGGTCCAACAACTCGAAAGAAAAAAATGTGTCTTTGAACATATAAAGCAATTTAGTATGGAGGAATGTTGACTCCTAAGAAAAGTTCAAAACTAATTAAGTGGTCTTGTGTGAGTGAGACGCATGTGAGTGATACGCATGCGATAATATCAATCACTTATTTTTGCGTAAGTAGAAGGAATGAATTTAAAATGAAAATCAATGAGTATGACATGGTGCGAAAAGGAGTCTTGAGGAAATATAAAAGTATAAGGTGAAGAAGAAGGAACTAGCAGATGATCGAGAGATTGATGATGTAAGAAGGAAAATAGGTGAACACATGGGAACGCGTGGGGTACTTATAGAGCCTTTAAGAAGGTTAACATCTAGACAAGTTCTAAAATGTTGATAATCGAATCCAATATTATCTTAGATGGTAGGCCAAAGGGTTCTAGAAAACCTACAAATAGCCCCATGGATCCTTCACTTAGACGCACAAGTTTTGACACTTAGAAAGATTAGATGCTTTACAGAGCACGCCAAACACATAATCATCAATTAATATTCAAAAGATGGATGCTTTGACGAGTTGAGAAGTGTAATTCATTGATTTTCTTTTTTTTGCATTGCAATAAAATATTATAATAGTGTTAACTCTAACACAATTTATGTCACTATTGATTATAGCGTCAAAAATTTTAATAATAGATTGGTGGAATTTTTAATTTGAAATTTTCCGCTAAAAAGTGATGTAAATTATTGTCAAAAAGAATTCAAATGTCAAAATTTTGAATAATGGACTTGCGAGATATTGAATATGAAAACTTTGTAGGTTATGATGCAAATCAACATTAAGGGAAACTTCTAACATACTTTTATTAGGGCACTTGTACTAGTGCCAATATTTTTAGTGGTTTCTATCAAAACTTAACACACTTTGCATCACTTTTGTGTCAGCAAAAAAATGATGCAAAAAGTAACGCAAATAAGTGTAAAAATAATGAAAATGCAAAAAGTGTGGTAAAAACCTCAAAATCTTATAAAGTTTATCTATACTTATGTCCTTGAATGGATGTGTATATGTTAAATGTTTGGTATTTATTTAAGGGTTTTTCAAACACTTTATGTATAATATTAAATTTAATCCATCAAAATGATCTCTTTATGCGCCTTGATAAGTGCTTAAGCATTGTGCTTAAGTAATATATTAATGTAAGAGTGTTATATCTATTGTGGAAGACCAGGGTTATGCACAAATGTGTTTGGATGATCGAAAATTACTAACATTATGTGCATATTCTATTCACATCTAATAACACATTGATTGAGAAGAAAGGATGGATCGGTGGTAGAGGAATCCTAATGAAAAATACCTAAATGAGATAAAATTATGCACTAACCAAACCCTAATTTAAATACAATAAATTTTGTGTCTCAGTGAATCAAAGACATAAATTGGTAATTACAACCAATAATTGATTTGACAATGCTCAAGGAGAATCATACTAAATCTTGGCATACCTTAATGTTAATGAAAGTTAAGAAATCTTATAAAAAGATCACAAGAAGGTACAAGACAAAAGCTATAGGTATAAATACAATGCAACAAGCTAGAAAAGAACATGGATGACTAGTATCGTAAACCAATAATGGTGTCGTAGCAACAAATGTTGATAATCACACATACTTGCCAATAGTGATTGTGTACGTCCGAATGATCTAAATTTTTGCAACCACCTTTGTTTGCTCATGTTTAACAAAAACCTCTTATTTTGAATATGCTAATTGATAAAAAAGAGTATTTAAATGTCTTCTCCCCATAAATCCTCGCCTTAACACCTGTCAAACCACCCAAACAAAAAATAATTTTCGAATTATTGGTGTAGGCAACCCTTTAGTGAAGGTTTTTACATATGATGTTAGGAATCAAGGCTCATGTAATTCTATAAAATACATGTATAGTGTGTCCCATTCCAATGAATGAGAGAGGCCTCCACCCTCTCTCTATAGTCCCCATGTACCTATGTTCTCTATTGAAAATCGACATTGATGTAATTGTGCAACAAAATAGAAAACCTACATCCACAAGAAAAAGAATGTCAAACTTTGAGAGTAAAACTTTGAATATCATGTGGATTGGATTTGTTTTCGTTTTCTCAAATAGTTTGTAATGTCTCTATTTCCGAGCGATGGCTTAGGAGGCTTTTCATCCTGCCTTAGCCTTGGTTATGCCCAAGGGATAGTGACGTTGATGGTTATTGGGTGTGCTTTGTACCTTCATTTCACTTATATGTTATGTTTTGGAATTGGACACATATTTTGAGGTGACTTAAGTGAAATATGGTTGTGAGATGCTCCCTAAGGTACTTTATGTTGGATTTAGTCGATGATTTAAACGATGGGTGAATATATGGTACTTGATGTTCTAATTCTTCGTTGGGGTGACTTAACTGCACTTTTTGGCATATGGGTGATAAAGTCACTTAAGTTATTTCTTTTAATATGTGGTTTTTTCTGCTTTTGTTGCAGTGAGGACAAAGATTGACAGAGGCATACAAGTGAAAAGACCGCACTTACTCCCGGTTTTCTGCTCTCGTCGCTGTTAGGTTGTTGTTTTCATGATGCTTTGTTGCAGTTTTGTTACTATTTGATCCTTTTTGTATAGTTTCTCATATAACTATAGTTGGTTACTCATGTATAATCTGGATACTGGTCCAAACTTGACGTATTGACTGCATTATTTGCTCTATCCGGCTTTTGAGCCCTTTTTGTAACAGTTATAGTCCCTTCAAAACTATTTAAAGGTGATAACAATTGTTCATGGCTTTGATAACAAGTATACATTTGTAATAAGGTTTAGTTGCCTATTGTTAGAAGTACTATTGTATGGAACAACTGACTTGTTTTTGGGTTTTAATATTGTTTCAATCTTAATTGTTCATGGCTTTGATAACAAGTATACATTTGTAATAAGGTTTAGTTGCCTATTGTTAGAAGTTCTACTTTATGGAACAATTGACTTTGACCGTAGAATACATTCGCAAAAATGCTTGTTATGTTTTGTCATGGTTGTTGGAGATGCTTACTTGAATAATGTTTTGAATCAAATTATATAGGTGTTAACCAATTTTCGTTTGTGAGGATCGATAATATGGAATGTATTGCATATATTTATTTTTTAGGGTTTTCTATCACAATAGCTAGTAAAAAAAAATTAAAAAATTAAAATTAAAATTAATGGGACTACAAGTGGAGCAAAGAGAACAAGACTAGGCAAGAAATCAAAAACGAAGACAAAAAAATACAAGAAGCAACTAGAAAGAGACAAGATACAATAAGTTTGTGTCATGCTTAAGACATTCTATACCGGTAAATTGTGACTCATTGTGTGGAGTCATGAGCTTGTTTATGCCACCGATGTTGTGTAAAAGTTGAATGAATGAATCAATAGTCTGAGACCCAAGGCTACCATGATGATGTTTGAGGAGGCCATATCTATGTTCGATCGTCTCCCTGATAAATAAAGCTACACACCTTTGGTCTTCATAATGGATAAGGGCCCATAATGAGCCTTGAGTTTCTCGGAAGAGACAATAGTACCTACCACGGATCTCATAGTACACAGGACAACGAAATATAAAGTGCTCCTCTAATTCAAGTTCATTGTTGCAAAGTGTGCAAGTGTGTTGGTCTCTAGGAATGTAATGCTCTGTCTCCATGCGAAGCTGATGAGAACAAACTCGTAGTTGGCCCAAGGGGAATCTCAAACCAAGTGGAAGCCTGATGTATTTGGGGGAATGACACATTCATCTTCAATTTGGAGATAATGCTCCAAATAGTGGTGCATTTTTGTTGGCAATGGTTCTATTGGTTCAATCCAAGTTGATTTTATGTAAGCTTTGTAGATCTCCTCTCTAATTCCTCTATGAATTTCCCTTCTTAGCATGTGGGGAGAATTAATAGAGAATGTGAGAGGGAAAGACGATTAATATCCAATCCAATGCTTTGGAGGAAAGTTGTACAATGTGCATACCAAGTGGTTTGGATCCCCAATTCACATAGCCTCGTGGATGATTAGAGCCTTGAAGGAATATATAGTAGAAACATTGAGAATGTTTTAGAAGCCTTTTGGTAAGCGACTTTATGGGTTTGTCAAAATGAAACACATAGTATAAGCGAAAATGAATGCAAAGGTATAAAAATGTTTGTAATCCTTATCTACTTAAATATTTGACATAATTTACAACTCATGTACAATTGCTAGTTTAAGGTTCTATTGACACAATTCATGATGTATTCACCCCACTCATCTTTGAGTAGAGCCGTAAATAAAAAGAGAAGACAAACTTGAAAATTTAAACATAAACAGGATGATAAGCGACTGGCTTAAATAAGAAAGAAAGAAATGAATGCATGCTCAAACTAGTACTACTAGAAGTCCCCATAAAATTTCACGTGTATAGGATTGTAGGAAGTGCATAGAAAAATTCTCAAGGCTTACTTTACAAACTGGTCCTGCCGAAACAAAAAGAGCTTCAATTGGTTAATGCCTATCAACCGAGGTTAGGTAAACTGCATGAAAGTAATACAATACTTTTTTTTTATAGTAAAACTGCAGCTGGTACAGGTTTAGTGACAGAAGATAAGTTTGATTTCATTGGGTGCAACACAGTGGCGGACAAGAGAAGGATCATCATGTGCATAAGTGTATGCATCTGGACATGCAGCCTTGAACATCAATGAGTATTCACTGGGCCTACAAGTTTTGGGCTGTTGTACTGATTAGTGCAGCAGTACTGGTCTGTTCTGAATGCCTCACATGCACTCTTGCACGCTATCACATCATTTCCATGCCTTACTTGAAGCTTTTCCGGGCACCCAAAATGAGAAAGCGTGTGAACCCTGCAGCCAGCCACTGTACACTGCCCATGGCCCCCATGTGGTGTAATGGTCATGGGCACATTCATGCCGTCTACCAAGCTGAGGGTATAGGAGGAAACATCAGTATGGGGGTGGTGCAGTGAGAGCTGAGCAAGAGTTGCAGGAGTTTTTCCTCCTAGCCCATTGCATTCTACCCTGCCACCACAGTCTCCTGTGAGACAGAAACCTCCACTTCCATGGAAAGCGCACCCTGTTCTCGCCCACACTCTGCCATGCCACTCGTGTGGGACATCAAAACTCATGTGATGTAGTGTGTCCAGGGCAAAACCACCTCTTGCCAGGACAGGGTACCCTGCACTAGGCTGTAGCCCTGGCCATATGGTGAAAGGGCAGTTGTTCACAATAGTCAGCTTCAAAGGGCTGGTGCATCTCACCAACATCTCTGTACCTGCACAGCAAAATCTCTTTTAACATGTTCGTGTAGTTTGCAATGACGGTCCTATTACATGTAGACAGCAAAAATGCATTTTATATTTATGGACAGTATAGGTTTGGGATCTTAAACCCTCTTCAATGATTGTAATGGAAACCAAATCAGTCTATAAGAATCTATTTCTAATAACCAGAAGCATAAACCAAAGGAGTGAAGGAGCATATTACTTGATGTGTGGCCAAAAACCCATTAAAAATTGTTGTACAAGGTTTTCCTTGAGAAAGGGACAACTACTCACTACTTGCAACAAGCAACATGATAATGAGTAACATGATAATGAGCAACACTAACCGGTAGGAGAACCATATCACACAGGAGATGTGAAATAGGTGAGTAAACACACCCAAAGAAATGAAATGAAAACTTTTAACAGCCACAAGGCTAAAAATAGTCTATAAAACAGTAGAACCAGATTTTTTTTATTTTCATCATTTCTGATTTTCTTCTGTTAATCTTGAGGATTAAGTCCCCCATTTGAGCAGTCAAGTTTTTTTGTATTTTTGAGTGTTGAAGATGACTGGGAAAAAGAAGAATGGGAATAGAGGAAGTAGAACTCAAACAGCGTGTTGAGCAGTTTTTAAGTATTTTTGAGAATTGAAATCCATGTATTCAACGAATATACAACTGTTTATATGAATCTATTTAAATGTCATAACGAAAACTTCAATGCAAATCAATGGAAGACCAAATATGCATTAAAAACATTGTTCTAGAATGCAAAAGTCGATGGTAGACTCGGTTTCTCACTAGGGAGAACTTCTGAACCAGATCAATGTAAGAACAAACCCACACAATAATAAAGAGGCAGTTTTAACATCTGTGACCCCATATATTTGTATTTGTGTAGTAGTAGTTCATAAAATAATAAAACCATACATCACTTGCACAGAGTATACAACATAACAAGTAACAAAGAGCTGACATCAACATGGGAACACATTTAACCTGCTATAATAATGTCTGGCCTTATAGACCTGTATCAGAGTTTGGCTTATAGAGTTGTATCAAGGCTTTCTTTCTGAGAATTTGGTGGTGTTTATCCTCCATCATACCGTATGGATAGTAATCAAAATGAACATTACTGACGTCTACACTGACTTACATAAGAAATGGACAATTATGGTGTTTGATTTCTGATTACACTAAAAGAAAACTGACGTCTCGTCTGGTATCTTGAACTAAACTAGAATAAGTGTTCCCAAAGATAGCCATATAGCACTAAAATTTTAATCTTCCTGCAACCATAGGCAAGCCAATACAAACAATGATAATACCCAAGAACTATAAACAATGTTAGACACAAACAACAGTACATTTTATAAGGATATTAAAACTTTCAATAGATATGGAAATGGGGCTGCAAATGAGCTCCTGAAGAAAATGCCCATGAAAAATACCTGAGCAAAGAAAGAGCAGCAGAGTCAAGCTCAACCTCAGCATTGAACCCATGTTTGCTCCCACACTTGATTAAAAACCTACACAGACAAAGTACGCACAGCCTTGTGTTGAAGCTGATATCAGAACATTAGAAGGCTTGGATATGAAGTAGAGGGATACTGCAATTTATAAAAGATTGGTCGGTGGGAGAAAGGGCCAAATTGCTAGAGGGATCATGTTTTTTATCCGTTACAGGGTTGGTAAGATTCCCTAATCTGCATTGAAATTGAAGAAAGGAGGAGGATAAGCATGGCTGTGGAAAGATAACACGAATACCCACGTGAAGAAGGGCTAGCTAAGATTGAAGTGGGGACAAAAAACCAAAAAAGGCTGTAATATTTCCTGACATGGAACGTCTACATTGACAAGTTGACAGCACCCACACTTCGAGCGCTGCTAATTTATTCAAAATAGAAAATTTCGATAAAGGGGGATTTCACATGCATGGGGATTTTTACGGTGGATAGATTCATAGAGATTTGAGTAAAAGAGTCTAATTGATAGAGATTCGAATAAGAGAGTCTCGAGACTCTAGAATTAAAAGTATAATGAAGGGAGTGTAGGTTCTAATGAATAAGAGAAGAATTTAGTTTTATTTTTCTATTGTGTATTCTGGCAAGAAATTTTATGTTTTTACTAATGTTTGTAGTTTTGAATATATTGGACAAAGACATCCTTTGGGTTGTTCAAGTAGCTCACCTTGAATGCCGTTATATGTGGAGCGTTCCATAATATAATGTCATTCTTTCTCAACTTTGTAAAAAAATATATATGTGATAATGTTCTAAATAAATAAGTGTTGGTTTAATGTGTTCTTATTTATTCATAGGATTAAGGGTTAGTAATATGTAGTATATACATATTATTAATAAAATATCAATATGCATATCAAAGTATATTATTGTTAGCAATTTGTAAAATATAATATTGGAAACAATTGTTAGGAAGGTGAAATCACAAGAAAGAGAGTGCACTTAGGCGATTATATACTCCTAAAGTTGATTTGGCAAAAGGTGTTGTATGATTGTGCGGGCTAGATTGATCTATAATTGCTTCCTCTCTTACCTTGGGAGTGTAAACCGAGCAGAGATGAAACTACTTGAGTTGTATGGAGTCGTTGGACGGTTTAGTACCTAGTGAACGATTTCGACATATGGTAATGGGACATGGCATTCTTCAACTCTATGTGCCCTTACATCTTCTATCACGATGTGCTTCACTTTGAAACTCTAGGTGTTGCACATGTGAAACCCCTCTGTATGATACAAAATAGCTTCAAACCCTAACCACGAGTAGGAGACCCTACAAAAAGGTTAGTGGTTGGGTTGAAGTGCAATTTGTACACCGCCTATGTTGGCAATACTCCGAAGAGGCCTCAAATTGCATGTAGTTCTCCACCTAGCATGTGATATCTATATGGATGCAACTAGCTTTAACAATTTGATCACTTGATAATGCAACAATGGCTTGGTATGCTTAGTTTGACTTGGCTTGGATGGTCTCTAGCTTGGGAAGCGTGACTTTATAACCTAGTTGAGTGTGCTTTAAACTTGTGTAGGGGTTGTTCCTAGAGTGTGTTGTTGCTTTTTAGGAATTTATGAGAGCTTGAAGTGCTTTAGGAATGATATTTGTAATAATAAGTGCTCTTAAAAGTGCCAAGTATGTAAATAAGTGTGTTATACTTACTTATATAAGGGTTTATAGGCATAATTTTGCATTGAGGTTAGCCCAGGAGGAAAGTATTGACCCATATAAATACATCGAATTGAGAAAGTAACCATTAGGTGGCTTGGGATGAAACCACCGACTACGGATCAAATTGTTAGATTGTTCGGTCCCTGGTCCCACACATGTAGATGTTGGGATTTTACAAATTTATTAGGATGATGCCTAGGATGGATACATTGTTTTACACTGATGTAAGTAGTTATGTGAGTGACTAGGCGGTGGGAATAAGGAAGCAAGTCATGTAATAGGGACAAGGATGTGTAATAAAGATTAGTCTCAGTGCGCGTAAGTCATGATTTAAGGATAATACCAACATCGTCATTGCCAATTGATAAATTGCCAAATTTAGATGTATACATTTGGCCCCCCTTAAGTATGAAGTGAAATTGCATGCTTAAAGGAAAATATACTTGAGGGTGTAAATACAATTTATCTTCACTTGAGGTGCTTGATTCACTTGATGGTTGACACTATCTCCAAAGTGAAACCTACAACATAAAGTGTAATCAATGTCCATAGAAATAGTTGAACTTTAACTTTAATTGAAACTTGTAAACTTGTGAAGTAAATAAAATAAGGAGTACACCTATTTGTCTCCGCCGAAGGAGAATATCTTTGATTATGTACTTAGAGAGATGAATTAGAGCTGAGTTGTTAGAGGATTGAGGTGGTTAGTCCATAATTTTCTATGGAGATGTCAAAGTCATAAGGGAATTGGGTGTGGTTTGACCTAATGCCAAAATAAGGGTGTCACAGGATTTCTGGTCACCCCAAGAACCTTCTAAAACAAGGAAGGGTGTCACAGAGCTTTCTAGTCACCCCAAAAGCCTCCATAAAAGAGTGAAATGAAGGGTATCATAAGTATTTTTGGTTCCCCCAAGATCTTCTTCCCATAAACCACACCACCGCAAATGGACCTAGATGCAAGTGTGCAATATAGAACAAATTCGAAAGGAAATGAAGTATACTCATGCCCCCATCATGTGATGTCCCATGTGTATTTAGTGTGCAATGGTGAAATATACTTGAGGAGGCACATGCCCCATATAGTATAGTGTAAAGGTTCTCGAGATGCACAAATTCAAAAGGGAATGAAGTATACTAATGTTGCCCACATTTTGTAAAATGTAGTAAAATTCACCCTTGATTGTGTCAATTGTCCTTGAATAAGTATTAGAAATCAGTAACTATTTGTATGTTCCAAAAAATATTGAATTTGTCACTAAAAAATTGCTTAGGAAAAAAATTTCCATCTTAAACAACATTTTTCTCCAATTCCTTCCCTTATTGGATGGATGTGTAAATAATGAATCTATTTTGTATATGTTCGTGTTCCCTGTGTATCTATATTTTGTTCCAATTTGTTTTGATTCATGTATTATATCTTATACCTAAATTATCAAATTTTGTGTGATAACACCACTAAATGCCCCTCTTTTGAGGTAAGTGAGATGTGCAAGTAGATCATTTGGCTCAAAATAAGTGACGTGTGTTCGTGTTAGATGTAGCATATAGTTAAAGTTGGATCACATTGAGGGCTATTGTAGGTGGTCATCAGTAGAGATCATGTTCCTACAAAATAGAACATGGTATAAATTATGACACGAAAGATATAAAACAAATCAAACTAGTAATCAAGTGCAGAGGCAAACATGCATATAAGTTAACAAGTGCAGAGAAAATAAACATACAAGTATAGAAGTGTGTTATGAAATACATTCATAAGCAATGTCACATAATTTAGTTATAGGTTAGGCAAAGAGACACATGAGTGTCACACACACAAACAAGCATGAGAAAATGCGACAAACATCATAAACAAAGGATACCAAAGTTTCACACAAACAATCATAATGAAGGCCATAGTTTGCATACAAGTAAATAAATGAATACAATAGTAAATGATCCTAGGCACATAGAGATAGTGATGCTAGAGCTATGCAAAACACATTTGATAGCCATATAGTCCAAATAAATAGCATAAAGCATAGTATAAAAAATGAGCATAATGAGAATGTAAAATAACACTATGTAATGAAATAATAACACTTGATAGTGTAAGAAATGCCCCTAGGTGTTGATTGGCCACTAGGTAAGAGGAGAGATCCAACATATAAACAATGAATAGTCTCATGTATGGCATGCATCATGCTCAAATACATCAAGAACTCATGTATGTAAAGAGTATACAAAATATGGTATCTATCAAAACATATGATAAACAACATGTGCAAAGTCAAGAACTCGGTACCCAATCATATGTAAGTCTTGTTTTTGTATTTTGATAATATTTGATTATTTATAAATTTATTGCATTACTTGAATGTTTATATTTCTTCAAGATATTTTGTAAAAGCAAGAGTTACCCTATGACACTATTAAGAAGGTGATAAGTCAAATTTGTAGGGGTGGGAGGGTTATACCTCAAATTCACATTATGAACACTAGGAGTAGGATGTATTATGTCAAGTACATGTCATAGGACATGCTTAAGAGCTTTGTATCTTACACCATGAGGCATATGATAATGTTTGCAAAGAGCATATCATCTAGATGTAGCATGAGTGGGATTATTACGAATAGATGTAGAAATATGTGCTTTCTTAGCAAAGAAATTAGGAAAAGGAATCGCATATGGTATAACTTTAATCAGTAACTTGATTGTCACATAAAAATTTAACAAACCGATGTATTTTAGAAGGTATAACCTTAAGTTAACAATAAAAAAATATTTGGATTGATTGTGTGTGGATATTTACAATTGACTTTTCTTCCCGATGATGGATCATGAATTGATCTAAAATGTCAAATGTAAACATGCATGCATTGTTAATTTTAAAATATGTTTATTATGTTATGGACTGTAAAAGAATTAAAGATTTTATAACCTTAACTTTCTAAATCTAAGGGCATCCTAGAAGCATGTCACATAAACCAAGAAAAGTAATAATTGTGAAAGGTATAACAATAGTAGCATATCACACGGTAAGAAGGAGAATAATGTGTCAAAAAGAGGTTTTAGTATCAAAGTGCATGTGTTGCTTAGTAAATCCTAAATATGCAATCAATTTGAATGTGCACATATTGTGTTTAGAACTACTATCAATAAAGATACTATGAGTTGTACTTAGACCCGCAAAGGCTCGATTGTAAATTTTATGAGAAGCATCATTAGAAACAATATCAATATCCATCAAATGTAATAATAGGTATAAGAAACATAGAGGAAGTAATGAACTGAATGTTTTTAATTTTTGACAAGTATTTGAATGTTATGTTCTTGATTTTTTAGAATATTAGTAAAAATTTCTACCATAGGAACTCATGTAGAGGGTGAGGAGGGATATCCACACTCGAAGGAGGCTTGTTAGCTAGTGGTATGTAAATTTTAGCTCTTTGTGTAGTTTAATGCTTGGAAACCATATGTTGAGAAATGAGTAATGCTTCTATTGAAATACAATCCTCTTCATTGATGAGGTTGAAAGTTAGCTTTCACATATGCTTATATGACATATCAAACTTATTATCATTATTTTCATAGTAATTAGTATTTTTTCTTTGAATTGAATAGTAATGGTAAATCAATAATATCCTTGAATTCTTCCCTATCTTATAACTTCATTATCCATATGGGGGCACTTGAATTTTATAATGTTTCAAAAAAATAATTAGGTCATTTGATCATCACGTTTTTATGAACGAATGTTAAGAAGATAAAGTGGTCTAAAACCCTAGTTAAACCCTAACTAGGAGCAGTTTGTAGAAAGAGAGGTATAGTGACCCAGTTTTGATTGATTAATCAAAAGTGATGATTTTATGTTGTATAGGACTCTCTTATTTCCATAAATGTATGGTTGAGGTCATGGTGATGAGTGGGCCCCACTCAAATAGGCTAGTTTCTAAAGAAGAAGGTTTTGGGACAAGGTTGTCCAAAGGAGTAGCATGCAAAATTAATGGTGCATGATTTATGGGAGCTGATATTGATTTCCATGGAGGTTTCAGGACATTTTCATGTAGTTACATGGTCATTTGAGGTCCATACAAGTTGACTGGTCAAAGGGCAGTTTTGGGGTCTCAAATAGCATGGTTCAGTAAAATGGGCATAACTTGAGCTACATGTGGATTTTGAAGATGATCAAGTTGTGTTGGAAAGAGGATTCAAAGATATTTCAAGTGATATGAGTTTTGACTCATGGTGATGTGTTTTTTTAGGGTTTCTAGGTCATTATTTGGACATGAAGATTTTTGGCAGTGCAGGACAAAACGTGTTTTGGTGCAAGTTTGGAATTTTTGAAGCATGAGATGGATTTTGTGATGCTTTATATCACCTATAATGTGAATAGGGATTAAATTTTCATCCAATGAATCAATTTTTAGGTCTTGAATGTTTATATAAATTTTTTTATGAACTAGCCTTTGGAAACATCTTTTTGGCAAGTTGATTTGGTAAAGACAAAAGTAGTTGTGGTTTGAGCAGGTGGTGGATTCAAGGATTCTAACTTGATTAGAAGTATTCTACAGGTTCTTAAATTCCCATTAAGGGGCTACATGGCATGGTTTTCTCGTGTTGAATAGATTTGGTGGCCTTATGAAGTTTCCAGGGTGTTGAAGGGTGTAGGAAACAGTTGTTTTAAGATTTGCAAAGTGAACTGGGCCCATTAAATGAAATAATTTGATTTTTTTATCAAATGTACGACCATGTATAGATGTAAAATGATATTTTAATCATATGTAAGGGGTTATGGGTCATGAATATGTATTGATTTGATGTAAGGGCATTTTTATCTTTGTGCCCATGGGGTTTTGAGCCATTTTTGACACTTGTAATGAGGGTTTTAGTTAGGTTTGGACTATTTACGTCATATGTGATCGTTGTAATTAAAATTTTTAATTGTTTCCTTGATGTATGGGTCACTAAAAATTATGGAAAAATATTGTGTCTAGGTTTGAAATGATAAGAAGCTTATAAAAACATGTTTTTGGGTGCTTTTTGGAACTAGTGGTGTGTGTGCAAGAGGAACGACCTAGGTGAGAGTTTATTGCAGGTATTGGAGCATGAATTATGTCTGAATCAAGTGTGATGTAGGTGAAGAAAAATCAGAGGACATGTGTGCAATAGTTTGATGTTTTTGGAGTGATTGAAGAGTTTGTTTTGTGAAGTTTGGTCACCTAGGATTTGAGTGAAGAAGTGCGAGCTAGATATTGGATCTCCATCGCTTTTGGAAGCAAAAAAATAGAGACCTAAAGATCATAAGGTGGTTGAGTGGTTTCTTGATCATCTTGGGGGTTGTAGCCTCCTTGTGAAGTTGGTGCTTCATAAAATTAGGGGTAGGTGCTCCTTGTAGAGTTGGTACTCTACTAAACTAGGGGTTGCTGCTCCTTATGGGGTTGGTGCCTCACTAAATTCATAAACATATCAATATAATATTGTGTTTCCATGGGATTTCTTCTTGTTGAGGGTTTCCCACTTATATAGTGTGTTCTTGTTTTATGGATGTTTGCTTCTTTGATGGTTTATGGTGTGCACACATTAAATATTGATTAAGTGGATATTGTGATTGAATGGTTATGAGTTTTGAATATTCAGATCTAAAATATAATTTGAAATATTGTAAGGATTGATTCACCCCCCTCTTAGTCCATTGTGCTTCTAACAAAGAATGTCTACATATGCAATGAATATGTGAATCACTTACCTTAACATCCGAGGAATTTATGAATATATATAAGTGTTGTCTTTATTTGTGCGGTTAATATTTGAATATCAACCGTTAATTTTATAATGACTGGCTGAATATATACTGGAATTATTGAACCTATATTTATTAAGTAGTTGTAACTTTGTCATTTTCTACTACACATTTAAACTATTAATGTGCATTGGAATTACTAAACATACATTGAGGATACGATTGTAACATTGTCAAATTCCTACTACGTATTCAAACAAATAATGTGCACTAAACTTTTTGAATATGCATTGAACATGTTAGAGTTAGTTGAGTGCATGTTCTTATTACACTTGTATTATTAATTAAATAATTATATTACTAAGGAGACTACATTGTTGTTATTGACTATACATTGTTGTTATTGAGTAATGGGTTTCGTTTAGACCTATTGTTTTTTCAAGCATACACATTGAACTATTGTTTTTCAGTGTATATTCATTTATTTTAGTGCATTTTGTTTATGCCTTCGTTTTCCACGATCTCTTCTACTCGATCTAGTAAATGTCCAAAAATGAGGTTTTTTCTCTCGTGTGTCTTATAGTTTCAAAAATACAGTGTTGTTATTGAATATACACTATTGTTATTCAATAAAAACAAAAAAATTGGAATTATTAAATATATAAAATAAATGGCGATAATTTTGTAATTTCAAGCAATGTATTAAATAACAAAATTATAATTATATAGTTAATGTATATTCAGTAATTTTAGAATGTCTTCATATACAATGTTCGTATCACCACAAACTCTCTCAATTCAATGTATTTACTCTTAACCTTTAACATGTATATTCAATGTATATTCATTAGTTTTAATATATATGAAATATTTGAATGTAGTATCTGTTTGCGCGATGTGAACACTAAATACCCCACCACAAAACCCATTAAAAATTTAAATTTTCGTAGTGAATCAAACATTATTTTTCCCACAGGAAAAAGCGCATGTACACAAGAACGACAAGCGGATAAACTTGTACCTAATATGAAAATAATCTCATTCAATTCACTTCACTTCATCCCCTACCACTCCACATGCATCCACTATTAATATGCACTGCACGCCAATAACTCATTCAATGCACTCATTTAGTACATGTGTTTGCATTTGGCAAAGCACATTTACATCGGGAAGATGAACATTCCTACCCTATTCAACCATGCTACAAAGATAAAGACCGAGAGGCCTTACTGACCCTTTATTTTTGCAACAAATCCGAATACCCCTAAACCAACTTGCAATCGCCATGTGGGTCATGAGGTGAGCCTGTTTCCATAGTTGTTTGGATATTTTCTCTATGGGTTTCATGTAATGAGTGCATTGAAAGCAATACTAGTTTTACAAATGTATATTCAATATATATTGAATTAATTTTGTGCATGTTCTTGTTTAATCCAAAGAATACCAATTTTGCAAACATATATTCAGTCTATATTAAGTTGTTTATGTGCATGTTCTTATTTATTCCAAAAATACCAGTTTCACAAATGTATATTCATTCTATATTGAGTTGTTTTTGTGCACATTTTTGTTTAATCCAACAATATCAATTTCAAAAACGTACATTCATTATATATTGAGTTGTTTTTGTGCATGTTCTTGTTTAATCTTTCTCTTGGCACGATTTTAGTTAATTATACACGGGGTTATTTATTTTACTTTGTCCTAAATATTTGCATGCCAACATGGTATTCAAGAGGAGAGCGAGAAGGAGGAAGTCACGAATGGACCCTTAAAAGGGGTGTCAAACTTGATTATATGTTTGACTTAGAGGAAGAGTTAGTGAAGCTAATAAAAAACAATAATTTTAGACCAGTCCAAATCACAAAATAGATCTAAAACAAACACCGCATATGGAGGTAATCGATAATGTTAGTGGGAATCACATAGCAAAGATGTAAAAAGTTTCCTTCGAAAATGATTTGACGTCTCAAGACATTACTAGAGTAACAAGAGATGTTGAAGAGAATGGGTATTCCATTAGAGTTGTTGCAAAAAGTGGGGTGTCTCAGTTGGTTCATTATCAAACTGGATGAATGGTACCACAAATATTAAATGTAAAGGCCCCCCAACTATTTTAACGGCTCAAGAGGAGTCCAAATTGTTCAACATTGTAAAGGTGTGGCTGATATGGATTCTAGTCGGAAATAAACTCATTAAAATCTCATATGGCACACATATGTGAGACAAGGACTACTCCATTTACGAGATGGTATGCCTAGCGCTTCTTGGTGGGTAGGGTTCAAAAAGAGGCATACATATTTGTATTTAAGGACCGCAAATTCCAAAAGGCCTTGATCGTGACAAGGTAGATATGCTTAGGCTTGACATAGTTCGCATTTTATGAAAACTTGGATCAAATGTGTAAAATTGAGCAATATGGACCACAAATAATATGGAATTGTGATGAAATCGGTGTGTGATCTGGTAGGAATTTTGGGATGAGGGTGATTTAAAAAATGGGCAGAGAAGTGTACCCCACATACAACCAAAGAGTAGAGAGTAGATGGAAATACTTTTTGTGTTAATGCGGCGGGTGGACTATACCATGTTTCTATCTTTTAAAATTGCAATGGAAATCAGCTAACTACATTTCTAATTGTGATCCTGGTGCATGTATGGCAGCCCAACCACACACATGTATGATAATAAAATTATTTCTAAATTGGTTGCACCACTTTGCTAGATCAGTTTCGGGTGGTGTTTCACCATCGAATAGACATCTACTCATTTTTATGGCCATGGAAGCCACGTGGCATATGAGACAATCTAAGAGGCAAGAACATTGGGCATTGATCTACACGCTTTACTTAAACACATCATCCACAAGCTGCAACCTTTACATGTTAGCATGTTTTCACCATTTAAAATATATTTCAAGGATGAAAGATCCAATAGGATGGTCAAGCATCGCAAAGTAGACGCGAGAATATCCGAATTGGAAGTTCTTAGTAGTAAATATTTTAAGAGTGAATTAACTCCATGAAATATAAAAGTTGGTTTTATTAGGACTAGAATATGGCCTTTGAACAGAGATGCATTGATAAATGACATACACCCTAGTGATGCATTCAATGCTTATTTAACAGAGGAGGAAACAAATGTGGAGAGCATTATGGAGATGGTTGGTTATAACAGAGATGAAATTGAATAATTTATCGAGATAATGGAGAAGCAATCCACTAGAATGTTGATCAAATTTAGTAAATAAAGGATGTAGCAAGCCAACAATAAGATGATATAATTCAGAAATTGGAGGTGGAGGTGACAGAGTCAAATCAACAAGAGAGGAGAACATGTTTAAGTCATATTGGGTAAGTCATTCAAGTTGGAATTCATGTGCAAGTTGAATAAAACACACCAACTCATGTGATTCAAACACAAGAACCCATCACAATTGATGACGGGATGAGTATGCCAACTATAGTTAGTCAACTTGAATGGTTGAAAGAAGCTTCCACAAACTTGGGGAATCCAATCGAGCTTTCAATGAGGATATTTCTCTTTCCATGTCATCCCCTCCTCCTAGCATGCCAAGTGGAATATTCCACTACTATGCAGATTGTAACACATGGAAAAATGAAGATGATAGCTAATTGGATGCTACAAATTTGGGGTGTTCACAAACATTTGTACAAGACACAACAAAACAACCATGTAATGAAGATTAAATAAACCACGTTGGTGGTTCTCTGCGGGAAATTTCTTAAGCTTCTAATTGAAAGTATTAATTAGATATAAAAACGCACTGAAACAAAGGGTGTAGCGCCCACCCATGTGGGACCCAAACACAAGACCAAATAAACCATGAAAAAAATTGATTGTCATTTACTTGATACAACTATATGAAAAAAACTTAGGCTCATAAGAAATGATCCACATCACATAAGACGTCTACACCAACATGAAGAACATGCAAACAATATGATGACACAAGATGCACATCAAAGCCACACTTTTATAACGAACAAGTACAAAACCACGACCCAACCATAATATGAACATCATGAATAGGAACCTTCCACAATACCACATTTTCATGGTTACAAATTTATTATAATCATATTTCATTATTTAACCTTAATGATTTGAAGAGCACTTAATATGAAAACATGCATTTTCCTTTTCTCTAGACTATATTTTTGTTATTTCACTCAACATTTAACTTATAGTGGTTCCATCTAATTTAGTTATTTTATCTTATAGAAAATAAATTATATAACTGGATTGTCAATTAGAAGTATCGTAACATTTGCACATCATAATTTTGATTCCCAAATTAGAAACTATGTGTTCTCAATTACTGTTTTCACGTGGATCAATTCACATATACTTTCACATCATAAGGAATATTTATTGAGTTACAAGTAATCTCCATGGTACTTTAATTTCTTAGACCGACATCACAAGGTTACATTCTCAACAACTAAGAGAAAGTTACAACTTTCCTTTACAATTAGAATCTTAAAGACACATTAATGCATATCCTAATTATCACCGTGATCCCAATAACTTTACATTATCTTCTCTCCTAATGATGTTTAGTTTTTAGAGCAATCATACGATTACATGCTAGAAATTTCATCTTGTATGTCACAAAAGTGACATTATGCTTTGCATCTAAGCATCGTATACACTTACATACCCACATAAATGCTCTATGATATGTCCCTAGGGAGGAACACACAAACTCTTACGATGCACCTAAGTATCTAGGACTATGAAATAAGTTTAGATCCGAACATAACTCAAGGCTTACCAAAAAGAACCATCATGTTGTCTTATAGAATAACGTCCTAGTAGAGTTGGTCTATTACAATTCCCATAAGGTGGTTTCACACATTTAGATGTTAAGAAAACATGTTCTTACGGTAACATGGATTTGATGATTTTATCTCCTCTTATGTAATTAAACTTCTATATTCCATAAATTATTGGATGCAAATTGAAATATACATGTGTCATATGAATCCCATGTTCAAGAACAATGTTACATTGTCAAAATATGTGTTTCCAAAAGGAATAACTCATCTTATCATTTAAAACATGGAAGGTATTACTAATGAGTTAAAGGGGGTGGTTTCCATGTTTTTCTTTGCTCCTAAGATCAACATTCTAGGGACATAATTCGATAGACAAAACTCAACATGGGTTTCGTTTGTCAATTAAAACTTTAATAGGGTACAAGGTTTACTTCTTTCCCTTTAGAACTCCAGGGATCTACAACTTGATACGAGTTAACATTAGAGCAATACATCCACCCTAAGATCAATAAAATACGAGAGGGGGTTAATTGAGTCAAACATAAGGTTTAATGCGTACCTATAAATAAGTAAATTGACTCCACTCACATCTCTTAAATCTATTAATGAGATCATTCAAGGTGTAAGACAAGAAGCGACATGTTATACATTTGAGTCTTTTCTTAAAATGGTAGGGGTATTGCAAAACTGTACAAGACTCGATTAAGAGAGAAAAAATACAAGGGTTAAGAGCACGGTTCATTTAGATAGTTTAAGAATAGTAAGTTCTACCAAATAATACCTGTATTAAGTGAGAAAAACAATAATTAACATGGTAAAAGATTGTTCCAAAACATCTAACCCATAAGAACAACATATAAACCCATAAACAAAACCACTCCCGAATAGAATGTCCCCTTTCCCCAATTTACCAATATGCTACATTTTTTTACTCATCACAGTAAAATCAATAAATAACATTCTTGTTTATAACTATATTGTTGATTTATCCATTTAATATTACATATATTTCAAAGATAATATCGCATTACAAAAGCATAAGTAACACTACCATTTTCTTTTTGTCCTAGGTACTGCATGCACCACATGCTCAACACAATTGTTGCATGGCATCTACCTACAATCTAGCACAATTTACAATTTCACAATTTTCTTATCATAATTAAACAATGCTTATCACACTTCTAGGGAGAGAAAATACAAATGTCATTTCATTTCATTTTCAAATCCAAAGAGAGAGATAGAGAGAGGAGAGAGAAAACACCATTTTTCCACAATCAATTTATTTTCAAGAAAGTGTCAAAAGAAGGTTTCCTATAGTCATGTGTTAGTGTTTACAGGGTTTCTCAATTGATATTTTTCTTGGATAAGGTCATACAATAGTTTTCCCCATTTTGTTACAAGTTTCCAAAAACGTCAAAATAAGATGAGTAGCTCAAAAATATGCTTTCAAAAACATCTCTGAGACTCAAACACACAAGGAAACCAATCCCTACCTACTCCCCTATATACAAGGAAATAATCTGAAATGATAAAACCCCTAACTAGTTAATTGGGTTGAATTGGTACCCGTCTTTCCAAAGCTACTGATCGTGAATGCACCAAAATCACCTCCTCGTCTAATGACCTGGAGGCCTAAAAAAACACTTGGATACTAGCTTTAAAGGTGATTTTCTTCAAACTAAGGTATGGTAGTGATTTTCACCGAGTAATACTAGAGGTATGCGAAATCCAAATTCCATTTCTCCACCTGTACAAAACTACAGTCAAAACCAAACTGCATTTTTAACTTTCAACAGCTTATCTAAAGTTACGAACCGATCCACTAGACACCTAAACACATGATGAAAAAGGTCAAATGACCATTCAAGGAATAACCCATGGTTCGGTTAAACACTCCATGTGACAAGGAACACGGTCAAATCTTGTTTTCTTAATTTGTGGTTTATAGAAATATTTTGTCTCATTAAAAATAGGTTTTATTAAGATTCTTCAAGGTCATCAAGAGGTATTTTTAAACTAACATTTAATTTTAACCTACCAACCATGTGGTTTTCGTAACTTGATCCTAATATCGTATTTTTCCCAATTGTAACGCTCAAAATTACGAGAACTAGAAAATGAGGATATATATTTTTTTAAACATACATAAAAATAGATTACACAGCTACAATCGTATAGATTTATTTAATCAAATTCTTTAAATCAAATTTGTTCTTTTGATCTATCTAATAACATCTGTGTAATACATGTGTGGCTAAAAAGGGTGTATCCAGATCTCCATGATCTCCCTTCACCACTACTTCGAGTGACAATGCTTACTAGCATTTTGGCTCAACCTTTTTCAGGTCATTGGAACCATGTGAAAGTCCTTGGGTCTACCACGAAGCTAGTTTTCCGAATTCGTATTCCGGTATCCAACCATTGCCTACCTCATGTTTAGTGTTCAAATTCCCATGATCATGCTACTAGAAATTTTAATTTAATTGGAGGACTAGGTGATCAGACAATGCACAACCATCAATGCATTACTTTGGCCAAAGTTTTCCACCGTGCAAGCTATAACTAAACTCAAGACAACACACTAGTCTTATAAGTTTAAGTCTTCCGCCACCTCACAACTATCCCTTTCACAGTTATCTAGATCTTATAGTTTGTATTTACTTTATTTCTCATTTAACCTATCTTGCAAGAGTTCATATCAAGATAAATGCCAAAGGCCAACTAGGATCATCATGAGATTAGTACATTTGTTACGCTGAAATGTATCTATTTCAACATTTCACATGTACTTATCCCTTAATATGCCTAATGGATCTTTTCATCTATTTATCTTCCCATTTAGTTTCTCTTTTCCTGATGCTTGGTTCTTTTTAACCTTAAATTACCTTTTACAACAATACTCTTCCATTCTCTATACAACAAGATTTACAATCTTATCATATTAATACCAAGTTTACCGAAAGGCCGAATTAAATATATATTAAAACATATATATTTAATTATTCCTTCAATTAGCTACGCCACTAAATAGCTTATTTAATTTAGAAATTAAAGACAATTGATTGTTACAATAATTGCCCAATTAACGACTTCATACATTGATTTAATATCAAATAAATAAATTTAACAATTTATGATAAGTAAGATTTCTTACTTCTAGTATTTATCATTTACTCATATTGAGATATTATTACATACAAGGTAATCATCTCTTTATTAAAATCATAAATTACATATGCCGTTAA
This sequence comes from Taxus wallichiana var. yunnanensis, assembly GCA_018340775.1. NCBI lineage: Eukaryota > Viridiplantae > Streptophyta > Pinopsida > Cupressales > Taxaceae > Taxus > Taxus wallichiana. The sequence continues at coordinate 480,671,719 of CM031236.1, read as the reverse complement.
GGCGAAATATATAACTATTACGGTAACTCTCACATAGTGAGGTTTGAATATTAACAATGGGTCCAAGATCCCAATAAATTTAGTCAAAATTCTGGGATATCATCCTTCTACAAATTGAAATCCAAGTATCTCATTTAGATCCATGCTACGATAAAACTTCACAAGACATGAGTTTCCACATATCCGAACATGACGGCTAATTGTCCTGTAAGACTGGAGTAGTGGTATGTTGTCAGTTCAAAATGAACTAGCATGAATATTGCCTCCATTTTCTAATGCAATTATTTAATAAAATATGAAACGATATATACATGTTATTTTATCAACAAACATATGGTAATACAGAGAGGATGTATTATTACATGTTTTTCATCAAGATACAATTATGAATGTACACAAATAGAACAACCAATTTCTATTTCAGCAATCATGTTTCACTCTAATTACAAGGATCAAGACATAATCAAACCATAATCATTCAACATCCGAATTCTCCGATTAAACCATAAGCAAATCATGCTTCACATGGCACATATTCAACTATTATTTTGCTTACCTTCCAATCAACAAACAGCTTAACAAAACTATCTGAAATCATCATTTCCAAATACCAATTAGACATATTCCCTCTAGGTAATGAGCAGCTCTATAAAATGCACAATAACTTTATTTCAAACAATCAAAATACATTTATATATATTTATAGGAATAGTCCAACTAAACAGTGTAAAAACACCTCTATTAAATCATTTAACATGTTCTTTCAGGTAACCGATAGATCAACAAAACAAATTGACCCACATACCACATGATGATAATTTTGAAGTTTATTTGCATAGAATAACAACAATAAGTTTCTAACACTTCCAGTAATAAAATCCTTTGAGAAAAACTAAGCCATCTTACATAGACTCTTAACACTAATTTATTTTTCAATCAGGTAATAAAATTATACCTACAGCAAATCAACTTGTACATATCCAAATCAGTTCGTTCCAGCATTAATTTATTTTCTGTTTAGAAATTATTAGAATCCGGAAGCAAATATATTAGGAAAAATGATGAAATACCCGTAAAAACATTTTTCACACTACCTAAAAATCGCTTTGCTCATACAAATAAATTATTGTTTGACTGTAATAAAACCCAGAGGTAGAAATCGATTTGGGTTTCCAGAAATCAAATTTAAATAGAAAATAAAATAAAAATTGATTAGGAACACCCATCTGCGTTTTTTAGGTTTAGCTAAAACCACACAAAGGAAACTTAAGAGAATACAGAATCCATCAATTTCCTTTTTAGATTTCATTTCCAAGCAATTAAATCATAAGTTGTCCACAAATTCATTTAATTGCACAAGTAAACCCGAGAATTAGCAACCTCTTACTCTTCCAAATTCAACAAGTTGAATCCTTCCTTCCTCCCAAAACTCACACACATGTATCTCAAAAGAGAATAATGAAAACAAGACAAAGGAGAAATAAAAGAAAATATAATGAAGAAATTATACTATAATGGAGAATTTTTGGGCTTCCCAATGTTGCTTCTTATGTCAATGCATGCCACATACTTGGTGTCGATGAAGGCATGTCCCTTTCAAAACTCTCGATTTTAAATATGAAAATATTGTTATTATTATTCTTTTTAACTTTTGATTTACATGCCAAATCCTTTTAGGATTTAAATATATATTTTCACAAATTAATAATGCATTTTTTTAATTTTTATTTTAATTTATACCTAAATTTAATGGTAAAATTAATCATCATAATATAAGTCCACATATTGCCAACAATATGTTATCGTAATAATTATTCGAATTCCCATGTTCCATATAAAACATTCAAACAAATGAAAATCACCAAGTCCGTAAATAATAATTCAAATATTCTCATAAAGTTGGTTTGATATAGCATTGTCAAATAAAATAGAGGCAAGTATACATCATAGTCATTGCAAAAGTCGAACAAAAAAAAAAAAAAGATGACCAAACTGATTAAAATAAAGTAATCGAATACAAATAACCAAAAGATTCACTATCATTTATGAACCGTTTTACCTATGATTAAGGCCTAATCATGTTTTAGGAAGGATCATCAAGGTGGGTGTGGGGTTATTCATTTCACAATGTCATGCCCCGCAGCAGAAGTTGTGGGTCATGATACGACGAACCAAATGAATTTTACACCCAATGATGATCTCGTCTAATCCTGTTTAGACTTAACCGTAGTTAATTTAACTTACAAGAATTTTTGGGATGTTACACCAATCCTCCACGAAGTAATTGGGAGTAGTTTTTACATTCATGGTTACGTTTCTAATCACATGTACAAAACAAAGGTAAATTTTTCTATTAGATAACAAGTCTCATTTAATTCACCTAAAATTTATTCTTCATTGGTTTGATTTTTAACTCCATTAAAAAATAAGAACTAGAAACATTAAGATCATCTAAGAGAAAAGGTAAGATGACCATGTTCGATAGTAGTCGAACTAAGGTACACTAGGCTCAAAGCGGTCCACATCCACAATCCATGAGACCACGGTTTGTTAAGACATTTTGTCAAGTAAAATCTTGTCCCTTTAGTCTATTCAACATTTTTAACAGCAATTAACATATACTTTCAAACATTATCCGAATCATCTGAACCTCGCCTCACCTTCCCACTACTCGCATAAACATTTGAGATAAGAAACTATGTTGTAACCTTTTACACTCTATGCAAGCCTATCTGGATGGCACATTATATCAAACAATTCACGTGCCTTCTTTAAGTGTCATATTTTGCATACATGTCTATCATGGTAGTCATAACTCCAACATCCGACACAATAAAAATGCAATCAATTACTTTTCAATGGACCTCCAAACACAGGTTCCAAGGCTCCTATTTTGACACACAATGTGAGGACGCTGAAAAGGTTGTGTGAATTTGTCTTTACACCATCCAACTGATTTTTCTATAGAGTCAAAGGCATTTTAACCAACCAAATTTTGTGCAAAAACAACAACCATCGCAGTCCCCGAGAACACATCTCTTTAAGGTGTTTTGTTAAATGGTTCATGGGTCTCATTGGGTGAGTATGCAAATTGCATCACCTTACACAAGATAAACCCAAGATTTAACATGGTTCACCCAATGTGGGCTACATCCACCAAAAACAAGCCAACATTTTCCTTTATTCAATCCAAAGGAATACAATACAATTATCTCTTTTTCATATTCTAAAGAGTAAATCCATGCACATATATATAACTTGTGCACCTCTTTGTAAAAGTTTGTTTCACCACAAAGCAACCTAAATATAACATGCTTATAAATAAGACATGCATATAAATAAGATAAACATAAAAATAACAACTCCGTCTATTAATAAGACAATGCTATTTTTATCCATAATAACAACTCCTCCCAAGAAATGTTAATCCAAAAAAATCAAAAAAAAAACAAACTGCCACTTCATCTTGTAGTTAGACTCCACATCTTCAACAATCTCCCACTTGGAGACTAACTACTGCAACCCACTATTACAACTCATCCTCGAACTCTTCTCTAACTTGTTTCTCTTCTTCAAGATCAATCTTGAAGACCTATCAAAGCCGAACAACCTTCCAACTTCTCTTTTGTCACCGCCTTTGTCAACATATCAACAGGATTCTGACTTGTATGGATCTTCTCCAACATCAATTGTCCATCCTCCAAAACTGATCTAATGAAGTGATACCTGAGTTGTATATGTTTGGTTCTCGAATGGAATGTTGAGTTCTTGGCAAGATGAATTACACTCTGGCTATCACTTGAATAACCTGTAATCCTCCTTGCTTCTTTCCCAACTCTTCCATGAACCGTTGCATCCATATCATCTCCTTGCTTGCTTCTGTAGTAGCAACATACTCTACCTCTGTAGTAGACAAGGCAACAATCTTCTGCAGTTTAGAAATCCAACTAACTATCGTGCCACCAACAGTGAATACATAACTTGTGGTGCTCCTCCTACCATCCAAATCTCTAGCCATGTCTGCATCAACATATCCATGTAAAGAAACCTCTGACCCTCCATAACACAATTGTCTACTATTGGTCCCTCTCAAGTATCTGAGAATCCACTAGACTACATTCCAGTGCTCCTTTCCTAGATTACTCATGTATCTACTGACAACTCCCACTACATGGGAAATGTCTGGTCTTGTGCATACCATAACATACATCAAACTTCCAACTAGCTAAGCATATGGAACTCTAGACATATATTCAATCTCTTCATGTGTTTTAGGACATTGTTTTTACTCAACTTGAAGTGCCCTACGCCAATGGTGTACTTACTTGGTTTTGCATCCTGCATCCTAAACCTATCCAACACCTTGTTCACATACTCTTCTTGAGACAAAGTCAATATTTTACTCTTTCTGTCTCTATTGATTCTCATGCCAAGAATTTTCTTTGTTGCACCTAAATCCTTCATGGCAAATGTATTGGCTAACTGTCTCTTTAGCTCATTTATATCCTACAAGTTTGACCCTACCACAAGCATGTCATCCACATACAACAACAAGATAATATAGGTGTCATTATCTAGTCTTTTAAAATAAACACAATGATCAGAATGACATCTAGAGTAACCTTGTTCTATCATGAACCTGTCAAATCTCAAATACCACTACCTTGGAGCTTGCTTAAGGCCATACAAACTCTTCTTCAATCTACACACCAAATTCTCCTTCCCCTTGACTTCATATCCCTGTGGCTGCTCCATATATATTTCTTCCTCCAAATCACCATGAAGAAAAGTAGTCTTTACATCTAATTGTTCAAGATGCAAATCTTCCATAACTACCAAACTTAAAATAGTTCTAATGGAAGTCATTTTAACAACAAGAGAGAAAATTTCATCAAAGTCTATACCTTTTTCCTGTGTAAATCCCTTCACAACAAGTCTTTCCTTGTACCTCTTTTTGTCACCTTCTTCTTCCTTCAACCTGTAAACCCACTTGTTCTGCAATGCTCTCTTTCCTGCAGGAAACTGAACCAAATCCCAAGTTTGGTTGTGATCCAAGGAGTCCATCTCCTCATCCATACCCTGCTCCCACTTTTTCCATGTTTCTACATGCATTGCTTCTTCAAAACTTTCTGGTTCTCCACCATCTGTCAATAAACAATAGTAAATCTCATACGAAGATAATCGTGTAGGAGGTTTACTTACCCTAGTAGAACGTCTCACAAGATTTTCTAGATTTTGAGGCTCTTGTTGTTCTTGCTGATTTTGATCTACAGAATCAACACCGAATGTGCCAGGATTGATGCCAACTTGTTGATTTTCCAGTCCTTTGAGCACTTCTCTATCTTTTATCTCATCAAGTGCTACATACTCAGACTTTTCTAGCTTCTTATCATGTAGTTGTTCCCTGTACATAACCCTTTCATTGAAAATAATATCCCTACTCCTAATGATTTTCTTCTCATCCAAACTCCACAACCGGAATCCAAAATCATCAGTGCCATATCCAATGAAAGTACATTTCTTTGACTTAGCTTCTAGCTTGGTCCTATTCTCTTTATCAATGTGCACAAATGCTTCACAACCAAAAACTTTTAAAAAAATAATAGTTTACCTCCTTACCGGTCCAAGCCTCCTCTAGGTACTCCACCTTCCAAAGCACTTGAAGGTCCTCTTGTTTATCAAGTAAACAACAATATCTACAACATCCACCCAAAACTATAAGGGCAATCCAACATGCAATCTCATGCTCCTTGCACGCTCCATGATAGTCCTGTTCATTCTTTCTGACACACCATTATGTTGTGGTGTTCTAGGAACTGTCTTCACCCTACGGATTCCATTATGTGAACAATAGTTATTAAATTCATTGTTGCAGTACTCTCCACCATTATCTGATCTGAGACACTTCAACTTCAAACATGTTTCATTCTCAACCAAAGCTTTCCACTTCTTGAAAGTATTAAATACATCAGATTTCTTCTTTATACAATAAACCCAAACCTTCCTAGTAGCATCATCAATAAAAGTAACATAATACCGTGAACCACCAAGAGAAGATACCTGAGCCGGCCCCCACACATCCGTATGAACAAGCTCTAACTTGTGCTCCTTCTTGGTTGATCCAACCTTGAGAAATCTCACACGCTTTTGTTTCCCATACACACAATGCTCACAAAAGTCCAGGTCTATGTTTTTCAAATCTGACAACTTTCCTATGTGAATGTAAAATCTTCATCCCCTTCTCACTCATATGGCCAAGTCTTGTGATGCCATAGAGTTGTGTCTATACCTGTAGTAGCTAAAATAGAAGATGGATCAATACTAACAGTGGATAAATACAAAGTACCTACTTTCTTACCTCTTGCTACCACAAGAGAACCCTTGGTAACTTTCCAAGAATCTATTGTAAATATAACCATACAACCCTCATCTCCTAATTGCCCTACAGAAATTAGATTCCTCCTCAAGCTAGGAACATGCCTGACATTCTTCAACACCCAAGTGTTACCATTCTATAATTTAACATGAACACTTCCTTTTCCAACAATGTTACATGGCTCATCATCACCAAGATATACCTGCCCAAAATTCCCTTGAACATAATCTTGAAAATATTGTCTATGAGGAGTTGCATGAAATGAAGCACCAAAATCTAAAACCCAAGATTCTGATTTACTATCTAAAGAAAGAATAAGAGCATCTTGTAACACATCACCTACTATGTTTTCCTCTTTTCTCCCTTCTTGTTGATCTTTCCCTGATTTTAAAGACCAACAATCTTTCTTTGCATGTCCTGCTTTTCCACAATTCCAACATACCATCCTGCTTCTAGATTTAGATCTGCCCTTCTTAGACTTTCCATGGTGTCCAGACCTTTTACTTTTTCCTTCTATCTTCCCCTGTTCTCTACACTCAAAGCATTACCAGATGACTCACCTGTGCTTTTTCTTCTCATCTCTTCACTAAGAATCACACCAATAACATCATCAAACTTTAAAGTGTTTGAACCAAAAACAAAATTACTCACAACCATAACCAAAGTATTCCAACTTTCAGGCAATGAGCACAAAATCAAAAGAGCCCTAACTTCATCATCAAAACTTACTCCTACAGAGCTTAATTGATTAGTAACCATGTTGAATTCATTCAAATGATCATTTACTAAATCACCATTTGACATCTTCATATTAAACAAACTTTTCATGAGATATACCTTATTGGAGGCTGAGGGTTTTTCATACAATTTACCCAATTTTTCCATTAGATCTACCATTGTCTTTTCCGTAGAAATATTGAAAGCTACCATAGCTTTAGGCACAACCGTATCATTCCCAATGTGCCTTCCGATCAAGAACATCCCATTCTTCATCTTTCATAGCTGACGGCTTTAAAGCTTTCCCTTTCAATGGTAGATAAAGATCCTTCTGATATAGGTAGTCCTCCACTTGCATCTTCCATAGCTGAAAGTTCTGGCCGTTAAACTTCTCAACCCTGAACTTGCTATCTTTTGTCATTGCTCCCACTCAAACAAGAAACCCTCATGTGAGCTTTTTCTCCAAAAAAAATCCTGCTCTGATACCAGTTGTTAGGATCGAAACACAGATGAGCAATAAAATGAAATTAAAACATAAATAATATAAGCATGCAATCACAAGATAAACCCAAGATTTAACGTGGTTCACCCAATGTGGGCTACATCCACCAGAAACAAGCCAACCTTTTCCTTTATTCATTCCAGAGGAATACAATACAATTCTCTCTTTTTCATATTCTAAAGAGTAAATCCATGCACATATATATAACTTGTGCACCTCTTTGTAAAAATTTTGCTTCAACCACAAGCAACCTAAATATAACATGCTTATAAATAAGACATGCATATAAATAAGATAAACATAAAAATAACAACTCCCATCTATTAATAAGACAATGCTATTTTTATCAACGATGCATTTCCTTGATTATTTTAACAAATAGTTCAAATTTCCTAGCATGAATTTCTACATTTTATAAACTTTTCAAACAGTAAGGCAGAATAATGTCCACAACTCCATTTTTCTAAACCCTTCAATCATCACAGACCCATGTGACCACACTACAATGAGGCATTTTATCAAACGCTTCAAGTGCCAACATGGCACAAGCTTGGAAAATGAGGGGAAAAGGTTGTGGCATTTGGATGTACACCTGCCAATTTCCATTTTCATGAACTCCTCTAAAGCCTTTTCAACGAATCCATTTTGTGCGGTTTCTAATCATTGCATTCCATGGGGATGTGCCTATCTTTGTCACCTTTAATTAAAAAAATCCAATTCCATTCATTGTTTCAAAGGTATTATTATGACACGGGCAGGCGGGTACGCTCTGGCGAGATTATGAGAGTTTGGCTTCCCACATGTCCATTGCATTGTTGTATATCACATTTCTTTGGGCATCTAAAACATAGTCCACACCTGCTAGAATAGTTAGATTGCATGAAGATTTAGGTACACTTTTACTATTTAGAAAACATAATCACAATAAAGCACATTGACTCACAAAATTAGTCACCACATCTCAAAGCACCCACCCTCCAATTACATGCCTAGCTAGCCCAATAAAAGTGAGATAAGGAAAATTTCTAAATCTCTTAGTTCACATGGCACAAGATATGAGCATGTTGGAAAAAATTTGGTATCCATGATTACACCTAAATCTTTACATTTGCTTTGACAATCAACACATTTAAATTTGTACAAACATGTTATCATGAAATTTCTTATTGTTGTTTTTAGTGCAAGCATGAGGTCTTCCTCCCTTTTGTATAAAAACTACCAAAGCATGAGCAGCCACAAAAACCCCTAGATGAAATAAATCAACTCGCCTCTAGTTTATTGATGCATTAAACGGAGCCCAAAACTTCATCGTTCTCCTTTGGCATACACGTATGCCAAGAAATTGAATTAAAAATCCTCACAATCACCAAAAAAATCATTAATTCTTTTCTTGAAATGAGATTTTCCCAAACCCCAAGTAGATTGAGGAATATTAAGAATATTTAATGATTTAATGATTTTCATTTTACTTTTATTATTTACATTTTAAATATTCAAAAGACCATATCATTTTATTATCTCCGATATTTAATTTATTTAATTGCTATTATAATTTTATGATTGCGAAAGGAGACTTCGAACGACCATCGATTCATCCTCTAAGATGGAATTGATAACGTGAAAAATGGCGAGCTCTTCCTCCATGATGCATTTTTAAAAAATAGGGAAATAGGTAATGATCACTCCAAATGTAGCCAAAATGACAACCTAAAACGAGCCCAAAATTTAACGACCATCCTAAGGTCCTTGGGCCAAGATTTTAAACACCTTTAATCGAAAACAGAGAGAGAGAGAGAGAGAGAGAGAGAGAGAGATAGTTATCCTTATCTCCATGAGCACACGAGGACTTGTAACCAACACGAGCACTTTTCAAAATTCCAAGCAAACCATTAAGGCCAAAGCAATGAAAAAAATTCTATGAACAAGTGGAGGCACTACATTTTTCATCCCTTATAAAAGCATTGTCCAAAATGTGACACACTTTAAGAACTAACAGGGGACGGGTAAGCACAAGAATTCAATGACAAAAATTCCGATTAGCGAAAAGAGTTATGTTGTTTAAGACGCAACCACCATAAGTTAAACACATTTTAAATTTTTCTCAATTTCTTAATGTTCTGTGAAGATTGACATTACTCCTTATTTTATTACTCAATTAATCTTTTCTTTAATACTTTTTCTTAGTTTTAAATCTCATAAGACTTCATTGTTCAACAATTCAAATACATAGTGGATTCAAATCCAAATTTTGATAATCGATTTGAAATAATCATAGTGCCAAACAAAGTCAGGTCATTCACCATAGAGCCTCGTCACCTTATTTCTCTAGGTTAGGTCACTCACTAAAGAGCCCCATCGCCTTATTTCTCCATTCAATGAGGTCAAACTACCCTATGGCCCTTGGCACATAGAGCCCAGTCACCTCCACCCAAGTGGCAATACAAACATAGAAAAGAGAAGAAGATCAATTTACGAATAAAATACAAACATAGAAAAATCACATTACGATCACTACGTGGCCTTTCTGTGGCCTTATTTCTCCATTCAATGAGGTCAAACTACCCTATGGCCCTTGGCACATAGAGCCCAGTCACCTCCACCCAAGTGGCAATACAAACATAGAAAAGAGAAGAAGATCAATTTACGAATAAAATACAAACGTAGAAAAATCACATTACGATCACTACGTGGCCTTTCTATGGCCACCAAAGGGGCACTCATCGAGTTTTGGCACTCAAATATCAATCCTCATCTTGCAAAATACATATAACCAAAATAAGCATATCTCCATATATCTCCAAAGCACACATACGAGGATCCACATAGTCGGTATCACACAATATTTTTCAATGGACAATCTAAATAGGAGAGAGTAGGGACTCTAGGTTTCACAAACCGGGCCTAAGGTGGTGTACATCCATACTTGGAGTATACAAATGGGGTAGAAGTGGGTCTTCATTCTATATAAGACTTCACTTTCAAATTCGTACTTGGGTCAAGGTTACAATCACTTGGTTCACACCTTCTCTCTCCACACATACACTTATGGATGTTACCCGTAAGGATCGCCAAAGTCGGGTATACAACATAACACATAAAAACATTACAATCAAAATGATAATTTAGGCACAACAACCATAGAGTCTAATGCATGGTAAAATTATAGGGTATAATATAACAATATTCCACAGTTACAATACATAACATTTACACGTAACACACCAAAAGTGCAAGATGATACAATAGGGTCATAAGATCACCATATGCCCCTAATTCACAATCCGAATTTATCACATAATGTAAGAATACATATATACAATGAACATAGTGATTTAACATCATGACATACATTTAAATACCACACAACATGGTGACAAAACTATGACATATTTCACTACAAAGCACTTTGTCATGCAACACGTTGTTCCACATATACAATATCACTAGAAAATGAAACACTACAACACTTTTGTGGTTCACAAAAAGATTCCCTTCACACAACAAGGTGGTAATACACATGAATTTCACGTTGAATTCACAAGAGAGAGAGAAATTACTCCCATCGAGAAACACATCAACATCATAACAAGTCCACACTAAGAGGTATGCATTATCTTTTACATTCATATTATCACAAATACCACGTTTGTCACATGACAACAAAATAACACATTACTCTTACAAATCCTCCACCATAATGAATAATCACAACATAAGATTGTCCTAGAGGTTCGAGAGTATAAACCTTTGCTCTGATACCAACTATAGCGCCCACCCATATGGTACCCAAACACAAGACCAAATAAACAAGGGGAAAAATTTGACTATCATTTACATGATACAAATATATGACAACACTTAGGCTCACAAGAAATGATCCACATCATATAATATGTCTACACCAACATAAAGAACATGTAAACAATATGATGACACAAGATGCATATCAAAGCCACACTTTTATAACGAACAAGTACAAAAGCACGACCCAACCATAATATGAACATCACCAATAGGCACTTTCCATAATACCACATTTTCATGGTTACAACTTTATTATAATCATATTTCACTATTTAACCTTAATGATTTGAAGAACACTTAACATGAAAACATACATTTTATTTTTCTCTAAACTACATTTATGTTATTTCACTTAACACTTAACTTATTGTTCGTTTATCTTATTGTAAATAAATTATATAACTTGATTGTCAATTAGAAGTATATTAACATTTACACATCATTAGTTTTGATTCCCAAATTAGAAGTTATGCATTCTCAATTACTTGATTTCACATGGATCAATTCACATCTACTTTCACATCATAAGAAATATTTATTACTACAAGTAATCTCCATGGTACTTAAAATTCTTAGACCGACATCACAAGGGTACATTCTCAATAACTAAGAGCAAGTTACAATTTTCCTTTACAATTAGAATCTTAAAGGTGCATTAATGCATATCCTAATTATCCCTGTGATCCCAATAACTTTACATTATCTTCCCTCCTAATGATGTTTAGTTTCTAGAACAATCATACGATTACATGCTAGACATTTCGTCATGTATGTCACAAAAGTGACATTATGCCTTGCATCTAAGCATCTTATACACTTACATACCCACATGAATGCTCTCTACTAGGTTCCTAGGGAGGAACACACAAACTCTTACGGTGCCCCTAAGTCTCTACGACTATAAAAGAAGTTTAGATTTGAACATAACTCAAGGATTACTAAAAGGACCATCCTATTGTCTTATAGAATAATTTCATAGCAAATTTTGTCTATTATAATTCCCATAAGGTGGTTTCACATATTTTGTGTCTTTAAGAAAACATGTTCAATAGTCATGTAAGAACCGTAAGAACATGGATAGTTTAAGAATAATAAGTTCTACAAAATAATACCAATATTAAGGGGGAAAACAATAATTAACATGGAAAAGATTGTTCCAAAACATCTAAACAATAAGAATAACATATAAATTCGTAAACAAAACCACTCCCAGAATAGAATGCCCATTTTCCCTAATATAACAATATTCTACAATTTTTTACTCATCACAGAAAAATCAATAAAGAAAATTCATGTTTATAACCATAGTGTTGATTTATCCATTTAATATTACATGTATTTCAAAGATAATCCTATATTACAAAAGCACAAGGAATGCTACCATTTTCTTCTTGTCCCAGTACTTGCATCCACCACATGGTCGATACATACCTGCTTGACATGGCATCTACCTACAATCTAGCACAATTTATGATTTCATAGTTTTCCAATAATAATGAAACAATACTTAACACACTTCTAGGGAGAGTAAGAAATACAAATGCCATTTCATTTCATTTTCCAAACCAAAGAGAGATAGAGAGAGAGAGAGAAAACATCATTTTTCCACAATCAATTTATTTTCAAGCAAGCGTCAAAAGAAGGTTTCCTATAGTCATGTGTTGGTGTTTACAAGGTTTCCTGATCAATATTTTGCTTGGATAAGGTCCTATGACAGTTTCCCCATTTTGTTACAAGTTTCTAAAAAGCATCAAATTTAGACAAGTGGCTCAAAAATCTATGTTCAAAAACAAACTCCGAAACTCAAACACACAAGGAAACCAATCTCTACCTACTCGATATATATAGGGAAACACTTGAAGTTGGAAGAACTCCTAACCGAAGAACTGGGTTCAATGGTACCATCTTTTCTGGAGTTACCGATCGTAAATGCACCCAAAAGACCTCCTCACCCAACGACCGGAGGCCTACAAAACCCACCTGGAAAACTAGCTTGCAAGGTGATTTTCTCCGAACTAAGGGTTGGTAGTGATTGTCATGGAGAAATACTAGAGGTATGTGAAAGCCAAATTCCATTTCTCCACCCAGGGCCTAAAATTGGGTCAAAACCAAACTGAATTTTTAACTTTCAGTAGTTGTTTAAAGTTATGTGAACCGGTCCACTAGACTCCTAAATGCATGATGAAAAAGGTCAAACGAACATCCGAGGAACAACCCATGGTTCGATGAAACACTCCATGTGACAAGGAACATGGTCAAAGCTTGTTTTCTCAATTCGGGGTTTGTAGAAATATTGTCTCATTGAAAATAGGTTTTATTAAGATTTCACAAGGTCGTCAAGAGGTAGTTTTGAACTAACATTCAATTTTAGCATGCCAACCACGTGGCTTTTGTGACCAGTCCTAATATCATATTTTTCCAGCCATCCACGAGGTAATTGGGAGTAGAGTTTACATTCATGGTTACTTTTCTAATTGCCCACAAAACAAAGGTAAATTTTTCTATTAGATGGTGCATCTCATTTAATTCACCTAAAAGTTATGCTTCATTGGTTTGATTTTCAATTCTATAAAAAAATAGAAATGTTAAGATCTTGCAAGAGAAACTGTAAGATAACCATGCCTCGATAGTAGTTGAACCAGTGGTACACCGGGCTATAAGCAGCCCACATCCACAATCCACGAGACCACGGTTTGTTAAGGCATTTTGTCAAGCAAAATCTTGTCCTTTCAATCCATTCTACATTTTTAACAAAGAATAAACATATGCTTTCAAACATTCTCTCGAATCATCTAAACCTCATGTCACCTTCCCGCTTCGCATAGACATTTGAGAAAGTAAACTATGTTTGAAACCTTTTGCACTCCATGCAAGCCTATCTAGATGATACATTATATCAAACAATTCACGTGCCTTCTCTAAGCTGTCATGTTTTGCATACATGTCTATCACGATAGTCATAACTACAACATCTAACAAAATAAAAATGCAGTCAATTACTTTTTGATGGACCTCCACACCCAGCTCCAAAGCTCCTATTTTGACACAAAGGTTGTGTGAATTTGTCTTTACACCAGCCATCTGCTTTTGCTAGAGATTCAAAGGCGTTTTAACAAACCAAAATTTGTGTAATAACAACCATCACAATCCCTAAGAGCACATCTCTTTAAGTTATTTTGTCAAATGGTTCATGGGTCTATTTGGGTGAGTATGCAAATGCATCTCGCTTAAAAGTTTCTAAAGTCTTTTCAACACCAATTTTTTGTGCATCCTATAGTCATTGTTGTCCAGGGGACCACCTTTCACATTGCCTAGTGCGAAGTTCCACATTTACAAACTTGTCAAACAGGGCATCAAAGAATTTCCACAACTCCATTTTGTCTAAACCTTCCAATCATCACATTCCACATGACTACACCACAATGAGGCATTTTATCAAATGCTTCAAGTTCCAACATGGCGCAATCTTGGTAAACAAGGGAAAAGGTTTTGGTGTTTGGCTTTACACTTGTCAATTTCCATTTGCATGAAGGCCTCTAAAGCCTTGTTGGCTAGATTTTCTGCATAGCTGAAAACCTAGGCGATCTGAGATAAATCTGCCTCATTTACCTGAGGCTCCTCGTAAGATTTATCAATTAAATATGCTAGTATATATTTGGGGGTATTACTTTAACCATGCAGCTCATGAACCATAGTTGTATAGTTTTGCAGCAAGTAAGCAACTGTTAAAGAAAGGAAATATCTAATGAAGAAGGAAATAATAAAACACAGGAAAGAAAGAGGGAAGATGTGCAACCCAATCAATAGATTACAGAGTTGATTGCATGCACATAGACATAACCAATAGATATTAACACACAGAATTATAAGCAAAGGTAGCTTTCAAATCTAGATCTAGAATAACACAAAGTTTATAAGTAGATCTAAGACAAAAAGTTAGAAACAAAATGCACCATGACACAAAGTTCTCTGAAATCTACTCATTTCTATTCCTTTGCTTCAAATAGCTATCAGGGGTTTTAGCACAAAGTCTGGAACACAAGAATGCTGCTTACAAATTTTGATGCTTAACCCAGTAGGTTCTTCCTCTACTTATAGAATGTAGAAGGAAATTACAAATGGGAAACTTAATCTGAACTATAACATAAACATGAAGTAAAGATAACATCCGCAATCATCTTCCTTTAATTCCTCTCCAACTGACATGCATCTGGATCTATAGTCAAAATTATACACATCTGTCACTTAACTTATAGAATCGTTCCACATAACTTAAAGTTATGGTTTAAAAACCAACAACTTTAAAGTTTTACAATTACATCTGGGAACGTGGAAATAGAAGAAGAAAAAGTAGAAGAAGAAAGATCTGTCCAGCTGTAACATCTACATCTTCTTTTTGTTTTGATACTGAATATACTTGTCGAACATGTAATTCAACAACTTCCCATCTGTTTTAGCCACTTTGCTTCTTTTCTGCATTACAATTGCAGAATCCTTCGTTCAAAACCCCGATGCATGCTTCCACATCCTTCAAGCTAGGCCTGAACCTCTTAATATCTCGACATAAAGATTACCATCTTACTGATGGAATCCACGGTGAAAAGCCTAACAGCTCCATCAATCCTCTCTTGCACCATCAGAAGAGATCCTTCCAGGGAAATCGGCACTTTTCTAGGAATAGTCTTTTTTTATGAAGAAACATTCCCGACCACTTCCTCATTGGTGAAAGCAATGACATTGTCTGGTAGTGATGATGCCATACTTTCAAGTGCTCATATTATTTTCAGCATGATTCTGAAGATATCCAAGCAAAAAGATACTACAAAATCAAGTTGTTTCCCCTTTTCAACCGATCCATCGGGCACAATCCGTTCCGCATGATCAACACCTCTCTCGGCAACTTATTTATCTCGACCAAAGTACTCAAGTTACTTTCAACTACTGTGTTCATGTCCATCGTGCTTGTCACTAGTTGCTTCAGTTGAACCGATGCATCCTTCATAACCTTTAGACGGGTTGACACCTCCCCGAGTTATACAGAAGCTTGGCGAATGATTAGACTCTTCCATTCGTCGATAGCTTTAACCTAGTTACCTGCATCTTCCACTTCCTGCATCAGATGATCACTCACCTACTTATGTGCTGAAATTGGCTGAGTGGAAGATTTGGCAACTTTGGAAATAATCTCGCACAACTGAGACACCTGCTTCTGAAGTTCAACTTTCTCTGTGTTTTCTTTGTCAAGCCTCAGGAATAAAGCATTTATCAATGTCTGTGTGTCTTGCTTCAATCCTTTAGTAGTTGTTTGACATATGGGTACTTGGTTACTATTATATCCACTATCGTGAGCTCATCCTTCTTCTTTCCTTCTACTGGAACTGATACCTCATCGAACTTCTGCCCTGACTCCTCAATAATCAACCTTGAAGTCACCTTAGCAACTTTAGGTTTTCTGTCTTTTCCGCCCAAACTCAGGAGCAGCTGCAAGTCATGTTCCTCCAAGCTGATCTCTTCTCTAGCCTCTCACGGGACCGACTGTGAAGCCAACCACTTTGAGAAATTACTTCTCAGAGAATGAGAAGTTGTCAAGTGTAAAACCATCTCGTGCTTTGGTTCCTCTCCATCTCGAAATCAAGCTGATGTCGTGGCTATCGTCCTCTGTATTTTCCAAAGACAAAGCTCTTTCAAATTTTGCCATTTGCAACTTCAGCGTTTCTTCAAGAAGAGGTGCTGATTAGAGTGGCTAAGGGGAAAATACAAATGTTGCCGGATTCGACGGAGGAACGTCGGTATCCCGCTGAGGTGCAGCAGTTGGTGAAATACTTGACACTGGAGAAGTCGGAACTAACACCATAGGCGTAGAAGTGATCTTTTCCCTTGAATGAGACTGTTGATGGTGAATCACAGCACCCCTGAATGTCTACAACTCGATGGGTTGAGACTCTCAGTGCGATTGCATAACATGGAGCTTTTCCCAAGTGTGGGACCTTGTGAATCGGGAAAGCTCTCTGGATGAAGGCCGGTTCCTATTCCTTTATTCAGATGCACACATAAAAATGCAGAGGGTTTACTCAAAAACCTAATCTAACTTGCCAAGGAGACAGGGTAAGAAAATGCATAAAAATAAACCTAAACTAACAAAGGTGATGCACCGAGGAATGAAGAACACCTGTCTTGCCAATAAACACAAACCATTAAAATGCAATGCAAGATCATGCACAGATAACCAAAATTGTAGTGAAAGATCAGGAGGATGCAAATAAACATAGAGAGGGTTGAGAATCATCCACAGACATGCATTATCTACTCCAAAGATTGATACAATACACTACAAAATGCCAAGAGGAAAAGTTGCATTACAGTTTTCAAATGGGAGGTTTGAACTCCACAAACTCACCTGCCAAAGAGAAGAAGGGAGGGCAAAACAAGAATGTCCAACCTTTAGAAAGAAGCCCCTCCTTACAATTTATAGGAAGAATGAGAGAGGGAAGAGAGAGGAAATCCAAATCTACCCCAACCACCTCTAGGTTACATTTAATTTATCTCATTATGGCGGTAGGTGAGAACCCTAGCAAACCCAAAAAGTGGCGAACTGTATTTTGTATTTTTAAGAATTTTTCTCACCTAATTAAAGATATCCAATCATAGTTGGACAAAGGACCTCGTAAGATTTCTGAAAAGTCCAACCTTGCGTGAATCCGAGCTCCCTGTGAAAAGTTATGGCCATTTGAATATCTAGGTCAGGGTCTGCTTCCTATCAACGCTCAAAATGTTGCGCCTCCTGAAGATGCACCTCGGCACATCCATCCTTATGTCGACATACTCTTATGTGCACCATAGGCGCTGAAAATGTGGTGTTGACACTTTGTGTTATGTGCCTCCAACCTGCGCCTTGGGCACGAATTTCTTCATGTCGACACCTTATGTCGTGCGCCCTTTACCTACGCCAAGGCACGAATTTCTTCATGTCGACACCTTATGTCGTGCGCCCTTTACCTACGCCAAGGCACAAATTTCTTCATGTCGACACCTTATGTCGTGCGCCCTTTACCTGCGCCAAGGTGCGAATTTCTTCATGTCGACACCTTATGTCGTGCGCCCTTTACCTACTATTATTCCCATATCTACCCGAGGGGGAAGATATATACAACAGAGACTTCTTGTGCACTTTAATCTTTTCGGGCCTTCTTTGTTTTCTCCCTCGTGCTTCCTTTTGAGGACTCTCCGTGTTGAGGTTGCTGTGATTTGATTCATTAAAGCTTCATCAAGGAAATATCGCTTTGTCAATGAAACTTGATTCAAAGTATTGACCGAATGGCGGTAGATCTTTCCTTGATCGTGTGGTAGCCACCAATGTTCTCTTGAAGTATAACTCTATCTCCTCCCATCTGATGATATGCGTCAAGTAACACAGCCCATCATCTTTAAGATCCGCAGGTATCCGTGCTAATCCATAATCAAACGCTTGTCACACCGATAACCTGCTGAAATCTTTCTTCCTAACTTTCGTACTTCGCTTCTGCACTTCATCCAGAAATCTTCTAACAAAGGCACATGCGCGTATTCCTAGGAGATTGTCTTCCTTGCCACCCCATATGGATCAAAGTTCAGCTATCTTTGGGAAGAACTCATGCTCGTACTCAGAGAACATCTCCACTTCAATTCCTCTGGCTTTATGAATGCTTTGGCAACTATAATAGCCCATTGTGATCGGGAAGAAGCTTGTAGACTTGTGTCATTTCGACTGTAGGTCATGCATCTCCACAAGTTGTCTGCTCAACTCCATGATGACCAATCTGTTGCTTGGATATCTAGGTAACTTGACTGGATCTCCCGAAAATCCGGTGACCCTGAGGTATGTAAAGTCCACAAACTGGATGAAGATACTACCAATCTGGGATACAACTTCCCAAGCTTCTATGCTTACCTTGTTGGTCTTCAAATCACCATTCTTCCTACAAATGAATCCGTAGAAGAATCCATCATTGACCACTTTATAATCTTTATTGCATGCAGGCAAAGTAAGCTACGTATAGCACTCAAAAATAGCATCCTTGGAATCACACCATGTCTATCCAAACTTGGAGAAGATACCCTATGAGGTCATTGCGGCATATACCAAATATGAAGTCATCTTGAAGTTGTAAGTCCGACTCACATTCCGAGCTGCTCACCGATGTTGTCATTGATGATTTCTGACCAATTGATTATAGAATCTGCTTTGTTGATCTCAATGGTCTTGATGAAGGCATACATCCATGAGCGGAAGTTGTGAGTGTTAGCTTCACCATTTATCCTGCATAGCAATTTGGTAATGTCATCCACCTCCTGCACTAGATTGGATCGTGGAAGAGTCCTCGGGAACTTGGATGGAGATCTAGGATTCTTTATATAACTGTTGTTCATTATGCCCACACAATAAACTTTATGCTTCTCCCATTTTTTTGTCACAATGTCTAGCATGTTGATAGATGTCACCACCTATCATGTTGGAATCTTCAGACAATAATTGATGAACTGTGCATCCATCCGAATATTGTCTTCCCCACAACATCCTAGATTGATCTGGATAGTGGATGGTATGACCTTGCACACTCCATGACGAATTCTGGCAACTGGGATGTGAATGGGAATGTTGAAGCTCAAATGATTCCACTGCTTTTGACTACACGCATGAGAGAAGTCTTTCCAGCTCTGGATCTGTCAATCAATTCGGAAAGAGGTTCTGGACCTAGATTTGTGTCTCCGATGTCAGCAAACCTGGAAGTAATGCATGATTCTGCTGAGCTTTCTCTTTCATCCCGCTTTGCCATGGCCGGATCTATCTTTGTCTGAGCAACTCTTTTTCTCTTTATTTGGCCGAAATTCTTTACAATGGTGCAGATATGGGAATTTCTTCAGATTCAGAGGATATATTCAATGTATCTGACATTGATTTAAGCTCCTTTTCAATTATATAAGCACCTGTAATGAATACTTGCAATTAATTCAGACAAAGACAACAACCGGAACATGAAGACTTGATTTTTATCATAAAAATCTGCATATATAAAGCTCATTTGCCTTAAAATTTAAGGTTTTGCTTGCATACAAAGAAAGCATAAGTATTTTCAACTTCACCTGGGTACCTGTACCACTATGCGAGATAATTAACCAAGCATAAAACAAGCTCTTACAATCTTAGGCGCCAAAACTTGAAACTTTCTGGCAGTGAAAAACACTTCTTTAAGTAAAAATCCTCCTCTTTTAGGCACCAAAACTGTTCGGGCTGCACTCCTTTACTAGAAGAATTAATAACTCCATTAATATGGCAACCCATGTTTATATAACCTTCATCATTCTATAATTAATAATTGCCCTTCCTATTTCCAGCAATTAATTAATTAAAAATCATGTTTTTCTCTTTAAACTTGGGCGCCAAAATTTGCATGCTTTGGGGCTGCATTAAATAAATTAAATTTATTTAATTTTAGCTTTCTTCCTTCAGTCTTCCTTGACTTCACACTATGCTTTGACCTCATGCACCAAAAATAGGAATTAATTCCATCAATAAATGTTGTAAAAGTATTATTTCTCTTTTGGGTGGGTTGCACTTTTTGCATGATATAGGGCTGCATTAAATAAATTAAATTTATTTAATTTTAGCATTCTATTTCCAATCTTCTTTATCCTTTCATCATGCGTTGACTTTTCCTCATGCTTGGGCACCAATTTTAGGAATAGAAACAATTAATTAATACTTTAAAAAGTATTATTCTTCCTCTAGGTGGGTCGCACTTTTTGCCATGGCTGATTTCTATTTTTAAAAGTCACTTTTTGAGGTGAATAACCACCTGCTTTGCAGCTCCAAAAATCCCATGGTCCACTTAAGTTATTTGACTTTCATAATGGGATTTTTTACCCTGCAAGGCAGGTAAGAAATTCCCATCAATGCCTTAAGTGATTTTCTTTTATTTTATAATGGGAATTTTCACCCTGCAAGGCAGGTAAGAAATTCCCGCCTGCCTGTTGCCTCTAATTTTCCCATCATGACTTAAGTGACTTTGCTTCCATGGAAAAAAGTACCCTACCAGAGCAGTACAAAATTCCCACCTGCCTGCTGCTACCAAAAATCCCATTGCAACTTAAAACCTTCCTTTCCCAAAAATGTGACTTGCCCAGAAGAGGCCTTTTTGTGCATGACTTCGTCTTTTTAGAGAGAACCAGACTTCCTATGGAAAATTCCTTCTTGTGTGATGTCCGTAGATGATTTTCACTACTCCAGGAAAGAAAAGCAGACTATCTTGGTGAAGGAATTGACCTATGGGAATTTCACAGAGAAAGATACAAGAAAAATAACAAACACGCAAAACATTGCCGTAAGTCACGAGATAAAGCCCAAAGTATTCATTCCCGATGAAAACCCTCTTGGTATATGTGAATATTGACATGCAAAATTTCAACGGGGCTAAGTCGAGCACAATTTATTTCAAACGGGGCTCAAAATAATTAAATAAAATTTTCCGACGACAAAACATGACAAAGGGATAAAACAATTTTCGATCATCGAGTATTTGTGGAAATTGGCTCCTAAGATTCACCGAGAATATCTAAACGCAATACGTATCTTCGGCAATAAAAACACAAAAGCGACCCGTTATTTTAAAAGTATGAAATTTTTTTACGTGGGGTAGTCTCGGTTTCGGGGTGAAATGCTGGGACACCAAGACTTTTCAACAAATCCATTTTGTGTAGGTTTACAATCATTGCATTCCATGGGGTTGCGCTTCTCTTTGTCACCTTTAATCAAACAAATACAATGTCATTCATTGTTTCAAAGCTCTTATTATGGCACAAGAAGGATACGCACCGACAGAGATTGTGAGAGTTTGGCTTCCCACCTGTCCATTACATTGTTGTAGATCACATTTCTTTGGGCGTCCAAACACATTCCACAACTACTATAATAGTTATATTGCATGAAGATTTAGGTACACTTTTACTACTTGGAAAACACAATCACATTAAAGCACATTGACTCATAAAAATAAGTCACCACAACTCAAAATGCCCACCCTACAATTACATGCCCAAATTAGCCCAATAAAATTGAAATAAGGAAAATTTATAAATCTCTTAGTTCACATGACACAAGATATGAGCATCTTGTAACTATTGTATGCGTTCATGATTACACCTAAATCTTTACATTTTCTAACAATCAACACATTTCAATTTGTATTGACTTTGTTATCTTGACATTTCTTGCTATTGTTGTTGTTCTTAGTGCAAAGCATGAGGTCTTCTTCATTTTTGTATAAAAACTACCAAAGGTGCATGAGCAGCCACAAAAACCTTGAGAGGAATTAAAACAATCCACCTTTGCTTGATGGATTCATTAAACAGAGCCCAAAACTTCATCATTCTCCTTTGGCATACACACATGCCAAGAAATTGAATAAAAACATCCTCACAATCACCAAAAAAATCATTAATTCTTTTCTTGAAATGAGGTTTTCCCAAACCCCAAGTAGATTGAGGAATATTAATAATATATAATGATTTAATTATTTTCATTTTACTTTTGTTATTTGTATTTTAATATCAAAATACCATATCATTTTATTATCTCTGATATTTAATTTATTTAATTTCTATTATAATTTTACTATCGTGAAAGGAGACTTCAAACGATCGTCGATCCATCTTCCAGACGAATCGATAATGCGAAGAATGGCAAGTTCTTCCTCCATGGCACATTCAAAAATGGGAAACATTTAACGATCACTCCAGACGCCAGCGGCCAAAGCGACAACCCAAAACGAGCCCAAAATTTAACGACCATCTTGAGGTCCTTGGGCCAAAATTTTAGACGTCTTTAATCAAAAATGCGAGAAAGAGTTATCCTTATCTCCACAGAACACGGGGACTTACTGAAACAACACAAGCACTTTTCAAAATTCCAAGAAAACCATTAAGGACGAAGCAACGAAAATTTTCTATGAACTAGAGGGGGCACTATAAAGGGACTCTAAGGTTGAGTAGGTAGTCACAAATTCTCACATGGACCGACTAATTGAAAATGCTTGAAGCACAAAGGAAGGAACTAGAGGAGTTGAAAGCGAGGAAGAAAGAGCAACTCAAGGAGATGAAGGCAAACAAAATCATTGAGAAAGAAAAAGGGAAGCAAAAAAATTGAACGACAACTTAAAAAGAAGAGGAGGAAATAGGACAAGATGAAACAACAACATGAAAAGAAGAAAAAAGGAACATAAGAAGCGACAACATGAGAAGGAGATGATATTAAAAAAATGCAAAGGAAAAGATGCTACGCATTCGGAATGTCTTATTCCTTCACAACATCCAATTAGGATGGATTTCTACAACATTTACACTTCGGCTTTTCCAAATGTGGTTAATTACCAAGTCAAAGAACACACCTACATCTACAAATCAAATGCATTTTCCTTGATAGCGGTAATGCAATTTCGACAACAAAATGCAACTTTCCAATACAAGCAATATGCGAGTTTTCTCCAACAATTACAACAAACATGCAATTTCCTACTTCCAGTCCCACACATGGCAATTCTATTAGCCTTGATGCAATCAGGGCATGCAAGCAATCCGCAAATGGCATCACCAAAACCAACATGTCAATGACACCCCAAATGGAGAATGGAACAATAAAAACAATATAAGAAGTGAAACCGTTGACGAAATGAAGAAGAATTCAGTTTTGGTACAATTTAGATGCATGGAATAAGCATAATTGAATTATGCTTGATTAGTATATGATTGGTATCCATAAATATAACCTTATTAGAATGTAAGAAGTTATTACCTTCATGCAAAAAATATGAACTTAGTTATGAAGTCTTTTTGGGAAAATATGCAAGCATTATTTAATTTTTACATCCTATTATTACACATAAGTATTACACTTAAGTATTTGTAGCTTATTCCATCATATAAATATAAAATTAGAAGTTTTGTTGATGTGTAAGAACATGAATTATCTTTTTATAGGTGTTTCTATTTTATATTTTCATTGTGTGTAAGAACATGAATTATCTTCTTATATGTGTTTCCATTTTTTGTTTTCAATATTTTCTAAAATAATGGTCACGGAAAAGGAAAATAGTTCACTACCTAAGTAAGGTCATAAATGACCTTACCTGTAGAAAGAAACATTATGATTTCCTATAGATTAATGGTGTCAAAAGACATAGTTGTGATATTCTCCTCTACCCTCCCGATACAACAATCCTTCATAAGCCTTCTTTTGACAAGTTTTCTACAAAAAAATGAACCCATGAGCAATGAGCACATTTGCAAGCAACACCAATATCAACATTTGTAGTTGAATAAATGCAACATTACACTCGTATATTCAATCTATGTTCAATAATTCTAATGTATATTCAAACAAATACTAAAATAAGAACCATGTTCACCTTATGTTAAATGATACTCAATGTAAAAATGAACATTCTTTACATATATTCAATGTATAGACAAACATTCTTTACATGTTCAGACTTTATTTTTTTCTTTGCATATTAACAAACTAAAATTACTTAATACACATTGAATATATGGATGGAATCTTGGTGTTGTTTATGAATGTGCTCAGTGCTTGAAGAATGTAAAGAAGATTTTAGTAGTTAATGGCTGCTTTGAATGCGCCATTGGTTAGCAGTTAGAAATGACGGAGGAAGAATGCAGAATGATATGAGCAAAAATATTGCATAGTAGCTACAAACTATCTTTATACATTGAAACTATGTAATGTACATTGAATAAATGTGTGTAAATTTTGCCCTTGCACACATACATTTGAATGACAAAATTACAACCGTATATTCAATGTATATTCAAGTCTTTCCTTTGCTTATGGGAGAGACAACAATTGGTGAGCACCACAACAATGTTGTAATAAATTACATGCACAAACAAAGACAACACTTATTTATATTCATAAATTCCTCAATGTTAAGGTAAGTGATTCACATATTCATTGCATATGCAGACATTCTTCACGTATTTAACATTTTGTTTATTTTCTAACATTCTTCACATATTCAGACATTCTTTGAATACTTTGAATATTAAAAAGATAACTGTCATTTACCTCTTGAATATGTAGTCTCCTTGGTAATATAAGTATTTATTCAATAATAGTAGTGTAATAAGAACATGCACTGAACTAACTCTAACATATTCAATGTATATTCAATAATTTCAGTGCACATTAATAGTTTGAATGCGTAGTAGAAAATGACAAAGTTACAATTGTATATTCAATGTATGTTCAATAATTCTAGTATATATTCAGCCATACATTATAAAGTTAACCGTGGATATTCAAATATTAACTACATAAACAAAGACAACACTTATATTCAATAACACCATTGTATATTCAATAATAACATTGTATATTCAATAACAATAGTGTATAGGAAATAATAGCATTGTATTTTGGAACTATAAAATGCATGGGTGAAAAAACCATGTCTTTTAGGACATTTACTACACTGGATTAATAGAGTTCATGGAGAATGGCGGCATAAACAAAATGAACTAATATAAATGAATATACGCTAACAAATCAATAGTTCAGAGTGCATGCTTGGAAAAACAATAGGTCTAAACGGAACCCATTACTCAATAACAAAGGCAATAACAACACCGCATTTTTGAAACCTAAAGATGCATGGGTGAAAAAACCCTGGTTTTTTGGACATTTACTAGACCGTATTTGCAAAACTCGTGGTGAAACGAAGACAAACAAAATGCACTAAAATAAATTAATAAACACTGAAAAATAATAGTTCAGCATGCATGCTTGAAAAAACGATAGGCATGAACATAACCCATTACTCAATAACAATAGTGTATAGTCAATCACAACACTGTATTCTAAAACTATAAGAAGCATGGGTGAAAAAACCCTATTTTTGACATTGATAAGACTATATTCGCAGGTTCATGTTGATCGGAGTCGAAACAAAATGCACTTTGAAATACACGAGTATACACCTAGAAAAAAATTTCGACATGCATGCTTGAAAAAACAAAAGGTCTGAACGAAACCCATTACTCAATCATAGCAATGTATAGTCAATAACAACACTATATTCTAAAACTTTAAGATGCAAGGGTGAAAAAACCTTTTTATTACATTTACAAGATCCAGTATTCACAGAGTTCGTGTCGAACGGAGACAAATAAAATGCACTTTGAAATAAATTAGTATAAACTGAAAAACAAATAGTTCAACGTGCATGCTTGAAAAAACTATAGATCTGAACGGAACCCTTCACTCAATAACAACAATGTTTAGTTAATAAAAGAACTATATTTTGAAATTGTATGATGCATGGGTTAAAAAAAGATGAAGCAATAGAGGTCGAGCCGGATGGAAGATTAAACAAGAACATGCACGAAAACAACTCAATATAGAATGAATATACGTTTGTAAAACTGGTATTGTTTACCAATGCGCTTATTGCATGAAACTCGGGGATAAAAGATCCAAACTATGGAAACGGGCTCACCTATGGAGGGGTCTTGACTTAGAATTCACCCGAGAAAATATAGGGTGGAAGGCAAGCTGGTCTTTGGCTCCATAAAAAGGTTGAATGGGCGGGAATTTTCAGCTTCCTAACCGCAAATGCACACGACTAAATGCGAGACGCATGCAATAAATGATTGCATTGAATGCGTTAAGGGTGTGCGGTGTGGATTGACATGGAGCTAGGCGAGTAGTAGGGGATGAAGTGAAGTGAATTGAATGTGCTTTTTTCGGATTAGGTGCAAGATTGTCCACTTGCTATGTGGGTACATGTAGTTTTTGCACGAGAAAAGTATTGTTCGGTTCACTATGCAATCTTCATTTTTTTAATTGCGAGGAAATTTTCCACGTGTCGGTAAAAAATTAGACTCTTGCCCTGCTCAAAACATTTTTCGGGACGTCTTTGAACATAGGATGCTCAACGGCTAGCACCTTTCCCATAAGGGTGCTAGTATTTTTGAAGACAAGTGGACAACTTATCATCATTCGTATGTCAACTAACAACAACAAAGGAACCTCTGCTTAAAAGCTGCTCAAGTGAGGCGTGCATGATGGTCACTAGGTGAACCACACATTCAGTCCAGTGGGCTGCTGTCGGGAGGATCAACACAAAACGGATCAATGGATGCCAAGAAACCGTAAATCAACATAAAATGCCTAAAGTTGTTGATCTACTTATCACAATCAAAACACTAGAAGACAAAATTGGCCATGAAAGACAAAAATGTTGGACATTTCTATCGACTTGGGCAATCCATTGCAACACCCATTTCCAAATTTTACAAGCTCACCGACAACACTCGTGTAACCAATTCCCACACTTTTATATCTCTGTCACATTTCCAAACCTCACGAACGGTGCTACCTTTGTAACCCTAAACCTAGTTCATTTTATATAGCTTTTGAAACTATGTTTGATCATATTTTATCAACAAATGGTTTAGAATTTTTGTATTTGTTGTATTTACAATTTTGATTCACCATTTACATTTAGTAATTATATTTAACTAGATTAACCCTAATTTTGATATTACAAAACTATAAATGGAAACTCTAAAAACATGTTACACCTCATGACAAATCTCCTATTCTTGAAATCATCAAGACCTTTAATTCTAATACGCCTTCCTTCTAGTTTAGAATTTTTAACCCTAAATCATCCTCTTCTTTCGAGGCGGAATTGAGAGGTCAAGTTAAACGAAATTTAGTTTCATATCTTTATGAAATGACTAAAGAAAACCTACAAATATGGATCAAATCATTGGGACAAAAAACTTGTTTTTAGTGGACATCATTGACTCAATCAATTAAGTATGAAGAAATAAGAAATGTCGTCAACTTGAGCAATTAAGTATGAAGAAGTCATAACATCATCCACCTTATCAATGGCATTAACCACAATCGGGTGCTTAGGGATGTCATCAACTAAGGTGAAGATGTTGGTTGTGAACAAGCAATATAAGAATGGGGCTAAAGGAAGGATAAAGAGTTTGAGGAAGGCAAAATTGTTGATGTCGAGGAGCTATGAACATGGTAGTAGGAAGGGAAACGTACGACTCATCTCTAACATCTCTAACAAAGGTCCGAAAACCATCTCATCCTTATCTCCTTGTAGATGCATGCATACACAAGGATATTAATATGTCGACAAGCCCTTGACTATCAATAAAGTGATGTAATGTGTATATATAGTGGATTGTCGTTGGTTTGTAGCTACCTCTTTATAGCAATATCTACCTTTTTATGTTATTATTGTTTTGCGAGAGCACAATTAAAACTTTGGTTTAGTATGACGTGTTTTGGTGGTGATGATGATATGACATTGAATCATTTATGTCATCATCCATTAGGGTTGGTTTAGTATGATGTGTTTTGGTGGTGATGATGATATGACATTGAATCATTTATTTCATCATCCATTAGGGTTTCAATCAATATTTAGGAAAGCAAAATTCAAGCCTAAGGTGAGCTAGACATCTTAGATGTTGAGTTGGCTAGAGTGGTAACCTATTAACTACAAAGTTATGTGGTTGGTTGCATAAACATCAAAGTATGCAAGGAGCAATTACATAGCCATCAATCTCTTCAAGTACAGTTTTCCCATTGTACATAACCTTCAACAAATGAAGAAACAAGTTTAAGTTGTGTGAAGCATTGAATTCATCCCGCATTAACGAGTGGTTTTGCATGAATAGTTGGCACAAGAAGAGTAGGCAACTTAAAAATGATTTCTCTTCACCTTCCTAACTTTTGAGCTCTTAATGCAAACCTAAATACTTTTGGACTGCGAAGTGAACCCCAAGTAGTTCAAGAAAGGCAATGGGGGTCAATGGAATCCATTCCTTGTCATCCAATTCATGGAGAATGGATGCAATCAACTGAGTGTGTTTTTGAGATAGAAAAAGCCTACACAACTAAGAGTGACGAGTGTAACAATCATGAATGCTAGAGAAACTAGTGATCCACAAAGGGTTGAATAAAACATCCGCATGTGTAAGATGTTGATTGATGTTGATATCCTTGAAGGCCTCAAGCAAGCAAGATATGAGGGAGCATGGCTTCACCGATTTAGAGTTTTCTCTCACTGAGTTTCTCCAAGGTAATTCCTTATGTATGTCTTTCTTTTGTTTTTGTTTTTAATTTATTGTTTCCATATTCTAAATCCTCCAACTAATTTACTATCTCAACACTTTTACAAGAGATGCACAAGCAAAAGTACAACACCTAGTTATAATAGAATGCAACACTTGAAATAATTATCTCATGAGGATTAAGAAAAGATGCTTTTAAGCACAACTATTTTGTGGATTTTATAATAGTCACGTGTATTGTAGTAGCA
Organism: Taxus wallichiana var. yunnanensis; assembly: GCA_018340775.1. Lineage (NCBI taxonomy): Eukaryota > Viridiplantae > Streptophyta > Pinopsida > Cupressales > Taxaceae > Taxus > Taxus wallichiana. The sequence goes on along the minus strand of CM031236.1, from coordinate 480,641,922 downwards.
TGTTTGAAGTAAGAAGCATACTATGTATTGTACGAGGCAAGAATGAAAGTATGTATAATCTTGCAAGTGAAATGTATGACATAGATAACAGTCATGGAGTTGTAGAAAGCATCCCAAAGTGTGAGTATTTGAGTGTTGTTTCAATAGCATTAATTTTGGCAACCTCTATGGAAAGTAAATCCATATTCATGAATTGTACAATGAAATTGCCATGTCAATTATAAATCGAAGGGGTGAACATGTTATATTGGCTTGTGAACTTCGAGTATGTATTGATAATGTTGTTACGCCTTCCCATCCATTCATGTGTCTACATCATTTGTTATGGTTCCAAGCCATGATTCATACCTAACCACTTATGTGTTGTAAATGGTCTATTTTTTTAATATTTACTTGGATTTGGTTAAATGATGGGACCTATAGAGGCCTTCCCCCTTGATAAATAAAATATCTTACTATAAGATAAGTCAAATTACCAATGTAGGTGGAAGGAGAAGAGAGACTCCCAAAATAGAGGGGTGAGGGTGGAAGCAAAAGGAGATAATACAAAAAGTCCATAATTGAAAATGTGGAATCTATATAGGAGTGGTATACATCCGAACTATATAAAGAGAAATATAAACATTATAGAGAGCATTAGACAATGGAAATAACGTGAACTTTCTCCTTCCCTTTCTTGGAACTGCTGAGAAGAGTGGAGTCGGTTAGGATGAAGACTTTGTCAGCAAAAGGCTTGAGCAACATCACACATCTATCTAGTAACAAAGTTGTCCTTCGTAAAGAGCACAAATGAGAAATTAGAAGCAAAGGAAGCACAAATGCCACTATCAATCAGTTGGCTTATGGTGAGCCTTGGGCCATATGGGACATTAATGGACCATCAAGGATGCCAACGATGTTAATGGGCAATGGGATGAACAAAACAAAATGAAGGATGTGAAGGGCAAATCGATCGTAAAAAGAAGGGAGGGAGCTTGCAAAGATAACATCAGGTGTAGCTTGCGAGGAGGGGTCAAATCACATTAATGGGAATGATATTGTCGAATGGGAGATGCGTGCATTGGCGGGAAGGGGAGAGGTCCAAAGAGTGAGGAAGTGTACAAAATGCGAGGGAGTAGTAAATTTAAATATGTAAACATACGAGTGCCCCTATACGATGACAACTGATTATTGTAAATGTTTGTATTATTGTACACTATTGAATTATATTTCAAAATATGAAAGTCGATTCCGATACATATACTAGGCATTTTGTGATCATGCTTAAAACCAACTTCAAAGACAATGCTTGAATAATCACTGCATTTTATGACCAGTGATATTATAGATAAGAATTTATTAGTTTGAAAAAACAAAAGCTAACAAGGAATGGATAATTAAATCTTTCCAATTACAAAAATCAAGCCCTACAATCCCCTTGTTACATATATATTGTGACTGCTGACTTACTTGGCCACTTTGGAATTAACCTCTTTCCTAACAAAATTAAGTAATCTCTCTCACTCATAGCACAGTTCAGACTCTGAAAGCAATAGGTACATTATCTGGTGTAAAATACTCTTCTCGCACCACATCCGCAGTACAAAATCTCACCTATATGCAAGAACAAAGAGATTGTTATTTAAACTCATTACAAACAAGAAGCAATGGCATAATAATTACATTGTTGTCAAAGATATACATTGATGATTGACAAGAACTAAAGACATCTACTAATAGCTTTCAGTTTTGCTATCAGCATATTGGATAATTGAGCATATCAATATGTTGAGCACTATTAAGTAGGAAATGGTAAAAGTTCTTTCAAATCTTTTGCACAAGACTCCAAAGAAAATCCAGACTCAAGTAGAAATTAAAACATGGCAGACATCAGTATTATTGTAAGCCTTTTATGCCTGACAGACATCGATATTAGAGTATACCTTTTATACATGAAATCATGATTGTATTTTGGCATTTTGTTCATTTGCTGAGTGAAACTTGCTTTAGATCTATAGTTGCCTAAGTTGATATGCAACAAGAAATTTCAATATAATAAATTAACTATATGATCATATGGAGGCTAAGGTGCCCTAGGGTTGTTGGGAGCAGTATTGACCTCTAAATGTCGATCATATGCCATGGATGCAACTATTCTATTCCCACATCAATCCAATTGTTTTTTTACAAAGACTTGGTACTCATGCATATTTCCTCCAACACTTTCATACTTGACGAACATAGCACTTTTTCCTACCTCTAGGATAAACCATCCCTTACAGCATCAATTACTTGCATATAACCATCATAAAGAGAAGAGTACATTCCTACCATCCACTTTTGCAATTGACACTGTTGAAACACTAGTATTCACTGCTTGCCAATACCTGTATTGCTAATTTTAAAATATAGCTGGGATAATAGAGAATTTGCATTATTATTATTCTGGATGCCTCAATGATAGACTACAGAATTTTTCTGGATCACCGCATGTATATGCTGGAGATGAATGTTTTCACTGGAACATTTTCAGTAATTATCTGTTGGCCATATATAATGGTTAAGCTATTGTTGTAGATCTAGTTTAGATTCAAAATCTCTTGCCTTTTTTTTGTTCCAGCAAATAATTATGCACTTTCCAATTGCAGAGCCGTGCCCAAAAAAATAAAACTAGACTTTGGTGCACATTCAAGTAATGCTAGTTGTAGAAATCAAACTGCTTTCTTGGTCTAATGATGGGAAATCAACCGTCCAGTTTTCTACCAGTAATTGGAGGAAAGGTTTATTGAGATACAATGTACACCAAACAAGATCTCAAATACCTGACTAATCAATTATATTAATCACTCATGCTCATGGAAACACGCTAGAAGTTCGACCTAGCTATTAGTAAAACTTCAAGATCCAAGGAAACGTGCTACTGAAAACGGAGTTGATTTTCTGAGGCCTAAAAGGGGAGATGATTTTTCCTAGGCCATGACCAAATCCCAAATTGAAACGGAAAACTAATTCTAGAATGCAAATAGAAGATGTAAAGGTATATGGTGAGAATGATCTTCAAATGAGGATGTCTGACAACATTTAGTGTTTAAAAAGGCCAAAATTAAGGTGACAAGCCTAAATATGGGTATCAAAATTCACACAGGCTAGCTAAAGAGGAGTTGGAAGCGTGAAGGGGAATAACTCCAGAGAGAGAAAAGGACCTTGAAAACATTTACCAAACACTAAACACAACTTTGAAATGTGCATGTGATAAAATTTACAAATCTTTGCGTAAATGCCAGAATTTTATTTAATGACTTATTGCCAAAATGAACCTCACACTTCATTCTTGGGCAACTAGTTACAAATTCTAAACTTTAAGGCTTTTGATCGTGGTTATTCATGTATTTTGGGCACCCTAATGTTTTAAAAACTTGTCAAAATTGCTTGCAGAACTTAGTCAAAGACTCAAAATCATGCAATTTTGCCTCTAGACAGGCAAAATACATTCAAGTCGCTTGGTTTATCATTGGAGCAAATCTGTCAAGTGGAACCAAGACACATGTCGAGCAGCGGCATTCTCTAAGCGTTTGACTTACTCGCTTTATAAAATTCGGTGCTTAGACCGACGTGTGAAAAGTGTCACCCATCGGTTTTCCCGAATCCCGTGAACTTCAAAGTTTTCCCTCGGCACTCAAGCCTTCCAGAACACCAATTGATGACAAGTGTTCTTTTGAACACGTGGCAAAGATCAGAATCCATGATTGTCTCAAGCCTTGGTTACACCACTGAACTCTGTGAAGCATCGATTGGCGACAAGTGTCTCAGAGGACACATGGCAAGCATCAGCTCTATGCACCCTTTCAAACTTGTGAACTCACTTCCCAAACTTCCCAGCAGACTGATGTAGGACACATGACTAGAAGGACAGCTGGCAACAATCAGTTAAATGGGACTATCTCAAAGATTTTCCCCCTGCCTCCTTGCTCCACACAATGTCAAGCCATCAATGGAGGACACGTAGCATGATGTACACGTGGTGACAATCTGTGATCCCTGAGATTCATAACAGTGCCAGTCTCACGAGCTTAAATTTGACGGTTTGGCTCAATGCAAAAATGAGCTCAAGGACCTCATGGCGGCACGATGGGGCTCTGGTTTTCACTCATATATTTTGATTGAGAACTCTTTTTGACATGACACTGGCGACATTAGAAGCATAATTCAAAGGGCTTCAAATTGAGTGTGATTTCAAAGGAGATGGCGAAGGGAGATGAGATAATTTCATGATAGAGTTTGGGGCGGTTTCAACTTAGTTTAATGGTGCCCAAATCACTTGCAAATACTTTTAGGTCATTTTGATCTCTTCCAAAGATGCTTTGAGTTGTTAGTTACCTTGTGGTGCCACCAAAATACAGAGGAAAAAGTTAACATGAGTTGTTGAGCAAAAGACGGGCCATCTCAGCGAAATCATAATCTTCTCAACCAAATGGCAGCTTAATCTCCATTAATCTTCGTAATCTCGTGGGATTGCATTAGTGTCTTCTCAAAGATCAATCCTCAAACAAATATTTGCTCATTTGCTCACAAGAGAAGGAATCAAATTAACAAAATCTGATTTGCTTGTAAATATATCCTTAGGGTCTATGGATAGGGTTATTCTTAAATCTTCCCAATTGTGTTTCATGTTAGTAGATCATCATGACACCTTGAGAGATCCCTGGAATATGCCAAAGAGTGGTTTTGGGCGCCCCTTTTAGTTGAACAACCTTGCAAACCTCTGGAAGCTAAGTGGAAGGGATAAACGTGGATAAAAGAGATTCTTCAGCGCCTTCATGATCCTTTTCTTCTTTTCTCCTCATCTCTTCTCTCTTCACTCTCATATATATTAAGCGAAACTCTATGGTAGAGATATCCTCTCTTGAATGCAAGGTTACTCTACGCAATTGGGTTTCCAAACATTCTAAGTTGCAGACCTCTGATTTGAACTTGTGTAATGCACCCAGTGTCTTCCCCATGACTGTAGCAGATGGTGCATACTTTTAAGACATTAATATGATGTTCATTGTGGCTTTGTTCTGCCCTTTAGCTTCTATTATTGTTATCTTGCCTTTCTGTTCTGTTTTTGCATGATGTGTGTGGGTTATATTTACATGGTTTCCATTTCACTGTGTCACTAATGCAAAGAGTGAGGGTTTGATATAAATACAGGTTTGATTGTGGCTCTCTTTCAGTCCTTTTCACACTGTGTTTGTCCTATTGCTCCTCTCAGGGAGAGTGATCCCTTTTATTTCGGTGCATCACCATGTTTGTTGTCATTTCATGTTTTTCTTCCTCTCCTTTTCCTTGCCAATTGTTAGGCTAGTTGTAGAATAGTGATAGCATTAGAATTGTAAGGTTAGGAAGTCGGCCTTCTCCGGAGGTCTGTCCCAAGGAGCCAAGGTTCTACACCTTAGGTGCATTCCCATATTGATGTTAAGATAGTCAAATCCTCCATATTCAGTGATCTTAAGTGGGTGCATGCATTTCAGTAACAACATTTTTGGCACGCCCGGTGGGAAAAGTTTGTTTGGACACTTTGTTTAAATCTTGTTTTCATCTTTGAAGTGTTCCATTGCAAACATGTGTGTTTTTGTTAAGTAATTGCAGTATTTTCACGGCAAAAATGCATTTCTTTCAATTTTATAGCTAAGTTTTGGTGTGTTCTTAGCTCATTTGGTTTCTAAACCATATTCTCAAACACCTGGCAACTCCACTGATTCAAAAGACCCATTTCTCTCATTTGTAGACCATTTCCATCCATTTCCTTGTTCTCATGAAGCTATGCATTCATGGCTCTTTTCTACCCTCATTGGAATTATTTCCCTCATCCTCATGTGCAACAACAATACCATCCACTTCCACCTTCATTCACTCAAGGCTTCTCCAAAAACCAAAGATATGAACCTTATTATGATGGATCTGCATATACTCTAAGTCATACTGATGCATATGGTTATCCTACTAAATATGGTGGTTTTCAAAAACAAGGGTGTGCACATGATGAAGGTAGCTTCATCCCTGATCCTTATTTGCAATTGCAGATAAAAGTCATGAAGAAAAGCATGACGAGAGCACAAGAGTTGATTGACAAGATGGGAGCTACACAGCTTGGTCCTAGAGAGTCCTGTCCATGGGGTGATCCTTTACCAAGCTGGTACAGTCCCCAACAAAGATGCAATTCATGGAGGAGAACCTAAAGAACATGCTAGAGTTGGTTGAAACAATAGAGACTAAACCATCTAGTCTTAAGGAACCCTGTCCATGGGGTAATTCTTCACCATACCATCCAGTCTTCCTCCTCATACAATTGAAGTTTGTAACCCTCTCAACCTAAGGTTTATGCCTCCTGCCATTTCTTGGATCCACCTAAGATTCATCTTCCTCCCAAGAAGGATAACATATCTTCTCCACCATTTAAAAGTCTGCAAAATCGGCCTAGAACTCAATCCGTCCCTCATTTCTTGGATCCAAATCCATACTCATATGAGCCTCATGCTCAAGCATCTGAAACCTCTCAACCCAAGGTATATGCCTCTTGTCATTTCTTAAACCAATCCTCCTGAAAAGTAGCAGCAGTATCCCACCACTCTCCCACCCTCACCAAAAGTATCACCCAATCCCCAAAATCATCATGAAGAACCAGTTTCAGGCCATGATGATTTGCAGTCCAACAGTTTGAATGGCCAACACATTGGCCAACCTTGTGCAAGCCTGGATTTTAACCTAAGACGATGGATAAGGATGCTCATAATCCTTTAAAGTATAAAGAGATGGCAACACATTTGAGGAAGCAGCCTGATGAGAAGCAAATCAAACAATAAAGCCTGTAATCTTTGAAGAAGTGGGACAAAGACTTTGAGAGAGATTTTGAGGTCAAACAAGCTCCTCATCAAGAGCTATGTAGCAGCAGATCTCTTCCAAGTGTATCATAGCCTCCTAAGGTAAGCTCCATGACTAAAAATCAAGAAATATTTATTTCAAATTGGAATGAATCTGAAAGTGATGATGAAGCCATAGCTCAACTCTTTCAAGAGAACCCTGCAATTTATATTGATCAATCCATTGTTGGGAATGTGGTTGCTGAACCTAAAGAGGAGAAAGAGATGTTTCACACCAAGGGTGGTCAATTAAAGGCAAAAAATGAACAAAATCTTGTTAATATCCCTAAAGACTGCATTTCCAATCATTCAGATTTGAACAATGAAGGGGAAGAGATATTCTCTAATCTTGAAAATGTGGATGAGGAAGAAGGACCAATTAAACTCATAAATCCTCCATCTGAACCCAACAATAGTTTTCTTGTTGTTAAAACCTCACCTAAACTTAAGGTAGAGCAAGAAATGCCGTTAAATGTCAATGATGTTCAAATGAAGCCACATGTGGACGGAGAGGAAGTTGAGATTGCACATCCTGCATGTGAGGGACAGGAAAATGAACTTTCCTTCATTCTAGAAGGCTTTAAGAACTTCTTCACTTCCGTTGAGGAGAAATCAAAGAGAATGATCAGACAGAGCCTGAAAGAGAGAGAAAGTGTCCTTGGACACTAATGAAACTCAACTTCAAGCTTCGGTGAATGAAGAGGAAGGAGAGCGAGATGGTTTGATGGAATGCAGTGATCCAAATTGTTCTGCATGTCTAGAACTTGATGCCATCTTGGAAGACTGCAATGTTGAAACACCGAGAACATCTTTAGACATTGAGGTAAGCCAAAATGGAACCCCATCAGGCTAAGAAGGAAGTTATGTAGCTGGTGCACTCTTTATTTGAGGCTGTTGAGAAGAAAGCAGAGGAAGAGAAGTTACAAGAATTCACAAAGATTCTCTATGAGGAAGACATTATGGAGAACTTCAAACACTCTATTGGGAATGAATGTGATGATCAGGCTTTGTCTTCACTTGTAGGCCTACATGCGAAGAGGTTGCTAGTTTGACAGAGTTCCAAGTCAAGGAAGATGTGTTATAAGCTTTGTCTATGGATTTGAATGCAAAAGAGAAGAACAAATCAAAGAAAGAAGTTCGTTGGTTCTAAAAGTTGTGTGTCCTATCAAATATCTAGATAGATTAGAGCTTAGATCAAAGTTGCCACCAATCATGTTCACTTCAGAGCATGAGGAGAGTTTCAAAGAATCATTGAGAATTTCATGCTTTCCATTGAGGATGATCAGACAAAGGTATATTTTTCCTTGGAAGCTGACATTTTGGAGGAGAAGATACAGGTCTTGTTTTCACTTCTCCCACTTGCCATGGGTGTTTCAAAGCTGATCTCATGGCTTAAGTCGTCAAAAGGAAGCTATGTGTAATTTGGGGCTTTGTGTAATTTGTTATATACTTGGTTAGATTATGATTAGTTTAGTTTTCTTTTGGCAAAATAAGTGTTGTCACACTCTACATATTTCACTTGAGATGTGTATGATTTTGCTATTTTATACATAGTTTTGCGGAGCCACTCTTGAGTAAACGTAGAGCCAAATCAGAAATCCGGCTTCAGAGGACTTTTAAGCAAAATCCAGGGCTTCAAGAAGATAACTCAAAGCTTTTGGCAGAACTTCATAGTCAAATTCAAGGCATGGTACAAATTAAACGTTTCAACCAGTATTCAAGGCAAGTTTTCAAATTTTCAAGGCAGAGTTTCAAGTTATAGGCAAGCTCCATGCCCAATGGATACGAAAAGCTATTGATAAGTCTATCTAGCACGCAAATGACCCATGTGAGTCACCATAAATGTTTCAAAATGAATTTCACGCTTCATTCTTGGGAAACTGATTACAAATGCTAAGCTTGAAAGCTTTTGATTGCGGTTATTCATGCATTTTAGGCACCCTAATGTTTTAAAAACTTGTCAAAAATGCTTACACAGGCCAGGTCTGAGTCTATACAGGCAAAACCAAGCAGAACTTAGTAAAAATCATGCAATTTTGCCTCAAGACAAGCAAAAAACGTTCAAATCACTTGGTCTATCATTGGAGCAAAGCTATGAAGATTAGTCAAGCGGAACCAAGACACATGTCGAGCAATGGCGTTCTCTAATCCTTTGACTTAGTTGCTTTATGAAATTCAATTCTTAAACTAATGTGTGACAAATGTCACCCATCGGCTTTCCTGCATCCCGTGAGCTTTAAAGTTTTCCCTTGGCCCTCAAATCTTTCAAAACACCAATTGATGACAAGTGTTCTTTTGGACACATGACAAAGATCAGAAGCCATGATTGTCTCAAGCCTTGGTTAAACACTGAACTCTGCGAAACATTGATTGGCGACAAGTGTCTCGGAAGACACGTGGCAAGCATCGGCTCTATGCACCCTTTCAAACTTGTGAGCTTGCTTCCCAAACTTCCCAGGAGACCGATGAAGGACACATGGCTAGAGGGACAGCTGGCGACAATCGGTTAAACAGGACTAACTCAAATATTCTCCCCTTACCTCCTTGCTCCACACAATGCCAAGCCACCGATGGAGGACACGTAGCATGGTGTACATGTGGCAACAATCCAGGAGCCCTAAGATTTGCTACAGTGTCACTCTCATGAGGTTAAATTTGACAGTTTGTCTCGATGCAAAAATGAGCTTAGGAATGTCATCGCGGCCACTCTGGGTTTCTGCTCATATCTTTCGATTGAGAGCTCTTTTTAACATGAGACTAGTGTCATTAGAAGCGTAATTCAAAGGGCATCAAACTGAACGTGATTTCAGTGATGGTGAAGGGAGCTGAAATATTTTCATGACAGAATTTGGGGCGGTTTGAGCTTGTTTACTCAGTTTAATGACACCCAAATCACTTACAAATGATTTTAGGTCAATTTGATCTCTTCCAAAAGATGCTTTGAGTTGTTAGTTACCTTGTGGTCCCACCAAAACGCAGAGGAAGAAGTTAAACAAGTTGTTGAGAAAAAGACGAGTTGTCTCAGTGAAATCATTATCTTCTCAACCAAATGGCAGCTTGATCTCCATTAATATTCTTGATCGCGTGAGATTGAATTAGTGTCTTCTCAAAGATCAATCCTCAAACAAATATCCACTCGTGTGCTCGCAAGGGAAGGCATCTAATTAACAAAATCTGATCTGCTTGCAAATATCCCCTTAGGGTTTATGGATAGGGTTTATCTTAAACCTTCCCAACTGTGTTTCATGTTAGTAGATCATTATGACACCTTGAAAGATCCCTGGTATATGCCAAGGAGTGGTTTTGGGCGGATCTTTTCAATTGAACAGACTTGTAGACCCCTAGAAACTAAGTGGAAGGGATAAACCTGGGCAAAAGAGATTCTTCAAGATTTTCATGATCCTTTTCTCATTTTCTCCTCTCCTCTCTTCACTCTTCTATACAATTAGCTGAGCTCGATGGTAGAGTCATCCTCTCCTGAGTGCAAGGTTACTCTGCCCAATTGGCTTTCCAAACACTCTGACCTCTGACTTGAACTTGTGTAATGCGCCCAATGCCTTCCCCATGACTATAACATATTGTGCCTACATCTTCTATTACTGTTATCTTGCCCTTCTATTATGTTTTTGCATGATGTGTATGGGTTATATTTACATGGTTTCCATTTCACTGTGTGACTAATGCAGAGAGTAAGAGTTTGATATAAATGCAAGGTTGATTGTGGCTCTCTTTCTTCCCTTTTTGCATTGTGTTTGTCCTCTTGTCCTTCTCTCAGGAAGAGTTGAACAACCTTGGGGACCTCTAGAAGTTAAGTGGAAGGGATAAACGTAGGGAAAAGAGATTCTTCAGCATCTTCATGATCCTTTTCTCCTCTTCTCTCTTTTGTCTTCACTCTTGTATATAATTAATTGGGCTCTATGGTAGAGACGTCCTCTCCTGAATGGAAGGTTACTATTCCCAATTTGGTTTCCAAACATTCTAAGTTATAGACCTCTGACTTGAACTTGTGTAATTCGCCCAATGCCTTCCCGTGACTGTAACAGATTGTGCATACTTTTAAGACATTAATATGATGTTCATTGTGGCTTTCTTCTGCCCTTTATCTTCTATTATTGTTATCTTACCTTTTTGTTCTTTTCTGCATGATGTGTGTGCGTTATATTTACATGGTTTCCAATTCACTGTGTGACTAATGCAAAGAGTGAGAGTTTGATATAAGTGTGGTTGATTGTGGCTCTCTTTCTGCCCTTTTAAGTTTTTGCACTGTGTTTGTCTTCTTGCTCTTCTTTCAAGGAGAGTGATCACTTTTATTCTAGTGCATCACCATGTTTGCTTTCATTTCATGCTTTCCTTCTTCCCCTTTTCCTTTCCAATTGTTAGACTAGTTGTAGATTAGTGATAGCATTAGAGTAGTTAGGTTAGGAAGCCGGCCTTCTTCAAAGATTTGTAAATCCTCCAGATTTGGGGCTCTAGAGCGGGTGCATGTATTTCAATGACAACATGACTATCAACAGATTCTCAGACCTTCGAGAGAAAATAAAGGTGCAACAAGTATCAATCAAGGACTTCACTAAGGAAAAGCCTAGAGTAGACTCGAACCCTGGCCACGAGTGCAGTAGCTGTTGTTGATCATGTTGAAGTAACTAGCAAACAGTATTTAAAAAGGGGAAAAGGTTCATAGTGAAAGAAGCTCCTAGCCAAAGTTCCAGAAACATTTTACTTGTAAACAGTAAGAGGATGTATTTGAGATGTTGTAGCAAGACTATGGAATTCTTTACAAATGAAAAGGTTTGAAGAGACTGTGTACAAAATATAACACAAACTGTGTTGAATGAATAATAATTTAATAAAAAGATGAAATCGATATTTTGGGTGATAGTAAATGTTTTCAGTGTTCACCATTCTAGTTTATCAATCATAACAAACAGACACGGTTAGGTACGATAAGCCGTCATTTGAGAATGCTAGGGTATGTTAGATTTTGATATTTTCTAGATCTCAAGGTATGATCCTTTAGAGGACTATAAATTGGTAAGGATACTAATTGTAGAATTTTATTAAAGGCTAAGAGTTACACATAACAGAGGCAGCATTACAGGTGAAGGTATACTTCAAAAACACAAAAGGATATGTGTTTTAAGGTTCTGGGCAATGATACACATGTTATGCTGCTGGCAAGATCCTGATGCCGCACAAGATTAAAATCGACAAGAAGCTACACTTCTCAGCAAGCGGGCAAGCAAATTCCTTCAATTTTGTAAGATGTGTCTGAGATGAGACTGAGACACTAATTTGTAGGTGGCAACCGTGGCATTAATACTTTGGACTATTTTTTTAATAACTTGTACCAACTGTATTTGTCCATAGATGATGTAGCATGGAATTAAATGTTTGATTATAGATATTTGCAAAACACTTATGTAATTGTGGCCAGGTGATTACGTAAATTTACTTTAAGAAGAAACAAGGCAACTTCGTATAAATGGAAGAAACATATTTACCATATTGGCATATGACTTCAACAAGGGTTTGACCATATTCCAACCAGGACGAAATATGAATGGAGCATCTACAAAAAGTACTTGTCCAATTCTCCTTGGATAGTAATAATAGAACACATCTATCTGCATAGAATTCAGGCATCACAGAGTTCAGCTTCTTTAATGGTACCCAAACAAAGCGTCCAAATCCCATCTGATGAAGCAATGGTTAAAAATCAAGTACCAGAAACTTTATGAAAGTGAGATCTCCATTTTGCAGAGTAAATCCTCGAAGGTCAAAAATTCCAAGTATCTTCTCTTCTCCAGGTGGAAGTCGACCAAGGGCTTTCTCAATCAAATAAACACACAGTTTCTCACTTTCTAGAAGGTCATGTTCCTGCACCATCATTTAGGATATACATTGGTAAAAAGTCCTGGCCAAAATTAATATTGTAGTAAAGAAAGAGAACCACAATGTCTATGAAGGAAAATTGGAGGCTTTTCATTGAGACAAAGGAACCATAAAATTAAAAATCTAGTGACCAATTTCATAGACAATCTGGCTTACAGATGGAAGATGTTTGGCTGCAACAACCACCACTACAGGCCTGCCTTCTACGTCAGGAAAATCGTGAAGATAAGCCTTTCCTGTAGATGCAATATTTTTATGGATTCCTCTGTAAGGTTATTGACACCAAATTCTTCACGCCATGCCTATGCATGTTTTTAAAGCTAAGGAAACACAACGGTGTTGAGGTAGAAACACTTTAATCTAAATTTTTAAGTAAAATAATAAAAGTCTCAAGCGAGCGATAGGACAATATAGAACATGGAATCATTTTCTTGAACACAAAAAAAATACTGCTGGATCTAAAAACGCTATCATCTCAAAGTTGCACAAAAATTATTACAGTTGGAAAGTTCTCATATAAAGCATGCCCAACTCTTAATAAACTTATAAGAAAAGGATACCAGGGCTTTAGCCAACTTAGCAACTGCATCATCCACATTAAACTTGCGGTCCTTCAAAAACCAAAGAACCATTTCCTCATCATCCATTCCATTTTTCCCGACAGGCAAATTTCCATGTTCCTTCTTTAGTCGTTCTTTCACTTCTAATATGAGCTGCCAGATTAAAGAATAGGTCAAGTTCTATTAAATTTGACTTGGAAAATTCTCATTCATTATGATACATGAAGGAGCCTCGTGAGCGGCAAAGAAAGCTACTTCTATTGGTTGCAGGCAAATACCAACAAGCAGGCACAGTTTCAAATATCATGTAATCATTTCAGTCCACATAAACAACTTGCATAGAAGACAGCCAAGGGGTTGTGGTGTATTGGCAAATAAGGAAACTGGTAAATATGAGGTTTTGAGTTCAAATATCCTTAGTTAGCACGTGCAATACCATGCTCAGGACTGGGGCCTGTTTGTGGCCTAGATTTATAGCCTGAGGGCTGTGGCTGAGTTGATAGAGTTGGCCAAAGCTGTGTGCTCTACTCTCAGTCCCAAGTTCGATCCCCGATTGCGGAATCCCCACTAAATCTGGCTTCTAACTATGGTGGTGACCTATCCACTGTCTATCTCCATCAAATAAAAACTTGCACACAAGGTATTAGTAATGTGAAAAAGAGGACATGGGCAAATACGGGAAATCAAGCTTAACAGACCTCCCTTCATCAAAAGAGTAAAGCACACTAGTGTACCCCTATGATCACCATTCACCAGTTCCCCAAGTTCCAAAAAATTGTCAAATAGGCTCATTAACATGACGTCCAGTTCCCCGCTCATTAAAAAGACCTCAACATGTCCAAAAGAATCTAGAACAAGCAGTGCCAAGAATCTCAAAATTCCCTGATCAACTCAGCACCAACAGGAGAATAGAGAAGAGCGGTGGGGTGTAGGATCAGAGCTACAATACTACCCAAAACCCAAAAAATTACTTGGTGGCCCCTGGAAGAGGCTACATCTCCAATTGTTAATCCTCTGGTGGTTTCATCGTACAGGATTCATTGGGGAAGCGCAAAGAGGAATTTTTCCTTCAAACAGCAGAACAAATACGGTTTAGGAGGAAGATTTCAATTTCTCTCCATACCGGAGAAGGGGGCTTAAAAGTAACAATGCTTTAGAATCATGCTGGTATGTGGAAGCAATGAAAACCTTGCATATAATGGGAAAGTTTATATTCCTAATTTCTGAGCCTATATACTCCAGAAATAACACTGTTCGACTAATATGGAACCCCGGACATTTTGAAACATGTTTTGTGGGATTGAAAAACGTAGTGGGTCAATCCCATTGTTCTCAATGATACCTGCAGATTCCTAAATGCAAACAAGTTTTCGCTCTTTTACATTTGCTTACCTTATGATGTTCAAATAGAACAGACTTGTCGCTGACAGCATTGCATTTGTACTGATTGGTTTTGAGAGTTGCTCTTTGCCTGCCACAACCTTGCCATTTTAAGTGGTTTGCATTGGCATGGGAAAAACGATTGTTGGTAATGGTGGGTTTGTGCAGAGGTGGAAGATTGCGTAAAAGCGTGGGCATTGGTGTATAGTAGGAGAATGCAGACTTGGGTGTGCGGCTTCAGCTTCATATCACTGCACCCAATTCTCTCCTTCTACATCCCACTACCACTTTTATCTATATCCCAATCCTCCAAATCTATTAATTGTCCTCATTGAAAATAAGGATTTTTTTTTTTTTTGGTTTGAAACCTTGCATGTCACATACCACCATATCCTATGGTTGGGGTGGGCAGACTTCTTTGGCTCAGCGGTCAAGGATTGAAGGGTTTCTATTCTGCCAAATTCACCCGGGGCACGATCCCGACCTCATCCCTTATTATGGTATCTTTTGGGCTTTCAGCGTTCATGGGTTCTTTAAGAGCCAAACATTTTTTACCATTGGATCAAATGTCATTTAATAAAATAAAAATTTTGATAAACTCGTCAAAGCATTTGTGGTGGGTGTAAAAGGCAAATAAGCATTTTCAATATAACTAGTTCTCCTAAACCTTATAAAATTTGATGTAGGAAAATATTTTATTATTTTAAAGATAATTTTACAACAATATTATTTGAATTAATATAGTTATAAAATTAATTTCGATCTCTTTAATTTTCTTTCTTTCTTTTTCATGTATTTGATAAATTCTATCTTCACACCATAAAAATACTAAATTCACAACTTTATGTTATGATTGAAGTGAATCATGATATTCTTTTTCATGGAGGTACATAGAGGATAAAAATAAAATCTAGTAAATTCATTGGGGCCTATATGCAATATCAAGGCAAGTCAAAGAATTAAAATGTTTCGAGGACAAGCTTGATGCCACTTCACACTTGTCTCTTTTGGGTTCAATATTCCTAAGAGACACATGTGTGGCCATGTTGTTGAAAACAAGAACTCTAGAGCGATAAGTCCTGCTATATGAGTTGCTATATAGCAGATTTGTTTTTATTGAATTTAAATTGTTAAAATTTGTTTTGTGTAGTCGGTATCCTGGTAAAGTAGTAGTTAAAATTGAATTGTAATGAATGGAAGAGATTAGAATTTGTTTAATTTTTAAATGTTGAGTTAGTGATAGCTATCACATTAGAAGTCGCCATATAATGCTATTAAATATGCAATCAACTTTATCATCTTTGGTGATGATAAAGTGTTATGCCACTTATCAATTGTCATGTCAATAAATGTTATGTCACTTGTCATGTTCTAATTTTTTATAAAAAGAGAAAAGTTATACTGAATAAGTCCTAAAAACGGCCATATCATTTCACCGTGACCAATGAAAGTAGAGATAAGTCATTTTCTAAGCAATTTTAATATTTTAAATTTGTCAACTCAAAGCTCAAACACTACGGATGTTATTTTCTACATATATATATATATATATATATATATATATATATATATATATATATATATATATATATATATATATATATATATATATATGATTTGGCTTAAAAGAATTATGTTAATTTGGTAAGTTGAAAGGTATAGTAACTTGTTATAGCATGAACTAATAATAAATACAGGAGTGGGACACACTTATATGCTTTGACCCCAACTTAAGTGAATGGGCACAATTTAGGTCATTAGATGGGCAACAACATAAAATGTTTCCATTGATTGTTGTCGTATTTATAAAAGATACCTTATTGATTTCTTTTTAATTAGTGTTTAGCATTTCTCATTGAAGTGAATAGAGCTTTAATTGAAAGAAGAGATTATATATTTGATGTGTTATTTCGGTGAACAACTAAGGAACTTACAAATTTAGTACATTTTGGTATTATTTTTGTTAACTCATTTTTAATCGAAGTCTTAAAGTTGTTGGCGAAGCTATATTCCTTCAACTTTTTGACATGTTTTTTCCAAGAGAAGTTATGCAAAGGAAAACATCTAACCATGAGAGGTGTCTCTTTTCTTTCATGTTTGTAAAGCAATCACTATCCAAAGTGAGGCACTTCAAGTTTGATTATTTTATTTGGTAGGCATATCATCATTTCAACTACTCCATGCATGTTGCATGCATTTGTAAAACAGATACATTTAATTGTTTCAAAATAAAATTACAAATATTTAATGAGGACGAAGAGGAATTAGATGAAACATACTAAGAAAGTATTTGTATAACATAATATTGACCCCATATATATATATATATTGAAAATTATTATTGACATTACTCTATTTATGTGAAAGAAAATAATTCATTAAAATTTATTCCTTGTTGGAAAGTGGAAATCTATACATAGAGTCATTGTTTTGAGATTATTAAAGAACCAAAAATGTGCAACACCTCTCTTTGTTTGATGCATCCCTTTTCTACCTACAAGGTTCTTCCAAATATTGTATACATTGACATCTATAAGAACAACATTTTGAATAATACCACCCAAGGAAAAATCACCAAACCAAAAAAATAAAATTACCATTTATAATGACATGGGAGGATATCAAATTTTATAAGAAGATAATAAAATAGGTGCATTTGAAAGAATTTTTTTGGAAACATTCTTTGTTTCGCTGACCATATTCAAAAAGGTGGGAATGCCCATGTTTATATCTTGCACAATTTAGAAATTGAAATATCCTTAATTTTCTAAAATAGTCTTTCACTAAGCTCATTATTTCACTAATGGAAGTCCCCAAATCAGCTTCTCCACACATTCAAGGTGTTGTTATATTGGTCGTGGAATTTAATTGCTTACATTCTTACTACTCATTCAAATTACCACCTATCCAATCTAAAATTAACAATTTCATATAATTTCTAGGATTTTTTTCCACAATGGAAAAGAAAACATAGCTAAAGTAGTCTTTTTCTCTATAGAAAATGCTTCCATTCTTCTAAAAAGATCAAAAATATGTACACCAAAACTATGCTTACACAAAACGTGAACCCAATAAACACTCGCTTCGATTTCAAAATGATGGTTTCAAAACACATATAAGTTCCCATGAGTTAATGTGTTGTTCACCGAAATCTTGATCTAAATATGAATCACGAAAACATATTTTCATAAGCCCAAATTTCTCAATTGGCTTACAATGTATCTATGGTCACATAGATTAAGTGTTAGGTCTTCTAAAAAGATCAAAAAATTGTACACCAAAACTATGCTTAAGAAAAACATGAACCCAATTTACAAACTTTGCTTCCATCAAAGAATTTCGGTCTCTAAACATGTCTACATCCTCACAAGTTAGTGTGTCGTTCATTGGAATCCTAGACCAAATTTTAATCGCGAAAACATATTTTCTTAAGATTGAATTGGTCACTTTCCTTACATTGTTTGTAGGCTCACATGGGTGAAGTTTTAGGACTTATTTCTTACAAATATTATTCAAAACCATATATGCATAATGTAACAAAGTTTCACAAATTTTAGGTTGGATTAGTTTTTTTATATACTACAGATTTAATGACCCAACGACTGGCACACGTTGTGGCGCGCTAATGCAAGGCAAGTCCTCCCAACCGATTGTGTTTGTTATTTCAATTTCAAATCTACACGAAATTATGGCTTATGAACCAAACATTACTAAGATCCTTAAAATATGGATTATATAAAAATAAAAAATGTTCTTAAAGCATGTATTCTTTGTTAAAGTGGATCAAAAATATATTATGCGACATCCACATACTAAACAAAAATTGAGAAAAATATAAAAGAACCGGTTACTTAAAAGCGTTATAATTTAAATTACAACAAGTTTTAAAACAATAAATGTTGAGTATAATGTCAAAGTAATAAATTTAATCTAATAAGAGGAAAGGTAGTGGAGTTTTCCAAGCTTGAACACATAGTGGCTTATGTTATGAGAGGATATAGGTCACATGAATGTGGTATGTGATGTCCAATCATTTAATAGAATTACATTGTGGGAACTCTCGTCAGCACCACATTCTAATGGGTGACCCTATCATTGTGCCCTCACTCAAAGATAAGAAATCATTATTAGTGCACCCCAAACAAACCAATTTGATCAAATACATTGAATACTCTCCGCAAACTTGAAATATATATTAAGCACAATTGATACCTTGGGTTGTCATGTCTCCGTCTATTCTCAAATTATAGTTGCATAGTTGTGTTCTGGTTGCCCACACTTTTATGAGGAAAAGAAATTGACATGTGTATGCACTATTAGGTTCTACCGCTTCTTTATTGTTTGAGAAATCGAAAGTTATTTTTGACTATTGCAAGTGTTAAGTTGAAGCTTATGTGGGTTACAGGGGTTAAAGTTGATAGTCGTTTACATAATTTTCAAGATTTTAATTGTAAAATACATGCAAATATTTAAAATAACCATCTTATAGGACTTGCATATTTGAAATACAATTGTCATTTTTATATAAAAACTACATTAATGTACCTAAATATATATTAACAATGGTTAAGTAAACATAGAATATATGTTTATATATTTTATTAATAAACATTGGTGTACATTTTTGAAGGGTAATATTAAAAAAATATCATTGCGTAATTTTTTTAACATGCATAAATGGCCACCAAATTTAACCCTGGGTGAGTCATATATCTTTTTGTCCCTTTTCGTCTTATTTGTTAATTCCTACAATACACATGCATACATACATTCACTATTTGGGCACCATTGTATCACTAGAATAATGCCTCCAAATTGCAATGATTTCTTTAATGGAAAAAGGAAATAATAGGGTTTAAGCAAATTAAAAAGGATTCAACATTACTATTTTCTTGTAGCGGTAAAACACTTAATATTAAGTATGTTTATATAATATTTTTCTCTACAAAATTATATAAATTTGTATAAAAAAATCCTTGCTACATTTGGCTATATTTAGGTACAAGACCCTAAAATTTAAATAAAAATTGGGATTTTGATTTCATCGAAAGATTGTCTCTTTTTCTAACAACTTTTTAGATTTGCATCAAAACTACTTTATCTACCCAACTTTTGACGAAATTATGTTTCATTTTCAGGTGTATTGTCCACCAACTTCATCTAGAGTCAACATTCAACGTTGTCCTAGTCTAATAATCACATAAATGTGTATGTTTCATGCAGTTCCGTCGAGTAAGAAACTAAAAAGGTCTATGATAGCTTATATGTCAAGCAAGATTTAATAGAGGAAGAACAATAACCATGTCTAGAATCTCGTGATTCTGATATGTCATTATAGAAAATGGTTGTGAAGGGGGGACATGAACCTCTCCTTGCTTTAGTATACAAATAATTGATTACAAAAGGAGATGAAGTGGTCAAACTTCATTCCTTAAACAAAATGAACTACCGAAAAATAATTATTTTATATTTTAAAAAATGATAGATGATAATGACAACAATTATAGAGAAACTTGACTTTAGAAATACCTCAAAACCAATTATAAACTAGCAATTGTAGCTTGAGGTGTAATGGTCACATTAAAGGAAGACATTAAAAGTAAATACTAGCAATCGCATGTGTACAATGCAATGTGAACGCCGAATGGTATATGTTATTTGATTTAGAGGGATAGTTATTACTTTTGTAGTTGATGTTGATAAGGGGTGTGATTGATTTTGTAAGTGTAGAAATATAGATGAAACATTACATTTAAAGGTTCTATCTCTACATTTCAAATTTGTTACAAATTCGGTCATATACATTTGCAAATCTTATATCATGAGTGGTAGGTAGCCTTTTGTGGTCAATTTTTTCAAGCATATAATAACCAGGCAATCAACAATTAAAAAATTTAATACTTTAGTCTTCTTTGCTCAATTTATTTTGTTCATGATTTATATGCATTCATTGGCCCCAGTGTGAGATGTAAAACTTCCAGCAATAATGAGAGCTTGAGTATTCATGTGGGTTTTAGGTTATGGGTGGGTTTTGGGTTTTGGGTTGGCCATTTTCTTCTTATTATTCTTTTACAGTTCCAATATGTTGAAGACGAATGTGGGAAAAGGAGGTGCAATCTATGGGAAATATTCAGCGTTGGCCTTAGAGACCCAGACCTTCCCATTACGGTTTACAAACTAGGGAAGATATACCATCATACTATGGTGTATAGATTTTCAGTGTAGAAGTAGTCATCACAACACTGTTAAGGTTAGGAGCAAGCAGAAAACATGTTAACAAAATAATTTGTTTTCTAAAATTCATTAAATGGGCTAACGCACTGTAACGTACGATTACCTTTTGTTCCTCCAAAAAACCTTTGTTTTTCCACTCCCGGAAGAAGCCTAACAACAAGTTGTTGTGCATCCAAACAAGGAAAAAAGACAACATGTTATTCTCCACTGTTTTTTCTGCTCACTTCAAAAAAAGAAATGCAAACATTACATAACAAAATGACACACAAAAACAATCTATTTCCTGATTTTCATCTGAGCCAAACAACTCTAATGTATGCATTTGAATTTTGCCAAAGTCTCACACTTTTTTTGCAGACTATCGAGTCATCTCCTACTCTTAGGTGTGCATGCCATTCTATGAAGACTTTTATCCAACATACAATTTGATGATTATTGTCAACATGCATCAATGAGAGTAGGTCAGAATCAAATAGTGAAACAATGTTGTTAAGGCCCATGACAAGGGTTTCATCTAATGGAGAATAATGCCAAGCTCATGTCATGGAGTTTCATCTTCCAGGGGTGAATTAACATCTCACAAAAATGCAATGACAAAATATATACCAGATACATAAGCTATTAAACTACAGTTTCCCAAAAAGGTAAAGCCTCCATTTGGGCAGGGCAAGCCTTCTCGCTACGTACAAAAAGATGAAACTATAGGGCTTTTACCGCTCATAGCGCTCAGGGATTCCTTCTGCCATTGGGGGTAATACAGATCATCCGGCTTCCAACAACTGGTGCATATCCATGCTGGAGAATTTTTCTAGTAGACAAGCTTGAACTCAAGCATCCTAATGAACATGGGTTAGTGTTTGAATCCTATGCTTCACCAAATCAAAATGAATTATTGAGTAGTTGACGACTGATGAGAAATTGGATAAAACACATAATTAAGTGGATGGAAAATGGATTATACAACCAATTTATAATTAAATGTGCACACAACCAAAAGATCCCACATATGTCAATTTCCATTCCAAATCTGCCCCAAAAACCATCGATAAGTAAGAATAAACATTCCCAGAAAATATAGCCAAAATCCAAAACTGCAATACATATTTACTTTGAAGAGGATTGCTTTTATTTTGAAATGCATAAATAGCAGAGTCCCATTGAAGGATGCATCTGCAAGCTTTATGCTACATATTTCCATATGAAACTCATCAAAAAGCTATAGTTGAGCTAAAAAAATCACTAAACCATCCAACCAGGCTAAATGCAAAAAAAGATTTGATTGTTTTTTCCATATGTCAGTTGGTCGAGGAAGGAATTATTCAGTTGAAAACACTATTAAGGTTAGGAGCAAGCAAAAAACATGTTAACAAAATAATTTGTTTTCTAAAATTCATTAAATGGGCTAACGCACTGTAACGTACGATTACCTTTTGTTCCTCCAAAAAGCCTCTGGTTTTCCACTCCCGGAAGAAGCCTAACAACAAGTTGTTGTGCATCCAAACAAGGAAAAATGACAACATGTTATTCTCCACTATTTTTTCTGCTCACTTCAAAAAAATAAATGCAAACATTACATAACAAAATGACACACAAAAACAATCTATTTCCTGATTTTCATCTGAGCCAAACAACTCTAATGTATGCATTTGAATTTTGCCAAAGTCTCACACTTTTTTTGCAGACTATCGAGTCATCTCCTACTCTTAGGTGTGTAGGCCATTCTATGAAGACTTTTATCCAACGTACAGTTTGATGATTATTGTCAACATGCATCAACGAGAGTAGGTCAGAATCAAATAGTGAAACAATGTTGTTAAGGCTCATGACAAGGGTTTCATCTAATGGAGAATAATGCCAAGCTCATGTCATGGAGTTTCATCTTCCAAGGGTGAATTAACATCTCACAAAAATGCAATGACAAAATATATACCAGATACATAAGCCATTGGGGGTAATACAAATCATTCGGCTTCCAACAACTGGTGCATATCCATGCTGGAGAATTTTTCTAGTAGACAAGCTTGAACTCAACCATCCTAATGAACATGGGTCAAAAATGAATCCTATGCTTCACCAAATCAAAATGAATTATTGAATAGTTGACGACTGATGAGAAACTGGATAAAACACATAATTAAGTGGATGGAAAATGGATTATATAACCAAATTAGAATTAAAGGTGCACACAACCAAATTCATTGCTATAGCTATAGTCAAATATAACCAATGAGAGTAGGTCAGAATCAAATAGTGAAACAATGTTGTTAAGGCCCATGACAAGGGTTTCATCTAATGGAGAATAATGCCAAGCTCATGTCATGGAGTTTCATCTTCCAGGGGTGAATTAAAATCTCACAAAAAATGGAATGACAAAATATATACCAGATACATAAGCCATTAAACTACAGTTTCCCAAAAAGGTAAAGCCTCCATTTGGGCAAGGCAAGCCTTCTCGCTACATACAAAAAGATGAAACTATAGGGCTTTTACCGCTCATAGCGCTCAGGGATTCCTTCTGCCATTGGGGGTAATATAGATCATCCAAATTCTATTACATAATTTTTCATTCATAGTCCATTTATGAATATAAATGAGTATTGTATTTTACGAGTTAACATGCTGATAGTTTAGTATTTAGGGTCTTATGGTATATACGTTTTCTATAGGAGTTGTATTTTGTCTCAAAATATTTCCATCATCAATATACATTACACACGCATTCCCATTCAACCAATTCAATAGATTTTGTTACTGTGGTATGGCTAGACCCAATCGAGTAAATGCCCTTTCCTCCACTGTGCTTTCCACTTCCACCTGCAATCGTAATTATTTTATTCAAATTCAATACCCAGTGACTGCTACTAATAACAACAACGACCATAACCAAACCAACCAAAAAGGCATCAAATCAAAATAGAAGAGCAAGGACTCGTCTTCCTCCTCTTTAGCCTCTGATTCAATCTCTCTTTGCTGTTGCCCCTCTTCACATTGTTTCTCTTGCTCTGCAGTGGGACATTCCCACGCCACCATCATATCGAATGTGAAACTGCTGAAAGACTCCCACGAGTCAACCATTAATGGCAAGCAAGACTCGAAGTGGCTAATTACTTATTAAATTTAATTCTCTCGATGAAATGCACAACATAGTCTTAAGTTTTGTAGAAAAGGATCCCAATGCCCATTTTCATAATAACTTTCC
Organism: Taxus wallichiana var. yunnanensis; assembly: GCA_018340775.1. Lineage (NCBI taxonomy): Eukaryota > Viridiplantae > Streptophyta > Pinopsida > Cupressales > Taxaceae > Taxus > Taxus wallichiana. The sequence goes on along the minus strand of CM031236.1, from coordinate 480,617,776 downwards.
TGCTGGTCCCAATGCCCATCCACCAATTCTAAATGTATTCTAGAAATTGGGTCTCCTCACTTCCGAGTGCCCACAATGAGACGTCTCTTGCCTAATAAAACACTATTAATTTCCACACTATGTAAAGAAAAGAGGGTCAACAGACCATCAATTTCCCAAGTACGTGACCTACTCGGAAAGAAAATTTCGTGCGAAGCAAATCGGATGTCGAAATTCCGCCTGACTCAGCGCTTTTGACGCTGGAGATGGTGGACAGATTCATGGCGTTGTCTCTGCCTGTGGGAAGCACTAAAGATGATCCGATAATGAATCCCATGGGACCTCAAGCTCCCCCTCTCAACACGCTCAGTTTTCCTCCCTTATTTGTGGGCATCGCGGACAAAGACCTGATCCGTGATACAGAGATGGAATATTGCCGAGAAATGATTAGCGCGGGTCACGACGTGGAGATGTTCGTATCAGAGAATGTGGGTCACTGTTTTTATCTTAACCAGATTGCAAACAACGCAGGTTAAAAAAACTGTTAAAAATGCGAAAATGTCCAGACGGCCAAACCGTCAATTTTAAGACAATCGCGAAACGTCCTGAGGAGGTCCTTTACCATAGGGGAACGCCTTCGGCGTAATAAGGGATCACAAAATGAAGATGGGAAAATAAATATAAGGAACATGGAAACAAATACACTCAAAAATTGGCTAAGGGTTTAAGAAACATATAGATACGCAGACTTCCAAAGTTTTGAAGCAATTTTGCAAACAAATTACAAATTGATCATTTGCCTCCGTGGTTTCAATTCCTTGCTTGCATATGGAGGAATCAAGGCTTTGGAGATCTAAAACAATCACACAAGTAAACAACAATATTTCCTAAGATCTTTAATTTCCTAAAACTACAATGCTACCCAAGATCTTTGATCCTTTAAAACCGTGAAATTGGCTAAGATCTCATATTCCCCAAAACTAAAAATTTCTCCTTCACCTCTGATTTCATGTTTGTTGCCTTCATTGAGTTGTTAGAGAATCGGATATCCGAAATAATCCCAAAACTCCCCGAGATCATTGGCTCCCTAAAGCTGCAAAATTACTTTTCCGCCTCTCGATTTTTTATTCACTACCCTTATAAGGTTTTAGGGAATCAAAGTTTTGGATATCCGGACAATTAAGAAACTAAAATGCAAAACTACAATATATTTTTGATTCCTTGAAATTGTAAAACTATTGTACATCTCCAATTCCTCCAAACTATAAAACTAACCGAGATCCCCAGTTCCTTGAAAATATAAAAGTGCATGAGATCTATGATTCCACTAAAACTACACGATTGCCCAAGATCTACTATTCCTTGAGACTTTGCAAAGCCGTATGAGATATCCAATTCCCAAAACTACGTGAACTATTAGAGATCTCCAATTCCCCAAAATTTCTTTTTCACATAATCATTTTTGCAGCTTTGAGTTACGCATTGCCGTAGGTTTTCAAGAATTAGGGTTTTGGAGATCCAGAGCAATTGAGAATCTAAAGTGTAAAATTTTCGAGAGATCTTCAATTCTTTGAAGCTACTTTTTTACATAATTGTCTTTGTATTTTTAAGTTTTTAAAGTTAAAATTCTAATGGACAAGATTAATCGATGGTCATCCTCTCTTAAGCATGATTCTCAACAATTGATTGGAACTATTGCGAGAATGGTCGACATTATATGTTACACCTTGAGCGTAGACACTTTACACCGACATTATATGTTACACCTTGAGCGTAGACACTTTACACTTTGGAAATCACATGTAGGCAGCACAATGGAAATGTTGATAGGTGCAATGAAGGTTTACAAAAGCGGGCCATAGGATGTAAAAAATATAGTGGTGTAGGTAGGTGAAAAGGGCACACAAAAGACGTGACACCGATGTGAGGCATTCATCTTCTTACTTTCTAATTCGTGGTAGGTGTTCTCTTTTGAAGATGCCCTGCCAAAGTGTCAAATTCGGTGGATCTAATGTTTACGGGTTGTCGATTTTAAAGATTTGTTGTTGCTATCCCAAATTCGCATCCCAAAGAAATTTGATCAAGATAACCCCGCAAATAGAGAAAATATGAAGGGAAAACATTTCGGACCTATGAGCTCGCATTCCAGAACGAGGCAAAGGAAAAAGTCAAAGTTTTGACCCGAGTCAAATCAAAGCGGGGAGTCGAAGACAAAAGGTGAAGCACATTTCCGGGCAACAAAAAGGGTGCCACATGTCCAAGCGGCGTAGCGGGGCCGCCAGAGTTTTTCTCGGATTTTGTGATTCTCGTGGAAATGGCAAAAGATAAACTGCGACCCGTAGGCCTGATTTTTATTCCAATCTGGTTGCCACATGTCCCATATAAAAAAGGGAAGCCCAAACGAGCATCGGGCTACCGCGTGGCCCTAGTAGGTGAAAATGGAGAAAAGTCTTCCAGGCCATTAATGCAAAATCCAATCTCTTCAACTACCGATTTGATTCGATTGATCAACTTGGGGAACCGGCGGCGGCACATATTGTGAGCGGATTTGCGAAGGCATTCAGTGGTTGAGCTTTCAAGGTAGGATTCAATGTGTATCTCATGGTGGTTGGAGAAGGATTTGACTTTTCCCTCTTCTCTCTCTTTTCTTTCTATATATACTATAACACTTCTCGTTTGAGAAGGAGAGACATTCTAGGCATAGAGAAACTCTGTCAAATTTGTTTCTCGACGCCATTTTTGAGTAGATGAACCTTCTCCCATGCCTGGAAAATGTATTTGTGCCTCTATTCCAGAAATGTAATGGTCTGATGCACCTTCTAGAGCAATAAAAATGTGTTTTTGTGGTGTTCTTCAACCCTTTGCATCGTTTTGTTGTTTCTCCATGCCTCTCCCTTTCAGTCTTGGTTTTATGTGCATGTATTTCACATTTGCAGGTGTAGGATGTTGTGTTTCATGGAGTTTAATGGATGATTTGTAGATCTGGGCCGTGTCACTTCTGTCTAACCTCCCTCATCTCCATTTTTCTATTTCTTTCTCCCTCAACAGAATATCTCGCTCCCTTTTCTTGGTGCTATCACCTCATTAGCGTAGGATTTCCCTCTTTATGCTCTCTCTCTCTCCCCTTAGTCTCTTGGAATTGTTAGATTAGGAGTAGATAGTCGCATTTCCTTCCTTAGTAGTTTAAAATTAGGATTAGCAAGAAGAAGCCAACTTTCTCTGGAGGGCCATCTCAAGTCTACAAGTCCCACAGCTTGAGAGATGGTCCAATGTTATGCAAATCGCACCAAATGAGTCTGCCTTAGAAAAGCATATCCACAACTCATTTGGGGGTGCTGTGATTTCACATTAACAGTTGTTTGTCAAATTTTGGATATTTATAGTTGCAAAAGTATTCACAATTAATATATTTGGTGAAATAGTGTGAGTTGTATATCTATTTGCTAAAGCAATGTTTTTGTTGAACATTGTTTAATTAATTGGGTGAAACAACATGAATGCAGAAATAAATATATGCTTTCAGCCCGTCTTTCTCTATTTTTTAACCAAAACAACATACAGACGGAGGAAGCAACCTGGAGCGATTCACCTATTCTTCCTTGTTTTTTAAGAAAAATTGTAAATATCAAGATAATGCATTCAATGTAATGTGAAGAAGAATCCACTACGCAAAATTGGCAGTTGTAATTGTAGCAGCTTCTGCAGGTAACAACTGTCGATTATTTGGCCCTGTTTTGTCGATTATTAGGTAACGATTGTTTCTTGATTTTGTTTTCATTTGATCTGCCAAGAAGGAACGGAGCAATTTTTTAATCTGTCATCCGAGTTATGACATGGTAGTTGTTTTGTCTAATTCAATTTGTATTTATATGTCTATTATTTCTTCATGTTTTGAGATCTGCAAATTTAGTCCTGTTTGGACATCATGTTGCATCTGAATGAATCATTTATTACTTACGTTTAATTTAGTATTTTCTTTTGTGTTGCTACAAAAAAATTTACAGCGCCTAGGTTGTACATAATTCTTACATATGAAGCTATGTTTTAAGTATGTGATCTGTAGCTGCGTTCATATATTTGACAAGGTTCAATTTATTGCTTCTAGTTTCTTGATCTTCACCTAAAGTAACTGGTTACGCAAGATTATGCTCGCGTATTTTTGTTATTGATGAAGCTAGAATTCTATTGTTAGGGATGAATTTGAATCGTGTTGCTTGCCGATAAATCTTTATCAATCATTTGAACGGATTTTGTGTCGATAGTTTAGAATTTTATAGGTCAATCGATGTATTGTTAAAGATCAGTGTTCAGTGTACGAATTCGATAGAAGCTTTAAGTAATTTGTGTCTATGAGGTTTTTGTCCCGATCTTTTGAAACTTTGTATCAATCTTGTGATTATTTCGGAAGCCTCGACAATAGCCGGTATTGTTCGACATTCCCAGGTACTATGCACCGCTAATAAGGACTCCATTTTTGCATATTCATCATTATTTGTAGTCGATGCATCATAATTTGCGGTGACTCTAATTTCCAAGGCGTATATCAACCCGAAAGTATTTCTCCTCTCTCTTCCCTTTAATCTTTGTCATGTCTATTAGCTTCAACTATTATTTTCTATCTCATTTTTGACATGTTTTGTATTACGGATCTTTATCCCCTAGTTTTTTGAAGCTCGCAGTTTCAGATGTTTTCCATCATGTTTTCAAATGTAAGTTCCTGTAATGGAGTAATTCCAAACTTGGGTCTTCCTGGATTTGAAGTAATTGATGATGCCAAAGCAGAAATAGAGAGAAAATGTCCTAGGCGTGGTTTCCTGTGCTAACATTAACTCACTACTTGTTTGAGATGCAGTTGTTGCTACGATAATTACATTTGACTACAATATTATCTTTTACGGTTATAAAGACCTATTAATATTTTACAACATATTAATTGAGTGCTTCCCCCTTTCCTTCTTGTTCGTACATTACACACTACACTAAATGTATCTCATTATGAAATTTTCTTAATAATCATGGAATCTTATTCTTTGCATTTAACTTGTGTACATAAGCCTAATTCATAATATAAAATCATGCTTCTCTATCCATTTTAAATTTTACTTCTCACTATTAATAATGGTTTAGAGATCTAGCCTCAAAACATTATGTTGATGATAAGAAAATTGAGTTTACTTACCAATTCTTATGTCAATTCTTGTACTTTTTTATTTATCAATTTCAAACAAATCCATGCATGAATACTTCTTGTACTTTACAGATTGGATGACCATTTTGGCGGGTAAGAAGTGGGCGCAGGGATGGAGTGACATCTATTCAAAATGAGGTCTTCAACAACCTTCCTGGCCCGTTTTTCAACTTCTCGCAGCCCAAGACCTCTTTTGCAAAGAAAGGGCTTAGCGTGAAAGACCACATTTTGCTTTCGGTGGGTAACAAATTCCTACACCACTTTTTGCATTACAAGCAAATTTGATAATATCTAATAATTATGAACATGCAGGTGGACATACGATTGGAATAGGTCACTGTAATACATTCAACAATAGGCTCTATAACTTCAAAGGAAAAGGAGGCATAAACCCTTCCCTCAATCCCTCCCACACAAATCACTTGAAGATTAAATGCACCCGTCTTACAAACATGACCACAGTAGTGGAGATGGATCCAAACAACTCCCTTGCTTTCGATAGTGCTTACTATAAAAATTGCTCAATTTATTTGTAATACTTGTAATGATCACTACAACACTAGGGTACTTATGTATGTGTAGAAAATTCAAATTCACACACTACAACAAAAGGGGTATTTAGAGACATTAATTAGAGGAAAAACTATATTTTTATTTCTAAATACCATCCTCAAATCGTACCCCTTATAAAGTTTTATATTTTTCGTCGGTAGGCATTCTCCTTTGAAGATGCTCTTACTAGAAAGTGTCAAATTCAGTGGATCCAATGTTTATAGGTTGTCGGATTTTAGATATTTGTTATTTACCGGATTTTGGATATTTATAGTTGCAACAGTATTCACAATTAATATATTTGGTGAAATAGTGTGAGTTGTCTTGCATATCTATTTGCTAAAGCAATGTTTTTGCTTAACAGTGTTTGGAATTAATTAATTTGGTGAAACAACATGAATGCAAAAGTAAATATCTACTTTCAGATTGCCTCCCTCAACCACCTTTCTCTATTTTTTAAACCAAAACAACATACAGACGGGAGGAAGCAACCTGGAGCGATTCACCTATTCTCGTCATATATGGGCATTACTATTTCATTCTGGTCATATGTGTGTATTAATATTGTATTTGTTTGAGGCCTTAATGGTGATTGTTCATTGTAGAACACAATTAATATATTTTGTTTCCTTCAGTTTTTTTCCTCACTTGAAGAGTTATAAATTCATAGAAGCAAGAAAATCATATCTACATAAGCTACCAATCATTACCTTCTACAATCCGCTTCTGCATGGACTATATGAATAAATATGGACATGCCAACACAAATATACACTTAAGAAGACCTTAACGAGGTGGTATCTAGACATGTGAATGCATGAAAACATAGAGAAGAAGAAAAGAAAAGGGTACATACCTTTTGTTTTGTCAGGGCTTGAATTTCTAGATTTTCCACCATTGCCATTGTTTCATCCCTTTGTCTTTTTTAAGCAGAAACCCTTTTTCTAAGTGGATAGGGAATTGTGTGTCCTAAAGACTCTTTGATAGAACCCAGAAATTGGGTGCATTACGAGCTGAATTGGGTCAGTAATTGCAAACTCTCACCAATTTACTGCAAAACCATGGTCGTACAGACTGAATTACCTTATTTTTAGTGTAGAACAAAATGGAGAGAGAAAATTGCTGGAAATGTAGAGAAGGGAAGAGTAGGGCTAACACCTTTAGTATTTTATATTTATGTCTGTGTGGAGTGGCTTTACTGTGTAGAGGTGCCAATGGGCTTTCAGAAGATGGCACCACACTATACAACTGAAACAATCATTGTAGGGATGTGGTCATCTTGATTTTCTTCTAGACTAGACCAACGCCTCTTCTGATCCCTGTTCATGGCAAGGTATCGAGTGTGCAACTACTTCAACCACAGGAAAGGGCAAGGTGATTTCACTTTCTCTTCCCAACAGAAACTTATTCGGTCATCTTTCTTCAATAATTGGGAAGCTCGGCAGTTTGGAGAAGCTAAACCTTTACAACAACACATTATATGGACATGTTCCTCCTATGCAAAGAATGCACCATTTTATGGGTTAGTTTGTCTTGGCTTCTCTTTAGATGAAGAAGCGACATATAATGATGGTGATAAATTTCATATGGCAGCCCAGTGCATGGTTTAAGATCTACAGTTTCAGGCCTAAAACCGACCAATTCTATGATATTGTGTTCGAAATTTGTGTGAGACAGACAGACACATAAAAGAAATCATTGTTTTAAAGCTTCTCTTCCATTTCATTGTCATACCACCACACATTTAATCCCTTGTTGATGATCTATTATCTTGAATGTTACACATTTTGTGTTTGCAGACATAGATGTATTATAGCATTACAGTACAGTTTTGCATTCTCTGCTCTTTGGTTGCAACATTGGGGTATTTATGTATTTTTTTATCTACAAACTTCTTTAGTATTTATAATGTTTATTGGCAAGGATAATTTACTTTTAGCTTTGCTTTTAAAACTATTGTGGAATCTCTAGCATCAATTGTGACTACTACATGTGCCAACATTTCAGAAACTATCTCAACCACTCCTTTGAATACATTGCTTTTAATACTATACACTTGTTTTGCAAATTAGATGCCTCCATCTTTTTTAAACCAACAAAAAAGCCAACATATGCTTCTAATTTGTTTGGCCAACTCAACTCCTATTGTATTATGTTGTTCAATATTGCTTCGCACAATACACTACTAAAACACACAAAAATTGCTTCCCACTTTTCCATACTCCATTACTTAATGTTGTCATCATCACCATACATTATTATAGTACCCCAAACTTTTATATCCAAAGATTAATCATAAAATATCAAATACATTGTCACACTCAATTCCCTCCATAATAAATTTACAATCTAACCTCATTGGCGTTGATTGCAACTCATGTGCAAATGCTAGTTTTAGCATATGGAGCATGAGACATTTTGGAGTCCTCCTTAAATGATAATGGAGGGGAAATGCAAAGATCATTAAGGTAGGGAACTCTATATCTTCATGTGAAAGTAAGGCCTTTTTGTTTTATGCTTTTAATAACTCTAGTTACTTTTTGCAATGTTAGCCCTTGTAATTTGTGGCTTGTTAAAGATCATACCATTATTAGAAGAATTTTTATGTGGCTGCCTCTTGAAATAGGTGGTAGAGGAACCTGAAGGGGTTTGCTCACATCCCACGATGGCACAATGTATTTGTGAAATATGATGAGCATAAAAATTTAGAGCTTTGAAGGTTTTCCTAAGGGATTATAGATGATGGTGAATGCTTCACCAATAGTGTCATTAACTAGGTCACCTTTAACCCATAAGTTTGAAAAAGTATTACCTTTTTATGTTTGCAAAAAAAGTGTTTTTGTTCTTTATCATCATCGGAGTTTACTAGATGTCTTTCCCTATATGAATTTTTCATTACACTAGTCTACGGAAGATTCAACAATTTCAACATGTCCTAGTTATGAAGGTCAAGAACGTCATTTTTGTGAGCAAGTGGGGTAAAGGGTAGAACTCTTTATTTTTCTATTTGGGAAGTAGAGAATCGGTTCAAGACATAAGTCTCTCCCGATATTCCAAATCGAGTTCAACATTTCAAATGTTGAGAAGGATCTAGTGAAAAGAGACTTATGTAGGGTCAAATATTTGTTGAAGGAAAATTATTCGCAAAGTGACTGACATATGAAAAATATTCTAAAGTTCAACCCCATATAAGTGACCAACATACATATGTATGTCCTTCGTAGGTGGCGATTGGCCAAGACCACCGATGAGAATGATAGAGTCATTACAAAATAGGTTGTTTTGTAATGAGGGAAAGCCTTACAAATATGGTATTCAATAAGGGAAAGTAATTTAGTGCTAAAAACTAATTACATCAATTAGAGTAATACTTGGGAGAGTCCTTGAAAATTGTAAAGAATTGGCCTTCCAAATGTTTAATTTCCTTGATGGGTATGTGAAGGCATGCATGTATGGTGGATGCAACAATGTTGAATGGTGCAACACTAGTAGGCGCTAGTAATAATAGAAATGAGTTATTTTCACTCTTCTGTGTGAAAGAGAGTGAAACTTTGATAGTATTTATGAGATATGATGTCCTAATTCCAACAATACCTTGAATGATCCTTTTTAAAGGTGGTAGCATGTCTCTACACATGAAGTGTTAAAGAACAATATCTAATGTAAGTTGTTTGTTTGATGATAAAGGACATCTAGGTGTTGTGGCATAGGATTTATTTTGCTAGATAAGGTAAGTTTTTCAGTTAACCTCTGTGAATAATTTCCCAATCTTCTACAAATAAGGTGGAACTTCATTGTTGCTCCAATTATAGTGGATGTCAAAGTCATAGTGACCTAGCATTTTTAGGTCATCAAAGTGTCAAGTCGAGGTGCAATGTTAATTAAACATTATAATAAAAATAAACATTCACCAAACATAAACATAATAAACATAAATGTACACATGACACCAAATTTAACGTGGAAAACCCCAATGGGGTAAAAAAACACGATGAATAATATTCCATTAACAAAAACATATTTTACAGTCCAAAGAACTCCTTCCCTCACTCCTCTCCATGAATTTACCCGACATGAATTAATTCACTGAATATGGCCCACGACCATATTTAAATAACCCTAAGGGTTATGAACATTAAATGACGGGTATACCCCTAGTTTAAATAAATTGATTTAATTAAAAACCAATTAACCATAAACTCATAGTTTATATTAAATAATTAAGAATATAAATATTCTGAATTATTTAATTATAAACTAAGGTTTATAACAACACTTAATATTATGTTCTAACACTCCCCTTAATATTAAGTGGGGAACCATATGCCAACATTACCTATTTGTACAACAAGATTTACAAATCCATAAACCATTAGTGAAGGTTTAGGCTAGCATATCACTATTTGAAGGATTTATAACACCTTCATCATGCTCAACTTACCTTTTGGTACAAAAGGGTTTGGAATCCATAAATCATAAGTTATGATTTAGGCTAAACATGATTTGTGAGACTACATCCCATGGTTTCTCATGGAAAATTTCTTAAAACCGTATCTCTAAGATCCTTTTATAACACAGGACCTCTTGTTAACCAAAATAAGCTCCCCTTATTTTTGGGTTAACTTACTACCTTTTGTGCTTCAATCCAGATTTTAGACATTTAAAGCATTCAAATGTTTCGTAAAATGCTCCATCAGATAGTGAATTTATTCCCCTTTCCAGAAAGGTAAAGAATTATTTCTAACTCATATTTTTTGAGTTATGGCTCGGCGGAGTTAGAAGGGAAAATTTTCCCAAGGCGGACTTGCGAGCTTGGGAGAGTTTTTTGCCAAAGGAACTCGGACCGGTGGGGCATCGGAGGAAAAAGTGAAAAATTGTCTTTTCTTCCAAAAGGCATAAAATCAAAATGTGACCCGCGGCCCCATCAAAAAGCTAATGCGGGGATCTGGACTTCGAGAGGTAAATTGAATTTTTGACTTTTTGTCAAAAAATGTAAAATGGAAAAAGGAAGCCCTTGCCTCTGCCGACCCCAATGGATGCCATGTCATTAGCGGATTTGCGGGAAAAAGTTCAAAATTCGCCCAAAGCCAAATTTGCAGGAAATGTAAGGAAAAATGCAGAAGGCCATATCTTTTGATCCAGAGCTCCATTTTTGACAATCTTGGTACCAATGGAAAGATCTAGAGATTCTCTTCATCATGGAGTCTTCAATTTTTTATTTTGGTAGAGATTTGTGGGAGAAAATTACAAAACATGATTTGGCATGGAAAAAACGCAGAACCAATTTTCAACCACCAAATTTAATGAAATATGGGTCTTTTCTCCCTTGAGCAGACAAAATGCATTTGGGAATGGAATTTGTAGATGGAGCCTTGACTTTTCGACCAAAATTATGAATACCGTCGGTGGTTGGAGCAAAGAATCGACTTTCTCGTGTTTTTCCCTCTCTTTTCACATTTTGCTATATATTGTAACAGAGGCACATTTTCAAGAAGTTAGTTAGTGGTTGTTCATTCTTCTTCTCTGCCTCCCTCTTCTTTTCTTCCCCAGGGTCAAAAATGGAGTTCTAACCTCCTCCCTTGCTCTGTAGATGGCGTTTTTTGCCTCTTTCCCGTGAAATAATGTACTGTGTAAATCTGGAGCAATAAAAACTTGTTTTTGTGATGCATTTACCCATCATTTGCTCATTTTTTGGTTGTTTCTTCTTGCCTCTCATTGTTACAGGGCATCTATGCATGTTTGAATGTCATTTTCAGGTTTTGGAGTTGTGTTTTTAGGGATTTTGGAACATTTTCTGTGTGAAATCTATCTCTGGTATGTGATGCACTTGTCCATCCTTTCCATTGCTCACCTCCTTTTGCTCCATGGCAGTTTTGGTAGATGATCAACACTTTCCTTCTCTGGTGTATCATCGTTTTAGTGTAGGCTTTGTTTTTCCTTGTTTTCTTTCTCTCCTTGTCTCCTTGGAAGTTAGATTAGAATTAGATTAGCTTTCCTGCACTAGAATAGCTTGTGGCAGGTAGATTAGGAAGAGGAACCAACCTTCTCGGAGGATCATTCCCATTTGCAAGTCCCACAGCTTGGGAATGATCCAATGTTATGCAAATCACACCAAATGACCCTGCCTTAGAAAAGTAGATCCATAACTCATTTGGGGTGCTTGTGATTTTACACTAACAATTTTGGCATGCCCGGTGGGACCTTAGATGTCTCCACTTCATTGCAACAAGATTGATGTGCACTTGTTGCAATTTCCAGCTTATTAGAAGCTTCAATTTGCACATCTGGCGACTCCATCTGGTAAACAACTCATTCTCTGAGTTGCAGACATATTTTCCATTCACTTCCATTCATCCTTATTTCCACATTCTTTTCATTCCATGAAGTTGTGAAATCATGACTTCATTTCCACCATGGAATTCACATCTACAACAACAATAACACATTCCAACTCCAATAAGCTTTACAAATCCTTCAAATCAACATTTTGAGCAAATCCAAAATCAGCATGGTTACCCCTATGAGCAGCAGTGCCAAAATCAGTTTGGCTATGGAGCTTTCCAAGAGTAGGGGTATGCAAACAATGAAGAAAATCAAATGCAAGATGCTGGTCTGACTGGAGAAGATCCAAAAAATGGAGATTGGCATGGTGCAGTCAAGAGCTACAACTCAAATGAAGGCATTCATAATTGGTTGCAGGCACCTTGTCCATGGGAAGGCCCTTTTCCAAGACACTACAACCCTCAAGAGAAGTTGGACTTCATAATTGAGATGCTTCCCCAACTTGCACAATGGACTGAGGAGATAGAAGCATATGAGTAGATTCTGAATCAACCTTGTCAATGGGTAAGTCATTCAGCAATTCCTTGTATTTCTTCTTCTTCATCTCAAGCTTTACCATTTCAACAATGTCAAGTTGTAAACCCAGCCAATGCTGCTCCAGTTGTGAAAACCATCCCTCCATCCCCTAGTCTCCCATCCCATCTCAACTTTTCTACCCTCTTCTCTTCCAAATCAAAATCCCATTTACAAGAGCAAAAATAAATACCTTCCATTCCAAGGAAATAAGAAGTTTCATCTCTTCCACCACAACAAACAAATGAAAAAATGGTTAAATCCCAACCCACTCATCTCTTTCCTTCCTAATTCCATGTGGAGAAGATGAAATTTTAAAAATCAGTCATGAAGGACAACAAGAAGAAGTGAAAGAAGATGAAATGGTTAAAAGCTTAGTGAGCTTAGCTCTTAGTTTTGGGATAACAGAGATTCCTTTGATGGTCAAGCCTTCGAGAGGAGAAGAAAGTTGAAGAGCCAGTGGTGGCTAATTCTGAATTTGCGGTAGAGAAAGAACAAGAAAAGGAAGAAGAAAATCGGTAGTCGGTTTACTCGAATGTAGTGTCCATATTGGCACTTTAAGTGAAGAGAATGCTAATCTAATTCAAACTTCCCAATTGGCCAAGGAAGGAGAAAAAAATCAGCTCAAAGTCCCATTGGAAAGGAGCAAGTGGATGAGACCAAATCAGAGTTTGTAGCAGCAGAAGAAGAAGACATTATTGGTGTTTTCTTGCTTTCATTCGAAGGGCCTATTTTGGTTGATGAATCCATTTTGGAGGAAATCTCTAAAAGAAATCTTGCAGTCCCAACTTGTCCTCTAGAGCATAAATTTGAGGAGTTTGATATGGAAAACTTCATGCTAGAGGAAGATTTCAATCAAGAGCAAGATGGTCTTCAAACAACAGAGGAAGGAGAAGTTGCTCCAAATCCAAAAGAAGAGGAGTACATTCTAGCTATGGAGGAGAAAAATGCAGATCCAAAGGCTTTGAACACAAAACAGGCTATAGAAGAACCTTCAGTTCTTCCTTCCACTTCATCTTTCTCAAGCTCTAACATTGGAGAAGAGTTTGATCTTTCAAACTTCATGTTTGAGAATGAAAGAAACCATGGTGAAAAAGTTGCAAACCAAAAAGACACCATGGAAGAGGTTGAACATTTGCAACAGGACAACAATGAAGTAGAGTACTTGTCTAATTTGGAGGACTATTTTGATGGAGAAGAACCAGTTGAGTTTCTATTGTTTTCTCCTTCATTCACCCTTTAAATATGTGAACCTTTTGTCATGAAGGAGAGCACTCATTTGCAGCAATCTGTACTTTACATCAGCCTTTTGGAATCTAGTTTAGGAGACTCAAACGTTCCATGCTCTTCACAGGAGGAAGAAGAGAAACAACAGAAGAGTTTGACCATTCCTTCCACACCATTCACCCAAAGAGGTCTACAAGAAGACTTCATTTTTGGAGTATAAAATTAGAGAAATGGGCATATCAAATGGATCAGACCTTGCCCAATCAGGTATTTGGCTTCATTGGAGCCAAAGGAGAAGCCAAATCTGGTCATGCCCATTTCAGGGCATGAGGATGAGCTACAAAGCACCAAGGATCAGCTGTCATACCTCTTCAATCCAAATGCAAAGCAACTAAAAGAGGTATTGGTTTTGTCTTTAATTGATACTTTGGTGATTTGGGTGGAAGATCAGCTTGTAGTTAGTTTTTCACTCATCCAACTAGCCATGTTCAGTGCCAAATCAATTACATGGCTGCCATTTTTGAGGAAGGGAAGCTATTTGTCCTGCCCAGGTTGCGAGCTTTGTTTGAGCTCCCTTTGCTCTTGGTTAGAGTAGTGTAGGTAGGTTTGTTTTCAGCAGAAGAAGTGATTTTGCACACTCTGCATGTTCCATTTGGAGCATGTATGATTTTCAGTTTGTACATAGTTTTTGGTGTTGTTGTATTGCTCTTGCACAGTGCATTCAGTTGGCTTTTGGTGAAGTTCAACTTCAAGTTTCATGGGTTTCCAAGTGATTCAGAGGTCATATTTTTAGAGTTAGATTAGAGAATTGGTTATCAGGCTTGACTCCATGCCCAATGGATGCAAAAAGACCATTGATCATTCATCTAGCAGGCAGATGACCCCTGTGAGTCGCCAAAGTTGTTAACCAAAATAAGCTCCCCTTATTTTTGGGTTAACTTACTACCTTTTGTGCTTCAGTCCATATTTTAGACATTTAAATCATTCAAAGGTTTCTGGAAAATGCTCCATCAGATAGAGAATTTCTTCCCCTTTCCAAAAAGGTAAAGAACTCTTTCTAACTCCTTGTATTTTTTGAGTTATGGCTCAGCGGAGTTAGAAGGAAAATTTTCCCAAGGTGGACTTGTGGAGCTTGGGAGATTTTTTTGCCAAAGGAACTTAGACTGGTGGGGCATCGAAGGAAAAATTGAAAAATTGTCTTTTCTTCCAAAAGGCATAAAATCAAAATGCGACTGCGGCCCCATCAAAAAGCTAATGCGGGGATGCGGGACTTCGGAGGTAAATTGGATTTTTTGACTTTTTTCAAAAATGTAAAATGGAAAAAAGGAAGCCCTGCCTCCACCGACCCCAATGGATGCCACGTCATCAGTGGATTTACGGGGGAAAGTTCAAAATTTTCCCCGAAGCCAAATTTGCAGGAAACGTAAGGAAAAAACACAGAAGGCCATATCTTTTGATCTAGAGCTCCATTTTTGACAATCTTGGTACCAATGGAAAGATCTAGAGATTATCTTCATCATGGAGTCTTCAATTTTTTATTTTGGTAGAGATTTGTGGGAGAAAATTGCAAAACGTGATTTGGCATGGAAAAAATCGCAGAACCAGTTTTCAACCACCAAATTTAATGAAATATGGGTCTTTTCTCCCTCGAGCAGACAAAATGCATTTGGGAATGGAATTTGCAGATGGAGCCTTGAATTTTCGACCAAATTTATGAATGTTGTTGGTGGTTGGAGTAGAGAATCATATTTTCTCATGTTTTTCCCTCTCTTTTCGCATTTTGCTATATATTGTAACAGAGGCACATTTTCAAGAAGTTAGTTAGTGGTTGTTCATTCTTCTTCTCTGCCTCCCTCTTCTTTTCTTCCCCAGGGTCGAAAATGGAGTTCTAACCTCCTCCCTTGCTCTGTAGATGGCATTTTTTGCCTCTTGCCCATGAAATAACATACTGTGTAAATCTGGAGCAATAAAAACTTGTTTTTGTGATGCATTTGCCCATCCTTTGCTCATTTTTTGGTTGTTTCTTCTTGCCTCTCATTATTACAGGCATATGTGCATGTTTGAATGTCATTTGTAGGTTTTGGAGTTGTGTTTTTAGGGATTTTGGAACATTTTCTGTGTGAAATCTATCTCTGGTCTATGATGCACTTGTCCATCCTTTCCATTGCTCACCTCCTTTTGCTCCATGGCAGTTTTGGTAGATGATCAACACTTTCCTTCTCTGGTGTATCACCTGTTTTAGTGTAGGCTCTGTTTTTCCTTGTTTTCTTTCTCTCCTTGTCTCCTTGGAAGTTAGATTAGAATTAGATTAGCTTTCCTACACTGGAATAGCTTGTGGCAGGTAGATTAGGAAGAGGAACCAACCTTCTCTGGAGGATCATTCCCATTTACAAGTCCCACAGCTTGGGGAATGATCCAATGTTATGCAAATCACACCAAATGACCCTGCCTTAGAAAAGCATATCCATAACTCATTTGGGGGTGCTGTGATTTTGCACTAGCACCTCCTTTACAAATAGATGCAACACACTGACTGCATAATTTGTAAACTTAGAGTTATAAGTTTACAAATATCATAAAGATATTTTTACAATGCTTTACAATGGAGTAGAAGTATAGAGGAGAAGGAGATATCAACTTATCGACCCTTAGGAGGTGACATTGCCATGCACACTCCCCCTCGTGCAACTCGAAAGGCCAAACATTTCACGAAACTTGTAGAACTTTACAACACACAATGGCTTCATACACATGTCTGCAATTTGATCTTCAGTCGGAAATACTAGAGATCTATATCCCCGCAAATAACTTTCTCTCGGATAAAGTACATATGTATCTCTATAAGCTTTGTCCTTTGATTTTGAACTGTATTTTTAGTGAGAGCAATGCAACTTTGGCTATCACATAGAAGAGGAGTACTTCCTTTAGCTTCCATGTGCATCTCTTCCAACATCCTCTTTAGCCACATGGCTTCTTTTGTTACTTCCATTACACTTTTATATTATGCCTCAATAGAAGAAATGGAGACTATTGGTTTCTTTTTACTTGCTCCAAGTAATGGCACCTACACCAAAATTGAACACATGTCCAATTGTAGAATTGTGATCTATCACATCACCAACATGGTCAAAATCACAATATCCATATAAATATGCATTGTTAGAATAAGTATAATGTAAACCAAAATTAATTGTGCCTTTAATATAACACAATATTATTTTGGCTAACTTCCAGTGATCCTGATATGGCTCCTACATAAACCTTGAAGCAATCCCTACTGCATAAGCAATGTCAGGTCTAGTAATAGTTAGATAAATCAAACTACCTACAAGTTACATGTACAAAGTAGGATTATCTTTTTCACATGCAAGTTTAGGATCAAGTTTACATCCAACTTCTATAGGAATAACAACATGTTTACAATCAATCATATTAAACCTTTTAATTAAATTAGTGGCATATTGTGATTGAGATACAATAACATAATTTTTTATCCTGAAATATAGCCATGCCTAAAAAATAAAGCTAAATTAATGAAACACTTTGAGATGATAATGCCTAAGATCTGAAGGTGATGCGCGCCTAGAGGCACCACTTTGTCGAATATCCAATCATTTTCCTTTGCAGTGACAAAGGCACATACAAAGCAATTATAGTATATTTTTGACTATTTTTCTGATTCTTGTTTTGGTTTTGCTTTTGATCTGATTTTTTTCCCTTTTGATTTTTGAATTTTAACTTATTTCTAGATTTACATTCTTCTTTCTTATGGCAAATTTTTACATAGTAATTGCATTTACCATCAAAGCTAACTCTTAAATTTCTTGGTTTCTTGTATTTTTTTTTCTTTTTTTGCTATTGGTCCCTAGGGAGAAGGTCCTATCATGCAAAATACAATTCCTTGCATCACATTGTTAGGTTGTGGAGCCTATTTTCATGTGTGAAAGTGTTGAAGATTGTACACTAAGAGTACTGTACACTTTTCATGTATCCTTCTTTGGGGTTTGGGGCTGGGATGGGCCTCGGCGGTCCGAGGGCGCAGCCCCGAAAAAAAAAAAAATGTAGGCATAAAATTTTTGGCCTCGAAAAATGCACCACATATCGGAAACGTGCTTTTCTCATATGGGCAAGTTTTTTGACCCATAGGTTTATGGGACGGGTTTTGCCCATGGTTTTGATACCCATGATTTTGTAAAACTGCTTAAGCAGTTGTCTATTTATATGGTCTTATGCATATGATAGATGGACAAGCAAATGTATTGCCAGATGTGTTTTGAATTGGTACCGTGAATTACAGAGAGTTTGTTGAGCATAGCTCCAAACGGATCTGGGTATTGTATTGAGAGAGCGGTGGCTTGTAATAAAATCTGAGCAAGTGATTCTTGGTGGACGTAGCCCAAATTGGGTGAACCACGTTAAATACTGTCTCTTAGTGTTGTGTTATTTTATTCTGCAATTTTATTTGAGATCTGTAATAATTTCTGCATATTAGTTTCTACTGTTGCGATTCTGTGAGGGATTATTTCACATATTTTATCCCTTATTTCCTAACATCCATGATATACACGATCATCAATGGACACCAAGAATAAGTTTCAACACTTTATCGTGTACCATACATTTTCAAAATTCAAAATATACCTAGACTACTACAACGGCAACACAGATACAACCCCAATAACTATATCATTTACCAAAAAATAAAACCCGGTTTACAAGTGCCTCTAGAGAAGAAAACCCAGCCCATACCTCATCGGATAACCGTCCAAAGCCCAAGTAGTCCCGAACACATTACTCCATCTTCTCACTGGAAGGAATTTTTGTTGAAATCTCCACATCGAGTCACTCCTGCATGACAAGGAAGAAGGATATCGGTCCATAAAACATTATGAGATCTTTACCTTGGCACTATCTAGAAGTCACATACCCGATTTTCCACAATTACTTTTATCCCCACGAAATAGCCTAAACACCATGAGCCAATGCATGGATATGGTATTGCATGCTCACTAACCACTCTTCCAAGCCCTCATGTTCTTTTTGGAGGATGAATCGCCCAAAGAATTCAAGAGAATATTAGCTACACTCAAACCTTGGGCAACATCAAAGACATTCGATGGCCAATGACTAGTTGGGGTCAAGCATGTGCTTCTACATCTTTTTAGAGATATCATTATCCTCTGCCTCCTCTATATTCTCTTCCATCGACTAGACTCGTTCCAACCAGCTCTGCATCGCTGCATTTTATCTTCTAGTCCATCCACTTCATGAAATATTCTACCAAGGCCTCCTCTGTCA
Source organism: Taxus wallichiana var. yunnanensis (assembly GCA_018340775.1). Lineage (NCBI taxonomy): Eukaryota > Viridiplantae > Streptophyta > Pinopsida > Cupressales > Taxaceae > Taxus > Taxus wallichiana. Next base: position 480,598,677 of record CM031236.1, on the reverse strand, counting down.
AAGCCCGACATCTCTTGCGACTAAAACTAGTGCTCAAATCCTCTAAATTCCTCATTCTAACCAAGCAAGAAACTAGGGATGAACCCAATAGAGCATTAAAAAATGTTGGTGAGAGATGAAGGAAAGCCAAGAGAGATAAATGAAACCACCCCGGCCTACCTTAAATAAACCCACCTCTACACCAATCCTCGAAAAACTTTGCACGAGCCAAGATTACCTAAAATCTTCACCCAAATCCACCACTTAAGTCACCATCAAACCAAAGGGAATGCAATAAATAGTTGGTGGCTTTCTCAATCATTTCCCCCTTCCATTTGACACCATCCAAGCGTCCCTAGCCACAAGGGCCAAAATATCATCGAGAAAGACCAACTCCTAGATTTGGGATGTTGTATTATGATTGGCCCATAATTCAGTACCTCGATTGGCTAATCTATCTACCCCCTGATTTCCTTCCCTTTTTATGTGGGAGAATTTGACCCCGTAAAGGAAGAATGAATTTGATTTTCCCCCACACTAGTTTCAGAGACCAAGCCTTATGGGAATTCCCCTTAGCCATATTGATGATAGTTGTAGTCACAAAATCATGTGCTTTAGACATTTATTTATTCCAATCTCATACTACTATTTAGAAGGTTCTTGAATGAAGAAACTACTAATTAACTCCCATCTTTTGGCCATCTTCTTTTATTTTATTTCGTCATTACTGACCTTTTGTACCCATATGCCCAGTTATTTTATGTCATCCCACGTCATTTTAGCCTCAATCTTTGGGGTGCCCATATTAGTACTTAGAGCGCTTGTGGGCACCCCGGTCCTACCATGGGTGCCTCAATCCTTCTAGATCTTCCCCGCCTCTTTTTGGGCTCTTTCTAGTTGTTTGAGATCTTTATCTTTCCTGTGGTAAGCCTTTTCGGGGTTAATTACATAATTAGACCAAGAAAACCCTATAAATATAAAGTTATGAGACCATAATGAGGGACCTAACATCACTGACTACTATCACTCCATCTAGAGTTGTATCCATCTATTACATTGGAGATCACTTGCATCCACATAGCTCCATCACACTTCATAGGGGTGGGATTCTATTATATTCCATGCACACATTCTATTACATTTTCTACACATAGTTATTGTTTGCTACTTCACAAAGTGTGATTGGCACAAGAGCAACCTAAGGCATGTTCACACACACTTTCACATAGAACTACATCGAGTCTGAGATGTAGTGCAACGCCTTCGATTAGTAAGTCTACCATTGTGGCAAATTAAGGTCAGTCCAACCCCTTCATATGCATTATTCTTTTTTTACGGTGTTTGATGCTTGTTTTGGGGTCTTGCAGGTCTTTCTTCCATCTTGGATTATTAACAACATTTGAAGGAACACATTGAATCGATACGACACGAGCGAAGGTTCTAGATCACTTTTCAGCCCTAAAGAGATCGGTTTGAATTTTTCACACACCAGGGCACCCAAATTATAGACCAAAGCACCCACAGGTGCCCTACTCCTCCTCTAGGCACTCCACCATTAGAATAGTCCAGATCCACTATTTTTGGGGCTCTTACACACTCATTCATGCTTCCTAATTTTCCAGTCACACTGCGACACGGTCCCATCATTTTATCGAGTCAACCGAGTTCTTTCCTCTTCCTTCTTGCACATTAGGGTTAGCATTTCCTTTTACATAGTTGTTTAGATCATTTACATACTTTCTATACTACATTTATTTACTTCATTATAGTTGTTCATAGCTTAGATTAACTATCCATATACTACATAGTTCATTTTTAGTTAATCATTTTGGTGAACTCAACATCTTTCACACTTAGGATCCTCATTTTTCCTCTATCATGGGTCAAGTTTCTTTATTTGATTTACTTAGGAGATACCCTAATTTTCAGGTTGTTTTGCAAAAATCCTTAGACACCAAGTATTATGATGACAATACGTCACCACATGAACTAAGTCATATGCTCGCTTGTCTATTTAACGACCCTAGTGATTCTCCATCTAATCAAACCCTATTGGATTCAATTCAAGCTCTACATGCTTTATTTCAAGACAAATTTAAGGCTATGGAATCAACCATTACATCCCTTAGATCTGAAATTCAACAACTTAAGGATGCTTCTCAATTGCATGTTTGTGCTCATTCTACATCCTCTATGTCATCTATGTCCACTACATGTCATCTAGTTGAACCTCAAGATACGCCATTGCTTGAGCCTCTCATGTTTGAGCACAATACCATGCCACATAACATTTTTCCTCACCTCCTTAATCATCAATTGATCACTCTATCACATATGTAACATTATTCCCCTCTAGTTGAACCTCAAGATACACCATTGCTTGAGCTTCTCATGTTTGAGCACAATACCACACCACATGAAATTTTTCCTCACCTCCTTAATCATCAGTTGATCACTCTATCACATATGTAACATTTTCCCCTTACCAATTAGCAAAATATCAAGGTCGTCTATACTGTAATTATCATCGAATCAATGGACATAATGACAATCATTTCCATACTTTGCAATGCATAATACAAAGTCTTAAGTGTCAAGGTCTTATTTCATTTAATGCACAACATCCTATTACAAAGGTTACACCCACATGGGCTCCTAAGTCTATTCCTTCTTCGATTAGTCATGATCCACCTAAGCAATCACCTACGGTATCCCCAAGTCAACAAAGTCAACCACCTATCAAAATTAGTTCACAAACCCCTCCTACTAAGTCATCTACTGCATTACCAAGTCAACCTAAGTAGTCTCCCTTGAGACTCAATGCAACTTGTCCTCCTCTCAAGTCTAAGCTCCAACCAATTAATTTTGTCCCAACAACTAATCCTTCTCCTAGTGTTTATGATATATTTTCACTTTCACTAGCCACCAAATAGTTCTACTATAAAATTTTTCCAACAAGGTTCCACCGCACACAAACTTGGTCTTTGGTAGGTGACTCTTGTCACTCTACCCACCTAATGACACACCCGTATTCTTATGGTTCTTATATGACTGTTGAGGGGTATTTTACCATAAAGAAACTTGTTTCATCTTACATTACCATATTCCTCCATTATGTTGTGATTAGCAGACAGGTTGTACGAGATAATATATCGATCTAAGCATATATGCAATAAAAGTGGATATTCTACTAGAAGAAATATACAAAACAAGAGATATAAATCAACACCATATTTAACGCGGTTCACCTAGTGTGGGCTACATCCACCAAGAAACAAGCCAATCTATTATCCAAAGCTTTTAGAAGATTTACAATGAATATTTACAATCTTCCACACCTCTCACGATGTACAGTACTTTCTTTTGCTCAAGCTTCTCCTTCTTCTCCAAGAATTCTCTTCTCGCAATTATGTTCACAATAACCATTAACTCTCTCTTCTAACCCTAGCTTTCTAGCTTATAAATACCTTATACAATCTTAGGTCACTTAGCCATGCAATTACAATCAATAGATCTACTTTAATACTAAAATTAGATCTAATTCCCGTGAGTTGATTAAAACACTCACGCACATGTAACTGATGTTGGTTAGCCCTAACGGATGATAGTTCCTACTTGTCTAATTGATGTCGGTCATAGGTGATCAATGTCAGTACCTTCATAACTTGATGTCGATTCTTGTGTTTTCCAACAAGTTGATATAGCATGTTAAACTGAAGTAATTGAGCTCCACATCTCAACAATCTCCCACTTGGAGATAAATTACTGCACTATACATGTAGAATGTCATTCTTAGATCCTTTCCTTAGCTTTTTTCCTTCCTCTTAAAGTCTCAAACTTGAAGACCAATAGAATTGGAGTGTATCTCCAACTTCTCTTTTCCTAATGGCTTCATTAGCATATCCGTAGGGTTCTCACTCATATGAATTTTCTCCAATTTCAGCTTTCTCATCTTTTAATCCTGTTATATGAAGTGATATCTTAATTGAATGTGTTTTGTTCTAGAATGAAATGTTGATTTCTTTTCCAAATGAATTGCACTCAAATGTAACTAAATAATTTGCAATCATCTTGCTCCTTTCCCAAATCTTCCATGAACATGCTCAACCATATCATCTCTTTTCTAGCTTCTGTAGCTACAACATACTCTACCTTTGTAGTAGACAAAGCCACAACCTTTGTAATCATGATATCCAGCTAATTGTAATCCCACCTATTGTGAAAATATATCCAAGTGGTACTCCTTCTATCATCTAGATCTTCGGCCATATCTGAACCAACATAGCCACATAAATAAATATCTCGAACCTCCATAGCATAATTGCATGCTAGATGTCCCTCTCAAATACATGAGTATCCATTGGACTGCTTTCTAATGCTCTTTACTTGGATTGGCCATAAATCTACTCACAACTCCCACTTTGCTGTGCAATGTTTGGTCTGTACAAACCATAACATACATGAGACTCCCAACTTTGAAGCATATGGTACTCGTGTCATGTATTTGACCTCCTCATGTGATGAAGGACACTGATATTTTCTCAATTTGAAGTGTCCAACCATAGGTGTACTTACAAGTTTTGAATTCTACATTTTAAACCTTTCTAACACCTTGTAGATATAATCCTCCTGAGACAAATATAATTTCTTGTTCTTCTTGTCTCTGTGTATTTGCATGCTAAGGATTCTTTTTGCAACTCCTAAATCCTTCATAGAAAATGTGTGAGCTAGCTTTCCCTTAAGCTCACCAATGTCCTGCATATTAGATCCTGCAATAATCATATCATCCACATACAGTAACAAAATAATATAGCTCCCATTTTCAAGATTCTTGAAATAAACACAATGATCAGATTCACATCTCAAGTAACCATGCTCATGCATGAAACTATCAAACCTCATGTACCATTTCCTTGGAGCTTTCTTGAGCCCATATAGGCTCTTTTTCAACCTACACACTAATTTCTCCTTACCCTTGACTTCATACCCAAGCGGTTACTACATATAAATCTCTTCATCCAAATCACCATGAAGGAAATCCATCTTCACATCTAGTTTCTCTAAATGAAAATCATCTACTACAACTATACTCAATACAATATGTATGGAAGTCATTTTAACAACAGGAGAAAATATTTCACCAAAGTCAATACATGCTTTCTATGTAAATCATTTTACTACAAGCCTTGTCTTGTACCTTTTCTGTCCACCCTCTTCTTCCTTGATCCTGTAAACCCACTTGTTCTGCAATGTCCTCTTACCTATTGACAACTTAACCAAATCCCAAATTTGGTTTTGTTCCAAGGATTCCATCTCCTCATCCATGTCATGCTCCCACTTTGTGCGTGGGTCTCATCCTGCATTGCTTCTTAAAAACTTTCTAGTTCACTATTATCAGTCAATAATAAATAATATAGAGAAGGTGTAAATCTTTCTGGAGGTTTACTTACCCTTTGTGACCTTCTCACGAGTTGGGGTCCCGAGACACATTTGGACCTCCTGGATATTTTTTCCAATTTTGACAGATGATCGACGCCGGTCACTTGTAGTCGACATCGAGTTCTACTAACGATGCCAATTTGGCTCTTCTCAGAATCGCGATCTTGGTTCGGATAATCGATGTCGGTTAGGGTTCAACCGACACTAGTTACTATGTAACCCTATAGGTATGAGTTTTAAATCCGAGAGTTCATTTTCATTCATAAACTTCTCAACTAGTTCGTCCTTGGGTACCAAAATTTGATCCTTGTACATTATCTTTTCATTCCATTCAATCCTAAAATTATTAGAATTCTCTAAATCCCAAAGACAGAATCCAAAATCACCATATCCATAACCAATGAAAGTGCATCTCTTAGATTTACATCCAAATTTTATCTATTTTCCTTATCAATATGCACAAAAGCTTCTAAACCAAAAACATTAAGAAAAGAAATATCTACCTCTTTTCTAGTTTAAGCTTCCTCTGGTATTCCTCCATCTAGTGAACTTGAAGGCCCATGGTTAATCAAATAAACTGTTGTTTTAACTACTTCTACCCAAAACTACAAGGGAAATCTAGCATGTATCCTCATACTTTTAACACATTCCATGATTATCATGTTCATTCTTTCTACAATACAATTCTCTTGTGGTATTCTTGGAACCATCATTTCTCTACGTATTCCATTCACTGAATAATAATCATTGAAAGCCTTACTACAATATTCACCACCATTTTCAGATCTAAGGAATTTTAACTTTGAATTTGATTCATTCTCAACAAGGGCTTTCCATCTTTTAAAAGTCTCAAAAACATCATATTTATGTTTAATACAATAAACCCATACCTTTCTTATAGCATCATCAATGAAAGTAACATAATATTGGGATCCTCCATGAGAAGCTACCTAGGATGGTCCCCACACATCTGAGTGTACAAGCTCCAATTTCTTCTCCTTCTTAGTTGCCCCAACTTTGATAAATCTCACTCTCTTTTACTTTCCAAAGACACAATTTTCACATAAATCAAGATCTAAATCTTTCAAATATGATAACTTACCCTTAGCCTTTAAGATTTGCATTCCTTTTTAACTCATATGGCCTAACCGATTATGCCACATGCATGCATTTGAATATGAAGTAGATAATACACAAAAAGGAATCAATAACATAAGTAGATAAATATAATGTTCCTACCTTCTTACTTCTTTCCACAACAAAGGAACCCTTGGTGACTTTCCAAGAGTTTGTTGTGAATGTAACCATACAACCAACTTCACCTAGTTGTCCTACAAAAATAAGATTCCTCTTGAGGCTTGGCACATGCCTCACATCTTTCAATATCCATGTATTTCCATTTTGTAATTTTATATGAACTTCCCTTTACCATAGTATACTACAAGGTTCATCATCACCTAAATAAACATGTCCAAAATTGTCCTAGACATAATTTCTAAAATAACCCTTATTAGGGGTTGCATGGAAAGAAACTCCTAAATCTAAAACCCATGATTCTATTCTATCATGCAAAGAAAGAATAAGAGCATCTTGCATTACCTCTACTTTGCAACATTTTCCTCTTTACCTTTGTCTCGGTGTTGGTTCTCTTTATCCTTTAACCAACAATCTTTCTTTGCATGTCCTTTCTTTCCACAATTCCAACAAGTAATTCCCTTACCTCTGGATTTATATATGTCATTCCTTGACTTTGATTTCCCATTATTCTTACTCTTGGATCTATCCTTCTTCCCTTGCCTCTTCTTTCTACATTTAAAGCATTCCCAGGATGATGATTCCTCGGTACTTTTCCCGTGAATTTATTCATTCAAATTATATTAACCACATCATCAAACTTCAAAATATTATTAGCAGATGTTGTATTACTAACAACCATTACAAATTTATCCAAACTATAGAAAAGAACATAAGAATAAAATTGTTTTCACTTCATCCTCAAATGAAATATCAACCGATTTTAACTGATTAACAATAGATCGAAATCATTCAAATGACTAGATGCGAGATCCACCTTCATGCATCTTAGAACTAAATAGTTTCTTCATCAAATAAACTTTATTTGAAGCACTAGGTTTTTCATATAATTAGCAAGATATTTCATTAACTCTACCGTAGATGTCACTTCGTAATATTAGAAGCCACATATGCTTTGCCGGACTCAATCTTATAGATCCTAAAGCCTTTTTCTCAAGAATCTTCCATTCTTCATTAGTCATTTTTGTAGGTCTAGACTTTTCATCCAACTATAAGTATAAATGTCTTTGATACAAATAATCCTCAATCTGCATCTTCCATAATTTATAATTTTGGCCATCAAACTTCTCTACCTTGTATTTGTTTTCTTTTTCCATTGTTGTAGATCTCACTCAATCAGAAAACCCTCTATGAGTAAATCACAACATACAAAACCCTCAAACAAAGCTCACGATACCAGTTGTTGGGATTAACACACAAGTTGTATAGATAATATATCATATCTAAGCATACATGCAATAAAAGAGGATATTCTACCAGAAGAAATATACAAAATAAGAGATATAAATCAACACCAAATTTAACGTGGTTCACCTAGTGTGGGCTACATCCACCAAGAAACAAGCCAATCTATTATCCAAAGCTTTCAGAAGATATACAATGAATATTTACAATCTTCCACACCTCTCATGATGTACAATACTTTCTTTCTCTCAAGCTTCTCCTTCTTCTCCAAGAATTATCTTCTCACAATTATTTTCACAATAATCATTAACTCTCTTGTCTAACCCTATCTTTCTAGCTTATAAATACATTATACAAACTTATGGCACTTAGCCATGCAATTATAATCAATAGATCTCGCTTTAATACTAAAATTAGATCTAATTCATGTGAGTTAAATAAAACACTCATACACAGTAACCGATGTCGCTTAGCCCTAACCGATTATGATTCCTACTTGTCTAACTGAACTGATGCCGGTCATAAGTGACCGATGTTGGTCCCTTCATAACTTGATGTTAATTAATGTGTTTTCCAGAAAGTTGATATAACATGCTAAATCTGAAGTAATTGAGCTCCATATCTCAACACATTACACCACCACTTATACATACACACATCTATAAGACTTTAACACTCCTTACGCATCATCAATTAAACAAAATCTATAATGTTTCATCACCCTCATACATCATTTATCACATAGTACATGTGTTATCATACACTTGGGGGCATAACATCCCACATCCCCGCCCCCTAATCTTAGCATCTACACATATCTCACTTTTGCATTCTCATACATCAATCTCATAACATACACATACTCATTACACACTTTAGTGTCGTTATTACCTGATGACACACTCTTGTGCTTCAGTTCACACTTGACTATTGAGGGCTTACTACACATGAACCCCGCACTTTTGCACTACATGCATTACACATTTCATTTCATCACACATCACGCGTTATACAACATACACTTTACATTCAGTCTATAACATTTTGACATTTGTGCATTTACACATCATATATCATCCTAGTCTTCATTACATATGAGTCTAGCATTACATCTTCTTACATACATATATTATACGATACTCTATACATTTTACACTTTTTGTGTTGCATCCTTCACATCATGTACTTACATACTCCACTCATCACAAGGTCGAATTTTATCGTTCCATACACTACATTATCTTCTACGTGTTGCACTCATTACCCGATGACTTACTTTAGTTCCTTGGTCCATACTTGACTACCGAGGGTTTACAAATCAAATGGACCTTACATTTATCACACATTTACTATTCAACCTTTCATCATGCGACTTTTCTAGCTTAGTAACATACGCTTTAGGCTAAATCTTCACCTATTCTATCATTTTCTAGTGGTATACACCTTAGGTTACATCACCACTCCCTCTTTTCATTTTGTAGTGATATACACTTAGGGCTAAATCATTACTCATCCATTCATCTTATAATTATATACGCTTAGTATAATTCATCACTTATATGTTCATCCGGTCATGATATATGCTTCAGCTCTAGGGTTCACACACACATCATCGATAGGTCACATCTCATCACTACATATGCACATTTCTCACAACACGTTCGACACAATATACACTTTGACCATTTCTTGATGACACACTCTCCTTTACAGCTCAATCTTGATTGCATACGCTTTCATTCACTTGGGGGCACACGGATCCTATCACTCCATATTGAATTTCATTCTATCCATCCACAACATACTACATACCATGGTTGCTTTTATTCTTGCTTACTTTTCATTGTTCATGGTCACTTTATTACACATGCTAGTTTGATTACTTATATGTCATTTATCTATATCATCCACACATGCGCGTTCATGCCTTTTTCTAGTTTTGATCATAGATATAGGTCTCTTACATGCACCAGGGATGCTCGCATTCTACCCTTCCTACATTGGTCGTTGGGGGCATCCACATTTGGCTATCAAAGGTGCTTATTGTTTCATTTTGTAATTAGCACTTTACATTACTTGGTTCTACATGATTTTGATATACTATTTATTTTTATAACATGATAATGGGTGCTTCATGTGTAACATTTGTTACTGCAGAATACTAGTTGCCATACTTGTTTGTTACATTATCTCTGCTATTATTTGCTATTATTTGTGGGCCTTGCCATTTGTTTAGTGTGTTGTTTGTGGTGATGGTCTTGCATGTCTTGCGACATCATGAGTGATGTCCCATGTTTGAACCCTGATTTGTGTGGCTTACTTGCCTTCTTGCGTGCTTACATTACTTTACTTGGTAGCTTATACATTGTTTGTGTAGCTTATACATTTTTTTCTACATGCATGCATGTTTACACTTGTATGTTACATTTATGCTATTGTTTTTATTATTTATAGGCCTTTCCTTTGTTTGGTGTGCACACTTATTTGTTGTTTGCGGACATGATGGCCTTGCGTGTCTTGCAACATCATGAGTGATTTCCCATGTTTACGACTTCGCTTTGTGTGACTTACTTGTTTTCTTATGTGTTTGCATTACTTTTCTTGGTAGCTTACACATTGTTTGTGTAGCTTATACAATGTTTTCTACATGCATGCATGTTTACACTTGATTGTTGCATTGTTTGCTATTTTTTTTCTATTATTTGTGGGCTTTTCCCTTGTTTGGTGTGCACACTTAATTTTTGTTTACGATTGTGATGGCCTTGAGTGTATTGCGACATCATGAGTGATGTCCAATGTTTGTATCCTACTTTGTGTGTCTTACTTGTCTTCGTGCATGCTTGCATTACTTTTCTTGGTTACTTACACACATTGTTTGTGTAGCTTATACATTGTTTTCTACATACATGTGTGTTTACACTTGTCTTTGGCTAGCCTTCTTATTTTTACGTGCCTTGGTTTATAGCAAAACACATTTCAAAGTGTTACAACATACATGTGGTTGGTCCTCTTTTGGGGCCACATTCTCCTATCAAAGAATATGCATGTGCCCCAAAGAGGGGGGGATCATTTGAGGGTTTCTACCTAATAACACAAAGATTCTACTTGGTTTAGTTATGTTCAATGAGTGAGTTCGGACAGTCTACGAACCCCATACACAACAACTTTTACAGGACATGGTTTCCTTAGAATTTTGGGAAGCGATTACTGAAGCTTTGAGGTTACAATGGTTGTGTCTATCTATATTACTTCGGCTGGTGGCGTTGGATCATCCAAAAACCAGGGACGTACAGAGATCTCTACATAGATTTAGGAAGTAGTTAAAGGTTGGAGGACACAGAGCATTTCCTCCCTATACTTCTTCGGTCTATGGTGCGAGATCGCCTAAAAAACTTGTAGTACAGGATATCCTTCTACACTCTCCTTTCTCGACATGGATCAAGTGCACATTTTCCATTTACATTTTTGTATTTTACATTTACATGCTTTCATATACATGCATATTTTACATTGCATTTTTGCACATATATACATACATATTTAACTTCTTGATCATTTTCCCCTTACAAGTCCGGTCGTATGAGAAACAAGCAATCAAATGGGGCAACAACAAAAACATCGTAAAAAAACAACACTCTGTGACAACACACATGTTGTACTAACCATGCAGGGTACACTACACACCGCAATGTACTACACATGCATTTCTCCCTAGGTTCACTCTCAACACTTTTTCTTTGCGCATTTTCATCTTTAGTTTCCACACTCCTCCATCTTTTTCATTCCATGCTTTTGCCTAGTCCTTCAACAAACCTTCTTCATCAATCTACATTGGCATCAGGTACGCATCTCTATCTACTTTATGTTATCGAGATTTCCACTCACCAACATAAAGTGGGGGAAAAATATAGTCATAAAATCATGCACTTTAGACATTTATTTATCTCGGTCTCATACTACTATTTAGAAGGTTCTTGAGTGAAGAAAGTACTAATTAACCCCTATCTTTTGATCATCTTCTTTTATTTTATTTCTTCATTACCAACATTTTGCACCCATATTCCCGAGTCGGTTTATCATCCCGCATCATTTTAGCCTCGACTAGGGCACCTAGGTTAGTCTTTGTGCGCTTTGTGGTGCCCTGGTCCCACCGTGGGTGCTTCGGTCCTTCTATAAATTTCCCACCTCTTTTTAGGCTCTTTCTAACCATTTGAGATCTTTATCTTTCTTGTGGTTGGCCTTTACGGGTTTAACTACGAAATTAGACCAAGAGAACCCTATAAATATAAATTTATAAGACCATAATGAGGGACCTAGCAGCACTTACTACTATCACTCGATCTAGATTTACATTTATGTATTACATTGGAGATCACTTGCATCCACATAGATCCATCATCAAGGCACAAGGCTAGGACATTTGCATCACACTTCATAGGGGGAGGGATTCTATTATATTCCATGCACACATTCTATTACATTTTCTACACATAGTTATTACTCACTACTTCACAAAGTGTGACTGACACAAGAGCAACCTAGGGCATGTTCACACACACTTGCACATAGAACTACATCGGGTCTGAGATGTAGTGCAACGCTTAGTTAGTAAGTCCACCATTGTGGCAGTTGAGGTTAGTCTAACCCCTTCATATGCATTATTTTTTTTTAGGGTTTGATGTTTATTTTGGGGTCTTGCAGGTCTTTCTTCCATCTTGGATTATTGACGACATTTGAAGGAGCATGACGAATTCTATACAACACACACCAAAGGTTTCAAATACGCTTCTAGCCTTACAGAGATAAATTTCGTGAGCTTTTGTATAGACCAGAGTGCCCAGATTGTAGACCGGGCGCCCGCAGCACCCCAGATCCTACTCTAGGTGCTTCAATCTAGTGGAATAGTCCAGATCCACTCTTTTTAGGGTTCCGACATAATCATTCATGCTTCTGGATTTTCCACTCACACTGCGACAGTCCCATCATTTCATCGAATCACCGAGTTCTTTCCTCTTCCTTCTTGCACATTAGAGTTAGTATTTCCGTTTGCATAGTTGTTTAGATCATTTACATATTTTCTATCTTATCGCATTTATTTCCATCATTATAGTTGTTCATAACTTAGATTAACTATCCCTATACTACATAGTTCATTTTTTTAGTTAATCAATAGTTTTAGAATCACTAAAGGAACCTCCATTTCTCTTCATTGCTTCCAATGTCGCAATTAACTCGCCATAGATAGAACTGGTTGACAAAATGAGTCCTTGAAAATGTAACCACAACCCGCATAGCCCGGGTTACCTCTAGAAGTGCCATCCAAATTTAGATTAATCCTTTCCCCATCCGAGGGACTTCACTCAACTAATTTCTTTTCCTTACTCCCCTTATCGGAGATTTTTTTAATGTTAAAAATATTATAAACGTGGTGAGTCCTTAGGCCACCATGTGGCCTACCACCACATTGGCCTATATTGCCACATCAACCAAGTTAGCACCGAGCTTCCCAACCAATCTAAGAATGAGTCACTCGACCGAGCCAAGGGATGAGATGGGTGTGATACATTGGCAAGTCATGCGGGGTGAGCTATGTCAACTCGGTGAATTGGTTTATATATCGGCGAAAAAATACATATCCAGTGTGGCCCAAGCCACTTCTTGGTTTCTTGTCTTTACTAAGAGGTTTAAAAGTTGATTTTTAATTTTTGTTCCTATAAGGTTTTATTTTTTATTTTTGAGCAAGAAGTGCCTAATTGGCATTTTCTTTTGAATCAAAATTTTTCATTACTTGCTCTTCCTGAATTAGGAGAGCACTAAGGGTTTGCAAATCTAGGATGTCTTGTTCAGTTTGATATTTAGAATTCAAAATTGAAATGAAATTTCTAAATTTTTCGTGAATATTCAACTAAATAATAAAATAAAGTAATTTATCCTGAATTAAGTTACAGATTGCATCTTATATGTTTTATTTTTTTCCAAATAATTAATTACTTTTTCATCTCCCTTCATGGGAGTTATCATTAGTTCTAAAATTAGTTTAATGATTTTCGATAACCGCATACCTTCGTGCATTAATTCCAATTGATTCCAAGCCTCACTCGGACTTTCTTGATTCTTGATATGAAGGAGAAAATCATCCTGCATGCTCCACAATATGATGGACATTGCTTCCTGCACTTTTTTTTTGATATGTAGTTACATTTTTCATGGTTTCTTGTTGTCCCTTCGATCGAAGCCCTCTCGATTCTGTTCACAACTACCTAGAGCTTGCGAGCCATGAATTCTCGCCTTCAATCGAATTTTCCAAATGTTGTAATTATTCCCATTCAACATCTGAGATTTATCAATAGTAAAATTATTAGACCCCATTTTCACATAAATAAATTTGAATAATTAAGAATAATGAGGATTAAAAAACAATCAAGGTTAAAAAGACCCCATGTCATTGTTTAATCCTCGCAATCGAAATTCGATGAATTTACGTCGAAAAAGGTTCTCAAACATATAATCTACACAACGATATATTAGTTTGACAATAATAATATTCAATCGAAATGTGAGTGAATTTTTTTATTTTTCCATATAAATGATGATGATGACGAATTTTTCATCATGTCTTAAAGAAATATATCATTTCGACAATATTTTCTTATTTTTATTTTTAAACGCTTTTGACCAGAGCTTTGAACCGGAGGATTAAGAAGCCTGCTGCGAACATAAAAGAAAGAAGAGAAATGAAGACCATAGACAGAAGGAACAAGGTCAAAGACCGAAGGCCCTCCGAGGAGAGAAGGGAACCAGGAGGGCCGAAATGAAGCAGGTCGAGCAAAAAGTACAACCAAAATAACCACAAAAGACAAGGAGGGAACCAGGACAGAAGACAAAGAACAAGAATGACCAAAAAGGGAAAAGGCCACCAATGAGCACTAATCTTAGACCACTGTCATTAGCAGCACACCACCAAAGATTTCCTCCAGGGACACCAAGAAGCTTCTCGATGTAAGAAAAAAAAATCAGCACCTACATGGTTCCTCAACTTGTTGAGGTTGTAGATGATGGAGTGAAGAGGGAAAAGGGCCACATCAATATCTAGTGGAGGAAGAAGACGAGGGTCGGGGTGACCATGCACGAAGATAGTGTCAACATTTTCGCATAATGAAGCAAAGCCCTATATTGACCACCAAGCCACTGAATACCCCTCCTAGAGCCAATAGCTAATTCATCGACTTCCTTGATCCATAAAAGGGGATCAAGTAATTGGAAATCCACCAACTCATCGTGAAGGCCACCTAGGTGAACAGGGTAGATGATGTCCTCTGCCACGAATTCCACATCGGCTGGAATAGGATGAAGAAGAAGGCAAAAAGAGATGAAGGTAGCCACAATATCGGAATTAGCACGAGCTCTGCGTGATTCAAACAGGTAGGAATCCCCCAAAATATTTTCGATAGCTTCGGCTTCTCTCTGGGAGGAGGACCTGAAGACATAAGAGAGATGGTGTTGATCGATTTCTGAAGAAAGTGCCAACTCTGGCTTCTCTCCACGAAGAGAGAGAAATGGAAAGCCCAAGAAAGCCATGAAAAGTGAACCAGGAAAACCCAAAAAAAGATGGGAGGAGAAAATGCCGACGACCGATTAAAAATCCAAGACGCTAGGGGCACCATTATTAAGATGATGTAAACCATCTCTTCCTTCGTGTGAGATGATCACAGATAAGCTTGACTAGACTTTCAGGTTACTTGAAGTTTTGACAGTGTCCGACGTATCAATGGCAGAGTTGACAAGTAAATCAACAACATTGTTTTTCTTACGAAATGTGTGATTGATGCTCCAGTTCTTAAGTTTTCTTAGCCAATACAAGATGTTGGAAATATAAAAATTAAGGTGCCAAGATGTAGTCGAACCTTTAACAATAGCATGCACGATGACTTGTGAATCACCTTCAATCATGAGTGACTCATAACCATTGTGAACTGCAAGTTTAACCCCTTCCAGAAGGGCTTGGGCTTTAGCTAGATTGCAAGTTCCCTCATTGAGTGGGATGGAACTTGCCACAAGAATTTCACCATTCTCTTTTCTCACTAGGTAACCCACCCCATATTTTCCTAGGGTTACCTCTTGATGCCCCATTGAAATTGAGTTTATAGAATCCTGGGAGGTGGTGTCCACCACGCATTTCTTCTTCTGATAATTTTTCAAGCTGAGATAAGCCTTGACTAACAATCGAGCAAGAAAGGGGATTTTGATGAGGGGCCAAGCTTTCCTGATCTCAACATCACGTGATGTGAAGTTGGGATTATTGAGGCTGTGAATGCTTATGTTTTTAGAAATGGAAATTTCTAGTTTATTAAAGAATGAAGGAAAACTCAAAACCTCCTCCCTAAAAATGTGAAGATTACGTTCCCACCAAATGTGCCATATCAAAAGGAAAGGTGCAATAGACCAGATGGAGCTAAGAGAGATTTTACCTCCCAACTTAGGCCAAGATTTTAAGGTGTCCACAATGTTCCTACATGGAGCCCAAGCTAAGTTAAGCTTGCCAATTAACCAATTCCAACCCTAAACAACAAAGGGACAAAAGAGCAGTAGATGCTCAATATCTTCTTCTGCATTATCATAAAGGACACATTTAGAAGGACCAACAAAGCCCCAAGATCTTCTGTGGAGTTGCGTGAGTATTTTATTTTTAACAACAAGCCAACCAAAGATGGCCACTTTTGGAAGGATCTTGGAATTCCAACAACCATTCCAGTTGGGAGCCCCTTTACCAGACATGGAGATGAGATTAGCATAACCAACTTTGACAGTAAGAGCCTAAGGGGGTGCCTAACCACAACAACGAGTCCTCTTGATCCTGTTGTATTAATTTTCTATGGGAAAGGGCCTCTCTGAAGGAGGATATTTCAAGATCAATCAGCCCAAGATGAGTAGGATCCTTCCAAAGAAAAGAAGGGGAGCCATCCAAGTCAGGAACACCATAGTTGGCCACTTTGTTGCCCCAAATAGCCTTGGTTATGTTCATAACTCTATTCAAATTAGGATTTAAATTAAGGGGATCAAACCCGTTCCAAATTTCTTCCTATAAATCGGCCCTTAGACCATTGTTGATCTACCAAGAAATATGGTCTGCGATAATATGCCTACATTTACAAATAAAATTCCAAATATGCGATCCCCTGGGAAGATCTTCACTGGAGAGTAAAAACTCCGATGGCCTGCTTCAAGGTATTTATGAGAAAGAACCTAGAAAGCCAACCTTTGGGGATCGGAGATAAAGTTCCAAACTAATTTGGCGCCAAGTGCCAAATTTTACAGAGCCAGGTTGATAACTCCCAGACCACCTAAACTTTTGGGAGCTTAACATCATCCCACTTCACCAAGTGAAATTTCCTATCTTTGTTGTTACCTTGCCAGAGAAAGGTTCTGACAATTTTCTCAAACTTGCTAAGGACAGATTTGGGAATGTTCAACACAAAGAGCATGAAGATAGGAAGAGCATATAGAACCAATCTGATAAAAGAGTGCAACCAACTAGAGAGAGCCATTTCCCCTTCCATGAATGTAATCTTAGGGAAAAGGACTGAAGAAAATCATCCCAGAGAGAAGATTTGTCGGCTCTAGTGAAAAGGGGGATGCCAAGATATTTATGGGGGAGAGAACCCAACTCAAAACCAAAAACAAAAAAATCTTCTCTACAAACATACATAGACGTTAAAGAAGAAAATGATAGACTTGTGAAAATTGATTTCCTGACCAACAACTTTGGAATAGGAAACAAGGATATTGTCAATAGCTCAAGCCTATAAGATAGTAGTAGTGCCAAAAAGAAAAGTATCATCTACAAACTGCTGATGGGAAAGAGGAGGGAGATCTCGTAGCCATTTTAATACCAAGTAAGGAGCCATGTGCTATAGAGTTATTAATGGCTCTACCCAAAGCCTCAACGATGAGAATGAAGAGAAAAGAGGACAAGGGGTCACCTTGTCTGATCCCATGGCTGCTGGAGAAAAAACCTTCCGCTGAACCATTGACCAGGACAAAGAAGTGAGCGGAGGAAACACAATTAAATATCCAACCACAAAATTGGTCATTGAATCCCAAACACTGAAGAGATTTGAGAAGGAATCTCCAATTGAGGAGATCATACACTTTGTTGAAATCAAGTTTAATCATCATGCCAGGTCGAGAGGAAGATTTAAGAGAGTGAATGATCTCATGGGAGATAATAATACCGTCAGAAATGGACCTGCCCAAAATAAATTTGCTTTGTTCTTGAGCAATAAGTTTATCCAAAAGAGGCCACAATCTAAAGGTGATTTCTTTAGAGATGATTTTGTATGTAGTATTACAGAGAGATATAGGACAGAAATCATCCAATTTCTCAGAAGGATTCTTTTTGGGAACATGCAAATAAAGGTGTGATTCATTTCCCTCAGAATCTTCCCTGATTTTCTAGATTCTTTGACAACGAAGCCAAACATCATCACCAATCTCATTCCAAAAATCCTGAAAGAAGGCAACGGAAATCCATCGGGGTCCGGGATTTTTGTCTCTCTATGGAAAAACAATTTTGTGAATTTCCTCTTTAGAAAAGGGGGAGAGAAGAAGAATGTTGTCCTCTTCATTCACAGTTTTCTTAATCTAATCCAAAAAGGTTTTTGAGCAATGAAAGAAGAACTATATTCATCGTTTAACAAATTCTAGAAAAAAGACACAAACTTCTTCCTTAATAGAAGCTTGGGAAGAGAGCCAAGTACCATCCTCCAACTTAAGTTTGGAAATGTAATTCTGTTTCTTCTAGCCTTAACCGACGAGTGGAAAAACTTAGTGTTCTTGTCTCCATCTTTCAGCCATGTCTCTCTAGATTTCTGCTTCCAATATGTCTCTTCTTTAAGGAGAAGATCCCCAAGTCTCTTAGAAGCGCTTTTCCTTCCAAAGATTTCGCTTGACCCATGCCATCCCGCAATACGGTTTCATTCAAAACTTTGATCTCATTTTCCACTCTATGTTTTTCCAGAAAATGTTTTTAAAAGAAGAGGTGTTCCAAACAAGTAAGTTCTCCTTAAGAAGAGAAAGTTTTTTAGAAAGAATGAACATTCTGGTACTATTTACACCGAAGGATGCCCACCAAATTCTAATCAAATTAGGAAAATTGGGGTCATGCATCCACATCAGTTCAAATTTAAAAGGGGATCTACGCAGAGGAAGGTCAAACTGAAGGTGAAGAGCAATAGGAAAATGATCCAAACCAGACAGAGGAAGGACTTCACTTTCGATGAGAAAATTATGCTGAAGCCAAACATCAGAAACCAGGAAATGGTCCAATCTAACTGCCATGTTGCCAAAACCCAATCGTCTATTGGTCCAGGAGAACCAACCCCTCTTCGAATCTAAATCTAAAAGGCCCGAGTTCTCAACAAAGGAAATAAAATCCATTTGAGAATAAGGTTGCCATCGAATCCCACCTCATTTATATTTATCGAAAGGGTGGCATTAAAGTCTCCAACGCAAGTAAAAAAATTTCATTTGTAAAAGGCCTAACGTTTGCTTCCAATCTAGACAAAATTTATCTCTTCTTGATAGGATTAGAAGGACCGTAGATGTTACAAATAAGGAAAGACTCATCAGAGTGCTTTACCTGAACCTTGCACCATTGAAAATTCAGATCCTCATAAAGAAGGTCCACAAGATAATTTATTGGTCTTCCACATGATACCCATACCACCGATGTACCTTTAGAGTTGAAAAACACTCCACACCATCCTTTCCAACTACGTGACCAACCCGAAATACAATCATCTTTGGACATTTTAGTTTCTTGAATTAAGCATAAATCAATGGCATGTTCAATGGCATAACGCCTGAGAAGGCATTGTTTGTTAGGGGCGTTTAAACCCCTAACATTCCAGGAGACGATTCTCATCCTTTCTTCATAGAGGACTTGCCTCTCCTACTTGATGAAAGAAAGAAAGTGCCAATTTTTGTTGCTTACTAGCGGCAATCTCCCGCTTTGAGAGTTGTTCTTTAGAAGGTCGGCCTGAGGGTTCTTAGGACCAAAATCAATACGATTGATAGCAGGGGTTGGGAGGATGGAGCGCCAAGAACAGATCTGAACTTCCCTATGATCTTTGTCCGAGTCAGACGCCTCTTCCACATCAGCCTCAAGTGCGTGAACATCCTCTGCTTCTCGAGCGCACACCCATTTCTCCAATGAGTCTCGCATTGGCCTCATGCCCTATTTCCAAACCTTCTTGAAATAGTGCAAGGATTTGGGCGAGTCTTGTACCACCGGCGCGCTTCCTTGACAAGGGAGTTGGTTTCGGGTCAAGAAGTAGAGGCTTAGAGGCCTGGTTACTGCAAGACTCGCTAACAAGATTGCTTGCTCAATCAACTTGAAAATAAGAAGTCAAGTTATTTTCAACAAATCGAGGCTTATCAATTTTTTTCCACATGGAATTACTTGGAACAAGACCATTCTTACAATCCTTTTGGAAGTGTCCCTTCTGTTTGCATCTGAAACAATTGGAGGAAACCCTCTCATATTCGACCCTTTGAACCCATTTTCCAGATGGGGAGGATATTACAATATATTCCTACAATTTTTTGGACATGTCTATAGAAACACATATCCGAGTGAAATCAAAGAGAACCTTCAAGAGAAACAAGGTCGATGCGTATGAATCTACCCAAACTATTGCATACTTTAGTCAGGATTTTGGGGTTCCAGTATTCACAAGGTAGAGCATATAATCTCACCCATACCTAAAGCTCCTCCATGACCACTTGCTCCGGATCAAAATTAGCACACCAAGCACGAATGTGGACGCCAAATTCAATGAATAAACAATATTTTCTAGCTAGAGTATCATCTCTCTGAGCTGAGCTTTTGAAAATAACCAAGAAGAATCCTTTGGCCAGGAAACAAAATCTCAAACCACTACCCCATTGAATGTCACACCAGCCTATGTATCCCATCGGAAGACAGAGGACGACCCATAAATTTTACAAATATCACCCTCAAACTAAGGATCTTGAGCTACGCAGAAAGACCATCGGTGTCATTGAGAGTGACCGACACATATTCCTCGGCAGAGAGTCCTCATTGTCCTTACTACTCCTAGAGGCTCAAACCGAGGTGGTTTCGACGTGTGTACCACGGGGCCCGTGCCCCCGAGCAAATCACATGATAGACTAGCCCATGTTTTCTTTCCCCACCACCATCGTAACGAAAAGAGAGGAAAGAGCCATTGCACACCATTAGAATTCAAAATTGGCTCTCGCTCCATTTTGCATGCCCAAAGTTGTTTTCCTCTCATAAAGTTATATTTAAAATTTCAAAAGATTGATTCTACTTAAAATAACGTAATTCTCTTAATCTTTTAAAAATTAAGTTATAAAATAAATTTGAATTAAATTTAATTAAAATGAGAGAGAAAAAATTGAACAAAAACATACATTTATAAAAAAATTGGAGCATTGCTCCTTTGTATATGTTTGGCTTGACCGAGTTGGGTTACCCAACTCGACGAGATGAGTTGTTTTGATATGTTAACTTTAAATTGTAGTAATGCATTCGGATAGGAGGCGAGCCAACTCGATGGTGTAGTCAACTCCCCACCGATCGATCAAGTCAATTTAATATTCCATGCCACTTACTATTCAATTGACAATTTACCACATTTGTGGCCACAACCGTGGCATATTACCTTAGCCTCCACGGTGAATCGATATGGTGAGCCCATGAAGTGACCGAGTCGCTTGACCCAAACCGAGTGAAGGTTATTCAAACAAAAGGATTGTGGTGTGACCTTAGTCACAACCACTAAGGCAAGCTCTGCGGGTTTTAAACCCATTTGAATCCCCTTACACATGCAATGTGGGATTACAAATCACAAACCAACCACATTTGACCTGGAAAACCCTCGGCCACACTTGAGTATGCGTGGCAACTCGAGGAGGGGGTCGCTTTGTCACCCCAAGAAGGGACAAGGTCATACATGGTGTAGGGGCATTGAGGTGGGCACATAGGTGCAAAAATTCCATTTGTTGGCGT
This sequence comes from Taxus wallichiana var. yunnanensis, assembly GCA_018340775.1. Taxonomy (NCBI): domain Eukaryota; kingdom Viridiplantae; phylum Streptophyta; class Pinopsida; order Cupressales; family Taxaceae; genus Taxus; species Taxus wallichiana. The sequence goes on along the minus strand of CM031236.1, from coordinate 480,576,707 downwards.
TTTAGGAGGGTGCAAGTGGAATGGGACCGCCCCCCCCCTCTTATCAAATAACATGACTACCTACATTTAAAAGGTTAGTATAGTAAATAATTTAGGCCACATAATAATAGAATATAATTATAATTATAACTATAGGAATCAACATAGATTTAAATTTATATAGTTTATAAAACTATAAAACTATAGTTTTTGAAAAAATATTTCAAAATGTAAATAATTTTAAACAAAGGGTACCTGAAGGAGACATGTCCATTTATATTCAAATTCAAAATGTAAGAATATTTTTACCAGAATTATATCAACCACCGAGGAACATTGAAAAACATAACCCAATAGAAAAATTCATTTCCTATTCTTGTGGGGTTTGTCTCCTGGCCTCTGTAATTTCTCTTTTTACTTGTATTCACCCTCGAGAATATTTGTCTGCAAATATTTAAACTATATGAAACATAGGAAATATTTGAAATATTAATAATCCATAACTAGTCTCGTAAATGGTTTTCACGCGTAGGTAATAATCTAAAGTCCCTTTCACTTGTGCACATACCACCAACCACTCGAACCGACACAACTATTGACAATTAAAAAAATAATTAATCACACGCTCGGTACCACCATGTCAAGTCCAAGGTGCGCAATGTTAATTAAACCTTATAATAAAATAAACATTCGAAAAACATAAACATAAATGTACATGAGACACCAAATTTAACATGGAAAACCCCTACGGGTAAAAAAACCACGGATGAAGAATTTTCCATTAACGAGAAACAAATTTAATGAAATCCGAAAGAACTCCTTCCCTCATTCCTCTCCATGCATTTACCTAACGTGAATTAATTCACCCGAGTATAGCCCACTTACCATATTTAAATAACCCCAATGGTTATGAACATTAAGTGACAGGTATACCCCTATTTAAATAAATTGATTTAATTAAAAACTAATTAACCATAAACTCATAGTTTATATTAAATAATTAAGAATATGAATATTCTGAATTATTTAATTATAAACTAAGGTTTATAACAACACTTAATATTATGTTTGAACACAAAGCCCATTCTTTTCTAGGATAGAAATTTCCATTCATCCAATCAAGTCTCAGTACACCCCTAATTTATTATTCATTAGAGAATGTCTTACTGAATACGGCTCTAGGATGGACGGGGTGTGAGTGACATGCCAAGGTTGATAAGAGGTATTTAGGATTTCCGAATTTGAAATTATTTCTTTAGTTGTGGCACCAATTTCAAAAGCAATCTTGTGAACTCGAATTATATAGAAAGAGTCTTCTCTAACAAAAACCTCAAAATAAGTAGAATCTTAGGGAGGAACTTTAAAGAAGGAGCGACGACATGCACAATTATCCCCACACTGCGTTGTTTCCATTTATTGACATATTGTTATTTTTTATAAGAATAAGAATGAACAACCTACATTAGCAATAAATATTCCATCATTGGATTTCAAGCGATGTTGGCATCAATGAATATTGGTGTTTCAATATTCTCATAATTGTTGTTGGTGACATGTCACAAAACCTTCTTTCTAACACTTAATGAAAATAAATGAGAGGTCAGAAAGAACAAGGGGAAATTTTTCCAACATGGTGGTAAGTTTATTGTGCACTAATGTCATGCTCAATAACACTCTCAATTAATATTTTTAGAAGGAAATGTAGGATTTTTAATTATATTAGAAACATCTAAAATCCATGCAAGCATTTGATAGTATGTTTCATATTGTTTCTTAGATTTGGATGCATATTTGACAATGTTTTTCATCACAAAATTCTAGGAGAGCACAAGTTGAAGTCAATATTAAATCTCTAAATGGATAACATGACTTGGTTGTGGATGTTGAGCCCGTAGACACCTGAATTTGGAAAAAAATTATTACATAACACCTTTGGAAAATTATACACATATGAGCCTTAAACAATGAAATAAGAGTTTAGTAGTAGTAGTAGTCCTTGTTTGGTATTTGTTTATTTTTCTTGCTTGACTATTTTCTATTATCTTGGTGCAATCTTGTGCATGTTATCATGTCTTATCACAAAGATCTATGGTTTTTTCCTTTTATTGTTTGATTGTTTCAAGTCTCGATATGAAACCATCGGTTTATATGGAATCGTTGGATAATTTAGACTAAGTTAGATGGTCTAGTTCCAAAACACCAAAAGGCCACAAAGGTGACACCTTAAGCATCTATCTGAATCTACACACTAACCACATCCACTCATGACACATCCAAAACATCTTTTAAACTAACAAAGTTTTATCTCTAGCCTTAATTGTACTCCTATTTGATTATCAAATAATTTTGTTTGTGAAACCATAGTTCCCAATTGTGTAAATTGAATGTATATGATTTGAATGCTTATTTATTTCCTATAACAATATAATATCCTAAAATTAATTCATATATCATATTATTAATTTTTAGGGTGTAATCATTTGGTGAACTCATTATTTACTCAAACCCTTTACCTAGTTTGGCTTAGGTTTCCTACCCTAGCTAGGATTTTATGTTTTAAACCTTATATACCCTATAGTTTTCCATTTCTCACTAATTGTGTGATTCCCCCAATTTTAGGGTTAGTTCTCCTTTTATCTTCATGGCTTCCTCTTGAGGTATTTTTTCCAAAGTTGATAGGGGTTACCATCCATGTAAATAGGTGCACACCCCTTTCACTCACAAGTAGGGTTCTATCTGCAGGTCATCTAGGTGTCTTTAATGGTGTTGATTTACAAGCTAATATTATTCCTATTACAACCTAATGGGAAAAGGAATTTGATGAAACCTCATGTCTCCCCTCTTGAGAAAGTGTCAATATTTGAATAAATAATGCCTAATACATATCCTTTTGTGGAGTCTTCATTTACTTGTGAGCAAGTTATGAAGCTTATTTTTACCTATAATGATTAGCCATGTTCTAACTACATTGATTTTGAATGTGTAAATGATTATCTTCACAATTGGGATCATAATTGGAAATATATTTCAATAAGACCAACATTTGTTTCTAATGATAATTTTGATAATTATATGAATGAGTATGTTTCTACTAATGATTCTCATGATAATACAAATGAATCGAGTGGTTTTGATTATGAAATTACTATTGAATTTGAGAATAACAATCTTGATTGGATGTTTTTTCCTTATACCGATTGAGACCAAAATTATTTCTCTTCTACTCTTCGATGTGACTAACGATGAAATTGATGTTTATTCTACTACTTCGATGTTAAACCGATACATTTGATTATGTTATTCCTTTTATCAATTAAATTCTCGATGGTCTTGTTCTTTTCTCTCGATATTGAAATGGAAAATGAAACTATTCACAAAATTACAAATATTACAAGTGAATGTTCCTTCCACATTATATTATAAACAATTATACAATCAGTAAGTGTTATTTCATCCCTTCCTATTCAAAATAACAATGATGTATCCACTTGTATTCCTCTTCTTCTTTATGAATGCAAAAATGATGCATTTATTTATGACTCTTCACTTCCTCTTATAAATTATAATGTGGATCCGTTGGCATATAATATATTTCCCCTACAAAAATTGAACATGTTCCCATGTAGATCCTCTTACTCTTGATTTTAGTGAAAACGATGTCACTACTTCTAGTATTCCCGTTATAAATAATTTTTATGTGCTTATTAATTATGTAATGAAAGTAAAAATAGTCTCATGAAATAGATGTTTATCTACGGAATAAGGTAAAATTGATAAATCCATAGAATGAAGAAATTCAGTGATACAAATTAAGTTTATGGTACAAAGGATAAAGCTTATGTAAAAATGCGTATAAACGAAGCGATTAGAGATAAATCCACGTGTCACCAAAAATTCATCAATCAAATAAAAATCCATGGAAGACAAGAAGAGGCCATAGAAAGTTGAACTATGATTACAGATTGAGAGAATAAAGTGGGTAAGTACACAAATCACGCAAAATCTATTAAAATCCATGAAAGACCATGGAAAGAAAGAACAAGGTCGTGGATCACAAAATAAACATCTAAAAATATACGTAACTCAAGAAATTCACACCTAACTCATTTCAACAATACAAACCACCCCAATGACTAGAATTTGAACATGTTCTGGGATCGATGGTATGTGTATGAGCAATGGCACCCATACCTAGCCTATGAAATTAATAGTTCCCATATCTACCTACAAGAATTGAATGGTGAGTGGTCCTTGGTGGTTGGATCTCTTTATTGGTGTGATATGATATTCTCCCTCTCCCTTCTCTTCTTTTATATATAATGTAACTCGCCATTGGAAAAGATCTTTCTCCCGATTGTAAAGTCACCACGTCAAAATGGTGACCAAACTTTCAAGAGTTGAGACCTCCATTTTGAGATTTTGTAATGCATCTAATGCCTTATGAGTGTCTCAGAATGGAATTTGCATCCTCATATGTAATAATATATGTTTAATATGGCTCATATTTACCCTTTTCTTAGATTATTGTCTTCTTTCCTTTTTGTTATTTCCATTTATGTTGTGTATGGACTATATTTGCATGCCTTTTATTTATGTGTGTTTATAATGTGTGGAATTGGATGGTTTATACGGTCTTAGTCTCGTGTTATGTGTCTTCCTCTCCTCTATGTTTCCTTTATATTCTTCCCCTCATAGAGATCTTGTTTCTTTTATGGTGACATCATCATTCTCTTAGCTTAGGTTTCCTTTCATGCATTCCTCTTTCTTATTTTCCTCAGTAGTCAATAGCTTAGCTTAAGATTAGTGTTAGTGTTAGAATATATAGGTGAGGAATTCCAACTTCTTCGAGGGTGATCTCATACAATAAACTCCCACATTGAGAGATCATCCCATGTTTCACTAAGGTGTTAAATATCTGGATTCAACAAAATTTACAACTTCAGGTGATAACAGCTTTTGCACACCCATCATGACAATTTTTATGAGCTTGACATTATTTTCACTAATATTGTTGTGTGTCTTGGTGATATCCAACCTTTTGAGGCTTCATTTCAACATATATGGCAACTCCACTATTTCAACAAACTTGTTTCTCCCATTTACAGACCAATTTAGTTCTTCCATTTTCACTATCAGATCCCCTTCTCATGATGTTGTGCAATCATGACTTCATTTCATCATTGGGATCCTCATTTTCAAAAGTGGTATCATTACCCTCCATCTCATTTTTTCAAATTTCCTCCAAATCAATTTTATGAGCCATATCATAATGAATATACCTATGATCCAAAACTCCGTGACATATATGGTTATCTTATTAACCATGATGCTTTTAAAGAAATGGGATATGTAGATAATGGAGGCAGTTTCATATATGATGATGATTTTTAGATACATGTTCAAAATATTGAGGTGTTCCTACAAAGAACCAAGGAGTTGTTTGAGAATATGGCAGCTAAACTACATGGTTTTAGGGATCCCTATCCATGGAGTTATCCATTGCGCAAGTTGGTACAACCTTCAACAAAAGATAAAGGTAATGACTCGAGACCTTATATCTAATGGTTAAGACCTTGAATATAATGTTTTCATTGATTAAGGAAATAAAAGCTAACAAATCTAGTTATAGGAACATTTTCAATGGGGATATCCTTCACTACCATCATACAGTTCTCTCATTCCTTCTTTTCAATCCACGCCATCTCAACCAAATTTGAAAATACCTAAATTTCTCAAAGACTCTCCTACTAGTCATCCTCTTACAAGAGGATGTTACACCTCCTCCATCATTTGAACCTCTACAAAAATATCCAAAACTTTAACCTTTCCACATTTCAGAACCTAAATTCGTATATGTCTAAACCCTATGTTCAAACACCCGAGGAATTATAGCCATCACCCACCACTCTCCCACCCTCTCCAATAGTATCATAATTAGAGGAGTAACCTTAAGAGTTGGAAACTCGAACAAAAGGACCTACAATCCCTGAAGAAATGGGATAAGAATTTTGAGGTCAAATAAAATCTTCATCAAGTTCATTGTAGTGGTGGTCTCTTGCAGTGCACTAGAAATTATTGAGGTCATCCCTCTAACCGCAAACTCTTGAGGTATTTATTTAAGATTGAAATTAATATGAGGATGATGATGAATATATGACTCAACTTTTTCAAGAGCTTCATGTTCCCTATCTTGATCAATCTACAAGTGAAGTTGAATTTGTTGAGCACAAAATGGAAGTGGTCAAGCTATCTAGTGCTACGGGGATAGTCGAAAATCGAGGATGAACAAGATACTATTGATTTTCCTAGGGGCTGCATTATTGATCACACAAAGGAGGAAAAATTATATTTTGAGGCCTTGAATGTAAAGGAGATTATTGCAAACTTCTTGCTCTTATTTGAAGATATAAATGTTAATCAATCCTTTCCTACATTCATATCATCAAATTTTGAGGAAATCCTTAAGGAGAAGCAAACAAAAGAGGAAATCATATGTGATGATCAATTTTATCTTCATGTTGAAGAGGAGGATATCATTGAGTTTTCAAAATCCTTGTTTGAAGTTGAGGAGAAGAATGAGGAACCCAATATTGAATTAGAGCTATTCATATGGGAGGAAACAAATGAAGACAAGTTTGAACAAATTGCAAACCATCCCTAAAATGAGGAAAATCCACATGATAGCCCTATTCATGGAATGGAATGCAAAAGAGATGGGAAAATTAGAAGAATCAATTCTTTGGCTCTCAAGGCTAGATATCTAAGCAAATATCTAGCTAGAACAAAGCCAAAATCGAGTTTCCACCAATCATGTTCACTTCAAAACATGATGAAGATATTAAAAGTGCCAAATGTCAACCAAAATACCTATCTAAATCAAATGAAGATAAAATTGAGGAGGTCTTTGTTCCTTTTAAGCTAATAATTTCAGTAAAAAAGGAGTGCAGGCCATGTTTTCATTTCCATCACTTGATCTAATTGTAAAATTGATCTCATGACCGCATTTTGTAAGGAAGTGAAGTTACTTTTTCCCAACTAGTTTTTGATTTTTTTAGCTTATTTTTCTCTTAGATTAGCAGTATTTTAAATTTTCTTTTACAAAACAAGTGCTTTACACACTCTACATGCTTCCATTTAGATCATGTATGATTTCTCTTTTGTACATAGTTTTTGTGTGTCTTTTATGGTTGTGCACGATCTATATATCATTCATCTTAATGAGAAGAGAATCAAATATTTTGGGGAATTTTTCACTTGATCAAGGTGTTACTCATATCTCCAAAGATAAATTTCTGAACCAATTCCAAGTTCGATTCTTCATGTAGATTCAGGAAAGTTTCAAATTTTTTGGATCAAATTCAAGTTGTATGCTTGACTCCATGCCCAATGTATATTCTAGGCTACTGGTCCTTACATTTAGTAAAAATATGTCCGCTAAAATTCACCAATTTTTTCTCCAATTTATAACACCCATGCTATTTTTACAACTTCATTTAAGTTCAGGACTTAGGCACTTTTTGTTTGAAAATCTATGGAGGTGAAAAACTTAGTATTTCGCATAAATCAACTTAGTGTTCGACATGTTTTCTAAGCTACATAAAATGGTTAAGTGTTCTAAGGAGTTGAATAAAAACTTAGTGTTCCATGAATTTTTCAAAGTTAGAGTTCCATGAAATTCAGAACTCAAAGGTGCTCCACTGGAAGTTGAAAAATCATTGTTTTTGGGTTTTCAAGTTCATGTAACAAAAGAACACAAAAAAGCCATGCAACAAAGGGAAAATACATGGAGTTATACACCACGAGACAAGAAAAGTAGAATGTGGGAATGTTATAAGAGTTGAGCATGGAGGAAATTAAGGAAAGTCCACAAAATAAATGGCCATCCATCGCAAAATAAAATTAAAAAATTCGTGGAATGAAGAAAGCTCGTGATACAAAGAAATTATGCGACAAAGGAAAAAGACTATGAGAAAATGCGAGATCAAGGTGGAGGTCAAAGTTAAATCTGCTAGTCATAAAAAAAATCATCAACTAAACAAATATCCATGATATACAAGAAGAGGCTGCAAAAAGTTAAACTATGATCGCGGATCGAGAGAAGAAAGTGGACAAGTCCGTGGAATATGTGAAAGCTTCTAAAAGTTAAAAGACCATGTAAAGAAATAAAAGGGCCACAAATCACAACATAAACATCTAAAGCTACATAAAATAGAGGAAAATGATGCAAATCTTAAAAAATTCAGAAAACTCAATAAAGTTGCACCTAATTCAGTTCAACAAAGGAAACCACCCCAACGATCAAAATTTAAACATGTATTAGTGATATGATGGTGTACATTTAGATTAATAACGTCCACACCTTGCCTATGAAATCAATGACACCCATGCCTACTTATAAGAATCACATGAGGAGTGGTCCTTTGTGGAAGCCTCTCTTTATTGGTGCGATTTGATCTTATTTCTCTCCCTTCTCTTCTTATCTATATAATGCTACACAATTTCATTGTAAAATATCTCTCTCCCAACCGCAAAGTCACAATGCCAAAATGGTGGCCAAATTTTCACTATTTGTAGACCTCCATTTTGAGATTTTGTAATGACTCCAATTCCTTTTGAGTGATTATGATGGACTCAGCATCCTTATAAGCAATAATATATGTTGAATGTGGCTCATATATACCCTTTTTTTATATTATTGTCTTGTCACCTATTTTTCTTTCCATTTTATGTTATGTATGGATTATATTTACATGGATTTCATTTATGTGTATCTCTAATGTATGGAATCAAATAGTTTGTGATATTATTCTCGTGGCATGTGTCTTTCCTCTCATCTTGTGTGTCCTTCCTATTCTTCCCCTCATAGAGAGAGATCCCCATTCTTTTTGGTGCCATCGTCATTCCCTTAGCTTAGGTTTCCTTTCATGCATTTATCCCTCCCATTTTCCCTTGCATTCAGTAGTTTAGCTTAGGAGTAGTGTTAGTGTTAGAATAGATTGGTAGAGGAATCCAACCATCTTCAAAGGGTGATATCATACAGTCAAGTTCCACATTAGGAGATCATCCCATGTTTCACTAAGGTGTTGAATAGCTGGATTCAACAAAGGGTACAACTTTAGGTGACAACAAGATTTTCCACATGATGGTTTTCTTAGTCTAATTTATTAGTGTCTAGTTCATTCACCATCTAATGATTATTATCATCATCATCATCTTGAGTGTAAAATAAGCAAACTACTTTATAAATATCATCATGAAATGGACACCACAATAAAAATTGTTATGTGTCATATCATAAGGTCAAGGTACTATAAGAAAAGGGCATTATTTTGATGTACAATATTATGATAGAGATCCTTCTACTCCTTTAATTCATTTCTCTCGTGGAGGATGTGATCACCCTTAAGGGTCTTTCTCAGGGCATATCGATTTCTTGATTTCCTATGAGTGATGTTAATAAGAAAAGAGATTTACCTAGTCAACCATCTCAGTTTCCCAGTGTGAAATAAGAAAACTACTTTACAAATATCACTGTGAAATGGACACCACAATAAAAAAATTTATGTGTCATATCATAAGGTCAAGTTACTTTAAGAAAAGGGCATTATTTTGACATACAATATTATGATAGACATATTTCTACTCCTTTAATTCATTTCTTTGTGGAGGATGTGATCACCCATGAGGGTCCTTCTCAAGGCATATCGATTTCTTGATTTCCTATGAGTGATGTTAATAAGAAAAGAGATTTACCTAGTCAACCATCTCAATTTCCCAAGTACATATGTGTTACAAAAGATAACACGCTTAATTGGAAATATGCTCAAGTGAAAATCAACAAGACATGTTCATACTACTTTAAAATTATAATGTGAAATTAAGTAATAATCAACAAACATTTATAACATTGCATATTTAGAGCCTAAAGTGACTAGGCATCCTTTGTTCAGTTAGCTCACACATCAAATCACATATATTAGATCAATCATGTTACTTTATTACTCATCAAATATAGTTTTCTATTAAAACAATCATATAAGACAAAATGTACAAAATAAAAACTCTCATAAATACCCTTTACAATCACATATACATCACTCCTCATATTCTTCATCATCAATAATTATGCTGAAGGAATTTTTCCTATGAGAATTACCATGTGGTCGCTCATCATGTCGATCTCCAATGTTGATACTTTTTATATTTTAACCACCTACCACTATGTCATGCATGTTTCACATAAATAGTAGAGATCATATTTTAACCACTTGCCACATGTGTCATGCATGTTTTGCAGAAATAATAGAGATTGGATGGAGGAGCACAAAGATAATATTTATGATAGAGTGTGAGGATGACAATAATGATGAGGATTCGACAAGTTTTCGATGCTCTATCACACACAGTTTGTAGTCTCACCATGATCAACAACATTAATATGGTGACGAGGAACAATCAGATCGTAATCACAACAAGAACAAGATGACACTCATAATTTCATGATGGATCAATTTCTTCCTACAACCATGGCCATGGCTCATCAACCTCATCGTCATTGTCACCATCACCATGTCACTATTGACCCCTCTTCCAAGACAAGTCCTTCTTTATCTTTTCATGGCGTTTCCACTACCCATTCACCTTTTTTGACTGCAAGCGAAAAGCATGCCACCAATAGAAAACACTCCTACAAATATGATGAAGAGGATGAAACCTCTAGTAGAACCGGCTAAGAGGTAATCATGGCCATACATCTTTTAAATGCTTTTGAGATTTTGTTAAATAATAAAGTGTTTTTTCATGGTTCAAATACTAGATTGTATATGTACTTATGGATGTTATAATAACAATGAGAAGAAAAGTGTGGGAAGTAAGATATATGTAGCATAAGTTAATGTTGACATGCACTCCTCTGTGTCCATACAATATTGCTTCTCATTCTCCAATAGGATTATTGCAATGCCATGAAAAATACATGTAAGATAGACATGATAAACCGCAACATTGTCCTCCCCCTCCATTAAACCCTTTCTTGATAACCCCTCATCCTTTCCCCTATTTGTTAGGTTATGGAGTTGAATTGCTTCATAGATAGCATGCATTACATGTGGCTGGTTTACACAGTAACCGGCGTCGGTCAGCATATTAACCGCCGTCAATCAGTATATTAACCGGCATCGGTCCAACATAAGAACCGCCGTCGGTCGGATATTATAGCAAGGCGTCAGTCGGCATAAGAACTACTGTCGGTCAACATATTAACTGCCATTGGTCAGTAGATGAACCGCCATCGGTTAGGGTAACCATCACCGATTACCTGTGTGACGATGTTTTAATTAACTCTCAGGAATTAGATCTATTTTTAGCATTAAAGTAGATTTATTGTTTGTAATTGCATGGCTAAGTGCCCTAAGTTTATATACGACTATATAAGCATAAAAGCTAGGGTTTAGAAGTAGAATTAAGAGAAGGATTGACTTAGATCCTTGATTCTCCTAGATTGAGAGGATGATGATAAAGAAGAAGAAGAGAAAGAAAGAACAGGTTACATGAAGACAAAGTCTCCATGGAAAGGAGCTAGACAGAAGGAAATAGCAGGTACATTTGAATGGTGAGAAGAGGGTAACATCTTCTACTTGTATTTTCTTTGTATAATTATTGTCTCATTGTAATGGCTTGCATAGTATGCAAAGCACATAGAGTTTCTTCTTGTAGATCCACATGTTGGTGAGATCTTGTATTGTAGATTCATGAGATCATGATGTATTGTTGATCCATGTAGATCTAGTCTTATATTGTTAGATCCACAAGTTGTTGTGAGATCTTGTATTATAGATCCATGTAGATCTAGATATTGTAGAGGAGGTTGTCTTCATGTTTGCACAGGTTATGCAGTGATGGAGAGACATACTTACTTCTTGGTGCACAGTCATAGTTGCACATATGGTAGACCCATGTGAGAGGTCTTGATTGCAGATCCATAGAGAACTTGGTAGTAGTTCAGAGATGCAGTAGTTCCTGGTTATGTGAGATATGTTGGTGGTGTTTGGAGGCACAATTGTAGTGCACTCATGGAGATCCATTTAGAGATTTGGAGGAGAGGAGATACTCTTGGAGAGATGCATTGTACTCTTGTATTTAAAGAGTTGGTTTGTACTCTTGTTGTATTATATATATGAGATCTCTATCTTTGGTGGACATATCCCACATTAGGTGAACCACGGTACATGTTGTGTTATGTGTGTGCATTTTGTTTTGATTTGGATTATTCTAGTTTATACTTCCACTACTGTAGATTCTGGGAATTGTTAAGATCCTGTGTGTATGATTGGGTTTGTTATTTAATCATAGTACTATTTTGTAGTCCCTAATTCCCAACAAGATTTTTCTTCCTCATTTTTTCATTCTTCACTCCATCCCCTTTGTTGTTTCCATCATACACTTCACGTACGATTGCTAGTAGATATATCTATAAGGCGTCATGAGATTAAATCCTCTCTCATGTCCCATCAACCTTGGGAACATTATCCGACCTATAATGTCACACCCACTCCCTCAAAATTCATGATTCTACTAAGACCTTCACATGCTCTACCTACACATTCATTAGGCTTCTTAATAGCTCGTGTGCCATTATATCCTAGGAGGATGCACTAGTCTCTTGACCAGCTTATTTTGACTCTTATCCTACTCACTTTGTAAAATTATACAAGCTACTATTGATACAATAGATAGTCATACTCACTTGTGATGTGTTACTATAATCGTAGTATCCCTCATATCACAACATCTGCTTGGAAATTCTATGTCGATGTACGGATAATATCATCCATAATAGTCATCCAAATGCATCATATAGAATCAAAATCTGCAATAATATCAAATTAGCAACTATTACAACCACGTTTTTAATTACTCTATCAAAATACTAAATCATATTATACTTATGATGTTCTATCACAAATGCTACAACATCATTTGTGGCTGCACCTACCATCGGTGCTTGATTTTCTCATGTGACTAGGGCATGGCTATGTCATATCCTCATGCAAGTGGAGTAATTACTCCACCTCCCTCACCTCATGTTGCTCCATCCAAAATTCCTTACATCCCATGTTGGCCTCCTACCATGAATGGAAATAAGAGCATCTATCAAATATATATACACCACTACATATATCCCTCAATATACATGGCATCATCATCAACCCCCACCACTATCGGTTGGTCTACATCATCTACGGTGGTGGTAGGAAATTGGTCATTGTCTACTCTATTCTATTCCCTCTATCATTTCTATTTACAAGGATCTCCTTCATGGGTATGGTATTGGGAGCAAGTCCTAAACAACCCCAAATTATTGAGTCACTCGCTTGTATTGGAAGTGTTTTTGCTACAGGGAATCAATCATCTAACCAAGTTCTTCTCCTCATATAACATAGATCCAATACATCCTTAATCTACCATAGGTAGTCTTTATATAGCCTCCAAATAATTCTTGAGGGGTCAATCTCTCTAATAGATCCCGATTCCCAATCTTCTCAATCCCTCGCCTTTGTGGAATCAACCACCTAACTACATATATCTCTAGAAGGGCCCAATCATCCCATGGACCTAAAATGAGATACACCACTATAATGTGATCATACACCCACACTTTTAATAAGGCCACTACTGCTATCCCACCACCATGGCTCTTTAAGACAAATCTATACAAGTATTTATATAATTGGGATAACTTGCAATAGCCCCAAGAGTACCTCACTCGTTGATTATCTATAGATCAAGCCACCTCGGATATTATATATGAATTGTACACACCACCACTATCCACTATCACAAAAGATGCTAATAAAAACCGATAAACTTATTGATGTAGAGAATCTATGTAATAATAATGTCACTAAACTGCATTGTGGATCTTCCACCTTGTCCACATTGACCTTGCTAGAACCTATGGACCATCATTATATGATATATCATGTTGAATGGGAGAACATGTACTCTCTTTCCCATTATAGGCATCCTCGATTATCTTATACACATCCTTTAATTTCACTATTGTCACCCCTATCAAGAGCTATAAGGTATAAATATCTACATTCCATCACTCATAGAGTGAGGTGATCAAATTCATATATAGGGGACATCCCCAATTCTAGCCATATGTCGGATCTCGAACCACTGCTGTCTAATATGTATGATCCAAATTATTTTTGGATTTCGATGGACAACATAATGAAGGTGGCAATTAATGTGTTATGACAATACATTCACAATAAAATAGTTGAAATTATAAGTAATGAACTGAATTACAAAAATAACATTGTAATTGTATAAGTAAAATAACTTTATTAAATATGTATACAAAATGGGAAAACTCAATAAAAGAGATGTATGCTGAATCTCTTTACAATCAAGAATTGATGTGGAATGGGAAAACTTTGTAGGAGAGATGTATGCCTCGTAATTCTCTATAAATGAAGATGTATACAAATGGGAAAACTCTATATGAGAGATGTATGCCTCAAATCCTACAAACCCACAACCTAACACTTATTTCTACAAAAAAATCAACTTGTAAACTTGTGTCTTCATTCAAAACCATCTTATTTATAGTGAAATAATGTGGAAGATGAAAGGTTGTAGGAATAGTAAATGAAGGGTTCCAAATGGAAGCCAAAAGATCATCAAATGAAGGTTTGCAAATGGAATCCAAAAGGTCATCATTCATGGATATGACATCCATCCACGTTTGGGGTGATTTTGAATGGGAAAAAGAGGACCAATTTGAATATTATATTATTATTTTTAAGTGCTCATTATTGAGGTCATATCTCCTGCCACATTAACCCGATGGGTGAACTGATGGATCCATTAGAAAGATACCAAAGTAAAATTAAAAATACAATTTATAAAAATAGACTATTCTCTCATCATATTATCGGAATCCCATAAATTATTTGAAGACCCTCAAAATTTGTAAAATACCAAAAGTTGTCAAGACACTGTTAAAAATAGATTTAGGACTTTCTAAAAATTGGCTTTTTAGGAATCCTTTTATAAATGTTAGCATGGGTCGAGATTGCTACGAGAGATCATTTAGATCGAGGTCCTAATATATATCATCCATACCCACCTCAAGTCATGTATTTATATGCTTAGCCACCATGGACTCCTGCCCATGGATATTTCTCTATAATCACAAAACCAAAAATCATGATAAATATTTGAGCTATCTCAATCAATGGATTCTCAATCAAACAACAACATCATTTTTCTCAATGATATAACTAGTAAATGTTCAATTCTCCACATTCCAAGCCATACCATCCATTACAAATAAAAATGTTGGACGAAATCATTGAAAAAGTGTGGAGACGTCGAGAAGAGAACATAAACGTCTTGAATCCAAAGGTTCTATCTTGAAGGATGAAAATGTCGTATTTTTTAATTTTGGTTTTATACTACTAAAAAATGCTTGAATCTTCAAATTAAAATAAATAAATCTACATCTATTTCAAACCAAAATACTCACTAGCTCCCCATATGCCTAGGTCTAAATGACCTTTGCCACCCTATCAAAATGTAGTCTTAAGGATCCTAAAACACATGACATCGTGTCTATTGAATGTGATTCCACTATTGGCACCTAATTAGTCACTATTAGAATTAGTTTTAGTTGTGTTCTTTTAAGATTTTTTTTTTAAGTATAACATTATGTTTTAGAACTCGTGTTTAGACCGGAAGTGCCGGTTAGAGTGCAATTCACTAGATGTGCACTTAATTGAATGTATAGATGACTAAATTTAGTCTTATTTTAGTCTATTTCTATTTTTAGAAGAGGATGGAACACCTAGTTTAGCTAGTGTGTAAATATATTTTACATATGTCACTTAAACTAATAATGTCTTCTTGCATGTTGACCATATATTATTAATGGATAATACTTGTCATATTGAGTCTATTTTTAGTCATCTTTAGTTGAATTAGTTAATGTAGGAGTTTTAGTTCATGTTATTAGTCTTTTAATTTTCATACCAAACTAGACAAGTCTTGTTGTAATGATTATATTAGCCTTGTTTCTTGATTAATTGTATAAGCAATAGTGGGGCAAATTTTTCCAAGTGGAAACACTTTTTCATTGAGTTTATATATTTGATTTTATTTGTAGGTATTTACAAATAAAACCAAAATCTTGGTATTCATTAGTTGAATTTATTTAGTGCACAATTTTTCATCAATCTCACTTACAATAATACTAATTTAATAGCTAGTTATTCTAGGTAATATTGGGTGATCACTAACTTCATTTAAAGGGTATATTCAAGTCTGATTTGTACTCCATCAACACATCAAACACATTTATTTGGTTTCAATGCCAAGCACTCAAGAAAATTTTAGAAGGGTTTTTATCCATTATCAAGCGAATTATGGCTTTAGTGAATTATGCTTTTATGAATATCATGTTTTACACCCTAATTAAATCTATGTTATAGAAGTGCACAAAAATAAAGATGATGTAAGGGTTTATAACAAGAGATTATTTTGATCTAACTATTACATAATTAACCATTCATAATCATAATAATGCATTAATACTTGCAACGATTGATAAAATGATAAAATATAGCTCAAATAAAGGGAGACAAATACTTAGTTGTACATATAAGAATGAAAGAGATGTAGATGTGTAGATAGGTGAAAAAGGTGGATCGGATATTGAAGATGCTTCATCATGTTTTCCCATACTAGAAACTCGAGAAAGGGAAGGATGTACAACTATTGTCAAGTCTCTACTAGAGCTGTACAATTTTTATCTAGGGTCGAATGGTCTTAGACCCTTCACTAGTTAAGGTCTAAAACTTCCATTGTGCTTCACTTTCCTAGAAATAACCTTTGTTATATGTCACTCTTTCTTGCACGAGCTTGAGATGATCTATAATCACTTGCAACAATATGGAAACCCTATAAACCTATAAAAACCTTCATCAAAGCATTAGCAAACCAAAATTAGAAATCATGTGTATGGTAAGGTTGGACTACCCTTAGTGGTCAACCCCAACTACTAAGACAATTCAAGTATTACACTACATGACCTCATGTGGGATCGCCTCGTGTAGTTATCTTAGGTGATTATTCAAGTGTGAGTGAAATTTATCCAACCTTATAAGGGTTCCCTCATGTCATTTCACACCAAGATATTGGGATAACTATATAGTATATAATGTACCCAACACAACAGCAGTGTGATGTGGTGTGCCTTAACTAGGTGATCTAACCCTTTGTTCCTTAAAACCCTTGAATAATGCTTGGAATAAATTTAGTATTACTAAAACATGGATCTATTACCTTTTCATGCTTGGAAATGGAGGAAGCTAGACTCTTTGACTTGGTTCAGTACTTTAGACCTATAACGAGGAATTTTCTAATTGATGTGTAGTTGATTTGGGAAGATTTAAGAAAAGCTTGAGTACTTTTGGAATGATATTTATAATAGGAGCTTGTAAGAGTTCCATGTGAGTTATAAAGTGATATTGAATTACTTATATAGCCTTTTGTAGGTGAAATATTCTAATAAGGCGACCTTAGGAAGATGAACTGACCCAATGGAGATATTGACATAGAAAAAGAATTGGTGAATGCGAAAGAGGTAGGACTGTACATGTCATTCAAGACCATACCCCACATCCTGAAATTTTCTACAATCCTAGTGTAGACACTAAATCATGCACTTTGGGTACATTTCTAGGTCCTAATCACATACTTATATTCATATGATTCTTAAGCGAGACAAGTACTATTCTTTCTTTCTAGTTTCCTTCTTGGCCTTACACACCCTATTGCCTAGTTTGACTTTTGATACTTCATCTTTTCTTAGTCTAGACACCAATTCCCAGTGCTCTCATCCCTTCGAGCGCCCACGACCTTTTTGTATCTTTCTCATCTCTTTTGGGCCTCTTCTAGTCGTTGGGCATCTTGTTTTCTTATGGGTCAGCCTTTTAGTGGTTAATTACAAAATTCAAACAAGGGAATCATATAAATACAATGTTATGTGATCATAATAAAGGACCAAGCACTAAGCATCTACTACCATCACCTAAGGTTGCATCCAAAGGCATTCTAAGAGCATCAAAACATCCATCTAGCTTCGATAAGGGACAAGGGAATGCATTCTTACGCATACACATCATAGGAGGGAAGTTCATTTTGACATCCACACATCTATTTACATTTCTACATCTAGTTATTACTCGTTATTCAAGTGCATCTTACACAAGAGCCACCTAGGGCATGATTATTCACACATACACACGAGAACTACATGGAGTCTCGAAATGTAGTACAACACTCGGTTGTAAGCTCACTATGTCCAAAGTGACTCGGTGATCAATCTGACTCCCCATTTGCATATTTTTCTTTTTAGGATTTAATGTGTTTTGGGGTTATACAGGTGCTCTTTCTTTTTTGCATGTTACGAGATGAATTTTGCGGGTATATTGCGACACACAGACAAATAATAGCGAAGGGCGTGTGATAGAAGTGAAACGAAGAAATCACTTTCTGGCCATTTTTACAGTCATAAGAACTTAGTAGTGGTCTACAACACCCAAGTGTCCCTGACCTAATCTAGGTGCCCCAGCACAACTTATTCCGACAGTTCTACAAATTTTTATGTGTAGTTGCGCCATATTCCTCCTCATGTTCAACAATTTTCTAGTTCGGCATAACTAAGGATCAATAACAAAACCAACTAAGTATTCTTTCTCTTCTCTTACACCTAGGGTTTCAAATTTTATCTAGTTTATTGCTTAGGTCAGATATGTACTTTATTGATTATTATTTCATTGTGACTCTGCAATTATGGTTTAGCATATTTTAAGTATTTATTAAATCATTTGGTGAACCCATCGCTCAAATTCCACCTTCTTTTTCGGGTTTTCTTCTTATGCCCATTACCCATAGTGGTCGTTTTGGGTCTTTTGAGAAAATCAAGCTTCCTCCATCTTCCCGTAGGGTTTCTAAATCAATGGCTAAATTTGATAACCCTTTTGCCAACTCTCAAAATTTTCCTCTTCAAGACATTGAGACATCCGATAGTGAACAATCTTATGATGAAGACACAAATGTTGATCAAGAACAACTTGAAAAGGTCACTAATTTTCATCAAGATTTGTGTGATAATCCTATGCATCTTCCACATATTCTACATGTTTTGATAGTTGCTAAAAATTCTCGAGATGTCTCTTCTATCCCTCTTGTAGGTTCTTCTTTGGCTGTCATGGCCTCTACTCAACCCCTTCATATTCTTGATTCCATTCCCACTATTATGGCTCCCATCATTCAACCTAATGATTGTACTACAAAACCTTTCTTATCTTCAAATACACTTGATTTAACTTCTATATATTAGGATTTGTAGACTCAAATTTGCCACTTCATATCACCACTTCTCGCGCATCTCAATCCCTTAACTCTACCTTACTTCTTCACACTCCCTTTACACCCACCATTTCATCCTATCCACTCCCTCAAAATTTCATCACCCCTAAGATGCCCATTTTCAAAGGCCATGACGACCCTCAAGAGCATATCCGAGCTTTCCATGTAGCATGTCTAGATTATGTGGATGATCATACTTTACTCGCAAAGCTCTTTCCTCGCAATCTTCAAGATTATGCAATGTGTTGGTTCTATGATCTACCTATCCATTCAATAACATATTTTATGTATTTGGCCTATGTTTTTCTCTCGCACATTTTCAATCAATATCAGCTCTAAGATATCCTATGCTCAATTAGCACAAATCAAGCAAGGATCTAATGAACATCTAGTGGACTATGTCTTACGATATAAGAACAACTTATCTAAGATGTCTAATGTACTCACAAAATCTAAGCTTCAAGATTTATTTGTCCAAAGTCTCTTAGCACCTCTATAGTAGAGTGTCATATTTTAGACCTCTCCATCATTTGATCATCTATGTCACACTCTTAAATTATGTGAAGGAAAACTTCTCTCCATGGGAAAGCTTAAATATCATGAGCATGCTTCATATTTGATAGGTTTTCAAAGTAAATAAACTTTCAATCCATCTAGTGAACCTCTCAAGATAAATTTGTTTTCAACGTTGTCATTACTCCTGAAAAGCTTTAATAGCAGCCTCTGAAGCGTACATTTACAAAACTTTCTATCGCTCTACATCTTCTATTACCACAACTAGTTGAGAGCAATCTTATTACGCTTCCACCTCCACTCGATCTAGATCCATCTCACCCTAAGGGACGTAATTACAAAAAAATGTCATTATCATCAATGCATTGGGCATTCCACATATCGATGCTTCAAACTTTGACGTCTCATTCAATATCTAATCAACAAAAATGAAATTGAGTTTCCTGAACCTTTGGCATCTTAGCCAATGACAATAAAAATATCAAAATCTTTAATGATCCTCTTCCTAAGCATGACAAGAAAGTGATCAATCCTTCAGCTAATCATATGTATCATGCAGTTCCTCCTCCTTCATCGGGGGCCTTGATTTTCTAGTTGCACATGTCGAGCCATCTCTACCACTCATTACATTATCTGATCATGACTACCATGCTTCATTATCTTCTAATACATTACATATCGATTCTTCTATCGAGATCTCATGTAATCAACAAAACTATGGCCATTCATCCTCTCCTCTCTATGTGTGTTCTCTTGCGCTTCTTGTTGTTATTGATTATCCACTCTTGTAAATTTCATATCCAATTCCTAACTTCTATGGTCATGTCAAGCTTCCGATCATGGTTGGTCCTCTCACCATGCTTGTGCCATTCATTGTGGCACCTTCAATCAAAGGTTGTGACTTACTCTTAGGTCTTCCTTGGCTCCGCACTACCAAGTCTATCTTTTCCATCACTCACTTGTGTCTTAAGTATGTCTAGGATAAACAATTTGTCTTTATCCAAGTTTTACCATCATCTACTCTATTACCTCTTGCCTCCACTTGAGGTTGTCCTTACACTCGCTAGAGCATCTAGGTCCCCTAGACCTCTCAATACTACAATGTAATCCATTCCTAGATCTCCTATCTACACACTATCTACTTGGTTTCATCAGTCCACCGGTCCATCACATCAGTCTAGATCCATTATTCAGATGTCTCCTTCACATAGGTGCATCTCACCTCCTCGATTTCCTTCACATAGGTATACATCTGCTACGCGGTCTTCTTCACATACGAGTACATCACTTCCTTGGTTACCTTCACATAGGTATACATCTCCTCCACAATATTTTTCACAAAGGATTACACCTCCTCGGTCACCCTCATATATGTATTCATTACCTCTAAGGTTTCATACACACACTCATTCACTGACACATCATTTTTCTCATACACCATCGGTATTAGAGCATTGTCACATGCCTTTATCTCCGCAAGTATAGGGTGGAGGACCCTTGCCCTTTGATTTTATTGGATAACTTAGTTACATCACACACTTGGGGGCCATCAAACTTAGTCTCCCCTTCTATAATTCTAAGGTGTATGTTACATCCACTCATACACTTGGCGATCTCTGCATATTACACATAATGATACACACAACTTCTATCGTCATTACTCGATGACGCATTCTTGTGCTACCATTCACACTTGATCTGTGAGGGCATGATACACACATGAACCTCACATAGTACACATTTCACACTATGCACATTCATGGAACATCTCTCTAGCACCGCGTTTGTGACACATCTCACTACCTAATGATGTACTCTAGTTCTACGGTTCATACTCTACTTCTGAGGGTCTAAATCTGAAATGATCCTCACCACACCCATTTACACTTCACATTATATGCTTCATTGATCTATATTTCTAGCGCACAAATTCAAACCATTTCCCAATGATGCACTCTTTTTCTATGGTTTATTCTTGACTGTCGAGGGGTCTTTTATAAATGAACCTCATCTCATAGACATCCACTCAGGGGGCACAGTGTTCTTATCACATTCACTTTACATTATATTCCATTCACATTCACAACATACTGCATATCTTGGTTGCACATTGTTTTTGCTTACTTGTGCTTACATGCACACATTGTTTCACATGCTACAAAAGATATTTTGTATGTCATTATATTTTCTATACACACATACACGTTCACTTGCCTTCTAGTTGTGAATGTAGCCTTTACACAAACCATTACACATAACATTAGTACTTGACAATGTGTACCTCTTACCATTCCCACAATGGCTCCTGGGGGCATCTACTTTCATACACACTACAAGTGTTATTGTTTTGATTTATACTACTTCATATTCTTACTAGCACACTATCTTATATTGGATCATACATGCTTTGACATACTTTTTATCTGTCTAACATGCTAACAAGTGCTTCATGTGTAAAATTTATTTAAGAACTATTTACTACCATGGTTTTCTAATACTTTGTTTCTTATTGTTTTTCATTGTTTATCATTATTTGTAGGATTTTCCCTTTGTTTTGTGTGCACACTGTATGCTTTTGGACACTTTGGCTCTGATTATCTTGCGACATTGTGAGTAATGTCTAATGTTTGAAACTCGCTTTTAAGTGGTCTATATAATCTTCTTTCTTGCTAGATTACACTTTTGTCTTCAGATATGTGTATTCTTCTTATTTTCACTAACACATGTTTCCTAACCAATTTGTTTGTGTGTGCCTTGGTTTCTACCAAGCACATTCCCTCCCGAGGAGAGGCTACAATTTTGGATCAACATCCAGTCCTCTCCTTTGGGCCGCATCCTCCTAGTGACGTCACATGCACCCAAAACAAGGGGGCATACATTGGGTGAATTAGTCACCCCATTCAATAGTTCATAGTCATAGTACAACATAGTTCAATATGAAATCAACACGGTATATAGTCTTAGAAATGGTCCAAAATCGGCTTAGGTCTTGAAAGACAACACATATGTCAATGCCGGATACAGGCATGAGCGCTTTGGCACCTATGACCAAGGTGCGGTTGTAACATTTTTTCGAGATAAACATGGTTCACAATTGTCTACAGAGTAGTTTTCTCAATACAGAGCACAATTCTCCATCAATCAAAGCATGCGTGTTTTCTCTATTTTTCTATTCACGTTGGATTGAACTAGATCGAAATGGATCAAATTTGAACAAATTAGGATCACACCACCTGTAGTGGTTTATAGATTTCGGAAATATCAAAGGATGGAGAATAACACTAGACCTTTCTCCTATACTTCTTCTGTTGTGGCGTGAGATCTCCCAAAAAAATCGCTCTTCTACAACATCTTTAGGACACTTTCTATCCTTCTTACTCATCACGGATCAGGTGCACGTATTCCTTTTCACATTTTTACATACTTTTACATACCTTTTTTACATATTTGGATCAAAGTTTTTATATACACATATTTAACTACTCTTTTTCTCTTCTCTTTTGTAGGTTTGTCCTTATAGGAAGTAACAATCACATTGTCAAACACATCAAGCGAAAATGAAAACATGTACAATGTGACATATACACATATGCTTTCACCCCTAGGGTCACTTCCTCTTCTCTAGCTTCCACACTACATTTTTTTCACTCCACGCTTTTTCTTATCTCTTGACATTCTTTTGCCATCAATCTGCATCGTTATAAGGTACACATCTTCTATCTAATTTATGTTATCGAGTATTCACTCAACAACATAAAGTGGGGGAAAATGTAGACACTAAATCACACACTTTGGGTACATTTTTAGGTCCTAATCACATACTTGCATTCATATGATTCCTAAGCAAGAAAAGTACTAATTGACCACTATATTTGGCCTTTTTGCTTTCTTTTTTTCATTTTCATCTTGGCCTTACACACCCTATTGTGTATTTTGACTTTTGATACTTCAATATTTCTCAGTCCGAACACTAGCGCCTAGCTACGATGTCGCACTTAGGTGCCCTTTTCCCCTCTGGGTGCCCCTAACCTCTTTATATCTTACTCGCCTCTTTTGGGCCTCTTCTAGTCGTTGGGCATCTTTTTTTCTTATGGGTCAACCTTTTAGTGGTTAATTACAAAATTCAAACAAGGGAATCATATAAATACAATGTTATGTGATCATAATAAAGGACCAAACACTAAGTATCTACTACCATCACCTAAGGTTGCATTCAAAGGCATTCTAAGAGCATCAAAGTATCCATTTAGCTTCACACAAGGGACAAGGGACTGCATTCTTCTACATACACTTCATAGGAGGGGAAGTTCATTTTGACATTCATGTATATATTTACATTACTACATCTAGCTCTTACTCACTATTCAAGTGTGTTCTGCACAAGAGCCACCTAGAGCATGATTATTCATACACACACGTAGAACTACATAGATTCTGAAATGTAGTCCAACGCTCGGTTGTAAGCTTACTCTCTCAGTGACCATTGGGGTCGGTCGACTCCCATATGCATCTTTTTCTTTATTGGATGATGTGTTTTGGGGTTTTGTATGTGCTCTTTCTCTTTGTAGGTTAGTAGTGAATTATGTGGGCATAGTGTGACACATAGGCGATAAACAACGAAGGGTAGTGACATAAAAGTGACACAGAAGAAATCACTTTCTAGCCATTTTCGCAGTCTTGGGCGCCCAACAATGGTCTACGGTGCTCAGGCACCCCTAACTTGATCTAGGCGCCCCAATCCAAATTATTCCGGTAGTTCTATAAATTTATATGTGTGATTGTGACATATTCCTCCTCCCGTCCAAATAGCTTTTCTAGTTCGGCACAACTTAGGATCGAATGAAACCAACTAAGTATTATTTCTCTTCTCTTGTACCTAGGGTTTAAAAATTTGTCTAGCTTATCTCTTAGGTCAAATCTATACTTTATTGCTTATTATTTTGTTGTGACTTTGCAATTAGGGTTTAACATAATTTCAATATTTTTCAAATCACCTAGATATGAGAGATGTAAAGCGAAACAAAATGTTGTGACATGGAGTACAAAAATTGTTTACTACTTTTATTTGATAATATTCCTTGAATTGATGACATAATAGAGTGTAAAGATAAATAAGTCACAAAATAGCTAGAGAGATATACTAATTGGATTCCAAATGTGAGTATTGGTCTTAGAAAAGGAACATACTCAAACTTGACATCAGTAAAAGGATAAGTTGCCGAATTTTTGTATCTACATTCCCCTTTAATTATGTAATTAAAAATTACATGGTTAAAAGAAAAACATACGTAAATGTGCACACATAATTTGTATTCACTCGATATTTTTATGTGATGTGTTGGTATTAGCATGCTCCATGATGAAACCTACAACACGAGTGTAGTTAGTGTATATACTAGAAACTAAAAAAGTGACTCAAAATATAGATAACACTTATAACTTTACACTTTGTTGGCAAGGAAATTGGTCTTGTGGACAAATTGGTGGGTTTCAAGCCAATGTTATGGGAATCTAAGTCCCTCTACTTGAATGGTGCAGCTTCCATATGTGCATGCCTGAAAAAATGGATTTCAATGGTGGCCTTTTGACCAGAGATCCAACATGGGCACTCCACTGACCCTGTGGCAAAGCTAGCAATTTCTCACTAGAGAAGAACTTTGTTTGAGAAGGGGAAAGGGAGTGAGAATGGAGGTAGGAGAAACTAATGTTGCGAGTAGAATATTAGATGCCCACACACATTAATTAGAAATTTCATTTACATGCATTTATAGTTAGAAGAAAAACAAACCCGCAGAAGAAGCTACAAGACTAAATGAAACTCATTGGTCATAAAGTACCAATCAATCCCTCAATCAAAAAGGCCAAAATTCCTTCTTTTATTATTAAAGCTTGAGCAGAGTTTCTACATAGCTTGAGAATGGAAGAAATTCGAGGAAGAAGAGAAAATAGAAGCAATGTGGTGTTTTCTATCTTTTCCAGTACACAAAGCACTTTAGTCTTTTTTTGAAATCAATCACCAGCTCTTGGAATGACGTCGAGAAGCCATTATATTCTTCGCAAGAAATTGTTACAACTTCACAAATCTTCAACGCCTTTTCAAATTCCTCTGTTGTGAAGAAAACGCTCATGGCGGGTTAAAAATCAAATCTTACAAAGTAACTTGGTTACATTCGATTTGCCAGTTTAAATATAGACCATTTGATTTGCTCCTTTAACTCTGAAATTGGGCCATCCACGTGGCGGGTGAAGGGATTGGAGCGATTCACGAGGGAAGCCTATCACATTTTGTGATTTTTCATGACATTTGGTAATTTGGAAAAATTTGGCCCGAACCCCGTTTTGACTTTTCAACTTAGACACGTGGCATGTTCTTATTGGAAGTGGGATCGCAACCCTTTTCTCAACATTTTAAACTTTTTTTTGGAAAAAGGATCAAAACTCAATTTCCTCCATCGGCCCGCTGCTCTGATTTGACTAGGACACATGGCACGTTCTTATTGGAAATGGGATCGTGGCCCTTTTCTCAACATTTTAACCTTTTTTTTTAAAAGGCTCAAAAACTCAAAGTTCTCCGTTGTTTCGCTCCTCTGCTTTGACTTTTCAACGGTGGGCCCGAGACCTTGGCAGAGTTATGGGGAAAATTAGAACTTTTACTTCACTTTTGGGAATTTGGTTAAATTTCCAAAAGTGCCCCGATGGCCCGCTCGTCTACTTTGACTTTTCAATAGCAGGCTTCACCTTTGACTTTCTCCCTGCGGGCTTCAACTTTGACTTTCTCCCACGTGGGCTTCAACTTTGACTTTTTCCTTGTGGGCTTCAACTTTGATTTTTTCCCTTTAAAGCATGATCAAGGTTGTGGGTCACTTTTTAAATTTTTGCCTTTGTTGCAAAAGAGTCTCAAAACTCTAAGTTCTCTATCGTTCGGATCCTCCACTTTGAATTTTCAACGGCGGGCCTGAGACCTTGGCGGAGCCGCAGGGAAAATTTATTATCTTTGCCAAAAGTGACCAAAAGTGTTAAGTTCACCAAAAATCCCATTCCTCCCCATCCAATAGGATCTGACCACGTACCTGCATTCATTGGGGTCAAATTTTGACGAGGAAAAGAAGCCCGTCATCCCGACTATGGAAAATACACAGAGAAAGAAAACTTCATTGTTTTGAGTCCAATTTTCAAATTTCCTTCACGAACCAGAGGCATGGAGGCAAAATAATGATTTGACAACCCAGGCCATAGAACAAGTGAACAATTTTGATAAAAAATGGAGGTTACAAAGAGGATATTACGTGCACAGACCGAGAAATGGAGGATTTCTAAAAACAAGCAAAACAAAGGTTTAAACAGCTCTAGGGCATGACTTTTGCTAATTTCTTGAATCTCTAACTTGGCTTAAACACCAACGAAGGGCATGAGCTCAAAAAAATGAATTTGGCTATGAAAACACAGAGTAGTTTTCGGAGACAACACACTTGCATAAAGTAAGTAAAGTAGATTCAAAACATGGAAGGAATACACATGTTAATTTTATGAAGGGAGGATATCTTGTTATGATTGTGATTTAGAGGCTTGGAATTATTGTTGAGATGTCATAGAATTGAGGGTGACTAGTCCCCAATGCATGTCAAAAGAGATACTAGAGTGTTGAGTGTAACCCAACACATGAGAGAGAGATAACAAGAACCAAAGTTCCCCTTTTGAAACTTCGTAAAGAGGGAGGACATCCTACCAAGAAGTTAGTCACTTCAATAACTTCCACATTTGAGTACTTAGTGAGGGAAGAGGAAGGAAAAAACCTATGAAGAAATTAATTATTTTTATACCTTCCACAAAACCCACATACTACATTGTTATTCTGAGATGGATCTACGTCCAATTTCATAATTTGTGACTATTCAAACTAAGATAGAACCATGAAATGAATGGAATTTACATGCCCCAATGATTTTGTACTCTCAAAACTAAATACATAGATTTTGAAATGTTATAGAGGAGAAGGAGGTCCATGCCCTCAAACCATGTTCTTGCAACTAAGTCTAAATATTGTAGAGGAGAAGGTGAAAGATGCTTCAAATATTCTTGCAATAGGTCCCTTTGAGATGGGATAGACAAGACATTCCACATTTTTACATTAAGATTTGTTCTTTTCATTTGTTCCACAATGTTGAGGGGCATACTCGCATATTTCTATAATGAAGGAGCAATATGTTCCTTGTTCCTTTGCTTCTACTGTGGACATTCTTTGATTGGTGGATTTTACATGTCCCGTGGGTTTGTGATGTTATGCGGATTTGGAATATTCCAAAAAATTGGTCATTTTGTGGTTGCAAAGAAACCCGCAGAAAATTGGATGAAGTTGGATTTCTACTCAAGTCCATAGACTAATTTGAAGTGTCACATGGAACTAGAGAAACAGGAGGAGGTGATCTCATGTCGATTTATATTTTCTTATACCTTGTGTTGTCCACCACATGGAGTTCTAGCTTGCTTCACTACCCACAACTTGATTAACCACACAAAATTCTTCAAGTCTAAAGAGCATGGAGTTGGGTTCAGGATAATCCTCCCGAATTTCATTTGCAATACTTGTTGCGGGAGGCACAATTTCTTCTTGTGGGAATAATGGAATTTAAACCATGATAGGTTTTTCCCACTAGGAGTTCATTCTATCCTCACGTGTATATTTATTGTGTGGTTGGTCACAAGGATACCACCATTCATAACTTTCAGCCATGTTATTTTGAACTGGAACAATGGATTTTCTTAAGTTAGGAGATGGCAGAGGCTACGAATTTGTGTTTTGTAGTTTTCTTAAAGGGTAATTCTATGTGAATCTTTGATTTGGATATTGAAATTCTTGTTGCGTATAACCCGAAGGTGGTTGGGATAATTTTTGGAGTTTTTGCTTGTTGTCTTTTAAGGAGACAATATCATTTTTTAGTTTTTAAAGTTGAACACTAAGGCTTTGACTTTATTTATGTGGAAATAGAAGATGGAGCAAATGATTGAGGAATAAGAGAAATGGTGGGTTGGTTATCATTGGCAATTCAGAAAAATGGGCATAGGAAAACTACGGGATAAATTTCCTACTTGGATTAAACAATTCTCATCCCTAATGGATATTGCATAGGCATTTGGTAGTTGAGCAACACCCATGGATTGAATCATTGTAGCTATATCATAATTCAAAGCTCTAAGAAAATATAAGAATGCACCTTGAGGGGTTGGTCTTTGAAGCACTAGAATTCTATCCCATGTTCACTAGAACCTGAAGTTGAAGTCGGCTATGAGCTCATTTAGAGCTCTCTTGATTGTGGTAAGTTACTCTTGCAATGATATATTGTCTAGATTTTCCTTAAATCACTAACAAAGAGTATTTCCAACCTCATCCCAATTATGAATGGAAGCAAGTCTCAAGCTTCTACACCATTGAAGTGCTTTAACCCTAAGTGAAGAAGTAAGAAGTCTAACTACAACATCATCTTCTGTAACCAAATGAACTAAACACACATTAGCAATATCCTAGATATGATCAATCGGGGCATAATGGTTTTTCACTTGTGAAGAAGGGATTATTTTAAGGGTAGACACTGGAATATCATGTTGGAAATTTATAGCTAAGGAACTACCACTATTGAAGCTAGAAAGGGTAAATTTCTTTGATGCGCCATAAATGGAATGGGCTTGAGACTTCTAATAAGAAGTGAAAATTGTTCACTGGAGGTGGAGTTGAATAACTTTGACTTGGGACAACTGTGGATATCTATGGAGATGTTTCTCTTCTTCTTCTTCATGGTGAGAGTTGTAGATATTCAAATTATTTACCTCTGAATACACTTGACCTTATTTGGATCCTTCTAGTGAGAATGGGCATTGGGCTACTTAATTAGAATATTTAGACTTGGGATTCATCGGATGTGTTAAAGAAATACCTCAAAAGGTTAAAATAACTAAGTCACACACCAATATGAAAGTCCCACTGTGCATGCCAAAACTATTGGAGAATTGATGGTACCAATGTGGCTAAAATGTTGGAATGGGATGCGTAAAAATAAAACCTTCAAAACATGTCCCACAAAATTGTTGGAGCTCAAAATTGCACCCGACCCCGAATCATGGAAGACTCGGGATTTTGAGGAAACATGGGATCGTCTCCAAGTGTGGTCCCTATGGCTTGAGACAAACCTCCATAGAAGGTTGAATTCCTCATTACGTGAATTTGGAAAATCTGCATAAGACAACCTACTTCTAATGTTGAAACTATTCCTACAATTATTCCTACTTTAAAAATTCTAAAGGACTATGGATAGAGAGAGATGAAAGAAAGGTAAATCATAATATAAGGGGTTGCTTGATAGCACTAAAAGAAGGTGTAAATCTCCCAAATCCAGATGACACAAATACAAATTTTTAGAACTAGAACTACAAAGATGCACTTGATTCCAAGGTAAAAGACAATATAATATGAAATATGCAAGAGGACAAAATATTCACATCAAACACAAGGTAATTAAAGGAAAGAGCCAAAACACACTTACACTAATGAATATTTTATCATTTATAGTAGAGACAAGGAAAGAGAATCTCTAATCATGAGTTACGGATGTCAAATACATGAAGTTTTGAGTTTCATAAGGAAGAGCTCAAAAATATGTGAAGGAAAGAGGGAGAAGAACCCTTACAAAGTGTGCAAGCACTTGCATTTATACAACTTGTGGAATGAAGAAAGATAAGGAAGAGAGGATAAATGAGAAAGGACAATTCATCCGGAATCTATCCCCTAAAGACGTGTTGAATAAGCATGGTCGTCATGATTTCTTGTAGTATAGGCATGCCCACCCAAGATAAATGCCAACAACCACCACACGATCCCTTGAGTCTATCACACGTCATCATACTATACAGAATGATGCCATATTTTATTAAATTCTAGTGGTTGTCTCTCCAGTTCAAATTATAACGTGCCTTTGAGATCCTTCATGGGTTTTGTTATGTCCTGCAGATTTCTCCACGACGTTTCAAATTTTCCTATCCCATGACCTTCACAACTTTCCCCCACTTGTCTTAATAAACGAAATACTTCACACCATCTGCGAGGGTCTAAATCTTCAATCTATGGCTTTTACACCAATGGTTATTTTCCTTCATTCCACAAGTTTTAGAAAATTTGTGGAAAATTATAATTTGTGAGTTCGTAGAACACTACGTTGGTATTCTCGTGGCTTTTAAACTTATCCATTTTTACAATTTTCCACAAATATGCAACTCCACGTTACTCTGGTGACTTCACTTGCCTCGGGACTTATTTTCTTAGTGCTATGAAAGTTGAAAAGGTGTCACGTAACATTAAATTTTACCAAATATCACATAAGTCCTCACATTTCTCATTCCTTTACTACGTGGGTTAGGAGAACCCTCGGAACACTAAGTTCCCACATTCTCGTAGTACACTTGAACTAGTTTGCACGTAACTTTTGTCATGACCATGAAATGTTTAAGTTCTTTCAATGAGTTATTAAAAATTATAAAGGGTGTAATTTTAGACAACAATAATAATTGGAGGAAGTTTTCAAGTAAATATCGTGCTTGAGGGCCCAATTAGAAATTTTATATGATCCAAAGTATATTTTATTATACAGATATTCCCTAAATATCCCTACCATTGCAAAGTTGTAAAGCATCTCGAGAGATTTTTCGTCGATATGCAAAACTTGAAAAATGGAGCTCATATGCGAAAGATATCATAGGTCAAAGTTTGGCAAGAAAAGGGTCAAATTGGGTCAATCATCCAATCGTGGATATGGCGCATGGCATAAGTAAAGAAAATGGTTGAAGAGTAAAAAAATATTGTTTTAATCCTCCTATCTTCGACACACGAATAAATGGTGGGCCCCGTTATTTTCTAGTTAGGGCCCTCAACCAAGTTCGACACACTCTTTTAATGGAGGGGTGCCTTAGCCTCCGATTCATTATATCATTGTAATGGTTTTGCTTATATATTCCACTATATTTTAATATTTGTTGCATGTGGGATATTTTTTAGATATTTGAATCAGTAATGCGGGGGGTATATTTTCTATTGCATTTGTAGACACTAAATCACACACTTTGGGTATTATTTAGTCTCGGTCTTATACTACTATTCATATGGTTTTTGAGTGAAGAAAGTACTAATTAACCCTTGTCTCTTGGTCATTTTTATTTAATTTCATTTTTCATTCTCTACCTCCACCGCATGCATGCCCAATTAGTTTTCTTCATTTTATATCATTTTAGCATTGATCGGCGCAACAGTGCCCTGGTTCTAATCGGGTGCCCTAATTCTTTTCCACTTTCCGACACTTTTTGGGCACTTTCTAACTATTTGAACTTTCTAGATTTTGGTGGTCGGCCCTTTAGGGTTAATTATGAAATTAGAACAAGAGAACCATATAAATATAAAGTTATGAGATGAAAATGAGGGACCAAGCACTAGGTGTTACTATCCTCATATAAGGTTGCATCCATCTATAGCTCACTTACATCCATCTAGCTCATCACAAAGGGACAAGGCTAGTTCATCTGCATCACAAAAGTATAGGTGGAACTTTATTCTATTCTATCCACCATTTTATTACATTTTCTACACATAGTTATTACTTACTACTTTCACAAAGTGCAACTGGCACAAGAGCAACCTAGGGCATGATCACACACACACACACATAGAACTACATTAGGTCTGAGATGTAGTGCAGTGATTAGTTAATAAGTCCACCATTGTGGCCGTTGAGGATAGTCTGACCCCTTCATTTACATTTTTCTTTTTTAGGGTTTTATGTTTGTTTTGGGGTCTTGCAGGTTTACTCTTCATCACTGATCATTGGTGATATACAAACGCAACTTAGCGAATTACATGTGACACACAACAAAGGATTCAAACCATCTTTGGACCCTCCAAAGCTGGTTTATGGACCTCTTACATAAACCAGGGGAACCTAGAACTCAAACTAGGGCACCCACATGTGCCCCGATCCTCTCCTGCACCCTAATCCAATGAAATAACTCGATTTGTGTCTTTTGGAGATCTTGTATGATGTCGCATCTCCATTCTCGTTTATCCAGCTTCATCTTGCGACACAATCCTAATCGATCTGAATCAACTAAGCTCCTTCCAACCCTATTTTTCAACTAGGGTTTCATATTTTTCATTAGTTTAGTTACTTGGGTCAGTTTCCATATCTATTTTCTATATTTATCTATTGTTATTCACATTGTTCCTAGTTAGTTTATCTACTCTAAATCCACATTTTAGTTAATCATTTTGGTGAACCCGATTGCTTTCATGCTTAGGATCCTCGCTTTTCCTTTCTCATGGCTTCTAACTTCACCGTCAAGTCTCTTTGCTTTAATTGATTCAAATGCACCCATATTGTAAAGAGGCTCTCCAAAAAACCCTAAAGACTATGTATTTACCTATCAACATGTTGCCTACTCAAGTCAATGTTATTTTCAACCATCTTTCTAATGACTCTCTTGATTCCAAGATCCAATCAATCTATTTGTAAATCCATTCAAGCTCTTCATTCTTTATTTCAAGATAAATTTCAAGCTATGGAATCCATAATCACATCTCTTAAATATAAAATTCAACAGCTTAAGGATACTTCTCAGGCTCATGATTTTTCTTCTTCTCATATTCATCCTATGTCTTCTACATGTGCTCATATTAGTGAACCCAAAGTCATATAACGCTCCCTACGCCTCTCAAGTTTAATCTCAATGCTAAGAAACAAGATATTCTTCCACATCTCATCACTCATAAAATCATTAGCTTGTCATCTACTCATGGTTATCCTCCTTATAGGCTTTCCAAGTATCAAGGTCTTCCATATTGCAACTATCACTGAATCAATGGACATAATGAAAATGATTGTTATGCTTTACAACAAAGTATCAAGTACCTTGCACATTAGGGTTTTCTCTCATTTGTTGCACAACATTCTAATACAAATGATAAATCCCATTGGGTTCCTAAATTTGATCCATCTATATCTAATGAGCATCAAGCCAACGTTACTTAGGATCCTTCTACAATAAGTCAAGCACCTCCTAAGCAATTGTCCCTCAAAATTAATTCAACACCGCCTCCTACTGAGTCATCTATGGTCTCACCAAGTCAAACCATGTCACCACCTCCCACAATCAATCAACCTTCTTCTCCTATCAAGTCTTCTACAAAGTGTCACCAATACCACCAAAGCTACCACCATTCAAGATTCCTCCCCATCCTACTCCACTTTTGCATCCAATCACTTTTTTCAAAGCAACTACTCCTACTTGATGGTCAAGACACATTTAAAATACCACCACTATTGCATGGTCCTACTATTTCTTCAGCCTACCA
Organism: Taxus wallichiana var. yunnanensis; assembly: GCA_018340775.1. NCBI lineage: Eukaryota > Viridiplantae > Streptophyta > Pinopsida > Cupressales > Taxaceae > Taxus > Taxus wallichiana. The sequence goes on along the minus strand of CM031236.1, from coordinate 480,542,389 downwards.
TTTTGTTAGCCCTCACTCTTATCATGACACACTGCATAACGATCTCCAATAATGGCATGACACCTCTTGCATCGCTGCATAGATCTACATCATCATAGTACACTTGGGGGGCATAACACTCACATAATCCCCCTTATCATATTAGCATAGGTGCATATCTCATCTTTGCATTATCATACATTCATATCCTTGCATATGCATATTCATCACATGTTTTAGCATCATTATTACCAAATGACACACTCTTGTGTTTCGTTTCACACTTTACTGTTGAGGGATGCTTACTACACATGAGCCCTTACACACTACACATTAGGCACCACACAACGCTTTTCAATCTACACCATATACATTCTACATCTACTCTATATCATTTCAATCTTTACATATCAATCTTCATCATATATATACAACACTTTCATGGTCTACGAGTCTAGCATCTTACATACTACATCATGTGCATCTTACCTTATTAGTATACATCGTACATTCCATCCTATACATCATACATGACATATTAGACATCATAGATTACACAACCTCCTCATCACATGGTCGAATTTCATCATAGCATATACTACATCATCTTCTACATGTTGCACTCACTACCCTATGACGCACTTTAGTTCCTCGGTCCATACTTGACTGTTAAGGGTTTACAAATCAAATGGACCTTATCATACTTACACATTCATCATTTGACCTTTCATCATGTGACATTCCTAGGTTAGTGACATACACTATAGGCTAAAGGGTCACCTATTCTATCATCTTTTCATGGTATATGGTTTAGGCTACATCACTACTCCATCTTTTCATCTGGTAGTGATATACGCTTTAGGCTATATCATCACTCATATGCTCATCTTATCATGATATACAGATTTAGATATGAGGTTCATGTACACATAATTTCTAGGTCGCATCTTATCAACATACATACACACTCATCACATCGTGTTAGACACAACACACACTTCGACCATTTCCCAATAACGCACTCTCATTTACGGTTCATGCTTGACTACTGAGGGGGAAAACTAAATGAACCTCATTGCATACATTTTCATTCACTTAAGGGGGAACACGGCTGTTATCATCCATCTTGCATTGCATTACATCCATCCACAACATACTACATATTATGGTTGTTTTTACTATTGCTTGCATTTTCTTATTCATGGTCATTTTATTACACATGCTAGGTAGATTTTTCATTTTGATTGATAAAGCAAGTTGATGGGGCCCATTCCCATTACAAAGTTGGGCCAAAATACCCCAGAGAATTACCAAACAAAGTTTGGCTTTTTCCCCACTGGAAGTTCCAAATCAATCCAACACATGACTAGGTAAAATAAACAATACACATGACTAGGTAAAACATAACAAAGGTGTCATGACCGAATTTAATTCCCACCCTGGGATGGGAAATAATCCTCGATACTACACATATGACCTTTTTAATTTTTCTCTTCTTCACTTCATGCCACTTGCTAGCGTCAGATGGAACAATTATCATGAGATCATTGGGATTTCCTGGGACTTCCATATTATCAAGCAAAGAATCTTGATTCAAATCCAATTTTTCGAAGTGTGTCCTCTTTTCGTTCCTCCAACTATCGCAACATTCTCCCATTTTCCCATTTTTGAATCCCTCTACTCATTTTTTGTTGTTTCTGTTGTCTTATGCTCGATTCCCTCCTTGAATTCGATGCGGACACCAAATCCAAATTCACAGAGCCCCATTCGCTAAAAGCAACCAAACTACTCTTTTTTTAGCAACATTTTTATTTAGAGGACAAGAAGCTTGCAGATGTCCTGGATTTTTGCAGGATCTGCACCTAAAGGCGGTATTTTCATAGTCTAACACCTGTGAATGCTGAATTTTTCCAAATTTTAACAATATACGATCTGGTAGCCCTTTACTCAAATCAATTTCAACACAAATGTGAGCATAAGTGCACAACCCTGAGTGAGTTCTCTCCAAATATTCTTTAATAAACTTTCCCAAAACATTGCCAATATCATCTAGGGCATACCATAGATGCAGAGGAAGGTTAGGAAGCCTCACCCAAACCGATGTTTTGGTAACCAAATGGGTATTCGGATCAAATTCTGGAAACCATGGAGTCAAATACAAACTGCGTTACCCCAGAACCAAGGTCCTTTAGATAGGCAACGCTGATAATCCTTTGTTTCTCTAAAATGCACAATAAAAACCCCGGAACATAGAGATATTTCACACTTGTTGGACCAGTTTTCAAATATCCACTGGTATAAGGCGGTAGAGGAAGGCCATAAGCCATTGAAATTCCCGATCACAAAGATCCCGAGTTCGAGTTTGATAGTATTCCTTAACCTTGGGGTTTTTTATTCTAAAGCTAGGATTTCTTTTGCCATATCAACTAAGTAAGCTTGGTGTCTGAAGTATTTCCATTGCGATTTCCTAAGATATCTTTAAACAAGGGTCGGCTTAGAGGAATGAGACATACCTCAACTTCTAGAAGCACCAACCCTTGTTTTCCTAAGCTTCTCTTTGTTTTCCCTCCACCCCCATGCATATCCGTATCCTTGGTCAAAATTATGTGTGGATGCAGGTTAGGGTTTGAAAATCTCTCATCCTTCTCCTTTTCCCACCTCCCTACGCCTATTGCTCATCCTTTGATCCTTAAGAACAATGGTGAGTCTTCCCTTATGATCTATTGATGCACCTACTGTGATGTGTTTTCCCTCACCCGAACCGATTTCGATTTTACCTTTTTTCGTAAATTTTGTGGTATTTGTTGCCATCGTGCCTCCTTAGTCAATAGTGTTATGATTTTAACACACTAGAGATATTAGATTTGAACTAATAAAATAGAACATGCACTACAACAATAATCTATATGCTAGTTGGATTACTTGTATGTCATTTATCTATATCATCCACACATGCACGTTCACGTCTTTTTCTAGTTGTGATCACAGATACAAATCTTTTACATGCAACACGGATGCTCGCCTTCTACCCTTCCTACATTGGTCATTAGGGGCATCCACATTCGTCTCTCAATAGGTGTTATTGTTTCATTTTGTACTTATCACTATACATTATTTTGTTATTCATGCTTTTGACATACTAGCTATCATCCGAACATGCTAATGGGGGCTTCATGTACAACATTTTTTATGCAGGGATATTTGCTTCCATACTTGTGTGTTACATTGTTTGTTATTGTTTGTTCTTGTATGTGGGCCTTACTCTATATTTGGTGTGCACACTTGTTTGTTTGCATGCGTCCATGATGGCCTTACGTGTCTTGCGACACCATGAGTGATGTTCCATGTTTGCAGCCTGATTTGTGTGACTTACTTTGTTTTCTTGCATGTTTACATTACTATTTTACTTCATAGCTTATACACTAATTACGTAGATTACACACATCTTATACATGCATGCTTGTTTGTACTAACATTGCTTATTTCCTAGCCACTTGTTTATGTGTGCCCTAATTTCTACCAAGCACATTCCATTCTCACCGCAAGGTAGAGTTGTAAAGTACATGTGGTTGGTCCTCTTTTGGGGACACATTCTCCTATCAAAGTGACATCGCCTGTGGCCCCAAAGAGGGGGGCATCATTTGGGGTTTTACATTTTACACAATGCTTCTACAGCCGATTCGATTCGATACTCTCCGCCCTTGACATCATGGGTTACATAGAGTGAGAAGGTTTAGACCAGTCTACAAAACCCGTATGTAATGGCTTTTATAGGACATGGTAGTCCTTAGCATTCTCTGTGGGAGTAGTTAAACATTAGAGAATACAATGGAATTTTTCCCTATACTTCTTCGGCCACAGTGGTGTCGGATTACCCAAAAACTAGGCAGTACAAAGATCTCTTCACACACACTATTAAGGAATCAGTTAAAAGTTGGAGGATACAATGAATTCCTCCTTATACTTCTTCAACCTATGGTGTCGATCACCCAAAAAACCCAGGATATGATATCCTCTTTCTACACCCTTTCTCTCATCACAAATCAGGTGCACATGTTCCTTTTACACTTTTCATACTTTCATTTTAGTCTTTTCATTACATATACATGCATCTTTTACATGCATTTTTGACATATATACATGCGTATTTGACTACTTGATCATCTTCCCTGTGTAGGTCCGGTCGTATGAGAAGAAAACAAAAAACAACAACAACAACAACATCAATAACACTTTGCGGAAACACATATTATACTAACCATGTAGGTACATCACATGCGATAACAACTACACACATGTTTCCGCCCTAGGTTCACTCTCATCACTTTTTTGTGCATTTTCATCTTTAGTTTCCATGCTCCATCATTTTTTTCACTTCATGCTTTGTTTAGTCCTTCAAAGACGTTTTCTACATCATTCTACGTTGGCATCAAGTACACATCTCTATCTACTTTATGTTACTCGAGCTTTCCGCTCACCAACATAGAGTGGGGGCAAATAGAGAAACTAAGTCATGCACTTTGGGTATTATTCTCGCCTTATATTACTATTCATATGGTTTTGAGTGAAGAAAGTACTAATTAACCCTCGTCTCTTGGTCATTTTTATTTGATTTCAATGATCATTCCCAACCTCCAACGCACACATGCCCAGTCGGTTTGCGTCATTTTCTCGTCATTTTAGCATTGACTAGGGCACCCAGGAAAGTATTGTGCAGCGATAAATGCCCTAGTCCTAATCGGGGTGTCCCGATCCTTTTTCCACTTTCCCACTACTTTCTAGCCGTTTGAACTTTCTAGATTTTTGTGGTCGGCCTCTTTGGGTTTAATGACAAAATTAGAAAAAGAGAACCATATAAATATAAAGTTATGAGACCATAATGATAGAGAAAGCACTAGGTGCTACTATCACCATCTAAGGTTACATCCATCTATAACTCATTTGTATCCATCTAGCTCATCACAAAGGACAAGGTTGATTCATCTGCATTGCACAAGCATATGAGGGAAGTTTATTATATTTTATCCACTATTATATTTCATTTTCTACACATAGTTATTGCTCACTACTTTCACAAAGTGCGACTGGCACAAGAGCAACCTAGGGCATGATCACACATGCACACACATAGAACTACATCAGGTCTGAGATGTAGTGCAACGCTCAGTTAGTAAGTCCACCATTGTGGTCGTTGAGGACAATTTGACCCCTTCATTTGCATTTTTATTTTTTAGGGGTTGATGTTTGTTTTGAGGTCTTGCCGGTTTACTCGTTATCACTTATCATTGGTGACATACAATACTGAACTTGATGAATTACACGTGACACACAAAGAAAGGATTTAAATCATCTTCTAACCCTCCAAAGATGGTTTCTCGACCTCCTGTGCAAAACCAAGATGCCCATAACTCAGACTAGGGCACCTATAGGTGCCCCAATCCTCTCCCATGCACCTAGTCCAGTGAAACAACTCAAATTTGTGTCTTCTGGAGCTCTTGTATGGTCACATTTGCATTCTTTTTATCTCGGCTCATCTTGCGACATAGTCCCAATCACCCTCCGAATCAATTAAGCTCATTTCAACCCTAGTTTACAATTAGGGTTTCGTATTTTCAACAATTTAGTTTCTTGGGTAACTTTCCATATCTATTTACTACATTTATCTATTGTTATTTAACGTTGTTCCTAGTTAGATTAACTACTCTAAATCTACATTTTAGTTCATTAGCATTATATAGCTCGGTCGAGCCAATAACTACTTTGTGAGTTGGCCACCTAACTATAAAATGTTAGGTATTATATCCATATTGACCGTCAATATCCACATCAAGCATGCTTATTCCATATATCTTGGCCTTATCTATTTGGTCATATAAGCGGATCCGTAGTACCATATAACTCGACGGATTACAATGCATTGGCATAGTCCACAATCAACTCGCCACACACATATACGTGGAAATTCAACAACGTAGCTTAGCAGTTCCACTTATTACTTGACCCCTTTGGGTGGTCCAACTATGGACGCAACTAGCTCAACGTGGATATCCACGTATCCAACCTAACTTGGGGGCCTCGAACAAACAATACACACAATCACCTATTACGTGGCCTAACGGCTCGTCCACTCACGGGAAGTTTCAACAAATGCATTGGTCACCTATTACTTGGCAAGAAACAAAAGGAATTGGTGTGACAGAAGTCACGTATACATTGGGGCTCAACCCAAATATAAACCCCAAAGCCACCAACAATGCCGAGGATGTGGGATTTTTTCTCCATTTAGAAAACCGGTCGGCAAAAAGGTAGGGAGGTGTGGGTCAAACCCATGACCTATGGGGAAAAAACTGGAACTCACCAATACACCAGAGGAGCTTGGCATTGGTTAAAATGAGCTCTATTATATTTAAAAATGATTATTGCGAAACGTGGATAAGGTAACAAGGAGGCAATTTTGAAAAAAAAAGAATTTGAGGCACTTATGGTATGAATTAGGACTTGGTGTAAAAAGAAAAGTTACTCAGAATTCAAAGAGGAAGACAAATCGTAGTATTTGTTTTCCATGAAGTGTTGTAGATTTTCTAGTGTAGGTGACTTTCAGTCACATTTGCACAGAAAGGGCACTTGGGAGAACCTGTAGAGCCACAAGTGAAGTTGTAGACGATATCTGACAGGAAATCAGAGTCTGCAGTTTTGTTTAAGCTCTAATTACAAGTATAAATATCTATTTGTCATTTATTAAGGTGATAAATTGTACTTCATTGGACGTTAAATAGATTGATTCATGATTACGTGAATCTGAAGGCGTAGCCTACGGGTGAACTCCGTTATCAAGTTTTTTATATTTTAATTTTTAATTTTTGAAGCTTTTGATCATATAAAAGCTAGTATTAGAAATTGAATAAATTGATTAAGTAAGCAATAAATTGATTAAAATGGATTAAGTGAAAATTTGACAATCCATTATCCACATCAAACAAAACGAATGCACAAGTCAATTTTGGGATTTTAAAAAATAGATTGAGTGCATCTATTAATTTAACTTGTGAATAATTTTAATGGATTTGTAATAGATTCAATTAAATCACAAAAGTTAGATTTTAAGAGATAAATTGATCGTTAAGAAAGCGTTTGAAAATTGGGGTTTCAAACACCCAAAAGTGGTTCAATTAAGCACTCTTGATCAATTTTGAATTGGAAAATTTAAGTATCTATTTTTTTTAAACGGTGCAAACAAGTAAATACCATTTTCAAATCAAGTTTTGGTATCAGAGTTGGTTTAGCTCAGTATTTTATTCAATTGATTTTGATTTCCAGTTTGGTTTTACATTTTTGGGCTTTATCTTTCCATTACAAAGATTGTACAAAATTTAGAAATACAGTGTGCAGAAACCATGGGCAAGTCAAATAAGGAAAAATTTAATGAGCTTAAAGCATGCAATCAAAAGATTCTGGAAGAGAATGCATTCCTAAGGTGTCATTTGTTTGCTTTGAGGAACAAGTTGACAAATTGAAAAAAGAGCTAGAATCCAAGGATGAGCTCTTGATGGTGTTGCAAATCGGTGGACCTAATAAAGAGTTGCACAAATACTACCGATGCATTCACTATGATAGAATAATTCATTGTTAGATTACAACATCTAATTCCTCTCCCCAAGAAAAGTTAGATTCAAGTAATGTGCTAGGTGATTTTGAAAATCACACCAGAGGAATAAGATCTAAACTTTTGAATAAGATGGGATTTAATGGAATTATCCTTGGTAAGAATAATCAAGGCATAACTAACCCCATACATGTTGAAGAAAGACCTTGTTTTGTAGGATTGGGGTATGTTAATGCAGGGAAAAAGGAAATTAGAGAGGGCTCTAAGACTGCTGAAAGAAGACGTTATTCTAACAAAGAAAGAGGCTTCCCCATTAGCATTAGGTGAATCATCCTCGGAGGATCTGGTAAGAATTCACCACAAAGAGGTATAAAGATTCCTCCACCTCTTGTTTACCATAAGTGTAAAGGAAAAGGTAAACAAAATGATCCATTATCTACATTTGAGAAATTTGGCTATGATATGCAGGCAATGTGGTACAGCTATCCATGCACATTTTGTGGGTTGTCTAACCATTGTGTGGCCAAATGTAGGAAACATAAATCTTTGTTGGAAAATATTGAGAAAGATCATTCTCCTAAACATAGCTCGAGAAAAAGTAATTTAGGTAAGTTTCCTAAAAATGTGGATCCTAAAAAATTGGATCAAAGATTTTGTGATCATTGTAAGAAAAGTCGTCATGTAATTGACAAGTGTTGGAAACTTCATCCTAAACAAAAATTAAAATTTGTTAAGAAGGAAAGCAATGTGAAACCAACGACTTGAAAATGATCCCTACAATGAATCAAGTAAACATTGAAGTGAATCAATCATCTAGACATGAAAATTTGATTAAAATGGTGGGTAAACAATTCCCAGTTTTATGTTTGCAAACTTTAATTGATGAATACATGCAAACTAACAAAGCATTTTTGGGATTCCTATTGAATTTTGAAAAAGGAAATAATTCCCATATTTTTATTTTGCTTTGGTGTTGGTGAAGTAACTTGAAGGGAAAATCTAGGTGACAAGTTTATCATACTTGGGTAATTTCTCTTTTTGATGGTTTTGGAAACTTCATTTTAACAATAGCATGTACAATGTTTCTTATGGGCATGGTCAATAGATCATGTCTATTTTTGGAAATTATTCAAAGTATGTTGTTGTTGTGAAAATTGTTTCATGTAGGCATTATTTGTATGTGTAACAATTATACAAAAATTTAGCTATGCATGATGCTTGCACATGTTATAAGTCTTATATTTTAGGCTTAAATATTTGTAACTGTCAAACATAGTTACAAATAGTATGTACAATTTTTACACTAACAAACTGTGAATGCAAGTTACATTTGCATATTTAACAGTGGTGTAGGATCAATGTACATATGAGTATGGCATTTTAGTTGTCATATCAGTTGCAGTAATGGCCATGGGTGATGTTACTTTTAATGGCTTTTGACATTTATTACAAATTTAAAAAAAATCACCATGTTATAAACTAGGTTCTATTGTTTGTGATATGCAGAGGATCTATTAACAGTTCAGCTAGGTAAATTTCCCTTTTGAGGAAAAAATGGTATTATTAGGGAGGAGTGATCTAGAGGATATTTCTATGTGCAGATCTTCCCAAAATCTCCCTAAACCATTTCATATCTATAGAGCGTCTCGAGAGATTTCTTGATATGTAGAACTCTAAAAACAAAGCTCGTGTGTGAAAGATATTGCAAGTCAAAGTTTGTCAAGAAAAGGGTCAAACTAGGTCAATTGTCCAATCAGGATGTGATATGTGGCATAAGTGAAGAAAATGGGTGAAGAGCATAAAAATTTGTGTTTTCCTCCCATCTTTGACACACAAATAAATGGTGGGCCCCGCTATTTGCTGGTTGGGGGCCCTCATCCAGGTTCGGCACACTCTTTTAATGGAGGGGTGTTTTGGCCTCGTACTCATTATACCATTGTAATGGTTTTGTTTATATATGCCATTATATTTTTATATCTATTGCATGTGGGATATTTTGTAGGATATTTGAATTGTAATGTAGGGGTATATTTTCTATTGCATTACATAGCTCGATCGAGCCAAGAACTACTTGGTGAGTTGGCCACCTAACTCTACTGATGTATTATATCCATATTGACTAGGTTGGTCTCCACATCGAGCGGGCTTATTCCATATATCTTGGCCTTATCTATTTTTCCATTCAACGGATCCGTAGTACCACATAACTCGGTAGATTACAATACATTGGCATAGTCCACAATCAACTCACCACACATATACGTGGAAATTCAACAACATAGCTCAGCGGTTCCACTTATCACTCGACCCCCTTTAGAAAATCAAACTATGGATGCAGCCAACTCAATGTGGATATCCATGTATCTAGCCCAACTTGTGGGTAGTTCGAATAAACCATGCACACAACCACCACCTATTAGGTGGCTTCCAATGGCTCGCCCAAATCGTGGGTAGTTTTAACAAATGCATCTGCCACCTATTACGTGGTGAGAAACAAAAGGCATGGACATGAACGAAGTCACGTATACGTTGGGGGTCGACCCAATATAAACCCCAAAGCCACCAACAATGTTGAGGATTTGGGATTATTTCCCCATTTAGAATACCAATCGGAAAAAGGTAGGGAGGTGTGAGTCAAACCCACGACCTATGGGACACAAAAATTGGAACTCAAAAATGTGCTGTAGGAGCTCGGCATTGGTTAAAATGAGCTCAATTATAATTAAAAATTATTTTTGCAAAGACTGTGGATAAGGCAATAAGGAGGCGGTTTTGGAAAACAGGTGAATTTGAGGCACTTATGTTCCGAATTAGGACTTGGTGTAAAAAGAAAAGTTGCTCAAAATTTAAAGAGGAAGACATTGGTGGTCTCCATTTTCCATGAAGTGTTACAAAATTTCTGGTGTAGATAATTTTAAGCCACATTTGCATAGAAAGGGCACTTGGGAGAACCTGTAGAGCCACAAGTGAAGTTGTAGACGATATCCGATAGGAAATCGAGTCTGCAGCTTTGTTTAAGCTCTAATTACATGTATAAAGATATATTTTGCATTCTTGTAGGTGGTAAATTGTACATCATTGGATGTTAAATAGATCAATTCATGATTACGTGAATCCGGAGATGTAGCCTACGGGTGAACTCCATTATCAAGTTTTGTGGATTTTTATTTTCAATTTTTGAAGATTTTGATCAGATAAAAATCAGTATTAGAAATTGATTAAATTGATTAAGCAAGCAATTAACTGATTAAAATGGATTAAGTGAAAATTTTACAATCCATCATCCACATTAGATAAAACGAATTGACTTTTTGGGATTAGAAAAATCATGTTGAGTGCATTTATTAATTCATCTTGTGAATAATTTTAATGGATTTCTAATAGATTCAATTAAATCACAGAAGTTGGATTTTAAGAGATAAATTGGTTGTTAAGAAAGATTTTGAAAATTAGGGTTTCAAAACACCCAAAAGTGGTTCAATTAAGCACTCTTGATCAATCTTGAATTGGAAAACTTAAGTATCCAAAATAAATAAAAAATGGTACAAAAAGTAAATACCATTTTCAGATTATTATAGCCCAAGAAGACTTTAGCATTATTAGAAATCATAGTTAAAGTAACCCCAAACCTTATTACAATATCCTCCAAGAAATTAAGGATGGATGATTTAGTTTCTTCCTTGAGTGTCATAACCTCTGTCCACCTGGTAAGGTAATCAGTTTCTATCAAAACCCATTTGTTGCCCGTTCTTGATACTAGATTGATTATGCCAATAAAATCAAGTCCCTATTGAGAGAAGGGTTAATCCACCTTAATTGGATGAAGTGGGAAAGCCATCATCTTCTTCTTACCACTGAAAAGAGCACATTCCTTATATTTTGTATCCCATTGATATGAATCCATGAACAACATAGGCCAAAAGTATCCTACTATCAAGCTCTTTATTGTTGTGACCTTTGTTGAGAAATGTAAACTAGAGAAGCCATTATGGAATTCCATCATAACCTCGCTTACTTGATTTCCTTTAATACGTCTCGAAGTAACACTCCATCTAGGTTCTTCCTAAAAATACTATGCATATCAATACATAAGGAATGGAGTGCAACCTTAAATATCACTTTTTAGCTTTGTTCAAACCAGAAAGATATTCATCGTGAGAAAAAATATGGGCATATCGCTAATCCAAATATTATCATTAGGTGTACCTACCATGAATTATTCTTGTTCTTCCTCCACAACATACGAGGCTTCTTGATTAACTTCATCTTAAAAATCCATTTGTACACATACTCCTTTACCTCGAACTAGCTTCATCGTATTTATAGTGACATCATACTCCATGATTCGTGTCACCTAGCCATCTCTCTTTTCACTCGATCTCAGCTCTCCATAATAGTCTCTCACACTTTGGGATGTGAGACTAATATATTGATCTAGTTAGTTGTAAGTATAAATTTTAATTTCTTAACAACTATCATGATGGAAAATACATGTTTCTCTAAGTTGTTATATTTTAACCCGTAGTCTTTCAACGTCTAATCAAGAAATTTATTGGTTGTTACAACCTTCATCATTTTTTCATGTTAACACCATAACAATACTAGCTTGACTTGATGGCATAAAGAATGAAGTCATATGAATAATTTGGGTTGGCGAGATTCGGTTCCATAGAAATTGATTATTTGATATTGACAAAACCTTCCTTTCCTTCCTTTGTCCACCTAAAAGTTGCATCCTTCCTTAACTTTAAGGTGATAGGTGTGAAAAGTCTGTAAAGTTAGGAATGAATTTCCTAATAAAATTAATCTTCTTGGAAATATTGTAGTGTTTTCTTATGATCTCGGAAATGAAAGAGAAACAATGGTTTAGATCCTTTACGGGTTGATAGCAATACCATTTTTGAGACAACATGTACCATAATTTTTCCCTACAAAACTACAAATATGTACTTCTTTGGATTGAGTGATACTCCAAAATCCCTACACCTTTCAAACACTTTCTTAAGGTGTTTTATATGATTTTCTCCTGCTCTTGAGAAAAATGGGATATCATCCAAATAAATGAGGATAAACTTGTTAATATAACCCTTAAATGCAATATGCATTACTCTTTGAAAGGTAACACCAACATTAGTTAGAAAAATGGCATCTTCTCATAGGCATATGTTCCCCATTTGGTTGTGAAGATTGTCTTATATTAGCCCTCCTCTTTAACTTTAATTTGGTTGAATCCTAAATAACCATCTAAAAGAGATAACATTTTGGTTGTCACTATTGTTTGCATAATTTTTCCCATGGAGGAAAGTATAGTGATCCTCAAGGGAATCTCTATTCAAGTCTCTGAAATCCACACACATCTTGATTTCTCTATTTTTATTCATAATAAGGACTAAATTAACAACCCAAGATGAATACTTGATCGAGAATATGATTTTGGATTTTATTAGTTTAGAATATTATTTTCTCACAAGGGGGTCTATTTTGGGATTGATAGGCCTCTGCTTTTGTCTCATTGGTTTGGCATTGAGATCCAAATGTATAACATGTTGAGAAATATTTTGATCAAATCCTCTAATATCTTCATATATCTATGAGAAAATGTCATTTTGATTTTGACACAAGCAAATAAAATCTTGTTTCTCAGTTTCATCACATACCTTCCCAAGTAACAATTCTCTATCATGCATAATGGTGATTAGTTGGTATTTTTATTCCTTTAATTTTGTGTTCTTATTTTCCCTTTTGAATTCATCATCAAGGCTGAAAATATCTTCAAGCGTGACTAGTCCTCTAGGCAATTTATTGATTCTCAATTGAAATATTTTCTCACCATAGCCTTCTTGTAATTTAGGTTGCATGTATGACAAAAAAATTCCTCATTTTGGATGAACTAGACATTTTTCTCATCACTGGAAAAAACCTACCAATTGACCTCATTATTTGGAATGGACGGAACTACTACCGTTTTTAAAAATTCTCATTACCTTGGATGAGGTATTCAAATAGAGAAAATTGTGATCCAACATTTGCCATCTGATCTACTCATGTGTGTTTAATTTTCTTAGACAACTTGTAAGTTGATAGCATCAAAAATTTCCTTGAGATCCCATATTCTACTTCTATAAGCTTTAAGAAGCTTAGTTTTGGTAGAACACTTTCCTCTGACTTGATGAATAACCAGCTAAGTGTCTCTAAATACTTGCAGAGACCTTAATATGCCTTTTATCTGTCACAATAAAAATCCATGAATTAAGGCTTCATATTCTACTACATTATTAGAGCATACAAACTGCAATCTATGGGTGAATAAGTATGTCTTTCCCATTGGGAAACTAGAACTACCCCTGCTCTAACCCCATTTTTCACTTCCAGAGTCATCAAAGAACAAATTCCATAACTGAAGCATCATCTTCTTTTTTATGTGACATGGGGATATGAACTCTTCGTCACGGATAAATAAGTACCCAAACCGCTTTCTTGACCATGTCACAAGGATCAAATTCATAATTCTCCTTGGCCCATTATTATAATAAAATATCAGTCTTGAATAAAGAGTAGTAGAGTATTGTCTTGTGACAATAATTCATTTTCTTCCTCTTCTTAGATGATGTAGTTAGAGTTGGAGGGAACATGATCATAGGATTCAACATGGAAAGAGGAAATTGAATCATCTCGATGGTAAATCTTGTGCCATATTTGGTTCTTAAGAGCATGTGAGACCAATAAGAAGATAAATACCCACCCACTTTGGCTATGAAATCTCTTGATAAACAGATGGAAAAGAAAGGGGCCGATTGATGACTAATACATCTTGAGTGATGGTTAAGTTAGACAAGCATAAAAATTCAACTCAAGATATTTTATGACCCCTAATATTTTAATAGTTGAACTATCAAGTTAGGGACCCCCTTAGAAGTTGGGGTTATATTCAATGCCTAAAGTATACATTATTTTAATGGCATTATGGAATTACTAGTACTTTAATATATCATGTAATTATGTACTAGGTGATTTCCCATAATCAGGACATGTAAAAGGATACAAGATTTTTGATCTTACTTACTTGTTCATCCCTTGGTTGTACGGGTTAACCACGAAGTTTGAATTTTGTATAACTTGATTCGATTGGTGTAGTTGTTTCAAAGCTTCTTGTATGAGATCCCTCTAAGATGGAATAGATAAGGCATCCCACATTGCCACATTAAGATTTTTCATCTTCATTTGCTCGACAATGTTCAAAGGAATACCCATGGATTTATGCATCAAAGGTGCAGAGGATTCTCTTCTTGTTTGGTCACTTGGTGGAAGTGGTAATTTAGATGGAAGACTTAATTTGTGCGACATATATTTTTTATAAGGGATGAAGTCATTGGATGAATCCATTGGCATGCTTCCACTCAATTCCGCGGATTGTTTTTCCTTGAGAGGCAGATTTTCACGGGGAGGGAATGGATCAACAATTCCCAATTGCCTCATCTTTGACCTTGTATTATCTGCGACATGAAGTTATAGTTTGTTTAAGTTGTATACAATTTGATTAACCGCATATAATTCTTTAGAGCTGCAAAACATGAGGTTGGATTTCATAGTGGCTTCTTACACCATTTCCACATTGGAATTACCATTTCCATCAATAATACCTACTTATTGAAATAATTTTACACCGTGAGGTTTTGAAATTGTACACCATTTTATACAAGTATTTTGATTATGTGGTTGGTTACATGGAAAACACCACTCAACTTCTTGTATTACATTATTCTGCACTAGAACAAGGGCTTTGCTTGTGCTTTTGGTAGGAAGTTATTATGTAGGAGTGATTGTTTGAAGATGTAGATTTGAATTTTGGCCTTGGAACCTACTTGTTTGACTATTTTGGCCATATCTCTGATTTAGATATTGAGATCTTTGTTTCGATAACCTTGATTAAACATTTGACCAAAATATTTCCCTTGATTAAAACTTGGGTAGTTCCTAGGTGTTTGAACATGTTTCCTCTTAAGGGAGACAATTTCATTAGATAGATTTTTACCAAGTCCTTGTGTAGACACCAAATTTTAGTTCGCTCGTCCCCCATCCTATGTTTTCTCCCCCTAAATTATCTTGTGCATTCGCACCCCTCTTAGATTCTAAATTCTCATTTCCCTCCTAAACCCATTTATTCCTCTTTATTCCTTTTTCTACCCCATCCCATCATTATTTTATCCATCATTATTCACCCTTAATCATATTTAATTATCCCTAAACATGCTTATCACCTTAATCACATCCCTAAACATCCCATTTATCCTCCCTAGACTCACCATCTACCCTCATTTAATGTTTCAAGCACCTAACTACCATTTATCATCCCTATGCAACCCTAAACCGCTTAATACACTCCAACCCTAATCGAACCTAATAATGCCTATTATCTCGAGTTGTGCATCATCCCCATCACCTAAATTAACGCCCTCCATAGTTGAAGGTGACCACTGGTGGGTCACCAATGACCTATAAATATGTCATCATTCCCCCTCCTCAAAGAGGATGAAATTTTGTATATTCTGAATTAATGTGTGATTTTCTTATTTTATTCCCTTCTTGTGAGCTGTTATCATCATCTTGGAGTTATCTTCGAGCCCTTGCATGTCATTTTTGAAATTAGAAGCTTGGAGTTTGATTAGAGCCCTATCTTGTTTCATCATCTTCCATCAACTTTGCGGGCTCGTTCGTGATCTTGGAGATCTACAACCTCATCAACCACTCTTGTTTTTTTTTTATTATAGTTTGTTTGGCATCTATTAATTATCTTCAAACACTAATCTAGCCTCGGTCTCCATTGATTCTACCTAGTCACCATCGACTGATCTGGATCGATTCTATCTCGTATATTTTTTTCTACCCTTGCATGTGTTTCTCAACTTACGTAACACCCGGATCCCTCAAATCATGTAACCTTTATGTTTTTCCTATCTAACAACTCATACCTCACCTTTTCATGCCCTAGTTGTTGCTCGGCTATCCCCATTTTCCCCTTATCGCCATCAATCGATAATGCATCTATCACATTCTTATCTATTTGTCTGCAATTTACATCCTTTTTGTTTCTGTGCTTTTGTACCATATCTAGGACACCCTTGAACATCTCGGAATCAATTCCATATCCATTATTTTCACATCTTTTGATATGCTTTTCTACAATTGTCGTTGATTGCCTTTGTCTTGGGTTTCCATTGACCTTGTCGAGGTTTGCATCCTTTTATTTTAATTTATCGTTATCATATCTTTATCTTAGCATATCTAATATATCTCTGATCTCTATTCCATTTTGATTATCTTCTGCATGTCATTTATCCATTATTTTCAATCAATATTTTAATCACATGGGTTTACATCCTCCTAGGAATTTTATCACTTCTCGGAATTGAATTTTTCAGGCAACCCACCATTTAATCTACTTAATACTTTTTCTTGTCTAGTTGTATTTGTGTTGTGCGGGTTATCAAAGATCATTGTAGAAAGGATTCATGTGCCTGTATCTCATCCTTCATCATCATCACACATCAAAGGTAGCCTTAAACCCTCCCATATTTTGGAGTTTTTTTTTCTTACATACCATTTCATTAACTTGAGACATGAGCGAGAAAACTCGTCAAACATTCTAGCACGCTAGGTGGGACCTACCTATCTCCTTTGGTAAGTTTTTTGTTTATTTTCATTTTCTATTCTACATTATTTTCTCTCTCTTTCCACTAACCTGCAGGTAGAGCTTTTTACTTGCATGCTTGGGGTTTTTGCTTACTTTCTCAACAACGCGTGTATAACTTGGAAAAAGGAAAAAATAATTATCTAGGTATTCTCCTTTTTATCCTTATTTTCTCCTTTTTGCATCATTTCTCCCTCCTTTGTTTGTTTTTTTCTCATCAATATCACATTTGTCTTTGGATCTAAAAATAACACCTCTTCATGTTTGCTTGATCACATAGTTTAAGTAGGTGGTAATATTTTGCATTCACACTTCTTCACACATAACCAAACCACACGCATCAAATCAACACATCTAAAAATTTCCTACTAGGTGGATCTATTGGGATTTCATCACCCAATAAGGAAGCCACCATGGTGTCTAGATGTGTATTTTTTTACTATTGGTATATTAGCTAAGCGCCTAACACCCTTATTGCTACGGTGTGTGAAGTGTGAGGGTCGGCCCCAATACCAGATAATGTACCAATAATAATCATAGATTTGTGCCTCACGTACCTTTAAGTATATCAAGGAATCCAACCGTAAACATTCCTAAAACCATCCTTAGATTGGGAATTTCTTTAGGTCCCCTTTGAGCCTCTTTCCCTCTTTACATTTCTTAAATAAACAAGATAAATAAAACTTTACTTCTTGATTTGCTTTTTGCATTAATAATCTACATAGAATTTTGCTTGTTTGTTTCATGCCCATTGTCACTCATTCCCAAGCCAAGAAAATGGAACAATCAACCTCTTCTAACAACATCCCCATCTCAAACAATCTTTCACAACAAACATCCACACTTTCCATTGTTTCCTCTACACCTTTGGTCACCTCATCTTTGGTTTCCCAACCCATCATTTCTATGGTCCTCCTCATGAGACCCATGTCATCTAAACCAATCCCCATCTTGAAACCAATCCTTTTCTCTATCACCATTCCATCCTTCAAGATAAACCACACCTCGTTCTTTCACTTATTTAGGAGCATTTTGACCTCACAATATCCCTCGTGAATGCTTGGAGTTTAAAGAAATCATTGATGTTGATCTCGTCACTCTCCATGACTACTTAGCTCATAAATATACCAATATTCCCATCGATGGACCCCCTCTTCAATAAATTTATGCCTATCCCCCACATTTTGAATCCACTGAGGTTCTTACTTCCCAACTTGTTATCTTCTTTCCTAGGGCCATGAATGAGCTAACAATAGCTCAACATGAACATGGCCCTCACGATTCTTCTACCATGGTCCCCAAACTCATCAATCCACTCAATTTTTGGTCCCCATCCCACCTAATTTACCTTGCATCAATACCATCCCTACATCTTCTATCCATATTCCTTCTTCATCTACCCTTATCATCAATGCTCCCACCCAAACTCTTCAAGAATCTAACCTACTTCCTCCACCACCCAAGCAACATGTTCAAAACTTGGTGCCTCTCTCACATCTAAAGTCCATACAAATTTTATTACCTAATAACCCACCCTTCGGAGTTGACTCAGATGAATCAACCACTACTCTGAAGCATCTTTCGACACATGTTTCCCAATCAACCCATCCAAACATCTCAACCACCTCATGTACACATCCTAACTCACCCAACACAAACCCAATCTAATCCTCCTATCTCTCAACACCAACCTTCTTAATATTATCCATCCAAATATATCCATTCCAAACATCCTATGTCATACCCTCCCCTAATCATATGCCTTTAATTATGTTCCTTGTTATCAAACTACCCCCACAAATTCCTAATTACACCCAATAATATTAACCTTACCCACAACCCAAACATCTACCTCTTACAATCCACAACATCATCCATCATATATCATCCCCACACATCCAATGAACCCATGCAAGCCTTATTGAGTAGGATGGCAAACCTAGAGGCTTACTACCTTGGGTCCTAAGAGAACATTCACCTATGAACAAATCTGCAATGAACTTATCAACCCATTCATACCCAGTCAAACCATATCCTCCACATTAGGAGCTTCAAATATTATATAATTTCAATAGTAAGGAGGATCCCCAACAACACCTTCATGCCTTTAAGCACTCATGTTATCTCATCTCCCATGATCAAGACCTTATGCTTCACACTTTTCCTATGTCATTAGTCAGACATGCCTTGGACTGGTATAATGGCATTATTCAACATTCCCTCTTATCTTTCCCTAACTCATGTAAATTTTTTAGATTACTTCTCCATCAATATCATGTGCATGATCACCATCACAGATCTCTATGCCATCAAAAATTTGATGAGGAATCAATCAATGGCATGATATTATCAATAAACTATCCTTCTCTCTACCCCAAACCGAATTAATTGAACTCTTCTCTAGATCATGTGCTAAACATATCTCATCCACCCTCTAAATTTTTCTTTCCAAACCTTTGAGAAAGCCTTTACCATGGCCCGTAAATTATAATTACGCACCCTTGAGCAAGGCCATGTCAACCTTCGCTCCAACAAACCTAAGATTGAATTCACCAAATCATTCACCCATAATGACAAATACAAGAATGTGACAAATGTCATTGTCATCAAAACTTATTCCTTGTCCACATTTCATGTCGAGACCCTACAAAGAGCTCTTTGACCACCTCCCAAATACACTCCTCTCTAAAAATACTATAGCTCCATCTTGACAAACTTATGTCTACACGTATTATCCAACTTACTCCCATATGGTTTGTTGATGATTTGCAGCCCAAACCCACATGATACCGTGAGGACCATTATTGTAAACATCATCAATTTTGTGGTCATGATATCAAAAGCGTCGTACCTTTAAGGACATAGTGCAATGACTTATCAATCATGGGGACCTTCAATTGAGACAACTTGAACGATCCTCCTAACCAACCATTAGATGTCTTCAAGCAACCCTTCCCTAATCATCCACCAAATAACCAAGCTAATCCTCTCACATCTCAAGCACCTAACACCCATGCAATCAATACTCTAAGTCAGGTTTCAACATCACCACCCACATCCATTATACCCTCATCTACTATACCCACATCTATTTCACCCACGTCTACTTCAACATCTACACCTACATATATGATCATATCTACATCCGCACCCATATCTACATCTATTATACCCACATCCATTATACCCACATCTAATACATCCACATCTACTATACCCACATCCATCCCCACATCTATCTCAACATCTACCTCTACATCCATGCCTACATCTACATCTACTTCTATACCCACATCTATAACTATATCTATACCCACATCGACATCTGAATCCATCCACATCCACATCATCCCTTAAAGCCTTTACCAAGTGTATGTCCCCCTTGATTCAATCGCAAATGATGTCCCAATCCCATCCTCATCTCTAACAAGTATAATCACTTCTATATCAACACCTCCAAATTCCACACAATTTACAACCTCTTCTAATCTTACCAATCATGTTGTCCAAAAACCATCTTCATCCTCAATCCTTGCATCTATGACACAGTCCACATCCAAACCATATGATCTTACCTTCAAGATAACCTCGTTATTGAAATCATCGTGGTCCCTGCCAAGGGAAAAAAATTCATAGTTAAAATATAAGAACCTTGACACCCCCATCCAAAAATCTCTTACTCATCCACAAAAGAAACTAGAGCTTCCCCCTTGAAGTTCCATCAATCCAAACAATCCAAATTTTAATCATCTATCTTAAGACCTCGGCCATCCATTTTGGGACCGTGTCCTTCATCCAAATCCAAAACTAAATCAAAATCATCCACTCCCGCTTCTAAACCCAAATAATAATCCAAGCCCCCACAAAACCTCACAAGAGTAAGGCACCTCTTTTGCCTTCATCCACCTCTTCTAAACCAAACCCATCCTTAATCCATAAAACCCCCTGTTTTAAAACCCCCATTGGGTCATACACTGAAATCCTTCATCATCATCTCCAAGAATCCGTAATCACCCTTCCCCCATCAAATCCTTCGACTCATGTGGATGGAAGCCCACGTGGTTTGATTATAACATCATTTGTGCCTACCATCGTGTCCCTGGGCATGACACAAAGCACTATAAATCTATCTAAACCCTCATCAACAACCTTCTAGAGGAATATGATATTCTCATTAGAGAAGACCACCCTCTTCCATCCACTAGCTCATCCCCACCCAAGCACAACCCTCAAACCAAACCCGCATGACCTCCAAAACCTTTAAATTTGGTCATCCACACCACACCTTCAATCCCACCACTAAATTCTACCTCTTCTAAAGAAGATCCCCTCTTTTCATAAATTTTATTCTTATTACCACTCGTTATAGCCCCATGATCCTCAAACATATATCCAACCAAAACCAAGAGTTGTCATTGTTTCTCATTGTAATGAGCCCCATCCATCTCCCTCTTCCTTTAATGATAAGGTATCCATCCTAGCCACTCTATGAACCCAAAATCTTGTTGCCATTGAACAAAACATTTTGAAGCAATTGCATTAGGTATCTATCAAAATGTTCGTCTATGAACTTATACAATACTCCCTAATCATTGAAAACCTCTCATCAAAGATCTATAGTACATACTAATCACCACCAATGAACCTCAACCTTTTGCGGCCCTTGTTAGAGCTCTTACAACTTCTATTTCCATTTCCTTCGACAATTGTGAAATCCCTGACATTGTACACGAAGATCATGATCTTCCCCTTTTATTACCTCCCACATCAATGACACCTTCATCTGATGATCCATGATTGACAATAGTGTTAGCATCAACATTGTCTAATACCATACCTTCAACCAACTCAAACTTCCCGACACCATTATCACCCAATCACTTGCGGTTCTTTGATCCTTCAATGATATTGTTTCCCTTACTTTAGGAACAATTATCCTCCCATTCGTATTGGAGAAAAACTCCTCCATGAACTCATCTACATTGTTGAAGGGGAGTTCCAATATAACATCTTGCTTAGACGTCCATGGATACATGATATGCGTTGCATCCCATCCACTCTTCATCATTGCTTTAAGTACAAACATGAGGAGAAAATACATACACTCCTAGTGATCATCCTCACTTAAAATCATACCATATGACCTACCGGCCAAATGACGTGTTTATTCCTAAGCAAGATCCATCTTCTGCAACATCTACTAGTTCATTCGCACTGTATCCAAGTTGCCTAACGATGAATATCTCGACACCATGATGTGGCGTCTCTCACTAGGGGAGTATTAACTACTCACCTTTAATGCTCTTCCCACACCCAATCAACTTGGTAGACTTAAAAAATCTCCTATGTATCAACCTAACATCGGGGATATCATTTCCTTTGGTCCACCTCACCTGAAAACCAATCTTATCTATGGTGGCATCGATCGCCCTTCTTCCCACACGATAATCAACCCCATACTAAACCATACACCAATGGATTCAATTTCCTCTATAACAAATCCTTCACCTACACCTATCTTCACCGCTACACATGGAAGGGATTTGTTACGGGAAATTATGATTTACCCCTTGGAGGAGAGGGAGGAAACAGAAATGCACACGGGGGATAGAATGAGGGGGAGTGGCCCACATGAATTGTCATTTTGTAGCCGGGGGTGGGGTTTTCCTCCACTCTCCCCCACTCTCCCCAAGGGGAGTGATGGGGAGATACCTCAACAAAGGGTGTGGTTGATGTCCCTGCTACTTTTTTTGACTCGGTCGAGGTGAGAGGACTTGACATGCAATCAGGGGAGCACAAGGTATGGCTAGGAGTTGGGGTGAGGTCCCGAAACCTCGAAAATAAAAAATCAGAGTCGGTTGCAGACCACCGAGTGCAGCTCTTGCTCAAAAGATTAGTCATTAATCATTTCGGGCACTGAGAACTCGATATATACCACTAGAGGAAGTTCTAGTATGATCTACACATTAATTCTAAGGATTTGCATGACTTGTTTTAGGTTAATGATGAGAATTTTAGATTTGTGAGTGAAATCACTTAAGGTGCATGCACTAATATGGTGCTCTCACACGTGGACTCGAGCGAGATAAATAGGTAGGATGAGATCCGTACTAAAACCAAGAATATTAGAAAAGGTTAATCAAATTTTGTGGGGTGGAGATGAGACTAAACTGAGAAGGAGAAGAAACTAAAAATTTAAGGGGTTATGGGAAGATCACAGACTAAATGTCAACCATTGTGTGTTGTTACCACTAAATGAAGGTAAAGTAAACATAAAATGGGTCTCTCACAAGAAAACGATGCGTAGGGAAATCTCCAAACAAGCATGGAATATAAATTCTCGATAATCCAAGGTTAGATCATCATGCACAAATCATGTTGAACATTCAATCAAGGACGCCCAAGATTCATAAATATACCACCAGTTTTATTCGGTTTAGGGGATATTTTTATAGGCCTCGAAATGATATCCTTGGGTACATCTCAAGGACATTAATTTCTCACACAATTCCTAGACAAGATCCAAGTAACTACGGGGCATTTCCAAATTAAAATAAAAGTCATAATTTACATAAAAAAAAACACACCATTTTACCCTCAACATCATTTCATGACAAGAACAAAAACACTAATAATTCTAGTAGGTCATCCATGGAAAACCCATTAAACTTGGGAAAAATGAGGGAAACATATATTCATGCTCTCAAATCCTGTTAATGACTATACATGTGTAATCACCTTAACAAGAATTCCAAGTGAATGGGTCACACAACAAAACTTTCATCATAACATTATGTCTACATGCTGGTTGATTTCACATTTGACATAATTTCCCCATCTTTTCCACTTTGAAGAACTTCCCACCTCTTTTCCCCACCAAGACCCCTCCTTATTTCTTCCCTAAGCCCCCTTGCTTATATGTCTATCCACCTAGGGGTTTTAGAGAATATTCATCTTGATTCTAACCGACTCATATTTAGGTCACATCCCAGAGATTCCTAGGAGTATTAGGGAATAATTTTCCACAACAACATTTAATCATGCCTCCATTCGTTCGTCATCATCATGCCACTATAATAAAACAAAGGTCTCTTCCATGTCACTTTATTTAATATAAAACCTTCCTTAGGAGAGAAAATATGATGTGGCCAAATATTAAACTTTGATAAGACACTTCTTAAACACACAGATATTTAATTGATCTCTGGTGACACGCTTTCCATAAATTATCAATCCCAATTCAATTTTCACTCGAGGCTAGCGATCCAGGAGGATATGACATTGATGGTGAAAATATTTCTCCCAAACACATCGGTTCAAAAGTCGTGCCTACTTATACATAGTTCACTGTGTTACTAATTCATCACCTAATCTTGCCTAGAGGCTTCTGCCATCTGCTTCAAATCAAGAGCCTTACCTACAGGTCTTCCTCATTTGCAAAATTGAATCCTTTTAATGGATAACTTACCCATTTGGGTGAGTTTTTCAACTAACAGGGCCTAATGAGGCCCTTATCCACCATTTTTAACATTCCAGACACCAAGGTCATCCCCTCTAGATATTTCCTCCCCAAAGAACACAATTTTATCCCTCCTGCATTACCTGTCTGAATTATGTGCATCATTTCCTCTCTTCAAAACTCTCTATTTCCATTTAATCCACCTGGAATATCATATGAAGACAAAGTAACTAAAGTATCATTAGATTAGCCATTGCCCATATATTCATGACAACCAGTGGCACATGAAGCCAACTTACTACCAACTCCTTACTAACTGCAAAGATTTCAATGCTAGACTGTGCTTACCCAATAGGGGAAGAACAACCCCAAAATTACACGAAGATGAAACAAAGAAGTGATTGCCCGTGATGGAAATTGTTCTAGATGAGATACGAAAGTCCGTGATGGGTGCCCATACCCTTCGTCCCAAGGAAATAAAAATCATGATGGGAAGCTCCTCTAGCGAGACCACTCATTTTCCTACAACTCGGCTTTCTTCTAGCGGGAAAACCAAGGCATACATAAGAAAGAGACTTTCCCTTTTTGAGTGGGTGAACTTACTCGAAAATCAAGGAGAGCTTACCTAGATCTTGAATGGGTGACGGGTGGGAGTCCAGCGATTCTTGGAGAAGGGCATGTCGTGTGGGCATGGTGGGGGACATCCGGTTTGTCTTTAGTACATTGGCTCACGAGGAGTTTGTTCAACACGGGGACCACCTATTAAAATGTGCTCCAGGTGTTCTAGATGAAGTTGTATCTTCTAAAGATTGACTAGTGTGTTTTTCTATTGTAAATCAATCTATACTTTGTAATATTGTATATGTATGTGTATATATTTTCAAGGGCATTTGACCTAAAATACAACCCCGTTTTGTTCATAGCATTTATCGTAATGAATTGCCTTTTGCTTTGTCAATGTATGATTTGTGCAAGTATTCTTCTATTATAATCATTTAGACCCATCTTTTATTTCCTTGTTTTTCCTTTTTTGCAATGTGAAAAACCTTAGAAAATTAAACATTCCATAAGACATTCATCGTTGCACCTTCTCATATCACATACAATTGCATACCACCCTGAGAGAGAAAAAATTGACACTCGTTACTTTTCGACCCTCGGTTTCTTTTAGGCTTGAAGAGGTTAAGTCTTTTTGTTCTTTTTCATCTAATTGAATGAATGGGCTCATAACAAATGCACGAACTACTTAAAAATAAGGTAGAAGGCAAATTGCACCCTGGGCTCCGAAACATCTGTCATTTTATAAGACAAACAAATAAATCCCTTCGGACTTCTGGGATAGACCACACTTTTGAACATTCTCGGCGCAAATTGAAAATTGACAATGGCCATTCTTTCCTTCATTAATACGGGTGCTGAAACCCCGAGCGAAATCCGAGAGGGGACTAGTCCTCAAGCCTTGGCAAGAAACAATCTTATCAAAGCACAATACTCACACCTAGCGAGAAAAACCCAAGTCGACCTTACATCAATGCACAATCTGTCTTGTGCTTTAAATTTTGTGAAAATTCGAGACCTATTTAACAACAACGAGACCAAGTGCATACTCGAACCATTCACTACGAAAGAAAATCAAATAGGAAAAACATGCCCAAAAAACCAACATCTAGTGTGTATCCATCTAAAGAAGGAACTTGCCGAGCAAAATAACAAAAAAAGTAGATGGCCATATATGCGTACCAACATTATCTCTAGCTCATGGATGGACTCCCCAACGGTGTTTCCAAAGAATACCATAAATGCCATTGGAAAAAGAATACCGAGACACATATCCATTGGGAAACAAAGTCAAAATATGATCAAAATTGCAAGTCATTGCAAAACAACACCAACAACCAAAACACCAACAAAACCAAACGAACAAAAAAAAAAACATGTAACTACACATTGTACAAACAAACCATGAGGTCAGGAAGACCCAAAAATTCCATCAAAATCCACTTGGGTCCCATACTGACACATGTTTATCTAATCAAGATATATAAGTTAACACACCAAATCCCAAGGGTAATGATCCCAACTATTTCAAATGAAACACAAATTATCAACTGATTGTCATTACCAAAAACCATCTCATCTTGTAGAAATAAGAACATACCATCATTCAAACCTATGAATACACTCTGCTCATAAGGTACAACATGTCCATAAATAGTTCTACCTTCACAACA
Organism: Taxus wallichiana var. yunnanensis; assembly: GCA_018340775.1. Classification (NCBI taxonomy): domain Eukaryota; kingdom Viridiplantae; phylum Streptophyta; class Pinopsida; order Cupressales; family Taxaceae; genus Taxus; species Taxus wallichiana. The sequence continues at coordinate 480,515,429 of CM031236.1, read as the reverse complement.
TACCTTATGGTATAAAACTCTTAGGATCTCCAGTGTACATCGAGGTGCCCAAAAATTCCCTTTTTTCAAGAGCAAACAAATTCCCACTTATCCAATTCCTCTTAAATTTTATGTAAGCATTGAGAAAAAAATAGACATGTCCATTTATATTCATGTTTACCATATCTGTTCTTAAAGGGGATTAGTTGTTCATCATGTATCCCATTTGAATAGGTGAGGAGTCAATATCAATGCTCACACACACATATGCCTCACTCTTCGAAATAAAGTGGTTGATCTATATCTGAACCTAAAATCATCGAGTGAAGTAACCCACTTTACATTCCCAAAGGCTTGGGAGATAAGGGTTGTTTGACCACTTGATTATAAAATGGGGATCACGAAAATCCAATCCACGGCTCCATAGTCAATCCAACACTAGTACCTCCACAGAAATCAAACTAGATCACCATCCCCATGTTTCTTATCAATCGATACAAAATCCTCAATATAATCATCACTAAAGTGAGATTCCTCATTATCCAGGACGCCATATCAGTTTAGAAACATATAAAGGGACCAAATCACCCACATCACAGTGCAAAGTACACGTGATTCATCTAGGATTTTTGCATTACAAATTTATCGACACTTTATATCACATTCTAAATTTTTCTTCTTCCACTATTGTGTCAAGAAAAATACATATGTATTCTATTGAGGGAACACTTCCGTTATATATAGCAAACATTTCATCCTTTAACCGAACAAAATCACGAGGAGAATGAAATACATCATGTGTCTAAACCCACGATATTAAAGCCTTTTATCATAAAATGACATATTCTAGAAGACATTCCATAACTCATCGAATGTTCGGGCATGCAAAATATAAGTGGAAGACACCCCACCATTTGTGGTGCAGTAGGGCCATGTGGCACACTTCTTCCTTTAGTGCCTAGTTCCACTTCATCAATATTAAACATACTATCCAAAACACATGGGGCATGGGGCATAAAACATTTATCACACCACACACATACATGGCATAACCTACTTGATCGTTCTGCTCAACCCATTCTTCAACTAATGTCTTAACAACTGATACATATTTTATAGTGTCAATTTCTTCATTCTTAAAAAACATGAACCTTCTTCCTTCAATCAACCCGTGGCATCTCCACCATGCTCATAGAAAAGGGAAGTAGGGTCATCACTGAATTGATTTCCAAACATTATTACCATTTCCATCCATGAACAGACAGAGCCCTGAGGTAAAGAATTAAACCAATCCTGGCATCTTCTTGTAGTGTTTACACAAATAACCTCATAAAAACATCTTCATAACTTACCTTGTATTCATGCATCATTTCCTCAAATATGGAAAGATGTTATTCCATAGAAGTATTGCCATATCCTTGAAACACATGTAATGTCGAGGCCTAATTCTGGTAGGGATTTGATGGGGGTATCCACATATTTTTCCAAAGTCAAGTGGTCTGAATGCATTTGGTTTAAAAGGGACTCTAGAAGGAACACAAACCTCACCACTATCATAGATACCCATGGATGGCTTCACAAAGAACTAATTTTTACCAATAAATCCACACCTTATGAAGTCTAAAGGACATAATGGTAAAAATTGAACACAAAGTTAAACAAGACACAAAAATTTCAATTGTAATACATCAAAATGAAAAACATTGGTCTACTACAACCAAAAGGATAACGAAGTCGCCACTAGAGTGATAACTCTAGAAAAATAAATCACATGAGGTCATGAGAGTAAATCACAATCAAGATGTGCTTTTTCGATGTCACATAGAACGAAATAAGGTCAAAAATGAAAAGACACGGTGATTAATGAATTTAGGTCCCCAAAATAGGTGTCGAAAGGTTTTGGTTCCCAGTTTACCCCTCGAAGTAGAGGAGGAAACACAAATTCATAGGGGGGATAGGGAAGGGGGAGTGACCCACATGAAGTGTTGTTTTGTAGCCGAGAGTGGGGTTATCCTCCATTCTCTCACCCATTATTCCCAAGGGAGTGATGGGGAGGCACTTGAACAAAGGGTGTGGTTGATGTCCCTATTGCTTTTGAATCTGCCTTAGTCAAGGTGAGAGGACCCGAGATGCACCGTCAGGGGAGCACAAGGTATGGCCAAGAGTTAGGGTGATGTCCTGAAACCTTGAAATAAAGAATCAGATCCGGGTGCGACCACCAAAGATACAACACTAGCTCACAGTCATTAAGCACATCGGGCACAAGAACTTGATCTGATTGCTAGAGGTAGTTCTAGTATGATCTACACATTAACTCCAAGGATTTTCATGACTTGTTTCAGGTTAATGATGAGGATTCCAGATTGTGAGTGAAAGCACTTAAGGTACATGCACTAATATGGTTCTCTCACATGCGGACTTGAGTGAGATAAATAGGTAGGATGAGATCCGCACTAAAACTAAGAATATTAGAAAAGGTTGGTCAAATATTGTGGGGTGGAGAGGAGACTGAACTAAGAATGAGAAGAAACTAAAAATTCAAGGGCTTCTGGGAAGATCACAAACTAAACGTCAACCATTGTGTGTTGTTACCACTGAATGAAGGTAAAGTAAACATAAATTAGGTCTCTCATAAGAAAATGATATGTAGGAAAGCTCTAAACAAACACATAATATAAATTCTGATAATCCAAGGTTAGATCATCATGCACAAATCATGTTGAACATTCTAGATCGAGGGATGCCCAAGATTCATAAATATACCACCCGTTTTACTCAATCTACAGGGAGATTTTTATAGGTCTCATAAATGATATCCTTAGGTACACTCAAGGACATCAATTTCTCACACCATTCCTAGACAAGATCCAAGTAGTTACAGGGCATTTCCATATTAAATCACAGTCATAATTTGCACATAATCAAAATAAAAGACACACACCATGTTACCCTCAACATCATTTCATGATAAGAACAAAAACACCAATAATTCTAGTAGGTCATCCACGACAAACCCATTAAAATTGGGAAAAATGAGGGAAACATATATTCATGCTCTCAAAGCTTGTTAATGATTGTACATGTGCAATCACCTTAACAAGAATTTTAAGTGAATGGGTCACATAGAGAAAATCTCCATTAGAACATTGTGTCTCTACTTGGTTGATGACACATCCATCATAATTTCTCCATCTTTTCCCTTGAATAACTTCCCACCTCTTTTACCCGCCAAGACCCCTCCTTTTTACCTAATACCCCTTCTTATATGTGTATCCACCAGGGGTTTTAGAGAATATTCATTTGAATTCTAACCGCCTCATATTTAGGTCACATCCTAAAGATTCCTAGGAGTATCAGGGAATAATTATCCATGACAACATTTAACCCTTCCCACCACCACTCGTCATCATCATGCCAAAGATAATAAAGAAAAGGTCTTTTCCATGTCACTTTATTTAATATCAAACCTTCCTTAGGTGAGAAAATATGACGTGGCCAAATATTAAACCTGATAAGATACTTCTTAAACACACAAATATTTAATTTATCTTCGGTGACATGCTTTCCATAAATTATCAATCCAAATTCAATTTTCACTCAAGGCTAGTGATTCGGGAGGATACGGCATTCATGGAAAAATAATTTTCCCAAACACATCATTTCGAAGTCATGCCTATTTATACATAGTTCACTATGTTACCAATTCATCACCTAATCTTGCCTAGAGCCTTCTGCCATTTGCTTCAAATCAAGATCCTTACCTCCATGTCTTCCTCGTCTACAAAATTGAATCCTTTTAATGGAGAACTTACCCATTTGGGTGAGTTTTTTCAATTGACAAGGCCTAATGAGGCCCTTATCCATCATGTTTTCAACATTACGGGCACGAGTCGAGTCCTCTAGATATTTCCTCTCTATAGAGCGTGATTTATCCCTCTCTGTATCATATACTTGAATTATGTGCATCATTTCCTCTCTTCCAAACTCTCCATTTCCATTTAATCTGCCGGAATATCATATGAACACAGAGCAGCTAAAATATCATTGGATTAGCCATTGCCCATATGTTCATGACAACCAGTGGCACATGAAGCCAACTTACTACCAACTGCCTTATTGACCACAAAGTTCCCGGTGCGAACCCTCTGCTACTAAACATGGGGAAGAACAACCCCCAAATTTTCTGAAGATGAAACAGAGAAGCAATTGTTATTCTGGAAACTATTGTTGCTGAGACATGGTCCGTGATGGGCTCCCATACCCTTCCTCCCAAGAAAATAAAAATCATGATGGGAAGCTCCTCTAGTAGAACCACTCATTTTCCTGTAACTCGGCTTTCTTCTGGCAGGAAAACCAAGGCATAGATAAGAGGGGGACTTTCCCTTTACAAGTGGGTGAACTCACTCAAAAGAAAGGAGAGCTTACCCAGATCCTGAATGGGCCATGGGTGGGAGTCCAAGAGTTACTGGAGAAGGGCATGTTACGGGGCCCGAGTGGGGGACATCCGGTTTGTCTTCGATATATTGTCTCACGAGGAGTTTGTTCAAAGACAAGGACCACCTATTAAAGCGTGCTCTAGTGTTCCTAGATGAAGTTGTGTCTTCTCAATATTGACTACTATGTTTTTATATTATAAATGAATCTATAATTTGTAATATTTTATATGTATGCATATATATTTTCAAGGAAAGGGGCCCCTAAAATAGAACCACATTTTGTTCATAGCATTTATCATTCTGAATTTCCTTTTTGCTTTGTCATGTATGATTTGTGTAAGTACTCTTCTATTATAATCATTCAGACCCATAATTTATTTCCTTGTTTTCCTTTTTTGCAATGCGAACAACCTTAGAAAATTAAACATCCCATGAGACATTTATTTTTGTGCCTTCTTGTATCAGACACAACTGCATACCACCATGAGAGAGAGAAAATGGACACTCATTACTTTCTCACCCCCGGTTTCTTTCGAGCTCAAATAGGTTAAGTCTTTTCATTCCTTTTTATCCAATTGAATGGTTGGGCTTATAACAAATGAACGCGAACGGATTTAAAATAAGCGAAGGAAAATCGGACCACCCTTTTGAACATTGTTGGAGTACAAAGAGAAAAAAAAGACAACGCTTGTTCTTTCCTTCATTAATACGAGTCCGAAACCCAAACCAAACTCCGGAGGGGCTAGTCCTTGAGACTTGGGAAGAAACCGTCTTATCAGCACAATACTCACACCTAGCGGAAAAAACCCGAAGTCCCGACCTTACATCAAAGCACAATCTATCTCATGCTTTAAATTTTGTAAAAATTCATAGACCTCTATAATAGAAATGAGACCAAGTGCATACTCAACCATTCACTGTAGAAGAAACCCAAATAGGAAAAACATGCTCGAAAAGCAACATCTTGTGCGTATCCATCTGAAGAAGGAACCTACCAAGAAAAATAACAACTTTGAAAAGAAGACGATCATATATGCGTACCAACATAAGACATGCTTAATCTTATCCTCGACCCGATCCATGAAACCCCATGAAAAGTATGGACTAGGATTTAAAGAACATCCCACCAAATATCCTCTACACACTTCTTCTACATCCCCATGCAAACAGTTCCATCATCCAATCGTTCTCCATCCAACAACCCATGGACACAGATGACACCATGTTCCTTTCTTCTATTTTTTTTTAATCTCCACAATCACTTTAGGACCAATCACCTATCAGGATGAAGGTGAAACTATGTCCCTTCCTCTCAAATTCCCCAACATGGTAGAGGAGTATTCCCCTACCATCAACATCCTTCAATGCAGTGATGATGAATCCATTCTTTCCTATATGGGGTAGAATATTCTCATATTCATAAGGCCTTACCTTCTGACACATCCACCCTTCTAAACGAATCCACCATTGACATCAACATAGGGACTTTGCAAGAGTCCCACTGATCAAGGGATCATTTTTGAAAGTTCCCTAAACATCCCTAAATGGTGTCAGTGTAGAAGATCATCTCGAGAGCTTTCCATTGACTGTGAGAAGCGCAACAAACGAACATCGGGAGCTCTAGATATGTTCGGTCAAAGTTTAGACAGCGGGAAAGTCAACTCTAGTCAACTGGTCAATATTGGACCAATGGCACTGCGACACGTGGTGAAAAGGAAAAAGGGAGTTTTTTGTTGGTTTTCGATCACCGGTCTTTGACGAGCGTAAAAATGGTGCACGGGAACAAGAGGCTCAACTTTTATTATGGAGGGAGCCCCGCCCATGTGGACTATGGTATTATCACCAACATGGTGGGTCCACAAGCCACCACGTGTCAAATTCACTCAATTTTCCTATCGGGAGACGACAAGTGGACTACAGGATTACTGAGTTAATTATTTCTATGCCACATTGTATGGGTCGAAATTATATTATCTTGGTAAGTCCACTTTCCAAATGGCACGCATATATGCCAAACCACATATATACATATTAATGTTTATACATTAGTATTATTAAACCGCCAAACATATGCTACTTCCACGTGGAGGAGGAGTGAAGCGGTGGTGGGGAGCATGTTGAATGGTATGCGTGGACATCCACGTGGTGAACAAGGTGGTAAGCGGTGGTAGGGCGGTTATGCTCCAAAGTGGTCCTTTGACCACTATCCTTGCACGGAGAAAGGCTTAATAAAGCCTAAGAATTTATCTCCTTCCACCATATGTGGGACTTTATACCCACTTAACCAATGCCATGCCAAATTTGGGTTTTAATCCCATTAAATATACAATGCCACTATGGGATTTTTAACCCTTACCAAATGTTATGCCGCTCAATGGGGATTTAATCCCATTTCATATGCAAAACGACCAATATGGGTATTTGATCCCATTTATTTTGCTACGGGATTAGGCTAATATTAGCCTATGGATAATATGCAATTCATATTTTTGGGCCCTAAAATTGTATAAATAGGGTACCTAGTTCATTGTAATGGACACACACACACACAAAAAAATATAGAAGCTCATTCCTAGAGCGTTGGAGGCGAAGTCCGAGCCAAGAGGAGAATGAGAAATTGTTGTGTGAAGACCTAAATTATTTAGGCATTATTATTTTTTATTATTATTGACCTATTATTTGTTAGGCAATAATAAATTAAATATTTGTGGCTAGGAGTTATTCAAACTACCTGAGTCGGCCCATAGCGCCACACCAATTACTTGCAAAATCTGGATTGTCGAGGAGTGCTAGCGTCGCATTGATAGCGTCGGGGACAATCGAAGCCAAAAGAGATTGTATGCCGGGAAGGTGGAAGTCGGGTGCTATTTTTTCACCCTTGTCGCTGCTGAAGGTCTGGTTATTCTTCTAAGCAAGTTTAAATAGTTTCCATTAGGTTTTCTTGTGAAAGTACTATTGTAACTTACAAGTTTTGACTAGTGGAGCAGTTCGACCATGAACCCGGAGGCGTGGCATTGCATTGCCGAACTCCGTAATCAATCTGTGCAATTGTCATTATTGTCTTGCATTATTGTCTTGCACAACCGGCCTTCGCATGGTCATACACCGATATCTTAGGCCTCAATCCTAGCATCGTCATCCGTAACATCGTGACCATCCCCAATGCCAAGCCGATTAAGCAAAAAAATTCATATGCACCCTTACGTAGCCCTCCTTATCAAAGAAGAATTGTAACATTTTCTTTCGACCAACTTCATCCAACCTATCGATTATCCCCAATGGGTTTCTAATATCATCCCCATTGCTTTATAGCATCAAGTGAAGCTTTACATCTGCATATACTTTTAATACTTAAAATCTCGCTTTCCCTAAGGATGAATTTCCCCTTCCCAAGATTGATTAGCTTATCGACCTAACCATCAACCATGAAATTCTCTCTCTTATGGATGGTTTTTCTGGTTATAATAAAATCCTTATCACACCAGAAGACCAACATAAGACTTCTTTCATCACCCCTTGGGGAACCTTATGTTATCACATCATGCCCTTTGGTTTGAAAAGTGCAGTGCCACCTATCAATGCGGAATGACCTATACCTTGCACGATCTCATCCACAAAACTGTAGAGGATTATGTTGATGACCTCTTGGGTAAATCAAGCGTCCAACAAGACCATCTCCATGTCCTTGAAATCCTCTTCACATGTCTTATCGATACTTTCTTCATCTTAATCCTACCAAGTGTGTGTTTGGAGTTTGAACCGGTGAACTCCTTTGCTTCATTGTTTCCATCAGGGATATTGAAGTTGACCCCGCCAAGATCAAATAAATCCTTGAGATTCCCCTTCTTCTAATCTAAAAAACTTCATAGTCTCTAAGGCCGACTTCAATCGAGTATGTCACTTCATCTCGCAACTTTCTGATCGTTACCAACCTTTCCATCATCTCCTTCGTAAAGACATTCATTTCAAGTGGGATGTCAATTGCCAAAAGGCCTTCAATGAACTTAAGCATTATCTTATATTGCCACCTGTGCTTACGCCTCCATGCAAGGGGGAGCCATTCTATCTTTACATTTTTGTCACCGGTCATGTTATAAGTGTCATGTTGGCACATCATGATGAGCAAGGTAGAGAATAGGTTGTCTATTATACCATCTGCACTCTTCACAACTACGAAACCCATTACACCGAAGCTGAAAAGATATGTTGCACTCTCTAATTCACAACCTCCAAGCTCTACCACTATCTTCTCAATCACAAAACATACATCCTCACTAGCTTCAAACCCCTCAAAACCATACATTCTAAACCTTATCATAACGATTTCATCACTCGATGGCTCATGCTCATGACTAGGTTTGACCTAGAGTTCATATCTCGAAATCAATCAAAGGATAGGCTATAGTTGATCAACTCGTTTTCCTCTCTTTCTAATAATCAACTCCCCATGAACAATTCCTTGACGAATCCATCCACACCATCAATCATGAGTATTCTCCCCTCAAAATTAAATTGTTCTTTAGCGGATCTAAGTGTCGCCAAGGGGGAGGTTCTGGTCTCATCATCATTTGTCCTTGGGAAACTCCTATCCTCGTCACCTACAAACTAAACTTTGAATGCACCAATAACATGGCTGAGTATGAAGCCTTTATCTTGGGCCTCCAAACTGCTATCTTGCTTAGAGTCCAAATCCTCTACATTTATGGTGATTCCCAACTTATCATCAATCAAATTAAGGGAGTCTATCACTGTAAAAATGAATTCCATTAGAAATACAACGACATCTTCAACTTTATCCTTTGACCAATATACTATCCAAACCGTCCCTCGTTCATCCAATCACTTTATAAACATTATGGCATCCCTTACATACTTCATCCCTTGGACAATGGAAGAATCCAAACTCTTCGATGTTTTCCATCACATCAATCAACTATCCCATACTAATGATCTTCCTCGTATCATTCTCATCGACATTGGTCAATTTGATCTCTCGGTATACCCGGTTCATCGACTATCTTTCTCAATCTAAAATTCCCTCCGACCTATCCAAAAATGGTAGGAGGTCATTTATTCAACGTGCTAACCACTATGTTATCCTTGAGGCATCCTCTACAAACGTGGGTTTAATGGTATTTTAATATGATGCCTTAAATCCCACGAATCCATATGAGTTATCCAAGAAATCCACAATGGCATATATGGTGGACACTTTAGTAGCTTGTCCATTGCTAAACACATCCTTTAGATGGGCTACTACTAGCCCACCCTTAATCAAGACTACTTGTGAATATGTTAAAAAGTGTGTCAAGTGCTAGCAACATTCCAATCTCATTTGTATCCCTAGTCAGGCCTTACAACCTGGCCCAATATCTATGGCATTTCTCACAATAGGACTCGACTTCATTGGCTTCATCAATCCACCTTCTTCTCAATGTCATCATTCTATCATCAACGCTACCAAATACTTCACTAAATGGGTGGAATCCATTCCACTCACATCAACCAAAGCTAACAAAATTGTTGACTTTGTTTATCAACACATCATCTGTAAACTTCTACGCCCCCACAAAATCATCATAGACAATAGAAAGTCCTTCAAAATAAAGTTATTAAGAATATTTGCGACACTTTTAATATGTAAATTATCTTATCTTCTTCATACTATCCACAAGCTAATGACCAAGCTGTATCTACTAACAAAAATCTCGATACATTCCTGCCAAAATTGTTGATAAGACGGGTCGAGATTGGCATCTTCATATCCCCTTCACTCTTTGGGCTTATTGGACTAACATCTACACCTCTACTAGTGCTACTCCCTTCTCTCTCGTATATGGCTCAAATTTTTCCTTCCTCTCAAAGTTCAAATCCCACCCTTGCACGTTTCTCTTCTTGACTTCGTTTCGGCGGGACTATCGCCAAGAGCGTCTAGGAAAACTTGAGATGTTAGACGAATGTCACTTAATCACTCTCCAACATCATCACGTCTACCGATAATGAATCAAATGCCCCTATGATAAACATCTCAAAGAAAGCAACTCTAACATCGGTGACCTTGTCTTGAAAGAAAATTAGAACTTCACTACTCTGGAAAGGATCCAATGTAGAAAGTTTTCTCCAAACTAGATTTCACCATACATTATCACTCACAAGTATGGGTTCGGATCTTATTGTTTAGCTTCCTTGATGGTAAACTAGAAACGGAACCTCTTAATGCCTTGCACTTATGGCCTTTCTACTATTAACACACCTACCAACATGACCTTAGTCACATTAATGATCTCATTTCCATCATTAACCCTTTCCATCTCTCATCATAATGATTTGGAATCATGTGGTCTTCTATCACTATCCTATCTGTAACCTTGAATATGGGCACCATGGCTCTGCTCATAGCATATTCCTTATGGATAAGTTCCTCCATCTAGGTGGGAACCCTGCAATCATTACATTCATCTCCTTCTTATCTACCTACTGGAACCATGATAAGGGTCCACATGTGTAGCTTTTACACATTACTTCCCCTCCCCAAGTGGTCTACTTGGATATCCCGAGCTCCATTATAAAAGTCAAAAATAAAAAAGTTATGGATGTTCATGTAAAGCTATATTATTCAAAAACTAGATTACTCCCTCAAAGGATAACTGTTCAAATAAAGCAAAAATTATCAAAAGTATAGTCTGATCCCTCAAAGGACAACTATCACATCTTTTATCCTGTAATCTAAAATAAAAAATCAAAAGCAAAAAAATCCTAATTATAGATCACTCCTTTGAAGGATGTATATCTTATTATATCATGGCGTAAAGGATTCTGCATTGATCAACCTTCAAAATATCAAAAACAAAATCCAAAAGAAAGCATCCTAAGAAAGCTTCCTACATCGATAAGCTTTCTCGTCAAAAGGAAACTTCCGCATTCATCGGTTTGCACAATATTGCTCGAGTGGGGCATAGACCTAGGCCAACCTTTTGAGGAGAAACTACTTCCCTCATAGAAGCTACATATAAACCCCTCACCACATCTATAGTAGGTGTATAAACACACCTACCATCTTCCCCTCATGATCTTATATGTGACTACTATCATTAGTTATGTGTTAACACCTACCACATGGATGTAAGCGCATTGCTTTATTCATGTTCCTTTTCACGTTTTACCTCCAATCTAATACCATATCATCTCTCCCTCGTGCACTCCTTCTTATGTTGTAAGTGTACTTATTATATTTAGGTCACCCTCTTGAGGTCACATTTTCACCAATCTAACCATTTTCGTTACCTAATCTTAACGCACTCGTTCACATTGAACATGGATTCAAATTTTTGATCGTGTTTGTAATCTATCACATCTAATCCAATCCAATTACATCATATCGTCTCATATTAAATACAATCAATACATGTACATCTACACTAAATCCATCACATCTAATCTAAAATTAATCACATCATATATAATCTAAATCCATCACATCATTACCATGTCTAATCCAATCAATACATCACATCATCACATCATATAAATTAATCAATACATCATATCAAATATCTAAATCAACATCTAATAATTTTCACATCCATAATCTAATCAACATCACATAATCATAATCCATCACATACATCTAATCTACTCATCCATATATCACAATACATATAAAACATGACAAAATCATATATATATATCATTGAAATGTCTATACATCCGTGATAGGCCTCAACAGGGCTCTATCTCAATATATACATCAAATTCTATATCTATACAATATTCACCCACTAAGTGGTGAAATACAAATATGAGACTCTCACTTCGGCGCAGGACCTTGTCCTCCTCCCGCTCCACCATCTAGACCAAAATCACACCTAGGCGCACTACACTTGTTGTGCTCCTTAAAGCCACCTACCATGTTGATATTCTCTCTCCTACCACATAGGATGCATAGTGCGCTACATTAGGTAATCTCATTGTCACTATGCACTCATAATATCGTGCCTCGTCTCATAGACCACGATACTACTCCATCGTCACGAACCGGGAGGTGCCATTTGTCCAACCCCCGTCCAACTCCCTAGGTTGCTCCACTGACACCTCTAAAGGACTTCCTAGATCTCCATACCGGCTCGTAAGGCCTCTCTCTACCTCTGGTATCTATCCCATTGTTGGATAACAAGGTCTCTCTTGCGCATCACATCTTGCTCTAGCATATAATATCTCATTCTGATGAACCACATCTTGTTATGCTTGCAATCATGTTATCTTTCCTAATCCACTTGTTCCCCTCTCCCCTATAAACGTTGCCACCTCTCCTCCTGTTGACACTACCTCCTCTCCACATTGTGCTACCTCCTTCACTCTCTGGGCCACCCATAGCCGAGTTAGCCACTTCACATACCCCTCTGCAACCCTTACATCATCCTCGTCTACATCCATTATCTTTGTCACCTCTACCAATGGATCGACCATCACTAGACTCGAAAAGTCCCTCTCGACCTCATATCACTGTATCTCGATTGGTGCCATAGGCACCGTCACCATGCAATCCAAATTGCCACATCACACGTGGAAACTATATACCCTCCACCATCTCTGGTCTCCATCCCTATACCTATCTCACTCTCCTTAACCTTGTGAGCTAGATGTTTGTGCCTGACCATGTGGGGAACACTATGTATGGCCTCCATCTCATTTCATCCACCTCAAGGCTCCCCAATTTCTTTGTATACCACTCCTCTCCCCACTCACCCCTATCTCCATGATCCTAATCGGTTCTCCATTGCAGAAAATCAACAACCAACTCTATATGATCACCTATAATCCTTTGAAGCTCTGGTGGCCTCACCACAACTATGTTCTCGTAAGCCCAACATTGTAACAGAAAGCTTACATCCAGGTCTAGATCTCCACTCTGTCACATACATTCACAACTTGTGGTACACATGTGCCAGGAAAGTTACCCCATATGTAAACATTGTCCTATGCTTAACGATATTTGCCACAACCGTTCTAGTGCCCATGGGAATCTCACCCCACCTCGATTCGGCATTGCATAGCAATATATAAACATCATCACGAAACATATCATCTATTTCCACGACACTAATGGATGACACCAATGGATGATAATGGGTATCATGTGAAAATCTCTCGATATAAAAGTGATATGATCGACCTCTGCTCCAAACAATCGTCTCAAAGCATCCATCTGACCCTCCTATGTAATCAAAACTATATGTGGCCCCTGGATCAACAATCTCATTATACGATGCACATCCGATAATGTGAATATCATCTTACTGTTGGGAATTAGAAGGTGCTAGTCCTCAGGTCCCATCTATCTATCAATGTTATGATAAACCTTGTATTTTGGGGCACCTACTGTGATAATGGCGGAACCCACATAATCCAAATAGATCCAAGTGATCCCACTCGACATTTGTAACATCTTCCCTAATTGTCTCCAACATGGACATGACTTTATCTTGTAAGTATAAGGTATCTATGGCCTATAAAATCAACCAATAAATACCCATTAGTTTTAAAATCATCATTTTTCATCCAAAATAATTACTCTTTTTCCACCTACCTAGTCGACGTTGGCCCAAACTAGGTTGGCGTCCAACTTCCTAGGTAAACGACGACCACCCCCAGGTCACTTCTAACCGGCCTTAAGCACCCATCCAAAATCCAAAATTAAAAAAAAACAACTAAAATCAAAACTAAGCTAATTTTTGACACTAATCGCTCTTTGAGATCTTGATGCATCCTCTCACCTCTGTTGGCATCCATATCATGTTGGAAGTGAAATGGATTGAGAGAGAGGCGAATCAGATCCTCTGAAAACTTTTATTTCATTTACCATTAAGCAACCATTCACATACATTCAACCATTACTTATTTAGTGTGCACAATACATTCAAACAACCATAACACATGAGAAGAGGCACATAAACACAAGATATAAGTGGGAAACCCTCACGGGAAGAAAAACCACTAAAAATCTACTTATATTACACAAAGCAAAGAGATTTAGTGAAGCACCAACTTCACAAGGAGCACCAACCCCTAGTTTAGTAGAGCACCAACCCTACAAGGAACACCAACCCCTAATTTAGTGAAGCACCAACTCCAAAAGGAGGATACAAACCCCTAGGATGAATAAGCACCAAATCAGCCACTTGAAGATGTTTTATCTCTAATTTTTCTACTGCCACAACTGATGGAGATCACTTATTCACTCATAAACCCTAGCTCAAACCCTAGATCTTCAATCTTACTCTATCTTCTTCTTCTTCAACTTGTCATGGCTCTAAAAACATGCACACATGATATCTAATCTTCCTCAACCTATCATTCTCTTCCTCATCCTTAAAATCATGCACACATACTTGCAAATCACTCTCCTCTAGGTCACACTTTTCCCTCCAAGAGCACTAGTTCAAAAATGAACTAAACAAGCACTTAAATATGCTTTTCTTCCTTCAAACTCACCATAGGTCAGTAATAAACCTTTTTCACGACCAATTCATCTTTAAAAATTCCAAAAAAATCATTACAATGGTCACATATGACCCAAGTAGGTCGGCCTAGCCAAAAACCACTTTTCATGCACCAACAATCCTCAAAACCTTGCCATTTGAATACCAAAAATCCCCTCATGCCAAAAATATTTTTAATCATGCTCTAAAAATCACTTTGCACATGTTTAAAAATAAAAAATGGTTGCAATTATCATGAACCAATCATATTATTTCATTTAATGGGCCCATTGGCTCATTACCTTCACCAAACAGTTGTTATCAACAACAACGATTTCACCTTTAGGCCTCGAGACCAACCAAGAACACATAAACTATTGCATGTGACCACTCAATGTAAGTGGAAAGATCTGTAAAACACATATAAGCAAGTTATATCTCATGAAACATCCCTAGTTCAAACCACAACAACTTTTGTCTTCACAAAATCAAGTTGCCCAAAACCTATTTTTGAAACTCGGTTGATAACCACACTTTTGGATACATTAAAGCCCTATAAATGTTAATTAGATTAAAAATTCACCCTATTCACTCTCAAGGTAATAGAAAGCTTCAACTCATCTATATCATGCCTCAACCAAGTCAATATTTCAACAAGAATAGAAATGTCCCGAAATCTTGCATACAAACTTCTTCACAAATCAGCATGAAAGACACATCAAATGACCTCACCAAGACACAATCCATATATAATTAGAAATAAAACCGAATCATATTTCCATAACATATTGTAAATCCTTCCAATTTCAAGTGGAAGGCTTTCAAACAAGCCCATATCTGAAAACTACTTTTATCTCTACTTGGACTCAAGAACTGACACTTAGCCCAACTTGCTCCAACATACCAAAAATCACTTCTATACTGAACCAAAGAATGTAACATACTTAGACATGATTCTAAATCCCTAAAAACCTTCACAATCTTGAACAAGTTAGATTCATGATCTTACCTCAACGTAGCCTCTTGCACCCTACTAGGATGAGCTTCCTTCAAAATTGAGCTGAAAGAATATCTCATAAATTTTTAATGCCTTTTCCAATCTTCAATTTATATATATTAATGGAAATTTAAATGATCTAGATTCACAACACAACTTGAATGGAGTCCTAAATCCCCCTGTAGCTCCTGCAATCTCAATTTTACTAAAGGCTGCTCCAAACTTCCCAAAAACCAATCAACACAAATAGGGCACACTTTGCAATTTTTCATTGCAAACATGACCTAAAAAATCCATGGAAATCAAGAAAAACTCTTGGGATTTCATAAATGGTGATTTAGACATTACTTCATTTGGGAAACTTTGCCACAAACCGGAAGTCTTCATAAACTAACAAATTCGAGGCGGGGTCCACATATCATCACCGCTCTATCTTTCCTTTTCTATAAATATGGAAGATTCCTATACATCATCCAATTGTCACTTTTAAGGAACCAATCAAAAAAAAGGCTGGGAAAGGCACTTTTCTCCAAGCTACTCTATTTAGGGTTTTGTTAGGGTTTTAAACCACTTTACCTTATTAACGATTGTTCATAAAAACGTGACGATCAAACCACCTCATTCTTTTTGTGAAATCTGAATAAATGACCTAATAATTTATGCCAAGTATCTCGAGGCTACCATGCAAAGCACACATATCACAATGAACATAAGAAGATCCACATTTGCTTTAAAAAACACATTCAAACTTACCTGGTTTTACCAAAACTTGCATATCTTGCAAAATATTCATCAGAATGACCCGAAACTTGTCATGAAGCATCATAAAAACATCCTATAACTTTACATTTTCACCATATGATCCAAATATTCCTAGAACTATCTAGCCAATCTCATTTACATGTGTTATTATGCATGTTTCCCATTGTTTGCTTCCCAAAGACCTCATAAATGCGTCAAACCACATAATACTGACCAAAAACTCATCATACACCTCATGTACACTACAAACATGTTTGGAAAATACTTATTTGGTCCAAATATCATATCTCCACCTCATTCAACATGCACCATAGATAGAAACAAGTTTGGAATGACCCTCGACTCAACACTATAACCATATGACTTGACCATGCTGACCTCATGCAGACCCATATACACCTGCAACACATCATTAGGACCATAATTGACCTTATGACACTCAACAACACACTTGGGAAGACTCAAACCATGACTTGGCTCACTCAGCCATGCTTGAGGACTACATGAACTCACAAGAACTTGACACTACCAATCAACCTTCATGTTTGACACCTAAATACCATCACATGGAGAATCACATGACACCCTTTTACATCAATGGGAGTTGATATCAATGAAAACACAATCACACAATGGCCAACAATACCCCCTTTGTCATTGATGGCAACCATCATTCAGAAACATTGATGGAAACCAACAAGACCAACATCTACATGACCACAACTCCTGACTCCACTCTTTTCATGTTTTGATGCTTCTCTCCCATTTTCCATCTATGACAAAGATTACACTCGACTCCTAGACATGAAAACGACAACATTAGATAATGCATAATGGAAATAATGCAAGACTTGACTTACTTGACCAAAAAGCTCCCTCTCGAATGTAATCTCTTTTATGACTCTAACAACAACATATGAAGATTCTATTGGACCTAAAAATCTCCCACTTTGATCATGATACGTGATTTTCTCCTCCATTCAAGCTTATCACCACTTATTAGACCTTATTTCAAGTCCAAATCACCAGCTTTGCTTGCAAATCCATCATTTTCACCCTTTAGGACCACTTGTCACTGAGTCACTCCTTTAGTGCAATCTTGAAAAACTTCACACCTTCTGTAAGCCCATGCTCAACATGACATAACTCTTTATGCCCCCAGGTTTATATCATCAAACTCTCATAGAAAACACAAAAATTGAAATACTTACCTTGTTCACTTGCCTTGCAGAGGTCCAAAAATTTACAAATGGTCCCTGAAGATGTTTCTTAATGCAATCAACCTATTTGAGAAAAAAGTTGTACTTCCCTAGCTTTAGTAGTTCATATCAGGACCTATATCACTTCTTTTTCTAGTTGTGTATATGAAAATGTGACAAATACCTCCTTTGAACCCGTAGGTCTGCAATCTTTACCATCTTGGAGCAAATTAGGCTCCCCTACCTTTAAGACACTTCTCATATCCGAAATGCTTGTACATACCTTATCATACTTGATTTCTTATTTTCTCACCATTATAATAACTTTGAACATGCCTTGTCCAATCAATCATCAACTACTTATTATTATCTAATTATTTAATTATTTAATTTATTATTCATTTATAATGGTAATTGAGAAATAGTGTCCGGATTTTAAAATAAATTAGACTTATTTATTACGCCGAAGGCATGCTCCAAATTATATATAGGGGAGGGCAAGCGGTTGATTTTGATACCACTCGTATAGGCCGTATCAACGCAAATCCGACAATGGTTGTTCGTGTACCCATTTAATCACAAGTGTCCAAGTGGTCCGTCTCTTGCACGGTTGTATCACAATTTCTAGTTTTTGGATCTTCACTAGGAAAAAGTAATATGAACGAAAATGTTGGTTGAGAGAAGCACTCCATGCAAAACGAAAAGTAATAACATTATGATTATCCAAATTACAATTTCTTAATACATGGCAAAAATGCCTTGAACATACCTTTTGTGTAGTTATGAGTGCAAGAAACGGTAATCCTTCGTCGATTCCAAAACATCTTCGTCAGTAATGCGGCGAGATCCGCATACAATATATAGCGGAACAAATGTAGTAGATGTCCTTTGACTGGGAAGAATTTGATTTATGGAATAAGTGCATGACATGTAGGGTTTTAATTCCCACCTTTTTATTTATGAATTTACTGTCCATGTCTTCGCCTTATCAAACAAATTAATATCGGGGCATACAAGTATGTAATCTCCATCATATAATGCCCAAATTTCCATTCACATATTGGTTTTATCTACTAAATTAAATGTAATCGAATGAAAACCTTGAAATCTATAAAATAAAATAAAAATACAAAATATGTCCAACAAACCATTTGTCTCGTCTGATAATCGTATGTTGGGTGAGCTCAATTATTGTCTCATTTGTGCAAACCTTCCTTGCAATTACTCGAGCTTAAAAGCGAGAAGGGGATTACAAATTTCTACAAGAAGCAAGCAATGTCGTTGGGTTTTGTACCTTTGTCCTAATGAATTTTCCTCTTTTTTGGTCCCTTAAAGCACCAATTACACTCATGTGAATAATGCAAGTGATATTGAGACGATAAATCAAAGTACATAAAACAAACAATATTTGGGGTATGAACATTGTAATTCATAGTGTGAGACATGCAGTGTTTAGTTCCCACCATTTTATTTCCAAAATTCCATTCATGTCTTTTCCTTATCTAATAATTTAAACACTCCTAGTTGAAACCATTAACACTAAAAATAAAATACAATAACCCCAATTTCATGGCAGTCACTATGTTGTTGCCACCAGGCATGCCTTGGCACATGCCATCAACTCTTTATCGAATTTTGACCATCACATCTTCTACAAATTGTAAGCATCATCTCTTTGTTACGTGTTGGGAATGAACATATGGGTTTCAACTTTCCATTTAAAGTTCTTATATGTCATTTTTTCTTTATCATGTTGAATCCACAATTATTTACTTTTCACATGTTCATTTCCAAATTTCTATTCATGTCGTTGTTAAGTATCTTAGAAAATTTCTTCATCCGATCAAAAACTTGACTTATCAACCTTGAATAATGCACACGAGGTTGAGACGACAAGGTGAAGCACATGGAACAGATATTATTTGTGTTGGAACAAACTGCTCTATTGAATAGGTGAGGGGCATGTGAGTATTTGGTTCCCACCTTTTAAATTCCAGCATTCCATTCATGTCAATGTCTTGCCTATCAAATTAAATGCTTTCCAATCGCAAGCCTTAGTGTTATGAAACAAAAAAAACAAGTTTGACTCACAAATAAAATCTACCTTTTGCTAATATATCTAATCACTTGAAGGCCTCAATTATCGATGGTTGTTCACACACAAACTATTTTCCTACAATTACTTGAGCTCCAAACTCGATATGAAGGCTACAAATTGCTATAAGACACACGCATTCGAATTGCATTTCAAACCCGAGCGTTTTCGAGTTTTCCCCTTTTTTCCCTCTTTATGACATTGAAATGCTTAAATAACTCAAATAATAAATATTATTTGGGTGAGAATAATGGAATTTGTGTGTGACATACATGTAATAATTCACACCTATTGATTTCTAACATTACGTGCATTCATGTACTATGTCTTATCTATTATTTTAACTCCCACATTTTTAATTACGATTTTCTGTCCATGTATTTACCTTATCTAGCAAATTAAATGTGATGTGAACAAAAAAATTTACACCATAAAAAAGTAAAATAAAAAAATAGTAAACCTCGATTAACAGATAAAATATTCCTTTTGTTCATATGTCCATTCCCCGAAGGGGCTCAATTATAAATGATTGTGTCTTGTATTGCTTGCTATTTTACAATTACTCAAGCTTAAAAACTGAAAATCTTGCTTGCAAAGTATTAAAAGAGGCAAGTGGTGTGGTTGGGTTTTGAACTGGGCCCCAGTTGACTTCTCGCCATTTTTATTTTGGCCCCTTTAATCTCGCATTACATTGGCATGAATAACGCACGACATTGAGATGACTGGTCAAGCACATGTAACACATATTATTTGTGTGGGAACGATCTACTTTGTCGAATAGGTGCGCGAGACATGTGAGTATTTGATTCCCACTTTTTAATTTCCAACATTCCATTCATGTCTAAGTCTTACCTATCAAATTAAATGCTTGCCAATCGTAAGCCATATGGGACTCAACTTTCCATTTAAAGTTATTTTATGTCGTTTCTTTTCTTTTTCATGTTGAATCCACAATTATTTACTTCCCACATGTTCATTTCCAACTTTCCATTCCTGTCCAAGTTGTCAAGTATCTCATAAAAATTAATGTGCAATAAATTAAAAACCTCGACTTTACAACTTTAATCGACATATATTTTCTACTTGTCTCTCATACGACATGTCAATGTACGAGCTCTATTATTCATGGTTTTGGTACATCAATAGTTTCTGTATTTATTGGAGCTCACAACTAAAAAGGGCATTGCGAATCTGCTGAAGACGAAAGTATCATCGTTGGGTTTCGAACATTAAACCTATTGGAATTCCCCACTTTTTTTTTTTTTTCTTTAATCTTGGACCCTTTAAGCTCACGTGAATAGTCCAAGCGAGATCACAACTACAAAGTTGGGCACATATACCACATTTTTGGAGGGTTGAGTTTCACATTGTTTTCCCATTCCATCTTTCCCACCCTTGCACTTCTCCACCCTCAAACCCATTCTTCACTCCTCTTCCTCTCCCACCATTTCTCTCCGTCAAATTTAACTCTTTCAAATGATCCTTCGACATTTCCGTCATACATTTCACATACAATTACTAATAATACGCTTATTTGAACGTCAAGAACACAATAAAGCAACCTCTGCACAAATAACATCCATTTACACCCTTTAGAGCAACTCTTAGTTCTTATACAATACGACTAACATATATAATTTGAAGGGCAATGCTCACCAATTCCCTATTGGCATCTACGCTGAAGTCCTAGTCCCCGCCTAATGAAATGAAATGAAAGATTTTAATGACGTCTAAGAGACTAGAGAGTCTATGGGACCAACATACTCTAAGAACAACATTTTTTTTTTTTAACGTCCACGAGGATACTAAAGACAGCCTAAGGAAACTCAAGATACCTTAGGTAACAACAGTAGGAACGATGTCTACAATTTGACCTAAGGGCATCACGTAAATTGGAGGGATCATCACGGGTACACACAAAATTACCCTCTCAGGGAAAAAATCGAATGCTTCAGGCTTGAACTCCATGTAATTGACTCTAAACCCAGTTCAAGTACTACAAATCCCATTCCCTCCTTTACTCCACATCATCAAATCCACGAAGTTCACGAACATGCTGTTGACAGTATATTACAGATGGTGTATTCTTTTCCTAAAATCTTACAGGGCAGGTGTGTCTTCTTCTCTCCCAGTTTAATAGACGATTCTTTTCTTTCAGGATGAATACCCGCTTGGATATTATAAGAATTTTTATTCAGAATTTAATTTTTAATTTATAGAGAGCCAAATACGGTGAACACAGTTGAATCTCTAACATATGCCTGGATCCAATGTGAAAACCCTCACTTCTTCCTCAATTGCGCCTACTGCAAGTTGCAAGGATCTTGGGGATTAAGAGCAGAGTTATAGATTCTCAAAGATTTTACTTTCTAGGCAATTGGGTAATACAAATTGAATTGATTCACACTGAAACCCTTTTAAATCCATCCTTGCAAAACAAGACGACAATTCTAACTGTCATTGTTTATGCCCTGGAATTGTAGTGGAAAAATTCCCCATAAGTAATCCGCTTTAACAATCAAGAATAAATCCGAAAACAGCCTACTTGCTTTCTTCACGGCATTACATGCGTAAATTATCATGATTCATTATTATGATTAGCTATACTGTATGCATGCTTTTCTAGGAGGAGTCCAATAACACTCAGTTTGATTAAGGCACAAGAATGCACTAGGAATTCTGTCAAACCAATTATATTAAAACGCAAGTATATGTACAGTCTATGGTAGCAAAAATCATCAAATTGGAAAAAAAACCACTTTCCTTCGTTTCTCTGCCATACATATAAAACTGTACTTGTTTTTTTCAGATAGAGTACGTCAACGTTGACACACTCTCTATAAGCTTAATTGGCCCAAAATCTGAAATTCTACATGAAGAAAGTTCTACATGCTTTAGGACATTCGATTAAAAGAATTCCATATGTCATTTTCCTGGTATTGTTGCTCATTTTTTCTGTTATTTTTGAACCTCTCGCGTTTATGAATATGGCTGCAATGCCCATCAAGGGATTTCTTTTTTAATGAACATGGCCATTATGATATAATCCATCAAGGGCTGTCTTAATGCTAAAAATGTCCAATTTGTTGCCACATGCATCAAAGCAGAAGATAGGATGTTCTATAGTGGGGGACTTTTATTTAGAACAACCTCCAAAGTGGGTCAGTTTCTTTCCATCCTACTGCTGAAAAAAATCTGTTTGGGGGTGAAAGGGAAGAAAGATAACGGAAAATAAAGGTGATACACCGAGATAGGGCATCTAATTTCTCTATTGGAGCTTAACACAAAAATACTGCAATATACTTGAATATTCTTTAGGCATAATATATTAACAAAAGCAACAAGCAAAAACAAAACAAAGCTGAAGAGTAACCTGCAACACTTTTATTAATTGGTGGAATGATACACAATTATTGATTGTTGTATGAAGGCCATGCTTTGTTTAAAAAAGCTAAGGCTAAAATACTGTAAAATAAAACAGGGATCTAAGCAGATCCAAGGAAGAAGATGATCCAAAATATAAAGTGATTTTCTTTATTTATTACAAAATAGAAGAAGATAAAAAGAAGAAGAAATGGGTAGCTTGCCACAATTTTTGCCAATTATTTTCCTGCAACACCTTGCATGGGCTGCTGGAAATAGTCCTAGATATGTTAGTACTACATAGGAAGTTATATTAGCTATTTGTGTGAGAGTATGTGTGCGCATGACTGACAACTCACCCATATAGATTAAGAATTGTGTGGTTGTTTGAGATTAGGCTTGACACCTTATTTCTAGTAAATCACCAGCCTATACTGTGTAATATCCCTGAAAAAAATACTTCTAGCAAATATGGATATGTCTGTTAAATCCTAGGGCAGCAGTGCTAATAAAATTAACTTTTATAACAGCAGCGATAATCTGATTTTTTATATAAAAACAACGAACCATAATGCGTAAAAATCAGTCTTTTATTTATTGAATACGAACCAGCTACAATAAAAATACCAGTGTCTTAATACAATTGTTTGGAGTTGAACTGGCGGAACACTTGCACCCTGAATTGTCACTGCAACCCCTGAAATGGAATTGCCCAGCTGAGAAGTGAGGGATTCCATCCTCAAATCTGTGTAAAGGAGGGTTTTCGTCCTCTATTACGGAAGCAAAAGTGGAAGCTACTTGCAGACAAAGAAAATAATTGATGAATTTCCAAGATGTGTCAATAACAAACCCCAAATCTGCTTTTATAACTTCCAATCCCTCTCTAAAGTGGGCGCCCCCGGAAATATATGCATGCTCCAAAACAATTAAAAATAATATAATTCCTCCCCCATGTTGGCGGCCCATCCTAAAAATAGGATTAAACAAATTTAAAAACACTTTATCCACCTCCCATCCTAAAATTAGGACTTCGGTACTCATGCAGCCTTCTCTAACTTTGGCGCCCCTTTATTTATTTATTAACTAATTCTAACTCGCACCCAATATTTGAAGTCAACCTTCTATTAGTATTTTATTCTATTAATGCTTTTTGGATTCAAATATAATTTAAGTGTCATTTTCCAATTAAAATATAAAAATATCCTTGGAACACTTGAATTAATTTATTTTCCTTTTTAATTGCCCCTTAACTTACGGCAAATAATAAAAATAGGCTTCCGTATTCAGAATTCATTAATTTTAAAAAGAAGACATTACCATCCGCCCTTCCTAGAATTGTTTTCCCTCAAGCAATTGCAAGCCGGGATCCCAAATCCACCTTGGGAATTTGCAATTCCCAACCCGCAATGCTTCATGTGATGTTGGCATAAATAATTGTGCAAACTGCTGTTGTCCAAACTGCTTATCATTAGTTGTTGATCTGAAAATTTCAGCAAGCTCAATGCCAACATTAGTATCTCTGAGTCATTTTCCTTAGGTGCATGCTTTATGCTACAAGTTGTATCCTTCACCCTATCTTGAAATGACATAATAGGGAGCAACAAATCTGAAATATTCTTATACCTTAGGTTGTAATCAAAGTGCTCACCTTCTTGTGTCGGAATAGGAATTGTTGAGATACCCTCAACACCTCCATCTTTGGGACTCAAGACTCTCGAATTAGTGCTAATCAAAATGTTCTCCTCCAATGCATATCCATCCATAATGCTACTCTGAAAATCAATCAATGGCTTACCCTTTGGAAGTTTGGAGGATTGTTCATGATTTGGTGCACCTTCTTCCATCTTGAGCTCGTTGCATCCAACAAGTGATGTCCTTTCCCCTTGACTTCCTCACTTTTATTTTTACAACTATTCTGCAAATCCCCTTCATATGGCATGAACACAATCTTTGGGAGATTGATGGGTGCTTCTTGAACAAGAACATCTTTTTCAACTTCCTCTTGTATGGTGGATTCCTTTATGGGTTGCTTCCTCTCAATTTCTTGCAGCACTAATTGTTCTTCTTTCTTCTTCAACCTCTTATGTATTCACACAACCCTCTTTTATTTGGATTCCTCATTTTGAGTAACTCCAAGTAATCATCAAAGGAAACTTCAGATTTAAGATAATTAGGCATCCCTTGATATTGGTCAAGGATTCTGGGGGCCTCAAGTTTGTACTTTTCTATTTTTACCAACACCTCTTGAATGGGATCTATATTTTCTTCCCGCTTGTAAGAACTTTGCTTGAATAAACATGGTCATGGATTCCTTCTCTATCTGATCCACAAGTGGTGAGAATATTGTCCGTCTTTTCCTCAAAAACAACCTCTGGATCTTGTTGCCTTAATCTTTCCTCTGGTTGTTTTAAAACTTTTTTTTCTCCCTTTGTTGGTACCTGACTTCTTTGTCACTACCCTGCATGAAGTTCAAAGCTGCAAATATTTTTCATAAATAATTCCCTTCCACAGGCTCATAGGCTGGGAGGAAATTTGCTTTGATACCATTGTAATATCCCTAAAAAATACTTCTAGCAAATTTGGATATTTCGTTAAATCCTAGGGCAGCAATATTGATAAAATTAACTTTTATAATAACACAACGATAATAAGATATTTTATATAGAAACAACGAACCGTAATGCGTAAAAATCAGTCTTTTATTTATTGAATACAAACCAACTACAATAAAAATACCAGTGTCTTAATACAATTGTTTGGAGCTGAGCTGACGGAATTCTTACACCTTGAATTGTCATTACTGCAACCCCGAAATGGAATTTCCTGCTTTGAGAAGTGAGGGATTCCATCCTCAAATCTGTGTAAATGAGGGTTTTCGTCCTTTATTACGGAAGCAAAAGTGGAAGCTACTTGCAGCCAAAGAAAATAATTGATGAGTTTCCAAGATGTGTCAATAACAAACCCCAAATCTGCCTTTATAACTTCCAATCCCTCTCTAAAGTGGGTGCCCCCTTCTAGAAATACATGCATGCTCCAAAAACAATTAAAAATAACATAATTCCTCCCCCATGTTGGTGGCCCATCCTAAAAATAGGATTAAACAAATTTAAAAACACTTTATCCACCTCCCATCCTAAAATTAGGACTTTGGTACTCATGCAACCTTCTCTAACTATGGCACCCCCTTTATTTATTAATGCTAACTCTGGCACCCAATAATAGAAATCAACCTTCTATTATTATTTAATTCTATTAATGCTTTTTGGATAAAAATATAATTTAAGTGTCATTTTCCAATCAAAATATAAAAATATCCTTGGAACACTTAAATTAATTTATTTTCCTTTTTTAATTTCCCCTTAGCCTATGGTTTTGGTTCTCTCTCTCTATCTGTCATGGTTAAATGGTCCTGATACATCATAGTTAAGACTATTTAATTGTGGAAGGAGGAGTTGGGGAGAAGCGGATGGAAGGTTTAGGGATTCATGGAGTTTTCCAACGTCAGGAAGAAGCTATGGTCTCACGGCAGGGTCATCCTCAGATACTGACATCTTCTGAAGCTCCGTGCTCGGTACATCTGGGAGAAGAAGACGGGCTGGGAGCTCAGGTAAACCTGTTATCAAAAAGGGCAATAGTGGCAAATTTTTTGGGAAGAAGGCTGTCTACAGATGGAATCTTGGGATGGTGCGAGCGATAGTGGGGTCGTGGTCTACGTATCAGATTCTTGGAAAGGGGTTTTTTTCGTGGTTTTTAGGAGTGTTGTGCAACAAGAAGAAACCCTTCTTTGACAAGAGTGCCTCTTTGTGGAACATGGGCTCCACATCGGGAAGTGCACCTCGAACTTTGATCATGCTTATGTGGCTCTTGAAGAAAAACACATCTGGATTCGTCTTTATTTCCTTCCGATCGAATATTGGAATGCTCATATTTTGTCCAAAATATGTGGTTCCCTGGGTCGGGTCGTTAGGATCGATCCCAAAAAACCCTTGAAGGCAATCTGGCCGCTTATGCTAGGGTTTGCATTGTTGTGGATTGTTCTTTACCTCTGCCGGACCCAATCTCCATTAACTCGCCTTTGGGTGCCTTGGTCCAATAGGTGGAGTATGAAAGAATCTTTTAAAATGCTTTCGCTGCCATCGGTTGGGACATTTGTGGAAGGATTGCAAAAGCCTTAAGGAGTCTTTTCCTAGAAAGTAGAACCACGGTGAGCAGTGGTCGCAGAAGTCCTTCAGGGAAGATCAATGTGGAAGGCGAGTCTGTTTGGGATCATAATTCAATTGATAAGGAGAAAGGCAAAGAAGCAGATTTGACCTTGAATACCCTTTTGTTGGAGACCTCCAATGTCATGGAGGAATCGAAGGAGCTTCTCTCCCTTGTAAGGGAAGGTATCGCAAAAGGGAATGGGTCCACCATGGAGGAACTAACCGATTGGATGGTCAAGAGAGATAATCTGGGTTTTGATGATCTAGAGCGGGAGGCGAAGGATGTGGAAAGGGATTCTCAATCCCGGGAAAGGAGGTGGGAGAAGTGAACTATTCGCTGCTTTGAAACACCGGTATTAGCTCTGTAAACATTAGTAAGGAATATGGTCTGGTAGGCGAGTAATGAAAGAAAGGTTAGACGTGAAGTGGCAGCAGGAAACAAAACAAATGATTTCCTTCATAGGGCAATAAGTAGGGGGCTAGTCCCTTCGAAGAATCAATGAAGATTATTTCGTGGAATATTAGGGGTATGCATGTACCACGATAAACAATGCCTTCTAAGGCGTTTATCACTGAAGAAGGTGTGGAGGTGTGTTGTATTCAAGAGACTAAAATGAGAGAGGTTGATTGTTTATCTAGTTGGTTTAAAAAATGGAAAAGTTGGCAAGGTTTTTTTATGGATGTGAACGGTGCTTCTGGGGGTTTGGGCGTTTTATGACGCTCTCATGCGGTGGAAATCTCTCTTATCTCCAAATCTGTTAACTACATGTGGTGCAAGGTTCATGTTAAAAATGCGGACAAGAGCTTTATTATTTGTAATGTGTACAACCCGACCAATATTCTTCTGAAACGGGCTCTTTGGGATTTGCTTGTGGAGGAATTGGTTAATCAGGGAGACGTTACGTGGTGATCGCTGGGGATTTTAATGCTACTCTCTCGATGTGGACTTCGGTGGAGGTTCTTGGAGTAATCCTCAAACTTAGAGAGATTTTTCTAGTTTTGTGAACGTTGTTGGCCTTTGGGATGTCTTGCCGAAGAGGGGCTGGCTCACTGGTCTACCAGGCGTATTGGAGCGGGTCGTATTTCGGTAAGACTAGATCGCTTTTTGGCCAACTCTATATGGTTGAATGCCAATATTCTTTTGGAAAGCGAGGTTCTGGGTTGGTCTGGTTTGGATCATCTTCCGATTGCTTTGAATATTTCCTTGATGAACCTCCTAAGCGTTCTCCTTTCAAGTTCGAGATGATGTGGATGAAGGATCCTAATTTCAAGGATCTGGTTAAACAACGGTGGTCTTCTTTTATGGTTAAAGGAAAGAGAATGTTTATTCTTTCAAATAAATTGGCCTTATTATAGGTTGAAATTTTATCCTGGAACTATTCCTCGTTTAAGAACATTTTCAAAGAAAAATTGAGAGTAGAATCAAAGTTAAAGGCTCTTAACGAGAAAATCTTGGTCGGGAATGGAGCAGAAGACTACCAACAAGAAAGATGCTACTTGCGTAGTTGGGCGATTTATTACTAAAAGAGGAGATTTATTGGAGGCAAAAGTCTAGAGAGGTGTGGTTAAAGAAGGGGATAAAAACTCTAAATTCTTTCACGCTTCTATTAAGCGGGCGCAATGCCAACTTTATTTCTAAGTTTAAGAATGATTCAGAGGATTGGCTTCAATCGGAAGGCAATTAAAGCTGAAGCAGTGAATTTCTTTCAAACCCTTCTGGTGGGGGTAGTCTCCTCTCCCCTTACAGCAATGCGCCTGTTAGAACAACTTCCCAAACTTGTTGCGGATAGCGATAAGGAGAAGTTGTTGGCTCCTTTCTCTTTGGAGGAAGTTAAAGGAGTAGTCTTCTTGATGGAAAGGGAGAAAGCACCGGGTTCGATGGGTTTTGGCTGCCTTCTTTCGGGGCTTTTAGGATGTGATAGGGAAGGATGTGTGGCTAGCGGTTAAAGAGTCGCGGTCTACTGGGAAGATTTTAAAGGAGATGAATCACACTTTTATCTGTCTTTTTCCTAAAAAATTCCCGGCAGACTCAATGGATGTTTTTAGACCGGTCTCCCTGTGCAATACCTCGTATAAGATCATCTCTAAAGCCATTGTTGAGCATATCAAACCTTTGCTTTCCAAGTTGATTGCTAGCGAACAAACTGGCTTTCTCCACGGAGGTCCATCACTGAAGGTATAATTTTATCTCATGAGCTTATGCACTCCCTTTCGGGTAACAAGGTTCATGGTATGGTGATTAAATTGGATTTCAGTAAAGCATATGATAGAATAAATTGGAGGTTTCTTTTGAAGACTTTGGAGTGTTTGGGTTTTCCGACTCATTTTGGTAGATGGGTTTTCAGCTGTATTGCTTCCCCCAATTTTTGTGTTAGTTAATGGTTCGGTGGAAGGTTACTTTTGCAGCAATAGAGGTATTAGACAAGGGGATCCTCTTTCCTCTTTTTTGTTCATTCTGGTTGCTGAAGCTCTGGGTAGGGCTTTAAATATTTCCCAACAAGCGGGTCATCTTAAAGGTTTGAATATTGCTAAAGGACTGCATCCCCTTACTCATCAACAGTTTGCTGATGATACCTTTTTGTTTGGGTGCTCGTCGGTGGGGGAAGCGAGATCTTTTCGAATGGTGTTGGATCTTTATTCGGAGGCAGCAGGCCAAATTATTAGTCTGGCCAAATCGTTGGTCTTCTTTTTTAACACTCCCCTCAGACTTCAAAGAAGGATTCTGGATATCCTGGGCTTTAAGCTGGGAAGCCCACCTCAAAAATATTTAGGTATTCCCTGTTCACGGGTGCTGGTCGTTCTTCTCTATGGAATGATTTGTTTAATTCTTTGAAAAGTAGTTCTTTGATAGGAAGGATGACTCTAATAAACTCTGTTCTGAATGCAATACTGACTTATATGCTATCAGTGATGAGAATGCCTTCTACGATTCTTAAAAAGGTGGAAAATATGATTAGAAGCTTTCTCTGGAATAGGACCAGCGAGGAGCAGAAATTGCACCTAGTTGGTTGGAATTTGGTAGCCCTTCCAAAATCTCAGGGTGGTGTGGGTATTCTGAATTTGAAATGGCAGAACCTAGTGCTGGGTGCTAAGAATATTTGGCGTATGTTTTCTGATGCAAGGGGTAAGGTCAGTTCCTCTTTGAGTAAGAAGTATCTTGGGGTGGTAATTCAAAGTTGATGATTTCTAGCCAGGCAGTTCCTCGTGGCTCTCATATGTGGAACTTCTTTATCTCCTGTAAGGATGTCTTCAAGAGTTTATCTTCCTGGAAGATTGGGAATGGAGCTAAAGCTAAATTTTGGGAGGACTCTTGGAACGGCTGTCCACCGCTTCTGAGTTTCAAGAGTTGAGGGTTGTTCGGGAGGCTGCGAAGGACGTTTGGGGCGAAAAAGTGGCAGACTATAGCTTATACCTTATGCTGAAGGAGAAATTGTAAGAAAATGGAAGGATCCGAAGGTCCTGGCCATCTCGGATCAGGAGAAACAAATTTTTAAAAGTCTCTTTCTGTGAGAATGACTCTGAATGTTCCTGTGGAAGTTTTGCTGATTTGGATGGGTTCTAGCTCGGGTAAGTATAAGGTTAAGGATGGCTATAGGTGGTGGGCAACTCAGGAAGGAGGGGGTGGGTATTCATGGAAAGGGTGTTGGTCCTCTGATATTTTGCCGAAAGCTGGAGTTTTCTGTTGGCTGGTTTTAAAAGGGAAAATCATAAGTCAAGAGAGGAGAAAGAAATGGGGATACGTCGGCCCCACTCAATGTGTTCTCTCAGTAGACAAGCGAGAAGAGAATGCAGACCACCTTCTTCTTCATTGCCCTTTCGCCTCTCAGTGTTGGGATTGGTTATGTGATAAACTTGGCTTTAAGTGGGTGAAAAATGGATCCATAAAAGATTCTTTAATTTCTTGGCCCAGACTGGGTAGGGGTGGATCTTTGGGTGCTATTGGGATTTGTGCACCAATTTTACTTATTTGGCACGTCTGGTGGGAAAGGAATTTAAGGATTTTCAGGGAGCAATTTTCGGATATATCAACAGTTCTTATCAAGTTAGAAATTGCTATTTCCGAGAATGTTAGTGCGAAATGCAAGGATCTAACTCACTTTTCCTCCGAGGATGCTTTAATCAGGAAGTCTTGGCCGATGATCAAACTGCCAAACCTTGGCTCCATTTTAAAAAAAGGTGCGTCGAGAGTGGAAAAGATTTTGAAAAGATGTATGGCGAGATGGATCCCACCCCCTCATGCTTTTCGAAAAATGAATTTCGATGGAGCCTCTAAAGGTAATCCGGGCAAATCGGGAGCGGGGTGTTTAATTAGAGATGATCGTGGTAGCCTGATAATGGTGGGCTCTTTTCCCTTGAATCCGGGATCGAGCAATGAAGCGGAGGCTCAAGTGCTTCTTGAGGGTGTTCAAATGGCGGTGAATCTAGGATGCGAGGCTTTAGAAATCGAAGGAGATTCCCAAGTTATTGTAAATGCCGTTAGAAAAGGAAATTCTTTATCTTGGAAGTTAGATAATTTCCTAAGTGTTATTTTACATTGGCTTTCTAAAATCCCAAAGTGGTCTATTAATCACATCTATAGAGAGGCTAACGGGGTGGTGGATTTTCTAGCTAATCAAGCCATCATGAGAAGTAATGGTCCGATTGTATCTGGGGAGGTTCGCGCGTGGGAAGGCCTTCCAACCATCATTTCTCGCGATGCGAGGTAGATTACCATTATGTAGCACCCTTGTCGAGGATCCTAGCATTTATTTGGTGGTGGTGTTTTGCGGTATGGCGAATCCCCTCTTCCATTTATCTCTCTGCAGGGTGCCAGGAGGGTGATGGCTTCCGTGGGGGTGTTTCTAAAGCTCACCTTCGAATCATTTTCAGGGCGGAAGAGGACTCAACGTGTGACGTAATTTCAAGGGTGTTGGGTGAGGATTATTTGGGTGATTCTCAGTGGGCTCGCGTTAACTCTGAAGTCGCCTCTTGGTTCGTATCAAGGCTCTTACTAGTTCGTCAAAATGTGGAGGAGGTGCGCGTTATTGCCCTGTTTTATGTGAAAGAGCAGCATAGGGTTAATCTGGTCAAAGCCCTTGCCGAATTTGGTCGGGGCTTCCAATTCCGGTGGCGGTTTGAGAAGGGATGGAGCTTGCTAGAGGCTCGGCAGATCATTGTGGAATTGTCGAGAGGAACTCGGTCTTAATGCATTTTGCCTCGGCTGTTCATTCGGCGGATGCGGCGGGGTTTGGGGTTGTAAACCGTCTGGAGTGGCTGGATTGACATGTGCTTTGTCGGCTCTGGTGGCTCCACCTTCTCCTAGGGTGGTGAATCTCCGCAGGCAACTCGGCTCTACCTTCACCTTCCTGCTGCGGTCTGCTAAGGCTGGTGTCTCTCTCGGGTGGGCGTATGGAAGTGGCGGGACATGAACCCCGACTTGATTTAATGTCTGGTTCTTTGGTTAGTTTTTGCGTAGGGTTTGGTTGAGCCGGTATGGCATTGGTCTCTCGTTTGAGCATATAGCTCTTTTTGTTCCTTTTGCTGTTTTGTTGGTCTGGGCTGAATGTTAAAACTTATGGTTGTTGTAGGGTGGGAACCCATCAATCCCCGGGTTCTAAGCTCTTGTAAAAAGCGTTCAAAAATCTAAAAAAATAAATTTCCCCTTAGCCTACGTAAAATAATAAAAATAAGCCTCAGGTATTCAGAATTAATTTATTTTAAAAGGGGACATTACATATATGCATCTCTTAGTTTGATTAATAAAATATTTGATTATATCGAGTTCTTATTTTCAAATTGGTAGCAGAGCATGGTTTGATCTCGTGTGTTATGATGTGTTAGGGGCAGCCGTATTTCTCCATTGCCTGGATGGTAGCTTTTTGTTACGACTTTTGTTTACTTTTAGTTGTTTAGGGTTGTTTTGCTAAAAATAAGGTACTTGATATATCAGTGCAATTCCATCTATTTGCAGCTGTGAAGTTGTCAGAATTGTGTTTATTGAATCCTCATCCATGTGCATTAGGGTTTAGGGTTTAGGGTCATCATTTAATCGAGAGTGCATCCTCTGCTAAACGACATTCATCTTGTGCGCTTGATTCATGCTGTTTCATATCTGACGCTTCTGCCACGGTTTGTACCTTACAGTTTGCATACAGATTTGATCCTGTACATCTGACTCCTTCACGCACACATCTGATCTCATGTCTGAGAAAATTGGATGTCTTTTCTGCAGCTTTTGTCTCATTGTGTAAACATTGTGACAGCTTTGAGTGCCTTCCTAACAGTCACGCGTATGCAAGATATGATATAACAGATAATCATACAAGCATGGGTTGATGTGTGCGATAGATGGATCAGATACCATAGACCTGCCATGTTTCTGACAGGTGACAGTCCATATTATGTTTGATGCACTCATGTGCATTTACACCCGGTTCAATCACAACATCCTCGTGCATCCATTGCCAGATCTGGAGACATGCACCAAAGACTATTTCCAACATTTCCCCTTGTACAAACACAGGGAAAAAGAACATCACACATTGATGGATGGGGACACATCAATTGAACAAGCAAATACCAACAGATGGGAACATATCACTACTTTAACAAGGGCAGTGGGAATGGCCTCGGTATGATTCCACTGCGCCATTCTGATAGGAACACATAACCATCCAACACCTTACATCAAATATGGGTAGGAACATATCATGGGCTGCACTTAGAAATCTTGAAAATAATAACATCCGAGAATAATATTCTTTTAATTCTTCACTTAAGTCCTCTTGGATTTTTAAAACATAAAAAGTTTAATTAAGCTTTTAAATTATCCAAATTATATTTAAAGGCTATGCCTTTAGTTAAAGTATATCTAAATATGGGTTTCAAAAGTTCTAGTTCTCTTACTTAATAAAAGCAAATGCCTTTATTAAATTCTCCTCGATGCACCCATATCTCTTAGTTCTCTTTTCTTGTAAGAGGTTCTATTTCTTTAATAATCCACTGGCATATATTATAATTAATGGGTGAGCCACTAATTAAAATGAAGCATTTTAGCTATATGGAAACAAATATGGCTTTTAGCCTTTGAGAACCATAGAACTAAACATAGGCCTGTGAACCTCAAGAACTGTTTGAACTACGGAGAATAAAAGATGAGAAATTATTCAGAACAAGGAAAACAATGGAAATGCCGCTAAGTGCAGATTTTCTCAACATTTTTGGTGACTCTTGGGGAGGTTTGCTTGTAAAGTGTCAAATTCAGAATTACCTTATATCCATTGTGCATCAAATAAAAAAAGGGGCTGCTTATTTAAAAATCTCTTGCAAAATCACAACCATCTATAACAAAAGCATTAGACATGAATCATAATTTGTCAAAACCCTTTAATTCATTTCAAAATATCTTCCTACATGCTATTAGTGGTAATGGGTAAAGATTAATTAGTTTGAACATGGACGTTATGCTGCATATTTCAACCTTTGAGGCTTCTAGTTACCTCATGTAAGCAGATTTCTAGTTTATCTTGTGTCATAGCTCGCAGAGTATTTGTGGCATTTGAGTTTTAACATAAACTTCTATTATCTGCGCATGCTGCATTCTCAAGCATAGTTGTGTGAAGATATTGATTGGAAAGAAAAACTGTAAAATGTTAATTGTCTATACACCGATACTATAAATACTGCAGCAATTCCCCTTCTCTAGAAGCCATTTAGAAGGACTTCCCTAAACATTAAGGCCCCCTTCAAGTGTATGGTTTATTTTGTTTTGGTTAACACCTCTTTTAATTTTATATAGGACCAGAAATCCCCAATAGTTAGTTTTACTGGTTTATGGAATCGGATACTTATGCCTGAACACGGAGGAACGTTTCTATTTTCTTTCATCCCTCTTGCTAATGACATTTAATCTTAAAAATAACTAATGTAAGATCATTAGGCCTTGGACAGTTTGCCACTAAGGAACTTCTAACTAGCTAGTAATCTTGTAAAGCTGCATGTCAAAGTAGTATCTTCCCATTAATGAATTATGTGAGAAGAATTTCTTTTTCATTTAGAGAAACATTTGTTGTTGCATATTCTCTGGAAGTAGTTAAGTTTGGGCTCACGTATGTACAAGTGGATCCACAGCATTTTAAGGGTGGAATTATATTAATTTTAAGCAGCTAAAATTTAAGAATTCGTGGTAAACCTTTTTGTCTTCTTATGGAAGCATGGACTCTTTTTCTAATTTCTGTAACATGATAGGAATTCTGATCTTCATTAGATTACAATCCAATTTTGGAAATGAAAGTTGTTTAGGTTGCAGCCTTCACATAGTATGTATTTAGGATATAGGGCAAGTGCTATATGGAAAAATCCTTTTAGTGCAGCCCTAAGCAAGAGCTATTTTGGTTGCCTTTATGGTTTGCAAATAATTAATTTCCAAAGCAAACACAAGCCTGTCTTTTCACAGTCCTATTAGAATATAACATACTCTTGAAAAGATGGAAAGATAGCTGAAAATATTCTTGAGGGAGATCTTAGGGGTCTGCTCTATAAAATGTCTTAAAGGATGTATGTGGTGCCTGAATTATGATATTGACATAAAATAGCTCTGGCCCTATGCATGCATATTAATTATGCTCTTAAATCTACTTTTCTTCTGTACATCATATCTATGTGCTTATTTCAATGCGAGAGAATATGTTTTTGTATCTATATGTGCAGCTGATGCTTTTCACAAATTCTTTTCGGGAATCTGTCAAATGGGCTCAAACATATTGCAATCAGCTGCTCAAAAAATAAAAATAAAAATCATTACAATGCAACAAAATATAGTTGTTAGCAGGTGATTTAGCTATGATAGTGTAATTGATATATGTATGGATTAGAATATAGTATTTAACATAAAAATATGAGTGTGATGGTTTGAAAACTGACATATGTTATGATTCAAAGCCAATTATGTAGTGATGAAAATGGATTGCTCATGTAGAGAGATGAATTACAGAGTGAAACGTGCTAAGGTTATAACTAAAGTCTAAAATATATTTTTAATTTGTATTATCCTTTGTTTGACCGTGGGTATAACTTAATTTAAGACAAAACTGTAAGATGAATTTTTCCCAAAAGACAATGAAATATGTCATTCTTAGTTGAAAAGGTAAGGTGCAACAGTGTCGAGTGATAAAGATGTTCTATATCCTTAGTAGTTGGACTAAAGCACTAGCTTAAGATATAATTGACCGTAAAATAATCTGATATGTGGCACATAACAATGACATCTATAAAAATAAGAGTATGTGACATGTCCTGTTTTTTATTTATAAACCAAAAATACAGAATATTCTCAGATGTACACCATCATGGGAAAAGACCGAATTTACAGATGTACACTATCATGTACATTTTACCACAGGTGAACCTACTAATTGACAACTTAAACAGCTACAAATAATCAGCAAATGGAGCTGCCTCCTGGATTCTTTATGAGTGCTGCATTGCATGCCAATCTACATAAGCCAGAAAGATCACTGTCTACATTGACAGCCTTGGGATTTAGTGACCCCATTTTCACTTGATTTTGAAAAATATAAGATCTCAAGTTTCTTAACAAAACAAAAACTTATTAAGATTTATGTAATGTTCCTCAAATTCCTTATCATTTAATAGTGAAAACGAAAAATCTCCAAGCTATCCTGATGCTTTTTGCCAGGTTTTTGAACATTGGAAATTTATTCCCAGAGTTTAGCCTTATTTCCTGGTCACCGAATCGCCCATAACAGAAATACCTCAATTTCCCAGAAATCTAAGAAGGGTTGTATTTTCTAAATCTAAAACAAGAGTTAGCATACCCTATTTCCTCTTTTCTCCCCCAGACTTCACGAGTTGATTCAAAATCTAGATGTATAGCCCATCAGATTAAATTTATAAGAAAATTAAAAATTTCCTCCTCACTGGTTGCATGTGAAATCTGAATACCAATGGGGATACACCAATGATCATAGTCCACAATTGTACCGTCTAAATCACACTGATTCAACAATTGAGCTATTGGTTTCTGAGTTGCTTGATATAAGAAATCTATCAAAGATGCACTTTTGTATGTGGTGTCCAATGATGAAGAATTCAACGAACTTTGTGTAGTACTAGCATTTACTGTTTACTAGGCCATAAACATTGATAACAGGAACATGCAACTAAAGGTGCTTAAAGACTGAAACCTGATCTTCAGCCAATCATTGACCTTGTATTCTTAAATATGTTTTATTTCATACATGATTAAACTACCCAATTGACTTTCTGGTATCAGAATAAGAAATTCATCAGAATGGCTATAATTTAGGATGTGTTGTCAGCTGGCCAATCAGATAATTTGTCTTCAAGGCAATGGTCTTTTATTTAGAGCTCACATATGTTGGGTAATCCCTAGCCCCTTACATTCTAGGAAAGAATTGTGTTGTCAATTCACCAATCAGATAATTTAGCTTTTCAAATGAAGAATTTTTTTAGCTTCAAGTTAATAGCTTCTAATTTAAGAGATCTCGTATGTTGGGGTGGTCCTGAACCTCTTGGATTCAGGAAAGGATTGTCATATTTCTGCCAGAGTCATATCATTAGAGTCGAGAACGTATCTGGGAAAATTCAGTTTAATTTGTCTGTACCTTGTTGTGTACATTTTCTTTATCTTTATTTGGATTGTTAATGCATTGGTCTCTCTTTTGTCAACTTTCAATAAGTGGCATCATCAATTTTGGGTTGCAGAGTTTTAACAATAGGATGCTTAACTGCTAGGTCATGGGTTCGATTCTTGGTTTATTTGCGGAGTGTGGAGTGGGGCATTTTCATGCTGCTCCAGAGGTTGATCGGTGGCACTCCCTTGTGTTAGAGCTTTCGCAGCTCTGGATCATTGGGTATTCGCCAAATCCCTTGGACAACCAAAAAAAATGGGATGCTTAACTTGCACTTTGATGTCATGTTCGTGAATTTTCTCTTTTGTATCTAATGTTTTGGGAAAAACAGGTTCTTATTAAGGCCATTGTTACCCTTGAACTTCAAATTTTTAATTGATATACTGTCAGCTATGTCATTAAGTTTGCTGAATTTTACTTAAAAATTGGGTGAACCGCAATTATTTTCCATGACCTAAAAAATCGGTTAAAATCGCACAAGAAATTGTGGCGATTGTCTAGGTGCCCAAATGAGCACCCTACTTCATTTTTGGGCAACTTGTTTAAATTTCCAAATTTGAAGGCTTTTGATCATGAAAACTAAACATTTTAAGCACCTTGACGTCTTCAAACTTATTAAATTCACTTGCACATATTAGCTTTAGGATCATACAGTTGAATCAAAGGAAAATTTTGATCAAATCACTTGTTTCGGGCTCAAAATGGGCTGGTGATGTCCAAATCCACATTTCCCTTTGATCTCCAGGCCATCAAATTTAATCACACAAATCTCGGGCTCCCGTGGGATCCAAAAGTGTTTGAAGGTAAAAGTCCCACCCAGAATTAGAGAACACCATCATTGGTTCATGTGGACCAATGACGAAAAGGATCAAAAGGCTCGAGTTTCGGGTTGCGGGTCACGGTTGTTAAGGATCGCAGACCAATTCCAAGACACTTGGGCTCCCCGGGGTCGGCATTTAAGCAAAGCCACGAAGGCGATGGGTGGGGTCTCGAGATTCTCGAGATCTCGGGAAATCTAAGGTGCCCAAAACAAAATAATCAAGAGTGGGCCGAGACTCATTGAGGGACTATGATTGGTCCACATGGACCAATCACGGGCCTCCTCAAACCTAAGTGATCCCCGTGAAATTCGAGAGCATTAAGGAGGCTTGAGAATCAATGAAAAGAGGACACATGACACAAGATATGAGCAGAGGTTGGATCAAAAGCGCCAATGGGAAGTTGACATGTAGCAAAAAGTGATCAAGAGGCTAAATTTGATGGCCCCATGGCCGTCATCTATACCAAACGACATGGGGATCTTTGAATGGTCATATCTTTTGATCAGACCACCTAATTGTGCTAAATTGGATTTGTTGGAAAGATCTTGGAGAGCATATCATGATTAGAGTGGTTGTGGGTCCCTTCAGGTGCGTTTTATGATCAAATAATCAAGTTAAAGGGCCCACAACCATTTTAAACCCAAGCTCAATGACCACGTTTTGAACTAGTTTCAAATGCTCATATCTTTTTATCCAGAGACCCTATTCACCTGCACGTGGTATTATCTAGAGACCTTATTCACTTGCACGTGGAATCATTAGAAAGGTCCTGATCAGAGCTTCAATCTGGGATTAGTTTCAGAGAGAATAATTGAGAGATCAAAGAGATCTTAGTGATAGAGTTTGGAGGCGTTTTTAGCTGTTTTCTCAATCAAATAGCGCCCAAATTAGATCAAATCACCCCCAACAACCAACATTAAATCGTTTTGAGCAACCACAACATGATCTGATATGATTTTGCATCATCCAAGACAAGTCATGGTGCCCATACTTGGTCTGCACATATTAATGTTGATTGTTCCTTTGGTGGTTGAGAAGTGGGTGATCTTATTGATTTCTGGAGATCTTTTGATCCTTTCTCCTCTTCTTTCTCTATATAATGCAACTCAAATTTCATTGTAAAGGATTCTCTCTTGAATGCAAGGTTATGCTGCCCTTTTGTGTGGCCAAGCATTCTGAGTTGCAGACTTCTGTGTTGGTTTTGTGCAATGCACTCAATGCCTTCCCCATTATTGTAATAGATTGTGCATACTTCAATCAATGATATCTTGTTATTGTGGCTCTCCTTCTGCTCTTTAACTTGTGTTGTGTTCTTGCCTTCTTATTTTGTTATGGCATGATGTGTGTGAGCTATATTTGTATGATTTCAATCCTTTGTGTCAATTATGCAAAGAATCAAAATTTGGCAAAATTGCAGAGTTGAATGTGGCTTGTTTTTGCCCTCTTGGCTTTGCATTTTCCCCTTCTAATTCTTCATCTCAGGGAGAGAATCCACTTTCAGTTTGGTGCATCACCTTATCTTTCATTCAATATTTCATCTTTCTGAACCTTTGGTCCCTTGGAAATCTTAGATTAGAACTAGTTAGTAGTAGATCATAGTGCTGGTTAGATTAGTTATAGTGGACTGGAGTGGAAGGAACCAACCTTTTCCCCGGAGATTGACCTTGAAGGAGCCATTGTCCCACACTTTGAAGGTCTTTCAATGTTTCACTGAGGTGCTGAGCCTAGCTTCAGCAAGGGTGCAATCTTGAGTTACAATAGGTAGTTTACAAAGGATTTCAATTTTTTTGTGTTTGGTTTGGTTTGAATCTCCACCCGGTGGAGTGGTCTACATTGGAGTGGTAGCGTCTCGAGTGTTCTAGTGGTGGAGTGATGACATTTGAGCATTTGGAGTTGCAGTGGCTTGCTTGTTTTGTTGGAGTGGCGTCATGTTGTCACTTGTGTGGGTGTTGCATGACTTTGTGGCTAGGAACTGCATAGGGAATTGTGGATGAAGAGGAGCTGCACGGCCATGTCGTAGGGTTTTTGTATTCTAACTTTTGTTTTTTAATTTCTTTTTAAAGTTTAATGTTTGCTTTGTGTTTATTTATATTGTGTTTTATTTTGTTTATTTTTAATACGTTTCTATTTTATTTTTATGTAGTTTTTCATTTGTTTTGTTTTATTTTGATAAAATATTAATTTATTAATTAATATTATTATTTTTATTTTTGTTTCTCATTTATTTTTATAATTAATTAGTATTATTAATTTTGTTTTTGTTTCTCATTTATTTTTATTTTGTAAATATTTTATTTTAATTTTGTTTTTCATTCATTTTTTATTTATTTATAATTTTAAGGCTGATATGTATTACTATTGTAAACTTGTAAAGTAATAGTGCATAAGGAGCTTTATACTTTTAGTTTTTCAAAAATTAACTTTAATATTATGATTTGACTTATTTTTATATACTTTTATGTTTTTCTATGATTCAAATTTAATGACTATTTTTTTTCGAACTTTATTCGTTGCAAACTTGAACCGAATTTTATCCTTGTTGAACTCGAACTCGAACCTTGTGACTGACAGTTCTCTAAAATGAAGGTCATCAATACAATTGTTTAAGTCTTAAATCTAGTTGATAGATCTTTAGATTCTTCTGCAGCAGTTCATTTTATTCTTTGTTAGAATTATTGTCTAATTGATGTACTTAATGTCCTTGGTAATTTATTTTTTAATGATGACTTATAAGGGGTCATGTCTTAATGCTGTGCACCTAATCATTTTGATGATGTCTTTTGATCATATTCCCCCATTGTTGCATGTGTGACAGTTGTGTGACATATCAGGTACAATATGTACATGTATCAGCATATTGTACAACACATCAAGAAGGGTTGACAATATTGGTATATCAATTATGCTGAGAGGAGTAGCCTGTACTAGCAGCTGGGGGTGGTGGTGGAGTAATGTTTGTGAGTGTGTTCATAAAATGACCAACCTTAAACTTGACGTCCATTTGACCATCATAGGGCAGTTTTTCTTCTTGCTTGGAGAAGGCGATTGAAAAATTGCGATATCTTGGGCGTGCATGGAGTTTGGAGCATTTCGTTTTTTTTCCTGTCAAGTTTTTTTTGAGTCTAACGCAGTTGTGCAGTTAGATTGAGGCCATTTGTCACCAGTCAATGGAAAATTTGTGGATAAGGTGACATAGTCATTAATAAGTGTGGAACCCTTCAATGGGTGAAACTATGTGACAAATCCAAGATAGGTGCCTTGAGATCGATACATATCAGCATTTTTCAGGTAGATATATTTAGGATATTTATGCTAGTTCTACCTAATATACAATGTCCTCGTTTGATTGATTGTGCTTGGCTTGAGTTCTACAGGGTATTGTCCCAAGGACTGAAAAGCTGATTGTAAAGCGTTCTTGGGGGCTATGACATCCTTTTAGAGTAAGTTGCCAAAATGTTTTGGGTACGGGTATAGATATGCAGAATGATATTTTGCTGGTACAGAGATTTCTTTTGCTCTGGATATGACCATACAAAAATAGATAAAAAATAAGTAAATTCTAGCCTAATAAATAGGAAGTAACTGAATAGCATGCATATAAAAACTAAAATAACCACAAAATAGTATTGTTAATTTATATAATGCCAATTTAAGGCCAAATGGCAAGTTCCAAATATCATGATAAATATTAATAATTACATAACAATTAGTATTCATCATATTTGTCTTCATTGAGAGCATCGATATCAACATCATGACGTGGTTCATTAGAACCACATGGAGTAGCATTCGCACAACCACCGGTACTTGTGTGTGGGTTCTATGACACCAAGTAAGTTTTCATGTCAAGCAATGATAAGCAGGAAACAGAAGCATCCAAGTCAACATTCTCCGAGTTTGAATCCCAATGCTTCGTCACCCCTTTTACTTGTGACAACTTGTGGGATAGAAGGTGCAAGTTGGAATACAAATACATCCACTCATCCTTTTTCCCCGCCGACTTGTAGTGCTTGCGTGAGTAGATGAAGCTGTTTTGTACTCTAGTTGTGCTTAGAGGAAGATGAACTTGCAACCTATTGAGACAAAGTCAAAGCAAAATTTAAATTTATAAAGGTAAAATATACTAAAAACTCAAACTTAAATTTTAAAAAGTTAAAAGTAATACAAAAAGGAAAGAGTTTAAAAATTAAATTCTTACATGTGACAAGATTTTGATTGTAAGAACCTACGAGTATGTGTATCCTAGGCCATGGAGTTGCTGCCACTTATGAGCATCCTTCTTGTATTTGTCTTGAAAAGCGCCAATGGATGTTACGTGGAGGCTAAGGCTATGAAATTTCTTAACTTTGTCATAATCATGTCTTCTACCTCAAGATCGGAGAAAAGCCTAGAGATCGCCAACTTATACCTTTCACTCGACTTAAACATCCCTATATGGTGGAACCCTCCTCAAAGAACGATAAGATCTTCATGTTGTAGAATCTAAGAGGCAATGTAAAGGCTAGGAGATACAACAAAGTGGTCATTTTGTTTCACCAATCAATGAGGTATGATTGTACTTGTTTGAAAAACGTTCCTTGGGATCTTTTTTTGTATTTATAATGCTCTTGATCTTCTCAATCATTGAGTCATTATAGATCTCTCCCAGATATGGTCGATCCATGCCGGTAAAATGGATCATACTTATAATGGGCTTGGCGAAAGTTAGCAACAATAGTCATAATCTAAGATCAACATCTTTACTTTTTGGGCCCGCTTAGTGTTAGATTGCTTCCATATAGGCCAAAGGCTGATGATGAAAATGCTGCTAAGTGCCTCTGACAACTTCACAAGTTGTCTCAAGATGATTACGTGTGAGGCAAATTGATTCTCAACAATCTATTAGGAAATCAAAACAAAAAAAAAAAAGTTCAAAAACTTCTAAAGTTACAAGTACTAGTTTAAAAACGTTTCTATGTGATCTTTGCTTTTTTGTATTTATAATGCTCTTTATCTTCTCAATTATTGAGTCATCATAGATTGCTCCCAAACATGGCTGATCCATGCAAGTAAAGCAAATCATACTTATAATGGGCTCGCGAATCT
This sequence comes from Taxus wallichiana var. yunnanensis, assembly GCA_018340775.1. NCBI lineage: Eukaryota > Viridiplantae > Streptophyta > Pinopsida > Cupressales > Taxaceae > Taxus > Taxus wallichiana. The sequence continues at coordinate 480,471,360 of CM031236.1, read as the reverse complement.
AAACAAGCATTCTACACGAGCCCACTAGTCGTAATCTAAGATCAACATCTTCACTTTTTGGGCCCGCTCAGCGGTAGATCGCCTCCATGTAAACCAAAGGCCAATGATGATAATGCTGCTAAGTGCCTCCCACAACTTCACAAGTTGTCTGAAGATGATTATGTGTGAGGCAAATTGAGTCTCAACAATCTAGTAGGAAATTAAAACAAAACAAAAAAACGTTCAAAAACATCAAAAGTTACAAGTACTAGATTAAAAAAATGTTTCCTTGGGATCTTGCTTTTTTGTATTTATAATGCTCTTTATCTTCTCAATTATTGAGTCATCATAGATCTCTCCCAAACTGATCAATGTATGTAAAGCGGATCATACTTATAATGGGCTCAAAGTGAAACTAAGCAAGTATTCCACTTGAGCCCACTAGTCGTAATCTAAGATTGGGCCCGCTCGGTGTTCGACCGCCTCCATATAGACTGGATGCCAATGATGATAATGTTGTTAAGTGCCTCTATAACTTCACAAGTTGTCTCGAGATGATTATGCGAGGTGAATCAAGTCTCAACAATCTAGTAGGAAATTAAAGCCAAGAAAATGTTCAAAAACTGCAAAAGTTACAAGTACTAGATTAAAAACTTGCAACACCATAAATAAAAGAAATATCACTTCTCTTACCTTTAGTGGCTCCAAATGCGAGAACAATCTAATGATGGCTTCATGACAAGTGATGGTTTATCACAAACATAGGGATCTTTTTGGCCTTGACATACACTTGCTTAATCTAGTGAATTTTCATTGCCCAAATTTTGAGTGAGAGGACAATAATAACTGCTTCAAAAATGTGCCCATACCTTGCTTTCACCACCATCCCTATGTCTTTGCAATTTTTAGCGTTGTCCGTTATGATTTGGACAACATTTTAAGGCCTCATCGCCTAATAGATTTAAATAGGATGTTAGTAGCAGTGCGGTGGGCATCCTTCACATCCCCTCGCATCAATCGCTTTTCAAAACATTGTCTCTTTAGGGCACATTACAATCACATTGATTGAAGGCTAATTCCTTGCATCTTTTCATCCGTTAGAAATGATGGACAACCCCATTTCAGCCCACAAATCTCTAATAAAAAACCAATCTTCTTCCCTTCGCTAATAAGGTGGTCCAAGATCTTCTCATAATGTGTCCCTTTGTACCCTTTTGGGGCCTTGTTGATCACTTTCACCATATCATGCCAATATGACAACCTAACATTGAGGGATAAAGAATTTGTGTACACACATCGCACAATGTGCTCATTTGCGATATCCCTAGCCTCATTTTGAAACCACCTTTTTAATGGTCCTTTTGTCATTTTGCTTGAAAGAGGAGAATCCTTGTTTTGTGTGAAGGGTGTCACTGAAAATGGAGGTGTCTTGGCCACAACCGTGAGAAGCTCGCTACGAGATAGGGTAGTTGGTGGCTTATTTGATTGAGATCCTTTCTTTACCAAAAGATGACCCGGTTTTGAGGCATGCGCCGTTGCATGTGTTTCTTCTTGCTCCTTGATGTATTGAAGAATTTTTGATGTTGGCGTGGTATTCCTTGACCAAGTTTTGATGCCCTGTCGGGTATTGCACACAAGTGAGTTTTCACCGATTGTATGAGCTTTTGTATCCGAGATCTCAACCATGATGATGCAAATTGTAGTTGGGGTTCCCAATGAAAGGATGTTTTGCACCATGCCACTTATATCGGTGTTAGATCTTAACGAAGCATTACTTAGGCACAACTTAACAAGAAACAAGAAAAGCTTCTTCTATCAATGAGGAAAATTATTAGATTCGATGACACAATGACAATCCTATGATAAAATTATGCAAGAATTCTTCTAAGAATTCCAATCCCATGACCTATCCTAACTTTTAGACCTTGCAACACTTCTACAAAACCACACTCGACTCAATTCAACAATCTTACTCTAGAAGCCTTTCCCAGTTGGAGGATAAGTGCCTTACATGTTCATAGCTCCCCTCTACTTGTAGGATTCATAGAAGCTCTGGCGGGAGAACAAAGATGCCTTTGGAATTGAAGATACTTTGCAAAATATCCCCTCAAATGCTTCCGCTCGCCATTGATCTTTCCAACCATTTCGCAAGTATTTCGTCATGAGATCTCCTTCATTCGATCCAACTCTACCTAGTCATTTAGTCTACCCTTAGCTATGGAAAGATGAATCAAGGCCCATGTGTGCTTCCCTTTACTATATCGAAGTTGATAGGACATTTGTGAGACACAAATCTTATCATTGAAGCAAATGGGAGTGGTCCTATAGAAATGCAAGGCTTCGTGACATAGATAATGTTTGGGGTCTCACTGTGTATCGTGGCATCAACTAGGCATTGGTGGTTTGCTCAAGTCTTTGCGGCTTGGAAAGGCTTCTGTAGAAAGGAATGATGCACAAAGGTTTGTGTAGCTTTGACAGTGCGCATGGCATGAAAAGGATTTACACGTCTAAATCTAATATTGTGTGGGAAAGGTATTGTTGTACGCATTCGAAATTCTGCATGGCCCATGACAAAGGCAATAATGGCTTGGCTACGCTTATGTGGCTTCCACAAAAAATAAGTAAGGCATTGGTTTTTTGCGATGCAGCTGGGAGTGGTGCGACATTGTGCAAATTTTAATTCACTAACTCTATATTTTTGGGTGATGCAAGATTGCTTGTGAACTTAGATGCTCTTGCATTAAACACCCCGGATAAGAAAAAACTTGAGCTTCGACTCAATCGGTAAGGTCTCAGTAATGGAATGACCAAGTCTAACAATTTCTGCTTCAACAAGCCAAGATGCATCTTTGACTTTTTGCCTCTCCATTTCACTAGATATTCCTTATGCTCCTTTCTGTGCATTGTCTTCACTACACGATCATCCAAAATACATTCAATTTCCTCATGCCTGAACTCTAGTATTTGGCGTCTCCAATCTACTTTTGTGTGGTCTGCTTCTTCACTTATCTCGCCTTAAAATACGGGCATAGATATGCGATATTGAAGATAGGTGAGACGTGTCTACCCCTTGCATGTAACTCTATCTCATACACATTCTCCACAAACTTCCTCAGGAAAGCATGGTCCCAATCATCTTCCACTTGAGTTTATCATACATTCCTCATGGAAACCTCCCTTGTGCACATACGCAAGACCTAAATCTCCGACCTCAAACTTGAAGTGTCTCCTCCCTAAATTTGTGTCTTCTTGTATTGCGAGTTGCTCTTTTCTAATTATTTGCACACTTGCTCATGCACTTCCTTCATGTATTGTGCAAAGTGTTCACTTCCACTATGCTTCCATCTTTTTGCGATAACTCTTGCTGACTCTGTGTGGACTTGTCCCATACACAATCTAGAAAGGTGACTTCCTAGTGCTCCTATTCACAAAGTTGTTATACGCAAACTCTTTTTGTGCAATAATTGAATCCCACATTCCTTCCTTCTCTCTTACAAACATCTCAACAAATTGCCAATATTTCTATTAATTTTTGTTTGGCCATCCATTTGTTGTTGATACGTTGAACTAAATTGCACCTTTGTTTTGAACTTCTTCCATAACTTGCGCCAAAAGTGGCCTGACAAATTTGGTATCTTTATCGATATCAATCGTGTCTGCAATCCATGCAATCTCAAAATTTCCCTTAAAAACAAGTTAGCAATATGCATAACATCACTGGTTTTCTTACAAGCAATAAAATAAGCCATTTTGAAGAACCTCTCCACAACAACCAAGATATAATTATAACCCTTATGTGTTCTTGGGTAAACCCAAAACAAAATCCATACTCAAATGCTCCCAAGGTACAAAAATGGTTGATAACTTGATATAACCTTGCAGTTTGACTCTTTCCCTCCACTAACTTAAATACTCTACATCTTTGCACATATTTGCACACATCCGTAGCCATCCGTGACTAAAAATATCTCTCCCAATTGTGCCAATGTCTTATTCATCCCAAAGTGACTTGACAATCCTCTATAATGTTTCTCCTAGATCAAATTCTCTCATTAATCCTTATGGCTCGCACAACCGTGTGCCTTCGAACAATCCTTTGAATAACCCTTCATGTTAAGTAGTCCAACCATGACGTGCGGTCAACGCTCATTGGTTCTACGCATGCTCTCCAAGCTTCCCCAAAATATTCACCTTCTGCATAGAGCTCGTTTATCGCCTCAAACCCTACTACGCCACTAGCATCTCGGTTAATAAGATGCATCTCCTACTCAAAGTGCATATGCAACTCTGTTTAATTACCTATTTTTGTGCTTTCAGGCAAATGATTAACTCTGTAAGAATTAAATCCATTTCATGTGCCTTTGATTCAACTTCCCTTGGCTATTTGTGAATTGTGATGTTTGGTGGTCCGTATGCAACACGAACTCCTTGGGCAACAAATAATACCAACTCTTCTTTAGAGCTTGTATGATGGCGTATAATTCTTGATCATAAATTGATTATCTTCTTTTGGCATCATTCAATTTCTCACTAAAATATGCAATGGGTCTTCTCTCTCGATTCATCAGGGATCTAATGGCTATTCCACTCGCATCACAATCAACCCGAAAGACCTTATTGAGATCGGTAAGGTCAACATGGGCTTCTCTGTGACCTTCTTCAACTTTTGGAACGCATACTCTTCATCTTCTATCCACAAAAACTCCTTGTCCTTCTGCATTAACTCTGTAATCGGTGCACAAATCTCACTGAATCCTCTAATGAACTTCCTGTAGAAGCTCACAAATCCATGGAAGCTTCAAGCCTTCGTGACATTCTTGGGTGACAACCAATCCACTATAGCTCGCACCTTCTCAGGATCCATCTTCAACCCTTCTTGAGATATTACAAATCCCAAGTATACCAACTCCTGCATAAAACTGCATTTCTTTAGATTCACCAGCAACTTCTCCTCTCTCAAACGCTCTAACGCTTTCCACAAATGGACCAAAGTGCTCTTTTTGCATCTAGCTGAAATTAAAAAATTCATCCAAACAAACGACAAACTTACCTAAGAAAGGATTCAACACTTCATTCATCAACCGCATGAACATGCTCAGTGTGTTGGTTAACTCAAATGGCATGACTAACCACTCATACAATCCATCCTGCATTTTGAAAGCAGTCTTCCACTCATATCTTTTTCTGATTTTGATATGGTGGTATCCACTCTTCAAATCAATTTTTGTGAAGTACTTCACTCCACTCAAAGTCCATCAAATCATCCATGCATGGCAATGGAAATCTATACTTGATAGTAATCTTGTTGATGGATCTAGAATCAATGCACATTCTCCATTCTTTGCCTTTCTTTACTGCCAATAATGCAAGTATTGTGCACAGGCTCAAAGATTCTCTAATTAGTCTCTTTCTCAAGAAACTCTTGCACTTGCTTTCTCATCTCCTCATTCTCCATAGGTGTCAACCTATATGCGGCCTTGTTTGGTAAACTAGCCCCGTATCAAGTCCATTGATGACTGATATTATGTGCAGGTGATAAACCATCTAGAATATCCTTTGACATGATATTTGCGCACTCACCTAGTTTTTCTTCCAGTTTTTGCAATATCTCCTTTGTTTGCATGGCTTTGCCTTCGCTTATTTTTTGCGCAAGCTCGGAATGAGTGCAAAACATGTACTATCCCCTTTCACAGTGCTCCAGAATTATTTTCCCAAAATCGACAATGTTCGCAGTTTCCTCTCTACCTCTACACTCGCGTCCTTCAAAAGTTTTAGATGTCCGTTCTTCACCAATGTGTAAGTTTTTGTGCAGCCATCATGAACTGCTTGTTTGTCATATTGTGAAGGTCTCCCTAACAAAACATGGCATACAACCACATGCATCATATCACACATGACTTCATCTTCATATTCACTAATCTTGATATGCACTCTGCATTACTCATTCACAAGCAACTGATGCCCCATCAACAACCACGACACCTTATATGGGTTCGGGAGCACTATTCTCTTCAGACCAAGCTTCTCAACCATTTCATTCTAAACAAGATTATTAGCGCTACCACTATCAATGACAACTTTACAACACTTAACTTCATATTTGCAATTGGTTTTGAACAAATTCTTTCTATGTGCGAGCACATTGTCTTCCTTCGTGGGCTTCAGTGAAATCCTCTTCATCATGAGAGCTTCAACACGTTGAGTAACATGATTGGCTAGCATTGTTTATCCTTTCCTCACTGCTCTGCTTTGCGCAGCTTGTGGAAACTCAATTCCATGATGTCTATTTTTCCGCAATGGAAACATGCTCCATCAGATCCTCTACCTCTTCCGCATCCTCTTCGTCTCAAAGAAGGTCTACCTCCTCTTTGTGCATGACTTTGCTCATGTGGGCTACTTGTCTCTCCCTCATGCACATGATGTTGGCCATCACTATGCAAACATCCGCCTCTATGTGGGAACTTCCCTCTTCCTTGTGGGTTGTTTTCTCATCTTCAAGACAACTTCTCTTCTGTGTTTACCACAAATAGTCTAATGCACAATCTATTAACATATCTCAAGATTTTTTTGCGTTGTCCAATCTTGATGTTGAGCCGATAGAACTCCTCGGTGTGCTTAAACAAATGCTTAACACTTAGTTCCTTCTCAAGCGTGTTCTACAATTGCTTAAACAAATGGGATCTAGAATTCATAGGCATGAGCTTAGCCTTCAATTTTGTCACTATTTGATCTCACTTCTTGTTCTTATCATTGCCTTTTTGAACTCTCTTGGTCTACATATGATCCCACCATAAGGATGCATGTATCTTCAACTTGGTACTTGCAAATTTCACCCTATTATCTTCCTCATTCTCATACTTCAAATATTTCTCCATTTCTACAATCTAGTCAAGGAGGTCTTTTGGATCTAAGTTCCCGAATAACACAAAACTTCTATTTGCGGCTTGCTTTCAATCTTCGTGGTTGCGTGTAAGAATTGATCCTTTTGCTCATCTACGTGCTCTACTTTAGCTTCCCGATGTCCATGTGCTCTCTCTTCACGTTCATGATCACTTGCATCTTCATCAATGGAAACTCCTCTGCGTTACGTTGTCTCCATCACCTCCAAACATTCTTGCATTCCTTTGATCACATCAACCAAGTCCGCAAGTGTTGGCGCTCTATTTGCTCTAGAAGAAAATTCTAATTTGTATGCCATCTTTTCTTTCCTCACAATCTCTCAACAACAAGATTCTGTGATCTACACCTTCTACCCAACAACCCAAAATGTTGGAAGATGTCTAGCAACTACTTTCTACCCAAACCCTAGTCCGGAAAATAGCAAATCTATAGATCACACACACAAACCAAATTGATGTCTATACCAATCTCTTCAACAAGATTTAAAAATCCTTGCTCCGATACTAGAAAATGATGTAGTTGTGGTTAGGGTTCCTAGTGAAGGGATGCCTTACACAACGCAACATATACTAGGTTAGATCTCATCAAGCAAGATCTTAGGTACAACTTAACAGAAATAAGAATTTCTATTAATGAGGAAAATTATTACAAACTCGATGACACAATGACATTATACTCCAATGATAGTCTTATGACATGACTTTGCAAGAGTTCTTGTAAGAATTCTAATTTTATAACCTATCCTAAGCTTGTAGACCCTACAAAGCTTTTACATAACCACACTCATCTCAATTTGACAATCGCACACTAGAAACCTTTCTCGATTGGAGGATAAGTGCCTTACATGTTCGCAACTCCCTTACTTATTTATAGATTCATGAAGCTCTTGCGGAGAACAATGGTGCCTTTGCAAGTGAAGATACTCTGCAGAATATTCCCTCCAATGCTTTTTCTCACCATTGTTCTTTCTAGTTGGTTTACAAGTAATTTCTCATGAAATCTCCTTCATTCAATCCAGCTCTTCCTAGTCATTCGGTTTGGCCTTGGCCATGGAAGATGGATCAAGGCCCACTTGTTCCTCCTCCCCTAACTATAGTGATGTTGACAGGAGATGTTGTGAGACACAGATTTCATCATTGAAACAAATGGGAGTGGTCCCACACAAATGCAAGGCTTTGCGACATAGTGTTTAGTAGTCTCATCGTGTATTGTGGCTTCAACTAGGCATTGGTGGTTTGTGCAAGTATTTACGACTTATATAGGATTCCACAACAATGCATGATTGAAATGACTTTGGTAGATGTTCGTGGCATGTAAATGCTTTGCGTGGCTAAGTTTAGTGGTGTGCGGGCAAGGTAGTGTTGTGTGGCATGGGTAATGTTGCGTGGCTTGCATGGCAAAGGCAATAATGTGCGGTTTAGGCTAAGCCTTTGTGGCTTGGGTAGGCTTCTGCAGCGTCTGCAAGAAATGGCTAAGGCATTGGTGTTTTGTGCGGCATGCTTGGGAGTGGCATGACATTGCACAAGTCTTTATTCACTAACTCTAAATATTTTTGGGTGAAGCAGATTGCACTTGAACCCGGATGCTCATGCATCGATGGGTATTGCCAAATAAAACACCCACCAATTGGAAATTGCTACAACATTGTGTCGTGCTTCCAAAGCAATGAATGTGGATTGATTTTGAATTGGGTTTAGTCTGTAGAGGTAGAATTTGTTGCCATCTCGTAATGTCCCCTTTTTGGAATTAATTACTTTTGGATACCTGAAGCCTATTTTTATTATTTTCCGTAGGCTAAGGGGAAAGTGAAAGAGGAAAATAAATTAATTTAAGTGGTCCAAAGATATTTTATATTTTAATTGGAAAAGGACACTTAAATTATATTTTTAATTCAAAAAGCATTGTTAGAATAAAATAATAATAGAAGGTTGACTTCTATTATTAGGCTCTTAGTTAGATTTAATAAATAAATAAAGGAGGGGGTGCCAAAGTTGAAAAGGGAGCTGCATGCTTTTGTAAATCCTAATTTTAGGATAAGGGGTGGAAAAAGTATTATTTAAAGTGTTTAATCCTATTTTTAGGATGGGGCACCCACTTTGGAGTGTTTGAGAGTTATAAAGGCAGACTTGGGGGTTCATTGTAACACATCTTGGAAATTCATCAATTATTTTCTGTCTGCAAGTGGCTTTTGCTTCTGCATCAGTAATTGAGGACAAAAACCCTCATTTACACATAGATCTGAGGATGAAAACCCTCACGTCTCGAGCTTGGCAATTCCATTCGGGGGTTGCGTGACAATTCAGGTGCAAGTGTTCCGCCGGTTCAACTCTATACTATTGTATTCAAACACCGGTATCTTTATTGTAGTTGGTTCATATTCAATACATAAAATACCGTTTTTACGAATTATGGTTTGCTGTTTTTATATTAAAAACATCAGATTATTGCTACTATTATTGAAGTCAGATTTTTATACTGCTGCCTAGGGATTAACAAAAATATCCAGATTTGTTAGAAAGTATTTTTTAGGGATATTATAGTGGTATTAGAGCGAATTTCCTCCCAGCTTGTGGAAGGGAATTAAAAAAATGCGGCTTTGAACTTCATGTAGGTTAGTGACAGAGAAATTAGATACCAACAAAGGGAAAAGAAGAAAGCTTCAAAACAGCCAGAAGTCATGGAGAATCGGGACCCAGAAGAGGCATGTTTTGACAAACTTGTTCAGGGACAGGACATGTTAGCTGATATGATGGGTCAATTGATCCAAGTTATGTAGGGCACGAATGTGCAAAGGACTCCCCACGGTGAAGGAAGTTCTTCAGGGGGGAACAATAACCAACACACTTGGACGATGAACACTGGATCTATTGCTAGGCCCTTCCAGCCTAAATTCCTTCATAGGGAGGAAATAGTTCCAGAGGTGGAAACTCAGCGATCTATAACGAGATGATATTGCTTTTAGCTATGTGGAATATATGGTACTTCCAGGTGAGGTTAGAGAGGCTATATTGCTTAATAATTTCATCAATCTGAAGAAGGACCAGAGTGGACCAAGAGCTGATCTGAGACCACGAGCTACTCAGAGAGACTTGCAATAGGCGCTAGGGAAGTTGTCACTCCCTACTTTTGACAGCTCTGACAAGAGTACCGCTCGTGCATGGATACAGAAGTTGGATACCTTCATATCACTTAGGCTAATGATGGAAGATAAAGGCATCAAATTCACAACCCTTCATCTAGAAGGTATAGCACATGAGTGGTGGTACCATCGGCTAATCACACAAGGACACAATCTCATTCTCTCATATGTAGATTTCAGTGATAGGTTGATAGAGAGATTTGACAGAGTGGATCTAGAAATTCATTTCCGGGAATTAGCTCAACTCAAACAACTACATTCGGTAAGTGACTATGTAGTTGAATTTCAGAAACTTTCTATGATGGTACCTGATGTGACAGAGAGGAGACTGGTTGTTTTGTTTATTGAAATAGCAGCCCCTAAAGGGAAATTTTTGCCTATAGGTTAGCAAAGAACTACATTTTTTGAGCAGCAAAAACAACGCCTTCGGGGCAGCTAAGGACAATACCTTCCGAGCAGCCAAAAACATCTTCCGTGGGGCAGCCAAGGGCAACACTTGTTGAGCAAATACGGGCAAAGTGGGATGGGACTCGAAATGAACTCAGGCGGAAGAAACTATGCTTCACTTGCAGGGATCCATGGGGACGGGTCATAGGTGTCTTCCAAAGGGACAGGTGCATTACATAGAAGTGATATCAGATGAAGATTTAGAAGAAGAACTAGAGGTTGTAGGAAGCACTCTTGCCACATTTATAGGTATCCTACAATATCAACCCTTTAGGGTTAGTGGAGTCCTTGGGCAAAACATTATCGTATTGATTGATAGTGGGGCAACCCACAATTTTATAAATGAAGGATTGGTGAATAGGAGAGATTTGGAGACAAATGATGTAACAGGTTTCAACGTCATTGTAGTTGATGGTTTTACCATAACTTGCCGGAAAAAGGTTGGACAACTTAGCTTCACATTGGATGACCATCAGATGAGTGATGATTTTTATGTTGTTGGTTTGAAAGAGATTGACTTGGTGCTAGGAGTGCAATGGTTGCATTCGTTGGGGAATTCATCCAAAACTTTCATAGTATGGAGCTGAAGTTTAAGTTAAATGGAAAAGAGTTGGTAATCCACGGGATCACTGACAGAGTTACAACAGTTTCAGCTAGCAAAATGGAGGGTATTACTGCTTTATTAGCACACTTTCCAGATCCCAGTTGATGCATGATTCTACTACTCTGGACTCCTTTATTGAGGTTATTGAAAGAGCTTCACCTAATGCATGGTTTTCTAATCATATCAGAGAGGTGCAACAAAAGCCAACAACTTCAAGGTTTGGGAATTGCAAATTCCCAAGGTGGATTTGGGATCCTGGTATTTGCAGAGCAGTTCAAAATAAGAGAATTGGAATGGCATTGCTTGAGGGCAAGCAATTCTGGGAAGGGCGGACTGTAATGTCCCCTTTTCGGAATTAATTACTTCTGAATACTTGAAGCCTATTTTTATTATTTTCCGTAGGCTAAGGGGAAAGTGAAAGAGGAAAATAAACTAATTTAAGTGGTCCAAATATATTTTATATTTTAATTGGCAAAGAACACTTAAATTATATTTTTATTTCAAAAAGCATTGTTAGAATAATTTTTTTTTTTATTAGGTAAGGCAAAAACAGGATCAGCTCCCGGGGGCGTAACAAAAGAGAGGAACACAACAAGAAACAAACTAGAAAGAAAAACCCAGAAAGGGGTCCCAGAAAAATGAGTTAAATAGGCTTAACTCTTACAATGCAGATTTGGACCCCCAAAAGGACAAAAAAGACGAAGAAAAATAGGGCACCACAGTTCGCCCATAGTCCGCACAAAGTTTAGAGACCAACAAAGCCTCCACGACAAACAAAAAACCACCAGAGGCCCCATACCAGCAACAACCGACCAGGAATCCAGAACCAACCACCATCTACTCCTCCGAGCTGCTAATGCGAAGGTTGAATCTCCTCCTTTTCTTTTCCCCTTCGATCTCCTCCACTCTGTCAAGCAACACTTTGACTTGAGTCTCCAACTCCTTCATTCTGTGTTTAATCTGGACCTGATCCACGACCATCTTCTTCGAAATGTTGATGATGTTCAAGATGGACTCCCTTTGCCCCTCATTCGTGTCCTCCATAGCTTTGAGGACCCCCTCTAAATACACCATCTTCCTACTCCATTCTTTAAAAACAATGGGGTCACCCACACATTCATTCTTCCTGGAAGCACTGGCTTCCCCACCACCTCCCTCATTATTGTCTCTATCTTTTCCATCCCCCCTGGGAATACCTTTACCCTCTTTCATTTTAGTAAGACACTCCGTTAGAGTAATGTCATCTTCCTCGTCTTGCTCCTCTAGGGCCGTGACCAAAGGGTGATCCGAACCGGCTTGCCATTCTCAAATAGAAGAAGAATCAGGCCCTCATGAAAGGGTAACTCAGCTTTCTTATTCTGGAAAGCCATTAGCGAATTCGAAAGATAGGTAGCAAGGAAAAAGGGGATACTAACCATAAACTTGTGACGGAACATGTTGAGGAAGGTCATGTGATGGGTATAGATTTTTCTATACTTACCCTCCAACGTAATATATTTCATAACTTGAAGGCAAACATCCTTCCAGACTCCAGGAATACACGAACGTGCAATACCATCAGTGAAGAAGAAACAAGTCTCCTTGCCAACAAAAAATCGCTCAATCTCGAGGTCTCTACGGGTTCTTTCCTTGTAGATTTTTAACCCATCCATCTTCATTTCAGTCACCCTAGCAATATTGGACTCCGAGACCTCAACCTCCACACCACGGACAGTAAAAACCCCCTCTTTCCAAGCTTGGCCGAAGTCCTTGGACAGAGCAGGGTCGTGACCATGTAATTTAGCAATAAAATTACTAAATCCACCAACTTTAAGCTTGTTCCATAGATCCTTGTTGCTCTCTTCCATGTTTTGACTGGCGGGTTCCACGCGAATCCTGTTGCCACCCATCTGCACTTTGTCTAGGTTGCATTCTAGCAAAAACTTTTCACAATCCACAAACTGATCTCCCTATCCGAGTTCGAACTGGAACAATGATTTTTGTATAAACTATCTTGGTGCCTGAAATACTTTCCCCACTCGTGCCGGCATCATAAATCTTAGCGCCTTTTATCCTTAATAATTTCATCATTAATATTAGAGGGTAATCTCTCCCCTTTGCACCAAATTTTGTACTCATTACTAAGGACTCCCACGTTGGCCGTCTTGTCCGCACATTTATTTCCCTACCTCAAAGTATGATTGATAGATATCTTGTCAAAAAACTTTAGCAATTCCTTGATATCTTGAATGATATTTTTTAACGACCAGTTGATCTTACTTCTATTGAGAAGAGCATTTATAACAATTAAGGAATCACCTTCAATTTGAATGTCCTTAAGGCCTTTTTCCTTAGCGACCAAAATACCCCAAAGGAGGGCTCTAGCTTCAGCCATGTTATTAGTCTGCTTTCCCAGGGGACCAGCATAGACGAATAACCAATCACCCTCACTATTCCTTAAGATACCCCCACCCCCAGCTTGACCAGGATTCCCCTTTGAGGCCCCATCAAAATTGATCTTGATCGTATTTCCCATAGGTCTAATCCAGCTTACATTCTTACCAGGGCTTTTGTTCTTGACCTGACTATAGGTGAAATTATCCAGGACTTCCTGCTCCCATTTCGGACAGGATTTTTTGTTTTACCTTTAAACAGTTTGAGATTTTCCTTAATGGCTGCAAGGATTTTCCTTTTAGCCACCCCAATCAGAGGTTTTTGATCTCTAAAAACACTATCATTCCTTATTTTCCACAGACCCCATAAGAGATGAGGCAGAGAAATCTTCCAGGCCCAGGCCAGATAAGGAAATCTAAATGGGCTCTCCCATTGAGTGCAACAATCCTCCATATTCGAAGGCATAATCCATTGCATGTTGAAAAGTTCCAAAATCAGTGAGAAGACACCTTTAGAGAAAGGACAATGTAAAAAAGATGATTCACATTCTCTTCCCCTCTCCAACAAAGTGTGCACCTATTAGGGATCTGCATTCCTCTTTTTATAAGATTTTCAACATCAGGATTCTATTTTGAGCAAATACCAATAAAAATATTGATCTTAGGGATCAAGTCCTTGATCCATAACTTACCCCAATACTCTTTTTGAAAATCTTTCTTGAAATGTAAGCTATAGGCTGATTTAATAGAATAATTTCTTGAGTCTTCCTCTTTCCAAATGATGGAATCCTCCTTGGTTTGGAATATGGGGATGTGGAATTCCCTGAGTTTCTTATTGAGATCTTGAAAGGGTTTGATATCACCATCATAACTTGGGGGGAACTATGATTTCCCATTGGACCTCATCATCATGACTCTAGAAATCTCTTATCCAGATTTTACCATTCTCCTCATAGAATTGAGCCACCTCCTTCCAAATTTCTTGATCAGCTAAAGGGGATTCTTCTATCCAATTATCCCACCAAAATCTGATCATGTTCCCCTTACCAATCTCCCATAGGGATCCCTTTGAGAGGATATATTTCGAATCCAACAGAGAATTCCAGAAGAAGGATCCTCTAGGGAGATTTTCATGAGAGAAGAACGAGTCAATTCTGCCTAAATTCTCAGAGATATTTCTTTTTTATTATATCAATCCATAATCCTTCCTCTCTAGCAATTCTCTAGCCAACTTTAGCAACCAAAGCTTTGTTCATGATAGGTAAACTTTTCAGACCCAGACCGCCACACATCTTTGGCCTAGTGACCTTCTCCCAGGCCACCAGAGGGAATTTAAACTTTTCCGAGGCTCCAACCCAGAGAAATCTCTTCTAAATTTTTTCCAGAGCATCAATTATTTTGGCCGGGAGCTTGAAGAGAGACATAATGAAAATGGGGACTCCTTGAAGAGAGCTCATAAGGAGCTAGATCTTATCCGCTTTGAGAGAGGAGGATGCATTTCCAGGATGAAAGTTTCTTATTAACTCTTTCCAACAGGGCATTCTAAACAGAGGAGTCAGGCTTTTTGTGGATTAGAGGCATTCCTAAATAAGAATTCGGAAAACACTTGATTTTGCAACCCAAGAATGTGAGCGAGCCTTAATTGGACTTGTTTATCTACATTGATAAAGAAAACCGCACTTTTGAGAAAATTAACCATCTGCCCCGAGACCGACTCATAGTCCATGAGAACAAATTTGAAGTTGGTGGCTTCTTGTATAGAGGCCTTTCCCATTAGGAAGTTATCAACAAATTGATTGAGGCAGATCGGAGGGAGACCATTAGAAATCTTGATTCCCTGAATCCTCCTAGAAAATAAAGCCTGTTTGTAGATTCTACTAAAAGATTCAGCCATTATAACATAGAGGAAAGGAGATAGGGGATCACCTTGTCTCAAGCCCCTACCATCTTTGAAGAAGCCCTCCGGACTACCATTGACCACAACCAAATAACTAGCAGTAGATATACATGTCATAATCATTCTAACCGGAGTATTATCAAAGCCCACTTTATTGAGGATGGCCCCAAGGAAAGACCATGTAATTCTGTCGTAGGCCTTGTGCATATCTAACTTAAGGAACATAACAGATCTGTTAGAATTGACAATGGAATGGATGGCTTCCTGAATCACCACAATATTGTCAGTGATCTGCCTTCTTGGGATGAAGGCACCTTGATTTTCAGAAATAAAATGGTCGAGAACCAATCTGATTCTGCCAGCTAAGATTTTAGTCAAGATTTTATAACTTGTGTTACAGAGACTGATCGGTCTAAAATCTTTGACTTCATTGGCTCCTACAATTTTTGGAATAAGGACCAAGAAAGTATTATTAAGTTGGTTGAGGAGTTTCCCATTATTGAAGAAATCTTGGACCATTTCAATGACTTCTTTCTTAATCACCTTCCAAAATTTCTGGTAAAAGAAAGCCTGAAAACCATCAGGCCCAGGCGACTTGTCAGGTTCCATATCAAAGACCACAAATCTGATTTCCTCCTCAGAAGGGATCCTTAAGAGCTCGCGATTTTCTTCCAGGGAGATGACTTTCTGGAACAGTTCAGGATATTGTTTTGATTTTGCTTTTCAATCCCTTGACCTTCTTTGAAAGAGATCCTTGAAGTAGTTTATGATGACTTTGTTTATTTCCTTGCTCTCCAGAGAGGATCTCCCCATTCTCATTCTTAATTTCATTTATCTTGAGGAGGTTTGTTCGGGAGGTGGCTAAGAAATGGAAGAATTTGGTATTCCTGTCCCCCTCCTTAAGCCATTTCACTCTCGACTGTTGCTTCCAATAGACTTCTTCCTTTTCCAGAATATCATGATACTCAACCAGAAGATTTTGTTCCTGCTCCTTGAGCACCGGGTTGAGACCATCAAGATTGATAAGTTCCTCAATATTCCTTAAATCTTCAGCCAATCTACTTTTTTCCTGGAAGATGTTACCAAAGACCTCTTTGTTCCACTTTTTGAGGCAACCTTTGAGATGCTTTAATTTGTAACTGAGTCTGTAACGGGTACCCCAAAGACCCCAATATTCCACCACTCTTGGATTTTATTGAAAAGGTCAGGGTGATCTAACCAAATCTTTTCAAATCTGAAGGGTCTTGCTTTCTTGACCAGATTTAAACCAAGATTAAGGAGGATAGGATTATGATCAAAACCAATTCTGGGGAGAGACTTCAGGGAGTAGATTTGATTGATCATACAGAGATGACTAACAACAAACCTATCAAGTCTGATTTGGATGAGCTCAGTCCCAACTCTCCTATTAGCCCAGGTGTACTTAGAACCTTCCAATTCCAAATCCACCAAACCATTATTGTTAAGAAAATCAGCAAGGTCCTCCATACTCTCAGTATAGGAGGTATTGCCCCCTTTTTTTCCCAAGAGAAAGGGGGAGTTGAAGTCTCCACCAATAATCCAGTCTTTATCTTTGAATAAATTCCTGAAATTAGAGAGATCTTGCCACAATTTTCTTCTCTCTAACTAGATTAGGAGCATAAATGTTGGAAACATACTAGGATTTCTTAGAGGTCAGATTCGTAAAACACATTGCCACATGCCCCAGCCGTGAGAATAGGAATACCATGCACAATGTTGGGATCCCATAGCGTGACAACCCCTCCAAAAGCACCTAATGAACTGCACCCTTCCCAAAAACTATCTTTCCAAATAGACCTTCCCACTTCTCTAAATCTTTCCATACTCATTTTAGTTTCTTGAATCATGAAGATATCCGGTTTTTTTTCACTCGGATCCTTCGCTATTCTTTTTTGCTGGGTTATTCAACCCCCTAATGTTCTAGGAGAGAAGAATCATTTAACACTTCTTATTACGGGAAACAGAATTCCCGAGTTTTTGAATACTTACACCCACTTCCTTTCTTGAACTTGTCTCACTTACGTCCTTATTACTTTTCCTGCCTTTTGGCTAGAATCTTTTCAAAGTCACTCTTGAGCTACTGCGAGTGACATGTTTGGATTTACTCACAGGTGTCTTTGGAGATCCTATCACCTCATAGGTATCAGCTATAAAATCTGTTAGGATCCCGAACCCATTTGACATTGTTAAATCTTCTTCTCTTCTTTGTGCAAAAGAGCTATGCCCTATAGACGATACTTCGTCCAGCGATAGTCCATCAGCAACTATCAGAGCTAGTTTGTTGTCTTCCATATCTATGCTTTCCCTGTCCTCCGAATCTTGGATTTCTTCTTCCAACACCTGATGAACAGGCTCATCTTCCTTTTCTTTGGTTTCTTTATTGGTGCTTCTTTGTTGTTGAGTACTAGTTCCCACTCCTTCCTCTCTGGTTTTGATAAGAAGGTTCAAAGGCTCTGCTTCAGGATCTGACTGGAGAACCTCCTGTTCCTTGATTTCAACAACCCTTCCATTCTTCCCAATCCTTTTCCATTCCTTCGCCTCTTTTTCATTTACCATCTTTTGAGGCATAGCTTTTGCTTTAGGCTTCTTCTTTTGAGATCTAGGACAAGAGCATTGATCATGACCCACCAACTTGCAATTTTTACATGCAAAGGGGGTAGGATCATAATCAAAATGCTAGCACCCCCCCTCAGGGGTCATAAGCTTAATATTACTTTCCAAACATGACTCTTGGCACATATTCACACAGAATCTGGCATGAGTGAGTCTGAGTTTTTACTTTAGTTACCGGATCCAGGCAATAGGTTTGCCCAGACTTTTTGCTATACCAAAAAGTACCTCCGGTTCCCAGAATTCCAATGGTAAGCCCGGAAGGTTGACCCATACGGGAACTCCGTAACAAGATTTCTGTAAGGATTGAAAGCCGGCTCCCATTTCTGAACAATTATATGAGATTTTCCAATGAACCATGGACCTTCTGCCAAAATTTTCGCCACATGATCCTTACTAGGAAGGATGGCTAAGAAATACCCATTAGCATAAGCTGAGATTTCAATGGAGCCATTAGCTGCCCAGCGTCTCTTTGCCCAACTTCTAAAATAATCTATATTTGGTCTAGAGCCCATACATTTTGCAAAGAGTGCCCCTTCCATGGAAACTTTAGTTCTAGCCAACAAAGAATCGGAATTTTGAGGGAAAGATTACCTTTTTCTTTAACCGGTTCCAGATTCTTCGAGACACTTGGATCTCGATTTCCCCCAAAGTTCCGCCCACGTGCTTGGTCTCCCATCCTTTTCCCTATTTCCAATGGGCTCCACGATCACGTGCTCCTTCGCCAGTTTTGCTCCCGTTCTCCCTGTAGATTCGGCTCCGGACATTCCCGCTTGCTTTCAAATTTTGAAAAATCCCGCTCCCGCTCCCGCTCCCGCTCCATCATCCAAAATGTAGAAAACTAATAGAATAAAATAATAATAGAAGGTTGACTTCTATTATTAGGCTCTTAGTTAGATTTAATAAATTGTTAGGAAATATAATACATTAGTGCTCCATTAAGTTGGTAGAAAATAATATTGGTACGAGTTGTTTCAACAACTTATGTGTATAGGAGAATAGTTAGAGCTACCTCCTTGTTTATAGAAGCTTAAACTATAAAATGTATCTATAATCCCATATGAAATACATAGAGAAGAATTGATTATTTTTCGGTGTAAAAATACTTTGCTATAATATTTGGTATTAGAGCAGGTTATGATCATGTGCATGATAAGAGTTTAAACAAATTTGTAAGGGGCATTTGTTGCTACTCGCCCCTGGAGATGAAACACGTGCTTCCTGTGAATGAGACAAAATAATATCTAGTAAGTTTGTAGCATAGATGCGGGATAGTCTAAATGACCTTCACCAGTGGTTTTAAGGCCATAGAAATATTTTTAGATTGCTCTTCAAATTTTTCATTCATCCATATCTAGAGGCGGAAGGCGTCAATACTATGGAGGAAATGGTGCATAGGAGTTGTTAATGCATGAAATTGAAAGACAAAAATTGGAAGGTGTGAGGATTTGAGCGGTTCCATTTTACATAGCTATTTCTAGTCTGTGTTCCATATTTATCGAGCTTGTTTTGGTGAAAATCTTGGACTCTTGGCGTGGTAAATCCTACAACGAACATCCAGATCTCCAAACTGCATTTGTTTTGGAGTCACCTTGTTTAGCTCGGCATCTATAGGATCTGATTCAATTAATTTTGGCATAAAGATGTGTTGATCTAGGCATGCGAGCTCTTCTCCTCATACACGTGTATAATTGGAACTCAACGAGGGTTGTGCAAATTCCTACTAAAGTGATTCAGATGAAATTGTGGCCTACAAATGATGTGCATATAACCGATGCCTCCATGATTGTTACTTGCATTGGATTCACATCGAATTCATTGGTGGCGGCATGGAATTCTTGCGGTCTACCAAAACTCCTATCTGACATCATTCGTTCCATTGGCGAAAGTCCAAACCACGCGTTTATTCCCGATAAGTGGTCTATATTCTCATTCTATAAAGTTGAATCAATATAGAAAAGTGCAGATTACTTTTATATATATTAGTGCATCAACTTATATGTGAGTCAATTTAATAATATAGATCAATATTAGGTGTTTGGTGGTGTTAGTTGATAGGGTATAGGTTTTTGTGTTTAAACTAATCTAATCTAATCTAATCTATGTAGGGGGAGGGTGGCGGTGGGCCGATGGCCTATATAGATAGATGTTGTTTAGTCTATCATTGTCAATAGTCTTTATATAATGCCTGTATTACCCTATCATTTGTCATTGTAAGCCATTTAGTATTGTCTAGGTGTCAACAAGTCATATTTTCAAATTTGACAAAATAAAAATAAAATGAGTCTAGAGTCCGTTTTTTTAGGTAATATAGAGTCACTGTCAAAATTGCAAAAATAAAAAAATTGCCTTTTTCAATAATTGGATGCATTTTCGCTTGTATGCGACGTCCATTTTGTGGGGATAAATTGTACAATGAGCTCCATGATCAAATCCAACTGAGTTAGCGCATATATATTGGAGGACGGAGGCATCAGAGGTTGGTGGTCAATCAACTACCTCTTGTCAATCGCCAACGACGGGCCACATTTCGGCTTGTGGTGACATTATTGTGGTGTGAGTATTTGCTTTCGATTTTGCAGTGTTTCTTTTCAGAGTTCTGTTTTGTGTGGTTATGGATGTTGGAAAAAAGTTATGTTGGAGACAAATGATTGTCAGTGATCCTTTGATTGACGTGATCCTCATTGACTGTCATACTTTGTTGGAAGATGGTTCTCTTGTGAATATGTTCACTTGCAATGGTGACCATGTGCAACAAGATCTAACTAGCAAGATCCGGTCAGTAGTATGTACTTGTCTGATTTGCTTCTCAATGTTTGTGTGTGGAAATTTCACATTGTGGGGGAACATGTCATCAATGTTCCATTTCCATTTTCCGCCCAAAACGACTAAAGTCAAGGGAAGCTTCCAGTGGTAGTGGCAGTTTCCTTTGCTTTGTTTGAGATCGAGTGGCAGTGATTGACAATAGTGGCTGCAATTAAGAACATTGCGATTCTTATAGGAAGTAATGTGAAATATTTTTCCTGTATATGTTCTATTGTTTAGTTTTGTAATAAGTGAGCTATGATTCTTATATACTTACCTGATGTACAAGTATAGTGGCGAACAAAAGCACCGAGTAAGTCAGTTCATGGATCTTGAAAGGGTTTGTGGGAGGATCCAGAAAACCACACGAGGTGGACAGATTGATGGGGCTTGTTCACGTCAAGGTTTGTGGTAACCTGTTTAAAACCATGGAAGGAGAGAGCCTTTCTTTTGATCAAGATCATGAGTCACATTGTAGGACATGTTTCACAGGGGTGATCATACTTTGTAGATGAGTGTGTGGATGTTTTCCCCATGTTCGCACTAAGGGGGAATGTTAGGAAATATAATATATTAGTGCTCCATTAAGTTGGTAGAAAATAATATTGTTACGAGTTGTTTCAACAACTTACGTGTATAGGAGAATAGTTAGAGCTACCTCCTTATTTATAGGAGAAGCTTAAACTATAAAATGTATCCATCATTCGTATGAAATAGATAGAGAAGAATTGATTATTTTTCTCGTGTAAAAATACAACCCTAATATAAATAAATAAAGGAGGGGGCGCCAAAGTTGAAAAGGGAGTTGCATGCTTTTGTAAATCCTAATTTTAGGATAAGGGGTGGAAAAAGTATTATTTAAAGTGTTTAATCCTATTTTTAGGATGGGGCACCCACTTTGGAGTGTTTGAGAGTTATAAAGGCAGACTTGGGGGTTCATTGTAACACATCTTGGAAATTCATCAATTATTTTCTGTCTGCAAGTGGCTTTTGCTTCTGAATTGAGGACGAAAACCCTCATTTATACACAGATCTGAGGACAAAAATCCTCACATCTGAGCTTGGCAATTTCATTCAGGGGTTGTAGTGACAATTTAGGGTGCAAGTGTTCCGCCAGTTCAGCTCTATACTATTGTATTCAAACACTGGTATCTTTATTGTAGTTGGTTCATATTCAATACATAAAATACTGTTTTTACGAATTATGGTTTGCTGTTTTTATATTAAAAAAATCAGATTATTGCTGCTGTTATAAAAGTCAGATTTTTAATATTGCTGCCCTAGGGATTAACAAAAATATCCAGATTTGTTAGAAAGTATTTAGGGATATTACACCATCATAGTCGCTTTAGCTGCACCTACCAGTTTCAAAACCAACACATTATGAGAAGGAAAAAAAAACCTAGGGCACAGCTCACATGTAATTGACCACTTGTTAAATAAATGACAATGAAAAAAATAAAAGAAATGAAAAAAACTAAAAATTTAAAACCTTACCTTCAATCCAAGAATCCTCCTCTCAAGCTCCTTAATCACCTTGGCAGCGAATGGGCGCACTCGTACTAGTGTAAGAAGATGATAACAATGTTGCTTGATGAAGTATCAACCCTAAATGAGCAAAGAGAGGTAAGTATGCAATGAGAGGAATGAGAGGTAAGTGTTTTGCTTTTGTTTTTTGTTTTTGTTTTATGTTATGTTTTTTACTTTTTAGGGTTTACATTGTGTTTTTTTGGCTTTATGTTATAATGTTGATTTAAAAATAAAGCAAAAGCTGCCGTTTTTAACATGGGAACATTCCGGACACATCCTGGACAGCCTGGGTATGCCCAGATTTTTCCCAGACAAATCTGGCCATGTTCAGGTCGTCCAAGAAGTATACTAGACAAATCTGCAGGCGAATCCTATCTGTATCCGTATCAGGAGTGACGGGGTGTATCAGAACCCTAGCTTTTAGAAGCTAAACATGTAGATGAAATCAGATATTTAGATCCCACAAGTCAGGTCATCAAGTTTTGAAGTTTCCAGCCCGCTTTTTCAGTGCGTAAACTTTATTTAGTCTGATTTTTATGCAAATCAGAGATTTTAGCCTGTTTTCTTCAAATCAGAGTTCTTCGTCTACATTTTTGTCCGGCAAATTGGAGTTTAGCCTGCATTCTACAAGTTGGAGTTTCCAGCCTTCTTTTTCAGGCCAGATACATATATTCTCATTGTTAATAAAAAGGCCTTTTCTAGAACTTCGTAAATGAGGAGTGATTTTATGTTAAGGACATACTTTATTCTTAATTTGGGTGTTATTAAATATAGAAAGGAACTCTTATTTGATTATGAACAATTTAGTCAAAAACTTAGTCAAGGTCCCATTTAAAATCCCTCAAAATGTATTTCTGGCTTTAACATGATATTGCGCCAAAGCATTATTATTAAATATTGTTGTGTTGGTGGGAAGGTTGGTTTATGAGCCCACTGGTTGTTTTACTTGTCTCGTCCATGTTTGTCCCAACCGCAAATCCTAGATGCTTTTCAAGTGTGATCTTTGACAAATTTGTTAGTGTTGAAAATTATAGGTCACAGAAACATCATATGCAAAACATGTTGCTACTCTATGATTTATGGGATTATGTAGAAGGCAATGGTGTCACATTCACACATCATGATTATGAGGAAGAAAGTAAAATTATTTTGAAACTAATTAATGTCAGTCACAAGCAACATTATTATGAACATTCGCGATGCAATAACTGCAAAAGAATCATTGAAAGTAATCATTTCACTGAAGTTGGCACATTAGGACAGCATTAGCACGAGGCAAAATGTAAAATTTCATTGGAACTAATTAATATGTCAGTCACAAGCAGCATTATTTACGATGATCAAGATGCGAGAACTCCAAAAGAAGCATGGAATGTAATTACTTCATTAAAGGAACACAAGAATTGTGCCAAATTTTAATTATAAGGAATCAACCTTACAATTTCAAGTTGAATGACAATATTTCTGATTGCCTGCATATAATTAAAGGGCTTCAAAACCAATTAGGTGCTTTTGATGAACTGTTTTAAATAAGGAATTACTTTCTGCTACATTAAAGAGTGCCAAAGTGGTATGAGGGTTTGATTATAAGTCTGACGATTTCTGAGAAGCTAGGAACCATTAAGTTAATGAGTTGTAGGGGATACTAGCTTAACAATAACAAGTATTAAAGATCAATGATGAAAGGGCAGCCTTGGGTGCTATACTGCAAGGTACAAGGGAAAAAGTCTGCCAATCAAAATAATAATCCCATGAAGTATGGATATAGAAAGGAGAGTACCGAGGGTCCAAAGAAACCATTTAATTGCAAGAGATGCAAAAGAATTGTAAGAAGATACAACTGGACATGTAGAATCAGTCAAATCACTCTGAGAAAATGGAGGAGGATCAGCCCTTTGTAGTTGTGAATTTTACAAAGTATGAGGAAGACAAGAAAGTCTGGTACATTGATTTTGGAGCTTCATGCCACATGACTAGTACAAAGGATGGCTCTGCAAAATGAAAGAAGTTGAAGGAGATTAAGTCACCATTGCAGACAACACAACATGGCAAATCAAAGCAACTTATCAAGCTCCCATGCAAATGGCCAATGAAAAGGATGTTTCTATTGATGATGTACCGTTTGTGCTAGGTTTGAAGAAGAATCTACTCATTATCATCCAAATTGAGCGAAAGGATATGTATGAATATGCTGTTCAGAAGGGCAAATTTGTCATTTGAGATGATAGAAATCAAGTAGTGGCTGCAGGTTCAGGGGAGCCAGGAAATTACCGGTTGGTTACCAATCTTGTAGGAGAAAAGGCCCTACCGACCAATGTAATCTCAAAACATCAATTATAGTGTTAATAGCTTGGGGCATTTGAATTATCCCCATCTCAAGTTGATGTTAAAATTGAATACGGTGCCTGGTCTTCCTAAGTCATCTGCAGGCAATTTTTTTGTAAAGCTTGCATCGTAGGGAGGCATCCCAAGGATAAATTCGAGAAGGATAAGGCATAGCGAATGAAGAAGTAAGTTTTGGTGTACTTTGATATTCATGGATTCATGATGACTACTGCACAAGGATGGCAAAGTACTTCAAACTTTCATAAATGACTTGTCTAGGAATCTTGGTTCAATCTCCTAAGACCATGTCACAGCCTCACAAACATTAAAGACATTTAAGCAATTCAAAGAGGAGGCAGAAAATGAAAGTAGCGAGACGATCAAAGTTCTAAGAACAGGCAATGGGTGAGAGTTATTTAAGTGATTCATTATCCTGGACTATGTGTCGTATGAGATTATTTTTATAGAGGGTTGAGTGTTATTTAAGTGAACTAAGCTTGTTATTATATATGAAGCTGTGGAACTGCACTTTCTAGTTTGGATGTGGGGTCGTACTATTGCTGTAGCAAGCAACTGGGCTATCTATTTCAATTTATGCATTAATTTTTTTTTGCTAAAGTTACTGAGGGAAACAGTACCCTAGACCCCAAGAAAGCGTTGGCAGGGGGCTAACTCAACTTGTGTTAACTAAGTCGGAAAAATAATGTGAAGTAATGAATCAAAAATCAAAGAATATTTCTTTCGCTGCTTCTTAAACTGATAACTTAATTCACAAACATCCTTCAGCAAGTGAACCGTTGTCAATTCTTTCTCCAAACCGGTAGAAATTAGAATAAGAATAGGTCTGAAACTCAAATCTTCAGGCCCTGGTTGCTCATACTGCCAATTACTCTTTCCTACTGAGGAATCCTTCTGCATTCGAAAAGGAGAGCTTGATCTTTAAATAGAGAAACTCTTTATGCTCCTGTTTAATCAAAGGGGTATTTATTTCTATTCAAACCATACAGGATAGATATATTTGAGACTGAAATCTTCAATTTCAAAAACCTCCTGTATCATTGAAATGGAGTGACCATCCAAATTTAATACAAACAGCTGGTGATCAATTTTTAGCATGTGCTACTCTGATCAGATTTAACTATAGAAGGAATTGGTGAGTGCATGAGATGAATCTCATGGTATGTGCTTCTGTGAGTATTCATTAAAAAAAAACTCCCTTCAGCCAAAAAAAAAATAATATATCCAACTGATATCATAAAATCACTACTGTGTATTGTGGAAACTACTAAATGTCCACCAAAAAGGTCATTCATAGCTCTCTCTGTCTATTCTCTCACATGCATCCTTTCTCTCTTCACACCAAAACAAAATGTAATGTCCCTTTCTAGGGCTGACTTTGAAAATAACGGTTTTGGCTCAAACCCAAATGGCAACTTCTGATTTTTATTACAGTCACCGGTCAATCACTTTAACCTTAGAAAAACAACTGAAAATGGCATTAGCAACAAAGAGAAATCTGAATATTTATGACAGCAAAGGAATTCATATGGCAGCCAACAATATCACCACTTAACCCTAGCGATGAACCTGATTTTCTATTTCCTAGGGCAGCGAACTGTATGGGCTTTTCAAGACAATATTCTCATGCAATATAGACTGAAAATCAATATAGAAATATCCCAAACACTTCATAAGTCCAGCAAGATGAAATTTGGAGAAAATATATATTTTATAATTTTAATTCAAGTGCAAACACAACTAAAACTTCAAAAATTCGTAACTCCATCAATACTTGAGTTTCAACACAAACAAATGCTCAAAATGATCTTGGAGAGACCAGCTATCAAATAAAAGTGAAATCACAATTTTCCAACCACGGAAACCCCTCCAAAAGTGATCCCGAACTTCCCAAGTGGGTAGATCAAGTGGAGGAAGGGTGCCAACACCCTTGAAAGTGCCCTAGCTAGAGTAGAAGTGCCCTATGCACGGATAAACACCTTGCTGTTTCAGAAATCTGCCAATGAAGTCCACTTGTGACTCCCGAATGAAGCCACCAATGCACACAAGAGGGTTTCCGTCCCCAAATGTGATCCTATTGAAGGTTTTCATCCTTAATAGGTAACCAAGGAAGGGGTTTTGTCCTTCAATGGCAAGAAGAGAAGATACACTAGCTCCAAATCCAAGTAAATGTCAAAACGATGACTGATGATGATAATGATCCCCCTCCTCCATTCGAACCTCCTTAAGTACCCTTTTTGGTGCCAAGGATGAATTAGAAGATCAATCTTCATAACCGACCTCTTAATGAAGGGGGAAGTGCACTTTTAATCTTCACTTAAGAAGACCGACCTCATAAAAAGGGAAAGAGTATTTCTTTATCTCCATTGTAGCTCTCAAGAAGACCGACCTTAATGAAGGAGAAGATAGAAGTACATATTTTGAATATCATGGAGGATATTGGTTGCTTCCATATCAGCCTTCAGAGTTGTAGTGAGTAGAATTAACCACAATGTCAATGGAGCACTTGATCTCCTCACAAGGCGTTATCAATAACATCTTTAAGGATATCTGTGTAATCTTTCCAGTTCTTGATGACCGCAAAAACATTGAATCTTGTGAAGGATGAGGTTGATAGCCTAGGTAAAGGGGTCATCTTCCTCCACGGCATGGTCCATAGAAGCAAGTAGGTCTGGTGGTCAGGCCAAATTTGAAGTAGGAGACTGATTGTCCTCAAATGGGATCACATAGGGCATCCTGATCCGAGTCTCCATAAGTGGCAAGAAGAGCATCAAACGCGAATTGAGATCTAGAGTCAGACAAAAAAAGGAGATGCATCCAAAGGAGCCAAGGAGAGGCAGGGGTTGCCTAGGGTTAGACAAAAGTGGGGAGACAAGGAAGGGGGTGACAAAGGGGACTCGGCGAGAGGCGGGCATGAACAAAAAGGGCAAGGGGGAGAGAAGGAGAGAAAGGGGGGGCTTAGGGAAATGAGAGGGAGATAGAGGCGGTGAGATGATTTCTCGAGGGACTCATCCGAGCTAAAATGAATGAAGCGGGAGAGCGAACGAGACTTACGGGGACCGAGGTCGAGGGGCGAAGAAACAACACCATGTGTGCATTTTGAGGTGGACATTAGGGAGGGAGGGGAGACAACTTGCGCTTCCCCTTGGGAAGAAACATAGATAACAAGGGATGAGGGTAGTAGGGGTAACTTTAGGAGAAAAGAAGATAGAGCAGGCCTTGATGGAGAATAGGGTTGACTCCTTTCCTGGCCTAGTCAATAGAGTTCATCAATGAGTTGAAGAGAAATTGGGGGAAGTTCACCAACCTTTCATGGTGCGAAATGAGCAAGGAGAAACAAATGAATACCATGAATGACTTTGTAATGGCCATTGTCAATGGTGAAAAAACGCATAATGCATCAGCATTACCTTATTCCATGGATGCTTCAACACGCTCCTCTCAAAACCAGATTGGTACTTCTGAATTTCATCAGATCGTCAACGCAAGTGACGATTTCTTCAAAAAGTGGCCTTTTTGATGTAAGTAGCACCACAATTAGGGAGACCAGTGGCAACAACAATGTTGGTAGCAGAAATGGAGAAGACAAAATCCCCAACTTTGACCTTTCCACCATCCCAGGAGGTGAGAATGCAGCTAGAAATCATGAGAGAGTGACCCAGAGACTCCATGAAACTCAAGACCCCATTGCATGTAACAAGGATATCCCAAACTTTGTTGTCTTCCTTAATGTCACTACAATCAGTAGGTTCCACACAAACAATTTTTCTACCCATGCCGACTGATAGAGCTCGAGAAGGAAGTATATTTTTTGAAAAAAATAATAGCGTGATAGTGATTTAAAAAATCCAAGAATATTTAAAAGTCACACGATTCTGAAGTTAGCAGGGAGATCATACATGGGGAGATTATCCTCGGCACGTGTGAGCATGGTGGAGAAATAAAATCAACAATAAAAGAAAAATAAAGGAGGCTCGTGTGGAGGTACAGGGGGATAGGGTGATGTGGCGAGAAAATAATGAGATGGTTGAAGCTTCTAGGCCCAACCTCATGGGGGAGAGAGAAGATGCAACACTAGGAGGGTGACTCGGGGTTTGATGAAGGAGGGGGGCACCATTAAAAGATCAAGCAACCAAAGATGTTGTAACTTAGCAAACCAAAGGAGGGTCACCGACTTCCAATGTTGCTTCATTACTTGTAATTGAGGATATGTCTTCCGGGAAAGAGTCAAACCAAGAGGTGTGACTAGAGCATTCAACACCTTTGTTGCAAGGGCATCAACAAGGGCATTCCCTTCCCTATAAATGTGTTAAAAGATGACTTTAGTAAAATATTTCTTCATAGCTTTGATATCCTGAATGATGTTGTCGATGGTCCAGGTGGGGGATTGATATCTTTTAGAATATTGATGAGATTCAAGAGTCACTCTCAATGATGATCTTGGTGGGGCCTGAGGACCTGGCCAATTCCATACCTTTGAGGATGGCTAAAGCTTCCACTCTATGGTTATTGCTGAAACCCAGAGATGCAACAAAATCCGCTAAGAGATTACCTTGATGGTCCTCAAAACACCCCACAACCCAAAGGACTAGGATTCCCTCTAGAGGCACCATCTACATTTAATTTCCCCACCACCCGTCGGGGGAGTTTTTCAAGCGTAGCAACTCTAGCAAGCAACATCATATTTTCGTGAAGCGAGATCTGAAGAGAGATCTTTTTTCCAGTTAACGCTGGTAAGGAGATCAATCTTAGAGTTACCTAATTTGCATAATGAAGAGTTAAGGTTTTCCTGAAGAGAGATGATGATAGAGTTGGCAACAATGTCCTCTCCACTAGAAGAGTCTTTAAAGATGCGCTTATTTCTTTCCTTCCATAATCCCCAGACAACATGGGGAGAAGAGCTTTCCAAGCCAAAGAGAGGCCCGAGTTTTGGAAGGGTGAGGACCATTGTTCAAAGGTGTCCTTTATAGAACCCAAAAAATCCATAGGATTCCAAAATTGTTTAGGATATAAGACCATATTCTAGAAGAAAAAGACACTGGACAAAAATATGATAGGAGTCTTCAACATTTTTTAAGAAAAGTTACATTGAGAAGGGAGAGAGTAACCTATTCATTGCAGATTAGCACCAGTAAGTGTAACGTCCTTCTAAAAGTCGGAAAACATGTTGATCTTGGGGATGACATGAGTAGGCTAGAAGTGCTTGAGAGGGATTTCATTCGTGATGGAGAAAAGGGAGTTGTATGCCGAAGCTAATAGAGAAAGGAGCTAAGAGGTCCAAGGCCAAATAATCTTATCAATAGAGGGGTATAAGCCAATATGCAAGGTGGTAGATAGTAGCTACTCCAAGGAGTCAACTAACCCAACTTGATTGTGATCACAACCTTGCCATTTAGGAACCACCATCTAGGAGGGGGAAATTTGTCAATGTAGTTAACAACCGAAGATCCCACCAGGTGAATTAGATGAGGCATGATAGGGAGCCAAGAAGGGTATTTTGAAAGAAGTTGATTTGAGATCCACCAGTCATTCCAAAATTCATTTTATTACCATCTCCTAGGCACCATTTGACACCTTTATAGATAAGGTCCCTACAATTGATAATAGAGTTCCATATAGCCGATCCAAGGGGAAGTTGGTTGTCAGAGAGGAAATAAAAGTCAAGTCTCAAGTACTTTCCCTAAGAGAGTGGCCCACGGAGCACTGTATCACGTGGTCAAGGCCCATCCCAATTTTGTGAGAAGAGCTTTATTCATATCACCTATTCTTCTCAGACCAAGGCCTCCCAGTCTTTTTGGTTTACAAACCGAAGTCCTAGGCTACAAGGTGAGTTCTTTTCTTCTCTTCCGAACCCGACCAGAGGAAGTGTTTTTTAATTTGTTTATTTTTAGGCCACCACTGAGGGGATTTTTAAGAGAGAGATAATATATTGGCATACTTTGGAGGGTGGATTTAACAAGTTGAAGTTTACCAGCTTGGCTTAGGAGAGAACCCTTCCAAACTAGTGAGTTTCCTTTGAAATATGTCTAACACAAAATTCCAAAGCCCCTTTACCTGTTTACCTTTGAAGAGAGGAAGACCTCGATAGGAGGACGAAAGATCAACAATTCTGCATTCAAAGATGTCCGTTATCTTTCTCTTGATGCTTGGGGGTGTTGAGGAAGGAGATGCAACACTTGGCCAATTGACCTTTTGGCCAGAAGCTTCTTGGTAAGAGTCAGGATGTACACCATAGTTCTAGCTTCAACAACCGATGCAACTCCAAGGAGAATCGTATCATTAACAAATTGATTGTGAGTAGAAGTCGGAATCTCAACAGTGATGAAGAGGCCCAAATAGAGGAGGATGACACAACCGCACTGAGGGCTCTACTGAGGGAGTCCGCCATAAGGATGAACAAGAAAGGAGAGAGGGGATCACCTTGGCAAAGTCCTCACTTTCTCGAAAATAACCTTCCAGAAAGACCATTGACAAGAATGGAGAAGTGAGGGTGGAGATGCAACAATGAACCCACCTTGTCCATTTTTCGCTGAAGTCAATTTTTCTTAGAACTTTGATAAGAAAGATCCAGCTAACCCTATCAAAAGCTTTTTGCATATCAAGTTTAAGCACATAGCTAGTATAGTTGGTGAGGTGAGCCGAGTGGATCGCTTCATGGACGGTGATGATGCCACCTTGAATTAGCCGCCCTTGGATGAAGCCATATTTTTGGTCCGAGATCAATCAGAGATGAAGGGTTTAAGTCTATTAACCATCATTTTAGTGATGATTTTATAAAGGTATTAAAAGACTTATCGGTCAAAAGTCAGACAGTTTTTTGGCTTCCACAGACTTAGGGGTGAGAGTGAAAAGGTGGAATTCCATTCTTTGAGAAGGACATCTTTGTTTTGGAATTCTTTGATAGCCAAAAGGAGGTCTACGCTTGATGATATCCTAGAAGTTTTGGAAAAAGGTACAGGAAAACCATCAGGACCTGGTTATTTTTCCCCATTCATATCGAAGACATCTTTGGTCATCTCCTCCATTTCAAAATGGTGGGTGAGGGAGTTATTGATCTCAACAACGGACAACTTTTGGAATAAAAGCCAACATTTCTTCCATTTTATCCAGGGAGCCATCTTCCACGGAACCCAGGAGCGAGTGATAGTAGGAGGTGACTTCCTCTATGATTCCTTTTCCTTAGTGATGACCGCCCCATTTTCTTGGACCAACTCAATGATCCTATTTCAAGTTTTGTGCTTTTGAGCAAGTTAAGTGGAAGAATTTTGTGTTCCTATCACCTTCCTTGAGCCAAAGGGCTCGAGATCTTTTCCTCCAAGAAATATCTTCCTCTCTGATGGTGTTGTGGAGATTTTCCAAGGAGGTTAGTTCTGAAGAGTATAAATCTAAGAGCCTACCCTTGATTTAAATCTCTTTGGCCACTTCAACAAGGTCTTGAATGAGTCTGATTTTTTTTCTTTCCTTGATGTTGCCAAAAGATGCAACCTTCCATCTCTTAAGTTGTTTTTTAACCTCAAAAATATTCTTGGTGAAGTAGAACATAGCAAAACCTTTACCTCCAGAGACCACCAATTGGTGATCAAGTCATGGAGATCATGATTAGCCAACCAAGCCAACTCAAAGTGGAAGAGGGGAAGCGAAGGCTTCCATCCTTGGCCACATTGAGAAGAAGGGGTGAGTGATCCAAGGATACTTTTGGGAGGGCTTGAAGGGATGCCTCTTTGAAGTGAGAAATCCATTCTAAAGATCCCAACATCCTATCTGAGTCTCATTTGAATATGATTTTTGCCTAGTCTTTTGTTTGACCAAGTGAATTTATTGTCATGGAGCTCCAAGTCAATAAGAGGGTCGGAATTGACAAAATTTTGAGGGCTTCCATGCTGCTCACACTCATAGGAATACATTTATGATTTTCATCATTGAACATGGGGGTGTTAAAGTCTCCCATAATAAACTAGGGTAGGGCACCCCAATTTTGAACCATAGCTAGGATGTCTTGCCAAACTTGATTCTTAGATGTTCAGAGTTAGGAGCGTAGAGATTTATGGCTATCCACCCAAATTTTGACCCTATCTATTGGAAGAAGACCACCAAAAGGAGCTAGATTTGAATATGCATTCCCCATAGAACACTAAAGGATCCTAGAGAATACATAGACCACCCAAATTTCCTGAAGAAGCTTGATCAAAAAAAGCAGCTTTGGGCCAAAGTTTGTGGATATTTTTATCTTCCTTCAGCTTTGTTTCTTGTAGCATAATAATATTAGGTTTGTGCATCATGTGAACTTCTTTGAAGATTCTAAATTTTTGGGAGGCATTGATGCCTTTGATATTCCAAGAGAGAACTTTCATTTTGAAACTCTTTTCTTGGGGATACCAGAGATCGTTAGGACAGCTTGAGTGCCATCGGCCACTTCTTGGTCAACTTCTTGGTGCATCTTAGAGGAGTTTGGAGGTCTAACTTTAAGTTTGGAGAATCCAAGATCAACATTCTTGATGGCAACACTTCTAGGTCATCCTGTGGTTGGGGTCTTCACGAAGGATGGGCACCAAATTTGTTTCCCCGTAGGTCAAAGGATGGGGAGCCAGGAGTCGAGAGGGAGGAGCCATGCCAAGGGGGGGGAGAGAAGAAGAAGCAACGACAGGCTCGGGCTCAGAAGAGAGAAAGGCTCAGAAGGAAGCTCATTTTCCTCCTCTAAGGGAAACGAAAGAGGAGGGGAGGAGGGATGCATAAGAGGAGAGGAGAGAGGAGGGCAGGGGGAAGGGTGAAGCGGGGTCAGAACCAGCTCTAAAGAAGACAAGATAGGGATCATCCACCGACAGAGCAATCAAAAGGATTTGAGGTGTAAACCTTTGAGGAGGGCTTAAGAATACCCTTACCATTTCAACTGGGAGAGTCAACTGAGGGGATCTTCTTCAAAGTAGGTTTGGATTTAAGCTGAGGAAAGGAAGGGCAAGGAAGAAGCACGATGACCCATACCTTTACAAGCAGAGCATGTTTGGGGGATATGTTCATATTCGAAGGGTTGAACCCATAAACCAAAGCTTGAGAGTAGATCAATAGATGAAGGGAGGGTTTACTTACATCTGTAATGACACAAAATCTTGCATGAGTCGAAGATTTGGATTTCATCGTGGGATCCACAACTATCAGTTTCCCTAAAGAATCAACAATACCCTCAATAACCGGTTTCTCCCAGAACTCGAGGGGGAGGCCCAGAGACGAACCCAAATCAGAGCTTCATTCATCGTTTTAGTAAAGGCGTTGAATCTTGGGGAGCATTTGCGAAGATAGAAACCTCGTGCCAAAAAACCAAGAACCATTGAGGAGAGCACGAATGAAGATATCTTACGAAGGAGAACATGATGAAGCCATTGGGAAGCGCAACCACCGAAAAGGCGCCACCAGAGCCCATTTGCACGAGCCCATTTTTGATATCTTCTAACGGGGACATGGCCCAACAAGTTTACCAATCAAGAGAGAGCTCCCTATCGGCAACAATAAGATCTCGTGACCGCAGGGGGAATGGACAGGGGACAACTTGCCATCCTTTAGCTAAAACTTTAGAGACAAACGACCTAAAAGTAGAGGATGGTGGGGGTCGAGGTGACGGCAAAAACCTAGTGGCCCGGCACTGGGGGCAGCGTGACATCGAGTCCAAGCCCTCGGGGACCGTGCCTAGGGGTTCGCCATTGCAGGGGTGATCCGTGCTCGAGAGAACACAGGAGACAAGAAAGGAACCAAGCGCGTGCGGGCTCAATTCAAATTTTCTTCTAACAAATCTTCAAAAGGGTTTTGGTAAACCATGGTGAGATTTGAACCGAGACGTAGCACCGGGATCATAAGCCTAACACTACGCCTCACAACACGCCTTCGTCACTCGACTCGGCTATCCTCCACCCTTAAAAGGGTTTTGGTAAACCATGATGAGATTCGAACTAGAGAGGTAGCACCAGGATCATAAGTCTAACACTACGCCTCACAAAGCACGCCTTCGCCATTGACTCAGCTATCCTCCACCCTTTAAAGTGTTTTGGTAAACCATGGTGAGAGTTGAACCGGAGATGTAGCACCGGGATCATAAGCCTAACTTTACGCCTCACAACACGCCTTCGTCACGAATCAACTATCTTTCACCCTTACTCCAAGCCATAATTAGTAATCAAATAAATTAGGAAAATATAATCACTTACAATTATGGCAATGTTCACTTCCCTTGCTTTCTTTCCTTGGTGGAGGGTGGAATGGACGCAAGGCCTTTATAGTGCTTGGAAACGTGGACATTACTCAAAATTAGCTAACAACCTTCATTAGATCACTGCTGAGTACTTTTTCTGTTTGACAACAAAAGGAATTAAAGTACTGATATTGCTTTTGCTACTTTTAAGTTTTATATACTTCTAAGCATATACATTTTGGACAGCTGCTGCTTGCAGGTAGAAAGGGACATATAATGAAAAATAACTATTTTCTGCATCTATGCAGCTAGGTGGAACAATTTGGCATGGGACTTGTCCCATCCATATTTCTGCCATCTACTTCACATTATGCAAAGCTCATCTCCTTCATTATGGCAGCTGTCTGTCTCTTCTTTCCCTATTTTTATTATTGAATAATCATTATTCCCCCTTTTTTTCCTTTATAAGGCAATCCCTTCTACCTTGGTGCACTCCTCCGATTTCAATTTCATTGCTGGAGGCTGTAGATGATTAAAAATTTGCAGTCCTTTCTTCTCCACCCGATTTTCCAAACCTTCTAATCTGATGATATTGAATCTCCAAGTTTTCTTTTTATATCTTGATTTCTCAGGTGATTTTGTTTACTTGCCAATCCTTAAATTCCCTATTTAGAAAGATTTCGATAATTATTATTTCTTTCAACTTGGAATTGTCGCCAAGTTTCTTTGTTTGCCAATTTCATCCTTTCTAAGAGAGCCATTGCTTTAGAGTCATTATTTGTATCAATTCCTATATGGGTTGAATACATTAAGGGGGTGAGCCATCATCATTTTTGAAAATACCTCCCGCTTGAATCAGGATTTTCTTTGGCTACTCCAGAATTTAAGCTTAATCCAACTTTTTGGAGTTTTTGTTCAAGTCTCCTTATGTTTTTTAGCTTATTTTCACCAAACTTGTTACTAGAAAACTTGATTAACTTGCATTTATTCAGGTCCCCCTCTTCTTCGGAGAGCTTAGTTGATGTAGGTCTCCAACATGGTTACCATGTTTGGAAATCTGGTCTGGGAGGGCAAAAATCCAAAACTCAGAATTTTTGAAAACGTTTGGAAAATTTCAGCTCAAAATATATAGAGATATTATATATGAACATAATTTATAATATGCAAAATTGACCCCCCAAAAAGAAAATAATTAATAATGTAATATAAAATGTTAATATATAATATTAAATAATATAAAAGGTTGTCGAGTCTTTATTGTGCCAAAAAAATTAAAAAACATTTTTTGAAAAAAATAGGGTTGACCGAGAACGAATTTATCGGGGTCGGCTAGAAAATCTGGATATGGTTGGATTTTGTGTTGATTCGACTAAATTTGGTAATTATGCTCTTTAAGTATTAATGAGTTCGATATTGTTACCTTAGTCTTTCCCTATACTCTAATGAGAAAATCTCTCCAAGGCCTTGTTTTGGAGCTAAGATAAGATAAAATAAGATAATTATATTAATGTCCAACAAATGACCACAAAAGTAGGTCAAAGGGACTATGAAAGTACAAATGTGTCCATACAAAGCGAGAAACCACAAAGCAAGAGAAGAGGTCAAAGACCAAAAGCGAAGCGAAGCGGGAAACCAAAAGGTTTCCAAAGAAGTACAAAGCATGAGAAGGGAAGAAGAAGAGAAGGAAGAAGACCCAAGTGAAGCAATGGGGAATGTCTATCCGAGAATGGTAAACCCATCTCTCCTAACATCCGAAGCCCAACCGAAGAAACTCAAAATAGTGTGATAATCAAGAAGAGGAAGAGGAGGTGAGATGACAAGACCTCCCATGTACTGCTTTGTTTGTTGAAAGTAGTATGTCTCAAGGACGTGGTGGGTCTAGTCTGCCCTCAGTTACTAGAACTAGTATAATAGTGCTTGGGAGATATTGGGGGTTTTGGACCTCTTGTATTGAACCTAAAAAATCATGCTTTAGATGGTTGCCGATTCACCAAAAGCTTTTTCTAGGAGCTAATATGGCTAAATTTGATGTGGGTAATCCCCTGGGCTCCCATTGTAATGAAGTTGAATCTCTTGAGCGTCTCTTCTTCCTTTTTCCTTATGCCGTTTTATTATGGAAAAATGTGTTGAAGCCATGGTTTATTTTGATTGGAAAATATATTTCTTGGTTTAATTTTTTGTGGGAAGCAAAAGAACCTTGAAGTATTCAAAAGGCAAAGTTAGCACCCTTTATGACTTCTCTAGAGAAGTCATTAGTGGATTGATGCATGTGCAGGTTTCATTGCAGCTGAATATCTCCAAAGAACAACTAGAAAAGTTCTTGAAAATTGGGCTCCTTAAAGTAACTACAGAGCATATTATTGGACCTGGTGGCTACCCTAGATTCAACCCTTCTCCTGACTAGACTACCCTCCACCTTCCGATGTGGAAGTCACTATCATAGAGTATGAGTGGGGGCTTATTAAAGATTTTTACTTTGAACAATGTATCCCGGTGGACCCACAGTTGGTACTCGTGGTTACGAATCTGAAAATGAACTTCTTGTTATCCATATGTTGAAGTATTTGCACACGCAAACAATATATATATGTTATTTTGAGAATTTGTATCAAGAAACCTTGTAGAGGGGTTGCCCAGAGTGTTTTTCACTAAGATATCATGTGTAGGAGGTCAAGAGATCAAAACCTCATCAAATGTAAAGACATTGAACTCATGTTTTTAAAGTGCATATAGCTTATGTTTTTGAAGTTTTGAGTCGGTTGTTTTACATGGCGATATACCACATCAGTATTGTATAAAAGGTGCAATCTCGGTAGTACTTGACATGTTGGCATTGCTTTGAACTTAAAAATGGGCAATTTCTCACCATGGTACTTGCACCATACCCCAGTGTTGTTTTTGATATTAGTGGAGACAAGCATGTCACATCTTGTGGTTTATGTCTCATAGGATCGACCTTCTTTGAGAGAGCTAGAAGACCAACCCATCTTGAGATCACTATTGCCTTTGAGATCGGGTTTGATGTAGTGGTGTTTTTGGATAGATGATAGGACTTTTGTGTTTTATATGTTTTACGTCCAAATTTTGGTTTCAATTTATTGATATCCTCTTGATGAGGGTGGACGAATTATCTAGTGGTATTTATGCCGCATAGACTTCTCATCTCTTGACCGATAGGAGGGATATGTGTTTTGGTTTTGTTAAGTTTTGGGTGATTGTACATATTGATAGAGGTTGTAAGCATAAGAGTGTTTTCAAAGTGGTGTTGTTGCACACACAAGAATGTTTACAAAGTGGCTAGAGTTGTTGGGCATTGGGTAAGATGCACCATACTTTAGGTACAAAATTATCATTGAGACATATATCAATTTCCATGATGATGTTCATATTGCAATACAGGTACATGGTTTAGAGGGATGGTGAATGAGTAATATTATAATGTCCTTTTCGAGCTCAATTTTGAGGAATTTGGATTTTCCCCAAAACCGTAAGGGATTATTGCTGGAAATGATGATAGCCACATGTAGAAAACCCGATTTTTATGACAACAAGTCTAATTTTATGCAAAAATTAGGGCAGCGACTTGTTTTAGGTCCACAAACCCTAAGTGACCTAGGTTAAATTCAGATTTTAGTATCTCCCACACACAAATCTTTAGAAATACATCAACAACATGAAACCCTTGATGAAATCATGCAAATAAATGCTTCAACAATAAAATACAAACTGTTGGAATTAATTAATTGCTCAAAAATAGCTGAAACTTCAAAAATCCATATCTTCAGAAATACTTGGAGATAAAATGCAAATGATAGCTCAAAATGACCACAAAAATGGCAGCTATCAAACAAAATTAGAATCAGATTTTTCCAACAACGAAACCCATTGAAAAGTGATCCCGAAATATCTAAATGGGTAGATCAAGTTGGAAATGAATGTGGCAGCCCCAAAAAAAGCATGCCCTAGCTGGAATTTGTGCCCTAGCACTGATAGAAACCCTTGCTGTTATGAAATTTTGAATTTTGAAGCTCAAATGTGACTCTGAATGAAGCCACCAATGCAACAAATGAGGGTTTTTGTCCCCAAGTGTTGTAACTATTGAGGGTTTTCGTCCCCAATAGGATCCAATGAGGGTTTTCATCCTCAAAGGTTGAAAATGAGAGCTCAATGCTCCAATTTACAAAAGAAGTATAAAATTCACAAGATGATAATCACAATGAGCCCAAACATTTGCTTTTATAGCCTTTTCCTTCCTTGCCTTGCAGAGCGCTCCATGTATGTCTCTTTATTTCTTTTTAACATTTGTTTTTCCTTCTTAAAGAGGGATGACCTCTCCCTTTAACATTTTTTTTCTATTTTGGGGTTGGTGCTTTGTACTTTTAGCCACCAACCTATTATTTTTAATGCTAAAATTGGCAATTTGCCTTTTACAAAATATTACAAAGTTGAAAATAGCAAATTACAATTATAACACAAATGTACTTCCCTTATTTTCTCCCTTAAAGCCCACGGGAAGTAGAAATGGGCCCCAAGGTCTTCAAGTCGAACTAGCTTGGCAAATGGGACATTGTAGTCCTCCCTCTCCAAATTTGTTTTTCCCCCAACAAATGAAAACTCTCATGCCCAAGTACCATCATGCCAAAGTGAAGAAATATGTTGTAATGCTCCAATAATCTAGATCTTGTACTTGTCAAATGAAAGAGCTCTTGCCAAAACAAGCTCATATATATGTTGTCCCTCTTCTTATTGATGTACTTTGGTAGCCCATGAAGTTTTAAAACTTCCTTGAAAAAGAGATCAGCCACTACCTTGAACCTGCCCTCTTCACTTGCACCCTTTAGGACAACAATAACAAATTCTTTCCTTGCAAACTCAGCTGTAATAAATGCCCTCCAAACAGCTGCAATTACTGTCCAAGAGTAAAGAATGGATGAATAATCAATAGCTTGACAAGCTAATACATATTCTAATGTGGCATACTCACTCGTTGTTCCAACCTTGTCACGCTTATGGGGAAAGGACATCCCCATATCCACAAATTTTCCCCAATCTAGAGAAATATTGGGGAGAGGGTCTAGTGCCTCTACTAGTCCCCACACTCAGCTGCGTCTCCTCGCTCCTGAAGGCTGCGACTCTGGCTCCAACTTGGTAGTAGATGGTGGTGGCTCCTCTGCTGCATGTTGGAGATCACCTCCAAAGATGTCATCCAATCCAATATCTCCTAGCTAGTGCTTCTCCTCCATAGCTTCCCTCTCAAAAGAAGCAATCTCATCCTCTGTGAATGCAAGGATTTCCTCTTCTTGCCTAGTCCACTCGTTGTATGGATCTATCTCATCCAAATCAATAAGCTCCTCCGATGTGGCCTCCACTTTTCTTGTGTGAAGCCGGAGATTGTATTGCACAAAAACCAAGTCATTGAGCCATTTTTGAGTCAACTTGTTGTGCTTCTTCGTGTGAATGGCCTTAAACAAACTCCAGTTGCATTCACATCTAGAAGCACTACAAGGTTGAGATGGAATTCTTAGGGCTAGCTTTTGAAGATGCGGGGTATTTCCTCCCCAATCCTCCCACCAAGAACTTACAAACAAGATAATCAAAAGTTTATATGTAATTAATAAAATCAAATCTGTAACTAATAAGTAACTTAGTGAACATTCTAATTTTTATTACCTGGTGTCTACGTGGTTCTCCCTCGGATAGTTGTTCCTGAAGAAAAGAGCCTCCCCCTAACATGTTTGTAATTTTGCAGCTCTAAAATAATGAGGCCCCTCGTCTCAACATCTGCTATCATCCTCTCAATACATGTTGAAAGGTCCTCCATAACCTCTCCATTCACACCTGTGAAGCCGTCGGGGAAGAAAAACTTGGGGTTGAGGTAGTACCCCACTGCATGAATAGGTTGGTGGACTTGATTGTTCCACCTCTGATCAATAATCTCCCAAATCCCCCCTATAATAGTTTTGGATAGACTCGTTGGCCCTATCCATGGCCTCATAAATGTACCCATAGGGTTTTGCTCCCCATCAACCAAATGCAAAACCCTCACCAACGACTCTGACACCTACACACAAATTAAAATGTAAGGTTACAAAACTTACAAATAAAGTAAAAAAGTAAATAACAATATATTTATAATTTAAGAATCAACTTGAAATATAAGTCGAAGTTTGAAATTACCTTGATGATCGCTATAGCTCTCTTTGCAAAGATATAATAAAAACTATCTTTGCAATCCTCTCTCCATCAACTTTCTTTGAATATTGTGAGTCTAGCCATGCTTGACTCACAAACATTTACTTCAATGATGTCAACAAACTAGAAATACTTTGCAACGTCAAGAAGTTAGTTGCAAACCTTGTGACACCGGCTCAATAAGCTCTTTCCCCTTTGTGTATTCTCTCATCAAGCTCAGAACCCAAGGGTGATTATATATGTACTTTGTTATGTTTCTTGCATCTTCTATAACCGGCCTCACCCAATCAATTTTGCCTATGTCCTCCAAAAGAAGGTCAAGGCAATGAGCCACACAAGGAGTCCAAAAGAGTGATGGATGTCTCTCTTGCAATAGTCTCCTAGCCGCCATATATGTTGCTGGATTGTTTGTGACAACTTACACAACATTCTTTATACCCACCTCTACTACAATCGTCTCCAACATAACACTCAAATTCTCTGCATTTTTAATATGTTAGAGGCATCAATAGGGTTCAAAAACACCATCTCACCATTTGAAGCCACTAAAAAATTAATGAGTGTGCGGTTCCTTCCATCCGTCCACCCATCTGAAAGAATGGTGCATCCGTATTTGTGCCATTGTTTCTTTTTCTCTTACAAAATTGTAGTGGCATTTACAATTGCACCTCGGAGCAATGTCCCACTCAAATCTTTTGGAGAGGGTGCCTTATACCCTTTCCCTACAATTGTTAATGCTGTCACCAAATACTCCCAGTACGGGTTCTTTGCCACATTGAATGGAAGGTTGTAGTACTAGAAATTCACACATGTTTTATCCGCTTCCTCATGCATATCCTTGTTCTAGGCTATACCTTGCAATGAAGGTTGTGCTCCAGGTATGTTCCTTGCACAAAAAAAACTATGTATGCCTTTGCTCGAACTCGATGAAGATGTGCCTCTTCCGGTTTGTATGCATGGACCACGAGTAGAGCCCACAATTGTTGCCGCATCATCCTCTGAATCCTTTGTCATTCCAACCCACGTGTCTAACGACTTGTGCTATGGCTGCATGCACCCTTTCCCTCTCTAGTTTCTTCTCCTCTAGCTCTTCTTTCATCTCTCGCTTTGCCTCTTCTGTAACATTGGTGCAAACCACAACGTCCCGACAAACAATACATGCAAGGTGATACTTTAGACAATTGATGCCTCCAGAAAGTGTTTTGCCACGAAATTGCAAACAACTGTTCCATTAACTACTCCACATACACCATACTTCCAAGCGAGGGTATGGGCATTCACAGAATAGTTCCTGCTAGTGATGCTGACCCGATGCCGAACCTAATGCCATTGTTAAGCTCTAATCTGCAACACAACACACATTTAAAAAATTAAAAAAACGTAAGCTTAATTAAATTTAAAAAAAACGTGTCTGAATAACCATATTTCACCGTAATTTAATAAAAATAACATACCTATGGTTGCAAATGAGTATTAAAAATTTAAAATGATTCGCAATCACATTGAATGCATTTAAAATTACAAAACATATTCGATGAATCGATTACAATACGCATATATAAAATTTAAATAATTTAGAACGAATTTGCGTAAAAAAAACACCATACCTCCGGCTGCAAATGACTATTAAAAAATTAAAAGCATTCGCTTTTACATTACATGTATTTAGAATTACAATATGAATATATAAAACTTAAATAATATATACCAAATTTGCAAAAACTTGAAAGAATTAAAAAAAAAAATTATCTCCAAATTTCCTCTTCGAATTCGCTCAAAAATCCATTCAACACATGCAATGCAAGCTCAAATGGTTGTGTGAATGAAAATGAAGTGCTTTAGGGCCTTATAAAGGGAAAAAACCGAGTTTTTTGAGTGTAAAAACGTGTTTGCGTGTACAGTTAGCGTGGGCGAGTTTTTGGTTCAGACTTGCTAAGTTTTCGTGGCGAGTACTCGCCAAAACTCGCCGAGTCTTCGTGGCGAGTTTTCTGGGCAAGTATTCGTCCTACTTTTTCTTTGGCGAGTACTTGGCGAGTCTTCTAACTATGGTCTTAACGACTGTGACCTTCTCCTTAACCTTGCCTGCAAGTTTAGAACTTGGCTCCATGGAGTGATTTATGAATTGTGAGCTTTGGTCCTTAACCACTTTTCTAGAATTCATAACATGCAAGTTTCTATCCTAATGCATAGGATGGTAAACTTACCAGCAATAACGATCATCATTTCCCTCAAGCTGAAAGCTTCCACAATGCTTGATAGGAGTATGGAATCATGGCTGCCAAGCTGAGTTCTGTTTTTTTGGCAGCTCTTTTTGTGGAAATCCACTCAGCTGGAATGACCCTTGTTGCTGTCCAAAAAGTGCAGTCCTAGGCTGCCCCTTTGCAACTGTTTGGAAAGCACCACCGGATGTGGGGTGACATGTCTTTTGACCTTGCATATGTCCCATGAGCTGCAACCACTACACTTCTATGATCTGGCTAGTACTCACCCCATATTTCTTTTCAATGCAAGGAATGCTATTCTTATTCAATGTACTACCTTGAAGATGTTTATCAAAAACTTCAACTCCATGCCACATTTTAGAAACATTCTTTTCATTCTTTTGGTTGTCCTCCGAGTGTTTACCTTCTTTTGCTAGATTAGTATTTGTTGGGATGTCTTTAGAATGCTCACCTCCTTGGGCTGAAGTAGGAGCCTTTGCCTTCACACTATTGCTCATGTCAAGTACCTTCCCATAGCTGTCCTGAAAATCCATCTCATATGGCAATGGCTCAATCTTTGGAATGCTCGGAAGATGGATAGGGGCTTCTTGGAAAAGATCCTCTTTCCATTTGGTACCTTTCATCTTATCCTCATTGTTAGAGTAATTCTCATGATGATCAAAACATTGTAAGGACATAGTATGAGGGTGATACAATAAATCCTTGCTATGGAGATAATCAAATTGCTTACCATTAGTTGCTGATATGAAAATTCCAGCAAACTGAAAATAATCATTTGTACTGGTGAGGTACCTTTCTCATGTGCATGTCTTCCCACAAAGTCTTCCTGGAACTCCACCTCATAAACCTCATGATTTGAAGGGAAAATTGTTGCTATTTTTTCTTTTTGCCACCTTCATATATTGCTTCTTCTCTAAATTTTTGTAGGTGTTGTTTTGCTTGAGCGGCTATCAACTTAGCTTCCCTAGCTCTTCTTAGCCATTCATCACACCTTTGTTGGGTCTTCATTACATCCTCTACACTTGAAAATCTGAATTCTTTTTTTCTCTTTAACCCTAACATTTTGTTCATTTAATTCCATACCTTTTCCTTTGGAGGACTCTTCCTCTTCAACTTGCAAGGTGGACTCCTCTATGGGTTGTTCCTTCTCAATCTCTAGCAGCTTTGATTGCTCTTTTTCCTCATGCTCCACCATCAAAATGTCTTCCTTAGCAACTTCTTGAGGTTTTGATTCTTTCTCTTCTTCTTGCAACCTTCTTTTTAATTGCTCTAATCGTATCACCACCGTTGGAATGGGATCTAACTTTTCTTCCCTTTGTAAGAACTTCACTTGGAAAATACTTGGTAGATTAGTTGTCC
Organism: Taxus wallichiana var. yunnanensis; assembly: GCA_018340775.1. Classification (NCBI taxonomy): domain Eukaryota; kingdom Viridiplantae; phylum Streptophyta; class Pinopsida; order Cupressales; family Taxaceae; genus Taxus; species Taxus wallichiana. The sequence continues at coordinate 480,426,763 of CM031236.1, read as the reverse complement.
TCATGATTCACAGGCTGGGAAGATCGATGCTTTGATACCACTGTAATGTCCCTTTTGGGCTCAAATTTGAGGAATTTGGATTTTCCCCAAAACCCTAATGGAACATTGCTGGAAATGATGATAGCCACATGTAGAAAACCTGATTTTTATGAAAACAATATGATTTTATGCAAAAATTAGAGCAGCGGCCTGTTTTAAGTACACAAAACCATAAACAACCTAGGTTAAATTCAGATTTTAGTATCTCCCACACAAATCTCTAGAAATACATCAGCACCATGAAACCCTTGATGAAATCATGCAAATAAATGAGTCAACAATAAAATACAAACTGCTGGAATTAATTAATTGCTCAAAATCAACTAAAACTTCAAAAATCCATATTTTCAAAAATACTTGGAGATAAAATGTAAATGATAGCTCAAAATGACCAAAAATTGGCAGCTATAAACAAAAATTAGAATCGTATTTTCCCAACCACATAAACCCACCGAATGATCCCAAATCTCCAAATGGGTAGATCAAGCTGGAAATGAATGTGGCAGCCCCAAAAAAGCATGCCCTAGTTGGAATTTGTGCCCTAACATTGATAGAAACCCTCTCTTTTGAAATTCTGAATTTTGAAGCTCAAATGTGACTCCCAAATGAAGCCACCAATGCAACAAATGAGGGTTTTCGTCCCCAAGTGTTGTGACTATTGAGGGTTTTCATCCTCAAAGGTTGAAAATGAGAGCTCAATGCTCCAATTTCCAAAAGAGAAGTATAAAATTCACTAGATGATAATCACAATGAGCGCAGACGTTTGTTTTTATTGCCTTTTCTTTCCTTTCCTTGTGGAGCGCTCCATGTAAGCTTGTTTATTTATTTTTAACAATTACTTTTCCTTCTTAAAGAGGGATGACCTCTCCCTTTAACATTCTTTTTCTATTTTGGGGTTGGCGCTTTGTACTTTTAGCCACCAACTTGTTATTTTTAATGCTAAAATTGGCAATTTGCCTTTTTACAAAATATTACAAAGCTGAAAATAACAAATTACAATTATAGCACAAATGTACTTCCCTTAAAGCCCATAGGAAGTAGAAATGGGCCCCAAGGTCTTCAAATTGAACTAGCTTGGAAAAAGAGACATTACAAATATTTATCATCTTCGTGTCAAATAGTGTCAAGAGGTTGCAAGGTTTGTAGTAGGCATAGGGCACAAGAGGTTAGCCTACAATTGCAATAGATGTGTCAACATAGTTTGATCAATGCCAGGGGTACAAGTGTTCAATTGGCGGATTACAACAGCTTTTATAGATAGTTCATGAGTGTTATTGCTCCTAATCAAATGTTGTTCCTTTTAGATCAAGGTGGGGTTTGTTAGGTTTGATCTAAATCATGTTGGGTTTAAATTAATTTTTTATTTTTATTTTTAAAACCACCACAATTATATTATTATAAGTAAAAGGTACAAATTATAATGCCAAGCAGTTATACTCATACTCGGAGGAAATATCCTTAGATTTCCAATAACAAATAAGAGAAGAGAGATAACATATTTGCAATTTAACCATCATGCGATTTCAAACAAAGGATTTGCTCAATCATTGCCGTTTCTTCGAGACCAGGTCAAAGGTATAAGACCAAAATTGATCAAATTAGAATGATCTAACGCCCAATTAGCCAAAGCATCTGCCATCTTGTTTTGACCCCTAGGCACATGATGATATGTGATTGTTTGAAACTGTCTGGCTATGACATTAATATTATCCTGAATTCTAGCAATAAGCCAATTATTGGATGGATGTTGCTTAGGAGCTTGTAGAAGGTTAACAATAACCTTGGAGTCAGATTCCACTATAATACTAGGACACCCCAGTTTAGTTGCCTCTAGAAGAGCGCGTTGGATAGCCATGATTTCAGCCACATTATTGGTGCAAGTGTCCCAACTGATGAGCAAAGAAAAAGAGGGGAGTTCCCAAAGAGTCATGGGCTATCCCTCCCATACTAGTTGGACCCGGGTTACCTCTAGCTGCTCCATCAATGTTTAATTTTACGGATCCGAATGGGGGTGATTTTCATGCTCTGAGACTAGAAGGCATCCTCTGTTTAGTAGACTGCTTTGTCTGTAATTGCCTATTGCCCAGATTGAGTTTTTGTAACAGAACTTTCCACTTCGCAGGTGGTGGGGAGGGAATTTTCAGATTGTGCACTATAGTTTCTCCAATATTACTTCTAGTCAGTTCCATAACATACTGTTTATCTTTATTTTCCTGATTTGAAGATGCATCTGTTTCTTTCCTTCCAAACATTCCACAACATAAAAGAGATAGCGAGCCAAATTCCTTTGGTAAAGTCCTGGGTATCCCTAACTGAATGTTTCCAGCCTCTAATAGTATCCACTAGATTCATAGAAGAGTTCCAAGTAACAGATAGACAATCAGCCAGTGTATACCATAGAGAAGAAGTGAAAGGGCATTGAAAAAAGAGATGACTCAGGGTCTCCTCTGCATCTTTGCATAAAGGACACCAAAAGGGTCCAACCATCCCTCTTTTCATCAAATTATCTCCTGTAAGAACCCTTTTATAGATTAAAAGCCAGATAAAGAATCTCACCTTAGGCCATAGGGCAGGTTGCCAAAGATCCACGAAAATATCCTTCCAGGGATGTGGCTGAGGAGCTACCAAAGCTCTATAGCCATCAGCTACTGAGTACTTTCCGTCCGACTCTTTTCCCCATGCCAGGGTATCTGGTTCAGAAGTGATAGGAAGGATCCTGTTCTGCAGAAGTGTTTGAAAAAAATGAACTTGATCATTAGTCAAGTTGATCTGCCACAAGGATGGAGAAATCCATTCTCTCCCTTGATATGTTGGCTTTATATAATGACTCACCTTTTGCTTTCCTTGTCCCTGAAGAGTATCCATAATATTTCTAAGATCTGGATACTTGTTCAATCAAAGGTGGGTGACCATCCCACGAATCAGTCCAGAAATTTGCCTGATCTCCTTTCCCAATTTTCCAAAACAAGTGTTTTTTGATGATTTCTTCACCTATTATGAGAACTGAGAGAATGGGTGATCCCCTAGAAGGTAGAGAGCGTATCTCTTTGTAAGAGCCCCTTTAATTAAGTTAGGTGATTAATTTTTAAGTTAGTAAAAGTAATATCATTTAAAGTTAAGTTGGGTAGTTTCGGTAGTTGGGCCCATAGGGGTAGTTGGGTCCTAAAGAAGAGAAAAGCTTATTATTTAAACTTTAGGGAGTTACAAGAAATACATCTGCGTATTACAATGTTGTAACATTTCGAGTTGATAAAATGATATGGTTTCTACTATGTGAGCAAACAATCAACAGTTGCCCTTGAGACAAAGGGACTGGGGAGGAGAAAAAAATTAATGAAGGGAGCGGGCGACCTAGCTGAATCAAACATACTAGGTGGAGATGGAGGGTGAACATCATTAATACCTTGTGAGGATTGAAGACAAGGGTGGCCGGTTGTCAAAAGACATGAAGGAAATTAAAAATCTTCAACAACCTGAAAGCCATCAGATCTTCAGTCATCCACTAGAGATCTCCAGCCTGATTTTTCCTTAACAGATATGTTGAAGAGAATTGGATCTTCCTCTCCATAAAAACAAAGAGTGAGGAGGCATCAAAGATCTAGGAAAATCCCCACCAATTATCAGGATTTTGGAAATAGGAAAATACTAAATACATTTATAAAACAGAAAAGGCACATGCTGTTCATGACCCAATAAAAACAGATGCCATAAAAATGCATAGCAAAAACATTTGAAAAAAAAAAAAACTGTTAACCAGCACAAGCCAGACGTCTCCATATTCCAGTATGGTAAGTATGATGAATTGAAAGTGGGAACTAAGAAGTCGATCACACCATCCCGCACATTTCTAAAGGGACAAACATGCCAGGCAATAAAAGGATTAAAAGCACAAATGCTGAGCCAGACTAGCTCAATCTTGGAAGCTAAGGAATCAGAAAGTGTCAGCTCAAAAGCCTCCAATCTGTTTCTTTCCACAGAGAAAGAGACAAATTTGGCAAAAATGAACTTGATAAGTGCAATTCTAAAGCTGCATTTGCAAACAAACAGGACTCCTGACAGGGAACTTCAAAAATGCTGGCCAATTGTATGAAGAAGGAAAGCAAAAATCACCCAGCAGGACAGCGATATCCTGCAAAGTGCTGCTGCAACCTCCACAAGGGCCAAGCATAACAAAGCCAAAAAGCAGGCAATGCCCACTTTGCGAAAAAAGTCAATCGCACTACCAGCACCTTTCAAGGAAAGTGCCGAATTTCTGTTCCGCACTACAATGATCATTGCCAATATTGGTGGCAATACATAGGAAATAGCTCTGACATGAGTAAGTCAAAATAAGGGCCCCACTTTGAGATTCCAGCATGGACATCTTTTACAAACGAAAAAGTACTATCCATTATTTTCCATGTTTGCCTTCACAATGTCCACAAGCCTGTGTAACTTTCATAATCCTTTGACACTATTTTGATCGCCTCTAGTGCTGATCATGTGAAGCTGGACATCAAGATTTGCAAGCTAATTGTACACCTTGTTTGCTTCTCTAAAGAAGTGGGTAAAATCACCCTAGAGAATAGTTGTTCATTCCAGCTATCTGCTACATGATAAATTGGAGACTCAAATTTAGGCACTCCCTTCCCCTAGCCACATTAATAATAATTTTGAAATCTCCTCCCACAATCAGCTTGGGAATGTAATTTTCATCTTCAAGTCTTAGCCCAGCATCAGACCAACTTCCTCAGTGATGTTATTTGCTTTCCATCTTGTATTTCTTGCTTCAAATGCAACTTCTTCCTCCCAAGGATCTCTAAGTGGTATGAACAGAATCAGCTCCACAAGTCCAAGGATTTTCTTTAGAAGCACCATCAAAGTTCAACTTAACCCACCCTATACATGGAGGCATCCTCTTCACACCAGTTCTATTTTTCTACATGGTCATAGGCATATGAGCTGCCCAGTGATAGAGGAGAGGCCAATTCTTGGAGATATTCATATCCGTACAAGTTGGCTCTCTGACCTGCTACGACGACTAATAAGCACTACAGTCCCAACAAGGCAGTATTCTAACTCTTCAGACTTTGTCCAAAAACCTCAATCTTCCTTGAAAAATCTTCCTGGATTGCCCACCCAATTATTGCAAGATCTATGTTCTATAGGCAAGATAAGGTCAGGGTGGTAGTTATTAATAGTCCTACCTCAAAGATGCAAATGTAAATTCTTGGATCTCGTCTATGACAAATTAATCAAACTAAAAATTCTGTCCCAGATTTCCCAGGAAAAGTGACAATCCAAAAGATGGTCAGTTTCTAACTCAGAGCTAAAACATAAACTAACTTGAAAATGACCATAAAAGCTAGCAGCAGCTTCCAAGGAAAGTGTCCCATTTATCTCCCACCACTGCAATGATCATTGACAATATTGGCAGCAATACAAAGGAAATGGCCCTGATATGAATAAGCCAAAATAAGGGCTCCACTTCGAGATTTCAGCATGGATATCTTTTACAAACAAAACAAGTATCGTCCATTATTTTCCATGTTTTCCTTCCTAATGTCCACAATCCTGCGTAACTTTTGTAATCTTTTGACACTATTTTGATCGCCTCTATCATTTGAAATTGGACATTTAAGGTTTGCAAGCCAATTGTCCGCCTTGTTTACTTCTCTAAAGCAGTGGGTAAAAAGCACCTTAGAGAAAAGCTGTTCATTCCAGCTATCTGCTTCATGATAAGTTGGAGACTGAAATTAAGGCATTCCCTTCCCTAGCCGCATTAATAATAATTTTGAAATCTCCTCCCACAATCAGCTTAAGAATGTAATTTTCAGCTTCAAGTCTTAAGGCCGGCATCAGACCACCTTCCTCAGTGACGTTATCTGATTTCCATCTTATATTTCTTGCTTCAAATGCAACTTCTTCCTCGCACTGATCTATAAGTGGTACGGACAGAATCAGCTCCACAAGTCCAAGGATTTTGTGTAGAAGCACCATCAAAGTTCAACTTGACCCACCCTATAGATGGAGGGATCCTATTCACTCTACTTCAATGTTTCTTCATAGTCATAGGCATACAAGTTGCGCAGTGATAGTGGAGACGCCAATTCTTGAGGACATTTATATTCCTACAAGTCGGCTCTGTGGCCTTATATGATAAATAAGCGCTACAGTCCCGACAAGGCAATGTTCCTAACTCTCCAGACTTTGTCCAGAAACCTCAATCTTCCTCGAAAATCATTCTTGATTGCCCACCCAATCATTGCAGGATCCATGTTCTATAGGTAAGGTAAGTTGGGGTAGTAGTTATCAATAGTCCAGCCTCAAAGATGCATATGTAACTTCTTGGATCTCATCTATGACGAATCAGTCAAATTAAAAATTCTGTCCCAGATTTCCCTGGAAAAGTGACAATGCAGAAGACTCTCAGTTTCTAACTTAGACCTAAAACACAAACTCAACTCAAAAATGACCATAACAACTATGCCTATTTAACTGATACCGAGTTAAGATCTTCTTATGGGTGGCAAACCAAAGAAAAGCCTTGGCTTTAGGACAAGCTTTATATCTCCAAATTCTTGATCAAACATATGAAAACGAGGCACATAAAAAAGCTTCAGCAAACAGTTGATATCTGGTTGAAACAGAACAATCATACATCCCTTTGTGATTCCAATGTAAGGTGTGCTTCCTTCCTTTCATTGAATTCTGAAACTACCAAGTGACTCGATAATCAATGACTGAAGAGACATTTTCTATAGAATTCGGCTCTCTCCAAACCCTATCTTTTGGTCTACTCCATTTCAAAGCGACCAAATAGTCCTTTACCTTTTGCCCCCAGTCTCGAGATAAAATGTCATGCATTTCTCTCACAGGCTCTCATGTCCAAATCTAGAGGGAAATCCACAGTCCACATGTCCAACCAAAAATATGTTTCCTCCACTTTCCCTATTTATTAAAAGAGCTCTTGTAATAATAAAGTGTGGCTGAGACATATTGTTCCACATGGCCGGTCGGCAAGGTGGATTGTTATGAAGAATGTCTCCGATTCCAAGCTATTGAAACATATTTTGCGGACAGTTAGACTCCATGCCCGATTCCTTTCCTCGTATATATGCCAAACATGCATAGAACTGATAGTGATGCTGGTTAGCTGGCAATTCTTGATACTCGCTCCTTGAAAGAAGTCAAAAACATACTTTGTTCCAAATTCGAGGAACTTTCATTGGAATCCTGTCCCCTGCCAAATCAAGTTATACATCATACTCTCCATATCCTTTATTGCTTAGGCTGGACTGCAAAATAGCAAAGTTAAACCAGTAAACAGGGATTAATTGAAAAAAGACTTAAAGAGAGTAATTGAAGCCCTCAGTCCTTCCAACATACTAGTTAACTATGCATTTTATCCAATAATTGTTTCCAAAGACCACTCTCTGCCCTTCCTTCAGAAATGGGAACCCCTATATAAGGACAAGGAAAGGAATCTTTTTAAAAGCGCAGGACTCTAGCCAAGGCAATGTGTTCATTGTGGGTTACATTAAACAAAGCCTTTGATTTGTTCTTATGTATGACCTGTCCCAAAGCAATCTTACATTTTTCAGTACGTTCTTAATTCTGCCAGCCATATGACCAACTGTAAATATTTTTATTTGCCATCTCTAAATTGATCTTCAAAATTTAGATGGAGTTTTCAAAGTTGTTATGTCTAAGTATTTAAAATTGGTCCTCAAGATTTTTTTCTAAGTATTCGGTCTAGGGAATCCAACTCCTTGTCTTTCCTTGTCCAATTTTCCAACTTTGTCCTCACTTAGGTCCTTTTACAATCCTTCCTATAAGAGAAATCAGGTTTTGTTACATGTCCACTCTATACCCATCATATTCGAGAATTCAGGTTTATAAGGACAAGGAAAGGAATCTTTTAAAAGCGCAGGACTCTAGCCAAGGCAATGTGTTCATTGTGGGTTACATTAAACAAAGCCTTTGATTTGTTCTTATGTATGACCTGTCCCAAAGCAATCTTATATTTTTCAGTACGTTCTTAATTCTGCCAGCCATATGACCAACTGTAAATATTTTTATTTGCCATCTCTAAATTGATCTTCAAAATTTAGATGGAGTTTTCAAAGTTGTTATGTCTAAGTATTTAAAATTGGTCCTCAAGATTTTTTTCTAAGTATTCGGTCTAGGGAATCCAACTCCTTGTCTTTCCTTGTCCAATTTTCCAACTTTGTCCTCACTTAGGTCCTTTTACAATCCTTCCTATAAGAGAAATCAGGTTTTGTTACATGCCCACTCTATACCCATCATATTCGAGAATTCAGGTTTTTATTGCATGTCCACTCTATATTCAAGTCCCAATTACCTTGATTATTTTTAGTAAAAAGTGTTTTGATAGTTCAAGTTACAGAAATCAGAACCTTTTGACACGGCCGCTCCGTATTAAAGCCCCGACTCTCCTAACTGTTTTCATTGAAAATTCCATCTAGTTCATTTTATCGGAGAATTCAGAAAACTTGTACACATCCACTCTTTTGTAAAAGTGGAACGAGACCACCGATTCCCTGACCAAATTCAAAAGAAATTGGCTTCGTAGTTCCTTTTATCAGACAAATTGGGCTTCCTTTTCATGCTTTCTCGACTTTCATGATAATCTTGTCTTTACAAGTTTTCAATGTGCTATCTGTTGGAAAACTTGGACCTCGAGTACATGCCTTACAACTTGAGCAAGGATATGCCTTACAATTTGAGTAAGGAAGGATGTTTGATGATCCTGATTCTTTTGGTTTTTTGTCTCTTTTCAAAAGATTGAATTTTCCGTGTTATCAATTGGATCCATCAAACATTTTTGCGCTTTCCACTCACTTGTAGCACTTGTGTTGTAAGTCCAGTTCTTCCAACCATCTTAAGGCAAAAGCATCTAGAGTTGGCCCTCACATGCACAAGCCATCTGCATTAATTGCTCCATAATCTGATTTTTCCTCCTGAAACCCCACTTAAACCACTGTTTACTCCTTTATTTGCATTTTCATTCCTTCTCACTCTTGGACCTTCACATCTGCTTCTCTGTGCTACTCCTGCTTGTTTTCATCTGCACTCCATCTTTGCTTTCGCACAGACTGCTTAGGGTTTGAACTTGCAGGTTTTTTCACTTTCATGACATTTCGATCCCCAAGTCCACCATGAAAGACGACTTCAAAGGGGTTGAACCAAAAACATACTTTGAATCAGAGGTTGAGCAATAACAGACACTGACCTGGGATTCATAAGATTTACATGAGAGATTGCGACAATGACAAGAGAGCATGGTCTATGCATGCTTGTATGGTAGTGGACTTGTTCAGGTAGTTGGTTTTTTTAATTTCAATCCAGAGTGGAGTCGATAATTGCATGCGCCAATTATTACAATTTTGAGGCGTGGGATATTCGATCATTGGAAGGAGAAGTGGCGCACCTGCAAAATTGACTTCTTTGATGAGCTCCTGGGTATTTCACCCTATGAAGAGGTTCTGGAGCTAAATATTGATGAATGTGCATCCTATTGGGAGCAAAATGCATATAAACATTTTGAGTGTTATTAACAAACTATGTTGCCAGAAAACGGGTATAGGTACGGGTCCGAAACACGGAAACACCGATTTTCAAAAAACTTGGGTACGAAACGTTACGGAAACGTCCGTACAATATATTATAAAAAATTAAGTACACACACATACATATATACAGTACTCATTTTCAAAATTTTAGTCCATGGATCATAAGAAATAAAACACTCAAAATGTTTTGTATTCATTGAAGTTAAAAGATTCATCATTCAACATGGTTACAATTTCAGTGTTTCACATATAAATGATTATAATTTAGGTCTAGAATATATCATCTTCAAGTTGCTCTTTGATGTCTCTTTGCTCTTCACAATGCTAAATGTTAGTTTAATAAAAACTGAATTCAGCAAGAGAAAAAAATGAGTGTAATTTAGAATGGACCAAAGATGTTATTATATAGCTTTTAGGAAGTGTCTTTAGGAAGGTTGGGTGGGTGGATTAGGTTTATAAGCAATAAATGCTAAAAAAACAGGTTTTTTTTTAGCATTTTTGGCTTCTAAAGTATGGAAATGTCCCGGAAATGCCGGGCATGTTTCGGAAATGTCCCTGGCATTTCCAGGATGTTTCCATGGCATTTCCGCATCGGAAACGCTTTCTAGGCAGGTACGGGGGGTGGGGGGCGTTTCCATGCATCATAGCTCGTTAACCTAAAACACACCAATTCTTACTAACTTCGTCTTGAGATCAGGGATCAAATTTTCCCATATTGTGCCATCTTCAAACATCTTCTCAACCTCTTTGAATATTTCATGCTCTGTTGTGATCTTGTCAAGAATTTTGATTGCTACATCTATGGCTTCAAGGTTGACCAACAGATTCTCAACCTATGTCTTAGGGCTCTTTCCATATTTACTTATCTGACTTGTGAAAGAGTATTTTTATCAAAACCCGGAGTTTGCTGGCTCGTGTGCTTTCAACTAGGCTTAGAAGATGCTGATATACAGTCCCAATTGATTGATCTGCTTGTTGAGGTCAGCTCTTGATTTTCCATCATACTCCATCTGGTTGATCGTGAATTGCACAATTGTCTTCAGCTGATGAATTTCACCTTGTCGAGTGAGCTTTCTGAGGGGAATGCCTTGAACATGCTAATTAGCAGCTGACATATCCTGTCGGTTCTTCTCGAAAATGGACAATCAACTTGAGCGTGCATCGCCCCTTTGTCATCCATTGTCAGCTTTCTTGGGTGGCTTAAGTTGAATAAATGAATGCATGGGATCAAAGCCCTATATAACAGATTCTACCATTCTTTTCCTCTTGTTGACCATTTGTTCAACCCATCTGATTGTCTTATGCGGACTCTCTTTGTTGTGCAACAAAGTCAGAGGAATCAACAGCTTGTTTGGGAGGAGCTTAACTTGAAATGCCACTTGTTTTAATTGGGGAACAATATACTCTAGGGACCTATCCACATTTTTAGCAACATTGGTGGTTCTAGGAGGCATTTGATGTGATTCTGTGTGAATGACCAAATAAAATGCAGGATTGGGTACCATTGGAAAGAAGACTTTGACTATGGTCAGTGGATAGAAATTGTTGTAAGCATTATTGAAGAGAAGTGGAATCCAGTACATTATCACTACCAGTAACAATTTTAAAAGGAGAAAAAGGAGGACTTGCAGTTCTGGGTGACAATGATGGCTTCTAAGGACCTTCAGAGCAGTGAATGACCAGTTTCCTTATGGTTCTTTGATTACCAATGCAAGGGTGTCATCGTCGATGATGTTTGGCTAGCAAAACAGTTATTTTGTCTTGCAGAGGATGATCTACAGGAGGAGCTATGGATTTTTGATGCATCTCTTTCTCCAGTGGCTACATTCTTCTTTGTGCATCTTGCAATTCTTTCTTCTAGCCACAACAGGGTTTGATTAACCATTGTTTTAGTCTATTCTAGAGTTAAGACTCTTTAGAACGAGACCAGTCAACTTTTGAAAGTGTCTCAAGGAAGCTTTTTCTGAAGATAAAGTGAAGACTATGTATCACCCCATCATCAGTAACCTTGCTTGGAACCTTCTTTGAAAAGAATTCTTTATTTTCTCCAAAGTAGTCTCTTTTCCTGACCTCGGACACATCTTCGCAATTTTCCCAATAACCATCAGCGTAGGGAATATGTATGTGGTTCCCTTCTAGAATCTTTTCCATATTTCTCATAGGGGAGCAAATTGTACTGTGCAATGCCTTACAATTCCTTGGCAGCAACGACATTCTTCCATGAGTAGTGCCCAATCTTAACTGGGAAGCATACACCTTGTGCTTTGATGTAACTGATGAACATTGGCCAATTGTCTGCAATAATCGATAAGCAAAAGCTTATTGCTTATATATCTGGGCAGTCGGAACGGTCAAGTGGAAAAGCCACGTGCTCTAATATATGTGAAGACGGAGAATTGAATGAACCTGTCCACCCACATAGTTACACTTCCATACCAACATCTGAATTTTTTTCTACGTCACCTTCAAGACTTACAATCACATAGAAGATGAAAGCATTATTGACCTGCTTAAAATAAATTGTTCCTTCCACCACTTAGCTATGGGCAGAATTTGAAGATGGGATGACCAGACTTCATTACTCCTCTTTTTGTCAGGCCCAAAAGATTCTCCTTCCAGAAAATTCATAAACTAAGTACAAGGTCAGGTAGAAGTGGCATGTACCACTGAGTTCACAAAGTTGTTTGTGAATGCAGTTGCCAATAATATGGTCCCAATCAACCAAGTGCTTCCCTTCAATCGTGATTGAGTCAAACTAATACATCCATAGTTTAAATTATCTGGCATCACAACATCCCTCCTCCCATTTGAGTAGGGTAATCATATCTCTCAACTCTTTGTAGAACTCACCGCAACACAGCACCTTCAAGTTTTCCTAATGCCTTATCTTTGGGTCTTTAACCATCCGTTGTTGACTATGATGCATGGAAACGCCCCGCCCCCGTACCTGCCTAGAAACATTTCCAGTACAGAAACGGGTACGGAAATACCATGGAAATGTCCTGGAAACACCAGGGACGTTTCATGCGTGATTCCATACTTTAAAAGCCAAAAAGGAAAACCTATGTTTTAGCATTTATTGCTTCTAAACCTAATCTACCCACCCAACCTTCCTAAAGACACTTTCTAAAAGCTATATAATGACATCTTTGGTCCATTCTAAATCACACTCATTTTTTTCTCTTGCTGAATTCAGTTTTTATTAAACTAACATTTAGCATTGTGAAGAGCAAAGAGACATCAAGGAGCAGCTTGAAGGAAGAGTTTAGGAGGTGTTACTAAGAGCTAAGAGCATCAAGGAGGAGTTTAGATGATATATTCTAGAATCTAGATTATAATCATGTATATATGAAACATTGAAATTGTAACTGTGTTGAATGATGAATCCTTTAAAATTTAATGAATACAAAAGATTTTGAGCGCTTTATTATATATTATAGTATGGACATATCCATAATGTTTCGTACCCAAGGTTTTTTTGAAAATCGGCGTTATTGCGTTTCAGACCGGTACTGCACCCGCTTTCCTGGCAACATAGGTTACGAGTGAAGATGCGTCATATGCAACCTACTTCAGAGTTGAGGTATTGAGATCAAGATATAAGTCATTTTGGGAGATTGAAGATAAACCATAGATTTTACTGCAAATTTAAGAGTTTGTTGAGAAAATCACCTGCACATTTCTCGATAATACAGAGATCCTCCAAGGACATCAAGTAAGAATGTTCTAAGTTGATCAAATAAAATCTCGTAAAGTCGACAAACGTCAATAAGAATTGTATTGCTCATCTCATCAAAGTACCTAACATAATCAATGATATAGAATCAAAACAGCTAAAACAAGGGAAGGTGCCTAAGAGAAATCTGGATCTGCTGTATTTATGGGATTCCAGGACAAAATATACCGATTCTCCCATTGAGCACATGGTGAAAGGTGCTGCTGATAAGTACTGATCCTACAGATTGAAGAAGGAAGCTGAAAAGGAAAAGCCACATAATTTGGCTATGGATGATGGGTCCCACTCTCCAAAAGATGACTAATCACTTCTGATTGCCATGTCATTGTGGGGTCAATGTTTGCTTTTTATATATTTTCGTCAAATATTTTAAGTTTGAGATGTAAATAAGAGGACTTTTTGCCGTCACAATTTTCTAAGCAATTGTCTACTTAAAAGCTGTGTTTCAAGGAATAAAATGTAGAAGTAAATTCAGAACTTTGAGACTCTTTTACTTGCTGTCATATCATTGTCTGTATACTTAAAAACTGTGTTTCAAGGAATAAAATGTAGAAGTAAATTCAGAACTTTGAGATTCTTTTACTTCCTGTTATATCATTGTCATAGTCTTAATTCTCTTAAGTACGCTGATAGTTTTTACAATAGCAGCAAGGGGTGGATTGTTATGGTGTGACTATGTAAAATTTTATTCTTAGCATTAAATTTGGTATTCATTTGACCATCACGGCAATTTAATCTTAAATCCGATGTTCATCTGAATGTCACTTAAATTTTTATTTTTGCTTGGAGAAGTCAATCGGAAAATAGTAATATCTTGGACCTTGGTCGTGCTGTAGAGTTTGGGGCACTTATTTCCTGAAGATTTTTTATGGACCAACACAATAGTGCATCTAGAATGATGCCAATTGTCACCAGTCAGTGGAATTGAATGTAACGGAGTTATTAATCAATATGGTATGGGAAAAGTTTAAGACGGGAACCTTGAAATTCATATCTATAAGCGTATTTTAGATAGATGTATTTAAGATGTGTACTAGTTCGATAGTGTAGATGATCTTTCATATATGCAATTGTGACTGTATGATATGGGGGATTGACATTTCTTTTAAATATGTCCTTTCTTCGTACAAATATAAGCTTTGCGTTCACTTAGATTAGCGTGCAGATCTCCCTTTTCTGCAACTTCCATTGTTATAAATCATTAAAAATGACAAATCCCAATGTGATTTGTGTATTTTTAAGTTCTGTAAATATTTATTTCCCATTTGTAAGCAATCAATAAAGGGAACCTTCCCTTCAAATAGAGGAGGGAGTGTCCCTGTACGTTGTTGTAAACCAATTTTGTTGTCATGACAAAATTATTTACCAACACGATTTAAGCAGTAACTTTGTGCATGTTCAACTCACATGCAGGCCAAATGATCTGCAGAATGGAATGGCCCTCAGATCAGCCAAAAAAATTTATTTTATTTCTAGTGCATCGTACAGACCAGAATTAGTAATTTGTGTAGCTTGGAAATGTGTCAGCGACTTAAAAAATTTTTAGTCTCGATTCTGCGTGTCATTACTTCCCAATTCACTCCTCTGAAATTAAAAAAGAAAAAAACAGTGGAACTTATTTTTGTATTATTCTTTTCTTATTTGGACTTCACCTAGCTGTTCTTCTGCTACTAAAACATGCTACTGCGCGTGGTCTTTGTAAGTTTGTTACATTTTTAACAGTCACACTTTCATGTTTGCAGTAATCTTTTCGGACATTCGATTGAGTCTATTTTGGGTGTAATGGACAAGCACATCTACCATCCAAGCTTGGAACACCCTTATTATCTAGGATATCAAATATTCTTATTGGGGGAGGCTTGAAACGATTGCAAACATCTTGTCCTTGGAAGACAAAATGCTATCCCAGTCTTTTCCTGAGGCCGTTTGTACACAAGTGGGCAGTGAAGCTACATTTGCTCTTAGTATACAACACAGCCATGAGGTAACTACTGCAGAAGTGCATGATGCTGTATCCCTAACTAAGGTGCAAACAACACTAGCGCAAAAGAAGCAATCAAAGGGGAGAGTACGGTGGACTATTGAAGAAACCCTTACCCTCATCAATGCAAAACAAGTTGAAAATAATCTGCCATCTCCTGGTAGCTTCATGAAACAGACTAAATCAGCCATTGAGAAATGGAGAAATACCTCTGTGCAATGTCACTCAAATGGCCTCAATCGCACTGCCACTCAGTGCAGGGATAGGTGGGATCATATTCAGCCAGATTATAAGAAAATCAGGCATTATGAACGAAGCATTGTATCTGAACAAGAGAGCTACTGGAATATGACGACAAAAGAGCGAATTGATAAGAAGTTACCAGCAAATTTTACAAGGGAAATATTTGATGCAATGGAAAAACATTTTGGCCAGAATCGAACTGTACATCCTGGGGACATGGTTATTGACACGTCAGCACCAGATTATGGAACATTGGAAGAACATAATGCTGCTGCTGGAAGTATCCCACTGCAAAAGAGCGCAAAGCTGGAGACACCATATGAGAATGGAGGAGATACTTCTGTTGATAGAGAGAATCATTTTTCTGGAAAAAACGAAAATCAGTTCCCACTACCACCGGCATTAAATCAATATTGACTGAACACAACAGGAAGATCATTTCTTACCTTAAGTTGGCTGAGCAGGGGCACATCAAACGCCACGAGAAATATAGTAGCATGTTTGAGCGGCAAATGGAAATAGATGAGAAGTATTTGAAAGATCACGCCATGAATGTACAAAGGATGATATATGTTGAGGAGCAGAAGGTTAAAGCACAACAAGAATTAATCACAGCGTTGAATAACATTGGTCAGGCAATGTTTAAAATCTGCGAGACATTTGACAGAAAAACTTGATTTTGTTCTAATATATTTGTGTTTTCATTTCATTTACCATTTTATTTCTGTAGCTACAGAAGTGATACTTGCTTTCCTATCTGAGATGGAAAAAGTATCACTACGAGTGTTTTTACAAGCAGGGATTTCCATTGTATGTAAAACTGTCTTGCAAACTAGTTATTTTATTAGAAATTGTATTAAGGTTAGCTAGAATTCAGTCGTCTTCGTTGAAATATCCCCAGCGCACACAGTCTGGATATATTCAGGTACTCAGATATTCAGATTTATTCATTTTAGTTATTGTGTATCCTATACAACAACGTTCATTCTATTCTTCGTCCTTCTGAGTAACGAGAGGAATTCCTAGTAATAAGAAACTTGAACAAATATATCGTAGAATTAGCTCGATAAATGTCGACTTAGGAACCGACTTCAATTTTTTCCCAACGATTGAATGAATGAATGAA
This sequence comes from Taxus wallichiana var. yunnanensis, assembly GCA_018340775.1. Taxonomy (NCBI): domain Eukaryota; kingdom Viridiplantae; phylum Streptophyta; class Pinopsida; order Cupressales; family Taxaceae; genus Taxus; species Taxus wallichiana. Next base: position 480,410,063 of record CM031236.1, on the reverse strand, counting down.
GGATTTTAATAATGTCTACGAGACCAAACAGTCTATGGGACCAAGAAATGTGAACTCAGGCTCTTTTGGATTCACTGGGGCAGTGTTTCGAGCCAGAAATGGGCTACAGAAGTTAAACAAATCAGGTTGGAATTGTATTTATATGATATATCCGTGGGCTTCTTTTTTAGGACATGTAAATGAAACTTAGTGTCATACCAGTTGGATTTATTTTTTGTTTATAATAGATTTGATGTCAAGAGTCCATGAAATAGAGAGAGACTTTTGGATAAGTCGTGTACAATATTTTTCCTTCCATGTTTTTGATCATAATCCATGATCCATCATCAGGAAGTAAGCAGATGTGAGAATAAATGGAACTTTGACAACTTTATAGAATCCATGGTGTCAAGCATATATGGTTAGTATAAAAGCTAGTTGTTTGAAAAAGATAGAAATCAACACTACCCTCTTCAAAAAAAAAATCTAGGGCAACAAGAAAATCTAAATCTATAGTATGAAAAATTAAATACCTACGACCAAACCTATAACTCATAGCTAATAGAGACAAAATTATTGAATTTTTTTTTAAAATTTTAATTTTAATCTATTAAAGGTTTACAATAATCTCACACATACATCAAAACATCAACAAAGAAACCCCTTAATCAACAAAACCAAACCTATGAAAAATAATGTTAAAAATTAACACACAAAGACCGATATGGTTAAGACACATGATTCAAATTAAACACAAACCCACAAATTATCAAACACCTTGTTAAACCTTACCTATATCCTAACCAAAGAGAGAAATACCCTTTATAATAAATCAAAGATAAGTCCTAATATTAATAAAGCTACAAAAGTGAAAAGTACAACCTTAGATGACCCCCTTTTTAAAATCTATTAACGATGGGTTTCTAAGCTTGATTGAGCCCAATCCCTTCATTACGACTCAAATTCATCATGCGCCAACTTATCTCAACAATTTCTCTTAGTTATTTGTTTATTTTTTGCAACTTGATCATGTGTTATAAATAAAACATGATTTTGGAACTTTGTTATAAGAAGAGTTTTTCATGCGAAAGAGTTTAACATGGTAATAGTTTCATGTGGATTAGCACGAAAAACTATTACAGACAATATATGGAGTATGCTTGGAGAATTTAAGACAACACCATTAGGACTCAAACTACTTTGGATAACCGAGGGAATTGGAGGTATTATCTAATGGTCCTTTTTGCTCTCAAGCCCACGGGAAGAATCATTAGTCACTAAAAAAACATGTTTGAACTTCTTGTTAAATGTTCTCCAAGCCAGTCAAAAGTTTAAGAGTGAACATAAATAAATTTGTCACTCATTTAGTGTTAATTAAAATGAGCACTTGGATTCAATATGTTGCAATGCTATATGTAGTCATTCCTATGATGCATTATGTTGAGTAATGCACTTGTATGACACCTAGACATGCACCACAAAGTTAATGCAGCCAATCTTGCCACACATGAATAAAAAACCACTAGACACCAATGTAGTAAATTTACATATGTAGTTACTTCAATTTATGGAGGATGACAACTAGATTTCTCTCGGATGTTTACTAGTCAATTGGCAAAGAATGGGTTTGGATGGTCATTGATGCAATCATGGTTAGGGAATTAAGTGAATAATTGCATTAGACCTTGGAACCTAAGCTCACACTCAAACATCATCACACAACAATGGAGCATCACCAAACTTTGTTTTTACTAATTTCAACGAGAATATTATAAAAGATGCAAACACCGCACTTCTAACTTCTATTTCGGATTCAATCTACCCAGAGATTACAATACTAATCCTTAATTGGACATATCCCAATGCCACAAACTTGTATGAAGATTTGCACATGCTCCCACCAAGTTACCCCTTACGAGCTACTTTTATTATCCTTTACAAAGAACAATACTCATTTATGCTTCGAGCTTTTGCTCAACTTACTTCTAGCTAATTTGGGCATCCAAGTTAACCTTTTTTTTGGAAGAACTCATTCCTTATATATGTATGCTCTCTTAGAAAGTTTTATTGAAGAAAACCTTTCATTTAGAGATGCGGTAGCTACCCGTCATGTATCTTTACCTACATGGCTCAAGTTGTCACGGGTGTTATCATTTGATCATACACATACACAACATCGTTTAGGCACTTGGCAACATGCAAATGATACGTGCTCGTGACGGTGAGGTAGTTCACAAAAGTGACTATCATTAACTTGTTGGCCATCACATGTCATGGTGAAACTTCCTTGTTGCACATAACAATCATTATGCAAATGAGAAACAATTTACCAAACCTTGCAAAATTTTGCAGGATATTTGTAGGCAAGTACATCTATAGGTAGTAGTTGAGCCAAAATATGCCGAGCTTCACAAAAATCCCATTCGTAGGCATTTCACAACTCGTTGACACTTGTCGTGCTACTTCGCATGAATCTTGAGGACCCGTGGAGATGTGTGTGATATCACGAGATATGATAAAATTGTAGAGTTCTCGCAAGATCTCTTTGAGCCAAGGTTTTTCGACAGTCACAAGATTTCACATGATATCACAAAGTGTAACTTGCATGGGTGTACACACAAACACAAAGAATTATATTTACAACCATAAGAAGTTGTGAATATTTATTTCAATTATACTTGGATTTGGTTGATGCGGGATTGCTTGTGAACTTGGATGCACTTGCATCACACACCCTATTAAGTGAAATGAACCACGAGTTCTTGCTCATGAACATTTTGCGAGCTCTTCAATCGACTTACCATGTTTGGCAATCTTGGATACACTCACCATGCTACGTCGACTTCTTTGTCCTTCCACTTCACTAAGTGCTCTCAACACTCCTTCCCTTGTCTTCTTGATGATTTGCAAATTGATCCCATCTCAATTTCTTCTCTTAGCTTTTAGGAAATATTGTCTCTAATCCACAATAGGAAAATCCAAACCTACATTTTCATCGCACATTTTTCCCTCATGGTAAAGGTATAAATCCACTATGTTGAAGGTATGTGAAATGTCCATGCCATCCTAAAGCTCCATCTCATAGGAATTTGGTGTGAATTTCCCCAAAACCTTGCATGGTCCAAATTTCGTCCACTTTATCTTATCATACGTTCCTTTGGGAATTATTCCTTTATTCAATGAGCTAAAACCATGTCACCTACTTGCAATTCCAACCCTCTTCTTCTCGCAATCAACATGTTGCTTGTATCTTGTAGTGTTTTTTTGCAACTATTTGCTATTGTTGTATGTCATGAATATACTCAACAAAGTTTTCTACTTCCACACTTTTTTCAACTCATCATCGATGTATTGCAGTTTTGTATCCACTCATAGGCTACTCCTATGCCGTTGCTTCTATTGAGCAAATTGTTGTATGAAAATTCAACTTGTACCAAGATTGAATCCCATAGTCGCGGATTTTCTCCCATTAGACATCACATCATATTACCAAGACTCATCTTGATTACCTCTATCTGTCCATTTGTTTGAGTATGATATGCTTTGAGTTGAATTACAACTCGTGATGCAATCGCGATTAGGAGTCCCAATGAAGGGATGCATTGGACCGTGCAACATATAGAAACAACACAATTATGCAACAAAATTTCAACAAAAACTTCTTTATTAATCAACAATAGAGATTACAAACAACCTCTAACACTACCAAATTTGGGTTACTACATCACCACACTCAATGCCCATAGGCTTACATACTACTCAACACCACAATGTTACCCCAAGCAATTCAACCTTAGTCATACCCCAAACTTGTACACAAGTCTTTAATTGCAATACTCCTTACAATCACACTCTAGACTATATCCTTATGGGATTTCATAATGCCTTTCTCAAGTGTAGTTGATGTGTTTATATAGACACACAATTACTTACAATATTTGGCTCAATTACATCCTACTTATAAATATATTAAATGCGTTGTAAATATCAAATGAGGAATAAGGCCCAAAGCATCCATAACACAATTCGATGCAAACATAAGTCAACCGATCATTCACAATATCGACTTAGGTGAAGTCACCACTGTTTCGGTGGTGATCTCGATGTCACCAAAAATTGATTTCTTCATTTGCGCTTCTCTAATAACATGTGCACCATGTGCGCAAGAAGTCTATACCATCTTCATGAATTTCCCGTGTAGAAGTTCAATGACCCCATGGTTTTGTACATAAATGCGTGGTATCAAGATGAGTGTCTCCTCCTAAAGAAAACCTCTTTAAGTGCACTATTTGTTGCTTCACATGTTTAGAAGATTTTTGGTTCCACACTATATTTCTAGTTATTTGTGCAATGTTTTCATCTTGTGCTAAAGGCTAAAAGCTTTATGCCACCCTCTAGAGTGTATATGCGTCACGTGGAGGTGCCACAATGTCTTTAGAGTGTTTGTTGTTTGTGTAAGACCTTTTGATCGTGAATTCACTATTTTTGCTTTGCACCAATAGATATTTGTTTATGTGATCGTGGAATACCACAAACATTTCTAAAGCAATTTGCCAATGTTGCATACAAAATATGTACAAACCCACAAATATACTTTAACTGCTTTTGGTTGATGCAAGATATTACGTGAACCCGGATGCTCTTACATCATACACATAGGGTAAGACATTGTGCACGAGCTAAGTGTTCAAACATGCAAGATGAATGGTAGAACCACCCTTTCGAAATCTGGTAAGGTCTTGGCATGTTTGCGAGGCCAATGGGTGTTCCCATCTTCCAATTATAGGTGGCAATTGTGTATGGGATCGACCTCCTTCACCAAAACTAATTATGTACATCCACACCCATGTTCCCGCTCCCCTATGGCTAACCTCCTTTGTCTATGTGGTTGTTTCTTTCCTTACCTCTTCTCCTCTTACACAACATCTATACATACTATCTTCTTCGCTTATTGCTCATCCTCTTGCACGCTCTTGTTTGTGCTACTTCCTCTTGCACACTCTTGTTTGTGCTACTTTCTCTTACATCATTACACATTCTTTCTCTTCTTTGCATTGCAATATCCCTTTTGGGGATAAAACTGAAAATTAAGGAAATTAGCTCAAATACCAAATAACCAAATTTGATTTTTAAAACCAGCCAACTGAAAATAATCTGAATTTAGCAATATTCTAGGGCAGTGAACTGTTTATGGAATTCAAGTCCACTTTTCACCATACAAATCAATGAATAATGCCACAAAACAATTACTCTATCCACGACAATATTTATGAATCACAAATACATCAAAAGATGGATGGAATATCAAATTACACAGCTGGAATTAATTATTTAAAATTAGTAGTAGACTAGCCAAAACCGAGGGCTAGGAAAAATAGTAAACCCTTGCCAAAAATCACCAAAATGGAGATTTTGGCCTAATAAAATATGCCAAATCAAAAAATGATGTCTCGACATAAATTTTATGCCCTCTAGGGCACCAAACCATCCTCTAAGGTAGGTAGCTCCACCTAGGGAAGGTTTCCTATCCCAATAAAAATCAAATATGCTTTCCTTTCTTCAAATCTGCAATCAATGTTGAAGGGTTTTCGTCCTCCAAAAAAACCACTAGAAGGGTTTTCATCCTTCTAGGAAGCCACACAAGAGGGTTTTTGTCCTCAAGTGGAAGACAATGGAACAACAAGCTCACAATGCCCAAATAGAAAAATGCTCCAAAGTCTAGATCCCCCAAATGAGCTCTCTAATCTTCTTTTATAACCTCCTTTTGGTGCCAAGGCTGACCTCTTAAAGTCATTATGATCTTTTATTAAGCCTCATTAAAGGCACTAAACCCATCCGACCCACTAAGAATGGACAATTCAAAAATAAATAATGAATATGGATAGTGAAAACTGAAATATAATCCATGATTTTCCGTTGTTCAACCATTGCTTGCCAAAGAATTCTTTATTTCCGATTAATTCAAAAAAGGGGACATTATAGTTCTCCCTTTCCAATTTTTCTTGTCCTCAAGCAATTACAAGAACCCGGATCCCATATGAATCTTAACCGCTTCTTCTTTGACATACCCGCACATGAAACAAACATATTAAAGAAAAAGGAGTGTTTAAAAACACTTCTACATCCCCTTGTCATGCCTTTAAAACATGGCAACTAGCTCTCTTCTGTTGCTTGACGTCACTTTATGATTTTTATTTAGATGATGACTTCCCAATACTTTAGCAAGACTATCCCAAAAATAGTTGTGAGCATGCATTTTCCTTAAAAATCAAAATCTTCAAATCTGAAAATAACTCACCACAACTTGATTTCTTCCTCCTTCCAATTGAAATCTTCCTTCCTCATTTTTCCATGAGGGAATGCTCTAAAAAATGTAAACATACTTGTTGTCCATGACTGAAAATGGAAGCCCCAAACCTGATTTTTGCAATTTCAGTCTTATAATCATGACAAAACAACTAGCAAACTGAAGTCTCACGAAGAATGGAATGTTCATAAGCAATATAGGGGTTGAAATTTGATTTGTATACACTGAAAAACTATGAGAAGAAAGCCTACAATTGAAACCAATAGACATGTTGACCTTAATCTTAAGAAAATCATCCTTCTTAACACCCCTTTGAATTATAATTTTATCATAATTGCTTCTCCTTTTCCCTACTTCTCTTGGTTCTCTCATGGAACCATATGATAGCAATCCATAGGAATAAAAATGATGATTCCCTTCAAGCTCATGTTTCCTTAAACATGTTATGCTAGCATTCTCTTTCATCAAATTCCATAAGCAAAGAGAAAAACTAAAATTTTACCTTTGTCTTCTTTGAGCCTCAAGGGTTTACCCGGATTCCAAGGATGCAAGTAATCTTTGTAACTCTTCATCATCCCTCTCTTTCTCTCAATCACATGGAAATCCTTATCTTGCAATCCCAACTTGTGATAAAGAGTTTGTGTTGATCAATCCAACAAAATGATAAGGAAGGAAACGATAAATTTGAAATGTGTGAGTACTTTGACCTGTCATTAAAACCCACTTTATTGCTTGGAAAATACATATTGAGTCCTTGGCAAAGAGCCTTCTTCCCACCTTGCCCCTTATTAGCATAGATATGATCACCCAAACATGGCCATGATACATAATGATGAAATAGACCTTTGACATGATCAAATAAGACATCATAGGACTTACCATGGGTTATTGATATGGAATTTACAGCGGGTTGAAAGAGGACATGGACACCCATAAATGCTCTTGTCTCACGTGTGCACCTCCTAACATTGTCCCTTAGAAGACCCACTTCATCTTTCCTTATGTGTTGAGATTTTTCACCCCTTATAACCCCTTTTCTAGCTTGTTGATCCATATGTACCGCCACTTGCCATGTTTTATAAGGAAACCTCAAGAATGTCATATTGTTACCAAATGGAAAAAAGCTGAATTGGAGTAGAAGGAAGCAATGATTTAAGAGCACAGTCATACCTTTGTGTAGTGACCTCATTTAAGTAAGAACCAATTAGATAACAGAGAAATAGGCCATGCTCATCCTTTTGGGGACAAATACCATAAGGATATAACCGCTGCTATGAAAATGATGTTGTAGACATCTCATAAAAATTGCATTGGCTTCCCTTTGCACTCTTGATTCCCTTCCTTTGAAACATATTATCATATATAATGGTTTCAAAATAATTATCCATCAATGTTGCTTTTAATCATCTGTAAGGAGTAATAATACCAAAGAATTCCTTTCTATCATACAAGAGGTCAACTAGAACCACATACCCTTGCAAGCAAATGTCTAAATGCCATTTATCATTCCACAAATTCTTTATACCCAAACATGACATGTGATTCTTAACAACTTTTTTCCCATAGTGACATAAGTATGACAACAATATAAAAGGAGATAAAATGTCATCATACCTTGAGTTGTTCCCCACACGTCTACCTTCCCATCTTTGGATGAAGAGTTATCAAAACATCCTCCATTTTCCCAATCTTGTGTCTCGATTTTTTGATTTGAAATCAGCCTTCTTCTTCTCCTCGATTCAACCAATGAAGCCTTTTCCTCTTGGGTTTCAACCATATCTTGATGGTGTTCACATAGGGCATCTTTGTAGCTCTTACCGTGCTCATGGACACCATAAATCTGCCTCTTATTGTCTGCTGTTTTGAACAGACCAACAAGCTTATTGTCATCATTTTTCATTGGAGAAGGGTTTCCAACCAACCCTTCCTCTTCCCCAACATGCTCAACACCCCTTGCTTCATTTCTGGATTCATCACATGTCAAAACATTTTCAATATTAACCACAAAATGAGAAATATTTACCTTATGAAGTTGATTCTTCGGAATGGGTGCAAGTGTCATGGCCTTAGATCTCTTGATCACCAATTCATCTTCCTTAATGACTCCATCTTTTATCGTCATATGAGAGTTTCTTGAGCTATTCTTTTCACCCTCTTGTTCCTCAAGCTTCCCTTCATCCTTCCGCTCATGCTCCCAAGTGCCCTTAGTATTTTCCAACATGTAACCATTAGAATTCAAGGAAATATTATTGACAATTAAAAAATCTTTACCTTTCCTTTCTCTTGGCTCTTGTTTGGCCATTTCTTCCTCTTTTTGTGCTTTTTTAGGGTTGTAAGAAAAATCAATGAAGCTTTCACCTTTGGCCTTGGCGGTGGGTGCTTCTAAGGCTCCCAAGGGATGCTCCTTTTAATAACCAGTCTTTGGAATAATTCTTCCTCCCTCTTCTCCTTAGGGAAATAGGTATTTGCATCCTTGAATGACGAACTTGGGGTTTGGTCCCCTCTTCAACAAACTTCATGATTTCTTCATGTTGCTTGTGTGGCATGTGATGTCTAGGCTTGGGCCTAGGTCTTCCTTGATTTACTCTTATGAATTCAACGAGTGAAATAGCCTCATGAATTTCCCTTGGAAGAGCCATATATTCCTCATAACTTGCAGCAATATTCCATCCACCCATGGGCCTTTTTTCTTCCATCGAAATAACTTCCTCCCTAGGAAGGAAAATGAGCTTTGTAATTGATCCTCGTGGTGATCCCATAGGTTTCCGTGTATTATTATCTCTATTTGAGCTACCATCACCAATTTGAACCCTGGGTTCAATGATCCTTTGAGGGATAGGGAAAGAAGATCCATAGTATCTCAGTATCCGCAAGTCGACAATCACCTTGTCAACTTTGGCTACTTGAGAGTCTATCTTGTTCTTCTTATTTGATAGTATCAAACCCTTGTTTCCTTCTTCCACTGAAACCCTAGGCCTTTGAGAATGCAGTGCTTTGATACCACCAAATATCCCTTTAAGGGATCGAACTGAAAATTAAGGAAATTAGTTCAAACACCAAATAACCAAATCTGATTTTTAAAACCAGCCAACTGAAAATAATATGAATTTAGCAATATTCTAGGGCAACAAACTGTTTATGGAATTCAAGTCCACTTTTCACCATAAAAATCAATGAATAATGCCACAAAACAATTACTCTATCCATGACAATATTTATGAATTACAAATACATCAAAAGATGGATGGAATATTAAATTACACAGCTGGAATTAATTATTTAAAATCAGCAGCAGACTAGCCAAAACCGAGGGCTAGGAAAAATAGTAAACCCTTGCCAAAAATCACCAAAATGGAGATTCCACCTTATAAAATATGCCAAATCAGAAAATGAAGTGAGATCTCAATTTTATGCCCTCTAGGGCACCAAACCACCCTCTAAGGTAGGTCGCTCCACCTAGGGAAGGCTTCAATGCCAATAAAAATCTGAATATGCTTTCCTTTCTTCAAATTTGTAATTATCCTCAAGTTCAATCAATGTTGAAGGGTTTTCGTTCTCCAATAAAACCACCAAAAGGGTTTTTGTCCTTCTAGGAAGCCACACAAGAGGGTTTTCATCCTCAAGTGGATGAACATAGAACAACAAGCTCACAATGCCCAAACAGGAAAAATGCGCCAAATTCTAGATCCCTCAAATGAGCTCTCTAATCTTCTTTTATAACCTCTTTTTGGTGCCAAGGCTTGAAATAGCAAGGCCGACCTCTTAAAGTTATTATAATATTTTATTAAGCCTCATTAAAGGCACTAAACCCAACCGACCCAAAGTAAGAATGGGTAATACAAAAATAAATCATGAATATGGATAATGAAAACTGAAATATAATCCATGATTTTCCATTGTTCAACCATTGCTTGCCAAAGAATTCTTTATTTTAGATTAATTCGAAAAAGGGGAAATTACATGTACAATATTTCTTCATGGTATTGGACATGCTCTATTCTTGATGCAACAGCATTTGGGCTCACGAACAATCACATGTAAACCAAAATCAATGCACAATGGAGTTAGTTAGGTTTTGTATTATGTAGATAATTTAAATATGTTTGAAGAGTTGTGCAGTGAAGAAATACATTTTTGGAGGACCATGTAGTCTTATGTTGCATTATGTGGAGTGCACAAATTATTTTTGCAATGTTTGTTGAATGCATAGTTTTGCACAATGTATTGTCTATTGCACAATCATCCAGAGATTGCACAACATTGTCCGTGTAATCATGTTCATTCCACAAACTTGGAATAGTTGATCAATTGAAGGCATAAGCTACTAGATAGGCCAAATGGTTATGTTTGGATCTATTATTGGGTCCTTGTATCTGTTCATTTTAATTCCATAAAATTAGAGTCTTAAGAGGTGATATGCATGACTATATAAATAGAGCCAATTGCCTTAGATTAGTAGTTTAAGTTAAGAAAGAACTTAAGGGTATGATTAAGGGAAGAGTAGAGATGTGAGCTTAAGGCTCATTGTGAATAGAAAGAATGAAGAAGTTGTGACATGAGAGGTAATATTTTCTCAAAAAATTATGATGATGTCTAGATCCAAGTGATATGACATGAGAAAGAATACTATGTTGTGTAGAAGGATGAATTGTTGGTGGTCCGATGTTTCTATTTCTCCGAATACGATATCCCAATTCTTTTTTAAATTTAATTTTTTTATTTCATCAATTTATTGATGCATAAATATTTAGGTTTTGTTTCATGCATATTCTCGAGGGATGTGAGGTTTGTGGCCATCCTTTGTTAGAATCCTGCAACCCGTCTACGTCATTTGGTATCCGAGCGGGATTTCTTTCCTTGAGGAGAGGTATGAAAAATATCACTATTTTTTCACATTTGCGAGTGTGGATAGAAAATTGTTTTAGACACCTTCCAAAGAGGTGACTCGTTGGGAAGGTGCGAGAAAGAAGTGATACGGTAAGCGTTTTTGGATTTCAACGGTGTAGATTATAAGTAGAAGGTCATTGCGGAATCTTCCAATAAAAGAATTGGCGAGAAGAATATTGCAGATATTGTGTTCATTAATTTAGAGAACATTGAAATGGCATACCTTAGGAATGTAGGATTCTGAAATTACGACGCAAGAGTTAAGGACTTGGATGAGATGATGCAAAATATGCAAGTTCACTTGGAAGCCACAAAAGTTGTGCAACACCGAGGCGTTGTTATGGAGGACAATAGTGATGAAGAAGGTGGAACCATGTAATTGAGAGCATATGTTGCTAATGTGAATGTAGAGGTGAACACAAACATAGAGGAAGAGGAAGCACAAGATGATCCCGAGGATAGGTCGCTTTGCGCAATCATTAGGATGGGGAAAAACCAATATTGGATACCCCTTGTTATTTTGGTAGTTTGGAACCAATAGAGCTTGTGGATTAGATAACAGAGATGGAAAAGTATTTTGAATATGAAGACATGGAGGATCCCAGAACTTCATGTTTAGGTGCAAAATTTGAAAGGTCATGTATCCCTTTGGTGGGAACATATTCGAGTAATCGAGTTTAGCATGAAAAGAAAAAGATCAAGACATGGAGAATGTTGGTGGCGAAGTTCAAGGTGAAGATTTACTTATAGATTACCTACTAAATTATTTCGGGAGGTTGCGAAATATTGTGATAAATCAAGAATTTTACCAACTCACCATTAGAGTGGGACATGTGGAAAAAATATCAAGATACATAGCCAGATTGCGCATATAACAATTCAGATGAGATTGGTATGTTGTAATTATGTTTTGTGGAAGAATCCTATCAGTATGTTTTGAAGGAAAAGGAGAAATTGGCCCACAAACAACATAATGTGTATGATGGGAAAATATAGGCTCCTAATTGGGTTCTCAAATGTAGGGTTCAAATTTAAGTTTGGAAACATGATGTAGATACCAAAGGTGCTCAAGGAGTGTTAGTGTTGTAATTCTAGAGGATAGTGATTCTAACCCTATGGTAGTTATAGGTTTCCAAGGCCTATACATAAGATATGGATAGGTATCCTACTAGGAATTATAATAGATTTAAATTAAGAGATGAATAAACCTAAGTGGTGTAATATAATAAGACAATGCAATATCAAAGCAAACATACATCTACTCTATTCTATAGAAATGAATGACCAATCAATAACATACAAGTATAAGATAAAAGACTAAGAAGGGTTAGAAATACTTACCTCTAACGTGTGTGTGATCATTGATGCATAACCCTCCTCGGAGACAAAAACAATGAGAGATAATTTTTATGGGCGTACAGAGGAAAGCTCAACAAGAATACCTCCAATCTTAGCTCACTATGGAGACCCAAATGTAAAAGGGTAAGCTCCAAATACTCAAGTTCAAAAATTAGGTACAAAATAATGCAAAAATGTGCGAGATTAGTGCCATTGTGAATGTTTGATTGATGGTTAATTAGTGGTGACAAAGGAGAAAACATGCGAAGGAAAATCAAACCCAATTTCGTCATGATGGCATCAACTTTGAGGGAACCCTATAGTCAAAGGGGTGGAAAACATGTAGAGTAAAAACTAGGAGGTAAACAAAGTAAATGACGAAGGTCTAGGATGACCGAAAGCAAGGATAACAACATGACATGAGCATAAACAAGTAGACATAATGAGACAAGTAGACATGATGGATGTAATGTGTGAACAAAGGGAAGAAACAAGGCAAGGGTAAGGAACTATGACATAATAATGACATCTCTCGAATGTTGTGGTCTAGCCCATGTAACCATGTCCGACCACACCTCAATATCGGTAGGCCATGTGAGGCATCCGCTTAGGAGGAAAATGCATCAACATCCCGTACACAAGAGAAATGGTTAGCAATCATAAAAATTAGATGTATTCATATGCCCCAATTGAATATCATTGTGTGTTATAATAGTGAAACACAAGATGATATTTGGAAAAATATCTATGCAATGCCTAAAATCAAAATTAAATATTGAAAGTAAAGTAGTAATATAAGTGTTATAAAGAATTAATTATTTCCATCAAATGAAGTATACCTACCTCATACTTATGTGTCAATGTTACTCATATTTATTGTGGCAAAATAAATAGTTTTTTAGAACCCTAAGGAAGCAAGATTGAAAAGTAATGCTAGAAGATAATTAGGAAAATAAGACATAAATCACCTAGCTAGGAGGCCATGTGAATGATGATAACCGAAGGTAGACAAAAACAAGTGCAAAAACCAATGGGTAGATGCTATAAGGATGATAAAGTGTAATAACATGTGTTAATTGAGATGTGATGTCGCAGAGTTAGCAAAATTATAGAGAAATAGATAGATTACCGAGTATCCAAAATAGGAAGTAAAGGCCGTATAACCCAAAGCGAGAAGGATAAATCCAAGCGGGAAGAATAAACCCAACCGGGATGAAACTAGAGTAAAATAGTAGGTTGATGAAGTAGTTAATTTGGAGAATGCTCTTATAGAGGTGTTATTCTTTGAATATTTCTTGGAGTTGGATAAGTGATTTGAAGGGAGGGTGGGCACTATGAGGTGCCCCAAAATATGGTGTGGTGAAAGAAGTGGCATTGTGAGATGCCCCAAAATATGTTGTGGTGAAATAAGTGGCATTGTGAGATGCCCCAAAAGAAGCATCAATCATGTTGGTATTATGGTTAAAGGTATGCATTCTAGCCAAGATCTTTTGATAATGGAGTACATTGAGGTGTCTAGACTGTGCTTGTGACATGATGTAATCCTCATCATATGAGGGAAGAATGGTGCATGTAGGTATGTTAGTGTCATTAGGGGTAATAATGTTGAAAGAAGAATCTTTAGTAGAGATTCCAAAATTACTAAAAGACTGGGAGAAAGAGGTGGAAAATCATAGAATAGCTCGGAAATTCTAAATTCATTACATTTGAAGAGCTCCTTCTTAAGGTTGTAGGAAGTTTTAGATTTAGTACAAAGAGATGCTTCATATTATAGTAAGGGAGGAAACTGGTCCTATGGTAAAAGAATTGGAGGAAGTGAATCAATGATGGATTATGGTAATCGATTCTTTTTAACCATGTTTTGTAGTTCATTAGGCTCATCACCATTTGAGTCATCAAGAGTGATGTTAAAATCAAGTCTGTAGTCATAGAACTTGGGATATGGAGCACTATGCATTGTAGGAGTAGTGGGAATGTGGAATGTCTTATTAGGGAAGGGTACAAGTGTGTCCCATGGGTTATGATCAACATCATGCTTATATTTTTCGTTGTTATGAATGACATTAAGGTGTTGCTACTTGGATGATACAACTGCACGCATGCGGTGTGTTTCCTAATAAAATATTGTAAGAAAGAATTCAAAACCATAAGTTTGGCGTGTAGATGGTCTTGGGGCCTACTATAATAGGGAGTCAAATACAACTAAGTGGATTCTCATTGGTTTTTTCAAATTCATGACATATTAGTCGGGTATATTTAAAGTCATAGGTGGAAAATATGAGGTTTTTAATGAGAGAGGGAAGTAACATTAATACTCAAGCTTTCATCTACCAAGACTTATCTTACTTGGGCATCATGAATGATGATACTCCTAAGGAGGGAATGATCATTGCACATAATAAGATTTCATCATTAGTCATATTATCTTTGGGAAATTCTATGGCTATAGAATTGGAAGCTTGGGAAGTTAAGGGAAACATGCTTTTGGGATGAGGCTCAACTAAGGGAGTATGTTCATCATTGGATTGTGCATGGGATTTATCAATAATTTTTTGGTTAGTAGGTGAAAGATTTTTGGATATGTAGATAAGGTCTTTATGTGTGGGTTTATGTTGGTAGTTAATTTTAGCCATATTGACATATTGTGAGTTGAGGTAATTATGATCATAGGACCCTTCAATAGTACCTATAAAGTGGTTCGTATGTTCTTTGTTATGGTTGGTCCTAGATTGGTGGTTCTTATGGGCTTGCACGAGGGATTGATATTTCTCATAACATTATTGGATAATGGTGTTGAAATCAAAATGAGGTCTAAGGAAGAAATCAAGGGAAACTTTCTTAATATCCCTACAATCCTCATGGGAATGGCTGATAGTGGCGTGCCACCAATAGAAAAGGTCATGATTGAAAGAAGATAATGTTTGTTTTGTAGGAGGAAAAATGTGAGGCATGGGAAGAACTTGTAATAGTTCACCATGTGATAAAGGTGGGTGGTGTGGGCTATGAGAAATAAAATTTTGACTATCGTTGTTTAAAGAGGAATGTGCGATATAATTTCCTATAGAAAGGGTTTGAGGGTGATGACACTAAATGTTATTTGAATGTGTTTGATGTTTTTTGGGATTGATTGTTTGAATTTATACCATATTGTAATTAGTTGTTGCTGTATATATGGATGAGATCGACCATGCTAGAGCATAGGGGTTGATGGCATCGGGAGGAGAATAAGGTATAAATGGAATTGTCTATGCAGAGGAAGATGTAAATTGATGAGAGATGGGGATATAATTTTTGTATTCTTCAATTGTGATGGAGTAGCAAACAATTTTTGTAGGTATTTGATCCCAAAGATGATATAAGCCATATTATGATCTAGCTCTTGGATGATGTTGACAACATAGTTGAGGCCATTGTGAAGATATTCCAAGTTAATTTTACCCAAATGTTAATAGGATCAACCATGGAGAGACATACATGGGATGATAGCATTGGAAGAGGGTAGGTTGACGAGACAAGAAAAACAACCAAATGATATTGGTTGCATGATTATAAGGCCGATGACGTAGGTTCATAAAAGTAGATATGTAGGTGGGATTATTTGTGTAAAGGGATCTACACAATGGTTGATTGCATGTAGGAAATGAGGACAAAAATAAGATATTTTATGCAAAATCTAAACAAGGAAAGACCAACATATAATAGATCATACAATCATATAATATAGAACCTAAAAATTGATTATTGGAGATGAATAAGAGTGATAATAAAATTGGTACTAAGGTAGGCCCAAAAGTGATGTATAACAAAAATACCATCGTCAATTTTAAAAATGACATCTATAGAGATACAAAGTGAATTTAACGAAACACAACGTGGTATTTTACAACATTGATGTTTGGAATAAAAACCTCCAATGAGTTTGTGAAAAAGTGTATATGTTTTTAATATGTCCTTATTGCTTAAAATGGTAATTTTTAATTTTCAAAAAGTGTGCTAAAATTTATGCCAATCAAAACGAGGTTTTCATTTAATTTATAAAAATAAAGATAAGCCTCCAGGGATTTTAAAATTTATATATTAAACGAAAGGTGTGTTGGCCAATAAGAAGCCTTAGTAAGAGACCCAAAGAGGAGGACCAACCATGAGACCTCATAGGAAATTGTGAAAACCAGATTTAGGGCATTCAATAAATGGGAATATGAATACAAACCCTAGAATATTGATAAAACCAGAGAGGAAGATAAATGTGAGGAATTAGAGACATTCAAACACGATCAATCATGCAAAAAGCTTACATACGAGCCGATATCATTGGGAAAGATAAGTGTAGGAAATTAAAGATTATTAGAACATGATTGATAGTGTATAAAGCATGTATAGGTGTCTATGGTTTATAGATAAAATAAACAATGCACATACATGATTGGTTGTGGAGTAGGGTTCTCATACATGGGACAATCATGTAGGATAAGTAAGAAAAATTAAAAAGAAGATCGAATATGACCTAATTTAGGGAAGAGTAAGATTCACATTGGGTCCACCAGAGTGTATGAAGCCAATGTAAAGAATAATGAGAAATAAAAAAGAAATGTGAAGATGACCCAATTATAAGAATGAACAAGATTACGTCATGTTCACTAGAGTTTATGGTGGGAAAATATAGGTTCCTAACCGAGTTCTCAAATGTAGGGATCAAATCTAAGTTTGGACACGTGATGTAGATAAAAATGTGCTCAAGGAGTGGCAAAGTGTCATAAATCTAGAGGATAATGACTCTAACCCTAGGATAAATATAGGTTTCAAGGCCTATACCTAATATAAAGATAGGTATCCTACTAGGATTCATAATATAAATAGATCAAGAGATGGATAAAGCCAAGGGGTATAATATAATAAGACAATGCAATAAATCAAAGAAAACATACATCTACTCTAGTCTATAGAAATGAATGACCAATCAACACCATATAAGTGAAAGATAAAATACTAAGGGTTAGAAATACTTACCTCTAAAGACGAGTGTGACCGTTTAATCCTCCATAGAGACAAAAAATATGAGAGAGAATCACTATGGGTGGTTTTGGTAGGATTTTATGTCACTTTAGATTTTCAAATATGGCCCAATGGAGGTGGTATACAATCTGCAATAGTTAGGTAAAATCACCCATTAATAGGGTGATGGTCATATGCATTTGAGAGGATAAATTACCTCATATGATGGGGGTATTTGTATTTTCGGTGCTTTTAACTTGAAAGCACAAAGGAGACAAAAATGGGATGGATAAATGAGATAATAGAGGAGGAAGGGAGAAACAATGCCACATACTAGACACAAAGATATGCTTGGATAACTCTAAGTAAATAAAGGCTAAAAATCTCTCACTCTCACACATGAAGGAATACAATACAATACTAGATATGAATAACATGAAGCACAAAGTCTTCAAAACCCCCAAACCATACAAATATGGCACAAAGTCCATGTACCCAGGCATTCAATGCAAAGTCTTGGTATTAGGGAATCACATACAAGGAAAACAAAGTGTTTATAACATTATGTCGTAAAATAGTAAGATACAATTTTATGATTGAGGAGCATAAACACACAAGGCATGAATGAAAACATCAACATTGCATTATATATTCATGGAAACTGAAAGACATATGTACACAAAGTTACAACAAACTCTCTAACATCTAGAGACAAAAGAGAGATATGAACCCTTACAATGGATATGCACCCCTATTTATACTTTTATCCTATAACCACCTCATAACCATCTTCCTGGTAATAATATAACTTTTACCTTTTACACTTTCACTTAAGTTATAACTTAAAGTGACTTTATATTTGAGTCACTTAAGTTTTACAAAAAGCACTTTTTTCAACACAAAATAGAAATGTCACTTAAGTGATGGAATTTTTTTCCCAATGGAGAAATAGAGAGTTATTCAAATAAAAAAGAGAATAAGAAAAGTGATTTATATCCATGGAGGTTCCTTGCTTGATTCACTCAAGCACTTTCATCTTCAACACTTGTAACTTGAATCCCAAAACAGTCTCAGATACATTCTTCTCCCATGAGATGAGAGTATTTCGTAACAAATCCATCCATGATTATGAAGCATGAAAATAATCAACACACATGAGGACCAAGTTGGTGTGTTGTATTGAAATGGATAATCCCTCTACTTGATACAATCCACTATGATGAAATCTTTCTCTGATAGGATTCCATTTTGCATTGGCCATTGTTTTCTAAATGTCATTGAAGTTCATATGGTAAAAACTTCCATCACCAATGGGAAAATCATCATGAATACACTTCAAAATGGTGGTGCCATGGTGAAGAGGCTATGGACAAAGTTTGAGCAAGATTCAATGAGTAAAACTCAAACTATGAGCAAAACAAGCTCTCTAAATGAAGGTGAAAACACAACTTGAGAAATGATTCTCAAGAGACATGTGCACAATGGTTGATGTTATGAGATATGTATAAGATTAATCCTTTCTTCAAGATATTTCCAACGCTTCAAATGAATGACACTCAAATCATAGTTTGGTTGAGAAACTTATGGTGAAAAAGTATTGGTTCCATAGTTCCATCTCGTGAGCACTTCTCCACCTATGAAGGGAATTATGAGAGGTTTTGGGAACACATTAATACCCTAGACACACTTGGGAATTTCTTTTAGAAAAATTAACCTTCTTCACGCACTTGGGATGTACTTTTAGGACAAAGAGTATCCAAGGCACACATGAAGTGCACCTTAGGAACACTTAAGTGATGGGAAGTGACTTTTTAAAAGCTTTTTTGAACACTTAAATACCCCGAGTGCCCTCTAAAAGTGCCTTATGTAAATTTTAATGACTTAGGTGCCACTTTAAGTGGGTTTTTAGAAAAAGAAACATGCATAAAAGTGGCCTTAGGAGAGGTTTTGGGAACAAAAGTACCAATTTATGAGTTTTGGGAATAAAAGTGCATATTTTGGAATCACTTAAGTGTAGGGGTGGCCTCATAATGAGTTTTTGGAACAAAAGTGCCTGAGATGAAGTTTTGGAACAAAATTAACTTAAAAATTATTGAAAGTGGCAAGAATAACTCAAAAAGTGTGCGAGACGGGCTTTTATTGCAGATCAAGGAACCGAAAAAGTGCAAAATGCAATTGTGTATGCAAGGCGAACGCAACACAAGTTAAAGGCAAACTACAAGGTATAAACCAAGATGAGAAAGTTGAAAAAGGTATACATTGAAGGCCAACACAAAGCTAATATAAGAATGCAAGATTTTTCCATTATGGGAATCACGAGAAGGGAATGCATGCTTTGAGAACACTTTGAAAAATAAACATTAAAATTTGGCATGATAACAGTAGAAAAGGGAAAAATCATCGATGAACTCAGTCCTAACTCACTTTGGTAACCCAAATGCAAAATGTTGAGCTCCAAATCCTCAAGTATAATAAGTAGGTATGAAATAATGTGAAAATGTGCAAGAAATATCAAGTAGCACCTTTGTGAATGCTTGATTGATGGTCAATTAGTGGTGAAAAATGGGAGGGATATATATACTGATGCCATCTCCCATGGGAGATGACGTTAGGAAGAGGAATATAAAACTCGACACCATCAGCTTTAAGGGAACCCTATATTCAAAGGGGTGGAAAACATGTGAGTGAAACACAAGAGGTAAATAGAGTAAACGATGAAGGTCCGTGGATGACCGAAAGTAAGGATAACAATGTTCCATAACCATAAATAAGTAAACATGATGCATGTAATGTGTGAATAAAAAGGAAAGGGTAAGATAACTATAGAATAATAACAACATCTCTCAAAGGTCAGTGGTCTAGCCCACATGACCAACTATGATTACACTCCAATCTTGGAACGCCTCTTGAGGAACCTACTCGGAGGAAAATGCATCAACTCGTGCACAAGAGAAATGGTTAACAAGTGTAAAAATGAGGTGTATATAGAGTGCTTACCATGGAAATGGAAAGGACACACAAACTTACATACAAAGTAAAGGTATAGAAAATTACATGCAAGAGGAGAGCGGGTCATCTTTGACTGCAAAAAGTGAAGGAACATCTTGAGGAGGTGGTCATGCATCTTAAGGAAGAGGATGTGGAGGAGGTCGAGGATTTAGTGTCACATGTAATAGGTGTGGAGAAACATGACATAAAGCATATGAACTCCTACACACCCATAATGGTGGCAAGTGAATTGCACTCATTTTGCAAGGAGAGGAAAATAAATCGATGCGTCATGAAGAATACCTAGAGATGGGATAAGAATTGATGTTCGAGCACATATTGCTGAAACTTAAAAAGGAGGAGATCGGTCCTAAGCAAAAAAAGTTTTTAGGACATGTAAGGTGGGAGGGAAAATAATGTATGTAATCCTAGATATTGGAAGCACTAATAAATTGGTAGAAGAAGAAATGGTGGATAAACTACAATTGAAGAGGATTGAGCATATGAATCCATACTGGGTTTTATGGTTACGAAAAAATGCTGGTTTTTGGTGAAGGAGCAATGTCTAGTCAAATTCCAGATTGGAGATATGAAGATGAGGTGATGTGCGAAATCATGTTCATGAATACATGTCATGTAATACTTGTAGGCCTTGACAGCTTAATTAGAGGTTTAGATAGATTCTATAGTAAGTTCATCAAAACTTCAAGTGGAATATAAACAATAATCATGGAGATGACGAAAGAAGATCATGGTGCAAGAATTTTTGTGGATGAAAGAAGTTGAGTATAGATTTCAAGAATTGAAATAGAAAATTATGTCACAACCGATGTTAGAATTTCCATGTTTTGAGAAGGTATTCAAGGTCATCTGTGATGTAAGTGGAACAACTATTGGCATAGTATTAAGACAAGAAGGAGATCCATAAACTACTTCAATGAAAAATTGAATGATGCGAAAATGAGATACCCGACCTATGATCAAGAGTTCTATACAAGAATACAGAATTGAAGAAACTCAAACATTATTTGTTACTAAATGAGCTTGTCTTGTACACTTACCATCGGCACTACAGTTCATCAAAACCAAGAAAAATTAAACCAAACACATATGAAGCGGGTAGAGTTCCTCCAAAATTATTCTTTTGTATTGAAGTACCACAATGGAAAATCCAACAAGGTTGTGGATGCATTGAGTAGGAGAGTATTAGTTTTGAAATGAAGTCATATGGTTTTAGACCATGAAGGAATTATATGAACAACACCATGATTTCGAGAGAAGCATGAGAAAATGTAAAGAGCCAACATGTGTTGATAGGAAGCCTTGGTTAGAGTATTTTATCGATGAATGAATGTTGTTATGAGGAGCACAATTATGTATACCAAAATGATAAATGCACGAGAATATGATAAGAGAAAATCATAGTGGAGGATTAGGAGGTCACTTTGGGATTGATAAAAATTTGGGGAAACTAAAGGAACGTTACTATTGATCAAATATTAGCAGAGAGGTGCGTAAGCATGTACAAAGATGTAACATTTTCTAGATGGCGAAATGACACAAACAAAACACAAGGTTATATCAGCCTTTACCCATACCAAGAAGGTCATGGGAAGACATTAGCATGGATTTTTTGCTAGGATTAATAAGGACATAGAGAGGAAATGACTATATTTTTGGTAGTCAATAGATATTCAAATATGCCACATTTTATTGCATGTAAGAAGACAAGTGATTCGACAGGGATCACACATCTATTTTTTAAAGAAACAATGAGGTTGCATGGGTTACCAATGAGTATAGTGTGAGAAAGGGATACCAAGTTCTTAGGAGATTTTTGTAGGATTTTGTGGAATAATTTGGGGACAATGTTAAATTATAGTTCAACTTACCATCCACAGACATATAGGTAGATGTAAGTGGTGAAAGAAGCTTAGGAACTTTTTGCACACTTTGATAGGAGCTAAGCCATGATAATGGGATATGGTATTGGCATAAGAAGATTTTTCCTACAATAACTCATTAAATATGAGCGGTGAGAAGACTCCATTTCAAATTGTTTATGGGACAATTCCAAGGGGAGTCAAAAATTTACGCGAGGTAATAAATAATTGATACGTGAAGGCGAAGAGTATGCAACAAATTCATGAGGAGGTGCGCGAGAAGTTGGAAAGGAGTAATCAAGGTTATAAAGATCCCGTAGATAAAGACGTAGAGAAAAGGAATTTGAGGAAGGGGATCAAGTAATGACACATTTTAGAAGGAGAGGTTTCCTAAGGGGACCTATAATAAGTTGAAGTTGAAGAAAATTGGGCCATGTAAGATAGTGTAGAAGATTGGGCCAAATACATATAAGTTAGAATATCTTGATGGATTAGACATCTCTCCAATCTTCAATGTTTCAGATTTATATGAATTCCATGAAGGGGACGTTAGCATACAAAAATCCCAAGGGAAACACGTAAAGGATTTATATGAATATGCGCATGAAAATTAATAAATTTTAGATTGGAGAAGGTAGATACCAAAGAAAAGGGTTGAAGAAATTGATTTCATATTGGACTCAAGGGTAGTAAAGAGGACGTGCGGAAAAGAATACAAGGAATATTGGGTAAAATGGAAGAAATGCGTAGAATAAGATGCAACATGGATAATTTTAAAGGAGTTTAGTTAGCTATGCCATACTCAGGGAGCCCAACTCATGAGGTGAAGCTCAATTTGGTTTTACTCAAGGTGTTTGATGCAGAGCATCATGGGAGAAATAAGTAACTACATGTATTTGGGAATATTTTTTCCAAGTAAAGTGGCACATGTGAGAATTGAAATGGACTAGACAAGAAGATAGGGCACAATAGGAAAAGTGTGTGATAGTGTGTGAAATTTTTGGAGAAGAATTGAATGCACGGAAAATTAAGAGGTACAAAGAGGGGTAATATCATGCAGCCAAGTGCATGATATTGGATCGATCCAACAAGGGGAGCATGAAAATCTTCAACAGGAAAACAAAGTGCGTGTGGAGAAACACTTGAAGGATAAAACAACAAAATGGTAGGTATACGAGAGGATTCCATTTAAGTTGTGACTTGGAATTCCAAATGGATTTCTATCAACTACCACCAAAGTAGTTGATTTCCATTATCGCAAATTAAAAATTGGATTTGAGTGGGATTATAGAAGGAATTTTAAAATGCCTAATGAGTGGGAAGATTTCTTTTAAATACTTACTTGAAGCCTTGTTAGAGGGTATTTTTGGGAGAAGTTGCAAACTAGAGGTTAGAACAAGAGAGGAAAATACTTTTGAAGTCGCCAACCATATAAATTTGTAGTTTGTTATCCTATTAAGGATGATTATTGTAGTTGTCGTATGGATTTTTAAGAGTAAAATCTAAGTTTTAAGGTAACTATTTTACTTGTGTTTACTCTGCAAACTTCCTAAGGTCATTCCAATATGAGTGGTGATGTCATTTTAGATAACATAATCAAAATAATCCTTATGCATCCTGTAGAAGGGGTAATTGAGCATAGAATACACATTATAAGTATAAAACTATCACCAACAAAGAAAAATTATTGTTATCCTTATGCAATGTATAAGTTTACATAGTATCACTTGATGGTACCCTTTGAGTTTTTAATAGAGCATCAAACATTTTTATATCTAGTAAACAAACCATTATTAGGTGGTAGGATATCAATCTGGGTAATTTTATTTAAAGAGTACATGTTGAAGATAAATGTCAATCTTGAAATGGAGCATGTAGGACTATATCACATAAGCCAAATCAATATAGGACAAGAACATAAGGAATTGAATGAAGATTAGTTAAATGAGCATCTATTCGTCATTGAAAACACAAACACACAATGGCCAACACATTAGTAATGTTCCTCCATGTCATTTCCAAAGGCTTGGTCAAGTGAGAGAGATATGTCCATCCATGGATGCAAACACAAAATCAATAAGTCGATGTTTCCTCCTTTCCCTCTAGTTCATGAAATTTTAATTGAATCCTTATTTGGAATGTTAGATTGGGATCCAACACCACTCTATTAAATATTATTCACACTCAATCCCCTTGCAAAGTGACCTCCTACCATTCCTTCATGTATTTATTTCATTATGTCACTCTTTTCGTGCTTTAAAGTTACTTTGTGTAGTACCTCATCCATTCCCATCTTATATAAAAATCCATTTATGATTGTATATGGAAAGGTTTTAGTCACGGCTATTTTATCCTTCTTTGTGTAATGATATGGTAAAATTTAAAATTGTAGGAATTGCACAATTTCTTCTAGTTGTTCTAGAATTATGTGTTTGTGTTTTCAATGATGTCAAATACATTGATGGAAAAGGGTGTCATGAGGTCATGTGAGTATCCATGTGATGTTAATCAAATGTCAAGCATGAAGGTTAATTGGTAGTGTCAAGATTAAGTGTGTTGTCATGGCATCCAAACATGATTCTAGCTTGCATAGTCTTGGTATGAGTCTTATTGAGGTGATTGGTTGATGTCATTATATCATTCATGGTACATGAGGTGTGTTTTAGGTACATATGGGTCTATATGAGGTCAGCAAGGTCAGGTCATGTGGTTTCATGGTTGAGTCATGTCATTCCAGGCTTGTTTCTAGCCTTGAAGCATGCAGAATGAGATGGAGATGTGATATTTGGACAAAATCAGTCTTGTTGGAGCATGGTTGAATAATTTTGGTAGTATACCTGAGGTGTGTGATGAGTTTCAAGTATGTTCTCGGTGGTTTGGAGGTGTTTCGGGGGTCTTTGGGAAGCAAACATATGAGAAACATGCATGTTTGACATAGGTAAGTCATTGTGGGTGGAGATTTTCAAGAATATTTTATCTAGATGGTGAATATGGATAGGTAGAGGATGTTTTAATGATGCTTCATGAAAATTTTCAAGTTATTTTGACATGGGAATTGCAAGTTATGTAAGTTTTGGCAAAACCGGGTAAGTAACAATGTGTTTTAAAGACAAAGTTCAATCTTTTGATGCTCATTGTGAATTGTTTTATTTACATGAGGACCTGAGATATTTTCAATATATTATTATGTCAGCTATGAATATTTCACAAAAATAATGAGGTGGTTTTATCATCACGTTTTTATGAACGATCATTAAGAAGGTAAAGTGGTTTGAAACTCTAACTAAACCCTAACTAGGAGCAGCTTGGATAAAAATGAGTATAGCCACCCAATTTTGATTAGTTATGAAAATTTTATGATTGGATGTTTTATAGGACTCTTCCAGATTTCCATAAAGGTATATCAAAGCATGCATGTGGTGATATGTGGGCCCCACTTGAATTTTCTTGTTTATGAAGAGTTGCAGTTTAAGGCAAAGTTTCCCAAAGAAGGTAAAGATTAAATAGAAACTGTTTTTATTATGTGAGTTTTTATTGATGTCCAAGGGTGTTTCAGGTCATGAGGATGCATAAAAATAGAAAAGTGTGCTCTATGTGTGAAGACTAGTCAAAGGGTAGTTTTGGGGCAATTTTAGATCATTTATAAAGATTGACTTTGTTGAAGGCATTCCACTTGGAGTTGGAAGGATTTATAATATTTTATAGAAAGGGTATTCAAATATATTTTTAATGGTATACATTTTGTCTCATGATGATGATATTTGATGGGTCATCCAAGTCAGTTTGTGGAGATGAAGGTTTTTAATTTTTAGGAAAGGACTTTGCTTTTCTTTGAAAGATTGAGTTGATTGATGGATGAGATGATTGAATTGACACTTTTTACCACCTATAAATTGGATAGGGATGAATATTGTTCCTATTTAAGGAATTTTGAGGTCTTGAAAGTGTTATAAAGGGTGCAAATTAGCTGAGTTTGCAAAATTGATTTTTGGGCAGCCTATTTTGGTGAAGTGTAAAGTTGTTGTGGTTTGAGTATATGGATGTTTCATGGTGTATAAATTGATTATATGTGTTATAAATGTTCTGAAGTTTCCATAGATTTTTCACATGCCATATTTGAGATCATCTTGGGTGGTCTTGAGGCCCAAAGGTGAAATCGGATGCTAATAGTAGTTGTTTTGTGAAGGAAATGAGCCAGTGGGCCCATTAAATGAAATAATTTGATTGGTTAAAGTAAATGTGTGACCATGTATGATTATGTTATGCTATATTACTCATGTATGGTGAATTTGGGAGCTTTAATAAGCATGGTTTTGGCATGAGTGGATTTTTCTCATTCTAGTGATGGGGTTTTGAGGCTTTTTGGTGCATGATGGATGGTTTTTGGCATGGCTGACCTACATGGGTAAAATGTGAATGTTTTAATGATTTAAATGGATTTTTAAAGTTGGTATGGTTTAACCAAAGGAGGGAAACTGACCTCTTTTGAATTTTAATCAAAAAGAGCCTATAAAAGTGATGTTTTGGGTGTAATTTACAACTAGTTGTGTGAGTATGAAAAGTGCTATCCTAGTGAGTATTTTGCAGGTATGAAGGAATGATTTGAATTCTGATCAGATGTTTTTAAGGTTGAGGAAGGTTTGAAAAAATGTGTGAAATGATTTATAGCCAAGACAAGTTGAAAAGGAAGAAGATAAAGTGAGCTAGAGGAATGAGGGTTTGAGCAAGGGTTGTGAGTTGAATTATCAATATCAATCAGTTGTGGAAACAAAAAAATTAGCTATCACCATCATCAGGTGGTTGAGTTTGTGTTTAGTAATCCTATGGGGTCCTATCCTCTTTGTGGAGTGGGTGCTTCACTAAATTAGGGTTTGGTGCTCCTTGTAAGGTTAATGCTCTACTAAACTAGGGGTTGGTGCTCCTTGTGAAGTTGGTGCTTCAATAAATTTCTTTGTTGTGAGTAATATCAGAAAATTTTTCAATGGGTTTTATTCCCCATGAGGGTTTCCCACTTATATATGGTGTTCATGTGTCTTCTTCTTTGTTTCATGTTGTTGTGAATGCTTAATACACACCTAATGTGCACATATGGTTATGGATGCTAAATGAATGAATGAAATGATGAATGTATGAGTTGGAAAATGAATTAAAAGTTTTGTAAGACTAATTCACCCCTTTTCTCAGTCCATTGTGCTTCTAATAATTGGTATGAGAGTAGGTCATTGTGAAGCAAGTCTAATAGCTTAAAAGAGATCATAGAAGCACAAGATGACTAAGCAAACCAGAAAGAGAATTAGGAGTCAAGGCCATGGCCAAGTGATTAAGATAAATATGGAAATATATGCCTAATATGATTGTTATTACAACAATAAATGAATAAATAATTAAATACATAAATTAACCCAAGAAAACTAAGCAATAAAATGTGAAACCCTAGTTGCAAAGAGGGTAAGAAGAGCCTTAGCTGGTTAGCAGTGAAGTCTGGACTATGCCGAAGTGTTGACTAGATGAATAGAGAGGGAGAAGCATCGCATAAATCCTCTTAAAATTGTGCGAGTTGACGTTCTACCCGGATTGAGGCGCTGGAGAGGGATAGGGGTGCCTACGGGTGCCCTAGACTTGTTTCTATGCGCCTATGTCTACAAAAATGCTTAAGAAACCTCCTTTGAGTGTTTGCAAGGTACTCACTATTGTTCTCCTTTGTTTGCTATGAGGTCGCAAAATGATCACCAAAGTCGCTGGAAACCTGCAATGGAGTGATGACTCTGCAAAATATTCAAAGAAACATCAAATCCTAAAAAGAAAGATGCAGAATGAGGGGTCAAATTGTCCTCAACTATCACAATGGTGATCTTATGACTGAGCACTGCACTACATCTCAGACCCAATGTAGTTCTATGTGTGTGCACGTAGAATCGTGCCCTAGGTGGCTCTTGTGCATGTCACACTTGATAGTGAGTAAAATAACTAGATATAAAGAAATGTAATAGATGTGTGCATGAACTAGAACGAACTTCTCTCCTATGAAGTGTATGCAGAATAACCATCCCTTATGTCCCTTAGATGGCACTAGATGGATGCAATGAAGCTCTTAGATGCTTGATGGATGTAACCTTAGGTGGTGATAGCTAATTCTTAGTGCTTGGTTTCTTATTAAGATCATGTAACTTTATATTTATATGATTCACTTGATTGAATTTCGTAATTAATCCCGAAAATGCCGGCTATAAAAATATAAGATGCACAAATGACTAGAAAGGACTCGAAAAGTGTGAACAAAGTATATTGAGATCTGGGCACCCAAAGGGGACAAGGGTGCCTGACGTTGACATCTTTGGGTGTTAGTGTCTAGGATGATAAATGTCGAGGTATACAAAGGAAGACCGAGTAAATAAAAGTGCAAGACCAAAAGTGGCAACAAAAATCAAAGAAATATAGCCAAAGAAATGGGTTAAATAATAATTTTTACTTAGGAATCATATAAATAGTAGTATGCAATCAAGACTAAATAGTTACCCAAAGTGCATGATTTTGTGTCTACACCAAGAAGGATGAAGAAACTATCAAAAATATCAAGAGTCAATTGGAGAAGGCTATTTTAGATTTGAGAACAAAGGAAGAGGAATGTGAAAGATTGAAAAACAAAAGTTGTGATGTGTGTATGCATGGACAAGATGATCTCAAAGAGATGGTGATAGATCTACAAGAAGATTTGGCATTCCATAGGAAGGAGAACATCATTTTGAAGATTGAAATCAAATGTGTGAAATTTGATCTTAAGGCCAAGGAAGAAGAATGTGACAAGCTTAGAGAGGAAATTCAAACCCTAAAGGTCAAAAGAAATATAAATCCTAATCTAGCAGATCAAGAAGATGGGTCCTAGCTCTAAAGGAAGTGAAGATGATGATGATGATCATGGCAAAAGGTTTATTCAAGGCCTAATCTAATTAGACAACCAAATGCAATGAGGTATGTAAAATTTCATGGTTATTATTATGCTTGCAATGGTTATGGTCATAGAGCAAGGGATTGTAGGAAGTTTTTCAGTTGTGTGTACCCTTGGAGCAATGGAAAAGATCACAAGAGTGATCAGTTAAGAGAAAGGCAAGAGGTTGTTTGTCATAAGTGTCATCTCAAAGGTCATATTGCAAGGTTTTTCTCTCATGACTCATCTAAGCAAGGGATGAAGGTTGATAACTCACAAAATGAAGGAGGTTTGGTTGCCTAAATAAATCAAAGATGAATCTAATCCAATCAAGGCAAATGAGAAAAAGGTTGTCAAGGTTGACAAGAGGTATAATCATACAAATAAAGAAAAGAAGCATGAGTCAAGGGTTAAAGTGAAACATTCTTCTATGTTTGGGAAGCTAAGAAGTATAGGGGTGTGGGATACCTCAAAGGTAGTAAGGTATGCCATTTGACCCATCTATGAATCATGTGTAATTGTTGTTGATAGGTGTTTGAGTCTGATGGTCCAATCTGTTATGTTGCCATCTTATGTAAGTTTGTGTGTGCCCTTTCGAAGTAGATTGCCAAAGTATGTGTCAACATCAGTCCAAGGATTAGTATGTA
Organism: Taxus wallichiana var. yunnanensis; assembly: GCA_018340775.1. Classification (NCBI taxonomy): domain Eukaryota; kingdom Viridiplantae; phylum Streptophyta; class Pinopsida; order Cupressales; family Taxaceae; genus Taxus; species Taxus wallichiana. The sequence continues at coordinate 480,380,117 of CM031236.1, read as the reverse complement.
AGGTCATGCATATATAGTGTGTGTCTCTCTCTAGGGATTTTTTTCCTAAGTCTATACTTTCATCAGTTTAGCATAAGCATATCTGTGTTATCACTTATGAGTAGGGTCAAGGATGTGTTTCTCAAGACCTATTCAGTCATGTCAGTCATCAAAAGATGGTTTGTTATCCTTGTCAAGTTCTCTGGTGTCTATATCATCTATCTTTCAAAATGGAGTTTGAGAGTTCTTGTAGTAAGTCATGTCTAGATGTAATAAGTTATCAGAAAGTCCTTGAAGTATAAGTATGGTTTAAAGTGAGTTTAAGTTTTGTCATAAGGTCTGAAAGTGTAACCATTCAAGGAGTGCGAGTGTAAGTCTTAAGAAGAAATCTTGTTAATTGAGCTCATGTTATCATCAAGATTCAAAACTGTGTTACTCTGTGTCATACGTCTATTTGGCCATATCCCTGAATAAAGTTTGTATGTAAGGTCTTGACCTGCACAAGTTAAAGAGATCAAGAAGATACAATGTTGAAAGATTTCAAGGTTTCTTGGAAAGGTTTCTGAGTGAAGGCAAGGAGCCTGATAAGTTTCGCAGTATGTGTTGTCATTTAAAATTGGATTGTCTGAAACTTTTTCATCCGACCCCACATGACTAGTTTTAAATATCACAAGGGTGGGAAATCATCGTGGTTTGTTTCTTTTTGGTCATGGATTTTTTTTTCATTGAATTCCAAATCATTCTTATTTTTTGGGTGGATTTGTTTGAGATGCACCGTTTATAGCTTTATCATCGTCTGATTACAAAGTGTCATTCTCTGTTACTTTCCTATAAGTTTCCCACTCCATTTTCTCATTTTGAGCTTTTAATCCTTCCTTGCCAAGTGGCATATTTAAAGAGAGAGATTAGTAATGGCTTGCAATGCACTTCATTCTTGGACAATTTCATCACTGATAGCCATATTTCTCAAATTGGTCCTGGCCTTTGTTTTGCTTTGGGTGGCTTCCATTGCATTCTTTACAGCTAAGTTCGTTAGCTTCTTCGGTTTGTGTTTACCTTGCTCCTGCAATGATTACATCCAGGACCAGAGCTCTATGGACGGTAATGTCTGTGTGCAGAGAGCTTTTATTATGTTTGTGTGTAGAGAGCTTTTATTGAATGGCCCACTAGAATTATTTTCTCTACAAGGTGTTATTTTCTGAGTAAATTTCCTTTTAAATGGAATTGCACCATTGAAAGGAGTGGTTTATATTCTGATAGGAATGTAATTTTAATAGATGCATAATCTGTGACAACAACTTGCTCCACGAATGCTAAAAGGTGGTCTTTCCCACTACAATTCACTTGGTCCCCAAGAATCCCGAATGATAAATCAGGAAGCTCGATTGCGGATTCAAGATGTGTAAACTGATTTTTTTGCAGCCAACAGTGGTTTTGGTTCTTATGCAGTTGGAGAAAGATAAGGACATGCACACCAAGAACAAAAAGTTGAGCAGGGTCACTCCATCATGATCACATGGAAATGAATAGATCATCGTTGTTGGAGAATGTAATAGTAGTTTTTTATCTACACCAACTGGATATAATCTGTTGGACATCAAGCTTCTAGGTGCATTTGATTTATATGAAAAGGACACTTTAGATGAGGTTTCACCATCAGATAATTTCCATCGACTAGGAAGGACCTCATCCCTTCCTGAGTTGGATGGACTCTACACAGTCAGTGATTTGGTAATAGAACTTAGAGAAGAGAGGGAAGCTTGAAAGGATCTATCTATGAAACTCGATAAAAGAGAAATGCTACTCAGACTGCCGATGAGGAAGCTTTGGCCATGATAACACACATTCAAAATGAGAAGGCATCTACTAACATGAAAACACAACAATTCAAAAGAAAAATTAGATCTGAAGTTGAAGTTTTGCACTTTATCGACAAAAGTGACATTTTGTAGAACTTGTGGATGAGTTATCGAATGTCACAGGTTCTCCGACAGGGAAATCTTCTTAACTTATCCTTGGCGGCCGCTAGGCAAATACACGTCCATGTCCGTTAAAGTTCTTTTTGGAGAACTAAGGAACGATCCCAAGTTCCATGAATTCCCCGAGAACCCCAACTACCCGATTCTAGCAGCAGAAAGAGGTCCTATGCGGTAAAGTCGGGTGTTGATGGAACTCATGGAACAGTCCTGTTGTTCCCGCTGTGCTCCAGAACCCCGTCATTATCACACCTAGTAAGAGTTGTCAGCAAAATCGGTGGTATAAGGAACTCACGAAACATGTTCCAATGTTCCTGTGTTTCCCCGAATGCCCGAACCGGTTGACGAAGTAGAAATTATTTGGTGTATTGAAGGAAATTTTAACAATTTGAGGTTTCATGTGAATTGTTTGATAAAACGCCTCAAGGAAATGATATTGAATTTTCAGTCCTGAGAGGATACGACCTTCCTTGGAGTTTTTGATGGTCATGATCCATATGGAAACATAGTTGGTAGAAGGGTCACAGATTCTCAACCTTTTATGCTGCTAAATCAGTGGCTTGAGCCATTTTTAGTTAAATACCGAAACTCAGAAGGAAAGCAAAAAAACAGGTATTCGTTTTATGTATCTTGAAACTGCTTGGGAAAAGGAAGGTTGGTGCCGTGAATGCTTTGGTTCGTGTTTCCGCTGTGCTCACTAATGCTCCATTCATGATAAATCTAGATTGGGATTACTACATTAATAATAACAAAGAAATTAAGGAAGCTGTGTGCTTCAGGTCAGTGGAAATCATACATCGTCCCAGCATTTTGAAAATACTAATGCAGAACTGGTTCATGAGCAGTTTGAGAGTAAAGAATGAAAATGGCAATCTTGTGTACTTGTACTTTCCATCAACTATCTCCAATGATAGGATTATTTGTGTTTAGGAAGGCATACTAGTGATGGTTCCCAAAATTCATATGGATTTTCATGGAAAAAGCACTAGCTAAAGAGATTTTTAACTACTTTAAAAACATTATTAATACAGGCCCGGGCTTTGAGAGACAGTTCAAACTTGTCAATGATAAAGAAACATTTGATGTGATTTGAATCCATCCACATGGTGCAGTTAAAAGGATTATGTATTGGACATCCGTTTCAAAGCGGGTGGCTCTTGGTGGTCTTTGCTAATTACCTCTTGTAACAGTACAAAAGGATGAACAGTATGAAGTTACATGGAATTAGACGATAGCAAGTTATGCCCAGCATGGGAGGAATGCGAATGCATTAAACATTTTAGGGAAATGTATCAAGATGGAGCTATTGATGTGACAAGAATGGGGAGGATTGAAATACTTGTAAGTTGTAGATTCTGTAGAGGAAGAAATCTTCTAGGTGAAATGGGCAAGGACAATATCAAAAATATTCCATTTGTAGTAATAAATGAATTATCCGCTTGGGTGGTCCAAGATCAGGAGCTTGCTATCTTGGTGACAGGAGCGCATGGCCCCATACTAATTATCATAAGATGTCATACCGATGGCATACATGTATAGTTGTCTACGAGACTCACATCGTCCTCTCGTGGCATCCAATCTATCAACCTAGTTACCATTTTTCTGAAATAGTCACGAAACTCCATTCTTGAGGCCAATCCAAAGGCAAATATGCGCATACAAATGATGGGATGAGGAAAGGACGTTCGAAGTTTGAAGTTGGCAACATTTAATGCAAAGCTTACCTGCACCATATGGTATACCCGATCAAACAAGGAACAAAACATGCATTTGGCGCCAAAACCGCGAACTCTGCAACTTTATTCGCAGGATTTTGGGAGAATTGGTGAGAAGGTCCATTACGCAGAATTGGGGAGAAGCATTAGATCTTAAAAAAAAACATTCAAGTGCTATGCGATTTTCAGATTTTAAAGTTGTTCACAGATAGACATTTATTATTATTATTCTGTTCTATAGATTTGTGAATTTTTTTAGAGGAAAACACATACTTACAATAGATCAATAGCAATATACACACTGTGTGTATACCACAGAAGAGAGATAAAAATACACAAGCAATATACACAATGTGATATACTTATAGTATCAATATACTTATAAAATCAATAGCAATATACATTGTGTGTGGTATTTTGGATTGTGATATACACATTGTGTATACCACAAAAGAGAGATAAAAACTGTGTATACAATTGTCTTCACAGATAGACATTTTAAAACTGCTATGAGGCCATGCAATTTTCTGATTTTAAACCTGTTCACATATAGACATTTTTTTATGTTTTGTAGAGCAATCTTCTGCGAAGTATTTATAATTTTGTTACAAAATTTTCTTAGAAAACCATGGCTGCCATGAATGAAAAACAAAAAAAGTATCTTTAAAAAATGGGTTAGGCAATAAGTAGACGAAGCAACCTGCTACTGATGCTAAACTCCTAGGCAACACTGAGCATTAAAAGGCTACCTTCTTCACGATTCATTGTAAAATGTGGCCAAAGAATGTGGTGAAACGATCCTGCAACAATCATATATGGATTATGTGAAGAGACCAAATCCTCCGGGACCAAATGCAACCTCGTTTGTCACATACATGCAAATGTGAGACCATGTGTATACCACATGTTTCAATACCAATATCATATAATGTTGTTTTGACGTTTGTTGCATATGCACAAACGTGACACCTTGTGTATACCACATATTTGGACTAGCAGTTTCCTATTACGCTACTTGCGTCATTTTTCGCATGCGCGCAAATGTGACACCTTGCGTATACCACATATTTTGAATAACATTATCATATAACGTTGTTTGTGATGTTTGTTGCATACACGCAAATGTTAGACCCTGTGTATTCCACAAATTTCGAATACCAATATACTATAACGTTGTTTGCGTCGTTTGTGATTAAAAACTCCAATTTTTGGAGGAATAAAGTGTCGATATAACACTCAGAAATCTGCAATATATTATGGCTAAAAATGGCACTTGTAGTGCTTCAAAAATTCCCAAATCTGTTTGCTTTAATTGTAAAACAGATCGAAACACCTTCCAACAATTACAAACAAACCTCTAAGTGGGTCAATCAAGCAAGGAATAAAAAATATAATCAATGTTGTAATTTATTCTTCAAACCCTTGTAGAAATATGCAAAATCCGTCGATTCTACTGCTGCAAAAAACTCAAGTATCCAAACATTTGTGTATACCACACTATGTGTGTATACCATAAAACCTAAAAGAAATCTTATGCATGAAAAATGTGTAGACCACACACAAACATTAGCTTTGTGGTATACACACATTTTTGTATACCACAATCCTAAAATCTATTGCATGAAAAAGGTGTAAACCACACACAATCATGCGGCATGCCGTCTATCCTGGCGACAGAATCGCATGATGCATGCATGACGCATGCATGCGTGTGGTATACACAATTTTAATGCCTTGAATTTTTTTAGGTTTGTGGTATACACACATAGTGTGGTATACACAAATGTGTGTATACCACAAAGCCAATGTTTGTGTGTGGTTTACACATTTTCATGCATTAGATTTTTTTTAGGTTTGTGGTATACACAAATGTGTGTATACCACAAACCTATGAAAATCTGTGTGTGTAGCCATGAGTGTTTCTATTACATTGCTTGCATCGTTTTCACATACGCGTAAATGTGACACCCTATGTATACATAGATTTTGAATACCAGTTTCCTATGACGTTGTTATTCCACAATTTTTCACTCCTAGTATCCTATGCAATAAAAGCATTAATTTAGTAGTTTATATGATACTTTATTCATGGTTTTAATTTTTGCTAAATATTGTCATTTTAGCTACACATTGAGTTATATTATTCTTGCTCCAAACTACTAACCCTTTGTTTTGTAGGATGAACGGTCCAATTCATTTGAGTTTTTCAATCAAATTACTTTGTTTTATAGGGCCTCCTCTCGAAGACCTAATCACAAAATCTTTATTGTTTAATTATATTACATTGCATCATTTTTATTGTGTGTTTTGTATTGTTGTTTGTTTATCTCGAAGGTTAAACCGTGTATGCTCTCCTCTCACGTCTTAGGACGATCTTGAGGATCAAAAGCGGCTAGCCTTTCCCTTTTTCTTTTTAGGGGCAGCGTGACGTGGAAGTGACATTTGCGCACTTGTCGTAGTTCTAGGAGTCTCATGACCGTGGAATTCACCTTAGACACACCCCGTGTTCCGGCGGGTATATAAATTCTTGGAGAGTTTTCGTTATTGGCTAAGCGCTTTCTTGTTTTAAGAGCGACATGAAGTGAGGGGATTCCATGTCCCAAAACCTAGGCCTCAGACAACATCCTTGCAACACGGACTTGGGCCCCATGTACCGTAAGGTATATCGGTACTCCCCTAGTGAGCTCGTATATCCTAGTCTAGGAAACCTTTTGGCCGCATATCAAGCTATTGTGCAAGGAGATTGCACTCCCAAGATCACTCGCTAGCCGACCCCACATTGGTACATAGGTGGTGAGCCAAGAGTGGCACCCCTCAGTGTGTGGTATTGAAAGCGGGCAATAACTTGATTGCAATCCCACTTGACTAGTTAGGGTGTGTATTGCATGTTGGTTGCTTGCTTGTGAACACCACTAACCATCATATCACCTTAAATTTTTAATCAATCAAACATCATCATAATCGACCATCCTTAATCAAACAATCCCAACCCAAATCCCATCACCATCCTTAATCAACCAATCTAATGCAAACATGACAGTATGTGTATACCACATATTAACAATGGTTGCAAGCTTGAATAAGTGTTGGTATTTTTTATTCTCTCAAAGTCACTTTATGCCCTCTTACTTCCTTCTAGCCCTTTAAATTTGCATTTTTGAGCATAAAACACACATTTCTCTTAATCTAGTCTCATTGGTAAACTCTTTGAGGACCAATTAAACACAAAAATCACCCTACAAAGTTTCATCAAGTAACTCTACACCCATTTGCTTTTATACTCCCTTTACCATTTTTTGCCAATTTCTCCCAATTGCCCTTGGTTATGGTCAAATCAGCATGTACAGAGAAAACAATCCACTTTTATGAAAATGTAAAATAAGTTTTGCATACCCATTACCCTTGTTATACTTTGTACATATTTTCTAGCGCTATCTCTAGCTCCATCCCTCCAAACACCTTTTTCCTCTTTTCCTAAGACTCATTTAGGCTTACCTACGATTTAGAAGTCAATTTTTAAGTCACCATTTTTCCAAAACAGTCACAAAACTCCATTCCCGAGGCCGATTTGAAGGCAAATACGAGTAGAGAAATGATGGGACGAGGAAAGGACGTTCTAAGTTCGAAGTTGGCAATATTTAATGCAAAGCTTACTTGCACCATATAGTATACTTGACCAATCAAGGAATAAAACATATATTTGGTGCCATAACCACAAACTCTGTAACTTTATTCGCAAGATTTTGAGAGAATTGGCGAGAAGGTCCACAGTGTGCGAATTGGGGAGAAGCATTAGATCTTAAAAAACATTTAGGTGCTATGCGATTTTCAGATTTTAAAGTTGTTCACAGATAGACATTTATTATTATTATTATGTTCTATAAATTTGTGATTTTTTTAGAGGAAAAGACGTACTTACAATATTGATGGTAATACACACACTTTGTGATATACACATTGTGTGTATACCACATAAGAAAGATAAAAATACACACTATGATATACTTATAGTATTAATAGCAATATACACACTTTGTGTGTGGTATTTTGGATTGTGATATACACACAATGTGTATACCACAAAAGAGAGATGAAAATTGTGTATACAATTGTCTTTACTGAGATAGACATTTTAAAACTGTTATGAGGCCATGCAATTTTCTGATTTTAAACATGTTCACATATAGACATTTTTTTAGGTTTTGTAGAGCAATCTTCTGTGAAGTATTTATGATTTTGTTACAAATTTTTCTTAGAAAACCATGGCTACAATGAATGAAAAACAGAAAAGGTATCTTTAAAAATGGGTTAGGTAATAAGTAGATGAAACAACTTGCTATTGATGCTAAACTCCCAGGCAACACCGAGCATTAAAAGGCTACCTTCTTCACGATTCATTGTAAAATGTGGCCCAAGAATGTGGCTGGAAATGACCCCACAACAATCCTATATGGATTATGTGAAGAGACCAAATCCTCTCGGGACCAAATACAACCTCGTTTGTCACATACACGCAAATGTGAGACCATTTGTATACCATAGGTTTCGAATACCAATATCGTATAACGTTGTTATCGCAAATGTGACACCCGCTACCATGGAATAAAAATTTCCTATTATGTTGCTTGCGTCAATGCGCGCATGTGACACCCTCGTATACCACATATTTTGAATAATATTATCATTAATGTTGTTTGTGATTCACGTTCACTAGCTAGGCAATATCCTAGCACGTGGGTTCATATTGAGGTAATTAAAATTAATAAAATTAAACTCAATATACCTAGGTAGACATGAGGGGTGAAAGGTTTAATCTATTAATGTTTTGAATCGTATTAGGGGTAGATTAGAGAGATGGGCCAATGGAAATAGAGGTTTACTTTTAATATAAAACTAAAACGTTTACCACCCTATTTTGAATAATATTATCATATAAATTAAATTATAATCTCTTTTTAATAAATAAATCTAGATTCTTAACCAAGAAATAATAAGATGGTACATTAAGTATGCTTTTTCAACACAAGTGATATTATTTCACCATCTTAATTATTTGAAGAACTATTGATAAATGCATAAAGCTTAACATATATAAGGTGACTTGTAATATGTATTCGTTTCGAAAGGAAATATATTAAAAAAAAATTGAGTGAGAAATATAATATATTTTTGTCTAATATATTAGGGTAGAAATAAAAAGGGTAAATAAAATTGTAATTGAAAAATGGGTAAGTAAGGTACATGGAAAAAATAGGGGGTATTTTCATTCTAATAATATAACAGAGGGGGTATTATCAATTGAATAATTAGAGGTAGAAACTAGAATTAAGGGTATTCTTTAATACCCTTCGAATGCATACCATACTTTTACTAAGTGAATCCCAGTGGTGACATTTTCGCATATTATACCCCGTGTTTTTCCATAAATTTTGAATACCAGTATACTATAACGTTGTTTGCGTCATTTGTGATTAAAAACTCCGATTTTTGGAGGAATAAAGTGCCAATATAACACTCAGAAATCTGCAATATATTATGGCTAAAAATGGCACCTATAGTGCTTCAAAAATTCCCAAATATGTTTGCTTTAATACATTAAAATCAGATAAAGAGAGAGCAATGCAAAACAGATCGGAAACACCTTCCAACAATTACAAACAAACCTCCAAGTGGGTCACTCTAGCAAGGAATAAAAAATATAATCACTGCTGTAATTTTATTCTTCAAACCCTTGTAGAAATATGCAAAATCCGTCGATTCTACTGCTGGAAAAATCAAGTATCCAAACATTTGTGTATACCACACTATGTGTATATACCACAAACCTAAAAAAATCTAATGCATGAAAAATGTGTAAACCACACACAAACATTAGCTTTGTGGTATACACACATTTTGTATACCACAATCCTAAAAAAATCTATTGCATGTAAAAGGTGTAAACCACCCACAATCATGCAAAATTCCCGCATCATGCCATCTATATTGGCGACAAAATCGCATGATGCATGCATGCACGTGGTATACACAATTTTCATGCCTTGATTTTTTTAGGTTTGTGGTATACACATATAGTGTGGTATACACACATAATGTGGTATAGACAAATGTGTGTATACCACAAAGCCAATGTTTTTGTGTGGTTTACACATTTTTCATGCATTAGATTTTTTTAGGTTTGTGGTATACACAAATGTGTGTATACCACAAACCTATGAAAAACTATGTGTGTGTAGCCACGGGTGTTTTTGTTACTTTGCTTGCGTCATTTATCGCATATGCGCAAAACGTGACACCCTGTGTATACCATAGATTTCGAATACTAGTTTCCTATGACGCTATTATTCCACAAATTTTCACTCATAGTATCCTATGCAATAAAAACATCAATTTAGCAGTTTATATGATACTTTATTCATGGTTTTATTTTTGCTAAATATTGTCATTTTAGCTACACATTGAGTTATATTATTCTTGCTCCAAACTACTAACCCTTTGTTTTGTAGGATGATTGGTCCAAGACATTTGGGTTTATAAATCAAATTACTAAGCTTTGTTTTGCAGGGCCTCCTCTTGAAGACCCAATCACAAAATCTTTATCGTTTAATTTTATTACATTGCATCATCTTTATTGTGTGTTTTGTATCATTGTTTGTTTATCCCGAAGGTTAAATTGTGTATGCTCTCCTCTTGCGTCTTAGGACGATCTTGAGGATCAAAAGCGGTTAGCCTTTCCATTTTTTTTTTTTAGGGGCAACGTGACGTGGAAGTGACATCCACACACTTGTCATAGTCCTAGGAGTCTCATGACCATGGAATTCACCTCCACACACGTAGACACACCCGTGTTCCGACGGGTATATAAATTCTTGGAGAGTTGTTGTTATTGGCTAAGCGCTTGCTTGTTTTAAGAGCAACATGAAGTGAGGGGATTCCATGTCCCAAAACCCAGGCCTCAAACAACATCCTTGCAACACAAACTTGGGCCCCACATACCGCAAGGTATATCGAGTACTCCCCTAGTGAGCTCGTATATCCTAGTCTAGGAAACCTTTTGGTCGCATATCAAGATATTATGCAAGGAGATTGCACTCCCAAGATCACTCGCTAGCCAACCCCACATTGGTACATAGGTGGTGAGCCAAGAGTGGCACCCCTCAGTGTGTGGTATTGAAAGCGGGCAATAGCTTGATTGTAATCCCACTTGACTAGTTAGGGTGTGTATTGCATGTTGGTTACTTGCTCGTGAACACCATTAACCATCATATCACCTTAAATTTTTAATCAATCAAACATCATCATAATCGACCATCCTTAATCAAACAATCCCAACCCAAATCCCATCACCATCCTTAATCAACCAACCTAATGCAAACATGACAGTCTAGTGTATACCACATATTAACAATTGTTGCAAGCTTGAATAAGCATTGGAATTTTTTATTCTCTCAAAGTTACTTTATGCCCTCTTACTTCTAGCCCTTTAAATTTGCATTTTGAGCATAAAACACACATTTCTCTTAATCTAGTCTCACCGGTAAACTCTTTGAGGACCAATTAAATGCAACAATCACCCTACAAAGTTTCATCAAGTAAATCTACACCCATTTGCTTTTATACTCCCTTTATGTTTTTGCCAATTTCTCCCAATTGCCCTTGGTTATGGTCAAATCACCATGTACAGAGAAAACAATCCACTTTTATGCAAATGTAAAATAAGTTTCACATACCCATTACCCTTGTTATGCTTTGTACATATTTTCTAGCGCTATCTCTTGCTCCATCCCTCCAAACACCTTTTTCCTCATTTCCTAAGGCTCCTTTAGGCTTACCTACGGTTTAGAAGTCATTTTTAAGTCTTCATCATTGATACTCTATTCCAACCTTAAGTACACCTTACATCCACTAATTCAAACTTGTTGCAGCGCTCCCCATAAGGTCCTTTCACCTCAAATCTCCTTTCTTACTATTTTTCCAACCATCTTGCTTCTTAGGTTACCTATAACTTCTAAGAGAATCATAACAACTTCAACTAATCATCAAAACAAGAACAAACTATTCACTTCTTTCATTAACTTTCAGGTGTACAATAGCATGTATTTGACTCTAGCAAGTAATTTTGGTTCCTTTATGCATTATTTAAGGTTCAACTCATATACAAACATGTTCTCTCTTCCCTGTTCAAGCTCTCACAATCATCATTATCTCTGAATTCAAGAAATTGATCTAAACTTCTTCTTGTTACCTTGTATTCACTTCTTGTCCAAAATATTCTTAGTCAAAAAATAGCCAATTTGGTTTATGGCTTGGCTAGACTTCAATATTCACTTCATTTGTGTCCTTTACCTTCCTAGGATGTTATATCATTCACTCAAATACATTTGCAATGCTCAATCTTACCTTTTCATCATTGTTCTTCAACTGCCCTCATAAGCCCCTTCTTGACAATTCTTGGCAATATCAAGTAACCTAGCTTGTTTTCTCTTTATCAACCTTCCTTATCATTCTCCCCTGATGCACCACTCATAACACAGTTAGCCTCATTATACAAGACATTCAAGACAATCAAAATACTCACTTCTACCTCTTTTGTCAAAACTGTCCACTAAACCTTAAGACATGGGTTCTTGCTTCAATCATGCTTAGAGTGTTCTAAGGACTCCCAGAAGATTCTCTAAGATCCTTTAGTTCATATTTGGTCATACCAACATGCTCCTAAATTATCAGGACTTGATTCAACACACAACTCATGATACTTCATCTTTTGCAATCTTGACAATAAACCCTTACTAGGTTTTCCCAAAGTGACTATCAAGCTTTACTCAGAGTGTAGAAGGTTCCAAGGTACAATAAGTGGTTAAATTAGAACCCATTATGGTCTTATAGGTTTCTAAAAATTTTCAAGAAAATACCTTTCTTCTATCACCTACTTGCCTTGTAAAATGACTCTATTCCCTTACTCTTCAAAACTGTGCAATACCCTTCCTTCAAACTATCAAGTATAACTCACATGAATTGATTCCTTTTGACCCAATTCCTTTTCAAACACCTACCCCACATCTAAACATACCTTATTCCTAAATTTTAACCAATTCCCATGGTGCATTTAGGAGATATTTGAATTTTACTCTAGAAACTCTAGCCTCAAACTGTACATGCCCGAGAGGTCTTCAACTAGCTATAACGTTTGTTATACTTTGATTCATGGCACAATTGTTTTCCCCAAAGTTCTATTTAGAGGTTCTCAACAAGGTTTCCTTACCAGTATGGTTGGAGAAGCACGTGAAATTTCTCTTCATTCAATATTCCTACTGCCCTGATTGAATGATCACACAATTACAATCATGTAATGAATCTTTTTACTAGCACAAAGCAAAGTAGTCTTTTCTTGTTAAGGAATAGGCTCTTTCACCACGTATTTTACTCAATAAAATCACTAAACAATTGTTCACTAGATCACAACAAGTTCTTTCTTGATGTCTTCACAGGAGGTTCACAGTCTTACTTTCTTGAAACTTAGAAATCATGCACTTAGGATCCTTATAAATACTATACTTCTATACACTTGCATGACTTCAGGAAAATATGAAATGATCTCTCCCTAGATCTTGAGCAATCACTATTCAAAAGTAAATCAAGAATCTACAAACATTGATCTCAACTATAGAACTGTGATTAACAATGATACATTCATAGGATTCTTATTTCAAACAAGGTTCAAATCTTCATTTAAACTATACATTGTCTGAGATGTCTTCCACTCTAACAAGAGAGAAATATTTGATATGGTTCAAGGAATTTGCACTAATAACAATTACTCCTTTTTTAAGAAACTCAAACTTGCACAGAACCTTCAATGCACATCAAACAACCGTTAGGAAATAAGGGATAAAATATGCGGAATAATCCCTCACAGAATCGCAACAATAGAAACTAATATGTAGAAAATATTACAGATCTAAAATAAAAGTACAGAATAATAAAAGAACAACACAAGGAGATAATATTTAACATGGTTCACCCAATTTGGGCTACGTCCACCAAGAATCACTTGCTCAGATTTTATTACAAGCCACCGCTCTCTCAATACAATACCCAAATCTGTTTGGAGCTATGCTCAACAAACTCTATAAAATTCACACCCGAATTCAAACACATCTGCAATGTTACATAATACCTACCATATGCACAAAACTACATAAGTAGACAACTACTTTAGCAGTTTTACAAAACCATGGGTATCAAAACCATGGGCCAAAACCATCCCATAAACATATGGGTCAAAAATCCCGCCCATATGAGAAAAGCACAATTTTCGAGGCCAAATTTTTTTCTTGGGGTTACGCCCCGAACACCAAAGCAAGAAAACTATGGAAAGTGTATAGTACTCTTAGTGTACAATCTTCAACATTTTCACACATGAAAATAAGCTCCACAACCTAACAATCTCCCACTTGGAGACTAGTTTTCTTCTGAGCAAGCTTCTCAACCCTTCACTAGTTTCCATGAAGACCAACCAAATTTGAACACATCTTCGCTTTTCCATTGTGACCACCTTGGTCATCATGTTTGCAAGATTCTGACTGGTATGAATCTTCTCCATCTTCAACTTCTCTTCCTCCAAAGTTTTCCTGATGAAATGGTACCTTAACTGTATATGCTTTTTCCTAGAGTGGAAAGAAAAGTTCTTAGCTAGGTGTATAACACTCTGACTATCACTATGCAACTTTCCTTCCTCCTGCTTATGCACCAACTCCTCAAGAAATTGTTGTAACCAAATAATTTCTTTGCTTGCCTCTGTGGCAACAACATACCCAACCTCTATGGTTGACAAAGCCACCAACTTATGTAGTCGTGAAACCTAGCTCACTGTTGTCCCACCTATAGTGTAAACATAACCTGTCATGTTCCTCCTGCTATCTACATCTTTAGCCATATATGAATCTACATAACCACACAAAGTGGTGCCTCGATCCACTATAAGCACAAGAATGTCCCCATGGTCCCTCTCAAATATCGAAGGATTTACTTTAATACACTCGCGTGATCTCTACCTAGATCACTCATAAATCTACTCACCGCTCCCCCTTCGCATGGGAAATATTAGGCCTAGTGCAAACCATGGCATACATCAAATTACCAACTGCTGATGAGTAAGGTACCTTGACATCTCGGTTTCTCTCCCGCTATTTCTTAGGACACTACTCCTTTGATAACTGGAATGGCCTACCAAAGGAGTCCCAATTGGTTTAGCATCTTGCATATTAAACCTCTCCAAGACCTTCTTAATGTACTCTTCCCGAGATAAAGTCATATTTCGTTCCTTTGTATCCCGAGATATCCTCATACCAAGGATTTGTTTTTCTTTCAAATCCTTCATAAAGAAAGGATTCACTTAGTTGTTTCTTGATTACTTTTATTTCCTGCATGTTTTTACTTGCAACCAACATGTCATCCACATACAAACACAGGATAATATAACTTTCATGCTCAAATTTCTTTATATACATGTAATGGTTATAATGGAATATAATATAACCTTGCTCCATCATGAAGCTATCAAATTTCTTATACCATTGACGTGGAGCTTGTTTCAAGCCATATAAGCTCTTCTTCAGTTTGCACACCATCTCCTCTTTACCTTTGACTTCATAGCCCTCTAGCTGATGCATATATAGACCCTCCTCCAAATCACCATGGAGAAATGTAGTCTTTACATCAATTTGCTCTAATTGAGATTCTTCTACCGCAACTATTCCAAGAACAATTCTAATCAAATTCATTTTTACTACAAGAGAAAAAATATCATTAAAATCTATACCTTTTTCTCGTGTAACCCCCTTGACCACCAACCGGGCCTTGTATCTTTTCTTTCCTCCTTCCTCCTCTTTGAATCAGACACACCCACTTGTTATGTAATTCTCTTTATCTTCGGGTAGCTTCACTAAATCCCATGTCTAGTTCTCAATGAGAGTTTGATGCTCCTTGTCCATGGATTGCTCCCATTTCTTCCCGACATTTACCCGCATTGCTTCATCAAATCTCTCTCGGCTCTCCACCGTCAGTGAGTAATAAATAATAACGAGAAGGAGAAAAATGTTCGGTTCTCTTCTTACCCTAGAAGAAATCCTCAATATAGGAGTTTGGGGTTCTTGTTGAGGAGGTTCCTGAACTGATTCATGTGTTACTTTCCCATCCTAAGATCCTCTACCACTACATATTATTTCTTGATTCTTCCCTCTTTTCCCGCAATCGCCGCTTATTCATGAATTTCTCATCAAAGACCACATCCCTAGATCGAATGATTTTCTTGTCCTTAATACTCCAACATTTATATCCAAATTCATCACCACCATAACCAATGAAAGTACATTTTTCTGATTTAGCCTCTAGCTTGGTCCCATCATCCTTGTATATATGGACAAACACCTCACATCCAAAGAATATAAGAAATGAATGATTAAATTTACTACAATACCACGCCTCCTCGGTATGCCCCCATCCAAGGCACTTGAGGGTCTTCTATTTATCAAGTACACAGTTGTGCTCACTGCTTCTTCCCAAAAAGAAAGAGGCAGTCCTATATGTAACCTCATGCTCCTAACACGTTCCATTATTGTTATGTTCATCCTTTCTAACACCCCATTTTTCTATGGAGTTCCTGAAACCATCTTTTGCCTACGGATTCCATTCTTAGAACATTAATCATCAAATTCATTACTGCAATACTCCCCTCCATTATCTAACCTAAGACATTTTACCTTAAGACCTGTTTCATTCTCTACCAAGGCTTTACATTTAACAAAAGTTTCAAATACATCATATTTGTTTCTAATACAATAAACCCAAACTTTCCTTGTTGCATCATTAATAAAAGTAACATAATAACTTGAACCCCCAAGAGATGATACCTGATCCAACCCCCACACATCAAAATACACCAGCTCTAACTTACTCTCTTTCTTTATAGTTCCAACCTTGAGAAACCTTACTCGCTTTTGTTTCCCATATATGAAATCCTCACAAAAATCCAAACCTATTTCTACATATTTAGAAAAATCCTTCTTTATGATATCCATGCCCTTATGGCTCATATGACCAAGCCTATAGTGCCACAATGTTGTATCTACTTCTGAAGCCACAAGATTACAAACATTAGTGCTAGAAGTGGTTAAATATAAGGTTCCAAACTTCTTACCTCTTGTCACCACAAGAGCACCCTTGGTAACCTTAAAGAGTCCGCTTTAAATATCACAATACAACCATCACTTCCCAATTGACCTGCCGATATCAAATTTCATCTTAATATAGGCACATGTCTCGAGATCCTTCAATAGCCAAGTATTCCCATTCTGCATCTTAACCCGAACATAACCTTTTCTAACTATGTTGCAAGGCTCGTCATCACCAAGAAAACATGCCCAAAATATCCTTGAACATAATCAACAAAATAATGCCTATATGGAGTAAAGCATGGAAAGAAGCCCCCAAATCTAAAACCCAAGATTCATGATATTGTGCAAAGAAAGAATCAAAGCATCTTGACATACATTACCCGTTGTCACATTTGCCTCCTTGTTTTTTTCCCGTTGTTTCTTTCTTGTCCCGAATCTCCCAACAATCCTTTGCATGCCTATAATTTCCACAATGCCAACATACTATCTTACTTTTGGATTTTGACCTTTCTGATCATTTGATTTTCCATGGCTTCCTCTATTCTTTTGTCTCCCTCTAGTTTCCACTCACAAAGTATTTCCTGAAGTAGAAGACTCCCAGAGCATTTTCTTCACATTTCCTCGCATTTCCTCGCTTATAATCACCCCTACAACATCCTCAAAATTCAAATTTGAGTTAGCTAGAACCGAGTTAGTTACCGCCATTACTAGGCTATTCCAAATCTCGCTTAAAGAGCACAAAATTAATAAATCCCTAACTTATTCATCAAATTCTATTGAATCAAGCTAGCATATTTACAATCGTATTTAAATCATTTAAATGATCGACATCGAACTATTCTCGACATCTTCATATTAAACAATTTTTTCATTAAAAATATCTTATTAGAGGCAGAGGGTTTTTCATACAGCTTCCCTAATGCATCCATCGCTTATTTTGTAGTCTTTTCCTTTAAAACACTAAATAATACCAAAGATTCAAGACACTCGCCGATTGTCCCAAGTGCCTTTCTATCTAGCAAATCCCATTCCACATCTGTCATGCTCAAGGGTTTGTTCACCTTCTCAGACAACAGAATATAAATATCCTTTTGATAAAGGTAATCTTCCATTTACATATTTCAAAGATTGAATTTCTGCCCGTTGAATTTATCAACTCTTAATCTTCCATCATCTACCATAGCTCCCACTTAAGCTAAAAATTTCTCTACGATTCAACACTTCAAAGAAACCAAACTAGGCTCGATACCAATTTTTAGGAAATAAGGGATAAAATATGCGGAATAATCCCTCACGTAATCACAACAGAGAAACTAATATGTAAAAATATTATAGATCTGAAATAAAAGTGTAGAATAATAAAAGAACAACACAAGGAGACAATATTTAATGTGGCCCAATTTGGGCTACGTCCACCAAGAATCACTTTCTTAGATTTTATTACAAGCCACTACTCTCTCAATACAATGCCCATATTTGTTTGGAGCTATGCTCAATAAACTCTACAAAATTCACACCCAAATTCAAACACATCTGCATTGTTACATGCTACCTACCATATGCACGAAACCACATTAGTAGACAATTGCTTTAGCAGTTTTACAAAATCGTGGGTATCAAAACCATGGGCCAAAACCATCCCATAAACCTATGGGTCAAAAATCCTACCCATATGAGAAAAGCACAATTTTTGAGGCCTTTTTTTTTTCTCGAGCTCGCGCCCCAACCCCGGTGAGACAACTGTGGAAAGTGTATAGTACTCTTAGTGTACATTCTTCAACATTTTCACACATGAAAACAAGCTTCACAACCTAACAACAACTTCAAACACAAACTTGCCAATCATGCATTCTGAGACATTAAGAACCGATCATCATCTTACCAACATTTAGAAGCCATCAATCATAAATTTCACACCATTTCTTGGATATTTTTCCTTACATTCATGATCTAAATCTCCAAGAAAACAATCTTCCTTTCATATGTAAAACAAAGTTCTTGTTTATAACTGTATTTTATTACAAAATTGTCTTCTTAGGCTCTTCTCCACGAGCCATTCCCTCCTAATGAACAACTAACTCTCCTTCAAAGTGAGTTTCTCTTTCAAATACCTCCATACTCTGAACCCTAACTGATTTGATGTCTATATGTCATGACTCAAAGTCATATTTTAACACCTAGTTACATTCTTTTCTCCTTTTACATACTAGGAGTCTTCATAACATGACTTGAAAACTAAAAACATAACTCTTCAAATACCTAGACCACTAACTTATCAACATAGACCAAGAATGGTCTTTATACCCCTTATAATTTCAAATTACAAAATAGGAGGGAAAGTATATTATTTGAATTTTTAAAATCTAGACTCCCTTACCCAACATGTCATGAGTTCTAATGGACTTATAAATGACTCAAACCCACTCCATTTGACCCCCTTAGACCTTCCTAACCATGATCAAGATGTCATTTACTCAAAATTTGACTCTCCTTCATGATGCTCCTACATCAAGAAGTTTCCCATAGAAACTAAAGAAGTTTCCCGTAGCATTTTAGAAAGTAGGCTGGAAATAGTTTATGTGGTAGGTGTTTAGATCAGTTTTATGACTTGTGTCATATTACGGTGCCTTATGTTTACAAAAATAACATATTATGTATAACATTTCATATACTGATATGTTAAATACCATGGTTACTAATTATACAAAGTTGTTTACATTATTTTTTTAGGATGCCACGAATGAAAAGTACGAAAAATTGCTTTCCCTAGATGTTCAGGACGTGGGAAATGGGAAACCACATTTTTCTCAAGACGATCTTGAATGGACACCGATTGGGGAAGATAATGGTCATATGGATCTTTGTGTGGAAATCCCTCTAGCACAGCTCGATGCCTTTATTAAAGGGGAAGGCCTTCTCGATAGCTCGAGATGAAATTCATATGCAAGCAGAATAGGGTCCACCCTATTATAGAGGAACACACACCACCACATGCTACCATTATGTATCACATGTTTGTTTATATTAACTTTATGTTTGGTCATCCTTAGGAATAATGTTCACATATGTTAGTGCCATGTTTTTCACATTCCATACCTGATATCAGTATGTATTTCCTTTTGTTTTAGCTACCATTGTGCTTATGGCCCTGACAACAATAGAAACAAACCACCTACTAGTGAAAGAATTAGGAGGTTTTAGAAAAAATGTGGATGTCAGTGCCATTTCAATGTGAGGGTTATGTTTGGTACACTAAACGTGGCACATATCATATACAATGATATGTATCATGTTGATAAGAATGGTGAGTTTTACCATGGTGTAAAGGACACAAGCTTAGATCCACAAAGTGGTTTTGCTCCAAATTTATCAGTTGAATGTAAGCAATACATTGAATCTCTTTTTCTTCTTGGTATATTTGTTGACACCATTATTGAAAGGAACTACATGGATTCGAGTTGGCGAGGATTGTCAACAAAAGGGATGAGTGATTAACTAGGAAAGATGTGTTGAATGCATGGAGGAGGGTGAAGAGCATTAGATCCCAAAATCACCAACACGACAACACTAGTATCAATTTGTGGCATGTCACAGAAAGGGATACATTTTTTAATTATCATAGGTCGTGTGGGACTAACATGCCTTTCATTATGGGATTTTAAAAATGTGGATGTTTGAAATGATGGTTCATCATTCCCACAAATCCATCATTGTAATGGATTCCACGTTCTCAACTAATAAATATGGGGTAAGGACATTGTTGTCTCATTTCCATGCATAATTGATATTTGGATATATTTGTTTAAGTCATTCTCATACTAACAATAATTTCATGTACACATTTTCATCAGTACCAATTGTACACACTTCTTGTTTTTGACGAGCAAGAGGCTGGGTTCCTATTGTGCATGGGCAGTTTCATCCTATAATAAAGTGGATGACATATATGCATGGCTTGCTAAAGTATACGTGAGGGGAAAAGGAAAATGATGGATTGACATGTCAATGCATTCATTACGAATGATGCGGCTTCCGAAATACAAGCTATAAAGTATAAATTTACTAATAGGTTTTTCTATAAATTTAATACACACAATTTACATCCCTAACGATGTTATTTGTGTATCAGGGTTGTATTTGGTTGTCATGTCTTGTTATGCATATGGCATGTTCACAGGGCTTGGCTAAAGAATATTTACAGTTTGTTTTTATTCATTTTTGTAATACAATGTTTACAGGCTTGGGTTGTTTTTTGTTTTTTTGCATTACTTATTGTCATGCGAAAATTTATTTATTATATATATGAAGGATGTGGGGATGGTTATGTTCTAGAGACTAGGTGACATCATGTGCGCCATCAACGATAATGAACACATGACTTTTTTCCTCATCGACGAGTTCATGGATGAGTTCAAAGAGGAGACCGCCTTTATGGATTATTTCATAAAGACGTGGGTTGTAAGATGAATGCATTGGTAAGTGCTAACTATATTGCTATGTGTAGATTCAATAATTTATAAGTCATTTATAATGGTTTAATTGTTTTTGGATGCAACTATGTGGTCAAAAAATTTCCATAACTTCATCCATGCCAATCAAGATACAAATGCATCCATAGAATCATATCATTGTTTCTTGAAGACCCAATACTTGTGCGATCGAAGAAAGAAATGCACAAGGAGAATGGATTGGTTGTTGTAGACATTGGTGTTTCGAGTTGAACCCCATTACAAACACAAGAGGAAGTTGCAAGTATTATATTTATTGAAAAATTACAAGAAGGGGAAGGAACTTTTGACTGCCACTGAGAGGGCCAGAGCAATACTAGATAGTGACTGTTGTGTAAACCATATTATTCAAGGGTATTACATGGTTAGAAGTCAAACATCTAGGGATCGATGGTATTTCTTTTGGAGATTCAACCCAAATTTTTATGTTTGTAAATTTCCTTGGGCTACCAAAGGCAACACCTAAAGGGATACATTTTTGGCATATCACTTAAAGGGATACATTTTTTAATTATCATAGGTTGTGTGGGACTAACATGCCTTTCATTATGGGATTTTAAAAATGTGGATGTTTGAAATGATGGTTCATCATTCCCACAAAGCCACTGATTTAGCAGCATAAAAGGTTGAGAATATGTGACCCTTCTACCAACTATGTTTCCATATGGATCATGACCATCAAAAACTCCAAGGAAGGTCGTATCCTCTTAGGACTGAAAATTCAATATCATTTCCTTGAGGCATTTTATCAAACAATTCACATGAAACCTCAAATTGTTAAAATTTCCTTCAATACTACAAACATGTTTTAAAGGTATTAAAACTTGAGAGGACACACGAGGGTAGTGCATCTACTAGGGATCCAAATTTCAATGGTGAGGGGGTATGCTATTCGTTTCATTATTTTAACTATTTCTTACCATCATACCCTCAAAACAATTCATTTTACATCCTTTAAAAGTATTTTTGTCATTATAGATGACAGTGTTATTCATGTTACGAAAGTAGTTGAATGCACCGTGCAAGATCCTCCTTCGGAGAAGAGCCACATTTTCATTGGCCGGGACAAAGACGTAATTTATTATGAATGAATAGTGGTTGATATATCATCAATTTATCAGTTACTAAGTGAATTTTTTTTTTTGGTGACAGTTGAGGGTGATGAAGGAATTCAACAGGAAACACAATACCTTAGTCTTGAGAAACATGTTAGAAACCATGGAAATGCATTGCAAGTGCTTAGCCAATCTAAAGAGTTTTTGAAATCATTGTTGGATGTGGTGCTAGACAGTGATGAACAAATTTTTGCTTTTGGAGACTGTGTGCAACAATTTAATAAGATTTTACACGACTTTGGTTCATTGCCATTTGATTTCATTCCAGATTGTAGTGCAAATGAGACTTCTACCACCTGTTTGTGGCCATGGTTCAGTGCAAGTAGGAAACCTCGAAAGAGGAAGCAAAAGGAGATTGTGGTTCAATATTTGAATATTGTTTCTCAAGAGTACGAGGAGTATACATTTCCTGACATAACTCGTGGAAGGAAACTACTCAAGAAAACACATAAATGATCCGGTATAGCAATCAGAGAAAGTTGTGAGGCTATAACAGATAGTTTGGGTGAGTATGAATGTAATGTGATTACAATATGTATTCATTGGAATTCAAAACACTTAAATTTTTGTTTCATGAATCACATGAACAACCCCCTCAACCGAAATTCAAGTTATACGTCGTCGTCTCTCTTTTGGAACATAAAATTCATCTTGAAGGTATTTTAATCTTTATGACAAATAATGTTAAGTGTAGGGTTTTTACTATTATGTGGATTACACAGTCTTGTTTTAGTATGATTACGACAAATAATGTTTCATGGTGCTTCATCATGTTTAAGACAAATAATGCTAAATGTTATATTATGTGCATTCTGAGTTTTACACATTTTGATTTTATTTTATTATGCGTATATTTTGTGATCTTGTATCTGATAATGGTGGGATATGTTTTTTTTTTGTTTTACATGCTTATATAATCGAGGGTGTGCATAAGTCTTAATGCCTTTCAAATATTATCTTGAGGAATAGATTTGAGTTTTACATTAAATCTCTAAACTCTTATCCTCGCATGCATGAGTGTGAATAATATTAATACAGCACTATCATTGGTAGAGATTGTAGACCTCTGAGATGAAGGTGTAAGGTGGAGTTTTTGTTAATATTTTTATTTATTGCAAAACAGAGAAGAAACCCTTCAGTGAGACTCAGTATGTACCCAACATTTACATGAAATTTGTGCAAAGTTTTGTGAGGAGGTTGATATCCCTAGTTATAATAGTGTGGCTGATTTTTAAGTACTCTTACTACCCATGCAAATTTTGCATTTGTTTTGAGTGAGTATATGTACTTACATACAGTTTGTCTATTCAAAAATTTGAAAATCTCTTAAGTCATTTTTGTTTCTTTGGTATTTGTAGGAGGTCTAGTTGGTTTGATAGGTTCCTTAGGTGTTGTAAGGTCTCAATTATGGTTTGGAGGCTCCAAAATATGACCTCTTATGTGAAATTGTAGCTCTTTTCTCTTGAGGTCACTCCTTCTTATTAAGTAGTTGGCATACATGATGTCATCATGAAGAATAAAAGGTCACTTATGAACCAAATTCGAGCCAAGGAGGTATTTATGATACTTTGTAACTATTTTATTATTATTGATCAATCAATGTGATGCAGGAGTGATGGGTGTCATTATACCCTTCATTTAATCAACTAAAGGTTGATGTCATATCAAAACTAGGGGTAGTGTCTAAAGCTATATGCAACAAGTTAAAGTTTTTGAGTAAACTAGTAATTGTGTGAGACTATTTATTTTTGGTTTTCTTAATGTTTTGAGTTTCCAGCCAAAGCCTTATTGAAATCAGATTGCATCACACTTGTGGGAAATAAACACACTTTGTAGAAATCAAACACACTTGCATAAATCAAACACACTAACCAATATTGCTTAAAGGAGATTTGCATGAAAGGAAATAAACACAAATTATAATAACATGCAGGGACAACATAAACTTCAAAAAACAACAATGGGATAGACTTTACTGAAATGGAAAATTACAGAATTAGAGAATTTGTAGAGAATACTTTAAAATATAAATACCACAACAAATCCTTTTCCTCGAGGAGTGGGTCCTTGCTCCACCTCGCATCGTGAATCAAACACGATTTTGTTCTCTCAAATCGATGGCTATATCTTATTGAATCTTCAAATAATAAAAGTCTTTCACAAAGCTGGTATACAAATGACAGGGTTTTGATATCTATCTATTTGGATCCCCTCAACAGAGTTAGGGAAGGGTTTTTATATCCTTCCCACCTCTCTGGAGATTACATCAAAAATGTATTATTAACATATTATACTATTTTAAGCCTAAATCTAAACCAATCCGATCATAGCCAAAATAGCCATGAGATTGGGAGAAAATTCTGATATACATCTGATAGTCATACATATGAATATTTGTCTATATTTGGTATTTTAGGAAATCAGCGAAAACTCTGGTGTTGTTTCAATCTAAGGAGTACATTCTTCACCCCTTTAATCCATTTTGACTATATTAGGAAGTCCTCCCTTTGAGTCCGGCACTCTTTGAATAAGTTTCGAACCAAAGGGGTACCTTCCTAACTATCTACCAAGGTTCCAGAGCTATCTCCATTTCTTCCTAAGCTAAGCTTGTATGGATTCCATGAATCACCAACTTGTCCAAAATGTTGATTATACCAAAACCTGATTATTCCATATAGAGTATGACCTGTTCATTAAAAAGATGACATTTTCCACGTCCTTTATTAGAGGATAAAAGAGTATTTTCGAACACTTGAATTTAATCAACAAAAGCTGGACAATCATATCTTGAACTTATATCAGATCAAAGGAAAGTTATTAAATGAAATTAACTTAATAAAAAAGGTGGCAATATGAAGCTATTATTTGCACAAATTGAGATATATTTTGACCTCATAATTTCCTCCACACTTACTTGTTGCAAGTCCTCTTGCAAACCCCTATACAACAAAAGTGGGGTCATATATCCTGGATTGCATTTTTTCGCTTAAATCAAAAATCTGAAACTGAATTTCCTGTATCTTTAGTTGAGGTGCTAAACCCACATCCAACCTCTGTTTCCTTCCATCACCTTTCAAATTGTGGAGGATCCCGAGTTTCCACATTTTTCCCGAGTTTCGCCTCCATCAGTAATATAATGGTCTTTGAACTTGGAATTAAATGCAAAATATTTGAAGTCGTTGGTTATTGCAAATGTATGTGGATACTGAGGTCTCGTATAAAGGCCAAATGTGCTAGCTTTTGAAATATGTTCGAATCTCTCTTGCCCCAAGTTATTTGGTTTTTCAAAGGTGAAATGAATGCTTGAAGTCGCTCTCTCTAATATACAAATTGATTAAGAAGCCTATAATATCTTTCAACATATAATTACACAAATAAAAATCACAAAGAGGGTTGTTTTTCTCGTGGTGGCTAAGGAGTAAGCAACCATGAATTCTTCCTCATCTTTTAACTCATGTGGGAGGCCACATGCAAGCCTTCCCAATTGCCATTTGATGAATTGTTTTTCCAAGAAAACAATGTATGCAAGAGAAGGTCTCATACATGCAAGTAATTTTTCCCCCAACAAGCATGCTACCTGAATGTTTTCTGCACATTTGAATCTGACATTTTATTCCTTATAAACTTTTCTTCCCATTATTTCCTTTGCTTCTTCTCCTCTTCCATTTTAACCTTCAACTCCTTAGTCATTACCCTTAATTCATTCAATCTCCCGCAAGTCTCATCCTGCAGTTGTTTGACCGCAAGAAAGATAATTCCGCTTTGAAAAAATTGGTTTATTGGATCCATTTTTATAGGAGAATCAGTTTGAGTTTCTTGATCTCGATTGCTCTCCCGAGAGCAGTATCTTGAATTCCATAAAACAAGTTATTTTTCTTTATCATCATCTTATTCTTTTCTCAATTGTAATTCCCTATCTTTAATTGTTGAGTGTTGTCTTAATAATTCCAAATCTTTATCCTCGTTTACCATCCGAGTCTTTAGATGTTTGATCTAATTTTGTAGAGATAGGATAAGAGTTTCTCTATTTTCCACTTTGAGTTTGAGAAAAACCAATTCTTCATCTTTTTCCCTTATGATAATTTCTGCTCTTGACAAAAATAGAGCTTGCTTGAGATGTTATTTCTCCTCTTTTGATGTCAACTCCACATGAGTTGGATATCCTTCTTCCTTAATCAAAGGATATTTTCCTTTTAGCTTCCAAGTCAGCAAGCTGCTCTTTAGAACTCATCTGTTCTACAACATCCTCCTCTTCATTTATGGGCATGGATAAATCACCCACATCTTCAAATACTTGTCCTATTAAGTCCTCCCGATTTACCACCACCGATTGTTCTTTTTCTTTCGCTTGAGTTCCAAGAGGATGTAAAATCCTCATACTATCAAGAATGTTAGCAACTTCTCTTTCAATGACCTCATGTACCTCAACATTTTCTACTTCCTTATGTGATTTTACTTTTCTTTTAGGAGCAACCATTTCTTCAGAGGTAGACTTCCTCCTAGAGATCCTTCTTCTAAATTGAATGCTTAATTCTTCTCTAGGTGCGTGCTCTCACGATCGAAATGTTGAACTTTTCATAGTCAACAAGAGTACATTTTGGTTTCTTGGGTTTGGAGAATGATATGTTAGAGGTAGGGATTTGTTCCTCTTGAGAGGTTAGAGAGGCATGGGTTACCTCAGGGGAGGTGATTACTCTTTCATTCCCTTCAATCATTATCCCTTTTGACACCCTATTGTTTCAAGCTCGCTTTCTTCCTTATTTCCTTCCAATGGACTAATTCCCAAGTCCTTTTAGGGGTAAATGGGGTTGATTCCCTTTGATTACATTAGAGTCTCGCTTAAATTTATGAATAAAATTCATCCATGCTTCCTTCCCATTTTTCTTATCGAGAAAGTGATGCTCACATACTAGTTGAACCAAACCATGATATCTAAATGTGCCAACACCCCATGAATACCTTTGGGCCATAGTCCAACAGAGTCATAAATAAATTTAGGAGGTTTATCATGTACTCTTGTTTTGTATTTCCATATTTCAAATGGATTAAAATTTTAACAACCTCCTTCCCCACTTTTCTATACTACCCATCACAAGTGAGATATTTAACTAACCAAAAGGGTACTCTATCAAAAGGTTTGGGAAGGCTTGCTCACCTTACTCCCTTTATGAATTTCTTTGATGTGAAAATATATGAGGGTTCAGTGGTCACCTTCTTAGCACATGACTTCTACTAGTTCCTTCAAAGAGCCTTTGGTAGGGTTTGGTGTATGGGAAATTGGAATACCCGATATTTGAATGATTATATTAATAGTAAAAGGAATCAGAAGCACCTTTCACTTTAGATTTAAATTGTTCCAAATTCATAAAAATTATCTTACCAGCTTGTCATTATACCTAGAGAATTTCTTCAGAAACCCTAGCCATCTCGCATGTTTAAAGATGGATGCTACTTCAAGACATGCAATGAGTTTAGTGTCATATTCTTGTTCAAATTTCTTCTTGATTCCCATGGTCAGTAGAAGATTCAAGTTTTGCAACGACCCACATTGTCAAAAGACCTAGCTATTAAACCTTTAGACTTAGCTTCAGAACTCACCACACTTTCAATGTTAATCAGTTCTGTCTATGCCATGCTTCAAATTTATATCAACCTCTCAAGGATTTTCCCAATTCGGAACTGGATATCGGGATGAGAAAAATGATGTCATTCATTTTTTTGAGGGTGGTCTAATAATTTAGTTTGAGTAACGGTCATGATGGCCTTCCTTGGACATGATTTATTACATCACATCGCTCATTGTGCTTTTAATAACTCATAAAGCCAACAATCAAGAATTAATTCTAATCACACATGTTAACTTATTTTGACCTTTAATAAGAAACAAAATATAATTACCATTTCCTACTGATGTCATCCAATTGTCCTGATGACTCATCATCCCTAAAATTAGAAAGGAAAATTCAGCTAGAAGTAACAATTGAAAATCAAAAGTGTTTTATTTGAAAATAATCCAATTATCAAGGACCAACCGCCATTTCTGGTTTTCGGTTGGTCTATTGAGATATTTTTTTATATTATTTCCTTTTTGTTATTTTTTTTGTTTTTTTGGGGGAAGAGACAACCATTTACCGGTTTTCACCCTTTTTCCTTTATTAGATCTTTGAATCTAAATCATTTGATCATCATTGACCCTTTCTCCACCTCAAATGGTGTGACAAAGATTTAAATGTGTGCTAACAACTTATGTAGAGTTTTTTGAGCTATCATTAAAATATGGGGAGATGAAATTGAAGGGAGGATGAAATCATATGTGTAGGACAAATTGATTTAGATGGATTATTCCTATGTGGAAAACTTTGTTCGGTGTAGATCTAATCTAAATTTTGTATTTTATATAATCTTCATCGATGTCTTAGAATAAATATTTTATAGTTGGATGTCATGATATTGTATCCGTAACTAATTTAAGGCTTCTTCTTCATGCAAATCCTATTTTCCCTCTAGTTGAGCACTTCAAAAAGGGGTTAGTCAACAATGATCAATCTTCCTTAACCCCTAGCTAGGTTGAGAGCATCCTACATAGAAATAGTCTAAAGAGGCCTTAGAATTATGCACTTCGCCCTCCTAAAGGTGCACGAGAACATGTTGATAATCAATGCAATTCTATATGGCATTCCCTAAAACAAAACAAGATGACTAGATGTTCCCATGATGGCCTACAATGTCTTGAACATAACACAATGACTCAAAATGAAAGCCAAAATATGGGAATTCATAGAAAACATATAAACACAAATGAATGAGGATAAAATGTGTTTAGGAACAACATGAGAATGGTTATAAAAGAAATGGATTTGGATAGAAGTGTTGACATGATAATTAATCCTTGTTATTTGAGATAAACATCTATACACATGAAGTCATATAAAAACCATTATAAAAAGGGCTTGTTCCATTTTGGGTATCTACTGTGTGAGATGGCTATACCTGATTGAATCTTAAAATCATCAAGTCTTTCACAAAGTTTGTATACAAATGACATGGTTTTGTTATCTATCTAATCGGATCCCCTCAACAAAGTTAGGGAAGGTTTTTTATATCCTTCACATCTCTCTGGATATCACATCAAAAATGTATTATTAATGATTATGCTATTTTAAGCCTAAATCGTAACCAATTCGATCATAGACATGAGATTGGGAGAAAATTCTGATATACAAATAATAATCATACACATGAATATTTGTTTGTATTTGGTATTTTAGGAAATAAATGAAAAATTGGTGTTGTTTCAATCTAAGGAGTACATGATTCACCCCTTTAATCCATTTTTACTGGATTAGGAAGTCCTCCCTTTCATTCTGGAAATCTTTGAATGAGTTCCATAACCAAAAGGGGTAACTTCTAGAACTATCAGCCAAGGTTCTAGAGCTATCTCCATTTCTTCCAGAGCTAAGTCTATTGGAATTGGAAAAGGTGGAGAACCTTGTGACAAGATTTCTTGAAAGTATATGTTCCTTGACAAATCTGGTATAGTGCACAAAAATGATCTTTTAAGAAAAAATACAAGATCTCGGGCAAGAGAAAAGTTAGGGTTAGAACTCAAGAATAAAAGGATATTTTGATCAGTTATGAGCATTGATTCTTTATTCTTTTGATGTCAAAGTATGAAGGAGGTGTAGTGTATGGTTTCTACTTAGTATTTCCTTTTGAAACAAAAGATTAAGAGGTTACAAGATGTTAAATATAGTAGTTTCAAATATACACAATACACAGACTGTGGGGTTACACACTCATATAAAGGTGTTAACAATGATTGGAAGGTTGGAAAGATATTAGAATTCAATTAGGACAAATAGTCATACCATAACCCCCATTCATTTATTAATGAATGATCATTTGTTAATTATTTACATATACCTATATTTTGTTTGTCTCACATACCCGGACCTTTGTATTATCATGTGGTAGTGTTGTTTGTGGTATACACACTGTGTGTATACCACAGAAGAGATAAGTTTGAGCCAATTTTGGTTTTGTATATGAGTTGGTAAGTATGTAGGAGTGTCAAGTTAAGTGAATAAAGGATGTATAACTCATCTTTGGGTCCTTGAGACATGTAAGAAAGACATAACTCTATGTTAGTCCTTAACTCAAGGAAGTTACAAGTTAGTGAAGCCTAGTTAGGATGATGGTTAGAGAAGTTAGTTATTCTTGGGATAGTCATTTGAATAAGGACAATAGGAGGAAAAAGGGTTGATCCTCGTGGAAGAGGAGGAAGAGTGAAGTTTTTGTAATGGATATATGAAGATTGGAAGAATGATGCTCTGTTTTAGTTTGAGAAATGACTTTCAATACTGTATGACAACTTTAAATGTGTGGAAATGATACAAGAATGCATTGTACCTATATTGTGTATATTCATTCTTTAATCCCTTGAATCTGTTTCTTGCATTCTGGGAATGTTCATAGAGATGATTTTACATGTTCATCGAAGGATCAATCTAGGATCTTCTAACGTGTGATATGAATGAGAGTTGAGTGAATAGGGTACACCATCTAGTTTACATTATTACCATTTACATGTTTTGTTGTTCAGATATAATTTGAGCATAATTTGATGTGTTAATACAACTTTATTCACTCCTCCTTATTGTAAATCCCAAATGCTTTATGCCCATATGTCAAAAGGCAAAAATGTATGCAATAATTCATTAAGATAATTGTCTTATAGGACATAGGTGCTTTACTCAACTTGCTTCAAAGTATAGTCTACTTGCTTTGGAGTATAGTCTACCATAGTTCATATGTCACGAACATAGATATGTCAGGTTATTGAGATGTTCAATATGTCAATTGATTGCAAATTTTAATTGTTATGAATAATGCTACACAATTTACTATTTAATAGTGTAGTTTACGTTATTGTTGTTGAGATATAATTTGATGTGTTGGCTACTTGCTTTGGATTTTTGGCTACTTACTTTAGAGTATAGTCTACTTGCTTTAGAGTGTTGGATACTTTCTTCGAGTATAATTTTGAAGGTGAAAGAAGGTAAACAAGTTGTGAAGGACGTTTGTTAACATCACTTTAGGTCTTAAATACTAAAAAATCAATGATAATACACTTGTGGATTATGTGCATTCATATGTAAAAGAGTACCTCAAATTTGAGGACAATGAACCTCTCTTCATCCATCTCAAGGATATAGTCCATATATTCATGGTACTGGCTATAGACAACCCAAATCCATTGTGCTAAATTTAATTATAAATTGAAATAGTCATACCATAACCCCCATTCATTTATTAATGAATGATCATTCATTAATTATTTACATATACATGTATTTGTTTGTCTCACATACCTGGACCTTTGTATTATCATGTGGTAGTGTTGTTTGTGGTATACACACTATGTGTATACCACAAAAGAGATAAGAGGTGGAAATTGTTGAATCCAAGATTATACATAAAAAATTGTTAACATAAAGTGTCCAGAGATTAATACCATCCAATCTTCACCTAAATAATATGGAATCCACTTTAGCTGGTATGCAAAAGCTTCCTCTTTACTATACCTTTAAGATATTGACATGAACAAACTTTTCTCACATAACTTTAAAATTAATACACTAGATCTATCTAGAAGGGAGACAAATAAGGGTATTAGTGAATAAATCTATAAATCTTACAAATCCAAGAGGGGCCCAACTCAAATCAAATTTATATTGAATAAAAAATACAAATAGAGCAACCAAATAATTCGTTTCTCTACTCCAATTGAGATTTTATTCATCATTACCATTTTATTTTATCTTCCCAACAGTCTTCCATTGAAACAAAGACATAAATCCATATAGTAACTAAAAGTAAAATACAATTATAGTAAGAACATGTGAATCCAAAACATAAAGTAAAATATCATCAAATATTATTAATATAATTTGCACAACTAATAATTGTTGATGTGTTACAAATTATAACAATAAATAATTTTACAAACATGTGGCTATGCCACATTTTTAGTTTGTTTTCTCATTACATAGGTTTGCACATCCCAACGTGCTTTTGAATAGTTCTTTCAAATGTTTGTGTTCCCGTCGCGAATGGTGACCACCTCTTGAAGCTTGGCCAAGGCAACTTATTTCATTTACAACTTTTCCACACTCATTGTTTCCAAGTTTTTATGTGCCATATGTAGTTGAATCAAGTCCATCTCTATATTGGCCTTCAACTCGCATAGATCTACGAGCTTCAGCCTTACAACTTTTCTTTCTTCTCGTAGTTGTTTGTTCTCTTTTTCATAAAAAGCAATTTTCTCTTCCAAAACCTTTATATGTTTTTTGTCAACTTCAACCATCTCCTCATAAATTTTATGCAAGGAATCCTCTGGGGTGAATGAATCTGTGTGAAAACATTATGTTACAGTCTTCACATTTGTGAAATTAATGTAAAACAAATGTCAAAGTAAATAATTTTTATGTTGCTCACCTCCAAAGATATTAGAATGCAATTCATCCCTTCTCCTCTTGGATGCAACAATGTCATCACAAACTTTTTGGCATTTTCCAATGGATCTTTGACAATTGCAGATTTCTTCTCCTTACCGGGTGTTTTAGACCAAACCATCATAGGTTTCTATATGTATTGTTTTTTCCAATACTAGAAGTCTATCTTATCCGAAATGAAGCAATGGAATAAGGAAATTTTGACATCATCTTTTAAAATAAATGAGATATACAATCGAAGTTAGCTCATAAACAAAATGTGTTGCTCACACAAGAACAAACACCTCAACTCGCAACAAAATAAATGAACTAGTAAAAATAAATGAGCTTGAAGAATAAGATATATTTCCTAGCTAGGGTCCGCTCCTGTTCCACTCCCGCTCATGCGATGGTTTCTACGCACACCCTGAAATCCGTGCATTCTGGTAGGCCCCACACGAACCCTAAATGGGGAAAGGATACCACTGAAAACGCCTTGGATCCACGCAAATCTGTGAGCCCGCCTCGCAAGGATGTTGAAAGGGATGGAGGAGGTGCGATTTCGTGGATCGATCTAGCCTTCACGAATGCGGGGAGCTCCAAGGATGGCGGCACAACCCATTTTCACACTCCAGCTGGGGATGATCTTGTGAATATGCCGACAATGGCCCTCTCAAACCCTTGCTGAAAGGCTCTTCTTGTGGGGGGCTGGAGCAGGGTACTTTTCCTGTTATTCAACCATTAGATAGAGAGAATAAACGTGGATCCTCCTTCAAAGACATTCTAAAGGGAAAGGAGTCCTCCATGAAACCTACAGACATTACCCCGTGTATTACATTTGGGGAAGATGTTATTTCATCTGAGATTTACTACAAAGAGCATGCTTTGATTTGTAGATTCTGGGATCGTGGCCCACCTTCCGGCTCTTCACACATGGATCTCTTAAAGATTGACTCCAAATTTAACTAGTAAGATAGACTTACATCCGTGTGCTAAGGGAATTTTCATCAGACTTTCTCTTCAATAGCCGATAAAGAAAACATTGCTTCTAAACTCGGACTTGTCAATCTAAATATTTGGTCATGAAACCCTGGTTCCCATCCTTTAACCCGCACACGGAATCTTTCTCATGGAAACCTGTTTGGATCAGGCTACCCCACTTACCTATCCAATTATGGAGTCATGACTGTCAATGCACCATTGGCAACACCTTGGGAATTACACTCTTTATAGATTCTCAAACCACTAATCGCACCCATACTACCTATGCCCGATCCTCAGTGGAACTAGACACCGATAAAAATCTTCCTCGCTACTATAGATCTTAGAGTGAAAAATAGAACTTGGTCACAAACTCTTGATTATGAAGGTCTACCTTTCCGCCGTAGAAGGTGTTTTGGCTTAGGACATACCTCTACTGCTTGTGAGATGGAAAACGTCAACATGAAAAGAGAAATTGGTGGAAAGATGCACTCCTAGAGCACCTAATTTTTGATGCTAAAAGGGATCTTGAATCAAAACTAGAAATAGTGATCGAATCTAAAAATACCCTCAAACCCTCTATCCGAAAATCAAACTATTAAGCAAAGCATGAATAATGCTCAAGTTGTTGAGGGCAACACGGATATGATTCGGGTAGTGGTTGTCTCAATTGGGAAAAATGTGACTAAGGAGAATACCCTCCTTTGACTTCTCCTCCAACAAAGGGAGACTCCTTCAGATGGGTTACTGCTAGCAAAAAAAAAAAAAATTCACCCCAAGGAGGGCTATTCATCCGGATGATCCTCTTTGTTTGTGATCGGTGAGTACATGGTTATCATTTTTGTGGCTGGATTACAACATGCTTTCCAATGGTGTCGTGTACTATCATTGGTTTTCGTTGTTCAAATAGCTTGTTTAGTCTTTCTGAAGTTGATGGTCAGTTGTTTTTTTTGCACGATGTTCTGCAGCTTGGTCCTTATTGTTATATCTAGATTCCGATCCCTTTCTTTGTGCTTACTTTTTCTATTTTGGCTTCTCGAGCCTTGTTGTACATAAGGGTATAGTCCCTTTCAAAAACTATTTGCCGATAATAAAAAAAAATGAACTTGTAGAAAGAAAACGCCACATTTAATTATCAATGTGATAAATAAACCATGTTGTCAAGAAAATGGCAAAGTAGGGATTCTTGAGATCAAGTTGACCCTCTGTTTGGTTTCTTTGGAATGATAAAATAGGAGTAATAGCATGATGATGATTCAAACAAAGAGAAGGTAATGAATGACACTCCTAACACTCATGGATTAAAGAATTTGTTATCTCCTTTTTGCATGCAAGTATAACCTTGACTGAGACTAATGTGAATAGGAATTTGAATGCAAGATCTGAGTGGTATTAATGTTTGTTATGAATCATTTTAGAATGGAAAGGATGTTATAAGATGGAATCAAAATATTGAGGTGTATTTCACCAAGAATTGAAGATTGTGAATAAAAGAATACCTGAGAAGAAAGTGCTTTCAGACTGTGACCAAGGGTATCTACAGGATAGGTATGAATAGAATCCAAAAAAGGGAAAATTCATGAGTCTTCATCATTACTGGTAATATTATTTTGATGGAAAGGGTCTCATGGACCTACAGTTAAATTTTGAGACTCAAACCATACATAAAAAAGTTATTACAAATTAAGTATTCTCGGGCTATTCCGTTGTGCATCAGCCTAGCTTACAAAATTAGGGCATGAGTTTTGGGAATGGAAACCAAGGAATCTATGTCTGAGACTTCAAATTATTAACAAGGAGAGGATTTTCAATGGAATAAGGAAATTTTGACACCATATTTTAAAATAAATGAGATATACAATCAAAGTTAGCTCATAAACAAAATGTGCTTTGCTCACACAAGAACAAACACCTCAACTTTGCAACGAAATAAATGAACTAGTAAAAATAAATGAACTTGTAGAAAGAAAATGTCACCTTTAATTGCATGTGATAAATAAACCAGTGAAAAATATGAAATTACCTTAACTAAGCTTGATGGATGGCAAAAATGGATTCAAATCTCACCTACAATACAAATAAAGAACAATGTTAGTCTGCTGCTATAAATAGAGGAAATAAACGGTTCACATGTTAATTATTTTTCTAATTCACATGATGGTCAAATAAGATGTGATGATTACATGTTTTTGTCATTGTGTTGTCAAATGCCACATACAAACAAAAAAAGTGTGGCAACTATAATCATAAATAATCCACTGTGGTGCCACATGGCACATTCAAACAAAAACCTTTGTCACAAGTTATTATTCCTAATATTGCACTAACTATTCTCCTTCTTACAAATTGATGACATACCTCAATTAGACTCCTCTAACTCATCATTTACTGACATTCTTTTGGTCATATTTCTCCTATAAACCAATTAATGGGGTTAATATAGTCCCTTATTAGCTAAACCATCTTCTCATCCTCTTCTATACCACTTTTACTAACTTCCTAGACTATCAATCCATTTCATTGGATTGATTAGACCTCTCAAAACCCTCTCTCAAAACCCTAATTCCTCTCTAAACAAGATTAACTAGCCTAACCTAGTTTAACTAGTCCTAAACCATGATTAACCTCTTCTAAACCTAGTCAAATCTTACTTTGACTCACTAATCAACTTTTTGACTCCTTTTTAGTCCCACATGCACCAAAATTCCCCACTTTCCCAAATGGAAAACTATAAATAGCCCACTACCCCCTCTCATTTCTAAGAACTCTCCTTCTTCCTAACATAAACTATAGCATTTTGCTTAGGGTTTAGAGCTTATTTCATTTCTTTTATGAGCTATTGCTTTTCCATTACACTACACACACAAGCATTGAGTAAATGGGAAGAACCATTGGCCTTGAAGCCATTAATGGTGAGCTCCCATTCTCATAATCACAAACTGATTGCTTAGAATCCTTACCTAGGTTCATTTTTAAAGCTTTCAAGAGTAGAGGATTACTAAATATGCTAGATTTTCTTGTTTCTTTCAATATTAATGTATGCAAAGTGATGAATCCTTGTTTATCTCTTATCTGATGGTCCATTGACTAGTTTGTTAAAAGCCTTTGGGGTTTCTTTAGAGATTCTTACCCCATGTCCATGGCTTTTGCAACTTTTCATTGAACACATTTGGCACGCCCAGTGGGACATGAAGTCCATCCTCCATTAATGGAGGTCATTTTGAAGCTTTTATTTCAGTTTCTAACTTTTTACATGTTTTTGTAGGGTTAAATATTTTGCCTTGGGCTTTTTAGCTAGGTTTTATGTAGTTAACCTTCATTTTCATGCTTCTTTGTTAATTTTATGCTAGAAATTACATTTAATGGCTAAATTCTAACCTGTTGACACTTTTAAATTTCATTTTCCATGTTTTTGGTGGTTTTCAGTGCAGCATACACCTTTCTTTCCAAATAAGGCACTTCAACTCGTCATTTTTAGCAGAGGTGCGCAGGAGCACCCAAAACCATGCACAAGTACCCTAAAAAAGCAGCACACACACCCCAAATCATGGCACACATACCCTTCTTCCAAAGTGCATACACCCCGTAAACTCAACGTCATTTTTACTAGGCGCAGCACCCAAAACCCACACGCAAGCACCACCCCTATGTGTGTTCTCGACCCTTTGTCAAAATTTTTTTACTAAGGCACACACACGCCCAAACCATGGCACATACACCCTTTTTCTAGCATAAGCACCCCTCTACACACACACACTGTCATAAATTTTACCATTTTTTTTTTCTTAGCATGCAAGCACCTCTCTCTCATATGCACACTTACACACTTAGCTAGCAGCATGCATCTCTCGAGTGTAGTGTAGCACAAGCACCCTGAGATCCCAGGTTTACACAGAGGGGTGCAGAAACACCATAACCCATGCATGCACATACCCAAAAATGGTGCATACACACCTTGAAGGGTGCACAGTATCTCTCTGTTTGATCTAGATTTGTTCATATAATTTTTAGTGCTCCTAGTTTGGGTCATATCTTTTGACCCGTTGACCCATTTTCAGAGTTTGAATAGGCATCGAAAAGAGAACGAAGTGAAATTTGTGAGGGAAGTTCCAAAATTAATATACCTTTGGTATCATTTTATTCATCATCAAACTCCCAAAGTTCCCCGAGAGACCTCCAAAAATGCAAAATACTAAAAACCATTAAAAAACTACTAAAAATAGATTTATGGAATTTTCTAATTTTTCTTGGTTTTCTAACTTTTTTACAGGTTCTAATAAGTGAAT
This sequence comes from Taxus wallichiana var. yunnanensis, assembly GCA_018340775.1. Taxonomy (NCBI): domain Eukaryota; kingdom Viridiplantae; phylum Streptophyta; class Pinopsida; order Cupressales; family Taxaceae; genus Taxus; species Taxus wallichiana. The sequence continues at coordinate 480,341,889 of CM031236.1, read as the reverse complement.
TTACATGTTTTTTTTCATATTTTTTTTGACTAACTTAGTTAAGTGTTTGCATTTTTTTTTGTTAAAGGGATTTTGAAATGTGTATGCTCTTCCCTCACACCTTCTAGGTGATCTTGGGAATCAAAAACACTTTCAAAACCTTTATTTTTAAAAAACACTTACTTTAAAAATAATTCATTAATCTTTCAAAGTTGGTTAAAAATGAACTTATTTTTACCTTTTAAGTATTTTTTTCCAAAGGCTTATTTTAGTAGAGTTTTCACGTTGTGTATGCTCTTCCTTCACGCCTTTTTGGTGATCTTAGGAATCAAAAACAACGTGAAAAATCTCTTTCTTATTTGATGGAAAATTACTAACTCTTGCATATAGGGCCTAAAATGCTTGTCAAAGAAAGGAGGAGTCAAGACAAAAAAAACCTTCTAATACACGTGTTTTCATATAGGTTTCCAAATGGTGTGCTACTTAAAACCACATTAAGTTAAGCAAGATAAAAAAACACACCATTTCACTTCACACTATATTGCAGGTTTCGGAAAAGGGTACGTCCCTATCCACTCAACTGGAACATAACCCCTTTGGCATAACACCTTAAGCTACAACAATGGGGGTGGTTCTAGAACCCTAAAGTAATCCACCACTGAGTAACCTCGTGGATGAAATAGAAGCACTCCGCTTACCCACTTGACTAGATTTTACATTGTAAGTTAGAGTCAAAGTTGTCCATATCACGACCCCAGTGAGAATACAAGTGAATGCACTAGTTTCTCATATTTTAAAGGGGGTAAAGTAAAGTCGAGATACTCCCAAATTAGTCATTATGACTTTTTGGGTAAATCGAGCTCACATTTAGACAACTTGTGACACCTAGTTGAGAGATCTTATTAGGGAAGCCATTCTATCTTGGAGCCCACTTTGCTAGTCCATTTTTCATGTCAAGCCATCACAAAGTGACAACTCACTTGGAGTCTAAACCTTGTTTCTCGAACAAGGAAAAGAGCCCATGTAAGTTTGAACTAAGTGTCTTTCATCACGGAATTAAACAACGTCTCACTTAGCTTGGTTTCATTCTCACCTTCGATGAGGTGAAACTCTACCCAAGTGGCACTTAGTTTATTTTCATCCTTTTGATCTATACCCTTGCATTCTCACCACCCATTTTTTGGGTGAGAAGGAAGCATACCTCACATTTTTTATCAAAGATAGTACTCACCACTTTTTTTTCTATTTACACCATCCATGTTTGCGGCTGGGTTGTTAAACGTCTAAAGTGTGCAAGTACATTTTTTCATGTCTTTGATAGTTCTTTGATCTTGATTTCAAGATCATCTTCACTACTGCATTTTGGTTCATCATTTATCTCTCCTTAGGTTGATAGTTTTTTTCTCGCATTCTAGTCACACAATTTTGGTACTTACGTCATGTTTTCAATTTCTTGAGAACTTGATATAAGTCCCTTTATTGTGTGGTTACGCTGCTCATGCAACTAAAAAATTCTTGCTATACTCATACTTAGTTTCAGTTTCAACATCATCTAAGTCTTTTTGAGAGTGTCGATATTGCCTTATATATACCAAATAACATCATCTTGATACTAACACCTTGCTTTCTCGGTTAATGTATCAGGATAGTGTTGTTACACTATACATACTCACAACTTCCATTTTTCAAAAACTTAGCTTTCATCGACATTCAAACTAGTTTTAGTATACCTCATCGAGAGATTGTGTCAGTACCACTTTAATATTTAGGCCTTGTTAGAATTCTAACTTGACCTACGTATTGATATGATATTGTCACTATCTACTTTGACCCTTCACCGAATCATAGTTAGGGTATAAACTTGGCAAAATGACAATTCAAGTGATCATTTCATTTAAGTGTTCATATGAGTGTTCTTTGAATCATAAAAACAACTAGCATAACATTACTTCTAGAGAACACACTAGGTTATTTCAACATCACATCGAAATGACTTACACAAACATATGCCTAGGTTTCACGCAAAACTTTGAAGACATTTAGATGGAACCTCATATAACTTTGACTAGTGATGCCTAGAATCACAAAGATGGCATCCAAACCAAATGATCACGACTTAGGAGAAAATCCTTTTGAATCCTTCCCATTTAGCGGAAAACAACTTAGCACCTCTCTTTTCACAAGTCAAGGACACAGAGCCATTGATTGATCATAGCAGAGAAGAATCTTGATTCTTCTAAGAACAACATCAATTAGACCTAGGTCGATTTGATGAGCTCCTTTATTATAACAGAGATCAAGTACTCGCAAGAGTCTTAGAATTAGGGCTAAGCTTCCACAAGAACACAAGTAGAAACCAAGGTCATTAATCATAAAATAGAAAAGAATGAAGGTCCCTCTTAGACATGGATAACCCCTTTGACATAGGGTACACTTCTACTTCTGGGAAACATCATAACACCACTGAAGGAGACCCATCCAAGCCACTTGGTGATCCACGATGACCTTATTACAAAGCTTCACATAAAGTGAAGATTGAGCACAAAGCCTCACCACCTCCCAAGTTTGATGAGGAAGAGGATCCTTTAATTGAAGAAGAGATCCTTCAAAAATAGATCCTAAAACTAAGCCAAAAATTAGCAAACTTAGGCTCTTCAAGTAGGAACGTATACAAAGACAAACTCAAAATGAAATCTAGTGAGTTCCACTTTGATCCATATAATGACACAACTTTTAAAGTGGCTAAGGCACAAAGACCAATGTCACCTACCAAAGAACAACTCATTGAAACGAGAAATTACAATCAATGAAAGACACACTTACTACACTACAAGAGGGAAACATAGGACATAGTAGGAAATATTTGTATGAAGAACTATGCCCTTACCCCTTCGATAAGGACATGTTACGAAAACCCTTCCCAAAGCATTTTACCATTCCTAAATTTGATAAATATAAAAGCAAAGGTGATCCTCGTGATCACATCAAAGACTTTTATATGGCTTGCCAAGAGGTCACATACAATGATAACTTCTTAATACGACTCTTCCCTCACAGCCTAGGGGCACTGGGATTGGAATGGTTCTTTAGCATACCCAAGGGCTCCATTACAACGTGGCCCACATTTAGCGTAAAAAAATTTTGTATGACATTATTCCTACAACATGGAAAATGATATCACAATGAATGACCTCTGCAATGCAAAACAAAATCCCAACAGACCTTTGCAAGATTTTTACAATGATGGCAGGGTTGGCAAGTCATTTCCCTTGTGCCTTGCCAAAAAAAACTAGTAAGCATATTTTTGCCTAACTTGAACCCAGAGATAGCCTTCCATTTACAAATGCACTTATGGGCTCTAACTTCAAGAAGTTATAGAGAAGGGAAGTCAAATCAAAAAGGCCCTCATCACAAAGGGAACACTTAAACCGGTTTCAAAGACAAACATGAAGCAAAATCCTTAGATAAACCAAAGTTCTTCAACAAAAACAAACATGTCATTTGGAGATGGCATTACGGACTCCAAAAGAGTCCAAACCATGCAGACTGGTCCACTTTTAAAGCTCTCACAAGGACCTCATCCCAAGGCACCCACCAAAACGTGTGTTCACACCATTAATAAATCCCTATCTGCCATACTAAAATAGTTAGATAATGTAAACATGGTGGAATACCCAACCGATGATACCATACCATACCCAAAAATGCTCCAAAACCCATTTGGTTCAAAGAGCATGAGTACTGTGACTTCCACCATGTTAAAGGGCACAAGAAAATAGATAGGTGCTTGAGACTACGCCATTACATACAAGACCTCATTAAGAGGGAAAATCACCATAGATTCTCCCCCTGACTCAGGACAAGGTCCAAATGAGAAAATGGGTATCTTTAAAGAGCCCTTTCCTAACCATGCAGATAAAAAGAAAAGGAAGCCAGATCATGGAAAAACTTCCAATGACTATAGGATCTGCCACTTATGTTTATCCCACTAATGATAGTCCCTTCGATTCCCTCATAGGATGTATCCATTCATCTGATGAACAGGTCAATACTATTAGGATCTTAGAAAAGAGTTGTGCAATAGGGACACAGACGTGCTCTCATTGATCATCATACCAGATCCCCTACCTATCCCTCAGAAGGTCAAGTACAATTTAATAGAATAGTTAGAGAAGACACCCACTAGGATATCAATCTTAGATCTCCTCAAAATCTCTACTACCCATAAAAACATATTGTATAAAACACTGCAAAGTTCGGGAGTCTCCACCGATGTAGATCCCATGCACCTCCAAGCCATGATTGCACACCTTGACTCCAATGATCATATCACTTTTGATCACACTGCAATCCCACATAATGACCTAGAACACAACTTACCCTTATATCTAGAAGTAGTTATTACCCATCACAAGATCAAGAGAGTACTTGTGGATGGTGGATCCGGTCTAAACATTTGTACTTTGAAGTTGGTTAAGTAGCTAGGCCACTCAGAAATGGATCTAGGTGCCAAAACTATTACAATCATGGCCTATGATAATGAGGAGCGAGAGTCAGCAGGCACTATAGTAGTTCCAATGGAAGTAGGGCCAACTTGTCATGATACAATGTTCCATGTCCTTGACTTGGATCTACCATACAACATGCTCTTAGGATGCCCATGGATCCATGCCATGCAGGCCATTCCTTCAAATTTCCATCAATGTATCAAATGTGCCATAAAGGATAGATAATCACCATTCAGGGTGATCCAGAACCATTTACACATTGCAGAGCCTTGCATAATTTTTCTCATGCAACTTATGAATGCCCTTCTACATATTTTTGTTCCTTTACAAACAAAGGCTATCAAGGAACATGTGGATCCAGATTCACTCACTCCTTAATCAAGACTTTCCTTCATTGGTCAACCCTTTTACATCATGGGAGGAAACATCGGAAAAATATGGCCTAGTGAGCCATTCACTCTTGAACAAGATTTATTAATATCATATTTATCAATGTCACCTAGACACATGGAAAACCCTATTTTCAGTTCAAAAGCACTCGGGATCAATGCCCTAAACCATTGAGAAGTTCATTCCTAGTGGTTTCTTATCCGAGGAAAAGATGTTAGAAGATTCCACCAGCAGAGTACCTAAAGGTACCATGGCTTCATGCCATCAGCCCCCTATATGTCAAAGGCCACCGTATGATGTACATCATGGGTTACAATGGGTTTGGATGTGGTATCAATGCACAAGGGTGATTAGAACCCATTCCTATCCCTCACTTCAAATCAAACAAGCATGGTCTTGGAATAAGACCACATGATGATCCACCCTTTGAGATTGATGCCACCTCTTCCAAACATGAGGATGACTCATCTCATTCCGATAATGATGTGATTCCCAATGTAGCCTCTACGAGGATCTTTCCTCCACTAACTTATTCCCTGATTCAACTATCCTTACCTTATCCAGATCCAATCCTCAAACCAATTACCAAGTAACCCTTGTATATCCCAAACTTGTAGATTGGGATCAACAATTTCACGTGCCAATCGATTTCTTTGAGAATGATGAGGCATTTACAGAATTCATGGGACTCAGGGATTCTATTCCAACTGGGGATCACAAGAAAGGCTTTACAATTCAACTAGACACATGTGCATACTTTGGAGAAGAAGCAGAGATGTGTGGACACTTGAATAAGAAGGTCATCAAAAAAGAGTAAGAATACTTCAGAGAAACCTTGTGCAAGGAATAAACAAGTCTCATAATGAAAAACTTTTTTTGAAGCACTCAGTAGACAAACAAATGAAGAACCTATGGAAAAATGATCTATCCATTCAAGGATGATGATGAGCTACCTAAGGAGGTTGACCTTACTCTTCCCCCTGATCCTACCTGATGGAAGATACTTCTAAGATGCTTGTGGAAGAAACCATCAATGTCAACATTGGCTCAAAGAGGAACCTAGAATGATAAAGTTGGGAGCTTCACTCTCAGCTCAAGAGACAAAGGTTTTTTATAGAGCTATTAAGAGAATATGGAGATATATTTTGCATGGTCATACATATGATATGCCTAGTTTGGACCCAGACTTGGTCATGCACAACCTCATTGTGCACCCAGATGCCAAACCCATCAAGAAGAAGTTGAGAAAGATGCACCCTAAAATTACACTCCTTGTCAAAGAAGAACTTGAAAAGTTATTAGCTGTTGATTTTATTAAGCCCATTGACTATTCAGATTGGATATCTAACATAGTCCCTATTTAGAAGAAACCTATTGGCATAAGGATCTACACCGACTTCCATGACATCAATAAGGCATGTCCCAAAGATGACTTCCCCTTGCCTAATATTGATATGATCATTGATTCCACCACTGGTTATGAAATGTTGTCCTTAATGGATGGTTTTTCAGTTATAACCAAATCAGATTACAAAGGAGGATCAACATAAAACAACTTTCATCACCCCTTGGGGAACATTTTGTTACAAGGTCATGCCTTTCGACTCAAGAATGTCGGGGCCACCTATCAACGTGCAATGACATCATCTTCCATGACATGATGAATGACATCATGGAGGATTACGTTGATGATATTTTAGCAAAATCCAAAAGTAGAGGAGAGCACCCTGAAGTGCTAAGATGTATTTTCCAACATCTCGGATTACAAGGTACACTTGAACCCTAAGAAGTGTGTCTTTGGAATTTTTTCAGGAAAACTCCTAGGTTTCATTGTTTCACAAAGAGGGATAGAGGTAGATCCTGCAAGGTTACAACTATCACAGAAATGCCTCCACCTACAAACTCTCAAACAACTAAGAAGTTTACAAGGAAAATTCAGGAAATCCATCATTTTATTTCACAACTTGTGGATAAGTGCCACCCATTTACACATCTCCTCAAAAAGGATGTTGCATTCAACTGGGGACCAGACTATCAAAAGGCATTTGCACTACTTAAACAATACCTTGTCAACCCACCTATACTCATGCCACCTACCCCAGTGAACCTCTCCTCTTGTACATCTCAGCTACCCAATTTTTATTGGTGCACTACTTTCCCAATATGACCTAGACCATAGAGAAAGGGAAGTTTATTATCTTAGTCACACCTTGATTTCCTATGAAGATGAATTACCCACAGATTGAAAAGGCTTGCTTAGCAGTCATCTTCACCTTTCAAAACTTCACCATTATCTCCTTAACAAAAAACCAAGCTAATATCCAAAGTTTGATCCTCTCAAATACCTTCTATCCAAACCCACCCTTACAGATGAATGGCTAATTGGATCATTCTCCTAAGTGAATTTGATATTGAGTTTGTAAATCAGAAGTCCTTGAAAGGACAAGTATTGGCTGATCAGTTGGCAAAAGCTCCTCTACCAGGAATGGAACCTTTGTGTCTGACTCTCCAGATGCATCCATGATGTATGTTGAAGAATCTATGTAGAATGGAAAGTCCATTTTGATGGATCATTCACCTTCCATGGATCGGGGGCAGGGGTAGTGCTCATCACTCCCACAGTGAGGTTATTCCAAGAGCATTCCATTTGGGATTCCCTTGCACTAATAACATTACAGAGTATGAGGCACTCATTTCTGGCCTCAAGTTGGCTATCACTTGGAATATCAGATAACTACGAGTCATTGGGGACTCCCAACTCATTATTAAACAAGTTAATGATGAGTATAAGGTTAAAGATGAGAAACTTGTTCCATACAAGAAATTGGTTGAAACCTTGAAGGAGTATTTTACATAGATTGTCTTTGAGAAAAAAAAGGTCACATAATAGATCAATAGATGTTATGGCTACAATTGATCTCTCTTACGCATTCCACCTCAGAGAGAAAAATTCCTTTCTTTGTAGAGCATTTACAAATACCCGCATATGACATGCCAAAATCTTGTTTGGCATGTGAAATTGTTGGTCCATCCTCCCCTTGGTATGACCCTATATTTAGATACCTACAAGATGGCACATTTCCCCAGACATTACCCATTCTGAGAAGAAATCCCTTATCCACCGTATAGCCCATTATACCCTCCTAGGAGGCACCCTTTATCATCATGGCTACGATGGGAATCTGCTTCATTGTTTGGATGTTACTGACTCAGTCCACACTATTAAGGAAGTACACGGTGGTATTTGTGGAGCACACACTAGTGGTATGGTCTTGGCTAAGAAGCTCTTAAGGGTAGGTTATTATTGGCCCACCATGGAAGCAAATTGTTGTAATTTTTCAAGAAATGTGAGCTATGCCAAAAGTATGGAAACTTGATACATGCACCAACACAAGGCTTTGTAGCCTATCGCAACACCTTGGTCCATTTTCTAAATGGGGCCTGATCTCATAGGGAAGCTCCATCCTTCTTCTTCAGATGGCCACACCCACATTATCACCACCACCGAGTATTTTACTAAATGGGTAGAGGTTGTGCCTCTTACTTATGTCACTAGTGCACAAATTTCCAAATTCATCATGAATCATCTCATCTTTCATTATGGTATCCCTTCCGCCATTGTCACTAATAATGGTAAATCCTTCAAGAATAAAAATGGTTAAGACATTGTGTCAACACTTCCATATTCAACTCAAGTGGTCTACCCCCTATTACCCCCAAGGTAATGGACAAGCAAAGCTACCAATAAAACCCTTGTATGAATCATGGAGAAAATGGTAAGTAAGACTGGCATAATTGGCACTTACAGATACATCCCACCCTCTGGGCCTATCAAACCTCCATCCGCACTCCTACTGGTGTGACCCCATATTCCCTAGTTTATGGCACTAAAGCCATCATACCCTTGAAGTGGAGCTTCCCTCCCTGAGAATATCTCTCTAGATTATCTTGATAAAGATGAAGACTATAGAGTAGCTCAGCTAGCAGAGCTAGAGCTGTTGGATGAAAAGTGGATAAGAGTGCTTAATCACCTCAAGGTTTACTAGAAACAAAGTATCAAGAGGATATAAAAAATGGATCATTCATCATGAATTTGATGTAGGTGATCTAGTGCTAAAAGAAAATCAAAAGAACACCATCAAAGACAGAGAAAAGAAAGGTAAGTTTGAGGCCAACTAGCTAGGGCCTTATGTGGTGGTTGCTAAATATGGGTCAAGAGCTTATAAACTAGCATATTCAGATGGTGAAGAACTTCTAGAACCTATGAATGCCATGCATCTCAAGTGGTTCTATGCTTAAGTATGGTGCATGAATATCAAATAAGAACTAAAAAAAGAAAAAAAAGAAAAAACAAGAAAAACATGAAAAATTTGAGAAAATAGTAAAGAAAAAAAATAGTCATCCACATGTGAAAACCACACAATTGTGGCACAATGGGTAGGTCTTTGGGTGAAAACTGGTTTCTAGCACTCAAGGAGGATTCACGGTCACAAAGTTACTCTTGCATCAGGATGGGTAACCCTCACCACTTTCTAGAAATAACTTCCTTTTCTAGGTCTAGGAACCCTACCAAATCCATCTTCACCGAGCCATGATCTGGCTTATTTTTCTTATATCTACGCATGAAGGATGTGCCTTTGTATATTCCCATCTAATGTTGGGGGCACCTTCACATTCCACTTTCTCTATACATATGTGCATGGCATTCTTCCTTTTGTATATTCCCACATCACGCTGGGGCATCCACGCTTCTTTTCCTTATACATTGCTTTCAGAACATGACCTTAGAAAATACAAAAACATTCAAAAAAAGATACACAAAAATCTAAACATTCAAAAAAACCCCTTAGGGAACGAAGCTACACCAACTTCATAACATTGTCTTAGGGAAACCTCAAAACAATGTGAACAATAGCCTTGAAAACTTATCTTTCAAGATAACCCAAAAACATTAGAAAATATATCAATGTTGTCCCACAAAAACAAGGTAATGATTAAATTGCTTTTAGTTGTCGGTTTGTATAGTTTTGGTTGTATATTTGTTTAGTTTTGTTAACTTTTTCTTGTGTGTTTTTTTACTACACATATTTGTTTGTATCACATCTATCATCTATCATTCATCACATATAACATCATCTATACATCATATATACAAAAATGCTAAGTTTTACATCATGCATGTATACTAAGCTAATCATCACATATCATATCATCAATGGGGGCAAGAGGGGTTGCGCATGATCACAAATCTATCCCCCACACCAATATCATCTAATATCATCCCAAATGCTAACATCTACCAAAATATCTCATGTACAAAACATATGATATCATCTAAATCACCCTCAGGAACTATTTTCCACCTAGCTTATCTCTTCACCCTGGGGCATTTTTAAATATTTCTAGGTGCTTCTTGTCTTCTATTTTTATCTATTACCATGATTATTTTTAAATAATTATTGTTGGCCCATTTGTCTTCTCGCCAGGGCATTTTATTGCCACCCGATGCCCATTCTCTTTTCCTTGGGGAATTTTCACGTGCTTTTAGGTGATCTTCCATTTCCTAAATTCTTCTAACCGATCAAAAATTTAAAAATTATAAAATCATCCAAAAATCCAAAAAAATCGTAAACACTTTGAAAATGGACTAAAATTGGTAAAAACTCATTTGCAGCTGAAATTTGTGTCTCTCACATGGCACTCATCTCGTATCTTGCTGACATTTTCACATGTTTTGAAACAACGACTCATGGATCACCTAACTCTACAATCATTTACAAAATCTACGTTGCTTACTTCATCTATACTCTGGGGCACTATCAGTTTGCTTGGTACTATTTTCATCATGCACATTACTTTTCCATTGGACCCAAGTGTCCTCCATCCTTTCCTTGCATATAAAAATTGCTTGGGGCATCATTTTAAACCCTTTCATTTATCAAAACATTTGGGATCTACATCTCGATAACAAAATATTTGTGCAACCATCTTGAACGTTGTTGGTTTGAGTGTGTGTGATTGTACTTATTTCCCTGTTAGATGAGTTTGTTTACTTCTCGTATTGCATTGCATGTTTGTATGTTGCATGGAGTTTTTGTTTTTAGCAAGGATGATTGTTTGTATCTTGGATTTTCATGTCATTTTACGCTTCCATCATATGCTTACATTTTAATAAGGACCGATGATGAGGATTCTAAGAAAATGATGATTAAAAATTTTTATGTAAGCACTTGTTGTGGATAGCTCAATATCCCCTTTCTTGTTGTTTTCTAATCTTCTCTTCACACTTTTCTTTCTTCTTTTCTTTTCATCATCGATCGAGTTCTTCCATCACCCCATCGACACTCGAGGGGGCATCCCTTTAGCTAACTAATTTTTCTTCTACCCCTTCAAAAAAAATTCATTTTCTTATGTTTGTCTACTTTCTTTGAAGTGACGTAGCTTACGTCACCCCAAAGAGGGGAAAATGTAGACACATGTAGTTTGGTCAAAGCACTATTATTCCTAATATTGCACTAACTATTCTCCTTCTTACAAATTGATGATACCTCATCAATTAGACTCCTCTAACTCATCGTTTACGACATTCTTTTGGTCATATTTCTCCTATAAACCAATTAATGGGGTTAATATAGTCCCTTATTGGCTAAACCATCTTCTCATCCTCTTCTATACCACTTTTACTAACTTCCTAGACTATCAATCCATTTCATTGGATTGATTAGACCTCTAAAACTCTCTCAAAACCCTAATTCCTCTCTAAACAAATATTAACTAGCCTAACCTAGTTTAACTAGTCCTAACCATGATTAACCTCTTCTAAACCTAGTCAAATCTTACTTTGACTCCTAATTAACTTTTTGACTCCTTTTTTAGTCCCACATGCACCAAAATTCCCCCACTTTCCCAAATGGAAAACTATAAATAGCCCACTACCCCCTCTCATTTCTAAGAACTCTCCTTCTTCCTAACATAAACTATAACATTTTTCTTAGGGTTTAGAGCTTATTTCATTTGTTTATTGAGCTATTGCTTTTCCATTGCACTACACACAAAGCATTGAGTAAATGGGAAGAACCATTGGCCTTGAAGCCATTAATGGTGAGCTCCCATTCTCATAATCACAAACTGATTGCTTAGAATCTACCTAGGTTCATTTTTAAAGCTTTCAAGAGTAGAGGATTACTAAATATGCTAGATTTTAGTGAATCCTTGTTTATTTTGATGAATCCTTTGGGATTTTAGAGAACATTTAGTTATCTTTTTTATTAAAGAATTTTTTTTCAAATGGCCCACCAGTTAGTCCAAACAAAAATAAATTTATATACTATAACTTTATTCCTATTTTTAATACTATTTATATCGTAACACGATTAAAAACATAGAATCTTGATTCCACTTCGCATAAAGGCTTGACTAAAAGGCTACTAGTAAGTCCTCATGTACTGACGATGCTCCTCCCCTTCTCTCTTGAGGCCACTGGGAGACGTTTGCAATCATTACACATTAAATTAGTTGCAGAAAGTAGAAAAATAAATCATAATTAAATGTTCGTGTATATGCAAAAAAAAATCAACTGATATTTAATTACATACCTGTAAACCAGGGTGCATGTCAATCTCCTCGTTCTCCTCTCTCCCATGGGTCTTGGTTAATGCACAATGAATTGTAGGGTGCATAAGTTTATAGAGACCTAGTGGGACTGAGTTATACTTTGAGCAGTCCTCAAGAAGGTAAGAATTTATTTTACATTTACTAGTGGGACTGACCCTTTTAATTGATCTCACAATATGCACTAGAATCAGTTAAACAAGGTTATTAGATAATAAAGTGGAGAATAAGGGTTAAGATCAAAATTGGAGTATGTTAACTTGTTAAAAGGGAGTTATTTAGTGATCCAGAGACTGAATTTAGATTGTATAGAGACAAGATTCTATTGAATGTGTCTTTGAGTGTTGGCTCTACACCAGTCTTACTCCTTAAATTCTCAAGATCCCTTGAAAGGAATGTGCAATAATGATATGTTTCACATTTCAATCCATAATTCCATTGTTTGAGCCTTTTAACTCCTCAATCACAACCAAACCCTAGGTCTGTAAACTGAGATAACCTCTGGGACAACCAACTGGAAAAAACAACTTAAAAATCCTCCAACAAAAAACTAGAATTCTTGTTGAATATTTTAAAGGAGTCTTTCAAGATGGTTGCTTCAAAATTTCAGGATCAAATTCAATGTTTAAGGCCTCAAATTCACATACCCTATCAAAATCTTTAGTGAAGGTTTATGGGGACCTGACTATAGAAAATTTTGCATAAATTTCTTTAAACTTGATGTCATGACTCCTAATTTTAGCTGAGGCTCTATTTACATCTAGTCCACAAAATCAACTTACTAGGGAAGCAAAATCATTCACATTATCTTAATACTTACCTCTCTTTGTAGGTTCATGTTTCATTTTTTTAACCAAATGCTCCTACTCACAGCTTCTAAAGATGGTGGAAGGCTTAAAAATTCAACATACATGCATCCTCTTTCTGACAATCCTCTTATTCCAAGATGACAACTCTCAACTTATTGAGCTCTCAAAGAACATGTTACAGTGTTATACAATTTATTCGTGTCTGTGTTCATTTATACCATCACCGAGAACTTTCAAGTATCCTTGCTATCATAATAATTGTCTCATCACTCTTGTTATATTATTTGTCAACTAAGGAAAATTCATAACGCTGTCATAGAGATACCCTATTCATCAAACATACATTTGCATGCAAACAACAAAACTTACAAAGCTCAACATAAGAGTTCAACACAAATCAGTCTTACACTACTATACAAGGCATGCATCCCCTCTTATACTCCTCCACAACATAGAATTGCATATCACACTAGTATATTGTTATCCGCCAATTTTGACTGTGCAAAATTTTTTTTTTTTTTTTAAATAATAATAAATAAAATAAAAATGTAAATTTTGTAATTTTTCAAAATTGTTACTTTGCATGGTTTATCACTCTCATCACGACCGTCTCATTTTTGTGATCGTTCCGGTCTTCATTTCGTCCATTTCGGGCGAGAACTCCTCCCACCAGGCTTTAAACCGTGTTAAAATTAATTAATTAATTAATTAGTCTTTGTTTGATAAAATTAATTTTTAAATAACTTGGGAGTATTTAATTAAATAAATATTAATTAAAATTCATCTAACAAGTTTTATTTTAATTGCTGGGGAAAAATAAGCTTCCGCTTCCCATTGCCGGGAATGCCAAATTGGCTTCCCGGACCGGATTTCCCCTTTCCTGGCAAATTTATTTTAAATTCCCGCTTGTGGGATTTTCTCCACCACTTACCAAATCAATGGATTGGCAAACGGGCAAGAAATCCCCTGATTTCCTACATGGGGAAATTGAACGGAGATTGACATCCCACTTTGCCAATCCCATTGGCAATTGGCCATTACTTTCCCCATTCCCCCTGGGAATTAATTCCACTACCCGGGAAGAAGGGAAGTTGATTTAGCCTTCATAAATTCCTTCGTCAGACTCGGTGGAAAGAGTCGTATGAAGCTTTCTAATGCTCCTTATTTCTTCTAAATGAACAAAGTAATATTTTATCACATCCTGCACTCGCGAAACGCCATTATGAAGAAGAAATACAAGAGGACAGTCATAGAAAGTTTTATGCAAAAAGAGAGAACACAACTATTGGGACAGCCAGCAGAAGGAGGTTTCCACACATTGGCCATAGAAGGAATTTACAAAGACATTGTTTTGGAAGAATTGAAGTTTTTAATGCATTAAGCAAATCCAACGCCTAGCCCAAGGAAATACACAACCAGGACAGTCCAAAAAAAAAGAAAAAACAAAGAGAATACCCACGTTTGCATAAGGAAGGGACAACATAAACAAGTTTCCACATATAAAAAAAAAAAAAGACAAACAAGCTTCCATGCATAGGAGGGAGGGCAGCAGGTGAGAGAAAAGCCAAAAGGCAGGTTTCAAAGGAGGACAGTCAAATTTAGTTCTCCACGCATGCACAAGGCTCAACCAAGTAAAAATAAAAAATAAAAAGAAGAGGTACAGTCCAGCAAAGGAGAAATCCACACAGCAGAAAGAGGAAACAATTGCATGAGTTGGATCTCCACGCATTCATCCAAAGGAGAACAGTCAAAAAAAAAAAGGAAATTTTGTTTGTCTTGGCTAAGCCAAATTCCCACGCAAGAGCAGCTTGAATTTTTCACGCAGCCAAGGAGGAAAAGAATTGTTTTGTTTATTATTGTTTTAATTTGTTTTGGTGCAGCAGAAGTCCACGCCCAAGGAGAAAGGAACAGCAAAAGAAGAAAACCTGTCCACGTGGGAGAGGAAGAAACAAAGCCAAGTTGTTTGAGTAAAACATCAATTTCCAAGCAGTTGTTAATAAAAAGATTTCTCACGCAAGCTGAAGGCTTTAGCATTCAAAAACACCACGCATTGTAGAGGGAAGAAGACAAGAAAAAGAGTCCACCACGCATTGCACAAGACAAGAGTCCACGTGAGAGAAATAAAATAAAATAAATCTTCTACGCATTCACCAGGGAGGTGAAAGGAGAATACGAGCCACACAATTGCGAGAAGAGGAAGACTGTGCGTGAAGAAAAATCACATGAACCATTTGAAAATGTCAAACAAGATAGATATCAGCACAAGAAAATGAAATTAATAAGGAAAACGATAGATGTGGAACAAAGGTTGCCTGGTTTGTATCTGTCGAAGTAATCAACTTTGGAACTCGGTATCTCGAAGCTGATTGATTTTCAGGAAGAACGGTTTGTTTCGTTGAATTCTTCCCATCTTCATGTACTTGGTTTCCAAATTTTAAACGAGCAGCTCCTCATTTGATATTTTTGACGAACCCAAGAAAAACTCAGTTTACTCGATTTTGCCGCGTGCACAGTTTTAGCTTGGCGGAAGGCCTACTTTCAGAATTCGTATCTTCAGCCTAGACAATCGTCAAGAGAAACGGTTTAATTTTTTGAATTATTCCCACATTCATGTACGTATTTACAAAAATTCAAATGTACAGTGCTTCGTTTGATATTTTTCACAGGGTCAAATAAAATGCAGTTTGCATGATTTATTGCGCGCGCGCTTTCAGCCTGTCAAGGTGGCTCACTTCGAGAGTTGATATTTTGAATTCAGATGATCGTCAAGAGAAAATAATTATTTCGTTCATTTCTTCCCACCTTCATATGCTTCCTTTCCAAGTTGTAGATTCCCAGGGTGACGTTTGGTATTTTTCCCAGGCTAAAACCAAACGGGATTTTCACAGTTTTACACTTGCATTTTCCTAGCAGTTTCAGAAGAGTCAACTTTGACCTTTAATATTTGACTGAAGAATTTGATTGGGAAAAACCTTCTGACATGCAAACTTTTGGTACTTTAATATACTTCCTCATGCAGTGAGAAATTCTCGGACAAGATTTGCTATTTTTCCCAGGGCAGTTTTATAGGCAATTTGTGCAGTTTTGTAAGATGGAAGTAATAGCCTGAAATCACGTTTCTGTCACAGTCATGTCATTCCCAAACAAAATGATGTTGTGGTATAGGTTCCAGGGCATTCTACTCACCTCGATGCTCCATTCAAAGTATGAGAACATCGTCG
Source organism: Taxus wallichiana var. yunnanensis (assembly GCA_018340775.1). NCBI lineage: Eukaryota > Viridiplantae > Streptophyta > Pinopsida > Cupressales > Taxaceae > Taxus > Taxus wallichiana. The sequence goes on along the minus strand of CM031236.1, from coordinate 480,325,371 downwards.
ATACCAACTTGGGACACATCAACATAGGTCGATTCTGCGATCGCATATCAACCGAAGGCGAGTCACAATTTTCCTGACGCTTGTTCTGAATTGGTCATCACTTGAATGGATGCACTACAATACCTACACAATGTGGTGATTCAACTCCAATGGCTTCGAAGCGGAAATAACCTCTAACTTCCTCATTATGCGGTATAAGTTGTAGTTATTGGCATTGGTCTCTTCGGAGTCAAAAGCCATTGTTATCGGCAGAGATCGATAATGGGAGAATCTTGTCTACATCAATTTTTCACTTGATCATTGTGGCGGATCTATTCATAGACAAACCAAGACCAACGACAAGTGTAATTGTGTGGATCATCAAGCAAGGCCACATCATTCAAGCGTGTCCCTATCAGCTCTCAGTTAGCAATGTGCACAATACTTCATCGGCCAATCTTTAAGTTGTTCTGTTCTCGAATTGGATGATCGTGAGTGAATCAAAATGCCAACACTTCGGGATGGTGACAAAGACAAAATACATAACTCCAGGAGGTGAATTACAATTTTGGCTCTTGGAAGATCTTCTCAATGGCGAAAGATCAAAAGTTGGATTCTGACAAGCCAAGGTGGCGTAATAACTACAGTCTCGCGACAAATGAATAATTCATCATGGAAGGCTATTCGAGCATGTGGATAATTATGTGTAATTGTGAATGTGAATATGAATGAAGACGAACTTACTCACACCATGATGTTGCTCAAATGGAGGGATGGATGAATTGCTCAAGTTTCAAGATCGGCTCTTTTATCACCTAGAGGATTGTGTAGCACAATCAATGAGTTCATTCCCGTACGACCGGGATAGGCGGACTCTTGGCCCAATGGATAAGGCACTGATCCTAGGTGTCTTGATCTAGGTGGCGCATTGCTAACTAGGATGTCTACATGTGCGTCCAAGTCATTTAAGTGGGTCCACATGTACCCATTTCTTTTATTTATGTATTTTTCCTTAAATGACTTTTTAACTTAAGTGGTTTCTATTTTTAGTCACTTTTTAATAAAGTTGTTGAAAAATTCAAAGGTCACTTAGGTGCCTTATTTAATGATCATGTAAAACCCTAACTACTTTGTAACCAACTTTTGGGTTATAAAAGGAAGTGAGGGGCTCATTTGTAAAGGGTGACTTTGAGAGAGGAGAAGAAATACTTTTGTGTGCAAGCTTTGTTTCAGGAAGAAACTTTGTGTTCTTTTGTAAAAACATTTTGGAGTTAATGAAATATGAACTTTGTGTCTCATTCATTGTCTCTTGTAACGTTTAATGTTCTTATGTTCATTAGATGTTAGGTGTTTGAATCTTGCATGCAAATATTATCTTTGATCTTATTATCAACATTATTAATCGGTTGTTCTAGTTCACAGTGATCAAGCTCTAATTATCTACTTGCTCATGTGTGTTCCCTTTTACACGTTCTTGTTTGGCTAACTCAAACTCCATTTTATTTGTGTTAGTTATTTGTCTTTCTTCTTCGTGCAGCATTAGGCTCTGTTTTTACCTAACCCTTGCATGTTCTTTCGTTCATTCCATTTCACTCCTTTCCTTCATCCCATTCCATCTCCCTCATTCACTTTTATTTCCATTGATGTTCTAAAACACCCCCACATACAATTTTTAATGTATAGATGTAATTACGCTTTGGTTTTCAATAAAGGCAACCTCACCTTCATTGAGGAGGGACTTTGTTCCCACACTATCGCATGTCATTTGCATGTGTGCAAATCCATATGCTAACATATACCAAGAATGACACACAAGAAAAACACATTTTTTCCACTCTCCTTGAAGAACCCTAGCACGCAAGAAGAAGAACACAAATGAGCCTCAAATTATTGTATTTGTTTGTCAACCTTCCCAGTACACAAGAAAGGATATTAGTAATGGATCTTTACATTTTACCTTTACATGTACAAATTTATCTGATCCCTACCATCCATAAAAAAACTTCTCACACAAACTCACTTGCATGGACTTCGAAGAAGGTACTAGGGAATGATGCAGTCTTGAACAAGTCTCAAGCTTCCTTTGTCATCAAGAACTTACTCCAATCCTCATAACTATACAAACTAAAGCTCTTGTTAATCTTAATCCATTATACAATTACAATACAAAATCCAAGGATTACACCCTTATCAAATGCAAACATACAGTCATACCTAAGTAATAAGGAATAATAGTGCACAAGAATCAATCTACAAGAACCAAATGCTCACCACATTGCTCAAGATCACCTTGTATTCACTCAGAGAATCAAAAATATGATATGAGACTAAGAAGTGTATACATATACATATGTAAATACTGAAATCATGTCAAACTATAAGTGAAGATACAATCTAGTAGGGCTAGTAAAGCAAGAACATAAAGAGAAGAGTCTCAAGTGATTACAAGGTCAAATAAAGGATCAACTTAAGACTTACCATGCCCTTCATTTCTTACACTGCCACATCAACGATTAGCTGAAAAGGTGCCACTGCATCACCCACTTGCGATGAACCAACCTACAAAATAACATTTTTTATTACAATGGTTTTATAACAAATACTACAAATTACAATTCACGGATTTTGTGTTCACTTTTATTTACCTCAGCTTCCTTTCTATTGGTTGGTTTTGTTGCTAATTTTTTTACATTTTTCATATAGATGCAACAATGACATGTCATCCTCCTACATACATATTGTATCAATGAAAATGTTAATGAAGGATTCATGAACAAGTGTTTAGATAACAAAACTAAATATAAAATGACTAACTTACATCGTAATCACCTCTACTAGTTCTTTCAGGAATGACCCCCTCCGTTCTTTGCATCCATCTCACCCTCCTCAACCTGTGAAGAAAATGGCATGTAACTTATAAGAAATAGATAATACTTATTTACTCACAACAAGAAAAGAGTGAAATGAAACCGTTACTCAAACTTACCTTGTTTCTCTTCTTTTCTCTCAAAGCCAATATGTTTGCCCTCCTCTTAGCTCTCGCAGTCTCCGAATCATATTCACTCATGGAATCGTCAACCTCTTTCTTGGAGCATCTGCTAAGCTTGTTGAATGATGCCTTCCCTTCCCTCTTACAAATGCATTGTATCACACGTCACCTCTGAAAAATATAGTGCACACACAACACTCCCTCAATGTCTCCCTCTCTCCATTCCTTGTATTGCCTCAACTTTTTGGAGGCCCTCCGAGGATACTTGCTAGTAAAATTTCTCCCTTTCCTCTCAGGGAGAACATGAGGGAGGGAATGGGAATTTTTCCTATGGATATTTAGCATCCGTAGAGTGTAATTTTTTTGTCACAACTGGGATACTCGCAATAATAAAGTATGCAATCCCCATAATGCTCCCTCCTATAGTGAAGAGGGGCCTATTCAACAACATCGTATAAACAATTAGTCACTAATGGACATATATGAAAAAAAAATTACAATATTCAATTTTTTGATTTTACCTCATCAACAACAATACCATCCTCTGCATGGCCCGAAGCAACAACATTGGGTGCATTCTCCTGCAATAATCATTCCAAAAATCACGTACCTTGTCATACAAACTTGTTACACACATACACAATAATATATAATCAAATTAAATTAATTTACGATAACAAATACAATGTTAAATTAAAGTAATTTTACCTCCTCTACAACTATATCAGCCTATACATGTGACGACAAAGCAACGTTCATTGCAGCCGCCTCATCGTCCTTCACTCAACAATCCATACCATATAAAAAATCGTTACGACACAATAAATAATACCAAATTCCAACAAATTTTAAAAAATCAATGTTAGAATGATTATTAGATAAAGTACACACATGTACCGAAGAAGATATCTGAAGGTAAAATGTTCACCTTTTCATTTTAATCTTCTGACTTGAGGCCCAGGCACAGTTCCTAAAATAAGATTGCGTTAGTTACTTAATATATTAGTTTTAATGTAAAATATAATACAATTATTTATTTTTCAAATGCAGCAATGGAAAAGGAAAATGAAAAGCTTGTATTCTTACTCTGCAACGAAGATGCAATGTCCATGACATGCAACTTTGCAAAATACAACTGCAACATTGGATAAATAACAAAAGATCACAAACAATCATAATTCATCTTAACAATAACATTTTGGACAGATATAGTGCCTACATGTATTTTCCTAAGAGTACACACCATAGCAGAGTATGATGACTCCAAGTTTCGAGTATCTTGTGATAACTATCGCATTATATCTCCGACGAGACGAATAATTCCTACCATAAAAAAACCTATGTCTACCATTGCACAAATGCTTCACAAATAGCATGTATTAAGCCATTAAATAACTACAAACATAATTGTACATAACATAAAAAGGAAATATGGTGTGTACATATATCATATTACAATGTCATTCATGGAAAGTGCTAATAATGCTACCACTTTGCTTATGCTGGCCCTAGACACTTTACATACATCTAACCTTCCTTTATTGACATTTACATGTACATATGAACATTTCACAAAGTGAGATACAATCTCTAGTGCTTAAACATGAAGAACATAAAGGTTTACATTGTTACATTAGTATATTCCATTCATTTGATTAACAAAAATCATACCATGAGAAAACACATATATGTTTAAAACTTCATGACATAACGCTTCCTCAAGACCCAATATCAAGGCCCTATACTCAGCCTGGTGGATCGTCATTTTGGCATCTCCCACAATGGTGCCTCTCTCTACTTTCTTGCTGCCATTAGGGTCATATAATATGAACGATGAACATGTCATATTTTCCGAGGTATTAGACACCCCATGAATTTCCAATCTCCAAATGACAACCATGTTTACCTTTACAATGGACAAACATATATCGTAAGCAACAAAAGACAACATGTTTTTTCTTTTTACATTTTCAACACTGCAAATTTGAACTTTTCAATACAACTATCTACATTCCAAGACACACACACACACACACACACACACACACACACACACACACACACACATGTTCCTTTTTTGTGTTAGTTATGGTATATAAATGTTTTGAAAAATCTAAAATTTGCAACTTGTTTGAATTAATGAAAAATATGTATATGTATGTGTATGTAGATGTATGTGTATGAATATGTAGGTGTCAAAACAAGCCTTACGCTATCCTAGCTAAATAATCACATGACCCACATCCATATTACATGATCCCCGTGCATATACATCACACTTTTCCAAACAATCACCTGCCAATGTGGCACGACACCGTTGGAGCAATTTTTTCACTACCTAAATATTTCATATTTATACGCTTACATACATACATACATACATACATACATACATACATACATATATATATATATATATATATATATACATGTATATATATATATATATATATACACATACATACATACATACATACATACATACATACATACATACATACATACATACATACATACATACATACATACATACATACATATATATATATATATATATATATATATATATGCATTTGTATATGTATGTGTATACATATGCATATCCATATACATATATATGTACATATATGTACAAGTATACATATACATATGTATATGTGATGGTCTCACATACATGGACATTTGTATTGTCATATGATATTATTGTTTGTTATATAGACACACATACGACATAAATGGACGATCTTGTCTTCGTTCGCAAGTAAATGACTGGGTTTTGATTGTGGCTAGTGTATATACTCTTGTCTTGGTTGGCTAGCCAATCAATACGATGTCTATACTCTTGGTTGTTTTGATTTAAACATGATTATAGTTGTCATAATTGTTTTTTGTTTGAATGTGCCATGTGGCATCACAATGAGAACAACATGTAATCATTGCATCTTGTGCCCACTTTGTTCAACCATCATGTGAATTTGAAAATACTTAACATGTGAACCTATTTTTCATCTATTTATTATAATAGTTTTTCATTGTTAGCATTTGTATTGCAGTTAAGTTTTGATTCCTTTGATAATTTTGATATCCTAGTTGATTTACTTGCTTCTATTTTGGATTTACACACTGCAATTTTAGATTTACAAAGCATGATCATACACAAAAATAAGACATCTATAAATCTTGAATAACATATTATTATTATCCATAATTTCTATTTCACCACATTCATTGACTAGCCAACCAAGACAATTGTATAGACATATTTTTATCTCTCTTATGTGGTATACACACAGTGTGTATATCACAATCCAAAATACCATATATAAGTATTGCTATTGATACTATAAGTACATGTTTTCCTCTAAAAAACTTCACAAATATATAGAACATAATAATAATAATAAAAATGTCTATCTGTGAACAACTTTAAAATATGAAAATCACATAGCGCCTGAATGTTTTTTTAAGATCTAATGCTTCTCCCCAATTCTCGCAGTGGACTTTAAAATCTAAAAATCACATAGCGCTTGAAAGCACTATATCGCAAGACCCACATCCATATTCATGATGGCCCCGCATATGCCCCATACACATGCATCACACTTTTCCCAAGAGTCACCTACCAACGCACAACACTACCATATGATAGGATAACACGAATGTCCTGGTATGTGAGACATATATGTATGTATATGTATACTCATACATATGTGTACATATACATGAATATGGATATGCATATGCATGTATAAACATACATATACAAATATAGATATATATGTATGTACAAGATTGCATGGCCCCCATACTAATGACCATAAGATGCCATACCAAATGACATACATGCATAGCTCTCTACGGGACCCACATCCTCTTCTCGTGGCATCCATTATGTCAACCTCATCACCATTGGAGTCAGCTATACTAGCGACATGATGCCCATACCCCATGCATGCATGCGCGAGGTGGGACCCACCCTGGCTGAGGTGGTGCAGGTTTGGTTTTAACATAATATATGTGTTTGAAAAGAAGTGTGGCATGCACAGCAAGTGTTGGGTGGAGTGGTAGGCATGTATGCTTGTATTTAGGAGGTCATGGGTTTGAATCCCACAAACCACAAAAATATCTGGGATTCGAACCCATGACCTCCTAAATACAAGCATACATGCCTACCACTCCACCCAGCACATTCTGCATGCCACACTTCTTTTTCAAACACATATATGTTAAAACCAAACTTACACCGCCTCATCCAGGGTGGGTCCCACCTCACGCATGCATGCATGGGGAATGGGCATCCAGAGCGTGTGTGCGCTATCTTGTCACCAAGATAGCCACAAGTGTCATGATTCTACTAAAGCAGTCACACAAATCCATTCATGAGGCCGATCCAAAGGTAGATACGAGTAGAAAAATGATGGGACAAGGAAAGGATGTTAGAAGTTGGAAACATTTAATGCAAATCTCTGTCAACAACTCATGCCAATTCCCAAGGCCGATTCCAGGCACTATATGGAGAAGAGGAAATGATTACATGTGGTTTTCATTGTGCTACCATGTGGCACATATAAACAATAAACAATTATGATAGCTATAATCATGTATAATCAACCCATTGTGGTGCCACATGGCACATTCAAACAAAAAACATTCATACAACGTATGTGAGACATATACATATACATATGCACATGTATACTCATACATACGTGTACATATACATGTATATAAATACACATGCATGCATCAACGTACACATGCACGAACATACATATGCAATTACACAAATATAAATACGTACACATACATGTATCAACATGTATATGTATAGGTATGTGTATGCATTCGAGCAGTGTCACAACAGCCTTGACTACCCAAAGAAAGGGAAGAGAGTATAGAATTTGTTTTTGTTATACCACATACAACACTACCATATGATAATATAGGGTATGTGAGACATATGCATATACATATGTACATGTATACTTGTACATATGTGTACATATAAATGTATATGGATACACATATGCACGCATAAGCCTACATATGCAATTACACACACACATACACACATATACATACACATACATGTATGTACGTGTATATGTATATGTATGTATAGGTATGTGTATGTATTCGAGTAGGTGTCACAACATATTCCTCGACTACCCAACAAAGAGAAGAGTATAGACATTTTTTTCTTCTGTTATGTGGTATACACACATTGTGTATACCACGTGTAAACACTACCATATGATAATACAAGGTAAGTGAGACATGTACATATGCATATGTACATGCATACTTGTACATACGTGTGTCTAAAAACATGCGAAGTGCCAGCTCATCCGAATCCCATGACGACAAATTTTCTTCATCGGTAATGGTACACATTGTAAGTGACTCTTGGGAAAAGTTTGATGCATATGTATGGGTAATATATGGGGCCATCATGAATACGGATGTGGATCTCACGATCCTATCACTGGGATAGCAGGGAAGAATATATACGCTTTTTAATCCTCTTTTATGTGGTATACACATAGTGTGTAAACCACATACAACACTAGCATATGATAATACAGGGTATGTGGGACATATACATGTACATATGTATATGTATACTCATACATATGTGTGTGTATATGTATACGTATGTATATGTATGTATTCAAGTATGTATCACAACAACAGATTCCTTGACTTCCCAACAAAGTAAAGAGTATAGACAATGTTTTTTTGGTATGTGGTATACACATAGTGTGTATACCATATACAACACCTGTCATATGGCATATGATAATACAAGGCATGTGATACACGTACATATACATATGTACATGTATACTTGTACATACATGTGTGTATGTAAGTGTATATGTATACAAATGTATTTGAGTATGTATCACATCATCAGATTCCTTGAGTGCCCAACAAAGTGAAGAGTATAGAAATTGTTTTTTAATTGTTATATGGTATACACACAATGTGTATACCATGTACAACACTACCATATGGCATATGATAATACAAGGCATGTGAGACACGTATATATACATATGTATATGTATACTCGTACATACGTGTGTGTATATGTGTGTATATGTATACGTATGTATATGTATGTATTCGAGTATGTATCATAACAACATATTATTTGACTAACCAATAAAGTGAAGAGTATAGACAATGTTTTTTTCTTTGTATGTGGTATACAGACAATGTGTATTCCACGTACAACACTACCATATGATAATACAAGGTATGTGAGACACATACATATACATATGTACATGTATACTTGTACATATGTGTGTATGTGCATGTATATGTATGTATTCGAGTATGTATCACAACAGCAAATTCCTTGAGTGCCCAACAAATTGAAGAGTATAGACAGTTTATTTTCTCTGTTATGTGGTATACACATAGTGTGTATACCATTTTGGCCTTCAATTTGTTTTCCATCTTTGTAGACTTGAATCCTCCACTTGAAATTTATTGTAATATCATCCACGACAAGCGGTTCATCACTAGGCTATGTATCTAGCATATTATCACCTAAATTGTTTGATACTTTTGGTTCATTGATTGCAAGTATAGTCTACTTGCTTCGGAGTGAAGTCTACATACAACACTACCATATGATAATACAAGGTATGTGGGACATGTACATGTACATATGTATATGTATACTCATACACATGTGTGTGTGTACATGTATGTATTCGAGTAGGTATCACAACAGATTCCTTGAGTATGTATATGTATGTATTCGAGTGGACCTTCTTGCCAATTCTCCCAAAATCCTGTGAATAAAGTTGCAGAGTTCGCGGTTTTGGCGCCAAATGCATGTTTTGTTCCTTGTTTGATCAGGTATATTATATGGCATAGGTAAGATTTGCATTAAATGTTGCCAACTTCTAATGTCCTTTCCTCGTCCCATCATTTGTCTACTCGTATTTACCTTCGGATCGGCCTCGAGAATGGAGTTGCATGACTATTTTGGAGAATGGTGACTAGGTTGACAAACTGGATGTCATGGAGGACGATGTGGGTCCCGCATGAGAGCTATGCACGTGAGACATGTACATATACATATGTACATGTATACTCATACATACATGTGTGTATGTGCATGTGTATGTATATGTATGTATTCGAGTATGTATCACAGGATCTCGATTCTTTGAATGCCCAACAAAGTGAATAGTATAGACAAATTTTTTTCTCTGTTATGTGGTATACACACAGTGAGTATACCACGTACAACACTACCATATGGCATATGATAATACAAGGCATGTGAGACATGTACATATACATATGTACATGTATACTTGTACATACGTGTGTGTATGTGCGTGTATATGTATACGTATGTATATGTATGTATTCGAGTATGTATCATAACAGTAGATTCCTTGAGTGCCCAACAAATTGAAGAGTATATACGTTTATTTTCTTTGTTATGTGGTATACACACAATGTGTATACCACATACAACACTACCATATGATAATATAGGGTATTTGGGACATATACATGTACATATGTATATGTATACTCATACATACGTGGGTGTATGTACATGTATATGTATATGTATGTATTCGAGTAGGTATCACATCATATTCCTTGACTGCCCAACAAATTGAAGAGTATAGACAATGTTTTTTTCTCAGTGGGACATATACATGTACATATGTACATGTATACTCATACATACATGTGTGTATGTGTGCATGTATATGTATGTATTCGAGTATGTATCACAATAGCAGATTCCTTGACTGCCCAACAAAGTGAAGAGTATAGACAATGTTTTTTTCTCTCGTTATGTGGTATACACATAGTGTGTATACCATGTACAACACTACCATATGGCATATGATAATACAAGGCATGTGAGACACATACATATACATATGTACATGTATACTCATACATATGTGTGTGTATGTGTGTGTATATGTATATGTAGATACATGTATGTATTCGAGTATGTATAACAATAGCAGATTCCTTGAGTGCCCAACAAATTGAAGAGTATAGATAAAAAATTTCTCTCGAGTGGGACATATACATGTACATATGTACATGTATACTCATATATACGTGTGTGTATGTGTGTGTATATGTATATGTATGCATTCAAGTATGTATCACAACAACAGATTCCTTGACTGCCCAACAAAGTGAAGAGTATAGACAGTTTTTTTCTCTATTATGTGGTATACACATAGTGTGTATACCACATACAACACTACCATATGATAATACAGGGTATGTGGGACACGTACATATACATATGTACATGTATACTTGTACATACATGTGTGTATGTACGTGTATATGTATGTGTATGATTATTTATGATTATAGCTGCCACACTTTTTTTTTTTTTTGTTTGTATGTGCCATTTGGCAACACAATGACAACAACAGGTAATCATCGCATCTTCTCCCCACTTTATTCAACCATCATGTGAATATAGACAATTTTTTTCTCTGTTATGTGATATACACACAGTGTGTATACCACATACAACACTACCATATGTACATGGTATGTGATAATAGACTACACTCTGAAGCAAGTAGACTATACTTGCAATCAATGAACCAAAAGTATCAAACAATTTAGGTGATAATATGCTAGATATAGAGGCTAGTGATGAACCACTTGTCATGGATGATATTACAATAAATTTCAAGTGGAGGAGTCAAGTCTGCAAAGATGGAAAATAGTTTGAAGGCCAAAAGAAACATATTGATGAAGAACCTAATACTCATAATCAAAAAAGAAGAAGGTTAATAAGCCCACAATTTGATTTTCCCAAAAGCTTTGAAATAAGTTCTCTTCCACTTTCAATTGTGAAAAATTTTAGAAACGTAATATTGAAAAATAAATTTCACCTCAGCCACATAGTAGTGTACATACAATGAACAAAAACATGTAAGCATCTTGATAGAACAGAAACAAAAACCTAAGTTTGATTTTGGCTTGCTATGGATGTTTTGATAGAATCTTGAAGCCTATAAGCATGTAAGGGGATGAAGTGAAGAGTAATTAGGTGTCTTAGGTCCATATTAGGGTCTAGAAAGGCATAATGGGAGTTTATAAGTCAAGGACTTGCCTTTTGGTTAAGGAACTTAGCATAAGCCTAAGGATATTCAAATGACCAATAGGTCTAAAGTCTAGAATTCGGTTGGAAACTAATAAAAGGATTATAAATTGTGAAAATGTAATTGAATTATGCATTCCCAATCGATTGGAAATCAAGGAAGGTTTCAAGAAAGGAGAAAAACAATGTTTGTGTAAGCTTTGGTACTTGGTAATGGTGTATACATCTCTGAGATTTGTTGAATGTTCATAGAAATATGATGCATGCTTGTTGGTAAGGCTATAAATGATCTATTTTTGGGAGAAATTATTTACAAGTATTTTGAATTGTTATTGTATGTGTGTTGATGCTTCTTGGATGAACTGAGTATATTGATTAAACTATGAAACTCGATTCAACTATGAGTACAGTGGTATTAGAATTTGTGAAAAGATTGTTGACACATTGTGGTGAGTGGAAAGTGCTAGAAAAGACATAAATCCATGATTGTAACTCTTTGATTACCCTCTTGGGTGAAGAATGCTATTGTATTTTTAGTCATGATAGCTTCTTGACAAGTTTGAGTTAAGTGTTGTTAAGAAAAGGAATTTGGAGGTCTGAAATCTGTGCATGCACATAGATAGGGCAGTGAAAAGAAGGAATGGAGGAGACTTTGCATGAGTTGGCATGAACTACTAGTAAGGTTAATAGTTGAACCTCCTCAAAATAGACATCCACAATAAATATTAAAGCTTGAATCTATATTGGGGGATCTTATAGAGAAAACATGTGAATCGACATCTATTGAGGTGTGTTAGGGTGTATAACATGGCGCGGTGGGGTCCCTTCATTGCGGGCAGGTTCGGTGCACTTCAGAAGTAGGGCGACAGATGGCGCTTGCATATTCCCAAATTTTCACCTCCCTTATCTGGCACCAATACCATTCCTCTGGGCTAGAGGAGTCACTCACAATGGTCTGCCAAAGGATGGAAACATACCTCCTTCTCATTGAATTAATTATCAAACTGGAATTGCCAAAAGGGGAAGGCTTCCTCCCCTTCATGTAGAGAGGAGTCCCCCTTCCCAAAGCCCTCATTCCACTCAGGTTAAAAGCTCGCGTAATCAACCAAATTCACTCACTTTGGTTTGGGGGGAGTCATTGAGTGTCAACTCTTCGTCACATGGTTCTTTGGGCTGCGCATGGTAGGTTCCAAAATTGTTCAATGAGGACCTATCTTCTCTATATTTGGTGCAAGATGGTAATGTGGTTCTTGGGGTCGAGGACGGGTTTGGAAGGACAAATCACCCTTTTCAATAGTAGGGCTTTAATAGCTAAATTTGTAGGGAATTGGTTCTCTACAGGTGAAATTTCCTCTTGGTGCAAAGAGAAATGGGGTATGGGCCTGCGGGTTTGTTTCTTAGCCAAGGGTTTTTTTCATCCTCTTTCACAGTGAAGCTAGGAAAGAAGAATCCCTTCTCAACAAAGCCTCTCTTTTGGCTAAATGGGGCCTTTAGGTCAGGAATTGGGTCCCAAACTAGGATCCTCTTAAGATCGTTGCTAAGTTTCAACAAGTATGGATTCATCTTTACGCCCTACCTTTGGAATATTGGAACCCTAAAATTTTATCTAAAATCTGTGGGAGTATGGGTAAAGTCATTCAAATTGATCCCAGGATGTTGGAGGGTTATTTAGCTACCTTCATCCGAGTTTGTATTCTTTTCGACCTCATCGCCTCTCCTAGAATCCATCTCTATACATATTCCAATAGGTACATGGGTTCAAAAAGTGGAGGTGGAAACAATGTCTCAAAAATGCTTCAAATGTGGCATAATCGGTCATCATCAATTAGAATGCAGAGCTCGCCCAAGCCTTTTGGGTTGAAATGGATCCCTAAATGTTCTTCTGAAGTCCCACGCATTCATAACCCCCTGTTCGGGAAGTCTCCAGGGCAGAAGTCACCATTCCATTTTTGGCCCTTTCCCCAAACACACTTCTTAAGGAATCTAAAGAATTGTTGGAGGAATCTGTGAAGCTCTTCAAGACAGTTCAGGATGGCATGGAAGTTGGTCACGGTGCCTCCATGGAAGAGTTGGATAACTAGAATCTTCTTAGGGATGAAAATTAGATGGAGCCACAAGAAGAGATGAAGGGAACTGAGGAGTCCCCTCCACCGTGTGCATAGTTTGATCTTGGCCTACTCTTTAGCTACTTTCCTAGGGCTTGTAATCTCTTCCAAATTTGGTTCTTCAACCCCGGCGGGTAGGCCTAGTAATGAGTCCAAGATAGTCAAGGAGATTGCCGAAGGTAAGCAGAATCAAATTAGTAATTTTTTCCCCAAAATTAGTAGGGAGGGCCCATCCCTCCCGAAGAGAAAATGAGAATCTTTTCCTAGAATGTTAGGGGCCTCAATGCCCCTAACAAGCAATGTTTGGTAAAATGTTGCATGCTAGATCAGGAGGTTGATATTTGTCTCCTCCAAGAAACTAAGATGTCTTCTGTGGATTGTCTGAAATGTGGTGTTACCAACTTAAAAGGTTGGCTCGGTCTTTAGTTGATTTGATGGGTGCCTCAGGAGGTCTAGGGATTTTTTGGAAAACCAATAAGGTTAAGATTTCTCTTTTGAAGTCCAACAATCACTTTCTCTGGTGTAGAGTAGAAGTTCTTCATTCTGATATCTCCTTTTTCCTTTGCAACATTTACGCTCTGAATAGTTTGATTGCCAAGAGGAAGCTTTGGACGGACCTTTCTGAGGACCTTTCGGCTATGGAGGATGATTTGGTCCTTCTAGCCAGGGATTTCAATGCCATTTCTTTTGATAGGGATAAGAGGGGGGAATTAGTAGAAATCCACAATCCCAATTTGATTTTTGCTCCTTTATTCAAAACTCGAATCGGTGGATCAGGGAACCTAAGCATGGGTGGTTCACTTGGACTAATCGTAGATTTGGTTTCAGCAGCATTATGGAAAGGCTGGATAGATTCCTAACTAATGGTACATGGCTCCAACACCATATCCTTTTGGAAGGTGATGTTCTTCCTATCTCGGGCTCAGATCACTTCCCAATTTTGTTGAAAATATCTCTTTTGACCTTCCCCAAAGAAATCTCCTTTCAAGTTTGAATTAATGTGGCTCAAGGACTCTACCTTATTTGATGTAATTAAGGATTGGTGGTCATCCAGTCATATCGGGGCACCAAGATGTTCATTCTTTCACAAAATTGCAAAATCTCAAGGGTATCTTATTGGATTGGAATCACCTTCACTTCAAAAACATCTTTGTGGAAAAAAAGAGAACTAAAGCAGAGATCAAAATTCTCAATGAGTACATTTTTACCAATGGGATGGGTCAAGAGGAGTATCTGAAGGAGAAATCCTTGCTTTCTAAGCTAGGAGAATTTATCCTAGAGAGGAAATATTTTGGAAACAAAAATCTAGGGAAAACTGGCTTAAAGAAGGAGATCAAAACACGAGTTTTTCACTCCTCCTGAAGGCCAGGCGTAGCGCCAATTATATATCCAAGCTCAAATTGGAAAATGGGGATTGGATTTCAGATCAACAAGGGATTAAGGATGCAGGCTATCTCCTTCTTCCATGAGTTTGCTGTCAGGTGATCTATAGTCTCACCATCTACATCAAAACTCCATGTTGTCTCATGTTCCTACTCTGATCAATGAAGCAATTAATACCACTCTAATGGCTCCCTTCTCTAAAGAATAAATCAGGTCAGTAGTTTTTCTATGGAAAGGGATAAAGCCCCTGGTCGGACGGCTATCCGGTAACCTTTTTTCAGGAATTTTGGGACATAGTCGGTAATGATGTTTGGGAAGCCGTCGAAGAATCAAGATCGTCTCAAAAATTATTGGCATCCTGAATCACACTTTCATCTGTATGTTCCCTAAAAATCTCCTGCCGATTCTTTGGATGATTTCCATCCCATCTCCTTATGTAATACATCTTACAAAATAATTTCCAAGGTGATAGCCCTTAGGCTCAGAGCCCATTTTGAACAATATCATTACCAAAGAGCAGAGTGGTTTCCTTTAGGGTCGATCCATTTTTTATGGCATCATACTTTCTCACGAGCTCATTCATCCTTATCCCATAATCATAACCCTGACATGTTGTTGAAACTTGGACTTTAGCAAGGCCTATGACAGGCTCAATTGGTGCTTTCTAATACAGGTAATGCTCAAGCTTGGGTTCAATGAAGTCTTTTCTCGTGGATCTTTAATTGCATCACCACCCCTTCTTTCTCGGTTCTGGTCAATGGTTTGGCAGAAGGGATTTTCACAAGCAATAGGGGTTTAAGATAAGGTGACCCCCTCTCCTCCTTCCTCTTCTTGTTGGTTTTTGATACGCTCAGTAGAGCCTTCTCGAGACTATCTCTTCTGGGTGGTTGCAAGGCCTTAAAGTGGTGACAGGGCGGAACCCCTTTCCCATCAACTTTTTGTGGATGACACTTTTCTCTTCGAGTGCGGTAGTGGTCGAAGCCAAGGAGATTGATAGTATCCTTAATTCTTACTCCTAGGCAATAAGACAGGTAATCAGTCTTCCCAAATCCTTAATTTTCTTCTTTAATTCATCTATTCCTGTGCAAAGGTGAATTAAGCGTATTTTGGGCTTTTGGAGGGTTCCTTACCCCAAAAATATCTAGGCATTCCCCTTTTCTCTAGGGCTGGGAAATCCTCCTTGTGGAAGGATCTTTTATCACCTTTGAACAAAAGCTCACCTCTTGGAAGGAAAGTGGCTCTCCTTTGCAGGTAGAAAACTTCAGCTTATTGATCGAGTCCTCAATGCCTTGCCAATTTTTATGATTTCAGTCTTGCAAATGCCTAAAGGAATTCTACATCAAATTGAGAAAATAATACGCAACTTCTTATGGCAAGGCACTGGTACGGAGAGAAAATTCCATCTTGTAAAATGGGAGGACGTCAAACTTCCTAAGGATCAGGGGGGCGCACGGTATTTTGGATTTGGGCCTGCAGAACATGGTGTTAGGAGCCAAGCATATTTGGAACATCCTCTCCAATCCCTCCGGTTTGGTCAATAAATTTTTTATCCGGAAATACCTTCCAAATTAGAGCCGTGAAATTTTTCTTTCCTCCTCAAGTTGCCTAAGGGTCCCATATTTGGAATTTTATTTGCTCTTGTCCATGTGGTTTTTTCAGCACTCACTTCATGGAAGATTGGGAATGGGGAAAAAGAAAAGTTCTGGGAAGACTCCTAGGGTGGCTTTTTGCCCTTTCCCTATCTCAAGATCTAGAAACAGTCAAATTTTCCACTCAAGTGGCTTGGGGTGATAGGGTGGCGGATTATGGAGCCCATTCAGGCGATGGTTCTCCCTCTTTTTGTTGGAAATCGATAGAAACTTTGGACGTCCCACAAAGCATTGAAGGATTTATACAACACATTGAGAAATCACAAAGCCTCCTTCTCCAATGCCCCTAATCAAGTCATTTGGCTCGGTAATAGCTCAGTCCAATATTATGCAAAATCAGGTTACATTTTTCTTCTTCATCGTGAAGGCCAAGGGTCTATTTCTGGTCGGGTTGTTGGGATGTGAATTGCATCCCAAGGTAGGGGCCTTTTTGTTGGCTGGTTTACAAAGGTAATATTCTCACTCAGATTAGGAGAAGAAGATGGGGCTTACAAGGGCCTACCAAGTGCTTGCTCTATGAGAATGCAGAAGAAGATGTGGATCATTTGCTTCTTCATTGTCCCTTTTCTCATCACCTTTGGAACTGGCTATGCTTGAAATTAGATTTTTCCTGGGTTATAGGGCCCACCATCAAAGCCACTCTGGAATCTTGGCCCATGCTTAAGAAAAATCATTCCTTGGGCTCCATTTGGGTGTGCAGTCCTTTCCTCCTCATCTAGCATATCTGGAGGGAAAGAAATTTACTTATTTTCAGAAACTCCGTAGAGAGTTTACAATCAGTTATCCAGAAGCTAGAAGTTTCCATTTCTGAAAATGTCAGTGCCTCGGTGCTGAAATCTTCCCAACTTTTCCAACTGGGATGCCACAATTAGAAATTCCTAGCCATTAATTAAGTTTCCTTCTCTTGGATCTCTTAGTTAGCCAAGTTTTCATATGCACAAAAAAATAATCAGATTGCAAGTCAGATGGCTTCCACCCCTTAGGTTTCTATAAATTGAATTTTGATGGGGCCTCCAAAGGGAACCCTGGTCTTTCGGGGGCGGGGTGTCTTCTTCAAATGAGTTAGGTAAGTTGATTTGTGCAGGTTCCTTCCACTTGTCAAATGGCACCTGTAATCAAGCCGAAGCACAAGCACTTCTCTCTGGTATCAAATTAGCAGTGCAAAATGGCATATCTCATCTTCTCATAGAAGGGGATTCAATGGTCATCATTCAAGCCATTAAAAAGGTAATACCCCAAATTGGACACTCGATTACTTCATATCCAATGTAATCCACTGGTTATCCAAATTGGAATCATGTGGAAATCCAACACACTTTCCGAGAAGGCAATAAAGCGGTGGATTTCTCTCCAACTTTGGTGTATCTCAAATCCCCTTTCCTTTTGGCCAATGATTACAGTGAGTGGTCGGTCTGGCCGCCATTCTGGAGATAATGATGCCACCTCTCACGTGGCAAGGCAAACTAAAACGCCCAGTGACCTCGCTTTAATTTCTCTTTCTCCCTCAAATGCTTCATTTTTCATTTGTCTATTGTCACAACGAGTTTTTCCTTCTAATTCAAGATGGATTTTGGCCCATTTCTGGTTTTTATTTTTAGGGAGAAATGCAAGAGATGGCCTTTTATGGGCCTATCATGCCGACCTGGATGAAAAATGTCTTTCTATGTGAATCCCCTCGGATTCGTAGGGCTATTGAGGCCATTATCGGGACTGATTATCTACAGAGCTCTGGGCGCCCTCGGTCAATGTTGAAATTACGTCTCTTTTTCGTGACCCATCTATTGTTGATTAGTGAAGACAAAAAGGAAGTTGTTCTCATCACCCGTCATTTCATCCTTCCCCATCACTTGGTTGGATTGAAGAGGCGGTTTGGGGCTTCTGCATGCCTTCCTGTTTCATGCTTGTTGGAGATAACATGGGTTCAGAGGGGTGGACAAGGAACTGGTCCAAGAATTACAGAGGAGAAATAAGGTGTTGTGGAGGTTCACGGTAGCAGTCCATGTGAAATGTAGCTCTAAAGTGACGGAGGCGCTTCTATCTCATAGCTCGACCTGGAGGATTTGGACAGGCCCATTGGCCCAATTCCCCCATGCATGACTCATCTTCATGAGTGGGAGCTTGAAAGATACTCCCTTCTCCTCTAGGTTACCCAACATCAAAACCCTAATTCATCGTAGCAGCACCAAGCTTCATCAAGCGGCTCCTGTGGAGGAGGAAATCCTCAGTCCCAAACCTGAGATGGTAGATGCTTCTGATTAATGCCAAGAAGGCCCACCATTATAGATATTACATATAGTTTTTGGTTTTTTGGCCTAGGGTGACATTGTTTCAAAATGTCATATCCAATCACCCTGTTTTCTCTTTAGGCTCTAGTTTTTGTATTTAGGGTGGTATATTCTCATGGCTACCTATTTAACCACACCATGTCTTTTCTATATGATATATATTATGTAAAAGGGAGGGGACCCAAGAACCCCCCGGTTCATAGCATGGGCGGTAAAAGTGTTTACCTTATCAAAATAAAATAAAATTGAATCTATATTGAAGCTACCCTATTTTATGAAACCATGGTAAGAAGTAAAACTTATTTCAGAGCTTTTAGGAAGATCAAATTATTGGTACGAATGAATCCTTGAATGCATGTGGTGGGTTTTATGTTTTCTCTAAAAAATAATTGCAATTAAGATTCACTATGGACGATGCCAAAACCATAAACTCTACAAATTTATTCACTGTGGACAAGCCGAATGCATTTGGGTTTCAAAAATTAGTGCTCGCCCCATCCATTTTTTCTCTATTTATTTTGTTTTACAAGGAACAAAACATGCATTTGTCGCTAAAAACCGTGAACTCTGCAAGTTTATTCATAGAAGCTAGATGGGAAACAACAAATATTTGTATAAAATTTACGCATAAAAACAAGTTTATTAAACTTGAACGACAAAAAAAATTCTATTTTTAAAACCCTAACCCAAAATGGATATGAAAAAATTTAAATAATATCCATAGAATCAGTAAAACAAATACCGATACACACCCGAATTTAGCCAAGTGCGAAAGGAAGCAAAAATACCCAAACAAAAATTACAGAAATGAGCTTCTTCCAAAGAGGGATGAGCTTACGTAAAGAGGAGAGAACTATAATGGATTACGAAACAAAAATTGAGGAGAAAACGACACAATTATGGAGGAGGTCAAATTAATTTTGAGTTGAGACCAGAAGGTGACGACGTCCTTTGCCATCTCATCGCTCTTAGAAAAATATCGCGGCTCATTGAAACCCGATGATGCCAAATTCACTCCAGCCGAGAAGGCTCCACATTGTCGAGTGACTCTCGGGAATAACATGACGCATGTGTATGGGGCATATGGGGGGCCATCATGAATATGGGTGTGGGTCATGTGATCATGTCATCAAGATAGACACATGCGAAGATCATAGTGAATATGCTAATAAAATGGTTCAACCAAAGAATGGAAAACATGTTATGATCATCATGTGTGAAATTCACTAAATCCTTGAGGTTTTGTGTAACGGTTCGTTACAAGTGGTATCGAGCTTGATCTCGGCGGAAGCTGCGTCAAAACCTAATTTCAAGAATCAATTACATTTCTAATTTATTAGATTTTTTTCGTAATGTTTTTAGGTTGTTGTGAAATAAATCAAGTAAGATCTTCTCCAAATTTCAATATATTTTGACTTGTTTTGCAAAAGTTACATCAATTTTAGGGTTTTTGATAAATTTTCTCTATCGACTACAAATTATGGAATTTTTCCAAGTTCTTTACATTTCGAAATAGGATAAAAATTTAGTTTGAGTTCATTCTATAAGTTTGTTTATATTTGGACAAATTCATATCAAAATCCCAAACCCTAAATTTTGGCCTTGATCCCTAAATTCTACCATTTTGGGGCATCATGGCGGGGCCTTCCACAAGAGGCAAAAAGAATCCCATCACTCTGGGTAAAACCCCAAACAATGATGAGATAATAGTTGAGGAGTTAGAGTCATAAGGGGTAACTACAAAATCCTCAGGGCTAGGGTTTACTTTGATAGACCATAAGGTAAGCCAACTTGAGTTTGAGCTACAAAACCTTGAGTTTCGAATGGCCAACAAAGAAGATGCGAAAATATTAGACAACAATTAGAGGATTTCATTCACCAATTTAGTTCAAATCTAATGTGTTATCATCTTCTTCATAATCGACGCGTCAACTCAATCATAATCATATCAACCAAGGTGGATCTTTAGGTCAAAGTAATAGAACAAACTAGCTAGGGTGGATCTTCGATCATGTTGAATCCAAATGCAAACACTCTGCAAGCTCGTAACATGATTTTGAAAGTGGAAATGCATAAGTTTGATGGAAACGATCCACTTAATTGGATTAACCAAATGGATAATTTATTTAATCTACATCATATTCCATTAGGACACAAGGTTACCATGGCATCCTTGTATCTCGAACCTGACCAATTCATTTAGTATCGATGGTTATGTTCTCAAAGGAAAACGAGTGGTCTCAATGTTACTTAGACAATCTTCAATGAAGAGTTGCAATTGCACTATATTTATAGTATGTCAGAGAATTATTTCAGCCAATCAGCAAAGTTAAGATAAACAAGATCAGTCAAGGATTACATTCATCAATTCCAAAACCTTTCCTTGTGGGTGGAAAATATTATTGAAGAGAATCTCTATGACTTATTTCTTGGGGGTCTAAAGGAAAACATTGAGAATGAGGTGAGTATGTTTAATCCTAATAAGGTTTCAGATTCTATTATCATGGCACACAGGGTAGAGGAAAAAATTCTTTCTAGCAGGAGAAAAGTAGTCACCGATATCGAGAGATCGTAGCAACTTGCCATCACCATTCCCCGTCAGATTAGATTGACACCTCAAAAAATTGAAGAAAATAGAGCTAAAGGGTTATGTTTAATTGTGACGGCAAATATGGACCAGGAAATATGTGTGTTGAAAAGAAGTTGTTCTACATTGAGGGGCCTAATGAAAAAGAAGAGAATGAAAAAGATGAAGAGGTAGAGCTAGAACTAGAGGAGGAATTAGGATATCCCCAACCAACAATTTCGTGTCATATAATTTTAGGTGTTAGCACTCCTTAAACTCTCAAAGTGGTTGGATTCTTAAAAATAGAGGGTAACAAAGTTGATTGATTCGGGAAGTAATCACAACTTTATCAATCATAAGTTGGCGGTATGCTTGAAGCTTGAGCTTTAGTTTATCCAACCCCAAAATTTCAATTAGTGATTGTTGATGGGGGAACTATTAATTGTTTAGGAAAATTCCATAGCATTAATCTCACAATGGAAGATTACTTGCTAACTAGTCCTATGTATGCCATTGCCATGGGAGGAGAAGACATTGTGGTAGGAGTTCGGTTTCTTACCACCTTAGGAACTATTGAAATGAATTTCCAAGATTTTTTCATGCAATTTCAGTCGAAGGAAGGAATTTCAAACTACAAATATTAAGAGAAAAGTCCCCACAGTTGGTGAGCTCTCACTAGATGCAAAAATTGCTTAGAAAAGGTACAAAGGGGTTTATGGCACAAATATTTTCATTGGAAGCACATTAGTCAAATAAATTTATACCATCATATATGAAAGTAGTTATAAATGAGCAATCAATTGTGTTTGGAGATATGCCAAAGGTTTTACCTCCAAAAAGAGACCATGACCATGTCATCTAGCTAGTACCATGGAGTCAACCACTCAACATCAGACCTTATAGGTACCCCTATATTAAAAAGAGTTAGATTGAGAAGATCGTACAAGATATATTAGAAGAAGGAATTATTCTTCATAGTCAAAGTGCTTACTCTTCTCCTATAGTGATGGTACGGAAAAAGATGACAATTGGTGCATGTGTCCATATTACAAGGAAATCAATAAGTACACAATCAAAGATAAGTTTCTTATTCCCGTAATTCAAGATTTGTTATATGAGTTATGTGGTTTTGTTTACTTTACAAAGCTTGATCTTCGTTCGGGATACCATCATATTATAATTAGGGATGAAGATATTCATAAAAAAAGCCTTCATGACACATGAAGGATATTATGAGTTCTGGTAATGCCTTTTGGACTAAAAATGCATCCTCTACATTTCAAATCTTGATGAATTCTATCTTTAATATATTTTTGTGGAAGTTTGTTTTATTTTTCTATGATGATATATTAATCTAAAATAAAACATGGGATGAACACCAACATCATGTAAATAAGGTGTCGAGAAAATCTTGAACAACATCAACTTTATGAAAATCCTTCTAAGTGTTTTTGGAGTCAAGGAGGTTGAATATTTGGGTCATATTGTCTCTTATGAAGGTGTTAAACTGGATCCCAACAAGATAAAATCCATTCTTGAATGGAAGGTTCTGAAACCCTAAAAATATCCGAGGATTTTAGGGCTTACGAGTTATTATCGTATATTTGTAAGGACTTATGGCAGCATAACAACACCACTCATAGATTTATTGAAGAAGGAATATTTTTAATGGAATGAGGAAGCTACTACGACATTTGAGAAGTTGAAGGAGGCCATGTGCACCACTCAGTTCTAAGAACCCCATATTTTTGAAAACATTCATTGTTGAATTTGATGCTTCGGGGTATGGTATGGGGCAGTACTCATGTAAGAAGGTCAACCCATTGCCTTTGAGAGCTACCAGTTCAAAGGTAATAATATATCAAAACTAGTTTATGATAAGAAAATTCTAGCCATACTTCATGCGGTGAAACAATGGAAACCATATCTACTGGGTAGACATTTGAAAGTAAAGGCATATCATGATAGTTTGAAATAATTCTTAAAGCAACATTTATCATCTAAAGAACAACAAAATTGGGTCTCAAAAATGTTGGGGTATAATTTTGAGATAATATATAAGAAAGGGAAAGAGAATGCAGTTGTTGATGCTCTATCTCATAAGGATGAATCGAATCGAGGAATTATTGTGTCATATCTGTACTACATGAGGATTGGATAGAGGATGCAAGGTATAAATGGAAAAATGATCTAGGTACACAAAATATTATTCAGAATCTCCAACAGGATCCAAGCATGCCAAACAAATTTGTATGGAAAAGAGATTATTTACAAGACAAATATATATTATGCTTATGTAAGAATTCATCCCTTTAAAATAGGGCTATATCTAAGCTCCATGCTTCTCCGGTAGGGGAATTATGGCTTCTTGAAGACTTATCATCGAATCAAGCACAATTTCTTCTAGGAAGGGCTAAAAGGGGATGTCCAAAAATTTGTGGTAGAATGCTTGGTTTGTAAGCCAAACAAAGGAGAAACAATTAATTATCTAGGTCTTTTGAACCTTTGTCTATCCCTATCCGGATGTGGGAAGAGGTTTCCATGGACTTCATCATAGGATTGCCAAAATCAAATGGGAAAAATGTAATCATGGTGGTGGTCGACATAATCAACAAATATGCCCATTTTTGTGCCTTATCACATCTATTTTTACAAGTACAAATGAGCAACAAACTTCATGGATACAGTTCGGAAGCTACATGGGACACCAAATATTATAGTAAGTGATTGAGACCCTATCTGTACTAGTAATTTTTGGACTGACTTGTTCTCATGTTTGGGCACGCAACTAGCTTGTAGTTCATCTTATCATCCCCAATCTGATGGGAAAACAAAGGTGGTAAAATTTTTTTGGAGGGATATCTTTGTTATTTTACCTCGAGATAAAAAAGTGAGGTGGGTCCAATGGTTACCACTAGCGAATAGTGGCATAACACCTTCTTTCATACTTCATCTAAAATTTCTTCTATCTTGGCATTATATGGGTACCATCCACCATCTCTCACCTCATCTTTGAGAGTCCAACCAAGGGTTTGAGTAGTTGAAGAATATATTCAACACTAAGAAGAGGTACTTTCTAGTCTGAGGGAGAACTTGGCCATGTCACAAAACCGCATGAAGCCACTGACAGACCGACATTGCAGTGAAAGACACTTTGAATTTAGTGATTGGGTTTTTGTGTGTTTACACCATATAAGAAAATATCCTTAAAACAACAAAAAAGTGATAAATAGCTTTCACCTAAGTATTATGGCCCTTATCAAGTGTTACAAAAGATTGGCAATGTAGCATACAAATCGGAACTTCCTCCACCACTCGAATACATCTATTCTTCCCGAAGAAGGTAATTGGATAGACAATATCAGCCCAAATAGTGTTACAGAGCTTGTTGAGGAGGGAATAATCATCTTGGAACTAGAATGCATCCTCTAGACACACACTAAGCGATTAAGGACAAGGGTCATCACTAAGTATTTGATTAAGTGGAAAAATATAGACAATGAAGACATAACTTGGGAGGATGCAAATTTCTTGTAGTAGTTACTGAGCTTCTCAACATTGGGTAAAATGTTGCTTTAAATGGGAGGGGAATGTTATTCCCTTAATAATATATATTACATTGGATATATATAACTCGACTTATGGCTATCATAACTTCTTATCATGATGTATCTCTTTCATATGTGTTATATTATCATTAGTGGGTCGTCCTTGGTGATGACCATAGCATAAGAATAATATATATAAAGGTTATTAGGTGGTATTTCATTATCATACTTGAGCATTTGATTCTTATTTCATGGTTTTGAGGTTGCCCCTAGAAGTGGCTAAGCTATTCTACTTGAATATTGTGATCATTTATCTATAATATTGTGTTCTTTGGTGTTCTCTTGCTACGATATTATTATTTATCCAATTAATTTCCTTACAAGTGATATCATAGAAACCACCTAGGTTTAAGTCCCGGAATGGGTGTCTATGTCAATATTTTAGTTTTCAACTAAGGCTTGTATAGGGCAAGGTGTGGTCCCACTATATGAGTGTAAATCTAGCCCACGGTTCAGGATACGAAAGCATGGTGGGATGTTATGATCCCCATGTGAGGAATTCACTAATGACTCGAGGTTTTGGTGTAATTGATCCGTTATAAAGGTATGGAAACAAATTATACTAAGAATCTTCTTGCTGATGTTACTCAAGTCCAAAGAACACATTGACTTTGTGAAGAATAGTAAATCTAAATGAACAATTCAAGTATCCTTTGAAATAACCAAAACATAGATATGTCAAGATGGTATATCAATTAGGTTTGATTTAATGTTTCAAAAGTAATATCCATTTGGAAAATGAAAAGGTGGCCAATTTGGGAATTGTAAATATT
The DNA here is from genome assembly GCA_018340775.1 of Taxus wallichiana var. yunnanensis. NCBI lineage: Eukaryota > Viridiplantae > Streptophyta > Pinopsida > Cupressales > Taxaceae > Taxus > Taxus wallichiana. Next base: position 480,298,907 of record CM031236.1, on the reverse strand, counting down.
GTGGAATGCATACATAGTAATGGGTAGAAAACTTATGATGTTGCCATTGTAAATGTTCCCTCATCAAACATTGTCATACCGAATGCGGATGGTCAACAAGAATCATCTGTTGGTAGGAAGAGGAAAATATAATCTAAAGGTTTTGTTTCAAACAAAAATAATAATACAAATGTCGTGGACGACTAATGTCATTAAGTACAATAATACCCTTGAAATTAGGAAAATAAGGTAATGGAGAAGAAATGCAAAAATGGAATTAAGGGAAGAATAAGAAAAAATGAAAACTATATTTGCAGAGGTAAGGGATATTGTTGCAGATGAGAAGGTCAAAAATGGAATTAAAGATTGAAAAACTTTAGGGTGAGTTGAGAGAAGTTGCTTCCATTGAGACTCATTGTGTATTCCTTAATTGCGGAACATAGGGATGGGTCAGAATGTGAGAGTTATTAAGAATGTAATTAATTAATTCAATTTTGAATTAATTAAATGTCAAGTTTGTATAAGCTATAATGTAAAAAATATTTAATTAATTTGTCCATCAAATTAATTAAATATTATAATTTGATCTAAAACTCAAGTTGAGTCAACTTGAGAGTTGAGATTAGAGATAGGTCGGGTAGTTTAATAACTTCTTTTGAGAGCATAATGCCTATAAAAGGATGTATTATAATTATAAAAGGGTTCTTCTCATTCTCATTCCAAGTTCTATTTGGGAAAATTGTTATATTTACCTCTCGATGGATTATACTTGATGTAACTTTGTGTATACAGATTCTCCCTCATGAATATTATGCTTTCTCTATTGTTGTGTTAATGGTTCCTAATTACAAAATTTATCATTTTGCTTGTTAAAGAGTCATTAATGTTTTTTTTTCCTTCATAGTATAATTGATGCTCATGTGATTGGACTTTGTCCTACATATCGAGTATGTGGACTTTGTGCCATATCAACATATTCTGAAGGATATGAAGACTTTGTGCTTCCCATATTTCATGCTCATCATATACCTTTCCACCGGATAGATAAGTTCTCCTTTGTGTAGTCTTCGCTTAATTTGCACTTCTTTTTCTCATCCTTAACCTTGTAAGGAAATATTGTATGACCAAGAAGGATATGTGTGTCCTTGATAGATAGATTTTTAACTTTTTATCTCAAGTTTTTTCGTCTTGCCAAACACTTACATGGTTGTATTCTTTCCCTCCTCATTCCTCCTTCCTCTCTATATTTTTCCTTTCCCAAATTTTCCACCCTTTTGTGCTTTCTCGATTAAAAGCACCAAAAATATAAAAAATCATATCACACAAGGGAACTCCCCCTCTCACAAAGCAGATGAAAATTCACCCTGTCAAAAGGTGAATTTCCCTAATTGTTGTTGGTTTTTATGCACTTCCATTGGGCATATTTAGTGACAAAAATACAACCAAGAGTATGAAAGCTGATATGATGCAAAGGATGCCTCAAAAGTGTCAAATGGAGTATGTCTCGGGATGTATATATAGTGTCCATGCTTCTTGAAGATATTTTATCACATTCAAAGGGCATAGTAAAACTTCAAGCTCAAATGTAAAGGAAGGCATCAAGTATTTGTTCATGAGTCCATGTTAACCTTGCAAATCAGTACAATATTTCTATGTCATGTGAGTTTGTTTCTGGGCTAGGTTTTCTATGATAGAGGTAGGCCTTGGTCAAATATGAAGAAGTTTTGGTTCATTATCCATTGAAATTTGTGCCTCAATTGTCAAGTGTGTTGTAAATATCCTCGAGGTCTTGTATTATTCATCCATGAATAACACATGTCTTGGAATAAATGTGAAGATGTGCATGATTCTATATGAAGGTACTCTCCATGCTTATAGGTATGCATCGATGTCTCTATGTCTCCAAAGTGGTCTCGATTTGAGTTTTAAGTCCTTGTTTCATCCATCAAGTGAGTGGTTTGGTATTCGTGAAGCCTTGTCGGTATATGAGTAAGTCTCAATGTGTCATATATCATGAAATTTGGTGCAAGAAAGAGAAAAAATGAACTATATAGGTCTATAGTCAAAAGTGCAAGGCCAAAATGTAGTGCTACAGATCATAATTAAGGTCAATCTACTCAAATGACAGAGATTAGATAAAAAATTTCATCAAATGTAATGCTCCATGTGCGTTTAAGATTATCTCAAGTTACAAAGAAGGAAACGAAGGGTTAGGTATGAGTATCAATGATAATACATAAAGTTGTAGCTCAAGATTGAATTAAGGAGGTGTTAAAAGTTGTAGGGGACTTGTTGGTACTTTAGATCCATGGATTTTCAAAGATGACAAAGCAAGGGTCAAGGGTGTTCTCAAAATTTGATTGAAGATTCCATCAAGGTGACAAGGAAAGAAATGAATGTTGAAAGTAGCTACATGTATATGGCGTGTCATGATCTCATATGATGAACTTGAAGATGATAAATTGATTGTAAACTTCTCTTGTAGAAGAATCTAGGTTGCAAGGTTTAAAACTAGTAGCAAATCATAATGTTGAGATGTGTTTATGATAATTCATGAAAAAATATCTAATGGAGAAGGTTGTCCAAGTTTATACGGTGATTTTGAAGTTGGTTTGGAGATTTTGAAACCTTGAATAGGTAAGTTGATGTATAAAGATCTCTCTCGAGCCATATGTAAAACCCTAAGCTAGGGTTTATGATGGAAAATGTTATAAATGAAGTTGGTGAGAATGAAAGCTCATAGAACAATCATCACATGATCATGACATGATGAGAAGATGGTTTTAGAAGTTTTAGGACATTTTGATACAATACAGTCACCAATTAATACCAAGATGGAACTATGCTTTGAAGACCTAGTTAAAGTAGCAATTTGTAATATGGGAAGTACCTATCTAAGTACTAATCCTTTTAATTGCAAAGTATGAGTTGGATCACGAGCAAAGAATGCATGGAAACCAAATCAAGTTTTGAAGAACAAGCCTAAAAGGGTAAGCCTTTTATTATGACATCCTTAGCAGAGTTGGTGTGTGAGTAACCAAGGATTGGAAGGTTTGGCATGATAATATATGCATTAACATGGTAAAGGTATGGTTAATTTCCCTTTAAATCTTGTTTTCAATTTGTGATGATCAATTTTGGAGCTACAATATATGCATGATACTCAAAGGGTCATGTGTTATCCGGTCAATGAAAAGGTAAGTATTTTTATGAGAACGAATGCTATAAACCACTCTTGACCATCTAAGAAGTAATTCAGGATCTATGGAGGTTGTATAAGAATGATTGACATGCACGGGATGTGTCAATAATATTCTCTTGAAAGGATTATGCTAATAAAAATGAAGGTTTCTCATGAAAATCTTGAACAAGCAAATTTGATCATGTTAGTTGACTTTGAATTGTGTAAATAGCATGTCTCAACTATGTCAATGAGTTATGTGGACATAAAGGTGAGATTTTGACTCTTGAAATATTGTTTAACAAGTATACAAAAGTCTCAGTGATTTTGAATAAAGTACTTCAAGTATGAATCATGTGTATGAGCTATAAAAAATCAAGAACTTATCCTTCAAAGTCACTCCAAGAGGATGATTACAAGGAAACTACAAGGGATAAATCCTTATGAATGGAATAAGTGAAAAGAGTATCAAGGAATATTTTTACAAGACTACATTAGATAGTTAATGCGAGGGGAGTCACCATTTAACCGTGATAAGATGTTCTATGTGTTCAAAAGGATAGAGGAATGCTTGGATTTGTGTTATTTTTTCCATGTTGTTACAGTATTACAAAGGTATGAAATGCATGTTACAGTTTTGAAAAGATTCTCGTATGTAGGGAGAAATTTTTGTTCTCTAAGATCATATGCAAGGTATTAAGGAAGACACCTGTGATATGTAAAGTTTTTCATCAAATCAAAGTAATCCATACAATAAAAATAGATTCCTATGGTCATGAAAGGAAAAATATGATGTTACAATTGATCAAGCTTTCAAAAGTGCAAAATTGTAGTGTACGCAGTCTGTCAAAGGTCTTGAAGCGAAAAAAAAAGCTTAGTTTGTCTTGGTTTTGGTGCTCTAAGGTTCTAGTAGACCTTGTGAGGTAAGAAAAAGAATGAATTGCAGGTATACCTAAGGACATGTGGATTTTTGACTAAAAAAGTATAAAAGCATGTTAAGAAGGTAATAATGACTAAAATATTAGTTCGAGGCGGAGGTTATGTGCTTGATTCATCTCTCGAGAGATTTACACAAGGTGAGAGCTAAACTCATGTGATTTTAGTTAAAGAAAGAGTGTGTCTTCACAGAGGGAGATATAAGGTGACATGTCATGATGAATGTTGTTCTGTTAGAGCTTAGAGAAATTGGTAAAATTTTTATTGAAAATATGCTTCACGGACATTAGTCCTTATGGTGATATTGCTAGATTTGAAGGCAAAATAGTGGTTCTTTGCAATTATAAAACCTAAAATGAGATAAATGACATGAATGAATGCCATAATGAGGAATATCATGTTTAGGGGATCCATTTTGATGCTCATATCAAGTCCATAGGATCTTTATATGTTGTTGAAGGAGTCAAACATGAGATATTTCAGTCCCAAGGGGAGCTATTTGAGAAAGAAAGTCAGTTTATGCATTAGTGTTATTGTGTGTTGACATTTCCATGTTGTGTCATCATAATATCCTTCATCATATATTTCAAATGGGGAGAGAAGTATCAAAAACATGGTATAGTAAGTCAAGTAGGTGTGTCGGTCTTGTTGGTTGCCATCAATGTTTCTGAAGGTGGTTGTCATCAATGACAAAGGGGAAATTGTTGGCCATTGTGTGTTTTAGTTATCATTTATGTAAAATAAATTTATGGAAAATAGTGTCCTTACATGGTTCTAGCTTGCATTGTCTTTGTGTGAGTCTTCTTGAGGTGATTGGTTGATTTCATGATATAATTCACGGTCCATGAGGTATGCTTCAAGTGTCATGGGTCTAGATGAGGTCAACAAGGTTAGGTTATGTGGTTTCATGGTTGAGTCAGGTCATTCCAGGCTTGTTTCTAGCCCCGTAGCATGCATAATGAGATGGAGAAGGGATATTTGGATAAAATATTTTTTTTTGAGCATGGTAGTAGTATACATGAGGTTTGTGATGAGTTTGAGGTATGTTCTTAATGGTTTGGAGGTGTTTCATGACTTGAGAAGCAAACAGTAAGAAATATGCATGTTTGAAATAGGTAAGTCGTTGTGGATGGAGAGTGTTAGGAATATTTAATCTAGATGGTGATTATGTATAGGTATACGATGTTGCAATGATTCTTCATGATAGGTTTTAGGTCATTCTGACATGGGAATTGCAAGTTATGCAAGTTTTGGCAAAACCGGCAAGAAGTAACAGTGTTTTTAAGACAAAGTTGGACCTTCTGATGCTCGTTGTGAATTATTTTAGTTATAAGGCTTTTGAAAAAATAATGAGGTGGTTTTATCATCACGTTTTTATGAATGATTGTTAAGAAGGTAAAGTGGTTTGAAACCCTAATTAAACCCTAGCTAGGAGCAACTTGGAGAAAAGTGAGTATACCTGCCCAATTATTATTAGATATGAAAATTTGATGATTTTATGTTGTATAGGACTCTTCCAGATTTCCATAAAGGTATATTAGATCATGTGGTGATATGTGGGCCCCACTTGAATTCACTTGTTTATGAAGATTTGCAGTTTAAGGAAACATTTCTGAAGAAGGTAAAGATTAAATGGAAAAATTATTATTATGTGAGTTTTTATTAATGTATAAAGTGGTTTTAGGTCACGAGGATGCATAAAAATAGAAAGGTTTGCTCTATTTATGAAGACTAGTCAAAGGGCAATTTTGGGGCAATTTCAGGCAGTTCGCAAAGATTGGCTTGCTTGAAGGCCTTCCACTTGGAGTTGTAAGGAGTTATAATATGTTAAGGAAAGGTGATTCAGAGAGATTATTTATAGTGTAAGTTTTGTCTCATGATGAGGATATTTGATGGGTCATCCACGTCGTTTTGCAGATGAAGGTTTCTTGATCTTCAGGACACGATTGTTTTCTCTGAAAGATTGAGTTGATTGAAGGATGAAATGATTGAGTTGATTCTAGATACCACCTGGAAATTCAATAGGCATGAATCATGTTCCTATTGAAGAAATATCAGTTCTTGAAAGTATCAACAAGGGTGCAAACTAGTTGAATTTACAAAATTGGTTTTGGGCACTGTTTTGGTGGAGTGTAAAGTTGATATGGCTTGAGTACATGGATGTTTCATGGCATTTGAATTTCTTATATGTGTTTTGCATGTTCTTCATTTTTCATAGAGTGTTCAAATTCCATAGTTGATATTATCTTGGGTGGTCTTGAGGCCTAAAGGTGAAATCAGGGTGTTGATAGTAGTTGTTTTGTAATGGAAATGAGCCGGTGGGCCCATTAAATGAAATAATTTTATTGGTTAGAGTAAATGTGAAACCATTTAATATTAATTTATGCTATATTACTCATGTATGGTGAATTTTGGAGCTTTAATAAGCATGTGTTTGGCATGAGTGGATTTTTCTCATTCTAGTGATGAGGTTTTGAGGCTTTTTGGTGCATGATGGATGGTTTTTGGCATGACCGACCTACATGGGTCAAATTTGAATGTTTTAATGATTCATATGGGATGTTTTTAAGTTGGTATGGTTGAGACAAAGGAGGGAAACTAACCTATTTTGAATTTGAATCAAGAAGAGCCTATAAAAGTGATGTTTTGGGTGTAATTTGCAACTAGTTGTGTGAGTATGAAAAGTGCAACCTAGTGTGAGTGTTTTTCAGGTATGAAGGCATGATTTTAAGGATGATAATATTTTTTCAAGTTTATTAAGGTTTTACAACATGTGTGCAAGGGTTTAGAGCCAAGACAAGTTGAGAAGGAAGAAGATAGAGCAAGCTAGAAGAATGAGGGTTTGAAAAAGGGTTTGTGAGCTGAATTAGAGATATCAATCAATTATAAAATAAAAAAATAAGATATCACCACCATCGGTGGATGAGTTTTTTTGTATTCATCCTATGGGGTTGTGTCCTCCTTGTGGAGTGGGTGATTCACTAAATTATGGGTTGGTGCTCCTTATAGGGTTAGTGCTCTACTAAACTAGGAGTTGGTGCTCCTTGTGAAGTTGGTGTTTCACTAAATTTCTTTTTTGTGAGTAATATCAAAAAAATTCAGTGGGTTTTCTTCCCCATGAGGGTTTCCCACTTATATATGGTGTTCATGTGTCTTCTTCTTTGTTTCATGTAGGTGTGAGATCTTAATACACACCTAATGTACACATATGGTTATGGATGCTAAATGAATGAATGAAATGATGAATGTATGAGTTGGAAAATGAATTAAAAAAAATTGTAGGATTGATTCACCCCCTCTTAGTCCATTGTGCTTCCAATATAATATATTTTTGTCCACCTACTACTTTATGGTTCTTCCGAACCAAGGTGAGATGACCTACGGTATATCTTGATAGAGATTAGGAGATTTAGTGTTTCAATCCCTCAAAAATTTTGGAAGGACATTATAATACCAAGTGAAAACAATAAATGCAATGCTCAATTAAGAGAATTGTCACAAAATCACTACAAATACTTGATGGGTTAGACACAATCTAATAAATACAGATTTAATGTGATCACAAACATCACTAAAAGAGTACATTTAATAACTTGGAATGGAATGATGCTTGAGATGCTAATATTTAAAAACTAGAGCAAACACACTCAAAATATGTGAAGGTTATGTGATTTTCTAATAGATAACATGTTGGGTATGCAATGGTGATGAAATTTGTAGAGGGGTAAGATAAAAAGATAGTGTAAATAAAAGGGGGTCGATATGGATGGAAATGGGGAATAAACAGAAGATGTAATTGATTTAACCATCTTGACCGATATCTTTGCTACATCCAAACTTGAAATCAAAATAAACTCACCCTCCAAATGTAACTTCCCTTCATGGACACCCAAGTAAGGAAAACAATGTAAAATAATCCTTGAAACCCTAGTACAAATACCGAGAATAAATTTCCATGTACTAATCATTTCAAGTACCTAAAACAAAAGGATATATTGAGATAAAAGAATATTCATTCCTAGAAATTGCAGAGAGGTATTTATAATTAAATAAATGATGCAAGGTAACACTAAAAACAACATTCCCTCAAGTACCCACCTCAAACAATACAATGAAAAATGCTTCTTTGTAATTATTTAACATGATAAACACAAGATTAAAAAGTATAATGAGTATTTATTCATTTCAAAACTCATAACAAACAAGAAACAACAAACAAATACATGGCGGTTTGATCATGTGCTTAAATTTATAGAGGAGACAAGTGAGACATATAAAAATGTTCCCAAATACTTCTAAAGGATGTACAACTACAACCACCTTAATATAAAACCCAAATGCAACCAAAATGAACCAATATTTTGCAGAACTTGTCTCGAAAGAGAAACCTAGATGTTTTCCCCAAATACCAACAAGAAGAATGTATAAAAAGGACTCCCAAAATTCAACTATAAGAAGGTCATTAAAACAAGCCCCCACTTCTATACAATAATTTCTAATACCTAGAAGAATATGATTTTTAGATGGTTAATCAAGGGATAAGATGATTATCCATGTGCTTTGTGGTGAAATTAATGAAGGAGCACATGATAACAAAAATGGAGAAAGGAAAAACTTCTAGGTGTTCATTCCAAAACTCATAAATCAATTAATTATCACTAGGTAGGGTAAAAGGAGAATATCCTTATCCCAAAACAATTTGGGATCAAATATAGATCCAAAAACACCTCTTGTTGTCAATTTTGTCATTACATTCCATGAAATTGACATTTTAGCCTCCCAAACTTCGCAACTACTGAATATCCAAAATCATTGCACCATTTCCTCCAAATTTTCCCTCAATGGAAATCCCTCACCATGAAAATCCCAATGTAAATAATTTCACTAAATATGGATTCCCAAAACAAAATTTATGATAAAAATTGTAAAACAATATTCAGCCCCATACATAGGATTTGTAATTGTTAAAACAACAATCTTGACTGTATTTGTTATTTGAAGCTCTTTGGATATGCCACATGTCACTCAATAATTGGAAGGAACATGGAGTTGAAAGTGCAATATATAGTTTATAAAGTGCAAGAGTTCCATTATCAAAATTATAATTCTCTTTGGAATCCCTAAAAACGTACCACATGTTTCCTTGTTATTGGTTGCACGCCTCCAAGTGATAATTTAAATTTGCAATTAAGTTAAAAAAGCGTTAATTATCCTTCCTCATCGAATGCCCCTCTTTTTTCACGTGGTAATGTTTCATTAATGTTCGGATGAATCAATGAAATGGGGGTGATGGAATAGTTCCAAGTGTTCTTTGGAATGCCGACATAATTTACTAGTGATGTGGTGATGCATAGGAATTATTAAAGTTTGGAATAGTTCAATTTGGGTCATACTTCTCCAACTTAATCGATTAATGAAGGGACACGGGAAGCATGGAAGAAGGTGAAGTAGGGAATAATAGGAAATAGGAACTTTTCCCAACGATCTTAAGATGCATGACTTACCCGATCGAGTTGACCAAATTTTTAAGGTTCCAAGCATCAAAGAGGTGAAATGAGGGAAATGGGAAACCAAGGTGATCATAGGAGAATTTCCCTCAATTCCTCAAAAACCCGATTCATCCAAGAAAAGGAGGATTTTATCAAAAATGACTAAGTGTTTGGCTTGATTGGAGTGTTAACATAGGTGGAAGGTGAGTGTAACAATTTTGAGGCTTTAAAAATGGTCAAAGCACCATGAAACATGCATATGTACCTGCAATGCCTCCTTCTCATATGATTATGACACAAATACTTAGGATGAAGAAGATAAAACCTACCATTCAACTTTAAAAATCCCTTCCTTTCTTTTGAACAATTCCATAAACACTTGGAACATCACAAACCCTAGAAGTTATCCTCTTGAAAACTCTTCAAATCATGAATAAGGGTGAGAAATCAACATGTAACGTCATGAAACTACAAGATCATTTCTTGAAATTCTTCAACCTACAACTGAACCTTGGGAGCCCTTTAAGCCTTCTTGAAATAGAGTAACAAGTACCATAGGGAACCAGGGAACAAAATGAAAATTATGAAAATGTTTACATCAACATACTAATGAACAATCTTGCATGACAAAGGTAGAATGAGAAATAACATGGGTAAAGAAGGATTACATCAATCAAATAATATAGGGTACTCCAAATATGGTGTTAAAGATATATAGGGATCAAAATGGGCACCAACATTGGATCTAGGTCAAGGATAGACACCACCAGTGGGTTTCCAGAGAACCAAAAAACTCATGGATAAAGTATAATAGGTATTTATCCACAAAGGAGTCAAATGGGGAAACACTTGGTTTCTTGTAACTTCATATCACATGAGCTACAAAAACCTACCAGAACAAATAGAAACAAGAAAACAAGGTGATAGAAAAATAAAGAAATGAAAAGGATAAACATTGTAAAAGGATCTATTTCAATCCATAGGACAAAAATTTACATAAAACCCCTTTAGGATCCCGAACAATAGTTGAATCTTCAATTTTTTCATTGAGGCTAAGGTAATATTTTTCAAGTTTATAAATGAAGAAATCCTTTCCCAAAAATTCCTTATCATAGGATCTTGCGGTTGTTTTTCCATCACAAAGTATAGGTTAACAAGGTCATCTTCAAAAACACAACTTCTCAAATCAACATGTAATTCAAACTCCAAAGGAAAGACATGGTGACCAATGTCCTCTTCATCAATTCTCAACTTAGGGTATGACCATGCTAAACATTCTTGGTACTTCTTCAACAATTTGGTGTAAGTTTGTTTCTCATTTTCACTTAATTTTCCACTTAGCCAAACTTTCTCAAGTTCATTGGAAGTACCAAAACTAAAATCAGTGCACTCACTTATCATTGGGTCCAACTTGATTACTTCTTTTGCAACACCATTGAAAGGATATTCAAAATAGATATTCCCTATTGGAAATGCATCTAAATTTTCCCAAAACATTTCTTCTCCAAACAAGGGAATTGCACCAACTATCAAGTGATCTATTTCTTCTTCAAACAAGGTCTCTTGTTGTTGCTTAGGAAGTTCCACCAAAGGCATTGACTCAACCGGTCAATAAAATAACTCATCATGCAAATTACAAAATTCAAAAACTCAAGAAAATCAGTCTCAAAACTTAGGGAATCGATGAGATAAAACTAGTCATCAAACTCTTCTTCGAATGTTAAGTATTTTTTGATATTATCTTTGTCATCAAAAGGTGAGATATGACAAGTAAACTTGTTAAAAATTTCAGTCTGATCATCTTCACGATATATAATAAATTATGCATTCAGAGAAAGACATGATAGATTCAAAACAAGATAAGGAATAGTAAAATGTGTTTCAAAACAAAATTCCTAAACAAAAGTTTCACTTGAATGATCTATCAAAATAATATCCATGGAAATACCAACTAATGCAAACATCTCATTCTTTGGAACTAAGGGTAAAATTTCTTGTTTCACACTTCCCAAATTAAACTCATCTTCTTGATCAACCACCACATTAGTAAATAATGCCCTATCCTCCATCACATGAACTTATTCATCACAAAAACAGTGAGATAGTTCTATTTCAGATCCCAAAGTAACCTCGATGGGAGGATGACATACCTTGTTCAAAGATTCCCAAAATTCAATATTCATTTGATCATTAAGCATGAAGGAATTGTTAGATTATAATTCATATTTAACATCAACATTTGTCAAATTAACTTATTCACAAGGAATATGGGGCATAAAATGCTTATCACATGAATCAATGATGTGACCCTCCTCTTGAGCTTCTGAAACTCCTCAATTTGAAGGATCAAGAACTCCTCAATCATGCTTAAGTGAATTTTGTCTTTCCATTTGACCTATATGCCTCTTTCCTTTATCATTACCTCCATGATCCAATCTACAATGAGACAAAGACCAATTTAGAATCTGATTTTGATTTTGAACTTGAATATAATTTTTGGATCCAAAAATAGTCTATTCTCAGCCTTTTCCAACTTAAAGGATATGCCTTTAATACAACCAACTAAAGTGTTAACCACTTCTTCAAAATTTAATGATTTTAAACTTATTTATTCCCAATATTGACCAATTTAACAACTTCTCTCTTAGGGGATTTATCATCTTCTTTGAGGTTGTTATCAATTTGAATTTTCATGGAAAATTCTTATCTCAAAGTAATAGGCTCTTTGTCTCTCAAAAACTAGGCTGCCTTCTTATCAAATGCATCACAATATTTGATTAAGAAGGATTCTTCACTTTGTCTCAAGCTGATTGGTAGTCTCATCAAGGTTTTATTGAATCTAGTGTTAAATTATTATATACATTAACTTGCATTTTTATTAATGTTTTCAAATTTGAATAGGAGGAACCTAGGGTCAGTCTTATCACCATATTGAATTCTAAAAACATTCATCATTTCATCCTAATAATTTATTGAACTATGAGGCAAAGAGTTAAACCATTCCCTTGCATCCTCTTCTAATGTGTGTACAAATAAATTTAAGAAAACATCTTCATATTCTAATTAATAATTATCCATGATATTTTCAAAAATATAAGATGTTGCTCACTACCAATAGAATTATTTCCTTGAAGTCTGGGAAATATAATTCATAAAACTTGAGAAATATGGATCAAATCTTGATCCAATAAGATAAATTTCATATATATCTCCATTATACAAATTAATATCCCCAGAACGGAGCCAATTTGGTGTTGTTTCCCAATCTAACACCCCAAAAAAGACTTGAATGCAAATGGAATAAACTACAAGGAAAGGAGGAAAGATAGACCTATTGATTTGTAATTTGCAACTAGGTATGTATATATATATCTCACTTGATGAATCCTTTTGGAATAATAGGGAGGCACTTGAATAAGGGAGTGGATGTCCAATTGCTACTTTATGGATCTTCTGAAGCAAGGTAAGAGGACTTAAGGGTTATCTTGACGAGAGAGGAATATGTGGTGTTTTAAGCCCTCAAACTTATTTGAAGGTCAGTCTAAGACCAAGTTCAGCCACTAAATGCAATTCTTACTCAAGAGAGTGGTCACAAAAGCACTAAAAACACTTGATGTGTTAGACATAATTTATGAAAAACATATTTAATGTGATCACAAACATCACTCAAAGGATACTTTTGAAAATTTTGAATGGAATGATTATTGAGATGCTAATATTTACAAATTAGAGAAAACACAATCAAAATATGTGAAGTTTGTGTGATTTTCCAGTAGATAATATGTTAAGTATACAATGGTGATGAAATATGTAGAGGGTTAGGATAAAAGGAGAATGTAAATAAAAGGGGAGATGGATATGGATGGAAATTGGGGAATGGGGAGACTAAAGGGAAGAATTAACTACTTTAACCATCTTGACCTAATATATTTACTACATCCAAACATGGAATAAAAAATTCACCCTCAAAAGGTAACTTTCCTTCATGGAAACCATGTAGACACAAAATCATGCTCTTTGGGTAATTATTTAGTCATGATTGCATACTACTATTCATATGATTCCTAAGTAAGAAAAGTACTAATCAACCCATTTCTTGGGCCACCCTTCTTTTCTTTCTGTTATAAATTTTGGTCTTTCACCCTTACATGCTTAGTCTTCCTTTTTATACCTCAACATTTATCATCCTAGACACCAGCACCCAACCAAGACACCAGCTCCAGATGCCCTCATCCCCTCTGGGCACCCCTGACCTAAGTATACTTTGTTCACACTTTTTAGGTCCTTTCTATCTGTTTGAGAATCTTATATTTTTGGTGGTCCACCTTTTTGGGGTTGATTATGAAATTCAAGAAAGGGAATCATATAAATATAAGGTTATGTGATCATAATAAAGTATTAAACACTAAACATTAGCTATCACCACCTAAAGTAGCATCCATCAAACATCCAAGAGCTCCATTACATACATCTAGCACTGTCCAAGGGACATAATGGTTAGTTATTCTACATACACTTCATAAGAGGGAATTTCATTCTATTCCATGCACACATTCATTACATTTATTTACATCTAGTTATTTTCTCTTTATTAAGTGAGACACGCACAAGAGCCACCTAGGGCATGATTTTACACACACAAAATGTAGAATTACATTGGGTTTGAGATGTAGTGCAACACTCGGTTGCACGATCACCATTGTGATAGATGCGGACGATCTGAACCCTCATTCTACATCTTTCTTTTTTAGGATTTGATGTCTTTTTGAGGTTTTTACAGTCATTACTTCATTGCAGGTTTCCAGTGACTTTGGTGATCATTTTGTGACCTCATAGCAACCAAAGGAAAACAACAATGAATACCTCGTGACCACTCAAAGGATGTTTTCTGAGCATTTCCACAGACATTGGTGCTCATAAATAGATCTAGGGTGCCCGCAAGTGACCCTATCCCTCTCCGAGTTGCCCCATCTAGGAAGATCGCCGACTCACACACTTTTCAAAGGCTATGTGCAACGATTTTCCATCTTTGTTCATTTTTTCAACACTTCGGCATAGTCTAGGAATAATTACAAAACAACTAAGTCATCTTACCTCTTATTTTCACTTAGGGTTTCATATATTTTGGATTAGTTTGTTTGGGGTAATTTATGTACTTAATTATGTATTCATTTATTATTCAATAACAATCGATTAGGCATAATATCTGTATTTATCTTAATCAAACCCAAGCAAGGAAAACAATGTAAAATAATCCTTGAAACCCTAACACATATACCAAAATAAATTTTCATGTAATGATCATATTAAATACCTAAAACCAAATGATACCTGAGATAGAATTTTTTTCATTCCCATATATTACCGAGAGGAATTTCTAACTTAAGAAAATGATACAAGGTAACACAATGAAACAACATCCCCTCAATACCCACCTCAAAAAATCAACTGAATAATTCTTCTCTATAGTTATTTAAGATGATAAACAAAAAATTACATAGGATAATGAATATTTTTTCATTTAAAACATGTTAGCAACAAGAAACAACAAACATATACATGATAATTTGATCTTGCGTGTTCATTTATAGATGAGATAAGGGAGACATATAAAGACGCTCTCAAATCCTAGTAATGGTTTAACAAATGTAATCACCTTAGAATGAACCCCAATTAGAACCAAAATGAGCAAATACTTTGTACGAGATCATCATAGAAGAGAAACCTAGATGTTATCCCAAAATACCAACCCAAAGAATGTCTAAAAAGGATGCCTCAACTCCAACTAGAAGAAGGTAAGTGAGTAAAATCCCTCACTTTTATATAATAATATATAAAACATAGAATAATATGTTTTGCATATGGTGAATTGAGGGCTAAGATGATGATCCATGTGATTTGAGGTGAAACCAATTAAGGAGATCATGATTAGAAAGATGGAGGAAGGAAAAATTGCCAAGTGTTCATTCCACAACTCACATATCAACTAATCATCACTTGGTGGGGGAAAAAGGAGCATATCCTTATCATAAAATCATCACGGGGTTGAAGAAGGATCCAAAAAGCATATCCAGTTGTCAAATATATCATTACATTCCATGAAAATTATGTTTTGGCCTCATGAAACTTTTGTAATTACAATATCAAATAATACTACACCATTTCCTCCAAATTTTCCTTCAAAGCAGTAAATCCCTCACCCTAATGATCCTAATGAAATTTTTTTACTAAAAATGGTTTCCCTAAATGAAATTTATGAGCAAAATATATTTGGACCCCAACACGGGATTCACAAGATTCTGAAACAACAATCTTGAAAACTCCATTTGTCATTTGAAGTTATGGGGAGATGCCGCATGGAACTGAATGATTGGCATGAAAAAGACTCAATAGTTCAATTTTAAGTTTGCAAACTACAATAATTCCATATGTGAAACTGCAATTCTCTTTGGAAGCCCTGAAAAGGTGCCACGTATTTCCTTATTATTGGTTGTGGTCATCTAAGTTGAAAATGTAATTTTACAACCAAGTTCTGAAAGTACTAATTTTTTTCTTCATCAAAGGCCCCTCCTTTATTCACATGGAAATTTTTCATTGGTGTTTGGATGAATAGGTGAAATGGGAACCTATGGAATAGTTTTAAGTGTTATTTGGAACACTTGACATAACCAACTAGTGATGCGGTGTTGCGGAGGAATTATTGAAATATGGAATAGTTTAAGCTAGGCCATAATTATCCAAATTAATTGAGTAAATAAGGAACTCAAAGAAGTGGGAACAAGTTGAAGTGAGGAATAAGAGAAAATAGGGAACTGTTTGCAAGGTTCTCAAGACGCCTTTGACATACCCGACTAATTAGTTGACCAAATTTGTAAGTTTCTAAGTGGAAAAGTGGTGGAAGAAGGAAATCGAGACTAAGGTGAATGCGGGAACATTTTCCTTAGTCCCTCGAAAACTCTGATTTAGCTCACCAAATGAGGATTTTACAAAAATGACTAGGTGCTTAGTTTGATTGGAGTATTAGCAAAGGGGGAGGAGGGTGAGTGAAACAAGTTTTAGGCTTTGAAAATGGTCAAATCACCATGAAACTTGCATATGGACCCTATAATGCCTCCTTCTCACATGATTATTCCACAAGTACTTAGGATAAAGATAAAACCTATAGTTCAACCTTGAAAACCCCTTCCTTCCTTTTGAATAATACCATTTAAACACTTCTAACATCACCACCCTATAAGTTATCCTCTTGAAAACTCTTCAAATCATGAATTGGGGTAAGAAATCACCATGTAGCATCATGAAACTAAAATATCACTCTTGGAACTTCTTGACCAACAAATGAATATTGGGATCCCTTTAAGCATTCTCTAAATAGAGTAACAAATACCTTAGGTAGCCAATGATTAAAATGAATATTATGAAAAGGTTTACATAAACATACTAATGAACAATCTTGCAAGGCAAAGGCACAATGAGGAATAATATGGGGAAAGAAGGATAACGATTTAACAAAAATAGAATATTTTGTAAAACCCTAAATGTAGAGTCACATATGATAAATAAATGCTAGAATAAAGATTTGACATAAGTAATAAGCTAATATATGAAACCCTAAGTGCAAGAGAAAGAAGAAAGGACTTAATTAATTTATGTGTTGTTTGTAGTTGATACAGATGGGAAAACTAATGAACAGAAAGGGGAGACTATCATCAATGCTCATATTAAATTCTACAACCATCGAATAAGGTCAAACTCGGGTGTCTGGACCGGGGTCGGGGCGCACAGGCGCAAATTCTCTTTCTTTGGTTCTGTGGTCGTGAAAGTGGCTGGAATATAATTTTTTTGGTGTTGCACAAGTGTCCTGGATATTCACTTTTGGTTGCCTATATGTCGCACCTTGATCGCTTAATGTACCTATAAACTATGAAGTGTATGCGAAAAATGTAGTCCATTTTCCCTTGAATGGATGCTAGATGGATTCCTTTGATGCTCTTAAATGACTTTGGATGCAATCTTAGGTGATGATAATAGATGCTTAGATATTTGTCCTTTATGTTGGTCACATAACTTTGTATTTATATGGTTACCTTGGTTGAAATTCATAATTGTTTTGGAAGGTGACCCATAAGAAAATAAGATGCCCAAAAGATAAAAGAGACCCAAAAGAAGTGAGTAAGATAGAAAAGGGTCGGGGTGCCCCGAGAGAGGATGGGTATGCGACGTCTGGTTGGGCCCTAATGTTTGAAGTCATAAAGATAAGCACATAAAGTATCAACTAGGTTGTAGGGTGTAAAAGGCTAGAAGAAGACAAGAAACAAAGAAAAGAGGCCAAAGATAGTTGTCAATTACTAGTTTTATCACTTAGGAATCATATGAATGCAAGTATGCTTTTAGGACCTAGAAATGTACCCAAGTGCGTGATTTTGTGTCTATAGATAACATCGAGAAATAAATGGATGATACTGCAAAGATGGTGTGAATAGTATACAATTATCAAAATGGGAACCAAGTGGAATTTGTTGGACAAGATTATTTTAATATGTACCTCACATTGTGAAACACTACTTTATTTTTTAGAGAATAGGAAAAATGAACCAAAAGGATAAAATGCTATTCGGTGTATTTCTATTCACACAACCTTTTAAACAATGAGGAATAGACTTTATTGAGCTAATCCATACACCGTCTAGAAGGTCTAGGGATAGATATATAATCGAGTTCAAACTATTACTTTACTAAATGGGTTTAAGTTACAACCACATTGAGTTACACATCATGGGATACAATTTAATTTTATTTGAAAATATCATAACAAGGTATGATTACCTATAGAATCTAGTAAGAGAATGAGGAATCAAATTTATCAATAACATAATTAATATCCTCAAAAAATAATTAATGATTGTGCACCATCAAATTACCGCATGTCATCTACAAAAACATGAATAAGTAGAAGCCAAAAAAATTCATGGAGATAGTACTCACAAATATTTATAATGTGTAAAGGAATGATTGGTAAGGTAAAATACCATATTTTGGGCCTATAAGAATAACTACAAGTGTAGTACATGAAAGAATATATTCTAACTATTGTATTTAATATAAGTCGTTATGCACATGGAATACATTGTGTCGATCATGTGCATTACCATAATGTAATAGTTAGGGGATAAAGAGTCTATAGAGAAAAACTCTTTGATTGGAAAAGATGGAAGAAAACATGATGAATGTGTAATGGAGTCAAGAATCACATATTCAAAGTCAAAAAATCATGACATGATGTAAATTTTAGAAATAATGATTTTCAAATAGATAAAATGGTGTTAAAATGTATGAGAGAATATTAGGAGTGAACATAGGAAGATTGTGCATTCAATGTAAATGTTGTTATCTTATCCATCATATAATTAAAAATGTATAATTATACTATAATAATTGTATGGAAACATGTTACCGAGGTTAATCAATGGATATAGGCTTAATGTCTATAATGTATTATTGCATAGTAAAGGGGCGAGAAAAATAAGTTCCTTTAACAAAAAAATTAGTGTATGATTTTTAATATTTAATAAGTGTGGTAGTTAGGGGTTCTATGCATTTGATTATTTGTGGTCAAGTTTGTAGGAGTAGAAAATTCAAGAAATCATATTTCAAATTTTTAAGTGTGTGAATTTATAAAACAACACAAGAGGATATCCAAGAAATTAAATAAGTACGGGAAACACTGGAAAGAGAACAAGGAAAGGAGAATGAGTGAAAAGGAATAGAAACATTTGAAAATACAAAAATATGAAAAATTGTTAGTTCACAAATCTTATAAAGATGACACATCAAATTAGCAAGATTTTGTAGCAATTGAAGTAAAGAGGAAATTTGGTGCATATAAAAATAAAATACAAATAAATAACAACCATAAGTGGGTTATCTCAAATGAAAAAGGATGAAAATGGCCACATCACACTACCAAATTATATAAAGAGGAAACCAAAGGAAAAAAACATTGTCTAAGTTTGAAATTAAAGTATGAAGAATAGAAACTTCAACATTCTAAGATTCCTAGAGTTTGAAATAAGTAGATCATATTGGGAGAAAATGGGTAGTGGAAGATCTTTTAACCCATCATATTGGACATAAAGTCCAAGAAATGATGCGAGAACAAGGGATAACCTTTCTTTAGTTGAGTGATTCAAATAAGGAGGATATGGGAATCTCCACAAATCTCTGCCAAATGAAATAGAGTGACCCACCTCATCATGAGTTATTGGAAATAACATAGAAATATTAGGGTATAAAAAGCCTCGAGACTCCATGAAAAATCTATTGGAGGAGAATTGGTTAAGAAAGATCCATTAGAAGAAAATTACGTGCATAAAATTGTAAAGTTGGCATATCTCAAAGACCATACAAAACTCATGCAAACATTTATGAACTACTACCATAATGGTACTATTGTAATTTAGTGCACAATATGCAGTCCTAGTCAATGTAGGCATGCTTGAATGAGACACTAGATTATTTAAAAGGGGTATATACATGTTTGTATATAAAATAACTAGATCTCTGGTGAAACAATCAATCACAAATTTCTACAATTATCTACTCAAAGGAAGGGGCATCTCGTTGGGTGCAATTACGAATCATGCAATTAAATATTTGGAATGAATATTAGTAGAGAGATATTTGCAATATACTCATGGAAAAACATAAGCATCCCTC
The DNA here is from genome assembly GCA_018340775.1 of Taxus wallichiana var. yunnanensis. Classification (NCBI taxonomy): domain Eukaryota; kingdom Viridiplantae; phylum Streptophyta; class Pinopsida; order Cupressales; family Taxaceae; genus Taxus; species Taxus wallichiana. Next base: position 480,278,606 of record CM031236.1, on the reverse strand, counting down.
ATCATAATTGACATTGTCACGGAATGTGGGAATAGATTCAATTGACTCAAATTTTTAGCCCACAAACTCAACAACAATGTGCAAAATGTGAGTAAATATTCTAAATAGACTTTTTCATGTATTAATGGTTGGCTATATTATTTTTCTTCACACATTGAATATCCCTAGAGGGAATAATAGAGATAGAACATGTGTATTACCCACATGAGTGATTTCCACAATATATCCCAACAACCATACACCACCTTCAAGGACAACCAAAAGATGAGAGTTTGGGTGAACACAATCAGGAATACACATAGTGCAAACCACCACATACCAAATGAAGTGTACACATACTTATCACCATATGGGTTACTATTTTTTTTGCGTGATCGAGTGATACACTTATCTGAAGTTGCCAATACCAAAAAACCCAAGAAAATTCCATTCTTCATTGATATAGATATAATAAAGGAAGAACTTAACATGAAACATGACATGATTTCTACACATGTGCAACCTTTGTGCACAAAATTCTAGTATAAATAATCAAATGTGGGATAAAATATACAACTACTCAACTTACATGCAAGAAGAAGTACAAACTAGAAGGAAGGATAGGGGAAAAGAAAAGGTCATTGTGAAAATTGAGCGAATGTAACAGAAGATAAAAAGAGACCCTAGATTTTTTAGTTGGTTTACATATATGGAATTTAATAAATTTAAATTCACACAAAGTAAAGTGCACACCATTTCACTTTAAGCTATGAGCACAATGATGTATTTACCATAGGATAAAAAATGATCTATTTGAAAATTATTCAAAAGAGCAAAAGATTTAACTCAATAAATAAAGTCTAAAGATATGATCCTTTTCCCACTCATGCTACACTCCCTAATGATTGATGTATAAATTCATAATATCACACATGATCGATTGAACATATACATTATGAAGGGATTTAAGGATTCTAGATTCGACTTTAAAGATGAACCATACTTGTTATCAGTCAAACTAATTGGTATTGAACAAGAGATCCCAATGACACCACTCAAGAAAAGTAGAACATACATAAGCCCATATAAGCTAGTGCAAAAAAAAACCTTCACAATGATATACCAAACTCCAAGGTTTGGGATTCATATGTATAGAAGGTCCACATTGAAACAAGAAGAAATATCTCAACAAACCACATCACAAAAATGGAAGAGGAAATTTTCCCAATAAAGATAAGAACACGTAAAAATAGGGAGAATTTCAAGAATCATAGTAAATTCAAGCTGATATTATTCAAAATCATAGTGAAACAAGTTGTGACTACACCTTCTCCCCCTGCATATCCTTAAGAACTAATTACTCCTCCAATATTTGAGATAAGACACAATCTCAAGTGTAGTTACTCCTCAAAAACTACAAAACCTATGTAAATAGAGACATAGGACACAAGTAAAACAATATCCAAAGTGTATAGCACAACCTAAAAAATCAGTAGATTCCAAAGAACAAAAAATAGGGGATGAAAGAAAAAGGAAGAACATTTAACAAGGTTGAGGATGCACAATACATTGCTGAAGAAATTGTGAAAGAAGAAGAAATAACTTCGATAAGCGTGTACTCGGAAACTAAATAATAAAATAAAATAAGAAGGGAAGAAATAAAAGATATTGTGAACTCATAGTCACTCCCACGAACAAAACCCCTTTGTATTGATTCACTATTACCAGTAGACAATGCCATAGATATTAGAGCCTCCAACTAAAAGAAAAACACAACAAAATAAACTACATAAGGGGGATACACAAACATTTTGGTGGGATTCATAATAAACCATAAAAGCAAGGAAGTGTAATCTATTCCTCAATATCATGTAAGCATATTAGTTCCATAGATTACCCATATGAGTGCATAACCTACAACTTTGCAATAATTTGTTAGTAAAATCAAGGCGGATCTTGAGAAGATACCATTGAATGCATGTATTAAATGATTTCACACACTTCAAACTAATATCGGTGAAATTTCCATGAAATTAGCTAAAAAATTAACCTTGGATTATACATTACACAATTTGAAGTCCCAAATTGAAGATACCTATCCACAACTTGTCACTAATGCAATAGGTGAACATGTAATGGAAAAGGAATACAAATTACCAATCTAGTTGTTAAACTTGTGGATAGGTTTTGGCGAGAACAAGAAACTATGAAGAAGGTTAACGAAAAGTAGTGGAATTAAAGAAATAAGTGAAAGATGTAGTCTTTATTTTGTAATAATATATCAAACTACTCCAAACGTTAAAGCATAAACCAAACATGTTACATTTGAGCTCCTCGATTGGAAGGAGTAGTTCTAAGATACCTTGAGGTAAAAATAAGGTTGATATGGACACCCAAAAAATGATTCAATCTCAAATTATGATGGATAAAAATGATCATGAGGTAGAAAAGGAATTTCAAACATCCTTGTAGGATCGAAACAATGTCAATGACTAACTGCAAGAATTGGAGTGTAATATATCATGCTATACATTTGAATGAGTGCAAGCACAAGACATGATGGATCAAATAGAAGTGCTCATACAAGACATAAAAAAATCTATAACTCCTCATGATCAAGCTCGAACAATGTAAAATTTTACATTTTTTTTGAATTCATAAAATCATTATCACAATTGTACATATATTATAGTAGAGTGAATGAATCTTTCACATAATGGAATGTATACAAGAAAAACCTAGAAGTTCTCCTACCCACTACAAATAAAATGAAGAATACTCCAAATTATGTCATCCCACAATTAATCCTTAATAGAATCAAAACAACATAATATTTACCACATTCATCTTCCACTAAATCAATATAGCCAACCACAATCTATCAAGTATGAGTAGAAGAAAAAGGAAAAGGATTAAGAAATTTTTTATCATGTAAATGTTTTTAAAGTATCATTGCACAATTTTTGTTATATGTTTATAAATGGGCCTACATAGTTTTAAAAACCAAAAGTCTTGTCTATCAAGGAGTTTTCATAGATTTAAAACCTATAAGGATGGTTTGCATAAAGTATACTTGATTGAAACCTTGAAATGGTAGTTAAATAATTTGCATACGATGAAAATCAATAAATGGTGTCATTTGCGTTGATTAATAGAATATTATCTCGGTGTGCGCAGTGTAATCTACATCCGAGAAAGGCTTAAAAATAGAGTAAAGAACCCCCAAATCATTAAATCATATTTTTCTTGGGATGAGACAACTATTTAAGTCTAGGAAAGCGTTAGGTGTGTATATGTGTTTAAAATCCAACATAAATTACTTGTATATACTATGGAATCACAATGTATAGACCTAGTCCATAAAATACAAACTACAAAATATGTAATGTTATTTAAGCATATATATAGAAAATGCAAAGAGCCTCTTTTTTAGAGGAAAGGAAGAAGACGTGATTGATAACTCAACATTCACATATCATTGTATAACACCATATAAGTGCACTACACATAAGGTTTATCCTAATTTTGAATTGGTCTTGAATCCATAATTTCCATTCTAATTTTATGTCTAAGTTATAATTAATTAATACAAATTTGAGTTTATTGTTTATATTCCTATTTATTTTCTTATTCCTCCTTGAATTGTTTTATGTATGTAGCTATTTTGTTCTAGTTTTAGCTCTATTATATCTTTTACGCACTATTTAATTTGAGTAAGTACTAATGCCATGATCTAAGGACCTATGATAACATAAATATTATTCAAATTCCTTTTGGTGTCTATCCCTTTTCTCATGCTATGTTATTTCATACTTTTTGACATGAACATCTTTAAATGTTGTGCCATATAATGTCCATAAACAACCATGTTTTCTATGTTATTACATTTCCCATCTACTTGTTTGCTATCCTAGAAGAACATTTGTAGGATTGTGATGATTTCATAAACTACAAATAATCTTGAATGATTCTCATCCTTTCCAACCCTTTATCTGAATCCTAATCACACTAATCATTATTTGTGTACCAATAGTCCATTTTTATTTTCATCCAACTTTGGGTCCCTAAACTCTTATATATTATTTGGTTAAGTCCCACATTGGGGATTTCATTCTTTTTTATTTCAGTTTTTGATATTACACAATTTTGCCCACTAGAATCTTGAGAAGCGAGAGGTAGCTCGCTGATTTTTTCAATTACTATGTCATGGCGGCCATTAATGGAGCTTGAAAATTGTAGGTCCGGTTTTTGTCTCCATTAGCGGCGAAATCAAATCCATTGCGATGGGTTTTTCATTATGGTTCTTGACGTGAAATTTCTCTTCAATCCGGTGATGGTTTGATGGGAAATCAAGCTTTTTCCTTCGTAGAGCTGGAAAGAGGGTTTCTTCACTGCGAGAAATCCATGATGAAAATTGGAGGTTTGAATATTATTTTTAATGGCCTTCAAGAGATTAAAACTCAAAGCAACAAACGGTTCGTCAATCGAGAATCACCGGTTTGCAAGATATGTTCAAATCTTTGTTTTCATGGCTATGGGGATTTCCATTGTTCTTCTTCTCTGTTCTTCATTTCTCCTTCTTAGATTGATGAAAATTCCTTATGAGACCTGCGTATCTCCATGGAAAATGTATTTCAATTCCTTTTCGATCAGTGGTCCGAGTTTCTTGCAATGGTGGAGTGGTGGACTTGTGTTCTCTGTAACTTTCTTACGGTAACTGCAGAAGTAGCTAGAAGCAACAAGAAGCGATACTAATATTGGAATTATTTTCAAATTTTGAGTTGAATTTGGGTGAATTTTTTCATGTTTGATGTCCCGACCTCAAGGACATGAGGGACATCAAATTCCATGGTTGTCCTAGAGCTGACACGTGGCCCCTGATCCGATGGCAGGGAATGAATGCTCCAAAAATGCACTTGGGGGCTGAAAGTCAGTCACATGGGTGTCCAAATGACTCCCCATAGGGGTTGGGAAAAATTTCAAGTTATAATGTCCCCCACCTCAGGTACATAAGGGACATCAGTTTCCACAGTGGTCTTGGAGGTGACACGTGGTGCCCAATCTAATGGTAGGGAATGGATGCTCCAAAAATGCACCTGGGGCTGAACTGTCAAGTCTGGAGGTCACATGAGGGTACAAGAGGTCATATGAGGGCTGAGAGGGATTCAAGGGGTCTGGGTGCACTTTTCCAACCTTGATTTCCCTGACCTTGGGGGACATTAGGGACACAAAATCCCGCTAGGCTCCTGGTGCTTGACATGTGTCCTCCCAAAAATTTGGCTAAGTCCTGAACTTGTGACAGTGATAACTTGAGCTCCCAATGGACTTTTTTGGAAAACATTTATATGATCCTAACTAGAAATTTCCTTATTAATCCAATGGTTGGGGTATCATGTTTTATTATTCCATTTGATCCCTGAAAAATTGGATTTTTTATTTTGTACTCCACTTGTGCCTGAGAAAAACTGCCTGCAAACCTGATGCTCCAAAGTGTTGTGAAAAATATTATTTCACCATAATTTAGGTATTGGAATCCTCTTTTTGGAGATATTTTGTTTTGCTTCTAACTCCATCTGAAGCTTCTGAAATATTCTTCTGAAGCCCAACAGTTGTTTTAGGCTTGTGTACCGCCTAGGCTTGTGAACCCTTTTTTTTACTCAGATTGCCCCAAGTCTTGAAAAAATTCCCAAAACTTCCAAAATAATTTCCATGATGTTATAATGTCTTCCATTCACCTCCATGTTGAATTTTTCCCTTCCGTTCCGCTCCAGGGGTTGAATCCAATCCTGGGAAGGCTAGCGATAACCCTTCCCTATACTGCCAGAAGATAGTGTCTTTTTAGAACTCCCTAAAATCACCTAGGTGGAATGAGTAGAATTTCCTAAATCACCTAGGGGAAAATTTGAAAACAAATAGGGGGTGACCAAACTGATGGATTTGACCCGGGGTGTCTTGAAATGATAGGACTTGAAAAATTCGACACTAGGGTATAGTTGTCGTGCTCGGAAATTATCAATTTCCATGTTGCACATTTGCACGAAAATAGCTGGCTCTAGCTTGGGGACATGACATGGACTGAGCACAATGAAGACATGGCATGGGAATCCAGAATATCAACTTTAGACCATATAATTCTTTGACTAGTGCCTTATCCATTGGGCCTTGCGGAGTCATGTACAACTTCTAGAAAGGAATATTGGAAGAAGGAAACACACACACACACACAAAACAATAAAAAGGAAACACACGAGACAAAACAAAAAGGGAAACACGCCATGGAAAGGAAATTATATACAAGGGGAGGGAAAATATAGAGGTGGGAAAAGGATATACACATACCCGACAACGGGTTGAGAAAAGTATATGCCTTCATGAAATAGTGGATTGAAGTATGACCATTGAAGCATGAAAACTATTATTTGATCAAAACATGCTTTGGTGATGGCTTTGCATGGCTTGAGAAGAATAAGGCTGACCACACTTCCATCCTTGTACTCATAATGTATCAAGAATGTTTCTTTATCCATTGAAAATTTGGTTAACCTCTTGAAACTTTTGCATTTTGAAGATTCCTCTTGATGTCCCACAAACATGAGACACCATCCCTCTATTTCTTCGAGAGTGGGAAAAATGTTTCTGTCATGAAAAAATTCATCTTCTTTGAATTGCAACTTCAAATTGTCTCTTACATCAGCAAGACACTTGGAAGGAGTGAGGAAAAACTGATTTTCTTTCCATTCAAGAACTTCCCGGACATCCCGCTTTGTTGTTTGGAGAAATGGTTGCCAATATGCATCTGTTCAGAGTGCATCTTGATATCATTTTCAAAATTTCAGCTTTTGGTTTGGCCGTATAAGCATTCTTCACCCTCCATTGGATTTTTCCATATGAACTCTTGCTTTTCATTGATGGACCATTCTGAAATGGTGGGAGCGGGTTGGTTTTGAATATACTCCATACATTGTTGTAGATCTTTGCCATGTTCTGAACAACTTTCTCCAATGTAAATCATCTCAATGGTTTCCCTGTTATCTTCTTCTATGATGGAGGTGTTGTCTTCAAAACTGGAGATGTCCAAATGAGATACATGAACTTTTCTTCCTTTGCACTCATGAACTTCTTCGCACAATGTGGAAGCAAAATACATGTTTTCATGTTTATTCTTGTCAACCAAAGTATTAGAGAAGTCATCAAGCTTATCCAACTACTCCATCTCAACATCAAAAATTGGTGCACCAAAATAGGAAGCACAAATTGACTCATACTTTTCTTGTATCTCCATGGCCCAGGGTTAGGAGTTCAAGACTGATTTGAGGATCCTCAGTTTCTTCTACAACCTTCAAGATATCTTGTACAGATAGTTCTTCTAAAATTTCCATAGGATCATTTTTATCTTCATTGGAAGAATCTTCTTGTTGTGCCTCTAGGAGATGGCTAAAAATATGATCCATACAGGCCCATGATTCATTTGAAACATCCTCGTTCACCTCTTCCATGCTTTGCATTGCCAAAGATTCACTTTCTTGCAAATACGGGCATACTTGATTCATGACACCTACTGACAAGGAGAAGATATCCAAGCTTCGTGGGAAGGGTGCTCCTTCAAGCTCAAAATCCATATCATCTTCTTCTTGGTAAGAAGCAGAGAACCATGTTGGGACAATAGTATGAGAAGAATTTTTGCTCTATCTTGACCATCCATTATCAAATCTTCTTTCTCAGGTGAAAGATGAAAGGCTATGTTTTCACCAAGACGATGATTTTTCTCCCCGAGTGAGTAGAGGTTGTGTTTAAATTGTTCGTTCCCCTAGGGTTTGAAAAGAGAGTGGGCTTCTTCCATTTGATCATCTATGATTGCATCAAGACAAGAGTTTGATTCTTTGACTTCCTTAATTTCTTCATGCAACATTTCTACATCACTTGAAGAATCAAAATAGGAAGGAGGATTATCTATGACCATCTTGAATTCATCATTTTCAAACCATAATGTCGGCTGAATTTCTTGCACTTCTTCACATATCCCCATTTCATCATCAATTGAAAGATCAAAACTTGAAAAGAGATCATCCATGCTTACTTTGAATTGGTCATCTTCTTCATCATTGGTGGAGTCTTCAGAGGGCATTGGATCATCCATTATGCAGCAAGGATCTTCTTTTATTGAATATATTATTCCCCCAATGGGTTGTGACTCGAGCCAAATGGAATTGTTGAATGGTGATTCTATCTTTGTCTCTTCTACTTCTTCCTCCATGATGTTGCTTTGTCTTTCATTGGGAGGTTCCATGAAAATATCTTCTTCAGAAGCATCTGAGAATCTCTTGGGAATGAAAACTTCATAGTATGGGCAAAAATCCGAGTCTTCTTCCATAGGGTGTGTCTCATCTTCTTCCTCCATTTGATGTGGAGTTTCAAGATGTTCATATCTTCTCTATAGAGCTAAAGCATACCTCCAAATTTCATCAAAGACTTCAGGGTTAGAATTTCCTTTTATTATGCTCTCAAGTATTTCCACATATTCTCTTTTCAACATGTTCATTTCTTCATCACCATATGCAATGAATTCATCTAGAGAACGGTGGAAGAAGGACAATGTTCTCAATTTTGTAGTGAGCTGTGTGAGATTGCAAAAATCTTCTTCAGTGGATCTTGCACCATCCTGTCTTTCATCATCTTCTTGAATGTTGATTTTATCTTCATCGGAAGGCTCAAGGATAGGATTTTCTTCAGTGGCATTCAAGAACCTTTCAGGTATGAAAACCCTATGGTACGAATGATCTTCAAGATCTTCCTCTATAGGAAAACTCTCCTCTTCTTCTTCCTTGCTATGGGCTGCTTCAAGTTTCTCATTCATCTCTTGCAAGAATTTAGCATATTCTCGAACTTCACACCTTAGCTTATGTCTCCTTTGAATCTATTCTTCTTCTACGATGACAGGTTATTTTTTCTTTCCTTTTTCAACACTAGTCCGGAACCATGGCTGATCTACAATCTTATTTTCTAGGAAGAAATCTTCTTCTTCTTCTTCACTTTGTCACTCATTGGTACTTCACTCCAATCTGGAAATTTCTTCATGATGTGGGAAATGAACATGACAGGGGTTTGTTCCTTGATGAGTCACCTTCAAAGAATGATTTTCCTTTGAAATTTGATTTTTTTAATTTTAAGACCTTGCGGTCGTATATTGGGTGCAGATGCTGCTAAATCTACCCCACGATGGGTGCCAAACACTATTGGTGAGAAAATTTGTCATATGGAAAAACTTGTGGATTTCTTTCCAATGCTCTGGGAATCTAAGTCCCTCTACTTAACCGGTGCAACTACCGTATATGCATGCGCGTGTAAAGGTGGATTTCTGTGGTGGCCTTTCGACCGGGGATCCAACAGGGGCACTCCACTGACCCTGCGGCAAAGCTAGCAATCTCTTGCTAGAGAAGAATTTGTTTGAAAGCGGGAAAGGGAGTGAGAAAAGAGGTAGGAGAACTAATGTTGTAGGTAGATAATCAAATTCCTGTATACACACTAGTTAGAAACTTCAACACATGCATTCATGAGAAGAAACAACTATGTAAATAACAACAAGACCAAATAGAATTTATTGATCACAAAGTATCAAGAAACCCCTTAGTCAAAGAAAGTTGGAAACTCCTTCTTCTTGTATTGATTTCTCAAACCAAAGTTGTACATAGTGGAGAAATAGAAGAAATTTGAGAATGAGGGGAATGGAAGAATTTGGCTATCTCCTTTGTTCTCTCAAGGTACAATATACTCTTGAGTTTACAAGATCAATCACCAACCCTTTGCAATGGGAATGGCATTACAATTTATAGAATGAGAGGTGACTTATCGTCTTCCTCATGACCCTCCATATGCCTTAATATGACTTAAGACTATTCATATTCCACTTTAAATATTTAAGTCCCTTTTATAATAGCAAGGCGACTTAATTTACATTATGTTTCTAAAGTCACTTTTAAGTGACTTAAAGGCATATAAAAAAGTGCAAACCCCAATGAAGAATTAGAACATTTGAAAGTGAGAGAAAGTTTGGGGAAAAGGAGAGAGAAAGAGAGAGAGAAGAAGAAGAGTGGATGTCACCCAATGAAGTTCGTTGATCCTTGTTGATGGAAAGCTTCAAATGCAGTGAAAATCTGAATCTTCAAACTCCTTGCACACTGTGAAACTCCTCCAAATTATCTCCCGAACGCTCACCCAGTTGAATGAACTAAGGAAAATGTCGAATTCCTGTGAAAAATGGCTAGATGCTCCCGAACGATGATGTCTCCTTGAATTATGATCCTTATACGACCCAATGTGCCAAAACTACTTTTTGAGTGTAACTTACTATTTTTAGTAAGTGTGAATTGTGAGCCGAGATGACCCTTTTTATGACTTTTCTGTGATGTGAATCGGGTAAAAGCACAATAAAATGTCCCACTTTTTGGTATGTTTTGTACCATTATAAACATGAATTTTCAGTTTCATTGTTTTTCTAAAGGTAATAGCCATAAAACCATACACATTCATGAAATTCCACAAACTAACGATATGTTTTTTTTAGAGTGTAGAATACATGTAAAAAAAAATTTAAAAAAATTGCAAAAAAAATGGTCTTTTTCTTAATTTTATTCATACGTTGTTTCTTATGTTATAAAAGAGGAATGACTGTCCCCGGGTGGTTTTTTAAAATGAAAATTTATTTTTTCACCTTGAAATTTTGTATATATGTTCAAGATTTGAATTTTGAGGTGCTGTAAAATTTTCATATTTTTTGGACTTATATATATTTTTAATTAATTATTTAGTAAAAATATTTTCAAATAAATGGCGTACAATTTTTATGCCAATAACTTTTAAGATTTATACCGAAATTGAATTTTTTTTTCACAAGTAAGAAGAAGACTTCAACAAATAGTAATTTTATTTTTTCCAATTTTTTTAATATATTTTGCTATTTTTCAAATTGGGTTGATTGTGTACGATCGATTGTCCTAAAATACCATATGTTAGAAAAATATAAAAAATAAATAGTAAAATAGATTTTTTAAAATGAAAATTATATTTTTAGAAAGCTAATAAAATTTTGTATTTTGTGTTAAAATTTTGTAATTTTATTCATTCGTTAACCCTAATTACGTGGCACCTAAGTGGCACATTTTGGCATAAAATTATCCTCCAAATGGATTTGGCGCCAAAATGTGCCACATAGGTGCCACATAAAGGGGTTCGCGTGAACCCCCTTTGCCCAAACCCCCTAAACCCTAAATTTTCCACCCAAAACTATATAAATATCTATATATAACTCTTTTCCACCAAAATTATTTGAACCCAAAGGGGTTCGTGCGAAAGGGTGTTCATGCGAACCCTTTAAGGGTTTGTGAAGCCTGATAGCCCTTAGTGGATAAGTAATCGTAAGGAAGAAGAAATATAAGGCATTAATCAAGATCAAGAGACATAAAACAAATTTTGACCTAAACAAGGGAGTAAGTAACGAAACATAGTTAAGAGTCTAAAATATATTCTTATTGAATGCATGGCGGCAGATTTTAAAAAGTGTAGTGTCAATTTTTTATGGCCAAACAATGGTGAGAGGTCCTAACAAGGATATAATAGTGATGAAGAAGGAAAATACAGTGAGGAAGGACTAGAAAAATCAAAGAGGTCAAAGTGAGGTTGCCTACTAGATATTTTCCAAGGATGATTGATGAATGAAGTCATTATGAGGAAGGAATGGGGTTTCAAGGTGAGAATGGCTTTCTTGAAATAGAATACAGTCTTAAGAAGGATTAAATAGTATATAATAATTCAATAGCTCAAGAATCATAATGATTAGGTAGTGATAACTCATAGGGACAATCAAGTAACTAATGACCACGAAACAAAATTGTGATCGTATTGAGAGTAAGTAAAGAATGTCATCATATATACAAGGTGAATGAGGCAAGGAACTATGTTCTTGGAGTTATAAGAACATTGTAAAATACTAAAAAGAATGTTCAAAATAGTCTTGAGAAGAGAATTACTATTTGTATTTTTAATACTCCTTGGATAAGTTACTAATCACTTGTCTAATATAATTTCTTGAGTTGTTTGACATGCTTATTATAAGAAAAATATCAACTTGATTTTGAGAAAGATTTAGTGGAACTCTTTTCATGTTTCTTGAGTGTATACATGGACTCATATTATCTTGAAAATAATTTGTATATATATTTTTAGAAGTAGCTTATGTTAGTGTTGTCAAGTGGTATAAGAGAAGGTACACATTGATGATTGAATGTTGTTTACTCTAACCATAATATGTATGAGTATGTGAAGGAAGTTTTGTGAGTTAACGAAGCCATGAGAGAAGAGATAAGAAATAAAAGGTGAAAAGTGGCTGAGAATATTGGAATAAGTTAACGAAAGTGAAGTAGAGAAGCGTGTTAAAATACTAGGTGTGGAAAGGAACCTAGGTGAGGCACAAAACAAGGTGAAATAGATCGATTAGAGAGAAAAGAAAAAGATAAAAATGAATGAAGAAAAGAAAGTGAAAGGGTTGATGATGTTGCTAATCCATAAGAAGAAGCAAGTCGAGAGAGATAGAAATAGTAAATAATCAAAGAGGAAAGAGAAAGAAAGAAAACAAGACTTATTGTTTGAACAAGAACTGAAATATATTAGGAAGGATATAGAGAAGCTTGAGGAATTTATGAAAATAATGAGTATGGAGGAAGCAAACAAAGAAGTTAGATTTGTGATTATAAGAAAGATGAAGTGGCCAATAGGGTTACTTTTGAAGAGAAAACAAAGAATGCAATATGAGAGAAGAGATTGGAAAAGAAGAGAGGAAGTTTAGGAAAATGTAGAAGAATGCATACAAACAATAGAAAGATGTAATTGAAAAGAGGTTGTGTATGAAGAAAATCAAAAAATTCATGAAGAATAAGTGATAGCAAGCTTCTTGGTTTGTCTTAAGGAGGATAAAAGTGAATATTTTTTCAGAGACGAAGAAGAGGATGAAGTTGAAGAAGTATATTATGATGTTTTTAGATTTTGAGGATGAACATCACTTGCATGAAGATGAAGATGAAGCTAAATATGAAGAGAAAATAGTTTTAGCGGTTGATTTGGAGATGGAGAAGCTAGATAACATGCAAAATAAATTGATGGAGACTCTAAAGTATTCATTTTTTTCATCTAATGTTGGGTTTGATTGTGTATGTATAGGTATACTCAAGAAGAAGTGAAAACAATTGGAGAAGAAGATCTTAAAAGAGATCAAATGAAGAAGATACAAAAGACTAGATGCATTTTTAGAGAAAGAACATGAAGAATAAGATAGAAGAGAGATGTAATACAAAGAAAGTAAGAAGATGAGGAAGACGTAACTAAAAGAAAGAAGAAATAAAAGAAAAACTACAATTGGAAGAAGAAAAAGAAGATAGTACACAATTCTTCCACCTAGGGAGAACGATGCAGAGCATCAACCATGTGTATAAGTAAATTTTAGTTTGTATGGAGTTTTGGGTTGTTATAGGTCTTAGGGCTCTTGTTAGGAATTCTTGCATCCTCCATGGTCATTCCAAGTCTCTCCATGTGTGTTAAATGAGACTTTTGGAGTTTCCCTCCAAAAAGGAGTATTTAAATATTTGAATTTGTAAAACTAAGCTTAAAGGTGTGAGGTCAAAATGTAATGTTAGAAATAATTGTACAAGGTTCTAAAAGGTCATAAAAAGGACGTCATTTGATCTAACTAAGGTTTCTTCACACCTTAACCTATAATCACCATGTTTGGTTAGGCTACACTTAAGTTAAGGCTATTAATTAGTTATCTCGTCCACCTTTAGGTCTTAAAGAGGATATATTTAAATGAATATAGGAGGAGAAATTTAAGAGAGAGGTTTTGAGGTGCATTAACACAGGGAATAGCCTCACGAAGGTAAGAACATGTAATAAGATCATGGAAAATTGAAAAACATGATGCTTGTTTACAAAAATTGGAATCTTCTTGTAATTTTAAATAAGAATGAAGTTTCATGATTATTACATCATATATTTGTGTTCATGGGATTGAAAATGATGTGGTAGGATGGATTCAAGCCTCTGAGGTATTCTTGGTATTGATAATAATGCATCATTTGTGTATGTGCAATGAAATAATTGATAACTTGAGTTTTTATTGTGTTAAGATATGAAAGTAGGGTTATTATCATTAATGAGGTATATGTGAAGGTGTTTTAGAAGAATTTATGATACCTCCAAGGAGTATGAAATCTTGTTTTAGGATTGAAATCACAGGAAGAATAAGTTTTCAATTTGAGTACAAAATAGATATGTTCTTATAGTAATTCCTAAGAATTTTTAGGAGTTTCATAAGAAAACACAAAAAGGGAAAGTAAGAAATGGATAATATCCTTAGTGATCATGTAAACAAGTGTGAAGATGCATATCCAAGAGTTAAAAATTCTAAATAATAGAATTGAATGTTTTCTAATTACAGGATCACGTAAGACGAAAACACGGTTTTGTGGGAAAAATGCATGTCAAATGTTGTTGTTTGGAATGATCTGTAGAGTTTCATGGGTTGATGGTTGAAGAAGAAAGTTGAGTTATTCTCTTATAGATATTTTGAGACAAATTAGAAAATTTTAAACCTTCATTTGTGAAATTTATGGGCAAATGCCCCTTTGGGCTATGTTAAACCCTAGTTTACAAAAAAATTGTAAAAAGATGTGTAATTTGTATTTGTGTGGATGAAACATCTTGAAATTTCTAAAATATCATTTGAGCATGATTATTTTAGATATTTTGGAGAGTTTTGGTGAAATGTAGTTGTACTTGAAGCAAATTTCCTTGACCATCCTAAATAAGAGTTAACCTTCAGACGTAATGCCATTGGGTGGGAACAAGAAAGTGGAGAACTAGGTAGATACCCCTTAAGAAGCATATGCAAGGTATTTGTGGACAATGTAAATAATTAGTGGGAAATAGAAAATCACCCTTGTTAATCTTGAAAATGAGTTTGTAAAAATTTATCTAGAAAAACCATGTTTCCCAAGGCTATAAACTATGTAAAACAACGTTAGACTAAAACAAGATTTCTTGTCATTTCTTGAAGATTCACTCTTTTCATAAGTCTAAGAGCATTATAAATACTTGTTAGTAGTTTTATGTGTGGTATTTTTGTCCTTGAGGGATCTTTGGGGTGTTTAGTTAGACTTTAAGTCTAAACCATAGCCTTAAGAAAATAGTGACACTCTAAGGGGACTTAGATTTTAGAATCATGCATCCCGATTTGGAGATTAGTTTTAAGGGTTCATTCTACGCCCTTAACCTATTGCTTGTATTAGGATATGAGTAGCCGACTTGTGGCTTAACATATCATATTATTATATCATTTATACTTTCTCATGCTTAGTAGGTTAGCCTTGGTGATGGCCATAACATAAGAATAGTATATATAGGGGATATAGGTAGTAGTTCATCATCATTGGAGCATTTGAGTCTTATTTTATGGTTTGGAGGTTTCCCCCTCGAAGTGGCGAAGCTATTCTAATTTCATATTGAGATCATTATTCTAAAATATTGTGTTATTTGGTGTTTTATTGCTGCTCATAATCTGAATTATACAAGTAATTTCATTACAAGTGGTATTAGAGCTGCGATCCGGGCCAAAATTAGGGCAAAACCCTAATTTTTGTTTCCACTCTATCTTGCGAACCACATCAAATTTGTGGGAGATGTTTTCACCATAGTTGAAAATCATTTCAAGTAAAAATATCTAAAAATTTCAGACCTTTTTGATATCTTTTGCAAAAGTTATTACAAATTTAGGTTTTTTGATAAAAACACTCCCTAGACCGAAATTTGTGGAATTTTTCAGAGTTCTTTACATTTTTAGAAAGCTCTCAAAAAATAGTATTAGTATCTTCTCTATTTTTTTCCTATTCGGCCGAATTTGTATCAAAACCCTAAACCCTAAGGTTTGACATCATGGCGGGGCCTTCCACAAGAGCAAAAAGAATTTGGTCACTCCGAGTAAAACCCCAGATAAAGATGGGGTAGTGATTAAAGAGTTGGAGTCGAAGGGGTAAATACAGATTCCTCAACACTAGGGTTTACCTCATTTGATCATAAGGTGAGCCAACTAGAGTATGAGCTATGAAATGTACAATCTGAGATGGCCTCTAAAGGAGACATAAACCAAATCAATCAACAGTTGGATGATATCATGTAACATATAAAGGGTAAATAGTATGGCCCAAATCAGCCCCATATCAACCAAGGAGGATCTTCAGTTCAAAATAATGGACAAAATAACCATGTTGGATCACTTTTCCAACCCAATCAGAATCCAACTTATTTGCAACCACAAACATGATGCCGAAAGTGGATATGCACAAATTTAATGGGAAGGATCCACTTTGAATTGGATAAATCAAATGGAGAACTTCTTTGAGTTACATCAAACACCATCAGACAAAAGGTGACCTTGGCATCCATGTATCTTGAACCAAACCAATTCGTTTGGTATCAATGGTTATGTGCTCAGAAGGCAAGAAGAATGGTCTCAGTGTCACTTGGATAGTTTTTACCGAGGAGTTGTAATTGCACTATAGTTCCAGTGTTTTAGAGAACTACTTTAGTCAATTAGAAAATTTATGACAAACAGGATCAGTCAAATATTATGTGCATCAATTCCAAAACCTATCCTTAAGGGTGGAGAATATTCTAGAAGGGAATCTAAATGACCTATTTCTTGGGGGTCTTAAGGACCACATCGAGCATGAGGTACATATGTTTAATCCACTCAAGATTTATGATTCTATTATCATGGCACGTTGAGTAGAGGAAAAAGTTATTTGCAGTAGGAGGTAGCCTTTCATTAACACTAGAGACCGTAGTATCTCTTCCCCTTCATTCGCTAGGCCAATTAGACTGAATCCTCAAAAATGGAAGAAAAGAGAGAAAAGGGATTATGTTTTAACTGTGACACCAAATATGGACTGGGACACAAATGTGTTGAGAAGAAGTTGTTCTATATTGAAGGAGGAAATGAGGATGACGAGGAAGCTGAAATTATAGGAGAGGCTGAGGAACCAGTAGAAGATGAAGTAGAGGATCACCAACCTACAACTTCTTGCCAGTATTATTACTCCTCAAATACTTAGTACTCCTCTCAAAAACAAGAAGGTGACGATGTTGATTGAATCGGGGAGTACTCATAACTTCATAAATAGTAAGTTAGTTGCCCGCCTCAATTGTTTTATTTACCCAGCTCCGTAAATGTAAGTTATGATTGCAAATGGTGGGATAGTCAAGTGCACAGAAAGTGCCATAGTATCAAGTTTCCATGGGACACTACATGTTAGACTCGCCTATGTTTGTTATTTCTATGGGAGGGGAAAATATTGTTTTGGGTGTCCAATGGCTCACAACCTTAGGTACTATAGAGATGAATTTCCAAGAATTGTTCATGTGATTTCATTCAAATGGAAGGAAAATACAATTGAAAGGGATGGTAGCTAAGTCTCCATAGATTATTAGCTCTCATCAGATGCAAAAGGTTCTCAAAAAAGGAGTAGATGGATTTATAGCAAAGTTATTTTCCATAGAAGTACAAAATACAAAGTCTTCAATGCCACCCGATCTTCAGAAGATTGTTGATGCTCACTCATATATTTTTGATGTAATTCCAAAGGGACTACCACCAATTAGGGATCATGATCATGCCATTTAGTTGATTCCAGGGAGCCAAACACCTAACATCAGACCATACAAATACCCATATTCCCATAAAAGTGAGATTGAGAAAATGGTACATGAAATGTTGAAGGAAGGTATCATCAGGCATAGCCAGAGTGCATATTCTTCACTAGTGGTCATGGTACATAAGAATGATGAAACATGGAGGATGTGTCCAAATTACTGAGAACTCAACAAGTAAACCATCAAAGATAAGTTTCCTATTCCAGTAATTGATGATTTACTTGATGAATTGCATGGTGCTATTTATTTCACAAAATTAGATCTTCGTTCGGGTACCATCAAATTAGAATAAAAGAGGAAGATGTTCATAAAACGGCTTTCAGGACTTACGAGGGCCATTATGAGTTTTTGGTAATGCCTTTTGGTATTACAAATTCTCCTCAACCTTTCAAAGCTTGATGAACACTGTTTTTAGGCCATTTAAAAGGAAATTTGTATTAGTTTTCTTTGATGACATATTGATTTACAATAAGACATGGGAAGAACACTTACAACATGTAAATAAAGTGTTGGAAGTTTTGGAGAAACATAATCTCTATGCAAAGCCATCCAAATGTTCTTTTGGTGTATAAGAGGTAGAGTACTTGGGTCACATTGTATCCCATGAAGGTGTCAAATTTGATCCTCAAAAGATCAAAGCTATGGTAGAATGGCCAAGGCCCAAAACTCTCAAAAATTTTCATGGGTTCCTAGGACTAACAGGGTACTACATAAGATTTTTGAGGGGATATGGTAGAATAGCAGCCCCAGTCACTGCATTGCTAAACAAGGATGCCTTCCATTGACAGACATAGCCACTAAATAAATCCTTTGAGTAGTTTAAGGAAGCCATGTGCAACACCCAATTTTGGCTACTCCCAACTTCTCAAAAACCTTCATTGTTGAAAGTGATGCTTCAGGATCAGGATTGGGAGCAGTTCTAATGTAGGAAGTAAGATCAATTGCATTTGAGAATCACCAATTCAAAGGAAAATATATGCTCGAACCTGTCAATGAGAAACAAATGATGGCTATTCTTCATGTAGTCAAGCAATGGAGGCCCTATCTCATGGGTAGTCACTTCAAGGTAAAAACTGATCATGATAGTCTCAAATACTTTTTGGAGCAAAGGTTATCATCTGAGGAACAACAAAAGTGGGTAACAAAAATGTTTTGTTATGATTTTGAAATCATATACAAAAAGGGTAAAGAAAATGTAGTAGCTGATGTGTTGTCCAGAAGGGATACATCCGCAGATGCCTTACTATGTGGAATGTCCATGTTGAAGGCCGATTGGGTGGATGAAGCAAGATTGGAATGGGATCAAGACAAGGATACACAATCTCTAATACAGAATATCAAGCAAGGCTCTATAACATCTAAAAAATTTGAGTGGAAAGGTAATGCGCTATGGTACAAGGACATGTTATACTTGAGTAAATATTCTGAGTTGAAGCATAAGATTCTTGCAGAGCTACATGCATCACTTGTTGGAGGAAACTCTAGGTTTTTGAAGACATATCATAGAATAAAAAGAGAATTATTTTGGGAAGGACTTAAGGGGGATGTACAAAAGTTTGTATCGTAGTGTTTGGGTGTGCCAACATAGCAAAGGGGAAACAATTAAGACACCATGTCATTACGTGAACCCCTACCAATTCCTAGCCAAAGATGGGAGGATGTCTCCATGGATTTCATCACATGATTGCCTTGTTCAGAGGACAAGAATGTTATTTTGGTGATTGTAGATAGGCTCACAAAATATGCCCATTTTGTGCCCTATCACATCCATTTGCGCAACCAAGATATAAGTCGTAATTTTTTTTTTGGAGACAGTTCAAAGGCTACATGGAACCCCAAAGATAATTGTAAGTGATCGTGATCCTATTTTCACAAGTAATTTTTGGACGGAATTATTTTCATGTTTGGGTACTCAGCTAGCTCACAATTCATCTTATCATCCTCAAACTAATGGGCAAATAGAAGTGGTCAACAAATGCTTAGAGGGGTATCTACGTTGTTTTGTATCAGATAAGCAGGAAAGGTGGATTAAATGGCTTCCACTTGCAGAATGGTGGTATAACACATCTTTTCATACCTCTTCTCAAATGACCCAATATTTAGCATTATATGGTTACCATCCACCTTATATCACTTCTTCCTTGAGGGTGCAAACTAAGGTCGAGAGATATTGAGGAACACATTCAACATCAACAATATGTTTTGGCTAGTTTGAAGGAGAATTTGGCATTAGCACAAAAAGGATGAAACAACAAGCAGATCAACACCGTAGTGAAAACATTTTGAAATTGGTGATTGGGTTTTGTACATCTCCAACACTACAATCAAATGTCCCTAAAGCAAAAAAAAAGGACAACAAAATATCTCCTAAATATTATGGCCCTTATCATGTTCTACGAAAAATTGGCAAGTGTTGCTTATAAACTAGAGTTACCTCAATCTTCACGCATATACCCAGTATTCCATGTTTCCTGCCTAAAGAAGGTTATTGGACAAAATTTTGAAGCCTTAAAAAGTTACTAAAACTTAATGAGGAAGGAAGAATCATTTTGGAGCTAGGGAGATTCTCGCAAACACGTACTAAGAGGCTGAGAACCAGAGACATTAAGGAATATATGATCAAGTGGAAGAATTTGATCATAGAAGATGCAACCTGGGAGGATGAAGGTTTTTTACAGCAACATCCAGGATTATTCAATGTTGAGGACAATTTTGGTTTGAAGGGGAAGGGCATGTTACACCCTTAACCTATTGCTTGTATTAGGATATGAGTAGCCGACTTGTGGCTTACCATATCATTTTATTATATCATTTATACTTTCTCATGCTTAGTAGGTCGGCCTTGGTGATGGCCATAACATATGAATAGTGTATATAGGGGATTGTAGGTAGTGTTCATCATGATTGGAGCATTTGAGTCTTATTTTATGGTTTGGAGGTTACCCCCTTGAAGTGGTGAAGCTATTCTAATTGCATATTGAGATCATTATTCTGAAATATTATATTATTTGTTGTTTTATTGCTGCTCATAATCCGAATTATACAAGTAATTTCATTACATTCATGAAACATGATAGCCCTTAGTGTAAAATTTATAGTAATAAAGAATAAATGTAAGGCAAGAACTTAGGTCAAGAGACAAATAAAACAAAGTTTAAGATAAACAAGGCAAGTAAGTAAGGAAACGAAGTTAAGAGTCTAAACTATATTCTTGTTGAATACATGATGGTAGAGTTTAAAAAGTGTAGTGTTAGTTGTTGATGGTAAAACAATGGTGAGAGGTCCTATCAATGCTATAACAATGAGGAAGATGAAAAATGCAAAGTGAGGAAGGACTAGAAAACTCGAAAAGGTCAAAGTGAGGATGCCTACTAGATATTTTCCAAGGATGGTTGATGAATGAAGTAATTATGAGGAAGGAATGGGGTTTCAAGGTGAGAAGAGCTTTCTTGAAATAGATACAATATTAAGGAGGAGTAAATAGTATATAAGAAGTCAATAGCTTGAGAAGGATAGTGATTAGGAAGTGATAACTCATAGGGACAATCAAGTAACTAATGACCATGAAACATGGTTAAGACCATATTGAGAGTAAGAAAATAATGCCATCAAGTACTTATAAAGTGCATGAGGTTAGGAAATATGTTCTTGGGGTTGTAAGAACATTGTAGAAAACTAAATAAGAATGTTCAAAATAGTCCCAAGAAGATAATTACTATTTTTTTGTGTTTATACTCCTTGGATAAGTTCCATGGTGTCCGATATGATTTCTTGAGTTGTTTGACAGGATTATTATAAGAAGAAAAGATCAACTTGGTTTTGAGAAAGGTGTGATGGAATTCTTTTCATGTTTCTTGATTGTATACATGAACTCATATTGTCTTGAAAACAATTTTTATATGGAGTTTGAGAAGTAGCTTGTGTTAATGTTATCATGTTGGTGCCAATTATGAGAATTCGTCTTCTTTTCATTTGGATAGTATCTATCCAAATGTACACTAGTATGTGGTCACATATATGATTTGGGGCATTTTGTAGGGCTTGCATCTCTGATACACTTTGTTGTCTAAGAAGTTTGAGGATGAATCTTATCTAAGAGAGTATTTAGATTGTCATTATAACCATTTATATTTGCTTTGAAATATATATTTTCTACTACATTACAAATGATGATGCACCACAAAAACTAAGAAACAAAAATGCATGTGCTCAAATAAATTGTAAAACAAACATTAGTATGTACATGAATTGAATTCTTTTAAGAGAAATTTATTTCCATTATCTATGTACATAAATTCACACCCATATATTTCACAAACAATAAATGGTGTCATGGCACATAAAAATTATGATATCTACCCATATAAAGAACTGTAAGGGGGCTCTAGCCGATAGTTAATAATACTTAATATTTTACATGTACAAGAAAGTTTAGAGTGTAATACTAATAAAGAAACATAATATGCCATTACAAACAAGCTAAATTTTGCATTAACTATAAAACATAGAGGTATATTGAAAACATGTTAGGGTTTGTGACACTATTGTGTGAAATGGATTTCTAAGTATATATACACAAAAATACAAAACAAAATCATGTTTGAATACCAAAATTTTTCCATACTTGTTAAACTAGATAGTACTTTAACTAGCCAAAAACATTTATAAAATAAATTTCACTTATAATAGAAGCCTTATGGTAGGCATGTGTCATATTGTAAAGAGATTATGAAGTTGAGGGAAATCTCAAAAAGGATTTGAAAAAAACTCAAAGCACAATATCTCTAAATATTAAGAATCACTAGTCACCTCATTTTAAAGAACATTTATCAAGGGTAATTTTAGTGGCTAATATTTTCCATTTGGATCAAAGTAGCTTTTGGTCCTCTTAAAAATGGCTAATTATGTGAAAATTTTGATTGGTCGATTAGCCCAAATTTTATACAATTTCGTAGATTCTTGCTTATATGTTCCCTCTAAGATATATTCCAACCTATTTTGCAACATAGTTTCACCATACTTATGATGTATATTTGGGTCTTATTTTCTAGGAAATCATATGAGAAATGTATAAATTATTTTGAATCGCCATTATATATATACGTGTGTGTGTGTGTGTGTGTGTGTGTGTGTGTGTGTGTGTGTGTGTGTGTGTGTGTGTGTGTGTGTGTGTGTGTAATATTAATTTCCATATGTGTGTACGCCTTACACACACACACACACACACAAAGTACTATTTTCTAAAAGAAACATAAATTCACACACTTACGAGAGATTGTCTATATTATATTTGATCCATTATTTACACTAGTTCATGGTCATTCCAAATTTATAAGGATATATACCAAATATATAAGAGAATAAAGTGCAACATACTAGGAAATATATAAGAAAAGATTAAACATTCTCTCCTTCATTTTATAAGTATTCCATAATTGGTGTTAGTTTTTGTAAAGAAGACGTGCCAATCGGTTCACAAAAAGTAAACCCCAGATATTAGGCATGTATATTGATCCAAAATAGATTATTTTTTGTGATTGTTCCTTTGTTGTCGTAAATTTTCCCTATTCAATTCATCTTTGATCTAATTCTCAATGCTTTCACCATTGCATTGTTCCTTCTAACATGGTTCTCCTCTTTTTATTTCTTAGTTGGTCTCATCACACTCTTGTCATGTAATAGGATGGAATGCACACTTTGGAAAATCATGCATGCTTTTTATACATATTTCACATTGAATATAATTTCCAATCTAACTTTATATTTGACATCCCTTTAGTAAACGTCACAACTCATATGAAATGTCTTGTAGGACTAACAATCCTTACTCATCGAAAAATTAATCCTACATTCGTTGGTTGGATTGTCTCGAGATAACATATAAACCCCGATTTATCACGGTCTTTATGCCAATAAAGATGACACCACAATGTAAGTGGCCCTCTTACTAGAATAATAGTTGATTGGTTGCAGAATGATTATGTTTTCTTGCTCATCTTTCCCCTTTCTTCCTCCGCGGTTTAAAATTCCAAAAAAACTCACCTAAATTACCTCTAAATACATACCTTACTAACCAATTTAGATACACCTCTTCAATTCATCTTGGAATTACTATTGTGACTCTAAAAATCCTAGCTCAATTAAAAATTAATGCTAAATTGGTTAGTTGGCTTGGTTCACGATAAGATATAATCCCCAATATATCGTTATCCTTATACATATAGAGTGACAACGTAATGAAATCAGCCCTCATTCTAACATCACAATTGATTGGTTTTGGGATGAGTATGTATTATTTCTCAACCTCCTTCTCTCCTTCCTTATGGATTCAAAAATCCAAAGAAATCATGTAAAATTTCCTCTAAATACATGTATTAATACCCAAGTTGGATTGCCTTTGTAGTGCATCTTGGAATCCTTTCTACAACTCTAAAATTCCTTGATAAAAAATAATCCCACATTGTTTGGTTGGCTTGGTGCACATTAACATATATACCTTGATATATATTGATCCTTATGCCAATAGAGGTGATGCCATAAAGGAATTGGCCCTCTTACTAACATAACAATTGATTGGTTACATGTTGAGTATATTTGCTTTCTCGCCTTTCCCTTCTCCTCCCATGTGGCTTCAAAATCTAAAAATATCTTGTAATTTGCCACTAAATATGTGCCTTATTACAGAAGTAGAATATGCTTCTTTATTTCATCTTGGAATTACCTCTACAAATCCTCAATTAAAAAAATAATCCCACTCGATTTGATTGGTTGGTTTGGTTCTTGGTTGACTAGATTGGTCCGTTGTAGTTCATATATCACGATCATTATGCCAATAGAGGTGACACCATAATGAAAATGGCCCTCTTACTAGCATAATAGTTTATTAGTATTCCTTCCTTATAGGTTTACAAATCTTAAAAAATCCTACAAAATCACCACTAAGTACATGTCTTATTAGCAAACTTGAATATGCATCTTGAATTTCTTCTACACCTCTAAATCTCATTACTCTTTAATTTTTTTAATTATCTATAATAAATTGTTAGGCCTTAGACAAATAAATATTTCAACTTATTTGTCACATGGAAAAGGGATCCATCTAACTATATAGTTGTTGTCTAAGTGAGAGAAACTCGCTAACTCGAATGGAGTACATACCAACAATGGTTGTGTAGAAATGTTGTACATGGTCATTGATAAATTCAATCACAATCATTTGTTGTGAAGAAGAGTAATAACTGGTGTTACGGTGATGATGTGGTGGAGGATCTCATTCTTTTTTTATGAAGCGAGTAATAACCCATGTTGTAGTGATGGTGTGTTACATGTCACAACTAGTCTCCAAATTAAGATACATGATTCTCAAAATCTAAGTCTCCTTAGACTCACAATGTTTTTTTCTTAAGGCTATGGTTTTGGACTCAAATTCTAACTAGACACCCAAATTATCTCTCAAGGACTAAAATTCCCCACTTCCAACTCCTAACAAGATTCTCTAATGCTCTTAGACCTCTACAAAGAGTGAATCTTCAAGAAATGACAAAAATATTCTTTTAGTCTAACTCTGTTTTATAACATTTATATCCCTTGGCAACATGGTTTTTCTAGATAAATTTTTGTAATCCTCTTTTCAAGATGAACAAGGATTATTTTATAATACCCATTAATTCTTTACATCAACAACAAAACCTTTCATATGCTTCTTAAAGGGTTTCGCCTAGTTCTCCACTTTTTGTTCCAAATTAGGTATCTTAACTCTTATTTAGGACTCACAAGGAAATATGATGTTGATAACTCCATTTCACTAAATCTATTCAAAACAGCTTATATAATCATTCTCAAATAATATATTCAAAATTTTAAGAGGTTTCATCCACAAAAACACAAATTACATGCCTTTTTGCAAATTTGCCCTAGACTAGGATTTCACATAAGCCGCGAGGGTATTTTGCCCATAACTTGCACAAATTAAGTATTCAAAACTTATAATTTTTTCTCAAATTAATAATACCTCAATTTTATTCTTCATGCATCAACCCATTAAACTCTACAGATCATTTCCAACAACAACGTTTGACATGTATTTTTCCCAAGAAACATTGTTTTCCTCTTACACACCGCTAGAAAACATTCAATTCTACTATTTAATTTTTAACCCCTAAATGTACATCATCACACTTGTTTAAATGATCACCAAGGATATTATCCATTTCTTACTTTCCTTTTTTGTATTTTCTTATGAAACTCCTAAGAAGTTCTCGAAATCACTCTAAAGAACATACCCGTTTTGTACTCAAAGTGAAAAATTATTCTTCCATGTGACTTCAAGATTAAAACAAGATTTCATACTCCTTAGAGGTATCATAAATTATTATAAAACACCTACACATGTACCTCATTAACGATAATAACCATAATTCCATATTTTAACCTAATAAATACTCAAGTTATCAATTTTTAATTTCATATACACAAATGATGCATTATCATTAATATTAAGAATACCTCGAGGCTTAAATCCATCCTACCACCTTTTTTCAATCCCATAAGCACAAATATATAGTGTAATAAAAATGAAACTTCATTCTTATTTAAAATTACAATAAGATTCCAATTTTTGTACACAAAAATCCTGTTTTTTAATTTTCCATGATCTCATTACAAGTTCTTACCTCCATGAGGTTGTTCCCTTTGTCCTTGCACCTCAAAACCTCTCTCTTACTTTCTCCTCTCCTATCTTCATTATAATATATCCTCTTTAATACCTAAAGGTGGATGAGATAGCTAATTATTATCCCTAAACTAAGTGTAGCCTAACCAAACATGGTGATTCTAAGTTAAGGTGTGAAGAAACCTTAGTTGCATCAAATGAGATCCTTTTTATGACCTTTTAGAACCCGATTAAGTGAAATTTGGATAAAATCCTATACAAATGCTTAATTTAATTGTTATTATAGCAGTAAATAAATAAACAATTAAGTACAACAAATGATCCAAGCAAATTAAGCTAAGAATTATAAAACCCTAAGTGCAAAGAGGAGAAAAGGAGACTTAGTTGATTCACAACCAAATATGAAATGTGCCAAAGTGATGACCAGTGAACAGAAGGTAGGAGCGTCACATGGACACCTAGAAAAATGTAGATCTTGAGGAATATGTTGAACATGGGCACCTAGAGAGGGGCGAGTGCCTAAGGGCACTACAAATTAGAAACATGCGCATGTGACTACAAAAATATTAGAAACTCATCCTTTCATGGTTGCAAGTTGTTCGCTTTTTCTTCAATTTTGGTCACTATAAGATTGCACTATGATCGCGAGTTCACTGAAACCTACAATGAAGTATAGACCTATAAAAACCTCAAATAGACATAAAATCCTAAAAAAGAAAGATGGAAAATGAGGGGTCAAATTGTCCTTACCTATCACAATGGTGATCTTACAACTGAGCATTGCTCTACATTTTATACCCAATGTAGTTATACGCATGTGTGTGCGGAATCGTGCCCTAGGTGGCTCTTGTGCATGTCACACTTAATAACGAGTAAGTAACTAGATGTAAATATATATGTGCATGGAAACAATAGAATCCTCCTATGAAGTGTATGCAAAATAATGCAGTCCATTACCCTTAAATGGATGCTTTGATGCTCTTGAATAGCCTTTGGATGTAACCTTGGGCGGTGATAACTAATGATTAGTACTCGATCCTTTATTATGATCACATAACTTTATATTTATATGATTCCTTTGCTTGAATTTTTTAGTTAACTCCAAAAAGATAAGATGATCAAACAACTAGAAATGACCCAAAATATGTGAGTAAAGTACAAAGAGTTCAGGGGTGCCCAGAGGGGACGAGAGCGCTGACGTTGGCGTCCTAGTTAGATGTTGGTGTCCAGACTCAAAGAAACTAAAGGGTTGGAGGTCAGACTAAGAAAGAAGGTGTGCAAGACCAAAAGTGGCAATAGAAAGAAAGAAAAGGTGCCAAAGATATGGGTTAATTAGTAATTTTCTTACTTAGGAATCATATGAATAGTAGTATAGACACCTAAATTCCGCTTTCATAATCGTATTGCAAACACACGCAAATCACTCTCATTCTTACAATTTCCATTATAATTAGTGATTTCCGCTAATTAGCTAACATTTCTTACCATTTTGGCTAATTAACAACAAATTGTTGACTATCTAACCTCTTTCGCATTCAGGATGTCATTTTACGACGAATCGTAAGTCAAAATCCTCTTCCAAACACACACTTAGCGATTATTAGCTAATTAAGCCTATTTTGCCCTTGTTTTTGGTCAATATACCCTATTATTGGCTCAAAACCCTCTTCCAACCACTCAAAATCACCCCATTTCCCCCACAATATCTCAGTAAGCTTCAAAAGCTTACCCTAGCCTCCTAATTGTACCTAAGTGGTTGATTAAGGCTCCTCACATCTTAATCACTTGTTAATTCACTAATTATGATTATCAAGTATTAATCTAATTTGTAATTTTAGTCCCACATGCACCAAAATACTAGTTTTTCTCAAAGGAAAAACTATAAAAAGGACTAAATATTTAACCTTAAACTTTACACCATACTTTGATTTGCATCTCATATAAGAAATATGATTTATAGCAAAGCTCAATCCTTGCCTAAATTTTTCAATGGGGTTAGTAGATGGGTATCCAATATGATCTTGTAGTCATTTTTGGTGAGACCATCTCACCTTCCTTGGAGTAACAAAAACCTAATTTTATTGCCCTCTTAGATCTATTTAGGTCTATGTTAGTTTAGCAATTCAATACATAGTAAGGATGCTTTGTAGATTGATGTTTAATTTCATTTAGTTTACATTCATAAGCATGCTTTTAAGCTTTGATCATTGATGTTACATTCCTAAAACTTGGAGCTTGACTATAGTTGGCAATGGTGTTAGCCTTTCCCAGTTAGTCATATTATTTTCTTTTGAAAGTTTGGGGTGTTATCATTTGGCGCGCACCTTTGAAGCTTGCAAAGGGAACTCATAGAGAGTATGAACGTTGTAATTTCACCCTCTAAAAGAATCCATATCATCCATCCTAAAATAGTTAGAGGCCGTAAACATGGTTTGATACCTAGAAACACAACCCTCGGGGATGATGCACCTAAGCCATCATGGTTTAGGGATAATGAATTTTGTGGATTTCACCACGTAAAGGGTCATAAAACTGACAAGTGTTTGAAATTAAAACACTACATTCAAGACCTAATCGACAGTGGTGATATAGAAGTAGACTTCGCTGCCACTACCAAGTCTCCAAACAAAAACTTGGGGATATTCAAAGAGCCTTTTCCCAAACATGAGGGGAAGAAAATCTAGATCAGGGACAGTCGTCTCAAAATAAGAATGCTAACTATGTGTCAAACACAGATCATTTTGATGCCTTGATAGGTCATGTTGACTCACCTATTGAACATATCAACACGATCAAAATCGAACAAGAGAGTGTGTTGTGGAAACATGATGAGCTCTCCTTGTTATCCCATAACCCACTCCCCCTCCTCCTCAAGAGAGTCACTATGATGTGTTAGATCAATTAGAGAAGACCACAACTAAGATTTCAATCTTAGACCTTCTAAATATTTCTAATGTCCATAAGGAGATCCTTTGCAAAACCTTACAGGGGTCAGGAGTATCCGTTGATGTTGATCCAACCCACTTACAGCCATGGTAGCGCAAATCGCTCCTTTAGAACACATAACTTTCAATCTGACGGAAGTCTTAGCAGAAAATCCCTCTCATAACCTTCCCTTACACATTGAAGTAATAATTAAGAGTAAGAAGGTCAAGAGAGTGCTTGTGGACAGCAAATCGGGTCTAAATATTTGTAATCTTAAACTAGTTCATTAACTAGGGTGCACAAAAGCTGATTTGGAAACAAAGGTCATCACCATAAAGGTGTATGAAAATGAAGAATGACAATCAGCGGAATGATCACTTTCTCATTAGAAGTTGGTCCCATAAAGCATGATATAAAGTTCCATGTCTTGACTTGGAGCTCCCTTACAACATCTTACTCGGCCACCCATGGATTCATGTCATGCAAGTCATGCCATCAACGTATCATCAGTGTTTAAAGTTACAACATGAAGGAAAGACACTTACTATACACGGGATACCCAACCATTTTCTCATTACAAAGCATTGTCGGACTATTTTCCTACCATTTACGAGTGTCCCTCTACAAAGATCATTGTCCCTGCTCATTCAAAGGCCCTTACTTCATGAGTGGATCCAGATTCCTTGTCTACCAATGACAATGGTGCTTCCACATCAAAAAATCCTTTCACTACATGGGAGATGAAGGTTAGACCAAGCGGTTGTGGAGAGTATGATCTGCAAGCAAGCCCTTATGGTTCAAAACATTCCACTATTAGCCCAAACACGTGGTAGACCATGCTATAAGTTCCAAAGATCAAGGGAGAACTGTCCTTTCGACAATTTCACTTCAGGTGGCTTACTAGAAGATGAAAGGATACTCAAATATATTGTATTTCATCCTCAAGATGATGAAATGGCGTTATGTTACAAGTCATCTAGGTATGTTATTCCTAACCGAATAATGCTTACTATGAGGTATAAAGGACGTGGTTGCGACACAAAAAAAAACAAGGTTCATTGGAAGCTCTTCCAATACCTCGCATATAATGGGTAAATCCATTCTTGGCACCCATTTGTATGAGTCTCACCCTTCAGATGATGAGTATGCTTCTTGTGAGCGTGAGGATAATTTGTCCAAAAATTAAAGCGAAATAGATTCCTAGTGTAGTCTTTATGAATACCTCACCTCTACAAACCTATTCTCTAACATGGATATCCTTACCATAACCCCTATTACACCCCTCACCGTTCCAAATTTGGACCTCATCTACCCATCACTCGTGAATTGGTATCAACAATAACACGTACCCATCGACATCTTTTAGAACGATGAGGCTATTGGTGAGTTCCTTGGCATCAGAGACAACATTCTGAGAAATGACCACAAGAAAGGCTTCTCCATTCAGACAATGCATGCACGTACTTTGGAGAGGAGGTATAATTTTGTGGTCACTTAAGTAAGAAAATAAGAAAGGGAAAAATTCCTACAGAAAATCCTTGCGGAAAGAAAAATTCCAAGTCCTATAGCGAAAACCTCTTTGAGGCACTTGTGGACAAACAAATGGAACAACCTATGGACAAGATAGTGTACCCACCTAAAGATGAAGATCTCTCTGAACCACCTTTGGTAGAGGAGGATCTCAATCTCCCTCCCGATCCTACACACATGGAAGATGAATCTAAGCTACTGGTGGAGGAGACAATATATGTTAACATTGACATGGAGGAGCTGCCTAGAATGGTTAAGTTGGGAGCTTCACTCTCAGCTCAAGAACAGAAAAAATTTATAGGACTTTTGAGAGAATATGTAGATATCTTCACTTGGTCTTACGCAGACATGTTAGGACTTGATCTTGCATTAGTGGTGCACAATCTTGTTGTACACCTAGATGTCAAGCCCATAAAACAAAAGCTTTGGAAGATGCATCCTCGTGTTGCCTTGTTGGTTAAGGAAAAGCTAGAAAGGTTATTAGAAGTAGGCTTCATCAGACTATCGACTACTCAGAGTGGATTTCTAATGTGGAACCACCTGTGAAAAAGTGATTCAAGATTTAGTGTGTACCAATTTCATATATATTAATAAAGCTTGTCCCAAGGATTAATTTCCTCTCCCTAACATTGACATGATTGTCGATTCTACTACTAGTTATGAAATTCTATCACTCATGGATGGCTTCTTAGGTTATAATCAGATAAAGATTACAGAGGAATATCAACACAAGATAACTTTTACTACCCCATGGGGGACATTCTGCTACCAAGTCATGCCCTTTGGCCTCAAGAATGCAGGCGCTACATATCAATGGGTGATGACTGTAATCTTTCATGACATGATTAGTGACATCATGGAAGATTACATAGATGATATATTATAAAAGTCTAGAACTTGAGAAGAGCACCCAGAGATTCTACGACACATCTTTCAATGATTAAGAGACTACAAAGTCTGACTTAACTCGAAGAAATGTGTCTTCGGTGTGCTATATGGGAAACTACTAGGATTCATTGTGTCACGGAGAGGAATAGAAGTGGACCCTGCAAAGGTCACTGCTATCACATAAATGCCTCCCCCAAAAAATATTAAACAACTACGTAGCTTACAAGGAAAGATTCAAGCCATCAAAAGTTTCATTTCACAACTAGCAGACAAATGTCATACATTCATGCATCTTCTTAAAAAGATGTCAATTTCCACTGGGGGCCAGAAGAACAACAAGCTTTTGCTTTGCAAAATAATCCTTCGTTAAACCCCTATTCTCATGCCGCCCACAATAGGAGATCCTCATACTCTAAATTTTTGCTACACACTTTGTAATTGGGGCACTGTTAACCTAGTATGATAAAGAACATAGGAAAAAAGTTGTGTACTCCTTGAGCATAACATTGATAGCTTATGAGTTCAACTATCCACATATCAAAAGGCTTTCCTAGCTGTAGTTTTTGCCTTCCAAAAACTACGCCATTATTTGCTCAACAATAAAGTCAAGCTTATTTCAAAGGTGGATCCACTAAAATACTTATTGTCAAAACCCGCACTCACAGGAAAGATGGCTAATTGGATCATCTTATTGAGTGAGTTTGACATTGAGTATGTACATAAAACATTAGTGAAAACATAGGTGTTAGCAAATCAACTAGTAGAAGCTTCGCTACCGTGCACTCAACCTTCAAGTCCTGAACTACCAGATGCATCCATAATGTACCTCGAGGAATCTATTGTCTGGAAACTATACTTTGATGGCTCCTTTACCTTTCATGGTTCAAGTTTTAGAGTTATGTTGATTGTTCCTATGGGATACTTGATTACTCCTACGGGAGACTTGATTCCCTAGGCCTAGTGAATCAAGTCTTGAGATTTGACCAGACTCTTTTAGCTAAGCTCTTTCCTTGCAATCTTCACGATTATGCGATGTGTTGGTTCTATGATCTACTGGTCCACTTGGTAACATCTTTTACACATCTCATCGATGTTTTTCTCACTCATTTCTCTATTAATATTAGCTCTAAGATATCTTATTCCCAACTCGTACAACTTAAGCAAGGATCTAATGAACATCTAGTGGGTTATGACTTATGATATAAAAACAACTTATCTAAGACGTCGAATGTGCTTGCAAACTCGAGATTTAATATTTATTTGTACAAATTCTATTACTGCCTCTTCGGAGAATTTTATCTTTGAAACATCTCCATCATTCGATCAACTGTGCCATACTCTTAAGCTACATGAAACTAAACTCTTATCTATCAAAAATATTAAGTATTAGGAACAAAATTCATCTTCACCACTTTCAAAGAAAAACAAATTTCAATCCATCAACGAAACCCATTGAAGCTAAAGCCACTATCAACATCGTATTTAACACTAAACAACTCAAACGTCAACCTCCTAAGCGTACATACATGAAATTGATTATCGCTCCGCATCTTCTATTACCACAACTTGTTGAGAGCAATCTAATTATGCTTCCTCCTCTACTCAATTTAGATCCATCTCATCCTAAGGGTCATAATTACAATGAAAATTTCATATGTGACTATCACCAATGTGTTGGACATTCTACAGATCATTGTTTCAAACTTCATAATCTTATTCAAGATCTGATTGATAATAATTCAATTGAGCTTCATGAGCCTACGACTTGGCACTTGTTAATGAAAATCACATGCTCAATATCTTTAACAATACTCTTCCAAAACATGACAAACAAGTGGTTGATTCTTCAACCAATCATACATATTGCACAGTGCCTCCTCCTGCAAATGGGGCTCTTAATTTTCTAGTTTCTCATGCTGAGACATCCCCACCGATTATTACTTTCTCCGATCATGATTATCATGCTACATTCTCTTTTGATTACTTGCACATTAGCGCTTCTATTGGATCCAATTCTATCAATAACACTATGGTCGATCCTTCATTTCACATTAGCGCATGTTCTATCGCACTACTTGTCGCTATTGGTTATCCACTC
The DNA here is from genome assembly GCA_018340775.1 of Taxus wallichiana var. yunnanensis. Taxonomy (NCBI): domain Eukaryota; kingdom Viridiplantae; phylum Streptophyta; class Pinopsida; order Cupressales; family Taxaceae; genus Taxus; species Taxus wallichiana. Next base: position 480,244,764 of record CM031236.1, on the reverse strand, counting down.
TCATAGATTTCATATCAAGTTTCTAATTCATATGGATATGTTAAGCTTCCAATAATATTTAATCCCCTTATCTTGCTTGTGTCGTTTCTTATGGCACCTTCATCCAAGGGTGTGACATTATCTTACATCATCCCCGGCTCCATGCATCATTTATGTCTAAAGTTCATTCACAACAGAAAGTTATTTTTATTAATATGTTTCGCCATATAATCCATAGTCACAACCTACCTTTGAGGTTTTCATTGCACTTGCTAGAGAAACTAGGTCCCCGCGGCCTCTTGAAACTAAAACACAATCGCTGCTCCTAGCTCACTGTTCGCACACGACCTACATGGTCTCATCTATCATGCCACCATCACATCGGTCCAAGTCCACCACTCGGACAACTCTTTCACATTGGTATACATCACCACCTCTTTTTCTTCACATGGATGTCCATCAACTTTATGTTCTTCTTTGCATTAGTGTCCACCACCTCCAGTTTCTACTTCACATCGTTGTCTATCACCTTCGAGTCCCGATTCACGTAGGTTTCTATCACCTCCACATTATGCTCACATAGATGTCCATCAACTCCATTTTTGCTTCACATAAGTGTCCATCACCTCTGCATTATCCTCATCGGTCACATGCACATATGCTTCATTTACCTACGCAGCGTCTCTCTCATACACCACCGATCTTAGAGCATAGTCACATGCCTTTGTCTCCATAAACATTGAATGGAGGAACCTCCTATTTCACCTGTCATCATATAACACATTCATTAGCATTCACTCGGGAGCATCATGTTTATTCTTCCCCCTCCTCTAGCACTACACTCCACGTCTAATCTTTCCCACACATCATGCACATTTTGATACACTCTAGTATTGTCACTACCCGATGACACACTCTAGTGCTTCAATTCACACTTGATTGTTGAGGGAATACTACACACATGAACCTCACACACTACACCTCGCACACTACACACTACACTACACATTACACACTTCACACTTCCCATTTTGTGCATTCATCTCTTTTTATGCAGCATCTACTCTACGCATTCATGACATATCTTTCTGGCATCTACTTCTACATGTTGCGGTCATTACCCTATGATGCACTCTAGTTCCACAGCTATACTTGATTGTTGAAGGTCTACATCTCAAATGGAACTCACCACACTCACATGTTCACTCACACACTCATGCATTCACTCCCTTATGTGCTCTTTATGCTCTATGCTTTATCGATCACATCTTTCTAGTGCACACAATTCAAACCATTTCTCGATGACGCACTCTTGTTCTATTGTTCATTCTTGACTACTGAGGGGGCATTTATAAATGAACCTCATCTCATGCATACACATCCACCTGGGGGGCATGTGGCTCCTATCATGCTCACTCTGCATTCCATTCCATATCACTCATCCACAACATACTACATATCTTGGTTGCACATTGTTCTTTCTTACTTATACTTACATGTTACACTTGTTTACTATGTTAGCTAGATACATTGTATGTCATTATCTTTTCCATATACACATGCATGTTCACTTGTCTTTCTAGTTGTGATCATAGACATTACACGCATCAATACACGTTACATGGATGTTTGGTGCAATACCTATTATCGGGTCCCACAAAGTGGCTCCTGGGGGCATCCACTTTCGTACACACACTACATGTGTTATTGTTTCAATTTATACTACTTCTTATTCATACTAGCACACTACATTATATCAAATATTACACATTTTGACATACTTTGTATATTTCTAACATGCTAATGGGTGCTTCATATGTAACATTTTTCTTACAAGAACCATATGCCACCATAGTTTTCTGTTACATTGTTTGATATAGTTTGCTTTTTAATGCCATTGTCTGCCATTGTTTGGATTCGACCTATGTCTTGCTTGTTATCTCATTTCTTATGGCCACTTCAGCCTTGATTGTCTTGTGACATCGTGAGTGATGTTCCATGTTTGAAACTCACTTTTTGTGGTCTACTTTGTTCTCTTGCGTGTTTACGTAAAAACAAGAGTAATAGTATGTGTGTTCCTTGGTTTGTACCAAACACACTCCCTCCCCTACAGGCATCGGTTTCCAAGATAACAATCGGTCCTCCTTTGGGCCATATACTCCTTAAGAACGCGCATACACCCCAAATGAGAGGAGGCATCATTTGGGTGAATCATTCACCCCACACAACAGTTCACAATCATCACACAACACAGTTCAATACCGATACAACATAGTCATTAGTCACAACAATGGCCCAGATCCTGACTTGGGTCCTTACCATAACACAAATATCAGCTCCTGGACCGGTGCAATAGTGCCTAAGTACCCCTAAACCTTCTTATATGCTTGTGACCATAGGGAAATTACACAACATTTATCAATTCAACACAAAGTCTACAACACTTCACACAATGGATTTTATAGGACAACATTCCTTCAACACTCGGCATGCATGTGCTACATAACATTTTATACTTTCACATCAAATCGAACTATTTGAAATGGATAAAATTTTTACTCACCATCTACAATGGTGTCCATTCTTTAGGAATCACCAAATATTTAGAGAACGAAACTAGATTTTTATCCCTATACTTCTTCCGTTCTTGGCCTAAGATCGCCCCAAAACTTACACTCAGCGTAACTAGCGTGAGATTTCCTAAAAAATCGTTCTTCTACATCATCCACATGATCCTTTCTACACTTTTTCTCATCACAGATCAAGTGCAAATGTTCCTTTTTACATTTTCACACATTTCTTACATACTTTTTACTCATTTTGATCATATACTCACGTATTTGACTACTTGATCGTTCTTCTCTTTTACAGGCCCATCCATATGGGAAGCGGTATTCACATCACATCATCAACAACATCAATCACATAAGCATTGACATGAACAACAGTGCACACATGACATATACACATGCACTCTTTCCCTATGGTCATCATTATCACCACCACTTTTCACTTCCTCTTCTAGCTTTCATGCTTCACATTTTCTATCATTCCACAATTTTCCTTGTCTCTCGACATGTTTTTTCCATTGATATACATGGTTATCAGGTATGCATCTCTTATCTACTTTATGTTGTTGATCATTCGCTCAACAACATAAAGTGGGGGAAAATGTAGACACTAAATCATGCACTTTGGGTGTCTATCTAGTCCTAATCGTATATTACTATTTGTATGATTCCTAAGTGAGAAAATTACTAATTTATCCCTTTCTTTAGCCATATTTGTTTTCTTTCTATTTGCTCTTTTGATCTTGCACTCTTTCTAGCCTTGTCTGTCTTTTTATACTTCAACATCTCTCATCTTGAACACTAGCGCCCACCCAGATGCCAGCCAGCTTAGGTGCCCCGTCCCCTTTGGGTGCTTTGACCTCGTTGTACTTTATTCACATATTTTGGGTCATTTCTAGTCATTTGGGCATCTTATCTTTTTGGTATTCGGCCTTTTTGGGGTTAATTACAAAATTCAAGCAAGGGAATCATATAAATATAAATTTATGTGATCATAAAAAGGACCAAACACTAAGCATTAGCTATCACCACCTAAGGTTGCATTCAAAGGCCATTATAAGAGCACTCAAGCATCCATCTAGCATCCACACACAAGGGAAAGGGATTGATACTTCTACATACACACATAGGAGGGGAAGTTCATTCTTTCATGCACATCTAGTTATTTATTCGTTATCAAGTGTGACACACACAAGAGCCACCTATGACACAATTCCACACACACACACACACATAGAACTACATTGGATCTGAAATGTAGTAAAATGCTCAATCGTAAGATCACTTGTTTGACATCTGAGGACAGTCTGACCCCTCATTTACATTATTTTCTTTTTGGGATTTGATGTGTTTTTTAGGGTTTTTATTGGTCATTTCTTCATTACAGGTTACAGGAGACATCTATGAACTTGATGCGCCATACTAGTGATAAGAAACGAAGGACATAAAACATCTTGCGACCCTACAAAATAATGTTTTGCACCATTTGGCATTCATTGGCACCCAGAGGAGGTGCAGAAGCAGCCCGGATGCCCCCCGATCTAGTCCAGGGGCCCTAGTCTAGTGTATTCTCGACATCTCTGCATTTCTATGGGCTTCATTGCGACAGTCTGCACTTTGGATTTATTAGTTCTCTAGCTCTATACACCTTCGGGATCATAGAGAAACAACTAAGTCATTTTATCTCCTCATTTGCACTAAGGGTTTTAAATATTAATTGTTTATCTGCTTGGGTCAATTTTGTACATCATTTTTTATTCATTTATAGTTACATTCTGCAATTAGATTTAGGCATTCTATAAATTCTATATTTGATTAATCGGGGTTTAGCAATAGATGTGGAGGGTGTATGGGAGATATGGAAGGAGAGATGATATCAGTAGTGTGATTCTGAATGGAGGAAGCGATTGGAGGTGGTGATATAGGATGGGAATTGATATGCTCCCAATATCCTATGTATCAAGATAATGTGAGGGGATTGATTGAGTTGGGGAATAACCATAGAGGTGGCAGAATCCATGTAACAATGTTTAAATGGTTCAAGATCAACAACAATTGTATGTTCATAGCCATCAAAGATAAACTAGACAATAATGGACTATAAAAGGGATAACTTGTATGTCATGGATCCAAGGTCGACCAAGGAGAAGATTAAATTGTAATGGGGCATCCATGACATAGAAAGGAGTAATAAACTTATGAGGTCCTATTTACAATTGTTATTTGATATTAGTACTTATGCATGCACAATTGGTAGTTTCATAGCCACGGAAAACAAGAGTAGACTATTCAATTGCACTATAAGGAATATTGAGCTTGGCTAGTAAGGACATAGAACAAATATTCAATACATAACCATTATCAATGAGTACATGCTTAATTTGGAAACCTTGGATCTAAGCCATGATAAGGAGAGGAGGAGAATCAGTAGATGAATCATGTGGGATATCCTCATCAATAAATGTAATATAATTGTTAATGTGTTTAAAAATCCATGAGATCAGAAAGGTGACAAGATAATCATTACCATGCATTTAAATAACTCACAACCTGGTTTCAAGAGTGCGACAATAAGCGGGGGCCTTATACAAGACATCAAAGAGAGATATCTTAGTGAGGGGTATTCTTTAATTCCTCAATGATATCATACTCTTTGGATGAAGCAACAGGTTGATGGAGCGGTGCACTAAGAGGAGGAGGGAGAGAAGTAGGGAGTTGCGAAAGGTTTTCTATTCGAGACAAGTGGTGATGACATTGGATAAAGGGGGTCTATAGAGGAGGGAAAGAAATTTAAATCTTTATCACATGACTAAGATCAAATGAATATAATAGTAATAAGAAATATATAGCGTGTAAAGTACAAGCAAGTGTGTAAGATAGGAGATAGGAGTAACTTGGATTGTATCAGAGATCTGGAATGATCATAGGCTAGGAAAAAGACTAAGACGGTTGGATCTCACTGTGTAGGCTCTATATGAGAAACTGAGTTTAGAAATTCTTCGATAGAACTATCTCGAAGGGGGGACAAGACCACCCAGGCGCTAGTGTCCTTACAAGTGCTCTACTTCTAGTATTTTTAAGGTATAAAATTAACTTCTTTCTTTCATTGTTTACGCATCAATTTCACTTTGCATCGTTCTTATGTTGAACCTATACATGTAAAAAAAACCTTGGATACCTACATAAGGCTCAAGAAAATATTAGATGGAATAAATAATGCATATGGGTGACTTGTACTAACCTCGACAGCCACCCCAATGTGATTTTCACCGAGCGTTGCACTACATTTCAAAATCTATGTAGTTCAAGTGTGTGTGTGTGTGTGTATGATTGAATTGTGTCCCTTGAAGTTAGGATGCCCTTGTGAAATTTGCATCAAGATAGTGGGATATAACTATTTTCCCCCAATGATAAATGTGTGAGATGGAATTTAGAAATAACCCCTCATATGCAACGAATAATGCAGCCCAAATTTAGTCCTTGAATGTTGCTCTTTGCCCAAGTAGCGAGATAGTAAGTAATAGCCTAAATTGCCTAGCCCCAATAATAGTAAGTTACACACACACACACACACACACACACACACATGATTTCTTTTTTGAATTTCGTCATTAATAACCAAAAAGGCCAACCCAAAGTGATAAGTATTAATTTATAAAATATAACAAAGGATGTGGCATTTCAAACTTAAACAAGAGAGGGAAAAGGACAAAAGCATCCACAAATGGACAAGAACTCCCGAGCGCTCTTGTCCCTAATGGACAGTAGTTTTTGGGATGCTCGGAGGATAAAATAGGAAATACAAAGCTGGATCATGTGTTTTCCAATGTCCAAAAGTAAAGTGACCATTCAAGAAAAGTAAATGTCAAGAGTATCAAAAGGGATAAAGCAATGTAAAAGAAAAACAAGTGTTGTTAATGTCTAGTTTTATTACTTAGGAATCATGCATATAATAACATACTTAGAGGTGTGATGTAAGTAGTAAGTGCATGATTTCGTGACTACACCTCGACCGAGCAAAGTGTATCCTCGGAGCAATGCTTGGTAGTTGTGCCATACAAAGTCTCCTATATGCAAAGAATTACCTATGATCATTTCCTCTCCATTGAGGATTTGTAGGAGGATGTCATGCAAATGGCCAATGAAAAAGCTTATAGGTGTGATGGATTTGCCAATGAATTTTATAAAGCACTATGGGATACTATTGGTCCAAACCTTTACCATATTTTTCTAGAAGGTTTCTAGGCCCATTCGCTTTATCCAAACATCAACAAGGGTAATATCAAATTCACCCCTAAGCAAGGAGATATCGAGCATATCTATAAAAGGAGGCCCATTATTGTACTCAATGTGTTTTATAAGATAATATCCAAGGTGATGGATCTTTGTCTTTGCCATCTATTTCATTCCATCATCAAACCAGAAAACTAGGTTTATCAAAGGGCGTTACATTCTTGACAATATCATTGTTGTCCTGGGAATGTATGGAATAGGCCCATAGATCTAATCAACAAGCCTTGTCTATTAAAATTAATTTCAAGAAATCCTATGGCCGAATTGAATGACCCTTCATTTTATCCTCGCTTAGAGCATTATTATTTAGACCTAACTTCCATTTGGAAGTTTAAATGTTATTTTCAAAAGCTTGAACCCACCTTACCATCAATGACATAAACTCATAATCCTTTTGCCTATTCGTGTCTATACGTAAAGGTTTCCCCCTTGCACCGGCCCTTTATGTTATGATAGTAGATGGTTTTGGTTATTTATTGGCCTAGGATCAATCACAAGGGCTTTTTCAAGGCATTTCCTTGCATGCCACCAATGTATGGAAAATCCTCCAAGGGAACTTTGTTGATGATTCATTTCTCACCCTTATAGAGGAGGAGCACAACATTTCTCATGTTATGTATTATTTGGAGGTGTTTTCCTTGCCTTTGGTTCCTCTATTCAATGGCACAAAACTCAATGTTATAGGTAATCATTCTTTCCATTTCCAAGATGGTTAGGACAATATGATTGGAAATGTCTCAACCATGGAGAAATGTTTTATTTTTTGGGCATTTTGTTCACTTTCTAGGCCTCACCATCATAGCTATGGAAATATGTTATTCAATGGTTCACCAAGAAATTGAGTCTTGGATCACCAAACCTCTTTCCCTAGTTGGAAAATTCAAGATTTGTTCTAAAGTTTTGTAAGCCACCCATGTTTACTACTCCTCTTATTGGGTGCCTTTGAAGAAGTTCGTCCCAAAACTTGAAAATCTTATCACATATTTTTTTGGGCCAATCCTTCTACAGGAAAAGGCTTTCACCAAGCTACACAGATTACAACTACCTACCCAAAGGATCGGGTGGAATGGATCTCATCGACATTCTTCAACAAAGATATGCCCTATGCACCAAATGGATTGTACGTGTTACCGATAGTTGAGAGACATGGAAAGTGCTCTTAAGTCATGAAATAGTTGAAGGAGCTCCTTATGTGTGCCTAATGTGGAAAGGACTTGGCTTCACTAACCTTCTCATTTCCTTGGTCCCCGCCAAAATCACGAGCCTTTTTTAATAAAAATTATTTGGAAGGATTGCAGTAAGTCAAACCATGACTTCTTTGGAATGATGATGGATTTTGTGAAGGGATTTATTTTAGCATGCAATCTCTGTGGTATTCTCCTATTTTTAAGTATCAACATCATTTCCTAGATGAGGTGTCATAGATCCCCACACTTCAATTGTTTAGGCACATAATAAGCACTATACAAGATCTTTTTACAAGAATTCTCAATCTTGGTAGCCATGTCACATTCTCAAGGCCAAGTTCAATTTAGTGCTAAGGGACGAGTTTTCATTGAGGAAATTATATCCTTTTTCATATGTACATGCTCCATAAGGTCACAAATCCTTCCTACTCAACCTTGTGGAAGGATTGGAAGTGGTTTGTCAACACTCCTTTTCGAACTATACTTTGTAACTTCAAAGGCTATGGGTGGCTCTCACCCCACCCGCTAATGGTGGTAAATCTTTATGCTTGATGGAGGATTTGGTCCACCACCTTGGTCTGACGCAAGAGATTTCATACCCTATGGTTGATTTATGTGGAGCCTAAAATTTCCCACTTTCTCTAGTGTATTTTACATGAAGGGCTTCCTACTAGAACTCAACTTGTGCAACCGGGAGTTCATAGTCTGAAATTCCCTTTACGTGGACATTTGAAAGTAATTCTCCATCTAGTTTGATTTTGTCCCAAATCTCAAAGTGTTTGGGGATGGATGCATTCATTTTTCTGCTTGTTCTAGATAAAAAGTTTTTCTTGGCAACATGATTTTTTGGGAGACAATCCCAAAATGCCGCAAAAGTTCACTCAAATGTGACATGATTTTAGAAGGGAATTTTTATTGGATTTGGAAAGAAATAAATGATTGTTTATTTGTTAATTATTATATGGATTGATGTTTCTCTATTATAGCAAATCCATGGTTATCTCCAATGTCTTACTTGCATATTCAAGTTCAAGCCAATAAAGTGGCCTTAGAGGTGGAGCATCTCCGGACTCTCTTACGCGAGGATGCTCCCCGCAACGTGGCTCATGTTCCGTCATCCCAAACTCAATTCTCTTTACCTCGTGGTAGGAAAAGGGGTTGTAGTCACTAGAGTCACTTGCAGGTGTTGCTCCCTAAGTTGTACTTATTGTTAGCTACATGAACCACTTAACAGATGGTGCTCCTCCCCATCACCTTCTCCTCTCCATGGGGTTGGAGCTCGCCTCTATTACCTAAACACCGAGGTGGGGCTCTCCATCATTTCTTGACCGCCCCTTTGCTTTCCAATATGGGTGGGGTTTTTTTCCATTGTTGAATAAATTCCCATGACCTTCCCTTGTTATCTCCCATTCATGGCTCCGACAAAGGTGACTAAAGAAGAATACCATTGTCGTGGCTCGGTTGGGATCCTCTAGATTCTAGCCAAAACTTTCCAAGCTCGGCTAGCATAATCGAAACCCACCTCCTGTTGGCCAATAATTTTTGACGATAACTTTATTCTTCTCTTCTATCTTTTTTTGTGATGTAATGATTTGCATACTATAGACCTTGTTTTGCCATTTTGTTCCTAGGGCCCCATTTGGCCTAGTTTTTTTGAGACTTTGGGGCGTGTTGTCATATTGCCCTCTTTTTTGTGAATAATATTATATTATTTTACTTTTTAATATAATATTAGATCTATTTCATAAAAAAATAGTGGAAAAATATTCTAAATGTGAACAAGTTTGTCCCTATAAATAATCTTGACACTAGTGATTATGTACACTTTAGTACTTATGACTAGTAATCACATGCGAAATGTACGATGAAAATGTTGAAAGGGATGCATTAGAGAAGCTAAAAACAAGGGAGAGAAACATCAAAAGAGGAAGAGGGGTCATGAAGAAAGGTTGTGAGGGAGGATAAATCTAGGGGTGGGGATATGCTTAGGGAAGCCAATGAAAAAATCTTCTTTCTTATGAGTGAGCATGTATGAAACATGTTTCATTTGTGTTAAATATTTGAAGGATAAAAGGGATGTGGTGTGTAGATTTTTGAGGTAATGTACTTTTAAGAAATATTGGAAAGAAAGGCATGGTTGATGAATACCTCTTAGGGAAACTTGCATATGTCCAATCCCAAAATCTACACATGCTAGATATGGAAATTTTGTGTTTAAGGTTCCTTATGTACTCGTTTTCATGCACATTTGTGATAAGGGTTTTCATTTCGACATGAAGAGCCTCAATACAACGAATGATGCATGTTGATCCTTAAACTAATTGAAAGTCCAATACTGATCAAATTCGAGGGATGCAACCAAGATTAGTGAAAGTACAATCTTTGATGCTAGCACGAAGCCAAGAAAAGTGGAGGGGAGAGATGAGGCTTTCATATTACAAGGGTATGAGGTGGAGCACGAGTCAAAAACATAACAAAAGGTTCATTCCAAGGTGGAAGGAGGAATGTGGGATCCTTCCACAGGACCTCCTATCCTAAATGATAAGATCTCTAAAATCATTTATGAGAGCTAAATCCGGTGGAGGAAAATGACACGTACCAATTGTGGACATTTAAATAAAAAGGATATTCCCATTCCTAACATCATTTTGGCTAGGCATGCACTTTTACACACTCACCTATACCTCCCACATGCCACATGTATTTTAAATTTTAAAGCTTAATGAATTTGTAGAGGCATGCATTTATCCTCTTCCTTAAGTTAAGCATATAATAACCAATGAGTATATAACATGTGGACTAAGACAACATAAATTGGTGGAGTAGTAGGTCTTGCCACACGTGACTTGTTTTTCCTTCAAAAATTGGATGCAAGTCTATCGCTATGATAGATGGTCATATCAGATGATTGTGAGAAGAAATGGTGGGGAATATGAGAACCAAATGCACATAGACAGAACAAATATGGTTGTACAGAAATGACCAAAGAAGCTAGAGCCATCAAACATATGTGCCTTGTCAAAATTTTCTCACATTGGTCTAGTTTGGAAAAATGATTATCAACATAATCACTTGTTAACATTACAAATTCAATAATAGGTGTTTTGTAGTATTGTTTGTGAATATTTCATTGTTAGCCTACCTTTTCTATATGTACACAAGTGATGGTTTTTGCTTGTACAATCTATGTTTTTGACACAATGTAAGATTTGTGAATTGTGGGTTTGTTTCTATTATTATGCTATAACGAAAGGTTGTAGAACAAAAGATTGACATAAGTGGTCTTTATTCCCCTAATGCTAACAACTTCATCTACAAAACATGCTTTCCATTAAGCTTATTTGGTTGTTTATGCCCTACTCTAAATTCCCATTTTAGCCCAGTTCATTGCAATATTTTGGGTATGAGAGATGATGCTTGAATTTGCACAATATGACATTAGCATTATTTTAGAATATTAATAGTGATATGGCTCATGGGATATCCACGTTGCACAAAATACGAAACAATTTTCACACGTTTGAAATATAAGATGGAAGATAAAAAAGATAAATTTGAAAACTGTAATATTAATGTTGGTCATTTCCTTTTTCATAGCAGACATTATTCTCCAAAAGAGGAAAGACGATAGGGTGGAATTTCTATGGTTTACAAAGGGTTAGTTATTTCCAACATAGGTAGAACCATGACACTTTGTAATATACTAACTTTGATAGGTTCATCTAATTTTATTTTATTTTAATTTTTTAGAGGTAATTTGCAAAGATATTTTGATATATATCTAGAAGGTTTGATTAAAATATTTCCCATATTAAGTAGAAAACAAGGAGAGAATATTTCGGGTCGTGCAATGGATATGGTGAAATAAATATTGAGTAACATGAGTTAACTTAATCAAAAATAGTGTCAAGCTTAATAATAACATTGTATTATCTTATTTAGCCATATGGAGGGGTCACTCAATCAGTGTTGTTAACTTGTTTTTCAGTTTTAATAGGGCACCAAAAATTTCCCTTACACAACTGAAAGAAGTGGAAACTTTTGAGAAAATATGGGGAAAATGGGCTTTGCTATTTTTTAATTCTTTTATTTATGGTGTCAACATTTTTGATTGGATGATATTTCATTTGATAGATAAGAAAAAGACATGAATGGAAATTTGGAAAGAAAAATGTGGGACTTAAATGTGGTAATTAAATACATGCATATTCGACACCTATTCCATGGCTCAAATTGTTCCTACCCAAATAATATATACTATTTTTGCTCCACTTTATTGCCTCCATTTAGATCACATTATTTAATTGAGTGTCATTTGTGTTTAAAGGGGCCAAAATTTAAAAAATAGGAAAATCCAATAGGATCTAGGTTTGAAACCCAACCACAATATGTTCGCTTCATGTAGCATTTTGTGCCCCCCCCCTTTTGTATTTAAAGCTTGAAGAGTGCAAGGTTCAAACAAAAGTTCCAAACTAAGACTCCAAATAATTTCCTACATTGTTGAGTGCAAATTGCTCTCTGATTTACAAGGAGATATTTTTACTAATAAACCATCAAAGTGTATTGTGTTTAATGTCTAGGCATGAAATAGATTCCCTGTTTTCTTAATTTTAGATCTAAAGTAAAAGCTCTAGGTTGAAGCAGTTGACTTCCTCCCATTTTTGGCCATGGAATTTGTGAAGAAAAGGATCAATAGTCATATATAAATTGATTTTTTTAGCTTCAAGCACGTTGGATCTACATGCGGTCATAAAGAGAGCTAACACAAAGAAAAATGGCGGCTAGGAAACATTTAATGGTCAAATACTTGAGAATTCACACATCATATTACATTTCTAATGATGCTTCTTTGACCCTCTATTTCCCAGACGTATATCAATGACAACCAACAAAACTCCTATTTGGAAATGCATTTTGGTGTAAAAACAAAAACAAAAATAAAAAATTGACAATGTATTGTCATAATGAGAATCTTTGTAGCTAATATACTCTTTATAAGAATTGTAAGAAAAAAGGGGTATGATGCGTAAATTCTTGTGAAAACATATTTTGAGATAACTTTGAAAAGTAATCCCTTGTTGTTCAATACCCATAATGCTTACATTGACTTTTGGCATAATTTGAACACATGACCTTACATTTTTCTTATTGTTTTTCATTTCTCAATGAACTTGTAGTTTTGCTCACCATGCTCCCAGTTTATACACCATCATTCTTCATCCCATCAATAATTGACAAAAATAGATTTCATATACGGAGCTTGAAATTATATGGAGTTGATTCTGACATGGGACTTGAAATAAAAAATTTGATAACTCTAAATATTATTTTAAAATATAGGTACGATACATCGAATCATTCTCTTTGGCCTTATAGACTTCAAATTATCCAAACTTCAACGTAAATTAATATTATATAAAATATGAGATTTGACTTAATGAAGATATTCACGAAATAATAAAGTGAAATGCATAATCTTAATACAAGATATTAAAAATAAAATATAAATTTTAAAAGCTCACGAAAGCAATATTTATTGAAAGGGTTAAAGAGTATAGATCCATGTCGGGATAAAAGTGTTAACCTTCTATTCAATTATAAATCTAAAATTGAAAGATATAAGATTTTCTCAAATAAAATGAATTTTCACTTGAATGAAATGATCGTGTTTCAAATCTTCCTCTGGTTGCTCATCTTTATTGTTTGGGCATCAAAATCGTTCTTAAGACTGAAGATGACTGTTTGTACAGAGACGTTGTCATTGTGGTCAACTAGCCCATCGAACAAATATTATTCTGCATTGTTAAAACGTAATAAGGTGAAGGAGAAAGAGCAACCAAAGCGCATAGGAATATGAGCGAGGAGGTGAAGGCAACAAATCACCCAAGGGAAAAATCTGAGTGTTAAACCATATATGAGAATCGCCATCGCCATTGGAGATGGAGCTTTCTGCAAAAGCGGTGGTATTGTGGGGCCATCGAATCCACTCACATCTATAAACCAATGGCCCAAATGTTTTCAATCAACGACCATGTACTTATTGTATCCTCGTCGTCTAATATCTACGTGTTGTCTCGGAATGGGAGGTTGTTTCCACCAAAGCAAACGCCTTCGGCATAAAAAGGATGTTGACATTTTAGTGTTGTAAGATAGATATTAAATTGAAGCCTCAAACACTATTGAATATATGCTCCTTTCCCAAATGGAATCATATAAATATAAAGTTATGCAACCATAATAAAGGACCAAGCTCTAATCATCTATTATCATCACCTAAGGTTGCATCCAAAGGAATTCTAAGAGCATCAAGGCATCCATCTAGCTTTCACTCAAGGGATAAGGGACTACATTTTTATGCATACACGCATAGGAAGGAAGTTCATTTTTCCATCCACACATCTATTTACATTTGGTACATCTAGCTATTGCATGTTATCACACACACTTGTGCGAGGGCTTTATATGGTACAATTTCTACACACACACACACACACACAAGAACTACATGGAGTCTAAAATGTAGTGCAACGCTCAGTTGTAAGATCACTCAGTTGAGTGAATGTCGGGGTCAATCTGACTCCCCATTTGCATCTTTTCTTTTTAGGATTTAATGTGTTTTGGGGTTTTGCAAGATATCATTTATTTTGCAGGTTACATGCAAATTCAGTGAGCTTAGTGCGACATACGGGAGATCAACATCGAAGGTTAACGACCACCTTGCGACACAAGAAAAAAATCATTTCTGAGCTCCTACGCAGATCACACGTGCCCAACATAGGTCTCAAAGGCCTATGTGCCCTAGTCTGTCCCAGCGCCCTAGTCCAGGCTCATCCAACAATTCCAAGATTTTTGTGTCTAATTGCGATAGTGTGCTCCTCATGTTCATCAATCTTCAAGTCTAACATACTTCGGGATCAAGTGTGAAATCAACTAAGTCTTCATTTCTTCCTCTTGCACTTAGGGTTTCATATTTCTTTAGCTTATTGCTTGTGTCCTCTTGTATCTAGCAATTATTATTCATTGTTTACATCTATTACTCTATAATTAGGGTTTTACAAATTATATATTTGTTAAATCGAAACATTTAATGGTCAAATACTTGAGAATTCACACATCGTATAACATATCTAATGACTCTTCTTTGACCCTCTATTTCCCCGACATGTATCAACGACAACCAACAAACTCCCATTTAGAAATGCATTTTGGTGTAAAAACAAAACAAAAACAAAATAATACAATTGACAATGTATTGTCATAATGAGATTCTTTATAGCTAATATACTCCTTATAAGAATTATAAGCAAAAAGGGGGTCGATGCGTAAATCCTTGTGAAACATACTTTGGAGATAACTTTGAAAGTAATCCATTTTTGTTCAATACTCATAATGCTTACGTTGAATTTTGGCACAATTTGAACACATGACCTTGCATTTTTCTTATTGTTTTTCATTTCTCGGTGAAACTCACGCTTTTGTTCACCATGCTCCCGGTTTGTACACCATTCTTCATTCCATCAATAATTGACAAAAATAGAATTGATATACGGAGCTTGAAATTATATAGAGTTGATTCGACATGGGACTTGAAATAATAAATTCGATAACTCTAAATATTATTTTAAAATACATCAAATCATTCTCTTCGGCGTTATAGACTTCAAATTATCCAAACTTCAATGTAAATTAATATTATATAAAATATGAGATTTGACTTCTTGAAAATATTCACACAATAATAAAAGGAAATTTATAATCTTAATACAAGATATTAATAAATAAAAGTAAATTTTAAAAAGCTCTCAAAAGTAAAATTTATTGGAAGGGTAAAAGAGTATAGAGCCATGTTGGGATAAAAATGTTAACATTCTATTCAATTATAAAACTAAAATTCAAAGATATAAGATTTTCTCAAATAAAATGACTCGAATAAAATGAATCTATAGCTAAATGAAATGCCCGTGTTTGGAATCTTCCTCATCTTTGTTTGTTATTTGGGCATTAACATCGTTCTTAAGACCGAAGGTGATTGTTTGTGCCCATCGAACAAATATTCTCCTACGTTGTTCAAACGTAACGAGGAGGAGAAAGAGCGGCCAAAGTGCATAGGAATATAAGCGAGGAGGTGAAGACAACAAACCGCCCATCCTTGTGGCAAAAAATCTGAGTGTTAAATTAGATATGAGTATCACCACTGTTGGAGACGTAGCTCTGCAAAAGCGGTGGTATTGTGGGGACATCGAATCCACTCACATCCGTAAACGAATGGCCTAGATGTTTTCAATCAATGACCACGTACTTAGTGTATCCTCGCCGTCCAATATCTGCGTGTTGTCAAAATGGGAGGTTGTTTCTACCAAAAACAAATACTTTCAACATAAAAAAGATGTTGACATTTGAGTGTTGTAAGATGGATGTTAAATTGAAGCCTCAAACACTATTAAATATATGTTCCTTTCCCAATATACTATGTGAACCATGTTTTGAGTGGGAGAATCATGAACTTTTATTAAATATTTTGAAAATATCAAATTTGTGCCCCCTCGACTATATTACTACATGAAAATTTGTACACTTAATACATCCCAACCTCACAAATAAATGCTCAACTATTAATACATGTTCACCACCACTGCTTGCCCCCTATTCAACAACTTCCCTCCCAATCTAACCCTAAACTGATCATGAATATCATATTTCAAACAGTAGAGAGAATCTCTCCATATTTTGCATAGGAGATATTTTCTTTCCTTGAGCAAGAGTAGTTTCCCTTTATTGTTCTACCAGTAGCGAAGACTCCATGGAAGCATGCCAGAGATGATGTTTGAACATATTGCCCCTCTCCCGTAAAATTCTTCATCCTTTTCATTCTTCTTGCTGCTGCTGCAAGCATCTTCTACACAGCACAAACACAAGATAGTTCCGGCCAACAAAAATAATAATTTTTCAAACCCTTCAAAACCCTCCTCTTCAGTTATTCGTCTCATGGAGATAGCAGAAAAATAAAGCGTCAAACCCTCTTCCAAGAAAATCAGCAAAAGAAAGGGAAACCGAAGGCTGTCATAGAAGTTGAAAAGTCTGCGAAGGCGATCGAGGAGAAGAAAGAGGAGGCAGCTTCGAAGCCCGTGAAGGTGGAAGAACAGGAATCGAAGAAAAGGAAGCCTGCTGGAGAGGATGAAAAAGTAGAGAAGGAAAAGATCAAAAAAGAAGGAAGAAGAAGAAGAATGAGAAGGTAGCAGAGAAGCACCAGAAGAGGACAAAAAGAAATAAAGGAGAGGAGGAAAGGGTTTCAAATCGAGAGGTCCATGAAGGTGGTGAGGGAATACATTCTAGAGGTCATCTCAAAGGTAGAGAACTGAATTTTAGCAAATGTGTTGTTGTTTATTGAAGAATTCTGTATCTCTTCCCTCACCATGACTGTTGTGTCCTCTTTCAACTTCCCTTGCCACCTTCGTGTTGTCTTCCTTCTCTTCCCTCGCCATGGTGGCGAGGGAGGGAAAAGAAGGAAGACAATCCCTCACCATGGTGGCGAGGGAAGGAAGAGAAGGATGACAACACGAAGGTGGCAAGGGAAGTTGAAGGAGGACATAACAAACATGGTGAGGGGAAGCGACACAGAATTCAAATTCAGTTCTCTACCTCTGACATGACGTCTTTGCAAGGGGCTTGCCAGCATTGACTAACACTGAAGCTAGCAAAAGTGGCGAGGGGTCTAAGATGAAGCTAATATCGAATGTTGGAGTTCTCTCTCTTGATTAAGTATAGTTGAGTGTTATCTGGGATTCCATCATATTACAGAGATCCTTGTTCCTTTGACAAGCATAGTTAAATTTTGTATCCCAAATGATAGTCATATTATTGTGGCCAAGTTGCTATAATGGGCGAAACAGGAGCCGCACAAAAACATATCTGGACAGGCTGTTGTACTTCATTTAATTTTATTTCTAATTTTTAAAGCTCTTAAGCATTCCCCTATCGTTAAGCTTTGATGGATGTAAATACCAGTTCTAAATCTCTTGATTTATTATAAGCTGGTACAGGGAACTAATAGGCTTGGACATGGTATTAGTCGTTAATTAAATACATATCAATATATCTTTCAACAAATGTTTGATCTCATTTATTTTATGGGAGTTGAATGCCTTTGTATAAAAAACTTTTTTGTTTTGAGTTAACCTCTAATACTGGTTTTCAAATCATGTTCCTCTGAACTATTATCCAGCTTACGTGAGGAGGTCTATTACTTAACACATTTATAAAAGTGGACATTAAATCAAGAGTATGCAGTGCCAAAACACTGTTTTGTGCGTGAATTTCTGCAATTTTAAAAGTATTTACTTGGCTTGAGCTATAATTTTTCTAAAATGTAGGCTTCGCGTTGCATTGTAAACCTTACATATAGGATTCCATTATCAGTTCTCAAGGAAATTAAATATCTATGAAAATGTAATATACACCTTTTTCCGCTTTCTGGGATCTTGATCAAGGTACAAAATGGGGAGACACATTTGAAACTCTTGTGCAGTTCTTTTACAGTCCTTCTCTCATCCCCCTAGTAGAGTTTACAGTAGCTAGTTCTTAAGAAACAAGATAAAGACCAAAATCGTCCTCTCATTTGAGATTCCTATGATCACAACTCACAACTCTGTTGTCACATAGATTGACACTTGTAGAAGGTTTAGCTTGGTAATTTCAGTTCTATGGCTTCACCCAGCTAGAATACACAGCCTGTTTGAGCAATTGATGCCAGCACAAATTCCGAAACAGAAGAAACAACTGCATCAAACATCATTCATGGAACAACAACATCAGGAAAAACTCAAGGTGCTCCTGCACCAAACAAATCTGCCCAGTACTGTGGACATTTTTGAATTTTTTTGAATTGTTAAAAACATTGTTGCTAAATACATAGCTCCATCTACTAAATGCTGCCAACAACACAGCCTTTCTGTTTCTGTTTCCTATTACAATCCTACAATGAACTTATGTAACATGATCTAACGGCTTTTTATACTTTTTTAACAATTATTTAATTCAGTGTCACCCATCCATTGTACTCAGTACTGTGGTAGCATTGGACATGTTACACGCCCATGACTGCCTAGTTGTTTTGAAGCCAAGCTCAGGCGAGCTGCATTGAATGTTGTCTTTACCAAGAACAGGAAGCATCATTTGTTTTCCATCCTAAAATGTTTGATGTTTTCCATTGCATTTTTCTAATCTGTGCTTAATCATTTATTTATAAAACTGATTTGCTGCTTGACTAGCTATTTAGTATTCTTTTAATGTTTTAATTACAAGCTTTGTTAAATTCTACTTGCTTGTGTGTCAAGTTGCCTGTTACATTTTGCACAGGTACCCTGCATGTGCAGCCACAATGCAGGTTAGTTTTATCTTTACTTGTCTTTGTGTCTTTGTGTTGGAAATTGCGTTGTTTATAAATGTAAAGGAATGAAACTTTCCACCTATTTGATAGATGAGAATCATTTTTAGCTCTGTTAGGGATTTGATATTACAATTTATCTCTGTATGAATGAATACTTTATTTTTGCACAAACTTATGCCCGGCCCACATGAAAACATAACTGGTACCAGCATTTTAATGTCCGTCTAATTTTAGCATAGTCCAGTCCATGTTGAGCAAAGATGTCTTTGATTGTTAATTTGTTTCCATGTTGCATTTGTGAAGTAAATAAAGACTCCTTTACAAGTCTTTGTAACTGCAATTTTAACGCAATCCAGCCCATGATGAGTAAAGATGTCTTTGATTGTTAACTTCTTTACTTCCTGTATTTTGAAGTAAATAAATACTTCTTTAAAGTCTTTGTAACTGCTGGTGCCATTTCCATTTCAATTTTGCAGTGAATTTTCAATTAATTTTCTCAATATCTAATTCATATTGAAAACCAATTTCAACCTTGCATTTAAAACTTTGCCACTGTCCTATCAACTAATTTGGACATTGAATTTTTCTGCAGTATATGTGATTTCAGGTATTGCAGATCAAGCCTAGTAACAAGCTACAGTAGTAGAGTTCAAGGTTAACCTGAAACAAGGCTTAGCAGGTAAGGGGGAAAGAAATTCAAAGCAGAAGAGATCTTTAACACAGCTGCAACAACAAGACAAATATATAATTGACAGTCTTGATAAACAAGCAAAGCATAAGTCAAAAATCATAAATGTTAAAACCATACTATGTATGGTAATTAGTCTTTTGAGATTGACTTGTTGCTTTTGTTAAAGAGCTGAAACAATATTTACGATTTTGATGCTATTTCAACACAAAATTAGCCATAACTAATTCTAATTCATCTTTATTTTATGCTCAAAATGATTTCCTCCCATTCGAATGATTTAGGAATTGCTTGCAAATTCATAAATAAATGGTGTCTTGTGAGAAGTTGCAAATCTCTTTCCGTGCGTGATTTTATAGTCAAACTAAGGCTCCTTCTCCAAGCAAGCAAGCCAACAAGAGCTATATCTATGGGGGTCTCCTTATGCCTCCCATGTTGGAATTGGGCATCCACCAAAAGCAACCCGCCATAAACTCAATCAAATCCCATAAACCTTATATCTCCCAACCCCTCTTTATGCCCCCAAATTTATCCCTTATGCCCCCAAGAAGTAGGAAATGCAAGCTATTTCCTTTCCTAGGTGGATCCCAAACCAACACTCCCTCCACAAAGAACAATGCCAATGACAATTTCCTTATGCCCCCCCATTTGAAACCCCATAGTCTTCTCTTTTTACACCATGTCCTAGGCATTCTACCCATCCCTCAAAGAATGCAAACACAATACCATTCAATATTTTTCATGCAAGAAGGGGAAAACAACAATTTAAAAGAATTAGAGCCTACCTCTCCATAATGGAGATTTTCTTTCAAACAACAGATTCTTGTTGCTCAAATCAGTCCCAAAACAGCAAATGCAAAGCATGCAAATCAGTCCAAGCTCCTTCCACAAGAACAAGCTCCCAATGCAAGAGAAAATTTTACCCCAAGAAGCAAATGGCAAGGTTTCAACAACCTCCCAATGAGGAAGAAATTCCATTTTAAAGGAGAGGATGGAAGAGGATGATGTGGATTCCAAGTGGGATGCCACATCATTTTTCCTCATCCCAAAATGAAATCACATCAAATGCAAATACATCACAATGAATGTGAATGACAAAATTACTTACATACACAAACTCAACCCATACCCAAAAGGAAAATACATTTATTTCTATGACATTTATTTATTACAATCTTTTATAAAGATTTATTTATTTACCACATGGTTATAATATATATAAGTCAATTTTCATTTTCAACCAAGACAATAACATTTAATTTATATTCCACATCCCAATTAATATAATTGAAATTTAACTATAAGACTCTCACATTATACTATCACATTAAAATAATTAAATTAAAGAGCACATTACAAATAAAATACATACAACAATAATTTTAAAAAAGGGACACAACAAATAAAGCACACATATACCCCATGGTCACAATAATGGAAATCCCCCCATGGGAAATCCTAACAAAACACAACATACAACTCAAACACAGTTGCCATGGTGACCTTGTTGATTTCACACTAAATTCCAATATGGTTAGTCTCCAGTCCCCCGACATTGTTGTGATTTTTAACCTGCAAAATGCAATATACCCCTTCGGCCTCGTGGCCATATCAGAACATCCAAATGATATAAGCAACATACAATTATTAAATCCAAATCACAACATTATCAAGAATTTAACATTTATCATTTAAATTCAACTGCAACTATATCATCATCCAATAGATCTCTATACTATAGCTATTCATAATATCAATGTCACATGTCTACAATCAAAAGCAATAACCTATCCATGTCAACCAGTATGTCATCATCCACATAATAATACTGATGTCTCAATGATCATCAAGCAAAATATCTGAATCCAGATCAATATTAATCCAGGATCTAACATCTAACCATCATACTAATCAAAACATAATAATGTCCATAATAGTCCCTGATACATCATACTACATCAAAACATAATAATATCCAAAATGTGACCAATAGTGTCAGGATCAGTATCTGAATAGTGTCCAAGGAAAGTGGGCACTCAGATTAGCTATGAAAATGTGAACTGGATGCAATTGTACCTTGTAGAGTATATTGGGATTAAGACAATCACAACAACAAATAGATGTAACCCTCTTAAATAAAGGTGAGATTGCACTCCCATAATTTTGATGGTACTATTCACAGAGCTTTTCACAATTACGCAAATAAGAAATCAATCACGGGAACAAACTGATTTACCCCTCAAAGATATAGAGTTTGTACCATTTAAACCATCAAGACTGTTACAGATACGATCATAAACAACTGTAAAGCAAGTAGAAAATATCATAAGAGCCCCACTTAAGTTGTAAGTCAAAAGCATACTTAATACTATCCAAAACTGGGGATTCCATCCCTTCCATACTTTCCTCTTCTATATCATCTTGATTCTTAGAGCATGGTCCCATGCAATGGGAAAGCTAAAAATTTTGAGTAGATGCGGGAGAGAAAAAATAGGATATTTTAGCATTAATAGGGTCCCATGATTTTTATTTTTTTGTGCAGAGATAAAATAGGAAGCTTTAGCACTAGCAAAAGTAGGGTCCCATGAATCCGAAATAAACTTTTGGATGGAAATTTGAGAGGGAAGCTTAAACTAAATGCCAAGTGTCAAAAAAGCTCCCTAAAATTTTTAAGCACTGATTTATTTTTGTGCCCCCAACTGCTTTATGGGGCTGAAAATCCTCTCCCTAAAATATAGCTACTGAGAAATTTCAAGAATTTTGTTGGGTTTTAGCAGTAGCAATAAATGTTTTTTTGCATGGGACCATATTTCCCAAATAAATAGGAGCAGTAGCCCCTAGCATGGGACCATGCTATTAGCCTTCAAGTTGAGGGTCTTCTAATAAAGAGTTCCTAAAGATAATATAAAAACTCGAATACTACAAACACCTCAAAAGCATCTCATTTTCTTTTTCATAAAAATCTAACTCTGGTCAAAAAGACACAAAACTGGTGTCACAAAACAGCTAGTCTAAAATTCGGTCGACGAAGATGAACTCGAGTGGAAAGCCAACAGGGCTTTCATACCAGAGCCCCAAGTTCAAATTCCAACACAGGTTCATGTATGGAATTTAGGTAATACAACGCACTTATGAGTAATAATACACTGCAATATCCAATTCTGGGAGCGGCATTAGACCACATCCAATTCTGGGTGCGGCACGCTTAAACTGATGAATCCAAATGCAAGATTTATGTAATATACAGATACTGCATCCATTTCTAAGCGAGGCTCACCAAAAGCAATTTTGTGGCGAACCTCAACTGACGAGGCCAGGTGCAAGCGCTGAGTGAATTTGGTAAAATAAATACTGTCGGTTGTGGCATCTAAGGCCAAGGTATGCCTGGCCCGTGATAAAGAATGGGGGCAATATACTACGAAATAACACCATTAGTCTAGAATTAGACGAGTTTCAATGACGTGTAACATTATAAACCTATATAATACCCAATACTTTCAAGCATCTACAAGTATTCTACATTTCACGAGTAGCTCCTAGGTTGTAATTTTGTAGGCAATGCAATCTCATATTTCTCGACGGCTATACTGAAACCCAATAAATAAACCTTTTGAACGACTGGTAGGCAGGGAAAATTTATGCCCTAGATCGATGCCCAGATCTCAAAATCCTTCGGAAATAAGTTATCCACGCAAATTTTCATGTTAACACGCGCACCGAATGATTTCAAGTTGAAAAAATGCAGGTGCATTACGTTATCACCCACAAAATACTGAAGAAAGGAATGAATTTTATATCGGCGTTTAGTTGAATAACATCTGCCCCGGCTGAGTATATGGATGCGACTAGGAGCAGCAGTAAGAAGAAAACAGTAAACTTAGAGGTCATCATTGTGAGAGTGCGACAGGAGAAACAAATGTATTTTTGAATCTCACACGTTCAGGGTTCAATCTCTCTGTCAAAACGCTGAACCAGTTACTCTGCAGAGAAAACGTTTAACAATTCTGTGTCGGGCCATTCTATTGAGCATACAGGTGACAAGCAGCTTAACCACCACCTGCAAGACCAGGGCATGCAGCCAGAGACCACGTAATAACCGACACAGACCAGTAGGCAGGCAAAACGGAACAGGATGCAACAGAAAACGGCGGTAGCACAAGCTCGACGGCGAAAACGGGAAATAGCCCGCAGTTAAAAAAAAGCCTACAGTAAATTAATCTAAAGAAGGTTATTTGAAAAACGAAGAATCTTCATTTAATTTCTTCAAACTAATAATATTCATGTGCTCAAATGGAATACACCTTATAAGATACACTAAGTCCATAATTAATTTTTATTTTTTTAATTTTAAAAATAGAACAATATCATGATGAACACGAGTGGGAATCAATTATTAAAGTGAAAATAAAGAAATATAGCGAGATTTACCATTCATAATAATACCCACATATTTGTGATGCTCCTCATAATCAATTTATTTTGTAAATCTTTACAATAAATTGTGTGGTTCTTTGTTTCAATTTGTTTGGCTTTTTTCAAAGTTGGGAAAAAACATTTCAACAACAATGAAATTTTTAGCAATTTGAATATTTCAATTTCAGGTCACTAGGAACCCTAATGCACCTTATTCCATCTCTCAAATCCAATTTTAACGAGGACTCTCCTTTATCTAAGTCAACTTGTTTCAACTAATATTTTAGGATTAGACATTTTGCATTGAACAAGATTTTTGTTTTGTTTCATGAAACTCTATTTCCTTATGCTACTAGTTTCCTCTATACAAAGGCTTGACAAAAACAACATAGTAGCATAAGTCTTGTTTTAAACATGGTTTTTATTAACCCATTTTACCCTTTTTTAAGTGCAACAACTAGACTTGAATCAAAGACTAGTTTTGGATTTGTCAAGATGATACTTAAAATATTTTATTTTTATTCACACAAAGACACGTTCCTCCTATAATTTATTATTTGTATGCTTTAATTTATATATATCTTATTATGTATTCTTCTTCTACCTAATTTACTACTATCAATTAATCTCTATTGCCCTTTTTTCATCAACTTTTCTTATAATCCATATATGTATTTCTTTCCTATCTATCTAGGTGGAATCCTAAGAGATCTATCTAGGTGGAATCCTAAGAGTTCCAACCAGATATTCAAAAAAGTATCCACAATCTTGTCAAATATCTTTAAAAACTCCAAAATTGGGCTCGGTGACATCTAGGAGTATTGGATGTTGAAAACCTTATGTAGACACAACTCAATTAGATAATCACATCACATTTTTAACCGGAGAAAATACACGATGAAAATTTTGTGTAACTAGACTTAGTTAAATCAAACAATATAAGATATTGAAGATCTTGTGCAACTAGAACTAAATTAAATTAAATCGTATTAGAGGTCGACAATTTTATGCAACTATCACCACATTTACCCTAATCTACACATATATAAGAGTCATAACAATGTAGGATTATTCACCAATCCCAACATGAAGAGTACAACATTAAGACCGAAGAGTACTGCAAGGAACCCTAATCTACACATGTAATAGTCATAATAACATAGGACTATTCTCTTAAGAAAGAACAAAAATACGATTCGAATTTCTAAGATTCCAAACACCTAAAATAAAATACACATACACACTTTTTCAAACCCACTATACAAAAATCGCGATAAATCGTGATTTATCAATACGCACAGAAAATGATTAGTCTTATAAAAATCACGATTTTTCTTCTTCCATTAATCGTCAATATCTCAAGATTAAAACCATAGAAAATCGTGAAAGATTATGCAAAAATCGTGGAAAATCATGTGCCGGTTTAAAGCGCCAAAATAGGAAAATACGTGGCCATTACGAAGCGTTTTAAGGTAGTTTTCTATTGCATGAATTCATCATACCTATTTTGCTAAGGTTTCAATCGGGATGAATATGTTTCAACACAATTAATGTGGGGTTTTGTTTCACGTTTTCAACTATTGCATTTCAAGTTTCAAGTTTGTCGTTCCTTGCTTGTTTTCGTGACTACAAACAGTTGTTGTTGTACACTTGCGAATTGCATTTGCTTGAAAGGTTGTGACTCGTGAGGCCTTTTGAATAAACCCATATTATGCATATCCTACAATCATTGACCAGATTTGTTTCATGCAATCAATAAAACAGTGAACAAGCACACTGATTTGTGGGTATGATCTAGTGATCTGCGATTCTGCTCATATGTAGTTAAGCTTTTGGTTCACATAAGGTTGTGATCTGTTGGCTAGTTAGAGAAAACGAATTTGTAATTGATAAGTTTCACACTACTCCAAGTAGTGAGGTTTGGGTTTTAGTTATTGCCCAGTTTTCTCTTGTGATCTGTGGCTTGTTAGAGAAAAGTGGATTCATAATTGATAAGTTTCACACTACTCCCGGTCATGAAGTTTAGCTTCTACAATCTATGACAGTTGTATGATTTCAAAATATACTTATGGGCCTATGACATTCTATAGATTCACTTCTCGTGTCATTTAAGTTTTTAACAATGTTTGACATTTAATTTAAGTTTATTTTATGAATTTAAATATTTTTTAAAGTAACGATAAAGTTGTCAATTAATGACGATAATTTTCCAAGAAATTGTCAATTTCTAAGTCAAAATTTGGCTTCTTGTCGATAACAATTTTTGAACTATGGTCAAAACCATTTAAACATGTTTTTTTCTAAATATAGAACAAATACAATTCATATACAAGATGATCCAACCAAATATAGTGGATTGATTTGAGTGACAATATTAATAACTAAGTCGCAAACCTAATGAAGTGTACAGAGATTGCCAATATTTTTTTGTTAATACCAATAAAAAGAATGGATCGACATGCACAACAAAGTCAAAAATAGAGAGATTTTTTTTTCAAGATACTCAACATCCCCACTATGATTCATGTTTACTTACCATTTGTAACCTCTGCAATAATCATGATAACAATTGAGAAAAAGCCAAAATCAAACCAATGCACTCTAAGAAAATGGAAAGACCAAACATCACCACAACATCACAGATGTCATATTCCTCCAAACTAATCAATAGTGCCGTAATTTTTAGTATTTTCCTTCAAATTGTGCATGGCGATTATTATTATAATATTGATAAAAATCGGACTTCATTTCTTTTAACAATTTATAATATATATTTATACATATCAATGTAATTTGTGTATAGATCTTTGTAAAAATGAAACATTATATTTCCACCCCGCAAGTTCAATGAGATGTTGATGACATATTTTGCAAGTATTTTACAAAATAAAAACACAAAAATTTGTTAACACCATCAAATTTAAACCTTGATGTGTGTAACAAATAATACATGACACATTGAATGCATTGGCTTAGGAAAAACAACTAAGGTTAGGTTTATGTTCAGGGAGTCGTAACATATATTTGGTATGCAAAGAATGTTAGGAAATAAGGGATAAAATATGGAAAACAATCCCACTCGTGCGCTTAATATGTAGAAAGATATTACGATCCGAAATAAGTGCAAAAAGTAAAAGAACACAACACAAAGACAATATTTAATGTGGTTCGCTAAATTTGGGCTACATCCACCAAGAATCACTTGCTCAGATTTTTATTACAAGCCACCTCTTTCTCTCAATACAATACCCAGATCTGTTTAGAGTCGTGCTCAACAAACTCTCTTGAATTCATACTTGAACTCACACACATCTACAATGATATGTCTTCCCCTGTATCAATAGGCAACTCCTTAAGTTGTTTTTCAATATCGCGGTACCAAAACCATGATCCAAATCATGTCTTGCCCATATGAGAATAGCACATTTCCCGAGATATCATGCACATTTTTCGAGAAAACTGTGGAGATTGTACAATAATTTTAGTGTATAGTCTTCAACACTTCCACACATGAAAACAAGGTCCACAACATAACAAAAACATACATAATTTGTTGTATTCAATACATTTTGTATTTAGTAGGCAAAGGCACATAGAGACACTGAAGGCTATTCTCCCAATAAAATGCACCACCCTACATCATGCCCCTATAAAAGACCAGATAAACGCATACATGCACATGCATGTGTAATGTCTCATTTTCCAATTAAAGACAGCTTGGCCTATTTTGTCTACCCGACGACCAAAGAAAAAAAATATAAGGGTGACTTAAGTCACAATAAATTATTATAAAGTGCTATAAAAAATAAAATAAAATTATTAAAGCACTTATATTAATTTATTTGGCTTAATAAAAATAAATAATAATCCCTATGGTCAAAACGAGGGACAAATATCATTGTAAAGGGGTTATTATATTCTTCCTAGAGGGGATAATGGCGACTTGGGCCAAAAGTGAATAATGACATTTAGGAAGGATAAAAATATTATTAGTTATGTATTTCCTCCCAAGGAAATACGACTAGCTCTAGAGGTGGGAAAAATAGATGTGTGACAATATTCCTCGAACAAGAAGATTTGGTCTACAAATGAGCATGTGATTTAATTGGCTGGTTTGGGGGTTGGTTGTTGGCCCTTTTGAAATGATTTCTGAAGTTCATCTTATTAAAATGATTTCTGAAGTCCTTGATGAGACGGGTCATCAAAATCCCATGAATGCTTTGTACCTTAAGATGGAATAAATAGACATGCATAATTTTTGACATTTTTTTAGTAATCTTTCTAACCTTGATTAAACATGTGTAACTGAGCTGACAGGCCATATATCGTTTGATTTGACACATTTAGATAGGATGAAGGGTTGTATACGACTTGGGATGAAGGGTCATACAAAGTTTCCTACAAATTAAGGAAGAGGATAACTCTATATGACACCAACAAATATTTAAATATATTCCTGCACCAAATAATCACTGGCACCTTTCCTCCAGTCATTGGCACAATCTAATGGATCTTGGCGAGACTTATTTTCTCTATTGTGCATAGCAAAGACTCAACATTATCGACTGAAACTAGGCTTATGCCACACCATGGAACATTCTATTTTCTCTGGCTATTGCTCTACCCCCATTAGTGCTACTTTAATCTGCATATTTTATTTAATCAGATATGGAGAGGCTAAATTAATTGATTGAATTTTAAAGGAGAAACATCAAAACTAAATGACATGCAAGATCTCCTATTGATATTTTGCAGCACTTGTTGAAATTTAAAAATCAGTGAGTATTTAGTTCTGTACTTACAAAATGGCACTTATTTGGTGGTCAGCGATACTGCAAATGACTACAGATTAGAACAATTTGGTATTTTCACTGCGGATACTACAACATAACCTAAAAAATATGTGAAACTCTTGCGATTGGAGAAGGCTTGAAAGAACTCCTAATCACTAAATGAATTTGGATTCACATGTATATACGACTGGTGTTTGTTTCATTCATTGTAAAAGCACCATTAAAAATTAGGCTTCTCGAACCAAATACATCAAAGATGATGGAGGAACTAGCTGGCTCCATTTCCCGAGACATTGCAATCCCAAGGAGGATTTGCAGGTTCAACATGTGTTTCCTGGTTCTTCCAGGCTGGCTTCAGGTGCGAATCGGGTCCCGCTTGGGAGGGGTTCTGGGTCCCTTTGGGTTGAAAATCTAAAAAGCAAACCCCACATTTCTCAGGATCTCAGAGCCCTGATTCATTAGGCTGGAGCGGGCCCCGTGGTTCAGTCCCTTTCTGAAATCTTAGGGGCCTCGGCCTTGAAAAACTTGGTGGCTGGTCTGGTTCTTCCGTTGCAGGCTCCGTCGTCTCTCGTTCCCCCTTCTCCCTCTGTTGAGGGCTTTGTTGGTTCGCCGTCTTCTTTGCCCGTGGTGCCTGGAGTTTCTTCTCAGGATCTAATTAAGGTAGGGGGATTGGTTTTCAAATCTCTAACGATCCTGTCAAGATTAATCTTTCTCATAACTGGAAAAAGAATTTTGTGGAAGTTAGGCTTCGTAGAGTAGTTTGTTGTAAGTTTGTCGGTTCTAGATTCTCCAGGTTTAAAATTCGAAATTGGATTTCCCACTTCTGGAGTTGGAGATCCCGGCCCAAAATCTTCTTTTTGGCCAAAGGTTTCTTCCAAGTCTTGTTTCCTTCTGCGGAGGAGGTTGATCGGGTCTTTAAAGAAGGACCTGGTTCTTAAATTCTTCCAGTCTTTATGTTCGCCCCTGGTCAGAAGATTTCAGCCCTTCGACGGAGATCGTAAATAGGGCCCCCCTATGGATTAATCTTCCTCATCTTCCGATCGAGTTTCGAACTCCTGTTGTGCTTAAAGAGATTGCTGATGCTCTGGGCTCCTTTGTCCCGATCTCGAATCCTACTTTGTCATCTTGGAAAAACTCATCGGCCTAGGTTTGTGTTGACATGGATCTCTCCTCCCCCCTCCCGAGCTTTATCTTGCTGCCCTCTCTTAAAGGTCCCTGGAAACAACAGGTTTCTTTTGAAGGTTTAAATATCAACTATTTTTATTGTGGTAAAATGGGTCATTTAAGTAAGCTTTGCTCGGAGAAATCTAAAAAGAGCTCTGTTCTTGGGATGCCGGGGCGAGATCCCGCTTTCTTCTGAGGAAGTTGCGCCTCCCGGTTTCTCTTTCCCCTGGTACTTTGCTTAAGGAATCAGAAGTTGTGCATAGGGACTCTGGCATTTTGATTTCTTTGATCAAAGATGGTATGGATAATGGGCAGGCCGCCTCTTTGGCTTCCCTCAACAACTGGCTCGCCGTTAAGGATAGCACTCTGACAGCTCGCTTGGCTCTTCAGCAAGGGTTGTTGGAGGATGGGGAAATTGGTTCGAGTGTCTTCTTTCTCCTCGGGTTGATTCTACTTTAGCTTTGTCTATGGAGGGGTTGGGATCTGCTGATTGTGGCTCTTCTCTTAAAAAGGCAAGAAGTCGAAGCATGATAAAGCTCTTATGGAAATCGATGCAGGCAAGCAAAGTATTTTGAAATTTGAAACCTCTGAAGTTGGGAAGGTGAAACTCCTTCCCACCCGTCCATGAAGCTCCTCTCCTGGAATGTCAGAGGTATTAATACCTCTGACAAACAACGCCTTTTGAAGAGATATTTATTCTCTTCAGAGGCTAGTTTGGTTCTCCTTCAGAAACAAAATTATCTTCAGATGAGGCGGCTGGTATTTGGGGCAGTGGTGTCAAGGGTTGGCAGGGTTTCTTCACAAGTTCGTTGGGGGCTTCTGGTGGTTTAGGTCTTCTTTGGAAAGAAAGAGATGTGAAGGTAGATCTTGTTGCTCAAAACTTTCATTGGCAATTAGTTAGTGTCTCACTTTGTCGTTCTCATCTATCTTTCTTCTTGTTCAACGTTTATGCTCCTTCTAGTATTCAAGGTAAAAAACTTCTCTGGCTTTCTCTCCAAAAGGCTATCTCGGATCTTGGGGATAACCTGTTCCTTCTAGGAGGTGATTTCAATGCTATTACCTCTAGCAGGGATAAGAAAGGAGGTAATTTTCGTAACATGCAATCCAGGGTGGATTTCTGCTCCTTCATTCAAGATAGTGCCTTGATCGATCTTGAGCCTAAATCTGGTTGGTTCACCTGGAGCAACAAGAGAAAGGGCCTTAGTAATATTGTGGAGAGACTTGACAGGTTTCTGGCGTGCCCCTCATGGGGTCTTAAGAATTTCATCCTTGAAAGTTTGATCCTGCCTTGGTCTGGTTCGGATCACTTCCCTGTTTCTCTTTCCGTGCTTGGAGACGAAGCTCCTCGTAAATCCCCATTCAAATTTGAGCTAATGTGGTTCCGTGACCCTTCCCTTGGTAGTTTAATTGAGAACTGGTGGCACTCTTATCCTTCACGGGGCTCTAGGATGGCGGCTTTGTTCTACAAACTGAAGCTTTTGAAGATGGATCTTCAGGTTTGGAATAGGAAGGTCTTCAAAAATATCTTTGTTGAGAAATCCAGAGTCAAAAAGCTTTGTCGGATCTTAATCAACATATTCTCTCCCATGGAATGGGTCAGGAGGAATACAGATCTGAAATTTCTTCTCAGTGAATTGGGAGAGCTTCTTCTCAGGGAGGAAATTTTTTGGAAACAAAAATCTCGAGAATCATGGCTTAAGGATGGAGATAGAAACTCTTCTTTTTTCCATGCCTCTGTTAAGGCTAAAAGATCTTCCTCTTTCATTTCTGAGATTAAAAATGAGAATGGCGAGCTTTTGGTCTCTCAGAAAGATATTGTCAATGAAGGAGTTCTGTTCTTTTCCTCCCTTTTGAATGGAGATATCGCATCCTTTGCCTCCACCCAGAATTCCCTTTTGGAGATCATTCCTAGCATAATCTCTGACGAGCAAAATGTTGCCCTCCTTAAACCTTTCTCCCTTGAGGAAATTAAGAAGATCGTTTTCTCCATGGAAAAAATAGAGCCCCAGGTCCGGATGGTTTTCCTATTGATTTCTATCAGAAGTTTTGGAATATAGTGGGGCCTGATGTTTGGGCTGCTGCGGAGGATTCTAGAAGATCGAGGTCAGTTTTTAAACCCCTTAATAATACCTTCCTTTGTCTCTTCCCTAAATCTGCCCAACTTGGCTCTTTTGGGGACTTTCATCCGGTCTCTCTGTGTAACTCTTCTTATAAAATAATTTCCAAAGCCATTGCCTCCCGTCTTAAAGGTTCTCTTGATCCTTTGATCTCTCAAGAGAAAACTGGTTTTATGGTGGGCCATTCCATTTTTATGGAATTATTTTAGCTCAAGAGTTGGTGCACTCCCTCTCCATCAAGTAAAGCCCCAGGTATGATGCTTAAGCTTGACATCAGTAAAGCCTATGACAAATTGAATTGGAGATTTCTGATGCAATGTCTAAAGAAATTTGGTTTTTCTCATGCGTGGTGTAAATGGATTTTTAGCTGCATTTCGGGTCCCTCTTTTTCAGTGTTAATTAATGGGAATGCAGAAGGTTTTTTTAAAAGCAACAGGGGAATTAGACAAGGGGATCCTTTGTCCTCTTTTCTTTACATTTTGGCTGCCAAAGTTTTGGGTCGCTCTCTTAAACAAAAGATGAATTTGGGCATTCTCCGGGGTTTGAAAGTTTCTAATGGTTTTCCCTTGTCTCCCATCAACAATTTGCCGATGATATTTTTCTCTTCAGTAAAGCCAGTGTTCGGGAAGCCAGGGTTCTTAATTCCTCTCTTAAATATTTCTCTCTCGCGGCTGGACAGGATGTAAGTCTTCTCAAATCTTGTATCTTCTTTTTTAATGTTTCGCAGGTTCTGGAGCTTCGCATTCTTAATATCTTCCACTTCAAAAAGGGCTCCTTGCCGGTGAAATATCTGGGTATCCCGTTGTTCAAAGGGTCTGAAAGGCCTCGCTCTGGAGGGATCTTCTTTCTTCTATTGCTTCGAAATTACAATCTTGGAAAGGAAATTGGATTTCTCTCGCTGGGAGAATGATCCTAGTCAAGTGTGTGCTTAGTGCCTCCCCTCTTTTCATGGCTTCTGTCCTTAAGATTCCTAAAAGTGTTCTAGGGAATCTTACCTCTCTGATGAGGAATTTCCTCTGAATGGGGTCTCCGATGATTGAAAAATCCCATTGGTTCGTTGGGCTTCTCTTTCTAAACCGCGTGACCTGGGAGGAGCTGGTATCCTGAATCTGGAATTGCAGAATGTGGCACTGGGGGCCAAGCTGGTTTGGAACCTTATTTCCAATCCCTCCTGCTTCCTTAGCCAAATGTTGGAGAAGAAGTATTTGGGAGCCCCTCTCCCTGCTTCCCTTCTACGTATCGAGAACCCCCCTAAAGGTTCTCATACGTGGAATTTCATTCTGCTTTGCAGGTCTTTGATTCGGGATCATGTTGGTTGGAAAATTGGTAATGGGAATCGGGCCCTTTTTTGGGATGATCCTTGGAATAACTTTGAAGTCCTCGGGCTCCCCCCGATGCTTAAAGAGATTAAGGATCGCTTGTCTCTTACTTGGGCTACGCCAGTTTCTGACTATTTCGTTCCTGTTGCCAATCATCCCTCTCTGGCTGAATGGAAATCTGAGAGCTCTATAATCTCCCTGCTTTGGGGAAAGAGGTGTATCCGTCTGAAATTTCCAAGAGACAAATCCTTATCACCAATGCTCCGATGAGATCGTTTGGACGACATCCTCCTCCGGTTCCTATGCGGTTCATCTTGGTTACAAGCTTCTACATTCTGAGTGTGTCACGGATGATCGGATCTGGAA
Organism: Taxus wallichiana var. yunnanensis; assembly: GCA_018340775.1. NCBI lineage: Eukaryota > Viridiplantae > Streptophyta > Pinopsida > Cupressales > Taxaceae > Taxus > Taxus wallichiana. Next base: position 480,210,489 of record CM031236.1, on the reverse strand, counting down.
AGGTTGTTGGCTCCCTCACTGTCCCCCTAAAGCGGGTCTTTTTTCTTGGTTGGCCTTTCAAGGAAAAATTCTAACTCAGGAAAGAAGGAAAAATTTGGTTTCATTGGTCCTACCATCTGCTTCTTGTGTTTTAATGCTTGTGAAGATAGGGATCACCTTCTTCTGAGTTGCCCCTTTGCAGTTAGATGTTGGAACTGGCTTTGTGCTAAATTAAACTTGCCCTGGGTTCAACCGGCCTCTTTGCCGGAGGTGATTTTGGCTTGGCCCTGCTCTCTTCATGAGGGTGCTCTCTTCCATTTGGCTCTGTAGCCTCGTTCTTCTACTCTGGCACCTTTGGTGGGAAAGGAATAAGCGGATATTTAAAGGAGAGCATAGTTCGGTTGAATCTGTTACAACCAGGTTAGAAATTGCTATCTCGGAAGCGGTGGCGTCTTCTTGGTCCAGAGCTCATCCTTTCTCCTCTGTCGATAGTATGTTGAATAAGAACTGGCCTAAAATTGTCAAGCCATACGATGGGGCAATGAAGCCCCCTCCTCTGCAGAAGCCCGGAAAGCCACTCGGTGGATCCCTCCCCCTCTTAACTGGTCGAAGCTCAACTTCGATGGAGCTTCGCGTGGGAATCCGGGGGCTTCTGGCACTGGGTGTATTCTCAGAAATTGCTTGGGTCAAGTTTTGGGGGCTGCATCCTACAATCTCCCCTGGGGGACCTGTAACGAAGCTGAATTGTTTGCTTTTAAGTAATGGCCTCAATCTAGCTTTCAAGTTGGGGATTGATAATCTTATGATTGAAGGAGATTCTCAAATTATTATTAACGCAATCATTAAAAGAAAGGCCCTCTCATGGAAATTGGATATTGGCATTCAAAAGATCCTATGGCAATTATCCAAATTTTCCTCTTGGAATATTTGTCACACATTCCGAGAAGGAAATCGGTGTGCTGACTGGCTGGCTAATCATGGTGTGGAGCAAACAACAAGTGAAATTATCTCACTTAATGGGCAATCCTGGAATGCCTTGGATATGATGGTTTCTTTAGATCTCCCCTCTCACTTCTCGGATCCTCATTAACTCTCGCACGCTCCAGAGTTGTTATTTATTTCCCGTCGATGGTAGCCCTCTTCCTCATCTTTTTGTTTGCAAATATGGCTGCCCCTCGCTCCCTGGATCGCTCTCAGCTGTGAGATGCGCGAAATGTCCTTCCGCAATGGTATCACCGATGGTAGGCTGCGGAAAATCTTTAAAATTTCCTGTGATGAGAATCTGGTTGCCATCAAAGCGGTGTTGGGGGAAGATTTTATGGTCACAGAGGGTTGGCCCCAAGTCAACAGTGGTGTGGCGTCGGTCTTCGTCGAAAATCTCCTGGTCCTCCATCCTGTGAAAGCTCAAGTTATTAAGCTAGCTGTGTTCTGGCTTAAGCCGCATTCTGTGGAAATCTTGTCGAGGAGGTCTCTAATTTCAATTTTCTATCTTGGGTTGCTTGTTTCGGCAAGGAGGAATCGCAACATCTTCATTTGGGATCATTTATTGAGTTGGAGAATCGATATCATGAACTGCTTGCATTCGCGAGAGTATGGCTTCCTTTGCCAAGGATAAAATCTCTGCCCAGGCCCAGTTTGTTCTCCCCAATTTCAAAGCTTTGTATCAGCCTCTGGCCCCTATTCCACCTTGGTGGGAGCATATGCGTGAATCGGCTGCTGGAGCTTTCGACTATTTGCTTCGAGTGGATGCGCTCCAACCTGATCTCAATTGACTCTGACTCGGATCTGGACCCAGATGCTCAAGGGAAACCGAAGGAGCTGAATGTTCTTCTGAACTCGGTTGGTTAAAATGCTCTATTCTTCTCATCGAGCCGTGAAGGCGGTTTTTTGTTTATCGTTTTTTGTATAGCCGAGTTTTGCTTTGCCCCTCTCTCGCGTTAGTTGTTTTGTCTCTAGCTTCTGTTTTCTTTTCTGTATCAGGGTACGGGTCCCTTCAACCCACTTGGATAATCTAAAAAACTAAACCACCACAAGATAATTTTCTTATTATATTGCTTCTGTTTGCTATATATGGGCACTTGTAGCTGCTCCTAGGACTAGCATTTGCACCCAAAGGTGCAATGATCTCGTCAACAGGGGCCGGATAAATGTAGATTGAACAATGCCGAAAACATTGCAGCAGGATTCAAGAAAAATAGAATTTTGAATGTGTGATAAATGCCTATACCAAAAGAGAGTTAATCTTCTTTGCGTGAAAGTTCTGCACTTGTAGCTACTCCTAGGACTAGCAATTGCACTCAAAGGTGCAATGGTCTCTCCAACAGGGGCCGGATAATAAATGTAGATTGAACAATGCTGAAAACATTGCAGCAGGATTCAAGAAAAACTAGAATTTTGAATGTGTGATCAATGCCTATACCAATTTAGAAAATTAATCTTCTTTGCGTTAAAGTTCTGCACTTGTAGCTGCTCCTAGGACTAGCAATTGCACCCAAAGGTGCAATGATCTCGCCAACAGGGGCAGGATAAATGTAGATTGAACAATGCTGAAAACATTGCAGCAGGATTCAAGAAAAATAGAATTTTGAATGTGTGCTCAATGCCTATACCAATAGAAAGTTGATCTTCTTTGCGTGAAAGTTCTGCTACAACTTAAAATAGGGTGGTTATACTGGCTATGTAAGGAAAAGGTGAAGGCTGAAACATTTATGACTTCGAAACTCAAGAACTATCTATTTAGATCATTGGCTGAGTTTGCCATTATATTTGGTAATGGTTCCATTGGGTAGAAACATGTCTTTCAAAGAAATCTCCAGACCTAGTAATTGTACTGAATTTTATTCGAAAAGGACAATGAAAACACTGGAACGCTTAATGGTAGGTGAAATTGAGAAATTTTCATTCAGAGTGGAAGCTTCATTTACAAGGCAAATCTCTGCGCATATGAAGAAACAGGGCACCGAAAAGCCTGATTTGTCCATTAAAACCACTACCAATGAGAGATTTGATGATAATCGATGTGCTTAAAGTTTTCGTTGAAATTTATGATGCGGTATAATCCATGTTTGTTTTCAAACATCCCAAGGAAATGTCAGCAATTTTGTTTTTGTTTTTTCATGGAGTTTTGATCAAGCACTAATAGCAGGCTTCTGAAGCCATTTAGTGGACCTCTCCAACATTTATAGCCATAATTCAAGAGCAGAATTTGAGCAGGGTATGAAGAGGGCCGCTGGAGCTTTCCTGTACCTGCTTGTTAGATTTTAGGAGAATTTGATCCTATGTGGCAACATCTGCAGAATAAATTGGGGAGAACCGCATGGGACCACAATGTTACTATGCTTAATCTCATCCCTATTTTCCCATTATTGGCACATGCAATTCAACAATATGAATGCACTATGCTACATTGTTCAACACTTTACCTAATACAAACACTAATGCAATAAGTATTACCAATATCACAAATCTTAATTAAGGACCATCATTAGAAATTGAATTAAAATCACCCACATAATCTTGTATACAACTTCTTGATGCATCTAAATTCAATGGGTTTCTTTTTCTTCCTGTAATATAAGTACAAACTGAACTTCATCATTTTTCTAAAAAGAAAACCTGAAGATAAGTAACTTATGCATAACCCATATCAGTAAAAATTTTGAAGTAAAAAACTTGAAAATCTGAGTGGTAAGAATGTGTTGTCTTGACAATATAGTCCACAACTCCATTGGGATAAGCTGCACAAGAAATATATGTTGTAGTTGAGAACTACACCCCATTGTTTGTGTTTCTTTGTAATTATGAAAATATATGCTTATATGTGAAGAAGCTATGTTGCCATGTGTTGTTTTATCATGTTCCATTCCAATATGGTTGGGGCTCGGGGCCAATGGGGAAAGATGGCTTCTCTTTTCCCATTGGATATCTTGGTTGGGTGGAGAGCGTTGCCTTTCCCCCTTCCTTGTTGTGATTAAAAGATAAAAGATGAAGAAATCAGCCTGCTGCTGTTTGGAGCTTGGAGAAATCAGTTTGACAGTCATTTCCTTTTAGCAAGTTCATTGTAACCTTCCCACTTTGAAGTGGATGATTTGTATTGTTAATTGTAATGAGAAGACATCTTGTATTGAAATTAAAAGGTTGAAAGTGATAAGTGAATTGTAAAGAATTATTATTCCATACTGTGTTATGAGAAGAATGTGAAAGAAAGAAATATGTATTGTGCATTGTAATTTGAAATTCAAAGAAAGAGATAAACTGTTGAATTATTGTTGGAAATCAAATAAAGAATTACATTCCTTTCTCAAAATTTCATTGTTGTATTAGATCCGAGTTGCTGTTGTGAAATGAAAACTCTACTTTGAAAGAGATTAAGAAATAGCATTGCCAGTAAATGTACTGTGTTTGAAATCAAAACTGGAGTTTAAACTTGAATATGAACTGTCAATTAATTGTTCGAATCAATCGAATGCCTTAGATAAGATTTGAAAATGCCTCCCCATATTTGGAAGATGCAAATTGGTTAATAAACTTGTTAGCAAATGATCTTTGTTTCTTTCTTTAATTCTGGCAATGAATTTCCATAAAAATGTACAGTTCAGATTTTTAGTTAAAATTGAGAAAGGAAACAAATTATTTTAGATGTATTAGGTCCTATTGAACCCACATTGAACTTCATATTTAAGAAAATATCTCAAAACTCTATCAAATCCAATTTTAACTTCACAATCCAACTTACTGTCAAAAACGTAAAATTTACCAAATGCAACCCAATGTCCAAATTGGACCTTGAAAATATACTTAAACTTACCCAAGACCATTTCCCAATGCTCAATTTACATGCTCAAAAGAAGAAATATCAAAATTGAATCAAATCTTATAAGTTGAAAATTGCCAGTTTTAAAATTATAAACCCTACAGATCGATTTCTTAAAATTGACCCTTGAAACTTTACCAAATTCTAAAATTGATGATTTCTGTGCAAAGAGGACTCCGAGAGCTTTCCGAAAGTCCTCGTTTGCCTAAAATGGAGCTTCCTATCAAAAGTTATGGCCATTTGAAGTTTTACTTCAAAATGGCCATCCCAAACCAAAAATGAAATAATTCGACCTTAGAAAATTTAAATTTTGAACTTTAGAAAAATTTCCAAAAAAAATTTCATGCCCCCAACCAATCACGTGCTGACACGTGGTAGGGGGTGCACTGATCAAAATGGAAAACTTAACTTTTTGCCCCTTTTGGAAAAATTTCACTTTTTCCTCCGCCGGCCCGCGGCCAATCACAAAGTGCCACGTGGCCATTTGAGCAAGTGCGGAGGCATGGAGGAAAATTTTCCTTTGGAAAATTGAGACTTTGGTTTTGGGAAAAATTTCAAATTTTTCCCCTCGACCCTCTCGCCCACACCAATCACGTGATGACACGTGGCATTGGGAAAATTTTCCCAATTTTCTCCCTATCCCCGCGGACCTCCAAGGGAAAATTTTCCCCTAAAACTCCACCCGGCCATAACTTGAGTTTTACAAGGAGTTAGGAGGACTTCTTTATATGGTTGGAAAGGTGAGGAAATTTCCTATCCAATGAGCCTAGTTTAGGAAAGTTTTGATAACTATAATTGTTTGAAAAATCTAGTTGAATTTCAGGGCTTGATAGAGAGCAGGCCTGCGATAAATTTCTCCCTGAACCTTAGTAAAACTTGTAACCTCCAGATTGGAGCCTTGTAAGCTTGTTATAAGATAAAGATGGAAATCTTGTGTTTGGTTAATCAGAATTTGTTCCGGAACCTATTTAGTTTCAAACTAGTGTCTTGCGACTTGGTTGAAGACTCTTCCTATAAAAAAAAAATTATTCCATAATTTTCCTAGTTTGTTTCTTGGTCTCAAGTGGTAGTTGAAGCAGGCATCACATAATCGGGGGGTAGGTTACCTGCTATTTCGTGATTCCTTCCCAAATTGAGGTACACTTGTACTAGCCACAGAGTTAACCTGTACAATCCACAAATCAGTGAATAATATTATCAATTTCTTGATAAAATGAGCCCCCACCTAATTTTCTCAACCTTTTTCCCTCAAAACTCTTCCTCGACCTCAATTGTTTCTCAAGAGCTATGCCTTGCATTTTCCCTCTCCTGTGTGCACTCTTTCTCTCTCTAACCTTTCATCATGGTCTCCATCAGTGACCCAAGAATTCACAGGGCTTCATTGGTGTGATAACAACGTTCCAAAGGTCTCAGAGCTATCTAGTGCTTCAATGACAACAATCACGGGGTTGGAAACTTCAATGGATGCTCCCATAAAGTCTCCATGGCCTTCAAATAGCCTTAATGGCAATCATCCAACCCTTAAAAACTTCACAGGCCCATGTACAAGCTTCTACACCCCAATGGCAAAAGAGCAATAATACGAAATCTATTCAATCACACACGTAAAAGTCTAGCTCTCCTATATCTAATAAAACCTCAAAAATCATGTAAATTGTGTAAAATTTACAGCAAAAAATTCCTTCAAACCCTCCGTAATCCCGCTAAAAATACAAAAAAAAAAAAACACCCAAATTTCCGACGGTTTATTGGAAGGACAAAGAAACATAAGAAGACAAGGATGTTTTACCTCAATGGCGGGTTGCGTCATTGCTCACCGCTCTCTACATGTACAAAAAATCTCCACATTATTATCCGAAAAATCCCAAAAAGACAATAAATTTGATTTAATGTTAAGGCCTTTCAATCAGAGATTAAACCCTGATTTAGTTGTAGGGGTTTTGAAAAACTACAGGCGAATTGGTAAACACAAGATTCTCGTAATTTTTTTCATGGGTAGGGCGCCAACATGATTACTAGCACAATAACGTTGTGTTGGATTGTGGGTGTTTGAAGAGATGGAGAAAGAATATAATTATAGGCATGATAGTTTGGTTTTCAATAACGTGCTTTATGTTATGTGTATTTCCGCTATGTGTAAGTGTAGTGTTGTGGAGAAAGGGGATTTAGTTGCCTCTGTTGAAACGGGTTTGTTTTCAGGAAAATGGACTACCCAAATACGTTTTCTTACAGTAATGTGATTATTGGTTTGTGTAAAATCGGTAGAGTATAAGAATCACTTTGGGTATTTTTGAGGAAGCATGTGGCAATGGTATTAGGCCTACTATAAGTGTTGTCAAAGGTGGGGTCTTTAGAGGTGTTTCCTAGCACTTTTGTTGTGAAAATGCTCATTAATGAGGTTACCAGTTGTGGGAAAGTGGAAGAGGCCTTGAAAATTTTCAACTTGGTATCAGGTAGAGGGTTGAGACAAGATGAGGAAACTCATCACAAAATATTACAGGCATTGTTGAATGTGAGAAGAATTGAGGAGGCCTGTGGCATATTTTCTAAGATGATTTTTGAGGATCTAAAGCCCAAAATTTTCACTTATAGTTTGGTAATCAGTGCTCTTTGCAAAGCCGACCATTTGAAGGATGCAAAAGACTCTTTTTATGTGATGAAGAAGAAACAATTCCCTCCAAAGAATGTGATGTATACTACATTGATCCATGGGCATAGTAATATTGATAATTAACAAGGGATACTTCTTGGTTGGATGAAATTTTAGGGCTGGGGTGGTGTCCTCACTCTCCCACATTTGATCTTGTTAATAGACTTCTAAGAAAAGCAAAGAAGCATGAAATAGTTGTTAAGCTGTGGCAAAAAATGGAATGTCTTTGCATACATAAGGATTGTAAGTTTATAAAATGGGATCAATGTATTTTAAATTACTTCATATTTAACTACAAATATATATAGCATAACCCAATACTTGACACAAAAACTTGCCCATCATGTTTAAAAAAAAAAAACTTCTACGCATTAAGCTAGGCTATAAAAAACAAAGCAACTCTAACAACTTAAGTTGAGTGTTAAAGATGCACATACCTTGCAAAACCCAAGGCCTTGAATTGTAATCCAGTTTGGTTATTAGCTACAGAAGCAAAGCTTTGGTATATATTTTCATGTATGCTTAACCTGCACTTATACACCTTTCCAACCACTCACCTTTTGATCAGTTTTATATATGTGTCTGCTTAAAAAAAAAACATTTGTTAAGGTTCACACAGGTCCCAACTTCTCCAAAGTGGAAAATTAACTATCAATTTACATGTATGATAAATTTATGCTTACACAACTTTCCACCAACTCACCACTACATTCAATACACCTCTATGTTTCCACAAAAAAACCATAATGCCAACAAGGACAAAAAAACCCCAAAATAGTTCTAGCCATAGCATGGCCCTTTCGAGCTTTTTACTATTTTCATATCCTCCTTTTATTACATATCATCCAACCTTCGATTCATTTCAGACCCGATTCATCCTTTTCACTAGCCTAACACCGTTGAACCGTAGTGTTTTCGAATGGAATTTTCCATAGGCATTGCGTTGACTCACAAGAGGCATTACATATTTTGCTTGCATTCTCAAAAAACAACCGTGAGGTTTTATATTATGCTAAAATGGTAGTAAGCTTGTCTTGTCCCACAAAACCACACATAACCAACACAAACCCCGCCCCCACCCCCCAAAAAAAAAAAAAAAAAAAAAAAACCTTGCTCCCCGTGGAGCAACTCGCTAGTTTTTTTTTTATGGATGATGAATCATCCTAAATATATTTTGGATAAATATGATTCCATGGTCATTAATTTACTTTTATGGATCAATTTTGGTCTACTTCCGTCTTTTTTACCCTTTGCATGAGGTCCACCCACAAGGCGTTACAAGCGAGAGGGGGATTAATGCGTTGATGACGTCTCCCAATATAAATATCTCTAATTCTATATAATTTTTCCTTTATTTCATTTGAATGTACCCTTATATCATTTTGGGGGAGGGAAAGGTTTGGATAGTATTATCTTAATTATTCTAATGTATCATGCATTATATATGATAATGTAACATATCATTTATGTTTTATGCTATAGTTCATTTATAGCTTTTGATTGCTATTAAAAGACATTATAACCGTTGGTTTGGGTTTGCTCTTTCTCATTGCCATTAGCTATTGTTTACAACCATTATTATCAAGTTAGACCCCACATCCCCATATCTTTGATATTGAGTGTGGATTACCCTCTTTAGATCCATGCACCCACCATACTCACACTTCTATATCTTGTGTTTATGGCTCTAATGTGATTTTCTACTTATATCCTAAATTAGATAGGATCATTATATTTTGTGTAATATCCCTTTCAAGGGATGAAACCACAACCAAGGAAATTAGCTCAAACCCCAAAGCAAACAAATCTGTTTTTAAATCAGCAAACTGAAATAAATCCCAGATTTAGGACAACGAACAGAACTTAGGAACAACAGTATGAAAATTCACAATTTCACCCAAAATATCAACTAGTAATGCATCCACAATTTATATAAGCCTTTTAGAGATATTCTAGAATTGTTTTCAACCCAAAATGACATGCATATGCTCAACTGAAAATTAATAATGACCAGCAGAAGTGCAGCTCCAAAATAATTATTAAATGAGGGTTTAGAAACCCCAACAATTCACAAGAAAGTAGATTCCGACTTTATAAATATAAGCAAATCTGAAAATGAAGTGAAATATCAATTATATGCCTTCTAGGGCATCAAACTTCACTCCAAGGTAGGTTGCTCCACCTAGGAGAGGCCTCTCAATGCAAATAGAAATCTGAATATGCTTTCTTTTCCTCAAATTTGCAACACTCCTTCAAGCTCACACAAGATAGGAGGGTTTTCGTCCCCCTATAAACCACTAGAAGGGTTTTCATCCTTCTAGGAGATGCCACACACTTGGGTTTTCGTCCAAGAGTGGAAGAACCTAGAGCAACCAACTCACAAGTCCAAGTATATAAAATGCGCCAAGATAGATGATGTGCAAAATGAGGTCTTCACTTCCTTTTATACCCCTCCATTTGGTGCCAAGCTAGGAAAGACATGGCCAACCCATTGGAAGATGTTATATTATTTTTTCAAGTCTCTTCAAATGCCTTAAGCCCAACCGACCTTCTTCAAGAGGAAATACACTAAAAAGAAAACATAAAAAATAGAAAAAAATGCAAAAAGGGAGCTCAATTTCCATTTTTAACTCCTCAATTTCTTTGCCATGGAAAAGGGAATGACAAGAAGTCCAAAATCTGATCCTTAAGTGGGAAAAAGGGATATTACATTTTGGTGGGCTGACTTGAACTTTACCCATTGTTAATTAGGTCATATTTAATTTTAAATTTAATTTTTCATCATATCATTTTCACCATCATTACATTTGGGTGGAGCCAATATCATGTGTATTACTTGACTATCAATTGAATCGCATTCACATTTTTCTTTTTAGCTTCAAGATTATAACCAATCTTCTTAATAATGTCATGACCTAAAATTTTCCTAGCGAGTCTTAACCCATTTAGATTTTATATGAGGTGTTCCTTTGTTCCTTCCTTTCCACCTTTGAGGGATACATCATAGTACATTTTTCTTAATCTTATCTTTCCATCTTTGATAAATACCCACAAGATTTTCCTTACTTTTACAAGGATTCACGAGATGATTTTCTCACCCATGTATATGATCCATTCTAATATAAGTATCTAGTGTTCACTTCTATATTAGTGATCAAGACAAAATTAAATTTACATATGATAATGCTCCACCCTATTCTCGCTTGTATTTTACTTATTACTTTATACCGCTTGGTTTTATATACTTACTAATTCTTGGCCTTTTACCTTACTTTACACTGTTTGTTTTTACACTCTTTAGCTTCATATCTCGACTTCACTTATTAGATTCTACATTTTACTTTATACCTCTTGGATATTATTACTTAATATGCCTATAAGCTCCTATTTTATGTGTTACATTGTAATACCTTAGGGAATCAATTGGGCTTTTCTCACAATCGCCCACCTCCTACAATTACACGTTTGTTACCTTAGGATCCCAACCGTGTGTTAGGGATTTTCTTAGAAAGGAAAATTAATTGTCGAGATTTTCATTTTGTCTTCTAGAGTTAGTCATTTGAATTTGATTCAAAATATATTTTCTTTAGCTAACATAAATTGTTAGACTTTGTGCTTGCAAATTTTCAATATAGACATTTTAAAGAGAATATTTTAACCAGATTAATGGGCTTCAAAGCTAGGGGAAGTTGGTGCTATACCGACGGGTTCACCGTCTTATCTATTAAGCAATGAAAACTCCTTTAGTAAGCTTTATTTTCCATTTTAAGAGAGATTTATTAGTTTGAACTAGATGTCAATTTTTGTAGTTTCTTTATAACATTTCAAATTGATTTTTTCCTACATATCTCCCTAAAAGTGTTGTTTATGGTCCTATCTTAGATACACCATCTCTTATTTTGCTATATCCAATGTTCGGTGCAAAGAAAAATCTTTCAAAGGAATTATAATGGGTAAGTCTTCTTCTAGCCCATAAATTTGTTGTCCGAAGATCTAACCAATATTGTATTAGGAATTTAAAAATACCAAATTCAAATTAGGTTTCATGGGTATAAAAGAGGCCACTTGTAGATTATCATTATGAATTGCAACAAAACAAGGAAGCATTATTAGTCCCTCCCAAGACATGGATATAATAGCATTTGCCTAATGTCAAATAATGTTTTCTCTAACTAATGAGAACCTTTGAAATGGCATAACATTTCATAACTATAATTTTTATATTAATTATTTTTGGAATATTCCTTGAAGCCTTATTCTAGAATATTCCTTGATTAAATTTTTTTAACCATAAAATCATACACTTGTTTTTATTAGTTTCAAATATATTTTTATTTACCTATTAATTAAGTGTTGTTCCATAATTGTAATGACCCGTGAGCTTAATTTTGTGTATTATATTAAATTAGGGAATATTCATTTGTGTAAATATAATAGTCATACACTACTCATAATACTAGTTTTGTTTCTTTTTAAATTACACATTATTCAAGTGTTATCCTGCATATTTAATGACACTTTAGCTTTATTTATTAGTATTGCAATGCCTACACATTATTATAGGTTTTGCAATAATTATTTGTTCTTATAAGTTAATTATCTATAAAAAGGCATGAGTTTGTTACAATAAGTATTGGCATTTATTTTTAATTGGAACACACCATATATTAAAAATGAATATTGACATTTATAATAAAATGGTGGTGTGGTATACTTGTCCCTATTTCCATGGTGAAAAACTCATGACACAACAACAAAACAAACCATAAAGGAATAAGAAAAATCCCATAGAATAAAACTTGCAGGTAGGGAAAGCCCAAGAAGCAAAACATCCCTCAAAACACCCATATTGGTTAGGAGAATCCAAGAAAGTGGCAAAACCCTTAAAACCTAAACCTGGAACTAATAACAAAGTACAACCATGAGTAGGCTAAAATAGATCCAAAATGCTTGGGCAAAGAAGTTATGCTTTAGATAATCATGCCACCATAGACAAACCATGTCACTATTAACTACCTTCGTGTAAAATTTTCCTTAAAGATGAGAGCCAAGGCTACGAGTTGTTAGAGAATAGGGAAAATGTTTTGAAACACACTATAATCATCTCTATCAATAGGAAACCCTTGTTAGATCGACACAACCAAATGAGATAATAGACCAAAACCAAACACAAACCATCCACAATCAAACATATATGGAAAAGACAAGGATAAAACAAAGAAACAACCACCGCCAAACCCTAACACTATACCTGACCACTACAACCACTAATACATAGAGAACCAAGTCCCCAAAGGATGAATGGGATGAACCAAAAACAACATGCACCCAAGCAATCCTCTGAGGAACCTTGAAGCCTTGATCCCCCTTACCTTATATCCATAAAGCCATTCTCTATTAGGAAAAAGCCTAAACCTAGGGTTTCAACAAAATAAGGGAGGGAAAAGAGTGCCTTATTTGAATCTTCCATCATCAAAGTTTAGTTGTGTTGACGTATTAATTGTGTTATAGGTAATTTATTGTTAGGGATAGTTTTAAGAATGAACCCCAAATATTTATTTAATATTCGAGTGAATCCTTAAGTTTAGGAATAATTTCATTGGCCGATCTTTGGAAAAAATACCACATAGGTATAAAGTGATTGACTATTCTATTTGATTTTCTAAAACACTTACAATTATCTAAAAAGTAAATGTGATATTCAAAACAAGATATAACGACATGAAACAAAATAACAAAATGAATAAAACTAATAGAGTTGTCATTCACTTGGATTTTGTTTAAGTATATTTAGTACCCCAACATAGGATACTTATCCTCAACATGTAGACCTAGATTACCAAATAGTCACATAAGTCCCAATCTCAAATCTAATGAGAATATCATCCATGGTTTATATCCACTAGTAGAAAACTTGTCAAGAGCACAATTTGACCTAGAACTTAGAAGTGATTTTAGCCAAACATTCTTTGAGTTCACATGTTTGGAGCATTTGTACACAATATTTTCATAGGACACTTCTATAAAGAATAATTTTGACTATTTGACAATAGACATATACTATAGGTAGAATTATATTTATACATGTAGCATTCTACCTATACAAGGTTTGGAGTTTGAAAACCCTAAAGGCCTTCTTGCAAGTTTGTAATCTTTTTCATTTATCAAACTACTAGGATCAATTTATCATAACCAAATGTGTTCTCCTAGCCAAAGTTTTAATGTACAATAGTTAGTAAGTAAAATTATTCCTTATAGGTTTAAAATTGTCTCATATATTACACTCAAGTGCACACCATACCAAGTATAGGAACCCTTAAAATTTAATACAAATAAAACCTTACTTGGAAGTCAAGCAATTTTAAAAAATTAGTTTAGGATTGGTTCTCTTCATTGATGTTACTTGTACAAACAAGTAGTCAAGATTCAATTATTTGGATTAAGAGTTTCACTAACTAATAAGATTCAATTCCTAGGAGTGATGTATGATCATGTGTTTACCACCACCAAATTCCTCAAATGAACATATGCTCCAACGTTTCTTTTTGTAGGAGTTTCATAAATTATTATAATTGTTATAAGAACCCTACTTCTCTTCTTGGTTAATAAATGCAGATTCAATTTAATTTATCCCGAGATCATTTATTACTTTCTATAGAAATTCTCTTCATTTAGGTTACTAACAACTGAAAAATAAGTAATGAGACATCGGTGGCCAAAGCATGTATTTGCATAATTAATTAAAACATATCAATTGGATTCTCTGCATGATTTTCCATTGACATTATTGCGTAAATTTATCATTAAGCATCGAAACCAGCATAATTGTGTGTAGTGTGCTTATACCTTAACAGGTTTAAATGTTTTTTTGGTTTTTATTGGTGCCACGAATGAGGCCGCAGACTACAAAAGAAGGAAACTTTACTAATGTTAAAAAATGAGTCGAAGACCAAAGTAGGTTATTGGGAAAGTGCTTCTAGTTACAACAACAAAAGTACGAGGGTAAAAAGAACCATAGGCTATGAAAATAAATAAACTCTACATACTTAAACAAGGAAAACATAAGAGCAAAATAATATTGAATTAAATCTAGAGAGAGAATGTGAAATACACCATCTAGATCTTGCCACCATGCTTCTCATTTTCTAAATAATGTTTCTACTTAGAACTAATATGATATATGCATGCCCAAGTATAAGGGATCTCTCAACACATCTAAGCTATGAAATGGTCATTGTCATTTGATAAAAATTTATGTATTAATTTATAAATCAAAGTTCATATAAAAATAAAGTACAACGATCTAGCCAAAATCTACTCACTTGTCACTTTAGAAATTACAAAAATATAAATTTTATGCATTAATTTATAAAGCAAATATATTTTGAAAACAAAGTACATTTATCCAACCAAAATTTAAACAAACATCATTGTTGAAAACACAAAATACATCACATAGAGACAAGAGTAAGAACTACTACAACTCATTTTATAGTACAATAAAAACCAAAATACCAACCACAAGGTTTCATCACTCTTCATCTACATCACATGGAAATTTCCTCTAAACAATGTTTTCAGATTGACTTGATAAAGACTTCTTGTGAAGTTTCTCTCATGTTGCTTCATTTCCAGTCTCAAGATGTAGTATACAACATGTTTTTTTCTAAGTGTTCAACACCTTCAATGCAACAACAAGCTCATCATTCTAACATGGCTTACTTTTGTTAATTACTTTGTTAACATTAATGGTGAATGTTTCTCACATTAAAACATCATGGTATCACATCAAAATTCCATTTTAATCAAGATTTAAGGGGGAAATATTGTCAATAAGATCGAAAATCCTTTAATTTTTTGTTTATCATCTACTCATGCATGATTAGATGTACGAGTGACATGAAATTTATAATTAAGGGATTCTAGACTTCAATACTTCAATTTTGTTTATCATAATTGCTAACTTTTGAGAGCATATCCCATGTTGCTAACATCATCTTGCTACCTCCTTTTTACAAGCATCAAACATCTTTATAGACTAGTAGTTCACAATGTGGTTCTTAGTTTATGTTAAACTTCCCTCTATAATAAAGAAAGAAAAAAGCGATTCAAATACTATGAGATATCTAAGGACACCACTATAAAATTTTGGATCTTAGATACTATAACACAAATAAATAGATATAACATGTTTCCATAGACTAGAAATAGGATATGAAATCATAAATAAACGAACAAAATGTCAAACACAAATAGAGAGAATACTAATGTATACAAATATCTGGACTATAAGTATTATACTAACAATTATGCAAGAGTTGCAAACTTTTCCAAAAGGGATGTCATTGTAGACACAAAATCTATGCACTTTGGTACATTTCTAGGTCCTAGAGAATACTAATATAATCATGATTCCCGAGCAACAAACCTAGTAATTGACAATGTCTTTCGTGCCTTTTGCTTTGTTTGTTATACTTTTATCAACCTTGCACACCTTACAACCTATCGGTATTTGACTTATTTATCTTCATGCTAATAGACAATTTGAAGATTCAAACTTCAAACTGATGAAAATCAACAAGATGAGCCAAAATTGAGATGACATCAACTTTCTATGCTTAAAACGAGAACTTACTATTTTTAGCGCTTAGGGCTCTGGAGCTATTATTTTGGGAAATATTGATTTTTGGCTCGGACCTGGTTCTTTAATACACCTAACATGCTATGAAAACTTTCATAGATGTTTCTTTTCCATTCTTAGACACTTTCTATTTTTAGAAATTTATTTTTGCTTTTTACTTTTTCAGTCTGAATTGCCTAGTTTGTCATCTCTCGTATTTTCTCGTTCACTGCCTTGATAGGATTTTCTATTTCAAGAAAAATTATATTTATAGTAAGTGAGGGCACCAGAGAATTACTATTTTTAGAAACTTCCCTTCCCAACCTTAGATTATGACAAAAACAACTTCACTAGAATAGGTTTTCCATCTGGACTCCGTGTTCAAAATTTGAGCCCAATCTGTCCACCATAGTTATGGGAAATTTAAAAATGTTAATTAGGGTAAAATAATAGGGTTTTCCTACCATTAAAAATTTAGAAACACCTCTAAGTTTTCTATCACTTGCTTCTCAAGGCGCTTAGGAAAGAGGAAGACTGAAAATTTCATTCAATTTTGCTTAGTGGATTGGGAGATATGAGTTTTTCTCATTTTCAAGCATGGAGTTGTTTCGGAAAAACTTTAGAATGATATCTGGAAAAATTCAAGTTTCTTGGTTATTTTGCAGCTATGATCATGAAGGCGTGGAGGAAAAATTAAATGGAGATGAGTTGCAAATGGTTTTTTGATTTTTGCGGCAACGCCTCTCACGCATGCTCATGGAAGGAAAAACACGATAGTTTTACCAATTTTGGTTATTTAAACTTCTTGGGAGTGAGTGAATTTTTTTGTCCCAATTATCCCAAAGGGAGGGGATAGATTGGGCATAAAATGTGCCCTTGCCTAAGTATGGCAAGTGTCGCATGATGATTGTTTGGCGGAGGAGAGAAAAAGCAAGTGAAAAGCACCACAAGGCCGAGACTGGTCACATGAAGAACCTAGGAAAAGGCTGGACATGGGTGCATTTTTGTGTCCTAATTGTCCCAAGGGGATAGGATAGATGGTGTAGAAAAATGTGCCCTCACTTGGGAGTGATAAGTGGTGGAAGGTGGTTTGACAAGGTGGAGAGGAGAGGGGGTGAAAAATGGCGTGTGGAGCCTTCCCGGGTCATGTGATGAATCAAAGGATAACATGGGCATGGGGTGAATTTTTTTGTCCCAAATATCCCAAGGGGATGGGACAGATGATACAGAAAAGTGCGCCCTCACCTAGGAGTGACAAGTGTCACTTTGTCGTTGCACAACGAGAAGGGCTAGTATTAGGTGAGAAGGAGCTTTTCTTACATCATTGGGCTTCATCAAGGTCATGTGATGGACCAGAGGGATGACTCTAGGCATGGGAGAATTATTGTGTCCAAATTGTCCCAAGGGGATGGGACAAACAAATGTGCCACATTCTGGGAGTGACATGTGTCCACTGTTAATTTGACTAAGTCCCGAAAGCTTACCTTGAGGAGAGCATTGAAGATAAAGTTTTGGAGCTCCCGAATTACTTTCGGGAACTTATTTATATGAACTTGACTCCAAACAATCTCTTCATAAGAATGTGATGGGTCTCATGATCTAATCTTTTCTGAAACTCCCTAAAAAATCCTTTTTATCGATCACAGAGTGTGCTGTCACAAAAATAGACTGGAAATAATGGCTTTGGTATTGTGAAAATATGAAATCGCCATTATCTTTAGCATTGAATCATATTTCCAATGGTATCTTGTTTAGCCTCTAAC
Organism: Taxus wallichiana var. yunnanensis; assembly: GCA_018340775.1. Lineage (NCBI taxonomy): Eukaryota > Viridiplantae > Streptophyta > Pinopsida > Cupressales > Taxaceae > Taxus > Taxus wallichiana. Next base: position 480,192,664 of record CM031236.1, on the reverse strand, counting down.
TCTTTACGGTGCTCCTAAAATCATCTTCTCAAGCTCGACACTATTTTGAACTGCAAGCTCCTTCATCTTCAAGAACCCACTTTCATTAAACTTGTCCCTAAAACTTAAAATATTCCCTAAATTTTCCTAAATCACTTGAAATTTGATCGTAGCTCCTCAATACCACTTCTTGACAAATTTGGATCTTACACTCTGCTCCGGAGGATGCACACCTATCTTAGAAAGGCTAAAAATAACCATTTATGAATCTACCAAAAAAATTGTCTTAAGAAGCACTCAGTATCGGAAGAACTTCATGAAAAAAAATTCTTCTTTCAAAGACATAGGAAAGGGTATTGCAACACATATGAGCACTTTGGGAGGATTGGGATTGTCTTGACAATGAGGGGGAGTTGATCCAGAGGAGTGCTCGAGAGTGTTTAGAAGTATAACATTTGACACTAGGGTAAAGTTGTCATGTTTTCAATATGAATTTTTCCATTT